>CM060909.1:256201021-258701021 GCA_030737875.1 Allium sativum | reverse complement strand
TCGATATTCATTGTAAAATGAATAAAATCGATATAAATATCGTTCACGTCAAAATGGCGTCAATCTAATCAACACGGCTTCATATATTTATATTTTCAAATGTTCTATTTCAAATATTTCTATTCAAATATTTCTATTCAAATATTCTATTTCAAAACTAGAATTAGACCCAATCAATTACCATATAATGTTAATTATATGGATTTTCTACCACACGTATATAACAGCAACGATAAATCATCAACCATCATCCAAAGTGCGTTCTACACTGTATAAGCATCAAATATAAATATTTAACGCTTATAACAGTCTGTCAATCAATCGATCGACATACAACTAACTATTGGGATTAGTGTATGTCATATATCACCCCAATACCTGTGTGGGATTTTCAAACAATCAAATACAGATTTTATTTGTGCAGTTGGGCGATGTGTAAAATTTATCGTCCCAATCAATATCAGTCAAGTATGTGTATATAAACAAATCGTCCAATTTGTTTATATTTATTTCATTTCATATACACGTTAAAAATTCTATTTTTAACTATAAAATATTTTCCACTATAAAATATTTTATTTCAACTATATAAATATTTTATTTCATTTCACCTCACATCACATCACACAATCAACTACACATCAAAATCAAACAAACAAGCATACAAGCCATCCATGGTCTGTGGACGACGGGTGTCGGGTGCTACTAAACACCGTCTGCATCCTAGTATATATTTATATAACTAGAAAATAAAATCAAAAGTGAGAAGTTTTCACCGACTAGCTAATGCAAACGCCACGATTCTTCATATGCTGAAAACCTTTGCCGTTTCTTATTTTGTCAATTTCGTTGCCCGTAGCCACTACATATATAAAAATCACATTTTTATATTGTTGCTATGTATATAAAAATTCTATTTTTATACCGCAATTATATAGATAAAAATTCTATTTTTATCTTTCCACTAATATAAAAAAAATTATATTTTTATTACCCTACATGAATAAAAATCATATTTTTATTCTTTCTACGATATAAAAATTATATATTTAACCTTTCTATTTTATAAAAATTATATCTTTATATTTCACATATGGTAAAAATCATATTTTTATATTTTTATAATATAAAAATCGTATCTTTCCTACATTAAAGACCTTACCTTTATTCATATAAAAATTATAACTTTATAAATATGAAATCCTATACGAAAAATCACACTTTTACTAGTTTAAAAATCACATCTTTATTAGTAAAGAAAATCACATTTGAATTTTATCATGTGAAATAAAAATAAAGTAAGTAAAAAAAAAACTCACGGTGTTATCGGATTACGGCAGAGGAGGCTCGCGGTGGGGGTGTTGTTGAGGACTGGTCGCTGTTAGGTGGTGGCGCACGGTCACGTGGTGGCTCCTGGAACGAGGGCGGTTTCCGTCGATGGGGTGGATGTGGCTGTCGGCCGGTTTTCAGGGCGTTCGAAGGGAGAGAGCGACAAAGGGGAGGAGAGGGGGTGACCAGGGGGGTCAGGCGAGGTGATGCCGCCCATGGGGAGGGGAGCGCGCCTCCTAAGGCGAGGGTAGGTGAGGGCGACGGGGGTTTGAGGGAGGGAGCGGGTTATTTTTATTTTTTATTTTAGGGGCATTGACTGTGAATGAAAGGGGAGGAAGAGTATATAAATAAATATATATGATTTTTTTATTCAATTTATATTGTAAAAAGTTATTTTTTCTTTTGAAGCCCAAATCGAACTCAACGTTTGTCGCCCTTAGCTATTTGCCCCCGTTCTGAACACAATGGAATAGGTATTATGAGCCAGTTCGGCTGTTACGATCAGTTTCCGTCCAATTTAAAATATAAATCTATGTATATAGAATATGAACGCGTATTTCAATTTACGGGGGCCACATATTTACTTGAAAAATTCCAGAAAAATATTTTCTAGCTTCGTATTGACGATACATTCCTAACAAAACTAATTTCGTCAAATTCTGAGACCGTTTGAAAAATGGCCATTTTCCAGTCGATTAAAATCAACTGAAACTGGTCAAACGCGTTTTCCTTTGCCACGCTCACATATTGATTCGATAAATTACGAATTTTGGAATCTAGCAATAATTTGACATCACGGATCCAACAAAAGTGGTTTCGTCGAAATCCGAGGTTATTTGCAAAATTTCCATTTTTAAAGGCCTGAATTCCATAGCGACTATTCAGAATTTTCAACTGGACATATCTTTTGATTCCCGCTATGAAATTTCGATTCTTCAGATTCGTTGGAAAGATATTCTAAATTAGATTCCATTATTTTTGGTTTCACTAAAATCCGGTTTATTTTGCACCCAGTACATTCATTTGAAATTAGAAATCGAATTATCGAACTACCGCGCCATTTTCAATTCCTTTTATAATTATAAATAATTATTTATATTCTAACGACAACGTATATAATTATACATTCTATTTCTATTCAGAATAAATTTCTCTTCGATATTATTTAAAATAATTCATTTTAAATATTCAAAATTCTCTAAAATTGCCAAAATAAAAATTTTAAATTGGCCCAGATTTCCGGGTTATTACAATCTCCCCTACTTAAAACTTTTCGTCCCCGAAAAGGAACGAAGCCGAAAGTTGTTTCACAAATCAACTCAACTTCCAGTATTTTCACTACGGCTTAAGTTCTTCAACTTTTTAGTTTCTAAGAACTTTTCAAATTTTTCAAAAATTTGGCTAACACCCTAAATTTTCGAAAAATTTCGCCATAACCTCCCCTGCACCGGGAGCACTGGGAAAATCCCGAAATTGCCGTACAGGACCTCTGATCTCAAAAAGAAAAAGAAAAGGCCAATCGGCTCATAAAATCATCATCACCCAAACAAAACTGTAGTTTATGGTAAACATGTACCTATTTGTCGGGCAAACAATTTTATTCTTCTGCTCTAGCCTCCTTGTTATGACCTATTCAATGTAAGTACATGTATATGCAAGCAAATGCGACTAATTTCAATACAACTCGCTATTTGATCATTTTGGCTATAGGGTACAAATTTTAATTAATCAACCAATAATCACAACACAACCATCAATCAATTAGTTGATTAGCTTTTTAAATTCATAGCTTTGAAATGTAGTCAAAAAATCAGATTTTTGATGCCAAATCACAACAATAAGCCCTATCTAGTTTTGGTTCTCACACCAATCAATTGGAAATATATACAAATCTCACTTTTGAAACTCGAAAATAAATACTGGCGATGGTGCCCCATCACCAGAATTATCCCCGGGCACTAGATTGTGATTCTATAACTATCCAATACATTAAACTTCGAATACACGTTTGCAAGACACATATGCAAAATCTTTATATATTGGATTGTCCAAATCAATTTAAAATAAATAACCAAATACGAATAATTAATTTAAATTTCAAAACAAAACTTGTTTTTATTTTAAAAATATACTCTTCACACTCGTTCTAGGATACTACTGATCCCATCTCTAACGAGTCATTCCCATTGGATATTACTAATCCAATTATCTGATGAATTCTTTCGTATGGTTCTAATGTGCCTTGTTCTCTGAGCTTTGTAAACCAAAGCTCCAATACCACGATGAAACAACCCGAAATCCCTCTTACGGGAAATCCCGGATTGAGTCGAGAACAAGCCACAACAGAACGCAGATGGAAGAACATTTCATTGTATATTACAACAATTAATCAGAATACAGGAATATACAGAGTAAAAATGAATAAAATAAATTTGATAAATATCAGAGATTACAATACATTACATAGCAGCGGAAAAATAATACAATACACAACTGAAGGAGATATACGGATACAAAGCTTTCCGGATATTGTTCCAGCTGTAAACCAGGATCCTGTGAATATAAATCTGCAAAACCAAAACTACTAGCTGCCCGTGTCAAAATAAGGGCACCCAGAGTTTAGGTTAAAACAGTAAACTCCAGGTCAGTCAATGGACTGGTGTGAGAACTAAAACAGTTATTAATCTTTATTTTCTAAGTTAGGTAAATCAAGGGACCACTCTGTATAACATGGAACGGGTTTCCTCCCAAGAACACCAGTGCATAAAACAACAGCGCAATGCTAAATAAAGAAAGATGAAGCTATTATAAGACCCAGGTCACATCACACAATGCAACGCAAGCCGGAGGATAGGGTTTTTACCATATAATGGCCAAGAATGCTTGATACATTTAAAACAAATCATTTATTATTACTATAAGTGTATAGTGTATAAAACAACTTCAAATCATAAGTATCAATCATAGACGGCATAAGCGCCCCATCCCACTATGTCGCCATACTAGGCTCTACAAATAAAACCGCAGAATCACGTATTTGGAAATTGGATTTCCGTCTGTGAACAGAGGCAAGGGATCGTCCTCACCGTCTTCGAGACAATCTAGCCCATGTCTCAGGGTCAGAGCGCATCGACCCTTGGAGCGACAGGGTCGGTCCACCGATGTGGATTAAAATGCCTGAGCAATACGTCTCTCCGCCCTATGGGGTGTAAATGAGCCAAAAATGACTCCATCGGACCTGGATCGTCCGATCAAACCGAGGCGCCTCGCAACAGCAACAACCACATAAGTCAAACTCGTCAGGGCGTGTAAAACCACTGACGCCACTTCTAGCTAGAAAGAAACGCATGTCCTCCCTGAGGTCCTCTCCCTTATTAGTTCACCACTGGGGTGTGAGGCTCGCGAATTTAACGTTACACAAAGCTACGCCACAAAGGCCGTGCTTTGATCATCAACCACAAGACTCTGCTTTTCAACAGAAGCCTTGATCATTTGCATCTTAGCATGCATTACAGGCAAACCACTCTATGCAACCGATATCAGTCACACAGAATGAAATCCGATGTCAGACACACAGTCCATTTACAAGTCCGTTCTGGATCTGAACGAAACCAGAGGCACCTAGTACCCGGCATATCCATCGATCTCCAAGTACGTCTGGACGACCAATAACTGATTCTCTCCTCTTGGGTGTACAGCCCAATCAAGATCATCAGTAATTATCCAAACGACGTGAAGACCTCCGGTCTTCTACCATCGTCTTCATCTTCAACTTATCGTCGTATCAGTTATTCAGAATGGATTAACCCGGTCTTTCTGAATAACTCGCGTATATAATAAATACGTGTTACACAAACACAACATACGCCTCATTCCAATTCATCAGTCACTAACCGTAAATTAACAAGAGAATAATTCCCCAAATATTAACCCCGAAGGCCGAAGCCAACATTAGATCAATATCCAAAAAACCATTCTGCTTAGCTAACCGACAGTTAGTTTCTAAATTTCACATTCTTAGGGAAATGTTCCCATTAATTATATCAAAGATAAATCCTTTAAATTTATTCTTTAATCTACTTTTGAATATCAATTCAAACTAGTCGGGATTAGCAAACCACACTGAAGTGATCATTTATTTTATTTTCCAATCCCAACCTATTCATCCCATGAAGTAAAACTGGTAATACTTCATATCTAACACCACGGTGTTATCGGTAAATTCAATTACCATTTCACGTTCAAATCTAATTAAAGATTTAACTATCGCCTGGAGCAAAACTGGTGATACTCCATTCTCGATCTTTTCAATCTAATTAAAGATTCATTAAAACTCCACTTAGTTTTAATCTTTGACTGGGTTAAAGAATCAGTGTCATTTAAAACACGGTTCACGATAAACCCAAAATCACATCACATTTCAATCAGTCCCTAACCGTAAATTAGCAAGTGAGCAATTCCCTAAGTATTAACCCCGATGGCCGAAACCAACATCAGATCAATACCCCAGAAATCATTCAACTTAACTAATCCTCGGTTAGTTTCTGATTTTCTTAACTCCATTGGGTCTAAGAACAGTATTATTGAAGATACCGTTCATAACAACCCAAAATCACATTCCATTAATTATCGGGTTAAAGAACAAGTGTTATTCAAAACACTGTTCACGATAAACCGAAAAATCAATACCAATTCAATTCCAATTAAATATTATTTAATTGGTACACTTCATTAAATCTAAATAAAAAGATTTAGTCTTTTCTCAACTGGGCTTAAGAACAATGTTAATGAAGACACCATTCACGACAAACCCAAATCACATTTGATATTAAATACATGGCTCTGAATAGAAAATATCTGCTTATACTCAATATCACATTCTACGACCAACAAATATCGTATTGGAAATAACGATATATATATCTTTCAAATTTCCATAACGCTATCTGTGTAATCACGAAATCCAACATCGAAATATTCCGAAGACAATTTCGATTCAAATCCCTCCCAATTCAATTATTGGAAATTCTGGTTATATTTCAAAACCATTTCAAATTCACTTTATTTATTTCAAAAATAAATGAATTACTATTCTAGTTCAAAACTAGTTCATTTCGATAAAAATCTATTTTTATCTTTTCAAATATGCAGTTTTTCATCCCAATTCTTTCTAAATCAATTCTTATGATTTTACACAAATTATTACTATTTTTAATAATTTTATCAAGGCCCGTACAGTCGATTTCCATCAATGGCCATCGAACTGCACTTATAGGGACGTTTTTCAAATTTGGTTTGGAAATAATTCCAAATCTAACGGTTAGGTTTCTAATTTCTAATATTCCTTCGAAAGCTCTTTTCGATACGAACCCAACAGTTCCGGTTTTAGGAGAATCTGACGGTCGGATCTCCCGCAATATCCATTTGAAGTCAATGGTTGAAATTCACGAACTACCGCAGCGCGGCGCATTCTATTCAGACCATTATATTATATATATAATATATACTTCGTCGATTTCAATTCAAAACGTGCTTTATAAATCGTTTTAAATTCATTTTCAAAACGGTTTCAACTTCATATTCAATTTCAAATCAAAATTGAATATTCCAATATAAATTCGTTTTAAATTCATTTCAAATCGGTTTCAATTCAATTTCAATTTAATTCGAATTTTAGTTCATTTCAATTTAATTCGAATTTCAATTCATTTCAATTTAATTCGAATTTCAATTCTACTCAATTTAATTCGAATTTCAATCCTATTCAGTTTAATTCGAATTTCATTCCAATTCAATTTAATTCGAATTTCAATTCCTTTCAAAATATCAGATTTTGAAATAACTTTCAATATTCATTGTAAGATGAATAAAATCTATATAAATATCGTTCACGTCAAAATGGCGTCAATCTAATCAACATGGCTTCATATATTTATATTTTCAAATGTTCTATTTCAAATATTTCTATTCAAATATTTCTATCCAAATATTCTATTTCAAAACTGGAATGAGGCCCAATCAATTACCATATAATGTTAATTATATGGATTTTCTACCACACGTATATAACAGCAACGATAAATCATCAACCATCATCCAAAGTTCGTTATACACTGCATAAACATCAAATATAAATATTTAATGCTTATAACAGTCTGTCAATCAATCGATCGACATACAACTAACTATTGGGATTAGTGTATGTCATATATCACCCCAATACCTGTGTGGGATTTTCAAACAATCAAACACATATTTTATTTGTGCAGTTGGGCGATGTGTAAAATTTATCGTCCCAATCAATATCAGTCAAGTATGTGTATATAAACAAATCATCCGATTTGTTTATATTTATTTCATTTCATATACACGTTAAAAATTCTATTTTTAACTATAAAATATTTTCCACTATAAAATATTTTATTTCAACTATATAAATATTTTATTTCATTTCACCTCACATAACATCACACAGTCAACCACACATCAAAATCAAACAAACAAGCATACAAGTCGTCCATGGTCTGTGGACGACGGGTGTCGGTTGCTACTAAACACCGTCTTCATCCTAGTATATATTTATATAACTATAAAATAAAATCAAAAGTGAGAAGTCCTCACCGGCTAGCTAATGCAAACGCCACGATTCTTCATATGCTGAAAACCTTTGTCGTTTCTTCTTTTGTCAATTTCGTTGCCCGTAGCCACTACACATATAAAAATCACATTTTTATATTGTTGCTATGTTTATAAAAATTCTATTTTTATACCGCTATTATATAGATAAAAATTCTATTTTAATCTTGCCACTAATATAAAAAAAATTATATTTTTATTACCCTACATGAATAAAAATCATATTTTTATTCTTTCTACGATATAAAAATTATATATTTAACCTTTCTATTTTATAAAAATTATATCTTTATATTTCACATAGGGTAAAAATCATATTTTTATATTTTTATAATATAAAAATCGTATCTTTCCTACATTAAAGACCTTACCTTTATTCATATAAAAATTATAACTTTTTAAATATGAAATCCTATACGAAAAATCACATTTCTACTAGTTTAAAAATCACATCTTTATTAGTAAAGAATATCACATCTGAATTTTATCATGTGAAATAAAAACAAAACAAGTAAAAAAAACTCACGGTGGTATCGGATTACGGCGGAGGAGGCTCGCGGTGGGGGTGCTGTTGAGGACTGGTCGCTGTCAGGTGGTGGCGCACTGTCAAGTGGTGGCTCCTGGAATGAGGGAGTTTTCGTCGATGGGGTGGATGTGGCTGTCGGCGGGTTTTCAGGGCATTTGAAGGGAGAGAGGGACAACGGGGAGGAGAGGGGGTGACCAGGGGGGTCAGGCGAGGTGGCGCCGACCATGGGGAGGGGAGCGCGCCTCCTAATGTGAGGGTAGGTGAGGGCGATGGGGGTTTGAGGGAAGGAGCGGGTTATTTTAATTTTTTATTTTAGGGGCGTTGACTGTGAATGAAAGGGGAGGAAGGGTACATAAATAAATATATATAATTTTTTTATTCAATTTATATTGTGAAAAGTTATTTTTTCTTTCGAAGCCCAAACCGAACACAACGTCTGTCACCCTCAGCTAATTGCCCCCGTTCTGAACACAATGGAATATGTATCGTGAGCCAGTTCGACTGTTACGATCAGTTTCCATCCAATTTAAAATATAAATCTATGTATATTGAATTTAAACGCGTATTTCAATTTACTGGGGCCACATATTAACTCGAAAAATTCCAAATAAATATTTTCTAGCTTCGTATTGACGATACGGTCCTAACAAAACTAATTTCGTCAAATTCTGAGACCGTTTGAAAAATGGCCATTTTCCAGTCGATCAAAATCAACTAAAACTGGTTAAACGCGTTTTCCTTTGCCACACTCACATATTGATTCGAAAAATTACAAATTTTGGGATCTAGCAATAATTTGAAATCACGGATCCAATAAAATTGGTTTCGTCGAAATCCGAGGTCGTTGCAAAACTTCCATTTTTAAGGGCCTGAATTCCATAGCGACTATTCAGAATTTTCAACTGGACATATCTTTTGATTCCCGCTATGAAATTTCGATTCTTCAGATTCATTGGAAAAATATTCTCAATTAGATTTCATTATTTTTGGTTTCACTAAAATCCGGTTTATTTTTCACCCGGTACATTCATTTGAAATTAGAAATCGAATTTTCGAACTACCGCGCCATTTTCAATTCCTTTTATAATTATTTATATTCTAACGACGACGTATATAATTATACATTCTATTTCTATTCAAAATAAATTTCTCTGCAGTATTATTTAAAATGATTCATTTTAAATATTCAAAATTCGCTAAAATTGCCAAAATAAAAATTTTAAATTGGCCCAGATTTCAGGGTTATTACAAAAGCATACGATATCCACCACTGTAACACCCCGTAATTCTGTAATGCTAAGATTCACAAATCAAGGCAGAATTAAAAGTTAAAATCAAAATCAATGGAAACAGGCTACGCCATTGCGTTCATCTCGGAATTCTGCATGAAAACGAGTCCGAGTTTGCGTAAATCGGAGTCCGTATGAGGGAGATATGGCCTCCTGAAGATTCAGCGAAGTTCAAAATTCAAAACAGGTCAAATTCAAATTTCAAAATCGGGCCGGATTAGCCAGGGCGGGAATTTTCCTGCCCAAGACACCCAGGTCGACTGGGTAGTCGACCTGGGGGTCGACCCCCCTGTTTTTCCAGCTTTCTGCACCTGGTTCGTTCTGATGTATCTGGACGCCATTCTGACCAGATTCATCCGCCTAACACTATATAAACAGCCGTAGTCTTCTTCTCTATTCACAATTCTCCTCTACCCTTATGCTGCAAAGATTCTTGGCAAACATGGCTTCTTCTCCTCCTCTAAAAAGTAAATAATAAATAGAATAATATATATAAAATAAAACAAGACGAGGAGATGCTACTCAAAATACTTTCAAGAAGAAGAGATTCAAGCTAAGATTCAAAAGGAGGTTTAAACAACTTCAACGAATGATTTTCTATGAATCATAGCAACGCCATCTTTCTGTTCTGATCTAATCTCTGTAAGTCAGTTATTTCTAGATTTGAACATTTTTCTTTGCTCGTGACATGAAATTAAAGGAATAAAAGAATATGCCAATTCTCTCTCTCTCTCTATTCGAATCAGTGCGTATACTCTTGAACCTAATTAAGAACTGTTATGATTCGAGGACAAAATAGACCATGACTATGAAACTATGGACCTTAAAACCGTATGCCTATGACCTTGAACATTTGCCTATGACTATGAACATTGCCCATGACTATGGACATTGCCTATGACTATGAACATTGCCCATGACTGTGACTGTGACTATGAGGATTATTTCCTTGACTAAGCCTATGCCTTTGGTTAGGAAACATAAACTATTGCCTATGACATAACAAGGACATCTGTGATTAAACACCTATGATTCATGACTAGGAAAGTGTTGCTTAAGTTCTGTGATTATGAGATTGGGTCTAAACCCGATTATTTATTCTGCTTGTCCTTGGTTTTCTTTGGTTTTAGACCTTGGGAATTTACCTATTAAGTTAGGTCTACCCATGTTCTTGAACCTACTCTGTCTATTCTTGGTTTTAGACCTTGGGAATTTACCTATTAAGTTAGGTCTACCCATGTTCTTGAACCTACTCTGTCTATTCTTGGTTTTAGACCTTGGGAATTTACCTATTAAGTTAGGTCTACCCATGTTCTTGAACCTATACTATTCAACCCTTTTCATGTCGTAATATTGCCATTGTCATCTTATGCCAATTGTTATGTCCGTTCTTTGATGGCATTTGGCTCATTCCCTTCTATCCGCGAATCCAGTTTTATTTATAATCTAGGTTAAACCACGATTACGCAAACGATGGGAAAACGTTTTGGGGAAAACATGAAATTGACTAAACTTGGAAATTGGCATAATTTGATGAAAATTAGAACAACAAGTCCAGTTTTGGTAATGAACTAAAATTAGAATATTAAACCAGAATTGGGTGGCTAAATTAAGCAGGATAAGTACGTCGGGCGTAAATGGAAAAGGGTTTAGTGGGCCACAAAATAGGTAGTTGGTATGAAAATTAGGTTTTGGGCATAAATGGTGAACTAGAATATGAAATCTAGTTCGGCATACATTGTAAACTAGAATGTAAAATCTAGTTTTAGGCACAAACTGTAAATGGGGGGTGTTGAACCTAAATTACTATAAACTGTAAGATAGGCAAATAAAGATTTGGGCCTAGAATACAAGTCTATTAGTGAGCATGATAAATGAATATGGTATAGGCCAAAAGTTATTCAGAAAGGGAAAGTGGGCTTTGAGGATAAAATGTTAACAATTTATTTATATACAAAAGAAAGGTTTATTAATGACACCTCTTTTAATAAATACACCAGAATGTTCTAGGGTGACAGAGAGGATAGTGTCTAGGCTTGGGTTTGGAAAATACAAGTTTCCTTCTCTCCCTGGCTATCCCTAACTGATCCGACGAACGGGATGGTTACTTTCAAAAACCTGATTTGAAAATTAGTCAAAACCCTCGAACTAGAAAACACGAATAGGCCTAACCCGAGGTTAGACTGAGTTGCGATGTAAATCTTCCCGGAACCAACCGGCACATCCAGTAATCGCAACAATATCTGTCTAATGTGAGTAGTCGTGGCTTTAATCTATTAAATTAAAGCTAGAACAAGAATGGTAGGGTTAAGTTCACTAAGACACTTAACCAATTCAACATAATAACCAGACTAGTGGGTGGGGTTAGGGCCATACAGTTAAGCTAGAAAGGGAAGGTTAAGTCCATAGGAACACTTAACCAAATTAACACAGTTAAGCTAGGATGGGAGGGTTAAGTCCGTAGGAACACTTAACCAATTTAACATAGTTAAGCTAGGATGGGAGGGCTATGTCCATAGAGACACTTAACCAACTTCACATGGTAACAAGACAAGATTTGTAGGGGTTAAGTAACTAAGGAAACACTTAGCCAAACTAACATGTTAACTAGACTAGAAGGTGGGGTTAAGCAAAGATACACTTAGCCAAATTAACATGTTAACTAGTCTAGAGGTTGGGGTTAAGTAAAATTTAATACACTTAGCCAATTTGATATGTTAGCTGGACACGACCGTAGGGTTAAGTAAACTTGAACACTTAACCGTCAGATTGTGATAAATGAATAGGGCTAAGTCTAAAACATGAAGGGATAATACTTAACCATTAATAACATGTTAGTTAAAACAGACGGGCAAGGTTAAGTTAAAAAGGAACGCTTAACCGATACAGGATGAACGGGTAGGTTAAGTAATACTTGACCAATATAACGTGGTTTGTGGTCGGGTTAAGTCAACGTGAATTACTGATAACACTTTACCAGTTTAACAGGATAAAGGAAGAGGGTTAAGTTGTCTTGAATTGACTAATGACACTTAACCAATCCAAATTGACGGGAAAGGGAACTAAGTAGTAAACCTTAAAAGACAATGATTCTGAAAACTAAGTGGTAAATCTTAGTTAGTAAAACTAAGTAGTAATTCTTAGTATAACACGGGAAGGAGCGAATGTCCGTCTGAGTAGAAAGAAGGCTCCAACGAATTGGGTTACGAAGCCCGAGGCTTCGAGGGGACGTGAGGGCACTCTTGGTATCCCTCTGTGAGGCTGGCCCACAGGGGTTAAGGTCTGCGTAGAAGAACCAGGGGTATGTCTTGGTTGCAATACATGGCAACCTAAAGACTAGGATGGACCGACGTGATTCGACGAGCAAACGGTAGCCCTGTGATAGCGACTCGTCATCTACCATCCATCTTGAGTCAATCGAGACACGTGAAGCGGAAAGGCGGAGAACTCCAAAAGACCATATACTTGCTATCTAGTTATGGGTGTGGATGGCCATAGGATAGTGGGGCACCGGGGGCCGGCGTATAGTTCTCATTTTACAAGGTGTGCCATTCATTAGTTGAGGGAGGGGTCAAGTGGGACCATAGCCACTGGAACAAAAACAGACCTTAGCATCTGCATCGGCAGATATCTGAAAGCTCCCGACCGAGTTCTGTATTCCTTGATTTTCCCTGACACAGGACTCGGACCGCACATTATGGGACATGTGCATCTAGACAAGCGATAACGATTTGCGATACATGCGTGGGGAAGTATAGGAACATATACTACTCTAGGTAGTGTGTCCTAGACTTGGGGGCATCGTTCGACAGGTAGCATAATCCCTAGTTGGACTAGGTGGCATAAATCCTGAATCCGAGAAGCGTTCAGCAGATAGCGTAAACTCTAGTTAAATCTAGAAAGCACTTGGTAGAAAACCATAGATTTGATCTAGGTATTAAATAATGAATGTATGCCTGAAGGCAATGGAAAATACAGGGATTGGGATCACGTTATTGTTACTAGTTGGGACACTTGTTAGGCGGTGCAGAGATATAGAAACCAGTATAACAAGGAAATAGCGAAGCGGCGGAAGTATTAGAGAATATCCAATTTATCTTAGCTTAGCATATCTTGTGTTAGTCTTGTCTGATCTTGCCAACCCTATCATCATGGTGTAATCTTGTATTCAGTTAATTCATGTAGTTTGTTTTTCCATGTTCACATGCTAGAAGTTACTGAACTTACTCAGGCCTTATGTCTGACTCTGTTTTTCTTTCGTCTTCTTTTCTTCCGTTTCCCCCCTCCCCCCAGGTAGTAAAGGAAGGAATAGTGTAGCTCAGGTTAAGTTGGACTGTCACTCTTTCCCAGCTTGAAGATTCGTCGAAGTTTGCTTGGATTCTCTTTTCAGATGCTATTGCTGGCTCTTGCTAAAGCTGGGGAATATAAATGTATTTTTATGCTTCTTTATTTTGTAAGACAGATGACACTCTGATATTGTAGAGAAATCTTTGTACAAACTATTTTATCAATAAAGAAGAGTTTTATTTTCCGCTGTTTAATTTCTGTCTGTCTTGTAATTTATCTGCATCTTTTACCCTAAATGCTCCACAGAAATTAGTGCATTCCCTTTGTGAGTGACACTAACGGACGTGGGGTGTTACACGTGGTATCAGAGCTGAAGGTTACCAGGTCAGATAAAGGGTTTGAAAAAATATTTTCAAAACGGTTTTTAAAGAAGCATTTTCAAGAGAAAAGATTTGTTTTAAAGACATATTCCCCAAAGCCATACGCACTATCTTCTCTTCCTCTGTTTAAATTCTTGTCTCCTTCTTTCTTGAGTCTCTGAGGCTCCTGGCTTTCTGGGAGGTAACCTCATCGAAGGGCGAAGTAGTGCTCGACTTCCATCTATAACCGTAGTAGTTTCACCTACGGCCAGTTTTCCTTTAAGCTTATAGGGTTTTCTGTACGATGGAAGCAGCTTTTGAGAGATTTGTCAACATGACTACACACGGAAGGGGATGAGGAGTTTGGCTAGGGAGCACAACCCTAGGATGAGGAATTCATGGATGTAGACTTAGCTCACGAAGGAGGAAGAAATTATAAAACCTAAGACAAGAGGAAGTATCTTTACTAGGGTATGATAGGGAATATAATTAAGGGCAAGGGCAAGAACGAGGAACAAGGTTTTTAGAAGGGCAAGAACCTACTTTCGCCACCAAGCGTACCTAGGAGAAAGGTAGTAAATTTCTGTTGGAAGAGTCTAGTTTTGCTGTTCTTTCCTTTGGTTTTAGCTCTTCGCATTTGTTCATATCCACTTCCATAGTTGAGTCTCTGCACCATAGTACTTGTATAGTAGAAAGATCCCACTAGAGTCTCAAATCCAATTGGTGGTCCGACCAGTCTATTTTTGGTTAGTAGGGATTTGAGAATAGCTATCGAGTTTGCTTATATCATCTCACGTAGATCATCTAAAACCGGAGGAGATATTCCTTGGGTGCTTGTCTGATATTAGTTTAGGCATTTGGGGCTTGTACTTGAGGAATGTCGAGTTCGACTAGGATGGTTTGCGTGAGAGATGAATAGTTGTGGCAGGTACTCTAAAAAGCACGTAGTAACCTTTCGACCCTTATAGTTATGGCATGGAGGATAAGAGGGAAACCTCTAATCATCTTAGTACATATACTTGGTACCGTGATTGACATCTGTTTATTCTGGTATTGGAGGTCAGAAACTTCACAATCGTGAAGTTAAATTAGTTAAAATATAGTGGAGTAAAGCTCAAGAAGGCTAGATACTAGTATCATACCCTTTTTCTTAAGGGTGCATCCTTGATTTCTTTGTGTAGGAGCTTTACGAATAATTGTTTCTCTCTTTCCGAAGTATATCACCTAGGTCGTATCTCCGATCCTTAGGTAGAAGCCAATGGATGTAAACATGTACTTGAAACATGTTATGGTTGATGGTTGCAAGTGGTTGCTAATGGTTTCTCGTGGATGCATATGCATACGTATTAGGCACTAGATCAGTTCAGATGCTTTCATATTGCATTTACAGATATTTATTTGTTTGTAAGTTGAACTTGATATGTTATCATATGGATTTTGCATATGGATGAATGGCTGTGCACGCATGTAGTATTTACATAACTAGGGATGCTTGCATACATGATTGGACGCATGGCACCGACATGATTTGCATTAAGGAGGTCAACTGAATTAGTAGACCGCCTGATTTTGCATTAGATACAGACATATACACACACTATGCATATGAACATGAAAGCATTAGAAATCTTTTAAGGACAATGAATGCATGTGATTGAATGGTTGAGTAGATGGGTGATTGGATGGTAGGACACATTCTTCCTAACTTGAAGATTTCGGGGATGAAATCCTTTTAAGTGGGGGAGAATGTAACACCCCGTAATTCTGTAATGCTAAGATTCACAAATCAAGGCAGAATTAAAAGTTAAAATCAAAACCAAGGGAAACGGGCTACGCCATTGCGTTCGTCTCGGAATTCTGCATGAAAACGAGTCCGAGTTTGCATAAATCGGAGTCCGTATGAGGGAGATATGGCCTCCGGAAGATTCAGCGAAGTTCAAAATTCAAAACAGGTCAAATTCAAATTTCAAAATCGGGCCGGATTGGCCAGGGCGGGAATTTTCCCGCCCAAGACACCCAGGTCGACTGGGTAGTCGACCTGGGCTACCCAGGTCGACTGGGTAGTCGACCTGGGCTACCCAGGTCGACTAGGTAGTCGACCTGGGTCAACCAGGTCGACTACATAGTCGACCTGGGGGTCGACCCCCCCTGTTTACCAGCTTTCTGCACCTGGTTCGTTTTGATGTATCTGGACGCCATTCTGACCAGATTCGTCCACCTAACACTATATAAACAGCCCTAGTCTTCTTCTCTATTCACAATTCTCCTCTACCCTTATGCTGCAAAGATTCTTGGCAAACATGGCTTCTTCTCCTCCTCTTAAAAGTAAATAATAAATAGAATAATATATAAAAAATAAAACAAGACGAGGAGATGCTACTCAAAAGACTTTCAAGAAGAAGAGGTTCAAGCTAGGATTCAAAAGGAGGTTCAAACGACTTCAACGAATGATTTTCTACGAATCATAACAACGCCATCTTTCTGTTCTGATCTAATCTCTGTAAGTCAGTTATTTCTAGATTTGAACGTTTTTCTTTGCTCGTGACATGAAATTAAAGGAATAAAAGAATATGCCAATTCTCTCTCTCTCTCTCTTCGAGTCAGTGCCTATACTCTTGAACCTAATTAAGAACTGTTATGATTCGAGGACAAAATAGACCATGACTACGAAACTATGGACCTTAAAACCATATGCCTATGACCATGAACATTTGCCTATGACTATGAACATTTCCCATGACTATGGACATTGCCTATGACTATGAACATTGCCCACGACTGTGACTATGACTATGAGGATTATTTCCTTGACTAAGCCTATGCCTTTGGTTAGGAAACATAAACCATTGCCTATGACATAACAAGGACATCTGTGATTAAACACCTATGATTCATGACTAGGAAACTGTTGCTTAAGTTCTGCGATTATGAGATTGGGTCTAAAACTGATTATTTATTCTGCTTGTCCTTGGTTTTCTTTGGTTTTAGACCTTGGGAATTTACCTATTAAGTTAGGTCTACCCATGTTCTTGAACCTACTCTGTCTATTCTTGGTTTTAGACCATGGGAATTTACCTATTAAGTTAGGTCTACCCATGTTCTTGAACCTACTCTGTCTATTCTTGGTTTTAGACCTTGGGAATTTACCTATTAAGTTAGGTCTACCCATGTTCTTGAACCTATACTATTCAACCCTTTTCATGTCGTAATATTGCCATTGTCATCTTATGCCAATTGTTATGTCCGTTCTTTGATGGTATTTTGGCTCATTCCCTTCTATCTGCGAATCCAGTTTTATTTATAATCTAGGTTAAACCACGATTATGCAAACGATGGGAATACGTTTTGGGGAAAACATGAAATTGACTAAACTTGGAAATTGGCATAATTTGATGAAAATTAGAACAACAAGTCTAGTTTTGGTAATGAACTGAAATTAGAATATTAAACCAGAATTGGGTGGCTAAATTAAGCAGGATAAGTATGTTAGCATAACTTACATACGTCGGGCGTAAATGGAAAAGGGTTTAGTGGGCCACAAAATAGGTAGTTGGTATGAAAATTAAGTTTTGGGCATAAACGGTGAACTAGAATATGAAATCTAGTTCGGCATAAATTGTAAACTAGAATGTAAAATCTAGTTTTAGGCACAAACTGTAAATGGGGGGTGTTGAACCTAAATTACTATAAACTGTAAGATAGGCAAATAAAGATTTGGGCCTAGAATACAAGTCTATTAGTGAGCATGATAAATGAATATGGTATAGGCCAAAAGTTATTTAGAAAGGGAAAGTGGGCTTTGAGGATAAAATGTTAACAATTTATTTATATACAAAAGAAAGGTTTATTAATGACACCTCTTTTAATAAATACACCAGAATGTTCTAGGGTGACAGAGATGATAGTGTCTAGGCTTGGGTTTGGAAAATACAAGTTTCCTGCTCTCCCTGGCTATCCCTAACTGATCCGACGAACGGGATGGTTACTATCAAAAACCTGATTTGAAAATTAGTCAAAACCCTTGAACTAGAAAACACGAATAGGCCTAACCCGAGGTTAGACTGAGTTGCGATGTAAATCTGCCCGGAACCAACCGACACATCAAATAATCGCAACAATATCTGTCTAATGTGAGTGGTCGTGGCTTTAATCTATTAAATTAAAGCTAGAACAAGAATGGTAGGGTTAAGTTCACTAAGACACTTAACCAATTCAACATAATAACCAGACTAGTGGGTGGGGTTAGGGCCATACAGTTAAGCTAGAAAGGGAAGGTTAAGTCCATAGGAACACTTAACCAATTTAACACAGTAAAGCTAGGATGAGAGGGTTAAGTCCATAGGAACACTTAACCAATTTAACACAGTTAAGCTAGGATGGGAGGGCTAAGTCCATAGGGACACTTAACCAACTTCACATGGTAACAAGACAAGATTTGTAGGGGTTAAGTAACTAAGGAAACACTTAGCCAAACTAACATGTTAACTAGACTAGAAGGTAGGGTTAAGCAAAGATACACTTAACCAAATTAACATGTTAACTAGTCTAGAGGTTGGGTTTAAGTAAGATTTAATACACTTAGCCAATTTGATATGTTAGCTGGACACGACCGTAGGGTTAAGTAAACTTGAACACTTAACCGTCAGATTGTGATAAAGGAATAGGGCTAAGTCTAAAACATGAAGGGATAATACTTAACCATTAATAACATGTTAGTTAAAACAGACGGGCAAGGTTAAGTTATAAAAGAACGCTTAACCGATACAGGATGAACGGGTAGGGTTAAGTAAAACTTAACCAATATAACGTGGTTTGTGGTCGGGTTAAGTCAACGTGAATTATTGATAACACTTAACCAGTTTAACAGGATAAAGGAAGAGGGTTAAGTTGGCTTGAATTGGCTAATGACACTTAACCAATCCAAATTGACGGGAAAGGGAACTAAGTAGTAAACCTTAGAAGACAATGATTCTGGAAACTAAGTGGTAAATCTTAGTTAGTAAAACTAAGTAGTAATTCTTAGTATAACACGGGAAGGAGCGAATGTCCGTCTGAGTAGAAAGAAGGCTCCAACGAATTGGGTTACGAAGCCCAAGGCTTCGAGGGGACGTGAGGGCACTCTTGGTATCCCTCTGTGAGGCTGCAGATGATCCGCCTGGGCCCACAGGGGTTAAGGTCTGCGTAGAAGAACCAGGGGTATGCCTTGATTGCAATACATGGCAACCTAAAGAATAGGATGGACCGGCGTGATTCGGCGAGCAAACGGTAGCCCTGTGATAGCGACTCGTCGTCTACCATCCATCTTGAGTCAATCGAGACACGTGAAGCGGAAAGGCGGAGAACTCCAAAAGACCATATACTTGCTATCTAGTTATGGTTGAGGATGGCCATAGGATAGTGGGGCACCGGGGGCCGGCGTATAGTTCTCATTTTACAAGGTGTGCCTTTCATTAGTTGAGGGAGGGGTCAAGTGGGACCATAGCCACTGGAACAAAAACAGACCTTAGCATCTGCATCGGCAGATATCTGAAAGCTCCCGACCGAGTTCTGTATTCCTTGATTTTCCCTGACACAGGACTCGGACCGCACATTATGGGACATGTGCATCTAGACAAGCGATAACGATTCGCGATACATGCGTGGGGAAGTATAGGAACATAAACCACTCTAGGTAGTGTGTCCTAGACTTGGGGGCATCGTTCGATAGGTAGCGTAATCCCTAGTTGGACTAGGTGGCATAAATCCTGAATCCGAGAAGCGTTCAGCAGATAGCGTAAACTCTAGTTAAATCTAGAAAGCACTTGGTAGAAAACCCTAGATTTGATCTAGGTAATAAATAATGAATGTATGCCTGAAGGCGATGGAAAATACAGGGATTGGGATCACGTTATCCTTACTAGTTGGGACACTAGTTAGGCGGTGCAGAGATATAGAAACCAGTATAACAAGGAAATAGCGAAGCGGCGAAAGTATTAGAGCATATCCAGTTTATCTTAGCTTAGCATATCTTGTGTTAGTCTTGTCTGATCTTGCCAACCCTATCATCATGGTGTAACATTGTATTCAGTTAATTCATGTCATTTGTTTTTCCATGTTCACATGCTAGAAGTTACTGAACTTACTCAGGCCTTATGTCTACTCTATTTTTCTTTTGTCTTCTTTTCTTTCGTCCCCCCCCCCCCCCCCCAGGTAGTAAAGGAAGGAATAGTATAGCTCAGGTTAAGTTGGACTGTCACTCTTTCCCAGCTTGAAGATTCGTCGAAGTTTGCTTGGATTCTCTTTTCAGATGCTATGGCTGGCTCTTGCTAAAGTTGGGGAATATAAATGTATTTTTATGCTTCTTTATTTTGTAAGAAAGATGACACTCTGATATTGTAAGGAAATCTTTGTACAAACTATTTTATCAATAAAGCAAAGTTTTATTTTCCGCTGTTTAATTTCTGTCTGTCTTGTAATTTATCTGCATCTTTTACCCTAAATGCTCCACAAAACTTAGTGCATTCCCTTTGTGAGTGACACTAACGGACGTGGGGTGTTACAACCACTTTGACCACCCAAATCCTTTGCTATGATCACTTTGCCCCATGGAGTCACAGTGACTCCACTGCACTGATCCATAGCCACTAATCCTTTGCTATGTCCACTCTGCCCTATGGAGTAATAACGATTCCACTACACTGGCTAATAGCCTTGCTACGATCATTCTGCCCCATGAAGCCATGACGACTTCACTACACTGATCCGTAGCCAATATCTATCTCTCAATGGTGAATCAAAGCTATAGATGTCAATAACCCCATTGCACACGTCCCGCAGCAAAGTCCAATCATGAAGTCAACTCGTTGGTTCCCATCTGGATCCCGAGTTCTACTTCTCATTTGGACTACCTTTGCATCTCGGGTTTGTTCTTCTCCAGATCGGTTCGGCCCTTTACTTCACTTTGCTTTGCTTTGTAATCACCATCGGTTCGATCCCCATCTGGTTTGAGTCCCCACTGGTTTGTTGCTTCTCCTATTGGTCGAGTCATGATGCACCAGTCATGGTGCTTCGGTTCAGAGTAGCAGTTCGGTTCGTGATGCGTGGAGCAGCGTCACCCCATTGGGTCAGTTCGGGCTCCTCCCTTCAAATCAGTCCATGTATGTCAAATCCTCGGGTAGGATCACGAGCACCCATTGGGTTCGGGTCGTGCCTCCATCTGGTGGTTCGGGTCACAACACGGGGCGGCTCGTGGGGTCTTGACCGGATCGGGTCGTGGCATCATGGTCATGAACCGGTTCGGTTCGGATTTCCTGCACTGTTTTTACCTGCAATTTTTCCAGCAATTGTTTATGCCACACGACATCATTTTCGACCATTCTAACATTGCTAAACAACCACAAAGCATACCATACAGTCATAGCAACATATCTAATCAATCATAAACACCAAACGATGAAGAATCATATCAATTATAGATCAAACATGCCTAAAACCCATGTTTTTCCCTTAATCATGTTTAAGCGTAACTAATGATATGATTAGTAAAACATATCCAAATTAACCCAAACTTCCAGTAGAGGGTTAAAATAATATTTAAGAATTTCTAAACATTTTTCCAATTTTTTTTCTGAGTTATAATTTCGCTAATCATCCCTAATTAACCATAATTAGTGAAAAACAATGTGAATCACTCACCTTAGCCACAAATAAATCTTAGATTTGAAAATATCTCTGATTTGGGTTGAAACACTATGCAACATAGCAGCTCTATTTCCAATTTGATGCTAGTTTGCCTTGATTTGATGTAGATTAGGCTAAAACTTGATTAAATGGTGATTAGGTGATTTGTGTGTTGGAGGCCACTGTTAGGGTTTCTAAGAGGTAAATGGCGGCTAGGAAACTGAAATGGAATGAAAACCTAACTCATTTCAGCCTCCCCATAACCCTAATTCTGAAATAGGTTATGGGCCCATTTTCTAATTACCCTAATCAGCCCACTTAAGCTGTTTTTCACCTTCTAAACCTTGTTTCAGGCATATCTCCCGAACGGTTAGTCCGTTTGGCTAATATGACCATTCTACGGAATTGTGAACCATCATCCGAATCCAATGGAAGTAGTTTTAGGTCAAAACTCCTTACAGTCAAAAGTTACGGCCGAAACAAGATCATCTAGGGGCAAAATGGTAATTTAAAAATCTGCAAAAATCATGAACATGGAAATGACCCCAATAGGCGTCCCCTAAAGTTACGCGACTATACAACCTCATATGAAAATTAGATGAATATTCTACAATCCTCCAATGCGTAGAATGCGGGTCGTTACAGTACCATGGGGAGTACCTTGATATTGGGGGCAGCTACATATACTATATTAGGTTAATCTACTGGGATGTAGATGGGTATGACGTGTGTGCAAAGCCTTGAGTGCAATTAACCCAAAGTAACCTAATAAACAAGAAAAAATAACATAATTGAATGGTATATGTATGGTTATTTCAGATTGTGTAATTTAGTCCAATCACTAGAATTTCTGTTCTGACCCCCTCCTCATAACACACTCGCAGGTTAGGTTTATGGCATTGATATGATAGCTTTGGATACTGGTTAGGCAGTATTATAACTACGGTAAGGCAATATTTGGTTATATCATATTTTATCCATTCTGCCATGAGATGTTTTCTAAGCTCTGATATATTTTATATCTCCATCTTTTTCTGTAGGATACCAGACAAGCCAACTCGAGTTTTGATATATTGGGATTTTGAAAAAATGATAGGACTGTCGGAACTTGGGTTGTTACACACGACAACTGCTAGAAACAGTGGTTGCATCTGGAGATGAGACACATCCTACCGCTCCTCAAAACACAATCAACTTGACGCTAATCATTGCCTATATATCCATCTCGCAGCCAACTATCGTTGGACATTAGGGGGACATGCACTGCATTGCTAGCATCAGCAACCTCATCAACATCGGAACACAAATCAAGAGCTACAAAACTATTGCCGGTGACAAACGGATGAAGTGCACGAGCTTATGCACCACTCTCAACAACATATTCCACAATCAAGTGGCAAAAAACCGAAGTAGATGGTGCAACCCATGACATAACCAACATTCGACGCAAAAACCGTCGACTATGGCAGCGCATAAGGGTAGATCCAGATGCATAAACCTTAAGCCACTCTGACACTGGTCGCAACAAATAAGGCAATGACTTAGGCAGGTAGTGGATAGGAGGGATGAAATCCCTTGATCTGTCATCTCCAACACCATGAGACACATCCATGTTGTAGAAACTTTGAACTCCCAAAGAATGAAGACCATCCTTCCCCAATGACAGGGAAGAAACACAAAACGACCATGACAATGACGACACTGCTAAACCAACAATTGATCTCAATAGGAACTGAATATGGGATCAAATCCCCTATAACAATATCATTGAAACCCACCGCCCAAATAAGAGCACAACCAGCAACAGGATCACACCAAACACCATGCCTCACCAAAGCGAAAAGCAAGCCACCATTTAATGGAAAAGCCGATGTAGGGAAAGCCCTTAAATAAGAAAAATAATGTCCTAGTTTGAAAAACACATCCAACAAGCACAAAGCGGCTTCACGAAATCTCCTCGAAAGATGATAGTGTAACCACCAAGACAAGGAAAGATGAGATGCTAGTAACCGCTATTGCCACTGGAGTACCCTTAGTGGCATTAGCTGCTTCAATAACTGGTGAAACCACTGGACAGTGACCAATAAAAAAACCCACAATACAATAGTTGAATCCCTCTCCAATCTAGGTGATCATAAAGCCCTAAATCGGACGAGGGAACAAAAATTGATCAGAGAATCCAACAAAGCACATAACTACAGATCAAAAACCCCAAGAAAGGCAGTAGCATGCCACCAACAGAAGAGAGAATCACTAAGAAAGAGCAAGCCAGAAAGCCATTGAGAAGAAATGGAATTATGTCGCCATCAACAAAAGAAAAGTGGCCAATAAAAAATATTCATATATTATATGGGGTTTGTGCAACCTACTAAAATACTCAACAAACAAATGAGAATCATGTATACATAAAAGTAAAATGAATATACATAGCATAATCAATATAGCAAACACGACATACAAACAACAAAAGCATTTGAAACCAAATTTATTTGCAAAACCCCATGTTACATGCAAATACCCTTTCATTAAATTTATTTATCATTCGAGTTGTGCAATTCGATTCATATTAAATTTATACAAACATTCATTATTCACTTTCATTTTTAACGCTCATTTTCTTTATGCTTTTCATCTCGTTTGCATTTATCATACACTTTATTTACTTCAAAACATTCACTTTTAGTTGCCTTTCATTTATTTACATCTGATTCATGTATCCATTCATTTTGTTTACTCACATACAATTTGTTCATCTTCATGTTGTTCGCTTCTAATATTCTTACATTGCTTAATGTTTCTATTCATCTATTTTGCTTTAATTTTATTCAATCTCCATTATTTTCATGTCAGCTTTTATTTTAGTTTACTTGATCAAATTGAATTATTTTCCATTCATCGGGTTTTGATTTATTTTGATTTCAATTATCAACATTCATTTTGCGCACATGGCAAAGACACAACATAAGTAGGCAACATAAATAACACAATATTCAATACTGACATTCAACTTGTGATTATTTAACATTTATTTTAGCGTTTCATTTAATTGCTTCATATTAAATCTAAATACGCATTCGTTTTTAGTATCAATCATGTTTTGTTCATTCATTTCAGTTGCATACAAATTATTTATTTTCGAATCATTCACTTTTAATCTACTTACTTTGGTTACATTTGAATGCATATTTTTGTTTACGTCTACAAAATTTAAACATTCCATTAAATTTCATTCATACATATTTAATTGACTTAATTTCAATTATTCACATTCTTATTCTTTTCAATCCAAGTTCTAGTTCAATTAACTCAATTCATACATTTTATTTAAGTTTTTCTTCATCAGTAAACTTTGGATTCAAAAATTATTTTACTGGTTAATTTTTGTTTCAACCCAAATTAAATTCCAAATTTGTTAGTGGAACGCTTTATTAGTCATTTTTATGCATTTAATAATTTTACAAGCATTCATTTCCTTTTAGTACAACTTTGTTCAAATTATTTACTATCTCAATACAACAATTCAATTTAACCAAAACATTCACTTCAAACATTTACTTTATTTTTGAAACAACTTACAAAATATAACTTTATTTGTATTTTGTTCATTTCTTAAGTTTACGTCAGTTTACAAAATAATATTCATATTTATAAGTCAAATTTTCTTATAAAACAACTTCTAATGTTTACCAAAGTTAGTCTTAAATATAAACTCAACTTCTCAACTAAAATTGCATATTTATCTCACGTTCATTTTGTCATATTTAAATTCCAACAACCATTTTCTTTGTATGATAATTTATAAATTAATATTCTTAAAGATTATATATTATTTATAATTCCTTAACATAATTAATATTTCACTTACATAATGGTTTTTTTAATTTTTAGTTCTATCCTACATCATTTTTAAGCTTTATACTTAGATTTACCTTTAATAAGTTTCAAATATTCTTGACAAGTTGAATGTATCAATTAGGTCTAATTAAAAATAGAATCTAATTAGAATCATATCACTCTTATTTTTCATTCTTAATATAACCATAGCCTAGATCATCCTTAATATTTATTCCTAACTTTAAAATGACCATATTCACTTTTTAAAAGAAATATTAATCGGTTTGTATTAACTTGGCGAACATGTCTTAAAATTTATGTTTGTCAAAATATACATAAGAATATTTTAATTAAGTTTCCGTTTGGTGATGTATTACACACTACTTTAATTCAAATTCAATTCAATCCTATCATGTTATATTCATAACCATGTTGTACTTACTATTCTAGTTTTTCTAAGCTTCAAATTATTTTAAATAACCAAAATTTCTAATTCAAATGAAACATATCAGTTTATTAATTTTAAGTCATACTTATAAAAGTTTATAAATACTTTTACTCATAATCTAAATATTATATATATCAAATTCTGATTCCTAATAAATTTATTTATATATCGAGTCAATATTCATCTACGAATTCATAAGTATTCCATGTACCATTCAACTAATATTCCATTAATTATACTTATTCAAGAATAAATTTGTATTCCTTACCTATTTGAATAATAATTCCAAGTTTAAAGCATTGCCTATGAAAAGGAACTTATATTAAGCATACACTCTTTCACTTATATAAAGCCATTTATTTACTAATTACTATTTTACAGGACTTGTTTATCTCGGTTCCCTTAATACCACACTTTTAAATTATAAAACCCCAAAATCTTTTAATATGCTTTAAAACCCCATGTATTAATGTTAAAATTTCATTTAAGTTCAATTTTACTCAATGAAAATTTTACAGTACTTGTTTTAATTCCAATAGTCGATAGATTAAGTTATTAATTCATTATAACTTTATATTTAAATTTCTTCTATTAAACTTGGAAAACTCAAAGATGGATTAAAACAAGTTCAAGACTTAGACTAAAGGAAATCCTAATCAAAGATAAACTTATCAAGAAGATAAATTCAATAGAGTGGGAATTTTGAAAGGATTATAAATTTTAAAACAAATTATATTTTCAAAATATGCACCTTCAGGAGTGATTCTAATAACGATTCTACTCATTCTAGGATATTACTACCCTATCTCCAATGAGTTTAAACCCCAACAGCTAAGGTTTTTATTAAACCTCGCTATGACACCACACTACAATGACCTGCTATTTCGAAACATTCAAGCCGATAATTAAACCAACTCAAATCTTTCAAAGCAGCAGATTGGTATTACTATGGGGTTAATAAGAATAAAATCACACAATCACAGAGACGTAAAAATATAACATCTCATAGTAGAAAAATTTATAAGATATATTAGAGTTTACATATATAAATACAATGGAAGTTTAATACAAATTATTTTCTAATACACATGGAATTAATGGGAATAGAAACAAATAGATGAATCTTCAAAAATAACCAACTTCAAAAGGAGAGATCTCAAAGCGATAATACGCGGTTTGACTCAAGCATTATGCAAAAAAAAAAGCACTCGAATCAGGACTAACATTCACATATAAGTGAATCAAATCAAGTGAAATGCCCAATGAAATGCATTAATAACTTAGAGGGTGTTTGGGCTTTCCATCCTATACGGATCCATGGAACTAGAACATATAATATAATACACTATTATAATAATGTATATTCAGTAAAGTAAATATATTAAAATAGCGTGAGAGGGATTACATTTCTTTCCCTTACACTATTTACAGACATTGTCGCAAACATTGCATATAAAACTCCGGTACGTCAGTAGATAGGGATGCATCTCAATATGACAACGCCAAATCAAAATTGTAGGGGCTAGATTATGATAACATGACAAAGAACCGAGGCTATTCCCAATGGTAGGATTCTACCGGATTGCGGACCTAGGTTGGTGGTAACACATAGCCGCACCTACGGCCCACCTCGAAGAACACTCCCATAAATCAAGAGTAGCCACCAATTAATCACAAAGTAAGATATATGGTATCGAAAAAGCATCTCTGATAGGAGGTGTGACCTTGCTTGGCATGGGTATGCCTCCTGTTTTTGTCATTTAAATTATGACCCGAAGGTCAAGGTCATCCATCGTCGTCCTCTTACTTCATTCCACTAGCGTTCGCCAAACCATCCTACTTCACTCTGGATTCTCCAACATGTACACATTTATTTAAGTGGTATCGGTATTGGCAGGGGTTATGACAACACCAACTCTGGTCTCTTTAACAACTAAACATTAACATCTTTCACACTGTGGCCATTATTTTTGAAATCATATTCCAATATTGAAAACCAATTAACGTCAAGTATTGATTTTTTTATCAATTTCTCAAATTGATTCAATTAATCCGTATCGCTTCAAATTCCAAATTGATATTTACAAATTGATTCATTTAAATTTCATTCAATATAATCTTGATTACAAATTCATATTTACAGTTGATTTATTATCAAATTTCACATTTGATTTTTGATCACATATCATAATTAACGTTATCCGATGGAATCTTCAAATTCAGTCATACTAGACTTAAATTTCTCGGATTGGACATATATATATATCTTTATTTTAAGATTGTTAAATTTAAAATAGTTTTAAATAAAGTAGTTAGTTTGATGTAAACTAGTTTGAATAAAATAGATAAGTTGTTATAAAAATGTTAAAATAAATAGATGGGTTTAATATAAAGTAGTTTAAATAAAATAGTGAAGTTATGATATAACGTAGTTTGAATAAAATGGATAAGTTTAATATAAATCATTTAAATAATGCATCTTATAAGATCGTGTTAATATATATATATATATATATATATATATTAATTGTAACTAAAGTAATACTATTTCAAGTAGTAATCCAATCCAAATCAATTATCCACAATTTCAAAATTCGAATTAACGATATTCTATGTTCCGATGTTCAATTCAAGTTAACTTAAAACTCAAATGGTATAGATTCCAAATTTAAATCAAGCGTTAAGTGATATTATAACTTGAATTTAAATTCTAATCCATTAACTTAACTTTATTTTGAAGTTAAATTCTTTTAGTTAAATCATTATTCATATTTCAATAATCAAATTTTCATACTTAATGAGTACTTCAAATGTTCAAAGTTTTCATTTAAACCAATTAACCCAATAAAAGCTTAATAAGCTCTGATGTAATTTGACTAAAACCATCTATTTAAATCAATTTTAATTTTTAAACCTTTAAAACTTCAATCAAGTTTCATATATTAACTTGGAACAAAAAATTAAGGTTTCATAATTTGTTAAAACCGTTTATTAATCACATAGGTTTTAACTTATGAATTCAAGTCTGAATATTGGACACATTAATTTAAACTTAAATTATAAAATCAATATCAAACTCAATTTTGTAAATCAACTCAATTATAATATTTTTGAACATAATGTTATCTTCAAATAACAAACTCAATTTAGAAAAATTCATATTAAATCCTTCATTAAGTCATTTTTTACTCTAATTCATGAACTCAAGTTAAGAATATCTCAAATCTTAATTTAAACAAATATATCAAATTTGATTTCAATAAAAGATACATACTTCTAAAGGTTTAGAAAAATAAATTATCGATCATTGTGTCTGCATATAATTTTCTATCCAATGCTCAAGTGATACAGGTATCCATCATTTCAATCCATTTTTAAACATTCGAAACCCCTGTATATATCATTTTAACCCTCATCGAAAATTGATTCAAATTATCTCCTAAATCTATATAGTCGTTTGGGTATATATCATTTCAACCCATAATGATTTTCCCTAAATCTAAGGGAACTTGCAGTATGAGAACGTAAAATAAATAAAACATCATAGTTCTCGCACAATGATCAGAACAAAAAACCAAGCACATAGCAATTATATTATGTCATTTACATTATTCGTGAGCTTGTCACATATCCCCAAATCACATAATAAACAATTATAGATTTTCTAGAGCAATCATAACATTCCGTTCAACACTTCAAATATTTAATTCTCTTAATCATAAGTTAGTTGTGAGTGAGTAAACTCACCTTGATTTTGGATATTGTCAAAGATATTGGATTGAAACAAAAACCAAACAATGTTTGTTTTAGCTTGAATTCCAAGAGAAAAAAAAATTGCTAGTCCAATTCCAAAATGTAGCAAATGACAACAAGAGTTCAATAAATCCGACATTTTTTGGTTTGGATCCAAAATAAGTTATGATTTGCATTTATAATTTTCAGTTTCACACGACGATTGTGCTATTTAATTGAAAACTAATTACAAATTACATATATTTACCTTTCCCTTGCTTGCAACAAATCCACCAATATCACTAAACACCTTCTCAAAACTACCACAACAACCATTAGTGACCAAAAACATGAAGCCCGACCTTATATCCCTAAATGGATATGTATTCACAGTGTTCAAACACGCCCTGCTCACATTCCAGAATTTGATACGCAACCCTATGTCTATCGAGTTCACCTTAAACCTTAAACACCAAATCACCCAACGTCAACCAGCCCAAACCCTTCATTCACATCACCAATATCTGCATCAGACCATTTTTGCGTAGATTCATCTTCACGGACCCGAACTGTAATGACTTGCCTTTCAGGCCGCCTTTAATAGGCAATTAAACCGACTGAAGACATTCTCAAAGACGGATGGTTAGTGGTACGTACACATAAGAATTACACAAACGAACTTTTTATTAATATCATTACAATATTACATCGGAGTACAACATATATCAGTGGAAAGAAGAACATATATAAAAATTTAGGTTGAAGGGCAATGATCCAGAGTATATCCCCAGCCATAGTCCAGAATCCTGCTCGAAAAAGACTTCAAAATAACATCTACAAAAACCACCATCTATCAGGCTACCCATGTGGAAAATATGGGCACCCAGAGTTTAGGTGGAAAACAATAAACTCTGAGTCACTCATGGGACTCATATGAGAAACCAAACAGTTTTATCTTTGAAAAGTAGGGTAAATCATAAAACCATCCATACAAACAAGGAATGGGTTTCCCCTTTTGAATACCAATGCATAAAAACTCACAACACTTATTTGAAAACGAGGCTACTATTAGATCTCTTGGCGCACACACTACGCAAACACAGATATGGGAAAGGTTTCTCCTTATTATTGCCAAAAATGCTTGATACGCGAAATTCACTTGATATTTGCGTCTACAATGTGGAAATTACTTTAATAAGTAAATGTATCAATCCTAGACTGCATAATGTCCCATACCATTATGTCGCCATATAGGCTTACAACTTAAATCGTATAAACTCGTTGTGAAGAATGGATTTCCAACAGATGACCAAGCTAAGGAACTTTCTTACCGAATTCGGACACCTCTAGAGGGATGCCACAAAAATCAACACAAGTTCTCTGCCAACACAAGGTCAGATTATCCTTTCCTGGCCACTCCAAAGTATATCATCTCCCGGTCGTTAATAACCTGTAAATCGGGCTCACGCAACATCAACAACCACAAAAAGTAGAAATCACCACTTAAGTAATATCTGGGCTCCATACCATGGTACACTTTTTTCTATCTAGAAGGAGATGATAATTCATAACCTTGCTGCATCTTTCCTTTGTTGGCCATTTACCAAGGTGTGAGGCTTATCAAAGTCTCGTTACACAATGCTACGCTCTCTAAGCCATGCTTTGATCATCAATAGCACATCACTTAGTATGCCACACGGTCATTCCATAATACATGACCGATAATCACTAACTATATCACCTTTGAGCTCATATGTCTCAAAGAAGGGTGTTATGCTTAGAGAATAAATTCTCTGCCACAACAGTAATATGTTTATCAAAAATCTATCACATACTACAAAATACGATGTCAGATATGTATCCATATAAAACCGTTCTTGTAACGACCTAAAAATTCCTTCCTTTAGAATCGACTGTAAGCCACACATGTCTGATCTGAAACGATAGAAATCCTCGAATATTTATGGGGTACAACATATCTGAACAAATTACCAAGAACATTTCATTGCTATTACAAAATTTCTACATCAGAGTATAAAATATATCAGAGTACATATAATCGATACACAGCGGAAAATATCAGAGGATAATAAATTACAACACAGTAGAAAAAAATAAACACTCTCAGTGGAAGACTCGAAATAATCCAGGTATAGCTCTAGCCATAACCAATGATCCTGGTAAATAAAATATTTGTAAAACCAAAAATACTAGTTGTCCATGTGGAAATTATAGGCATCCAGAGTTTAGGCGGGAAACAATAAACTCCAGTTCAGTCATGGGACTGGTGTGAGCAAAAAACAGTTATTACACTTTATTCTAAATTTAGGTAAATCGTGGGACCATGCCGTATAACACGGAATAGGTTTTCTCCATACGAATATTAGTCATAAAAACTTGCAATGCTTTTTGAAAAATGAAGCAATTATAAGACTCAAGCCCTATCACACAATGCAAGCGCAAACCAGAGGATAAAGTCTTACCTTATAATAGCCAAACATGCTTGATACGTGAAATTTCTCTATTGTAATTACTAATGCATAGTGTAAAATCAATTTCGAGTATAAATGTATCAATCTTAGATGGCATAATACACCATTCTATTGTTATGTAACGACGGTCCGAACAAAGCCCCTCCCTTGCATGAGTATGAGCTGGCACACAACTCCCATATAACAAAAGGAATCCCTGATGTTTCGTGCCTACCAGCTCATATTTGTACACAACCCCTTCAATTTATTCCATGATGTGGGACTATTTATTCAAACCATCATTCCTCATTAACAACATGCGAGGCAATCCTAAAAGTCTCCCCCTTAACTTGCATCCTACCAGTATCTTTTTGAGAGCGCTGCCTTGTTCGCACGGCCTAGTCCGTAACTTGGCTATGATACCATTGTTATGTAACGACGTTCCGAACAAAGCCCCTCTCCCTTGCATGAATATAAGTTGCCACATAACTCCCATATAACAAAAGGAATCCCTGATGTTACGTGCCTACCGGCTCATATTTGTACACAACTCCTTCAATTTATTCCGTGATGTGGGAGTATTTATTCAAACCATCATTCCTCCTTAAAAACATGCGAGACAATCCTAACATCTTTTATGTCTCCATATAGGTTTACAACTAAAAACGCAAGGTTCGTATTGGAAGTTGAATTTCCATCAATGACCAAGTCAAAGTACCTTCCTTATCCGACTTCGTACATCTCTAGAAAAATATCCAGGGATCACAACATGTTTCCCTTGATTGTCAGAGTCGGTCAACCTATTCTCGGTGAGTTCGGTTAGTACTGAACATAATGTTCCCTGGTCCTTTCGGACCTACAATCTAGTCGGTTGTTTGACCATCATCTGAGGCACCTCAATTCCAACATACATAAGTAAATTGTCTAGGCTCTATAACATGGCATTACTTTCATCTTGAAAGAAACATGTGTCCTTACTCTATGGTCTTTCATCCTATTTTAGGCCATTCACGGGCTGTGAGGCTTGCCAAAGTCACATTTTAACACAAAACTAGGCAATGTCATCCGTGCTTTGATCATCATCAACAATGCTCTTCTTTTCAACAAAAGATTTGACCTATCAGCATCTTAGCATGCCACACTGTCAATTCGCACATATGATCAGTTTCTATTAATACTATAACATTTGAGTTCATACGACATAAAGAAGGGTGTTAAGCTAAGAGAATAAATTCTCCTCCACCACAGATATATCATCAATGGCAACTAATCGGTTATGTTATGAAATACAACATTAGACACATGTCCATTTACAAGTTCGTTCTGGGTCTGAACAAACCGATGGAACGTTATTCCTTGTCCCCTAAGGGAGAGAGGCCCTTGCATATCCAATCGATCTCCAAGTGCGTCTAGATGACCATCACATTAACCTTATAGTGGGAGCTACCCAAGGCATTGATATACACGTAAATGTGTATATTTTATCAGCTTATTTATCTTATTTTTCCTTTTAAAATAATTGATACTTTGTATTTATAGCTGTATTTTCAGATTGTTGACAAGAAGCATGGTTTAGAGCATTTGATGGATAAAGCTTGAAGAATTTGCTTAAAAAGAGTGAAGTTTAAAATTGCTAAAGCTTGAAGAGTCTAAAGCTTGAAGAACGGTTGCAATTATATTTCAGTTAAGAAGATTTGACTCAATAAAGACTCAAACTGCATTCACATTAGCTCATTTGGAAGGCCTCTTACTCATGTTGCGTTCACACTAGCCTATTAAACCACTCACTCTAAAGCTGCGTTCACACTGGCTTATGTGTTATTTGGGTTATTTCTTTAGTCCCACATTATGTAATTAGCTAGCTAGCCTTTGTCATATCAGCTATAAATACATTGTATCTTAGTCTTGAAAAAACACATTGGGTTTTATTCTGTAATTCTCTTCTTGGAATAAAATCATTCTTCTTCCTCTTTTCTATTTAGTTTTAGTTTTATTTATGTTCTTGTTATTTAATTTCTGTTTTTCTTCTTCTTTAGCTATGTCTAGCTAATCCCCTTTGATTAGGGGGTGATGACGCTGATAGTATGATTCAATATGAATCACATAGCCAAAGGATGAGGAATTCATGTATATAGATCTAGAGCTGAACCAAGGGTTAGATCTGAACCTTAATATCCTGTGTCGTTTAAGAGCTATGCTCCTTCACAGGGTATATTCGTGTTCGATCTAACGTTTATCAGATCTAGATCTAATTTTAGGGGTTTAGAAATTAATTAGTGAATCTGTCCTGATAGTCTATGGTTGTAGAGCTGAGCTCCTGCATAGGCTATGCTTGTCGTTATTTACATATTTGTTTCTAAAAACCTATTATCGTTGATTCATGTTTGTGACAGAAACATGTATTAGATCAGGTTAATCTTTTGGCTATTGATGATTATGAATCTGATCTATGTCATTATCCCCTAATTGCTTTCACTTATTGTTAAAACTCTGTTTTAATTAATTTCTGCTATTTTCTTTGTTTTCAACCAATCAAAAGTTAGGGATAACTTGATTGGATTTATTAATAAAATAATTTGGTCCCAGAGTTCGACACCCTCTACAACGATCCTTGTTGTTTAGGAAAGACGAACGAATTTTACAGTTGTTTACAATTGTTTAATTTGTTCGCAAACAAATTTTGGTGCCGTTGCCGGGGACCAAAATAATTTTTATTTTTAAATCCTTCGAGTTATAATTTTTTATTTTTTATTTTTATTTTTCTTCATATAAAAAAAAACACAAAAAAATATATTTTTATTTTGTTTCGTTTCGTTTTCTAGTATAGATAAAAAAAAAAATCTTGATTGGTTTGATTTGGTGTTAGTCAATAATACTGTAATCTTCCTACCAAGAGAAAAAAAAAAGAATTGCAATTTTTGATTTGTTTCCTTTCTTATTCCCGTCTTTACATTTCTTTGTCTACAAGAAAAAAAAAATCTTGTTTATTTGATTTGGTATCATTTGGTTACCACAATCAGAACAAATAAGAGAAAATATATATTCTTGCCAGATTTTGTTACAATTTCTTTCCATAATCTTTACAATTCTTACAAATAGATAAAAAAAATTGTTTTCCTTTTATATTCCTCCTTCTCTTGCTTTATATTTCTTCTGTGATCCCTGCTTTTCACAACCTCCACTGCACCGCCACCTCCCTATTGCAAATCCGCATCCCAACGCCGCCGACAAGCCATACACATCTCCCACCATTCGCACCACAACTTCAATCTTCCTACTGCTACAACATCCTTCTCCAGTTCTGTTTCTAACATCCACCATCTCAAACTTCAACATCCTACTCCACAACGCCAGCTAAAATCCACCTCAACCACCCTGCTACACGCAGACTTCCCATTCAACAGTCCCATACCAACACAATACTACAAATCATTAACCTCCACAAATCCACAGCATAAACCTCATCCTTCCACCTATCTCCTAGCCAAATAACCATCGCAAGTCTCCATCCAACGCACTGTCATCACAGAACCCCATCCTCACCATTCTTTCCTCTCACATCATTAAGTCACACCAGTCCACTCACAAAATCTTGGAAAGCCAACCTTTAACGCCTCTGTCCTACCAAGCCGCCCCCTTTGATCAACCCAAATTGCCGAGACCCCTTCCTCCACTATCGAACAGCAACCCATATTCACCACCGTACAAACTCCCAGTTGCTTCACAAGTCCACAACGAGCTTCAGAAAACCGCAACCCATATTCACAGTCAACACAGAACGACAGCTTCACCTCAAACCTTCAAATTCATCAACAATTCAAGGCCGAACCATAAAACCTCCATATCGATTAAACCCCAAACCCTCTGAACAAAACGTGATACCCAAATCGACAGGGTCCGATTTCGAATTTCGAAAGAAAAAAAAGGGAAATTGTTTTATTGCTTTGAGTTCGTTTGAGTCTCCTGAGACAAGGAGGAGGCGTGAATTTTTATTTGGGGTGGGATTGTTTTGTTGCCGAGAACAAGGGGGGACTGAGTAAATAAGGGGAAGGTGAAGGGCGGTTTGAATGAGTCAACCCTTGGGTGTGAGCTGATTAATTGAGCCCAGATTTTTTTTATTTGCTTAGTCTTAGTTCTTTTTTTTCTTTTAGCCCAAGCTTAGTTTTTTTAATTTCAGTTGGTTTAGTTATTTATTTTAATTAGTTTTTCCTTTTCTTTTAGTTTGGTCCCTAGTCAGTTTTTTTTCTAGTGTGTGTTATTTCTTTTTTTTTTTAAAAAAACAAAAAACAAAAAAATTGTGTCGTGAACTTCTTTTGTGTTAGTTTTGATTTGAATTTTTTTTTAGTTCCTTTATTTTGTTGTTGATAAAAAAAAGGGAGTTGGTTTTCAATTGCCTTGGCTTGTGTAGGGATTTTGGTCAATAATTCATTTTCTTTGTTTTTCTCTTTTTCTTAAAAAAAAAATCAAGAGAAATCAGATTCACTCAAGATCGAAAGAGGCAGAATTCAATCAACAAACAGTGAGTTCAAAAGTCAAGCAATTTGCAAGCAGAAATTGAATTGTTGGAGCGGTTGCACACCAAGTGGGGTGTGAACGCGCTAGCGCTACCCAATTGCACTGGACGGACTGCCGATCGAGGTGAGTATTTTCTAACTCTACAGGGACCGCTGCTGCAAATAAAAAATATATATAGACATTGCTTGTAAAAATCTTCTGCAGGGCATCGGCTTGCTTGTAAAAATTTTTATTTATCTTTGCAATTGCCTGTTCTGTGACTGTTATGAGACTGTGCATTCTGTGACTGATTAAAAAAAAAATCCGCATTCATCATTGTTTTGTTTTAACTTTCTAAGGACTTCATTATATTTTGACAATTTGGTTTAGTTCAAACGGATTATTTCTCGGTGTCTAGACTACGGCAACGTAATAACTGTTTATAAATATTACGGTGATTCGTAAATATTATATCGGTTGTTCCTCTGAAGGTACTTAAACCTTCGGCTGCATTGCTAGGGTGATTCCTGGTGCACCGATAACTCCTGTCCGTTAACTGGCTGAGAAGTCTTTTGTTGAAATAAATCAAACTGTCATTATATAATTCTAGAAATTGTAAATCGCATTAGGTTCATTTAAAAAAAAAAACTTTTGTGTCTAATTCTTTTTCTTTAAAAAAAAATTCAAAATAATTCTCGTTTTGTAAAAAAAAAAAAAAAAAAAATCGCTTCTCAAATTTGTTTTTTCTCGTCTTCCCTTATTCTTCTCGCTAGTGCATGCGTCATTGGACTCGTGATCCTTCAGATAATCGTCTAGTTCGAACAAACAGTTCTTTAACCATGGCCCAAGAAAATCCCCCTCGATCTCTTATGGATAGATACTTCCCCGATCGGGTTTCTATTCCTTCTTGCATCATATTGCCCGCCCCAACGGGTAACCACTTTGAAATTCATTCGAATCACATAAATACTCTTCCAAAGTTCGGCAATTTAGAATGTGATGATCCGTATATTTTCTTGACCAAATTTGAACAAGTTTGTGCAACCATGAAATTTCAACAATTAAGTGACGATGGAATCAAACTTAGGTTAATTCCATTTGCACTTACCGATTATGCTGAGAAATGGTTGTATAGCTTGCCTTCAAATACGATTGGAACTTGGGGTGAATTTGTGAACATTTTCTAAAGAAATTTTACCCTCTGGAAAAAACATCTAAAATTCGAAATGAAATCGTAAATTTTCGTCAATTTGGGGGTGAATCCTTTGCAAAATATTTTGAAAGATTTAAAGAGCTTCTAGTCAAATGTCCACATCACAATTTTGAAAAATGGACTCTTTGTCAAATTTTATACGATGGACTTGAAAATAACTCTCGAACCATGCTTGAATCAATGTGCCAAGGAAATTTTCTAGCCCAAGATCACAATGCCGCTTGGCAATTTCTCGAAAATTTGGCCGAAAAATCAGCTCAATGGGAAAGATCTAACGAGAAATCGATTTATTCCCGATCTAACGCTCATTCGGTAGGATCATCAGTAGCCTTAGAAGCAAAAATAGACGCGATGATATCCAAATTCGATAACGTCCTTTCATCAACTCAACTAAATCAAGCTCAAGCGTCTCAGACCTCATGTTACAAATGTAACGATCCTAACCACATAGCTGATCAATGCCCACATTCATTGGAACAACTCAACGCATTTAACAAAGTTAGGAACGACCCATTCTCCCCAACATACAATCCAGGTTGGAGAAACCATCCTAACTTCTCTTAGACCCAAAACAATGCAAATTCGAATGCGGTTCGACCACCTTTTCAGTCATTTTCAAATAATACTTCGAGACCTCCCTTTCAACAAACTCAATTCCAAAACCCTGCGCCACCGTCTCAAAATCAAGCGCAACAATCTTTTGTTCCCCAAGATGATAAACGATTGACATCACTTGAGAAAACTCTCGAAGAATTGACTAAAGCGACGACCCAAAATCTCCACTCGAATACCAATCTTCAAAATTTATTGACTTCGCACATGCAAAACACAAGTCAATCGATCGCTAAACTTGAAATGCAAATGAGTCAGTTAGCCACTTCGGTGAGCGAACGGGAAAGAGGCACTTTCCCGAGTCAACCCATTCCAAACCCCAACCGTCAAAATCCTAACTCCAACCAAATTCACATCATTCAAGATTCAAACGTGAGTCACTTGAATGCGGTCACGACTCTTAGATCTGGCAAAAAGATTGACAACCATGTGGTCAACCCAAATGCCTTACCGGACGATCTTCCAACTCCGACAGAAAATTCGACCAACTCAGATCAAAACATTGAGCCAATTTCTGACAAGGACCATCCTCAAACTCAAGTAGCCCAACCTACTGAGTTGTCTGCTCCATTTCCTCATAGACTCCGACCTAGGAAAAAGACGGATCAGCTAGAAAAAATCCTTGAAATATTTAAGCAAGTTAAAGTGAACATTCCTCTTTTAGATATTATACAACAAGTTCCACAATACGCAAAATTTCTAAAAGATATGTGCACTCAAAAACGTCATACACATGTACCTAAGAAAGTGTCTCTAGCGGCAACTCTAAGCGAAGTCTTGTCCCAATCAATGCCAGTGAAATACAAAGATCCTGGCTGCCCCACAATATCATGTACTATTGGGGACAAGAAAATCGATAGATGCCTGCTAGACTTAGGTGCTAGTGTTAACTTGCTTCCATATTCCGTCTATCGCCAATTAGGGCTAGGAGAATTGAAACCCACCAAGGTTACCCTTCAGCTTGCTGACCGTTCAATTAAGAAACCTGTGGGCGATATCGAGGATGTGTTGATAAAAATTGGCGAATTCATCTTTCCAGTTGATTTTATTGTCTTAGAAACTCAACAGGTTAGCAATCCTGCAAACCAAATCCCTTTGATTCTAGGACGACCCCTCTTAGCAACCTCTAATGCTCTCATCAACTGTAGAAATGGGTCTATGAAACTTTCTTTCGGCAACATGACCGTCGAGCTAAACATCTTTAGAACCGAAAACTCTCCTAACTCGTATGTGGATCAATTTTCTGAAATCCATGCGGTCCATGACAATGACCCTGAGCTCGACCATCTGAGCAATGAAATTGAATCGAATTACGAAACCTTATTTCAAGATATTCCCGAAAATGTCTCTGATTCGATTCCTGTTGAGCCTCTCACAAATGAGTCTATCCCTCAACCAATTTCTTCGGTTGAGTCGCCCCCAAAATCTGACCTCAAAGTGCTGCCCAGTCATCTTAAGTACGCTTACTTAGGAGACAATGAAACTTTTCCTGTCATTATCGCTTCTGACCTTACTTTAGAGCAGGAACAATTGCTCCTTCCCATCCTTAAGAGAAATAAGGAGGCAATTGGTTGGTCCATGGCTGATATTAAGGGGATTAGTCCTTCGATAGTCCAACATCGAATCCACCTTATAGATGATGCCAAACCCACTCGTGATCCCCAACGTCGACTAAACCCTATCATGAAAGAAGCAGTTCGTGCTGAAATCCTTAAATGCCTTGACAATGGAATCATCTACCCGATTTCTGACAGTCAATGGGTTAGTCCAATTCATGTCGTACCTAAGAAATCAGGGATTACCGTGATCCAAAATGAAGCTAACGAGCTTATCCCAACCCGCACCCAGACCGGTTGGCGTGTTTGCATTGACTATAGGAAACTTAACGCTGCAACACGTAAGGATCATTTCCCTTTGCCATTTATCGATCAAATGTTAGAACGACTAGCCGGTCACGAGTACTATTGTTTCCTTGACGGGTACTCGGGCTATAATCAAATCCCTATAGCTCCTGAAGACCAAGAGAAAACCACTTTCACTTGTCCGTTTGGTACATTTGCGTACCGACGTATGCCTTTTGGTCTCTGTAATGCACCTGCAACCTTTCAGAGGTGCATGGTTAGCATTTTTTCTGATATGATCGAGCGATTTTTGGAAGTGTTCATGGATGATTTCTCCATATTTGGTGATTCTTACTCTGAGTGTTTACATCATCTCGATCTTGTTCTTAATCGCTGTAAAGAGAAACACTTAACGCTTAATTGGGAAAAGTGTCACTTCATGGTTAAACATGGCATTGTTTTGGGACATGTCATCTCTAACAAAGGAATTGAAGTAGACAAAGCCAAAATCGAAGTTATTTCAAATCTTCCCATTCCCAAATCAGTTAAGGGCATCCGATCCTTTTTAGGTCATGCTGGTTTTTACCGTCGCTTTATAAAAGATTTTAGCAAAATCACTCGACCTTTGACCAATCTTCTTGGTAAGGATGTTCCTTTCGACTTCAATTCTGATTGCATTTCATCTTTTGAGCGTCTTAAAAATGAACTTGTCTCTGCCCCGATCATTTGCTCTCCTAATTGGAAGCTGCCTTTTGAATCATGTGTGATGCCTCGAATTTCGCTGTTGGCGCTGTCTTAGGACAACGTATCGATAAGATTCTTCACGTCATTTACTATGCGAGTAAGACTTTGAACGATGCCCAAATTAATTATACGACCACTGAAAAAGAACTTTTGGCAGTTGTTTTCGCTCTAGAAAAATTCAGGTCTTATCTAGTTGGCTCACACATCACGGTTTATACCGATCATTCCGCACTCAGGTATCTTTTCTCTAAAAAGGATGCTAAGGCCCGTCTCATTCGTTGGATCCTTCTACTTCAAGAATTTGACCTTACCATTAAGGGTAAAAAAGGATCTGACAATGTTATTGCGGACCACTTGTCTCGTCTTCCAAATGCCCCATCTTCTTCTCTTCCAATCAACGAGAATTTCCCTGATGAACAGCTGTTTTCTCTATCCACTGATCCTTGGTTTGCTGACATTGTCAACTACTTAGCCATTAAGCAGACCCCTTCTTTTTGGTCTAAGCAGGATAAACACAAATTCTTTTCCCAAGTGAAACATTTTTATTGGGACGACCCCTATCTTTTCAAATATTGTCCCGACCAAATCATTCGAAGATGTGTTCCTGACACTGAAATTCACAGTGTCCTCTCTTTCTGTCATGACCAAGCATGCGGTGGTCACTTCGGTCCCAAAAAGACAGCCGAAAAGGTTCTCCAATCGGGTTTCTACTGGCCCACCCTTTTCAAAGACGCATACGAATTTTGCAAAACTTGTGATCGATGTCAATTCTTAGGCATAATTTCTAAACGGAATATGATGCCCTTAAACCCCATTCTAGAGGTCGAAATTTTTGATGTGTGGGGTATAGACTTCATGGGACCCTTCCCTAATTCTTTTGGGAACATTTACATTCTCTTGGCTGTAGACTATGTTTCTAAATGGGTCGAAGCTATTCCATGCAAAACGAACGACAATAAGGTTGTTGTGCGCTTCTTAAAAGAAAACATATTTTCTAGGTTTGGCACACCGCGCACAATAATCAGCGACAACGAGACACATTTCTGTAATCATTCTTTTGAAGCCCTCATGAGAAAGTATTCGATAACCCACAAGTTATCCACTCCTTACCATCCTCAAACTTGTGGGCAGGTTGAAGTATCGAATAGGCAGATTAAACAAATCCTTGAGAAAACTGTGAATCGAAATCGTAAAGATTGGTCCCAAAAGTTAACCGACGCTCTTTGGGCTTACCGCACTGCTTTTAAAACAGACTTAGGTATGTCCCCTTATCGGTTGATTTTTGGTAAACCATGTCACTTGCCAGTTGAACTAGAACATAGGGCGTTATGGGCAATAAAAACTTTGAATCTTGATTTAGAGCAAGCAGGAGGACATAGGAAGCTTCAACTTAATGAACTTGATGAAATTCGAAATGATGCCTATGAAAATGAACGAATTTACAAGGACAGAACAAAAGTTTTTCATGATAAATCTATTTTACGTAAAACTTTCATTGCAGGTCAAAAAGTTCTGTTGTATGACTCAAAATTGCATCTATTTCCGGGTAAGCTAATATCTAGATGGACAGGACCTTACACTGTACGGACTGTTTTTCCGTATGGTGCGGTAGAAATTGAGAATCCAACTGATGGATCATCCTTTAAGGTCAATGGTCAATGCCTTAAACCTTACTTGGAACCAATACCCAACCAAGAAGAAGAGCTCATGGTCCTCCATGAGCCACATTACATTCGGTAAGACGCACTAACCCTCTTTTGTACATATGTAAATATTCTCTTATTTGTTTTTCCCTTTCACTAAGATATGTCTGATTAAGACTGTGAGGACACAGTCACACTCAAGTGCGGGGGGAATTTACATTACATCAGCAATCAAATTTTATGAACTAGGCCATTCATTGAACAAGGATTAACTTAAATTCATAAATAACACCTTGGTTCTTGTTTGATAACTTGAATTGTTGGGTGATGGGAATGAACATTATTTATTCATTGAATCGTAATGTGTCTTTTTAGGATGCTAGCTTGAGACTGTGCAGACGTTAGTCGTGTTCTGGAGTAAGCGTGTCAACCTTTGTTATACATGTTAGAATGTGCAAGTAAAAAAAATCAAAAAAATCAAAAAATCAAAAAATCAAAAAAAAAAAAAAAAAATTGCACCTACATTTGTTGGATTTTCTGAGTTCATTTTCATGCATAATATTTTCTTTTCCACTCAAATTTTCAAAATCATAAGTTCTAAAATCCACTTGGCCCAATTAAGGAGAAATGACTCATTGTAGCGTTCTTCTTCGATACCCCACATTATTCAAACCCAAGTTTTAGTCGAATTACATCCATGTTTCGACAAGTTTTTCTTATATTGGTATACTTAAGAACCTTGTACTGATTTATTTTCAAAGGTTCAAAAACGTCACTTTTTATACCAATATTACACCACCCACTCTGTACTTGTTTTAAGGTAGGATAACCATATACCACATCTTATTTTATATGGGTTATCTATCTTACGAAACTTTGCTTATCATTCATTTGATCTTTTTGTATAACATCAATCCAGACTTGTGTGTTGAATTAAGGTTATAAAAGTAGAGTAACTAGGGCACAAAACTTTCCTTTCATGAAGTGTTGGTAGTAGAGGAGGAATCAAATGAAATCATGTATTCATCATTCATCATGCAAAAGAAAAAGAAAAAAAAAAGAAAAAAAAAGAAGAAGAAAAAAAAAGAATAGAAAAAAAAGGAAAAGAAAAAAAATGAAATAAAGAGAGAGTCTCTCTGAATAAAATAGTCTTCATCATTCTTGACTATAAAGCATTCAGTTCCATTCCATCCACATCCATTATACCGTAATTGGAAGTGAGGATTGTAGTAGAGGAGATGAAAGGAAATAAAGATGTTCATATGTGCCTTAGTATTACTTTATCTTTTGTAATTTGAAGTTCAACTAATACACTTGCCCTCTTATCTATAACATTTTTAGAACTTACAAAAATTTTCCTTCATTTATGCATAACTCATATCCAATACATTACAGTTACATTGGTGCAGAATCATTCAAAAAAAAAAGGAATAAAGAATAAAGAAATGATTGGGTGCACATTGTCGATGTGTAGAACTTTGGTTGACACCACGCTCTTAACCTTCAAGACAATTACAGTGTTATCAAGGAATTACGATTCAGCTTGAAAAATTTTGTTCATTTTTGCACTAATTATGGGATGGACAATTTGGGGCTAAACCGTTACTATTGAAGTTAGGTGAAATCCTTGGAATATGAAAGACCTTAAATATATTGTTTGATTAATCCGCGTACATAAGACGCTTTGGATTTTGTGGGTAGTATCCGCTGAAAACCCTCACGAGACAACACTCGTCCTACTGGGGACACCCAGAGGTTTAACGGCTTGTTGCATACGCTAAATGCAATCGTGTTTCCTACGAAAGTGTGACATATCTTAGTTTAGTTTATTTGAGGACGAATAAAAAGATAAGTGTGGGGGTATTTGATATACACGTAAATGTGTATATTTTATCCGCTTATTTATCTTATTTTTCCTTTTAAAATAATTGATACTTTGTATTTATAGCTGTATTTTCAGATTGTTGACAAGAAGCATGGTTTAGAGCATTTGATGGATAAAGCTTGAAGAATTTGCTTAAAAAGAGTGAAGTTTAAAATTGCTAAAGCTTGAAGAGTCTAAAGCTTGAAGAACGGTTGCAATTATATTTCAGTTAAGAAGATTTGACTCAATAAAGACTCAAACTGCATTCACATTAGCTCATTTGGAAGGCCTCTTACTCATGTTGCGTTCACACTAGCCTATTTGCTAGACCACTCACTCTAAAGCTGCGTTAACACTGGCTTATGTGTTATTTGGGTTATTTCTTTAGTCCCACATTATGTAATTAGCTAGCTAGCCTTTGTCATATCAACTATAAATACATTTTATCTTAGTCTTGTAAAAAACACATTGGGTTTTATTCTGTAATTCTCTTCATGGAATAAAATCATTCTTCTTCCTCTTTTCTATTTAGTTTTAGTTTTATTTATGTTCTTGTTATTTAATTTCTGTTTTTCTTCTTCTTTAGCTATGTCTAGCTAATCCCCTTTGATTAGGGGGTGATGACGCTGATAGTATGATTCAATATGAATCACATAGCCAAAGGATGAGGAATTCATGTATATAGATCTAGAGCTGAACCAAGGGTTAGATCTGAACCTTAATATCCTGAGTCGTTTAAGAGCTATGCTCCTTCACAGGGTATATTCGTGTTCGATCTAACGTTTATCGGATCTAGATCTAATTTTAGGGGTTTAGAAATTAATTAGTGAGTCTGTCCTGATAGTCTATGGTTGTAGAGCTGAGCTCCTGCATAGGCTATGCTTGTCGTTATTTACATATTTGTTTCTAAAAACCTATTATCGTTGATTCATGTTTGTGACAGAAACATGTATTAGATCTGGTTAATCTTTTGGCTATTGATGATTATGAATCTGATCTATGTCATTATCCCCTAATTGCTTTCACTTATTGTTAAAACTCTGTTTTATTTAATTTCTGCTATTTTCTTTGTTTTCAACCAATCAAAAGTTAGGGATAACTTGATTGGATTTATTAATAAAATAATTTGGTCCCAGAGTTCGACACCCTCTACAACGATCCTTGTTGTTTAGGAAAGACGAACGAATTTTACAGTTGTTTACAATTGTTTAATTTGTTCGCAAACAGGCATCAGCAATAATCCAAACGATGTGAAGATCTCCGGTCTTCAACCACCGTCTTCAATATCTTTGACAATCATCGTATTAGTTATTCAGAATGGTTTTAAAACCGGTCTTTACGAATAACTATTGCGTCATTAAAATCAAGAGACATATAAACATATCACAAGCCCCATTCCAATTTAGAACATTATTTTATTCAAATATTCACTACATTAGGAATTACTCCCATAAATATTATCAAAGATTGATTTAATCTCTTTTCATAAACTTAACTCAAATTAAGGTTTATAAGCCTTATCGGATTATCAAGCCTTACAAAAAAGTAATATCTCATATCTTTATCTCATTCCCGTCCTATTTATCCCATGGAGAAAAACTGTTGGTACTCCATATCTAACACCCCTCATGTTTGGTAAGTTTAATTACCTTCTTTAATTCTAAATCTTTGTTGAAAGATTTATTAAAATTCCAACATTGCTTTAATCTTGTTTCATTCAATCTAATCTTTATTGAAAGATTTATTACACCTCAAACTTGAGAAATCATATTTTCTTTAACTGGATTAAAGAACTAATGCTTTTTAAAACAACTTTCATGATAAATGCAAAATCCAATTTGATATCAATTATAAGGTCTTTAATAGAAATCATATCAACTTATTGTCAACATCAAATTCTAAAACCAACAGATACCTATAATTAATTACGGAATTCAATATTGAAATATTCTAAGGTTATATCTATTCAAATCCAATATTCATACATTGGAAAAACTTAATTTGGTTAAGTATTTATTAACTTCAAACTGTTTCCATCACTTCTATCAAATAGCTAAATTTCACAAAATAGCTTTCTGCTATCCAGAACTAAATATATTTGGTCCAACTCGTTTATTACGATTTATCATAATTTACCCTTATTTTTAATCATTTAAAAATAGCGCAATTTATTAAAAACCAATTTCAGGTCATTAACAACAATAGAGCTATTTTTCTTTAAATTTGATTTGAATCTTTTTTTAAAATCTAACTATTATATTTTTAAACTTAACTTATCATTGGAAAGCTCTTTTCATTCTAAACTAAACATTTTTTGTTTCGGGAAGATTCGACGGTCGGATTTCCCAGTACATCAATTTGAAGTTAATGGTCAAATTCGTGAACGGTCGTTGTGCGACTCGTCCTATTCAAACTATTTTATTATTTACAATAAAATTTATTGATTCAGTTTAAAAGTATTTTATAAACGTTTATAATTCCATTTTAAGACGATACGATCACAAATTCAGTTTTAAACCAAATTGAATATTTCATATAATTATAATATTAAAATAATAATATTATCAAAATATAATATTTTGAAATCCTATTTTTTCGACATCCATTAAAAAATAAATAAGATTAATGGAAAAATCCATTCGAGTTAAAAACATCGTTTACATACCTAACTCGAATTCACATTTGAAATTACTACTTATTTCAAAATAAATCTGAAAAATATGCCTTTATTAATTGAAAATTAATTCAAATCAAATTCTAACTTCTACAAAATTTATTCATAATCATTTAAACAATCTTTCCAAACTAAATTGAATTTATAATTCAAAATTTCATGTTTCACCAAATATTTTATTAAAAAATATTCAAATTAATCCCAAATTAGAATGAGATTCAACCAATTACCATATATTTCGGTTTATATGGATTTCACACATCAATAACAACCATATCAACAATCATCCATCAACCAATCATTACAATATAAGCATTTCCATTGTCAGTGCTTATATTCACAGTTTAATAATAATAATAGTAAAAAAAACTGTAAACAAATATTGTAATTACAGGCAATCAATATATATTCAAATATGAATATAATAACAATAAAAATCAGTTGAGTGAGAGTTCTCACTTTGATTAGTTCGAAATCATTATAAAATGATTGTTTTAATTAAACTAAATGTTTAATTTAACCAAAAAATTCAGCTAGCTCCGTCCTCCAAATTGGCTTCACTGCGATGCTCTCATCGCTACGATTCCATCAGATTTGTTTCGCTTGATTCTATTTTCATTTGAACAAGATATGATAATCTAAGCACTAATGACATTATTAAGAAAATTAATTAATTAACTTTAATAAATTTTTTCTTAACCCTCTTATAATCTCTCCCTCTTCCTCGTTCTTTCTTCTGTCACGAGAACACACCAAGCTCGCAACCTCCTCCTTGAAACGCACGCCACTAGAAGGTCAAAGACCCCGATCCAAATACATCACGTCGAAGGCCATTCTATACTCCGTCTTCGGCCGCCACCATGGCCAGCTCGCATGCCTCAAGTGCCTCAAAATCACAGCCGAACGTTTGGCCTTTGAGCACGAAATTCAAGCGATTTACCTCACCAAACTTGGTCATCTTTATATGGATTTGAAGCCCTCTCTAAGCTCTTCAATTCTATAGTTAGGAGTTTCAAACAATATTGCGTGGATTGGGAGAGATCAAGTGGAGAATCGGGACCATTTCGACCACTGATAAAGGGGATGGCAGCCGTTGGCCCGCTTTTTAGTCAAAGCAGTCACACATGGAATCTATGATCAACAATACGCTCGAGTATTGGAAGGACCATCAGAAGACAGGCAACGATTTGGTCGAAATCGCATCACGAACAAAGAAAGGCCCGAAACTCCTATTAGACGATCTCTTTTGGGCCCGAATACAGCAATTACGGAGCTGAGCCCTGTAACTCTTGTAGCCATTTGAATTAGCTTGAGTTTGAGCTTTCGTTTGGCTAAAACAGACTTACGGTTTGAAAGTTACGCCCATTTCCGTGAACGCATGCAGAACTGGAAACTTGGATTGTGGCATGAGAAAAGCTCCGGATCGGATCGGACTCGCTCCGACTCACGCTTTGAAGTTTCTCAAACTTGGACTTTAGCTCGCTTCGGTTCGGATCGGACCATCCAGACCCGACCCGCCTTGTACACTTCACAGAAGCGCTCGTCACGCCTTCGGTTTGGAGGTTACACCACGGTTCGGATCGGACCCGAACCGATCTGACCCCTATTGACCTGCTGCTACACTTCGGATCTGACCTATTGTTAAGGAGCCACTACCTCCTACTCTCATGGAATGAACTCCACCTGTCCTAGCATGATCTGAAGACTACTACTCCACTACTTCCGAGATCACCTCAGTGCCCGACACGTGGCACCTCCGAACCGGACCGCTTCAGAACCTTGCAAGGCTCCACTACGCCTATAAATACACCCTCATATGGCCATTTCAAGGGACTTTTTGGCTATTCCAACACTTGGCCTCCTTTACAACCAAGCAAGGACATTGCTCATCACTTTAACACGAGGAATTCGTGTATAAATTCATTCTCTAATCTCCTCTTCTTCATTGTAGCACAAGGCTATTGTGTACAAACCGCAAACAAACAGTATTGTAATAACTTCTTAGGATTTAAGAAACTATAAAGTGGACGTAGGCCTGGTTTGAGCCGAACCACTATAAAAATTTCGTGTGTCTCCTCTTATTTTACTGCTTTTTCTGCATTAATCTGTGATTGTGAGGTTTTCACATAGCATTTGGGTGTTAGGCCCAAATTTCGGTCTAACAGCAGCGGTGTGGATATGATAGAATTAGGGTTAGGTTTTTTTAAGGGTTATATATATTATTTAATTCCTAGTGTTACTTTGTTGTAATGTTTTGTGCCCGAACCTCAAACGAATCCCAACAATTGATGTCCCTAACCAATACCCATATTTCGGACACAATGGAATAGTTTTCGGAAGCTAATTCGATCGCTTTAATTAGTTTTTCTCAGAATTAAAATATAAGTCAATATAAGTTAAATATTTAGTTTCAACATGCGTTTTAATTTTCCACGACCACATACTAATTGCAAAAATTATTAAATTTGAAATCTTGCTACAATTCACAAATACAGTTCTAATGAACCTTGTCTCGTCAAATTCGAAGACCGTTTGAAAAATGACCTTATTTCTAGCTTTTATTGAATTTCAACTGATTTTTCCATATGCGTTTAAATTACGTATGCTTACATATGAACTCCTATTGACTTGAAATTTGAAACCTAACAATAATTTAATGTTCTAGATCTGATAAAAAAATTCGTTGAAAACGGAGGTCGTTTGTAAAATGACTACTTTAAAGGCTTAAATAAAACCTATAAAATATTAATAAATTCAAAAACAGTCCAATTTAATAATAATAATAATAAATTAATACTATCGTATATATCCAAACAAAACATCGTATAGCTTCAAAATAAATACATGGGTTTATAACTCGATATTTTCAAAATTAAAGTTAAATTGATATTAAATTTTATAATAAATCCTTTTTATTATATAACAAATCATTATAAATTATTAGCTATTTCATAGTGACTATTTGAAATTCTGATTTGGACATAACTTACAATTTATAATACGAAAACTCGATTTTTCACTTTTATTAGAAAGATATGATTAAATAGGCTCTAACGTTTCTTATTATACAGAAATTCGACTTATATTGAATTATGTATATTCATATGAAATTCAAAACTAAATAGTTCGAACTACTACGACATTACGAGTTTGTGTTATAATTAATATAGACTTATATACTTAAACTTCATTTTAAATAAATTCTAAATTGCTCATTCTCGAAATAAATCGTTTTAAATATTTAATTTCCATTAAATGATATTTAATAAATTTTGGTTCGTTACATTCTCCCACACTTAAAAGGATTTCATCCTTGAAATTGAAGAAGGAACTAAAGATCGTTTATTTAACCAACTCAGCCTTCATTCAATCTTAAGTTCTTTAACTTTCCAGTTTCCAAGAATTTCCCAATTTCTAAAAAATTGGCTAACGCTTTAAATTTCGAAAAATTTCACCATAACCTCCTTTGTACGGGTTGATCGATACAACCGCAGCTTGCATCTCTAGGCCCTCATTGATAAAAAAGAAAATACAAAAGCCAAGTAGCTTGCCAATCGGCTCATAAAATCATCAAACCCGATCAACAAAATAAATACGTACCTTTGCGTCGGACATGCAATTTTATTACTCTTCACAACTCCCATGCACTTACCTCCTCAACATATATACATGTCCCATCCCTACTAATTTTCAATTCAAATCAACATTATATTTGACTTGGCTTAATTTACTTTCCATTCTTATGTTCGTTTTATCATTCCAATATTTTTGTTAGTTAAACTAATTATCACACACCACAACCAGCAATCAATTAGTTGATTAACTTTCCAAATTATATGTTGTCAAAACATATATCTTTTGTATACTCATGTATATTTTCAAAGTCAAATCATAAACATTAAACTCTAACTATGTTCCTGGTCCTTATACCAGTCAACTGGAATTATATAGACGTCCCACTTTCGAAACTCGAAAATAAATATCGATGATGTCATGATCATCAATAGAATCATCCCCCAGTGACTAGAGTGTGATTCTATATCTATCCAGTATATTTGAGACTTCGTATATATGTTCATGATGTGTATATGAAAAATCTTCTTATACTCAATATTCCAAACTAAATATAAAATAAAATACTCAAATTCTTACTATAAGATACAATCTTTCAAAACTAAATCATTTTTATGAATACACAACTTTATACTTTCTTGTTTATATAATACTCTTTAAAATCATTCTTGGATATTACAAACCCCGTCTCGAATGAGTCACTCATTATAGGATACTACTGATCCTATCTCCAATGAGTACCTTTTATAGGATGTTACCAGTCCTACCTCTGATGATTCTTTTCATATCATTCTAATGCGTTGTATCCTCAATGCTTAGTAAACCAAAGCTCTGGTACCAAACTGTAATGACCCGAAAATCCCTGCCTTTTGAATCGACCGTAAGCCACACAAGTCCAGTTCGAAACGACAAAAATCCTCAAATCGTTGTGGGGTACAACAAATCCGAACAAAACACAAAGAACATTTCATTGCTATTACAGCAATTTTACATTAGAGTACAAAATATATGAGAGTACATATAATCGATACATAGCGGAATATATCACAGGACAATAAATAACGACACAACAGAAAAACATAAATACTTTCAGTGAAAAACTCGAAATAATCCAGAGTATAGTTCCAGCCATGATCTAGGATCCTACTAAATAAATATCTACAAAACCAAAACAACTAGTTGCCCATGTGGCAATTATGGGCACCTCGAGTTTAGGTGGGAAACAATAAACTCTAGGATAGTCATGAGACTGGTATGAGAACCAAAACAGTTGTTATACTTTATTTTAAAGTTGGGTAAATCACGGGACCACATCGTATAACTTGTAATGGGTTTCTCTATATGAATACCAGTCAAAAAAACTCGCAATGCTTTTTGAAAAATGAAATTATTATAAGACTCAAGTCACATCACAAAATGCAAGCGCAAATTGGAGGATAAAATTTTACCTTATAATAGCTAAACACGTATGATACGTGAAATTCCTCTGTTATTACTAGTAGTGCATAGTGTAAAATCAATTTTGAATATAAATATATCAATCTTAGATGGCATAATTGTAACACCCCGAATTTTTAACGACATTAAAGAGAATAAATTAAATAATAATTAATTGAATATTCAGAATTAGAGAAAACAGACTGCACAAATTGTGTCCGTCTTGAAATTCTGGTCAAGATAGACATTTGTTTTTCGTAAAACGAACACATATGAAGAATTTATGAGGGTTTTAAGTTTGTATATGCGCAGAAAAATTATATATATACGCATGAGTCAGAGATGAGTCGGAATTTTATCCAGAAAGATTCAAATTCAAAAAATTCGTTAGAGCAGCAAAATTCCCGTTCTAGGGGTTCGACACCCCTAGAGGGTTTCGACCTATCCCCCTTAAGGGGTTTCGACACCCCTAGGACTGATGTGGCCCGGTTTCAAGGGGTCTGGCAGTTATATATATGTGTCCTATTCTACTATTTTCTTCATTGGAAATCATGGAGGCCATATGTTGTTGGAGTGTGAACTTAACCGTTTTCTATAACAAAATACTTTGCAAATCAAATTCAGAAATTCAAGATCTGTTTTTTCTCAATTCTCTAAACCTAATGCTATGAGTTTCTAGTTGTTTTTAGGTTTAGATAAATAAAAGTAAATTGTGAAAGACTGTGAATTAGATATACTGTAAAGTATGATTCTGTGCTAGTGTTAAATCCTATACTATGTCATGATAGATCTATTTCCCTAGATCTAATACAATTGCGGTTATATTATTGTGTTGCCTATGTGGATCTTGGCTTTTAATTATATAGTGGTGAATATACATCTACTAATTTAGATAGTTGTAACATTGGCTAGATCTAGTTCTTTATGTAAATCACCTTTCACCTGTCATATTGTGATCAATATAAATATATTGTAAACTTTGACATGGGAAGCCATATTTAGATATAAACATGTTGCTATGTCACCCTAATTATGCTAGATCTAAATAGTTAGACAAATAAAGGGTTAATTCAGATCTCATTATGCTTGCTTTGACATCGTAGTTGCCACAAGTTCATCAGTTTTATTTCCACCTTGTTATGATGGTAATTACATGTCCACTCACCTTGTTATCATGATAGTTTATGTTTATGCCAAGATATGTTGAAACTATCATCTTCGTCACATTCCCTTTTCATTATTATCGCTAGGCTACTTTATAGCCTAGATGCCGCCAAAATACGTGTGAATATGTTAGTTAGGAAACAGGGAAAAGGGGATTTATAATTGGCATAATTTATGTAATATTTATATAAATTGGACATATAATTCAAATGGGGAAAGATAGAAATAATTACCTATAATGACATAGGTAGATTTGGATAAAAATGGAATATTTAGTAATTACAATTAGGAATTGTATTGCACTTATGACACGAGGTTAGGTTGCATTAGTGGCGGAAGTCTGCCTGGAACTGACCGGCATATCCAACAGCCACTAATGTTGAACCTAATGTGAGAGGTCTAAGTGCACAAATACGAATCGGGGTAAGACACGAGGTTAGGCCCAATTGTGGAATAAGACTACCCGGACCCGACCGGCATATCCATCAACCACATGTTGTAGGCCTAATGTGGGAGGTCTAGCCCATTATAAACCATAAATGGACATGGAAGAGAATTGAACTACTTAGCCTAATTTAATCCTTAAATATTTTATGACTTTCAACTTAAGTTAGGGTTAAGTAAAATTGGATGGGTAGTGGGTGGGTTAAATAAATTAGAGGGGGTAGGCAATATTTACATATAAGCCCACGAACTTAACCCAATAAGGTTATGTAATTAAAAACACCTAGTGGTATACATAACCGATGGAAAATATAATAAAGTTATGTAATTAAAGACACGCTTTAGGGTAAGCACAACAGACATAGGGCTATATAATTAAAGGCACCTAAGGGTATACATAGTTAGTGAAAAACCTAGTGGGGATACAAGACAAAAGGGAGTGCTTGTATCATATTGTATGGGACCCATTTTAGTCAGTAACACGGAGTTGGTATCAAATAAAGATCTCTGTACTAGGCGGAGAAGGGGACACTTACTGATTGATTATAAGAGATCCAAATGAGACGGATAGTGTGGGTGGTGCAAACCGACCGGGCCATGTGCGTGCATGAGTTGGGGAGAAGGGGATAAGATGACCGTGACACCAGTAGATATGGTTGTGCAAATCTTGGGAAATAAAGGGTTGCCACTTTAGGGAGTGATACTGTAACACCCCAAATTTTTAACGAAATTAAAGAGAATAAATTCAGTAATCATTAATTTAATATTTATAATTAGAAGAAATAGACTGTACCATTGCGTCTGTCTCGAAATTCTGGTCAAGATAGACATTTGGTTTGCATAGAACAGATAATGTATGAAGAAGTTATGAGGGTTTTAAGTTTGTATACGCGTAGAAAAATTATATATACGCATGAATTAGAGATAAGTCAAAATTTTATCTAGAAAGATTCAAATTCGAAAAAAAATTCAGAGCGGCAAAATTCCAGCTCTAGGGGGCCAACTCCCTAGAGGGGTGTCGACCTAGGGGTCGACCCCTTTTAAAGGGTGCCGACCTAGGGGTCGACCCACCCATAGGGGTGTCGATACCCCTAGGGCTGATGTGGCACTCGGTTTCAGGGGGTCTGGTAGTTATATATATATATATATATATATATATATGTGTGTGTGTGTGTGTGTGTGTGTGTGTGTGTTCTATTCTCCTATTTTCTTCACTGGAAATCATGGAGGCCATATGCTGCTGGAGTGCGAACTGAACCGTTTTCTAAAACAACATACTTTGCAAATCAAATTCTGAAATTCAAGATTCGTTCTTTCTCAATTATTTAAACCTAATTCTGTGAGTTTCTAGTTGTTTTTAGGTTTAGATAAAAAAAAGTAAATTTTGAAAGACTGTGAATTGGATATGTTGTAAAGTATGATTCTGTGCTAGTGTTAAGTCCTATACTATGTCATGATAGATCTATTTCCCTAAATCTAATAAAATTGTTGTTATTCTATTGTGTTGCCTTTGTGGATCTTGACTTTTAATTATATAGTGGTGAATATACATCTACTAATTTGGACAGTTGTAACGTTGGCTAGATCTAGTTCTTTATGTAAATTACCTTTGATCTGTTATATTGTGATCAATCTGAATATGTTGTAAACTTGACATGTGAAGCAACCTTTAGATCTTAACATGTTACTATGTCACCCTAATTATGCTAGATCTAAATAGTTGGACACCTAAAGGGTTAATTTAGATCTCATTATGCTTGCTTTTCCATCGTAGTAACTGCCACAAGTTATCAGTTTTATGTCCACCTTGTGATGATATTGATTACATATCTATTCACCTTGTTATCATGCTAGTTTCTGTTTATGCCGACATATGTTGAAACTATCATATTTGGTACATTCCCTTTTCATTGTTATGGCTAGGCTACTTTACAGCCAAGATGCCGCCAATATACGTGCGAATACATTAGTTAGGAAACGTGGAAAAGGGAATTTATAATTGACATAATTTATGTAATATTTTTATGAATTGGACATATAATTCAAATGGGGAAACATAGAAATAATTACTAATAATGACATAAGTAGATTTGGATAAAAATGGAATATTTAGTAATTACAATTAGGAATTGTAATTGCACTTATGACACAAGGTTAGGTTGCACTAGTGGCGGAAGTCTGCCCGGAACTGACCGGCATATCCAGCAGCCACTATTGTTGAACTTAATGTGAGAGGTCTAAGTGCACAAATACAAATCAGGCTAAGACACGAGGTTAGGACCAATTGTGGAATAAGACTGCCCGGACCCGACCGGCATATCCAGCAACCACACGTTGTAGGCCTAATGTGGGAGGTCTAGCCCATTATAAACCATAAATGGACATGGAAGAGAATTGCACTACTTAGCCTAATTTAATCCTTAAATATTTTATGATTTTGAACTTAAGTTAGGGTTAAGTAAAATTGGATGGGTAGTGGGTGGGTTAAATAAATTAGAGGGGGTGGGCAATATTTACATATAAGCCCACGAACTTAACCCAATAAGGTTATGTAATTAAAGACACCTAGTGGTATACATAACCGGTGGAAAATATAATAAAGTTATGTATTTAAAGACACCCTTTAGGGTAAGCATAACTGACATAGGGCTATATAATTAAAGGCACCTAAGTATATACATAGTTAGTGAAAAACCTAGTGGGGATACAAGACAAAGGGATAGCTTGTATCATAATGTATGGGACCCATTTCAGCCAGTAACCCATAGTTGGTATAAAATAAAGAACTCTGTACTAGGAGGAGAAGGGGCACACTTACTGATTGATTGTAAGAAATCCAAACGAGATGGACGGTGTGGGTGGAGCAAACCGACCGGGTCATGTGCGTGCATGACCCGGGCAGAGGGGGATAAGACGACCATGACACCAGTAGATATGGTTATGCACACCTTATGTGTTTCCACTTTAGGGAGCGATACCTCCTACTGTGGGGCCAGCATAGGATATCTACGGGGTAGGGAGTCGATCGATTAGGGTACACTCGAACATATGCCCTAAGTCTACCAATTTATAGTGGAAGGGATCATCTCATTTTAGTTATACCAGTAATAGTGCAGAGTAATCATTAGTGAAGCACATACACCTTATCTTTCTTACCTTGTCACACCAGTCATTTATGTAGTGATCTCTCTCTTATCCACTTTATATGCCTATTATGTTACTTTTATTTATTTACTGGCTTAAAGTAACTAGACTCGCTAGACTTTATATCCGACCCTTTTGTTTCTCCTTCTTTCATCAGTTCCCCCCTCCCCAGGTTCTCTGGGAGGAAACACTCAGGCTTAGTCAGGACTCAGATATCATTTTTCTAGGAGCTACTTCTGAAGTGTGGCTCAAGTTCTTGTCTCTACTATGGATTAAATCTTTCTATTGGGGAATTATGCTTTTTATTTACTTATGTACTCTGATGGTGCAAGACAGAAGTTATTTTATTGTAATGGATTTTGTGACTTATGGAATTGTGGACCACAGTATTATGATTTATGTTTGAAATAAAAATTTAAATTTCCGCTGTTGTCTTATTTATATCTGTTTTGTAATTATTCTGTGTCGTTTACCTATAGCGCTTCACGAAACTTAATGCATTCTCTTAGTGAGTGACATTAACGGACGTGGGGTGTCACAATTGGTATCAGATCTGAAGGTTACCAGATTAGGTAAAAGTTTTTGGAAATTATTTTCAAAAAGGTTTTAAAAGAAAGCATTTAAAAAAAAGTCTGTTTTGAAAAACATTCCCCAAAAGCCATATGTAGTATCCTTTAGTCCTTTATCTAAATTTCTTCCTTTTGCCTTTTTCAGCATGTCTGGGGAACGAAACATCCCTAATATCCTAGAGGGTGTCACAATACCTGGATGGTTTCGCAGGTATTTGGAGGCCACAGTGCTTGCCGAAGGTAAAGCAAATGTTCCTCCCCCAGTTGCACTAGTCATTCCTCCTCCCCCTCCAAGAGCTGATAACTTCGCCAAGATTTGTATGGACTTCCGTGCTATGGGAAGGAAGCCATTCCATGGGAACGAGACATTCGTAGAAGCTGAGAATTGGCTTAAGGAGACCGAGGACTTATTCATAATCTTTGAAGTGGAGGACCGAAGAAAGATTTAGTTAGCTGCTTGGCTGTTAAAGGACGAAGCCTCATTTTGGTGGGAAGTCACCCAAGCTGGACATCCGGTGGAAACTTGGGAAGATTTTAGACAGAGGTTCGAAATTAAATTTCTTTCCCAAGCTGAGAGAAGCATATGGATAGAGAGTTCTTTGCACTCAAACAAGGAAATTTGATGGTGAAGGAGTATGTGAACAAGTTTAACCAGCTGGCAAGGTTTGGGTTAGAGTTGGTGGATACACCGCAAAAAAGGGCTTTGCGGTTTGCTAAAGGGCTGAATGATCCTCTACATGGTTTAGCCATGTCCCATATTCCAATGGGGGCCACTTTTGAAAAGCTTGTTGATATGAGCCTAATGCATGAGGTAGACAAGGGAGAGAAGAAGGAAGTAAAGACTGAGGGGGCATTGCAGAATAGGAAGGTATGGGCCAAGAAGGGGCAGCAACAACCGCAACAACAACAGTAACAACAAAAGAAAGGAGGGAAAGATGCCAAAGGAAGGGATAAGAGAAAATGTCACAATTGTGGAAAGGAGGGTCACTTGATCAAAGATTGTAAGAGAAGGAAGGCCAGTTGGTTTAATTGCGAAGAGGTCAGACACTTCTCTAAAGAGTGCCCGAAGAAACAGGGATCGTAGAAACAAGGTCAAAGAGCAGGGACTTCTGAAGGGTAGGTGCATGCTCTCGCGATCAGTGCTCCTGAAAGAGGTAGAAAATTTTCCATAGAAGGTTTAGTTTCTCTTTCAAACCATCCTGTTAGAACACGTTTTGATTCTAGCGCTTTACACTCGTTTATATCAAATTCTGTAATTGAATCTCTGCACTTAATTACTAATATGGTAGTAGATCCCATAGTTTTTTCAAACCCCATTGGCGGTTCGGCTCATTTATCGATGATTTTTCGGGGTTTGAAAATATCTGTGTTAGGCATCGAGTTTGAATGCGATGCGTATGTGCTCGGGTTTACGGGCTATGGGTTGATTCTAGGAATGGATTGGCTTACCACATATGGGGCCATTCTAGATTGTGAGAGGAGGGTTATTAGACAACTGACTTGTCATGGGAAGACCCTCGAAGTTTCGTGTGACCCCCAAGGTTCTGGTATGCTTTGCTTCCTAGAGTCTCTAGATCCATCCATAGATGATTTGCAATCTTTTCCAGTGGTTCGAGATTATTCTGATGTTTTTGATGAGGTACGGAGTTTACCTCCAAGGCACGAGATTAACTTCCGCATATATATGGTGGACAATGCAAAGCCAGTTGCATTACCAGTGCGCCACATGGCTTCGAGGGAAAGGAGGGAATTGAGTAAACAAGTAAGGCAGCTACTTGAGAAAGGGTTTATCAGATGAAGCATATCTGAATGGGGCGCTCCAGTAGTATTTGCAACTAAAGCGGATGGTTCAATTCGTTTGTGCGTTGACTATAGAGAATTGAATAAGCTCACTAAGAAGAATAGGCACCCGCTTCCGATGATTGATGATTTATTTGATCATCTTATTGGTGCCTCGTTATTTTCTCAGTTGGACTTGGCTATGGGGTTCCATCAGTAGAGGGTGGCTGAGGACAACATAGATAAGGCTGCTTTCAGAACTCCGGACGGTTTCCTTAAATGGTTAGTTATTCCTTTTGGGCTGACAAATGCACCCTCCTATTTTGTTGATTTAATGAGTAGTGTGTTTCGAGAGATCCTAAACAAATTTGTCGTAGTCTTTGTCGATGATATTTTGATCTTCTCCAAAAGCAAATAAGAGCATGCCCAACATTTAATAAAAGTTTTGAAAACTCTCTGTGACCATCACTTAAAGCAAAATTCTCCAAATGCCATTTTTGGAGAAAAGAGGTGAGATTCCTATGGCATGTGGTCTCCAAATAAGGGGTAGCTGTAGATCCCGCAAAGGTGGTTGCGGTGCAAGATTTGCAGATTCCTAAAAATGCAACCAAGGTGAGAAGCTTTCTTGGTTTGGCAGGCTATTATAGGAAGTTCATTAAGGACTTCGCGAAGATATCAGCCCTCTCACCAGGCTGATAAAGAAGAATTTGGCATTTTCGTGGGACATAGACTGTGACGTTGCTTTCCAACGACTAAAAAGGGCTCTAACAACAACCCCAGTCTTGACCTTGCCTGATGGAAGTAAAGTGTTTACTTTTTACACTGATGCGTATGGTACAGGGCCTGGTGCGGTTCTGATGCAAGAAGGGAAAGTAATACGTTATGGGGGTAGACAGTTGAGAGTTCATGAGAAGAACTCCTCCACCCATAATCTAGAGCTACCTGCCATAGTATTCACGTTAAAGACGCTGCGTCATTATTTACTTGGAGAAAGGCTCGAGTTATACACCGATCATAAATCTCTCAAGTATCTATCCTCACAGAAGAATCTCAACTTACGGCAACAACAGTGGATGGATTTATTAGATTCTTATGATTTTGAAATTGCTTATACCCCTGGCAAGGGTAATGTGGTGGCAGACGCACTAAGTAGGCGGAGGATGGCCCTGAGTCCTCTATTTGTGGAAAGAAAGAACCTGGAGTTCGTATCAACTTTTGATTTTAGACCCTACATCGAGGTTTTGCCTTATTTGTTTGCATCCTTGGAGATACGAACGACTCTTATGGATCAGATAGGAGCTTCGCAACAAGGTGACCCACAGATTCTAGACATCATGGATATGCTCAGAAGAAAGGAGGCTTCTAGTCACCTAAGTAGGTATGCCATAGATGAAAAGGGATGGTTAGGACGAGATAGAAGGCTTTGTGTTCCTCAAACTGGAAGCTTGATAAAGGAATTCCTAGAAGAAGCCCACCGTTCTTAGATGACCATTCATTCAGGCAGTGATAAGATGTACAGGGATATGAAGAGGGTTTTCTTTTGGACTGGGATGAAGAAAGATGTGTCCGAATTCGTTTCTCAATGTTTAGTTTGCCAGCAAGTCAAAGATGAGCCAAATAAGCCTGGTGGATTACTTCATCCGTTAGAGGTTTCGCAGTGGAAATGGGAGAGCGTCTCTATGGATTTCATATATGTTTTGCCTAGATCAAAGAAAGGTAACACCAGTATTTGGGTGGTAGTGGATAGACTCACTAAGAGCGCTCACTTAATTCCAGTTAAGAGTAAGAGGACAACATCATGGTTGGCAGCAATTTATGTCCGTGAGATAGTTCGTCTTCATGGAGTACCTTCTAGCATCATGAACGACCGTGACCCCATCTTTACCAACGAATTTTGGAGGAGTTTGCAAGAGGAATTAGGTACACAGTTGTGTTTGAGCACCGCTTATCATCCTCGGACCGATGGACAGACGGAGAGGGTGAATAGGATTCTTGAAGATCTTTTGAGGCTATGTATCCTAGACTTCGGAGGTACTTGGAAAGTGCATCTTCCTTTAGTAGAACTTGCCTATAATAACAGTTATCAAGCTAGCATCGGCATGGCACCCTTCGAAGCATTGTATGGCGACCCTATAGATCACCAACTTGTTCGTGGGAATCTACAGAAAGACTATTATTTGAACCAGATATGGTTAGGGAAACATCCTAAAAGTTTGAAATTATTCGGCGGGGGATGAAGACAGCTCAAGATAGGCAGAAGTCCTATGTAGACAAGAGAAGGACTGACATCGAGTTCGAAGTGGGAGACTTAGTTTTTATCAAAGTATCGCCTTTAAGGAATGTGGTTCGCTTCGGATCAATAAGGAAGCTGGCACCTAGGTTTGTGGGACCATTTCCCATAACCGAGAGGATTAGCCAAATGGCCTACCGAGTATAGCTCCCAGAAAATATATCCAGTGTTCATGACGTTTTCCACATCTTTTATCTACGGAAGTGCCTGCATGACACCATAGAAGTTGTTGAGCCGAGTATGTTGGAAGAAGTCGAAGTGGAACTTGAGGCGACAGTCAGGCGAGTCCCTACTCGTATTCTTGTGTTATAAGTTAAGAAGTTGCGCAATAATGAGATCAAATTGCTAAAGGTCCAATGGGGAGATAACCCAGAAGATGCGACTTGGGAGACCGAATACAAGATTCGTGCTTCGTACCCTTTTCTTTTCGAGGGTATGTTCTTAACTCCTTTTTCAAAGTTTTATCAGTGCTTGTTTATGTCAATAGAGTATATTTTATCCATAGTATTTTTCGGCCTTTAAATAGGAATCCTATGGATGTAAACATGTGCTTGAAGCATGTTATGTTTGATGGATGCAAGTGGATGCAATTGTTTGCTAGTGGTTGCCCGTGGACGCATATACACACACATTAGGCACTATAATCGGCTCAATCACTCTCATACTGCATATGGATGTGCGTGCATTTTCTTTTCTTTTATGGATGGAAATGCATGAGTTAACATATGGATGTTGCATTTGGATGAATGAATGTGCACACATATATAACTCACATGATATAATAGGATTATTTGCATACATATTGGATTCATAGAACTAACATACATTGCATTAAGGAGGTCAACTGAATCAGTAGACCACCTGATCTTCGCATTAATGTTGGGACATATACACACACCTTTGCATATATTCATATAAGCATTAGAAATCTTTAAGGACAATGGATACCAGTGACTAATGGATGAGTAGATGGATGATGGATGGTAGGATATGCATTCTTCTCAACTTAGAGATTTCAGGGACGAAATCCTTTGAGTAGGTTAGTATGTAACACCCTGAATTTTTAACGACATTAAAGAGAATAAATTAAATAACAAGTAATTGAATATCCAGAATTATAGGAAATGGACTGCACCATTGCGTCCGTCTCGAAATTCTGGTCAGACATTTGGTTTGCATAAAATGGACACGGTATGAAGAAGTTATGAGGGTTTTAAGTTTGTATACGCACAGGAAAATTATATATATACGCACATGAGTCAGAGATGAATCAGAATTTTATCCAGAAAGATTCAAATTCGAAAAATTTGCTAGAGCGGCAAAATTCCCGCTTTAGGGGGTGGACCCCCTAGAGAGGTGTCGAACTATGGGTCAACCCACCCACTTGGGTGTAGACACCCCTAGGGCTGATGTGGCACTCGGTTTTAGGGGGTCTGGCAGCTATATATATGTGTCATATTCTCCTATTTTCTTCATTGGAAATCATGGAGGCCATATGCTGCTGGAGTGCCAACTGAACTGTTTTCTACAACAACATACTCTGCAATCAAATTCTGAAATTCAAGATCCGTTCTTTCTCAATTCTCTAATCCAAACGCTGTGAGTTTCTAGTTGTTTTTAGGTTTGGATAAATAGAAGTAAATTGTGAAAGACTGTGAATTGGATATGTTGTAAAGTATGATTCTGTGCTAGTGTTAAATCCTATACTATGTCATGATAGATCTATTTCCCTAGATCTAATACAATTGTGGTTATTCTATTGTGTTGCCTATTTGGATCTTGACTTGTAATTATATAGTGGTGAATATACATCTATTAATTTAGATAGTTGTAACATTGGCTAGATCTAGTTCTTTATGTAAATCACCTTTTACCTGTTATATTGTGATCAATCTAAATATGTTGTAAACTTGATATGTCAAGCCACCTTTAGATCTTAACATGTTACCATGTCACCCTAATTATGTTGGATCTAAATAGTTGGACACCTAAAGGGTTAATTTATATCTCGTTATGCTTGCTTTGACATCGTAGTAACTGCCACAAGTTATTAGTTTTATGTCCACCTTGTGATGATATTGATTACATATCCATTCACCTTTTTATCATGCTAGTGTATGTTTACGCGAAGATATGTTGGAACTATCATCTTTGTCGCATTCCCTTTTCATTGTTATGGCTAGGATACTTTATAGCCTAGATGCCGCCAAAATACGTGTGAACACGTTAGTTAGGAAACGAGGAAAAGGGGATTTACAATTGGCATAATTTATGTAATATTTATATGAATTGGACATATAATTCAAATGGGGAAACATAGAAATAATTACCTATAATAACAAAAGTATACTTGGATAAAAATGGAATACTTAGTAATTAAAATTAGGAATTGCAATTGCACTTATGACAAGAGGTTAGGCTGCATTAGTGGCGGAAGTCTGCCCGGACCCGACCGGCATATCCAGCAGCCACTAATGTTGAACCTAATGTGAGAGGTCTAAGTGCACAAATACGAATCGGGCTAAGACATGAGGTTAGGCCCAATTGTGGAATAAGACTGCACGGACTCGACCGACATATCCAACATCAACACGTTGTAGGCCTAATGTGGGAGGTCTAGCCCATTATAAACCATAAATGGACATGGTAAAGAATTGGACTACTTAACCTAACTTAATCCATAAAGATTGTATGATTATGAACTTAGGTTAGGGTTAAGTAAAATTGGATGGGTAGTGGGTGAGTTAAGTAACTTAGAGTGGGTGGACAATATTTACTTACAAGCCCATGAAATTAACCCAGTAAGGTTATGTAATTAAAGATACCTAGTGGTACACATAACTAGTGGAAAATATAATAAAGTTATGTAATTAATGACACCCTTTAGGGTAAGCATAACTTACATAGGGCTATGTAATTAAAGACACCTAAGGGTAATATAGTTAGTGAAAAACCTAGTAGGGATACAAGACAAGGGGAGAGCTTGTATCATATTATATGGGACCCATTTCAGTCAGTAACTCGGAGTTGGTATCAAATAAAGAACTCCATACTAGGCGGAGAAGGGGCATGCTTACTGATTGATTATAAGAGATCCAAACAAGACAGATGGTGTGGGCGGTGCAAACCAACTGGGCCATGTGTGTGCATGTGCCGGATAGAGGGGATAAGACGACCGTTACACCAATAGATATGGTTGTGCACACCTTAAGGGTTGTCACTTTGGGGAGTGATACCTCCTACTGTGGGGCCAATACAAGATATCTACAGGGTATAGAGTCGATCGATTAGGGTAGTGGTTAGGGTGCATTCGGAAGAATGCCCTAAGTCTCCCAATTTATAGTGGAAGGGATCATCTCATTTTAGTTATACTAGTAATAGTGCTGAGTAATCATTAGTGAAGCACATACACCTTATCTTGCTTACCTTGTCACACCTGCCATTTATGTAGTGATCTCTCCCTTATCCACTTTATATGATTATCATGTTAATTTTATTTATTTACTGGCTAAAAGTGACTAGACTCGCCAGACTTTATGCCTGACTCTTCCGTCCCCCCCCCCCCAGGTTCTCAGGGTGGAAACACTCAGGCTTAGTCAGGACTCAGATATCATCTTGCTAGGAGCTACTTCTGAAGTATGGATCAAGTTCTTATCTCTACTATGACTTAGATCTTTCAATTGGGGAATTATGCTTTTTATTTACTTATGTACTCTAATGGTGCAAGACAGAAGTTATTTTATTGTAATGGTTTTTGTGACTTATGGACTTGTGTACCAAGGTATTATGATTTACGTTTGAAATAAAAAATTAAATTTCCACTGCTGTCTTATTTATGTCTGTCTTGTAATTATTCTATGTCTGTTTACCTATAGCTCTTCATGAAACTTAATGCATTCACTTAGTGAGTGACATTAACGGACGTGGGGTGTCACAGATACCTCCTACTGTGAGGCCAACACAGGATATCTACAGGGCAGGGAAATGATCGATTAGGGTAGTGGTTAGGGTACACACAGACGTATGCCCTATGTCTACCAACTTATAGTGGAAGGGATCATATCATTTAAGTTATACTAGTAATAGTGCAGAGTAATCATTATTGAGGCACATACACCTTATCTTGCTTACCTTGTCACACCAGCCATTTATGTAGTGACCTCTCTCTTATCCACTTTATATGCCTATCACGTTACTTTTATTTATTTAATGGCTAAAAGTAACTAGACTCGCCATACTTTACGTCTGACCCTTTTGTTTCTCCTTCTTTCTTCTGTTCCTCCTCCAAGGTTCTTAGGGAGGAAACACGCAAGCTTAGTCAGGACTCAGATATCATCTTGCTAGGAGCTATTTCTGAAGCATGGCTCAAGTTCTTGTCTCTGCTATGGCTTAAATATTTTAATTAGGGAATTATGCTTTTTATTTACTTATGTACTCTGTTGGTGCAAGAAAGAAGTTATTTTATATTAATGGTTTTTGTGACTTATGGAATTGTGGACCACGATATTATGATTTATGTTTGAAATAAAAATTTAAATTTCCGCTCCTGTCTTATTTATATCTGTCTTGTAATTATTCTTTGTTTGTTTACCTATAGCACTTCAAGAAACTTAATGCATTCCCTTAGTGTGTGACATTAACGGACGTGGGGTTTCACAATAATACCCCCATCATATAATGTCGCCATATATGTTTACAACTGAAAACGCAAGTTTTGTATTGGAAGTAGGATTTTCATCGATGACCAAGGCAAAAGATCTTGCTTATCCGACTTCAGACGTCTCTAGCAAAACGTCCATCTATCACAACATGTGTCCCTTGGTCGGCGAGCTAGCACACCAATTCTCGGTGAGTTAGGTTACTTCTAAACCTAACATTCCCCGGTCCTATCGGACCTACAATCTGATCGGTTGATTGGCCATCATCCGAGGCGCCTCAATTCCAACATCCATATAATTAAATTGTGTGGGCTCCATATCGAGGCATCACTTTCAGTTAGAAGGAAACGTATGTCTTTACTCTACGGTCATTCATCCTGTTATTTAGGCCATTCACTAGCTGTGAGGCTTGTCGAAGTCATATTTCAACACAAAGCTATGCTATGTCAGCATGCTTTGATCATAATCCACATAGCTCTATTTTAAAAGCATTGATCTATCAGCATCTTAGTATGCCACGTTGTCAATTCACACATATAATCAGTTTCTATTAATAATATAACCTTTGAGTTCATACATCTCAAACAAGGGTGTTAAGCTAAGAGAATAAATTCTCCACCACCAAAGATATATCATCAATAACAACTAATCAGTTATGTTATGAAATACAACATCAAACATATGTCCATTTACAAGATCATTATGGGTCTGAATGAAACTGAAGATATATTACTCTTTGTCCCTTAAGGTAGAGAGGACCTTGCATATCCGGTTGATCTTCAAGTATGTATGGACGACCACCACTTTAACCTTATAACAGGAGCTACCCAAGGCATCGACAATAATCCAAACAATGTGAAGATCTCCAGTCTTCAACCATCATCTTCAATATCTTTGACAATCATCGTATTAGTTATTCAAAATGGATTGAAACCCAGTCATTCCGAATAACTATCACCTCATTAAAATTAAGTGATATATAAACAAATCATAAGGCTGATTCCAATTTACAATATTATTTTATTCAAATATTCATTACATTGGGAATAACCCCCATAAATCTTATCAAAGATTTTTTATGGCAAAGCCGACCGGTTTTTAAGATGACCGCAAACACCTTTTATTATAACCAATAATAAAATACATGAAGTTCAGTTGATTGAGGTTAACAATCAGCTATTGGTTTTTAATGTCGACCATCCACAGAATACATATAAAATGAAATACAGAAGCTAAGAAGATTTTCTTATACTACTATGCGCTGTTAGAGAACTAGTCTCCAATAGCATCACCGGGTGAAACTTCCTGCACGGCCTCAGCAAAGTGGGTAGCCAAATCGGACACAAAAAATGGATAGGTCTCGGAATAACGATCTCATCTGTCCCAAGTTGTGTCACAAAGTAATTGCTCGTTGTTCTTCCCATCATCACCATCCTTAGCTAGTATTAGTCCTTCGCCTGCCACTTGATACACTAACTTTCGTCCTACATCCCCCTCATCAACATGAATGTGATATGTTCCCTCACTCAGCTTGTGCTTCATACCGGTGTTACTATGTGTCAAGACCCTTTTTGTCTTGTCCCAGCCAAAACTTTGGCTTGGAGTTGGCACCTTAGCATTGAGATTCACACTACCCTTTAAGTTACTGGTAGTTGGTGGAACAACAGGCTTGGTTTTGGGAATCCATATCATAGGCGGAGCATGAGGAAGAGGAACTTTCTCAGCCAGTATAGAGTCACTAGTGGCAGTACATTTCTCTTTAACATGACCAAAAGATTGCACACGCTGCATATTTTTGGTTTCCATTTGTATATTACATCAACATAATAAAAGGGTTCTTCAATACATACCTTCAACTAATTTGGAAGAGGCTTATCTGGAGTAACTTCAATCAAAGCTCTAGTAAAAAATAGATTTCTCCTGGCTAGTGTGTTGGCGTCAATACATTTAAGCTTGCCAATATGACACGCAGGCCAATTGAGGCCAATAAGATGTTGAAGTGCTGATGAAACATTATTGAATTGGGCCTACACAAGTATAGATAAGACCTGGTCTCTAGCTCTATTAACAAAAGCGTTCCAAGGAGTGACAATGAATGGTTTTCCTCTGATTATTGCTGGTGCTGATTCTAAGACTCTTTGCTTTTCCGCAAAAGAAGAGAATTTCAGATAATACATTCCATTGACTAGAGATATTCTAAGCTGTCCATGTAAGCACCAAGCACTTCGACATGCTTCGTGCATATCAAAGTTGGGTATTTTGAAATCTAAAAAGAAACTAGCGACGTGGTCTTTCCAAAAAAACCTTTGCTTCATTGAGAATTTCATTTGGTGGAGCTGGACCAGATAATGGGTCAGGGATAGAGTAGTGGATTGCCTAATACTCCCCAGCAACGGGAGGTAGAGAAACAAAAAGAGATTTCCAGCACGGAGTGGTTGTATTGGCATTCTGTCAAACAGGATTAGTGCATTCCTAAGGGACATTTTCACTGAGCACTGGCACTGCTTTGTTCGGCACAACTACATTCTCAACATCTACTTTGGTACTAACATTTAGTTCACTATCAATTTCAATCGCAGCAGATATGTTATCGACTACAGATTCAGATGCTAACAATATATTGTTCTGTTCAATTGCCGCTGGACTAGCAATAGAACCATTTGCTGCCAACAGACCTCATAGACCATCGTCCAAGTTTAAAGAATCGTGAGAGTTACCTTGATTAGTTTGCATAGTGATTGCTACCGAGAGCATATGAGATATTATTGTATTTTCATGGTTCAAAGAATTAAGTATAGCCAGTTGAGGAGATTTGGGAATCTCATGAATAAGAGCTTCCAAAGAATCAACAAATGCGTGCTTCACTAGTGATGAGGGTTCCGACGATTCCGCATCATAAGATTCCAGAATGAGAGCGATGTCAGTGGCAGAAAGTTTGTAAAGGCGACCAGATCTGGTACAAGAAGCAGGGGAACAGGATTGAGAAAGCCTTCGTTTAAGCTTCCTGCTTCGTACCATTGACCGTCAGAGGTGGAAATTGGGCGATGAAGAAGAACGACAAGAGAGAGAGTGGATTAGATGAAGGGAGAGATGACACGACACAAATCTCTCGCCATTAATTAGAATCTCGTTTTTGTAGTTGAGCTTATTCTGATCTTATCAAAGATTTATTTAATCTCTTTTCACAAACTTAACTCAAATTAAGGTTTATAAGCCTTATCGGATTATCGAGCCTTACAAGAAAATAATCTCTCGTATCTTTATCCCATTCCCATCCTATTCATCCTATAGAGAAAAACAGGTGGTACTCCATATCTAATACCCCTCGTCTTTGGTAAGTTTAATTACCTTCTTTAATTCTAAATCTTGTTGAAAGATTTATTAAAATTCCCACATAGTTTAATGTTGTTTTTATGTCCACCCACATCCGTTAATGTCACTCTTTAATAGAATGCATTAAGTTTCGTGAGGCATTATAGGTAAATAGAAACGAAAAAATTACAAGATATATACAAAATAACAGGAAATTTAAAACTTTATTTTCCAAATAGAAAACATCGTGGTCCAAATGCAATTACATCATAAGTCTGAAATACGGAAAAACCATTACATATTTTTTAAAGTATTTGCCTGGTACTAAAATCATCAGAGTACGGTAATATATAAGTATAGCTCCAAAAAGAGCCATATCAGAGTAGACAGGTGATCAAAGCGATACGTCTAAGCAACTCCAAGCGGTAATAGAAGAGAGAATCCTAATCAAGCCTGAGTATTCCCACCCTAAGAACCTAGGGAGGGGAAAGAGGAAGAGAGAGAAAATGAAACAAAACGGGTTAGATATAAAGTCTGGAGAGTCCAGTTACTTTTAGCATATAAATAAGTAAAAGCATCATGATAGGTATGTAAACAGAATGAGAGAGAGATAACAACATCATAAGGCAGGTATAACAGACTGAGCAGGATAAACTGAATAATCAGGACATAATATATATTGCACTTCCTAAATACTTTTCTCTGCACTAATAATAATATAACAAGAACAAGATGATCCCAACAAGAACAAGATAGTAGACTTAGGTGTACTTCTAGTGACGGGTTTTACCCCCAACAATAATAACAGGTAGCCCAACATAAATGATAGGTGTTACCCCCAACGATAATAACGGGCTCCTAAACAAGAAAGACTAGATGTACCTTAATTACTACCCTAGTCGATCGGCTTCCTATCCTGTAGATACCCTATGCTGGCTCCCACAGTAGGATGTTTCACTTCCTAAAGTGGCAACCTCGTTATTTTCAAGATGCACAACCATATCTACTAATGTCACAAAATATTAATTTCCTGAGCAAGCCGGACCCATGCATGCACATATCTCCATTGGGTCCTGCGCTGTCAACACCCTCACTCAGATGGACCTCTTATAATCAATTCAATAAGCGTGTCCTGACCCCGACCTAGTTCGGGGTTCCCCGTTTGATATCAAGATGGGTTACTGATTGATACAAGTCCCATGCAACAAATGATACAAGCCACATCCTAGGCTTGTATCCCCACTACTAGGATTTTGATAGGTTATGCCTAATAGTTTAACAAGGTTGCATAACCCCAACATGTAAAATAGGTTAGGTTTGTTAGGTTTATATAACCCCCCATAGATTCAACAAGTTTACTTAACCCCCCACTGAGTCAAGCAAGTTTACTTAACCCCTACTTAGTTAGACAGGTTCATGTAACCTCCATAGATTTAAACAAGTTAAGTATTACATGTTAACAAGTTCTTATCATTTTCCGTTTATGCATCTTAATGCACTAGACCTCTCACATTAAGTCGACCACTTGTGGATGCTGGATATGTCGGGCGGTTCCGGGCAGACTTCTACCGCAAGTCGGGCTTAACCTCTTGCCTTAGCACCGTTACGTGTACATTTATGCACTAGACCCCTCACATTAGATTTACCACTCGTGGATGCTAGATTTGTCGGGTGGTTCCTGGTAGGCTTCTACCACAAGTGTAATCTAACCTCGTGTCTATGTGCAGTTACAGTTTCTATTTCCTGTAAATTAGGCATGTTCATTCTTAAACAATTTTCACATTCATCCTAGGTCATGCCCCAATCCCCAATCTAGTCCACGACACGAGTTATGCCCCAATTTAAAGTTTTAGACCAAGGTACAGATTATGCCCCTAAATCCCAGTCATGTTTTACAATACAAGTTATGCCTCATTATCATTCCCAACCATTCCTAATTTTGCTTTTTCGCATATTTCAGTGGTCGGCCTAGGCTTGAAGGTAACTATGCTATAAAAATAAAAAGGAAAGGAGGGAGAGAAGAGAATGGAAATAGGCATAAAATCAAAACAGACATATGATGGCAGAAATAAGCATACTAACAAAATAGGAATATGGTGTCATGATCAGGCATAATAACAGAATAGGCATATCAGGAATGGGTATATGATAACTAAACGGTAGTTTAGGTGTACAGGTAGTGGCAGATCTGTATAGTTATGATTCGGGTTACTAACATGCATAGGTTTAAATCCATCTTATAAACATGTCAAGATTACTATTTAAATGCTAATATCTAAAAATAACATGAACACACTGTGACTGGATCTAAAGAACAGCAAATTGACTGTTGATGTTATAGCAGAGATTCTTGTATGCTTATAAGTTGTTGTAGCAGAATAGGCTAATTTAATTTGAGTTAGGGCAGCACCTCATTGTCTCCATTAAAACAATAGAAATAAGGTCCTGTTTATAGCCTATCGTCAATGAATCTGGTCAAGAAACAAGTCCACATTCACAGAATGGATCTGCCCCAGATCTGGGTGGGGTCCACCCATAGGTCGACACCCCCTTGTAGGGGTCGACACCCAAGGGGCATGGGGTCGACCCCTAACGGAACGATTTCCCGCTCCTTCCCGCCTTATCATTTTGATTTTCTGAAATTGATTTGTTTATATATATTTGGCTTATATGTATATAAACTTCAAACCTTAATATCTTCTTCATACAATGTCCAATTTACGCGAACTTGATGTCGATCTTAAGCAAAATTCTGTTGATCTTAAGCAAAATTCCGAGACGAACACAACGGCGCCATCCGTTTTACTTAATTACCAAAATTTAATTAATTATTCATTAGTTTATCATTATGGTGTCTTTTAAAATTATGGGGTGTTACACTTTTCATTCAGTCAAATCTATATTGAAAGGTTTATTACAACCCAAACTTGAGAAATCATATTTTCTTTAAATGGGTTAAAGAAAAAAAAAATGTTATTTGAAACATCTTTCACGGTAAACCCAATATCCAATTTGATATCAATATAAGGTTTTAAGTCGAACTCATATCGACTTATATTCAAAATCAAATTCTGAAACCAATAGTTACCGTATAGGGAATAACGATATCTATATCCTCCAAGTTACTCAAATAGTACCCGTATAGTTATGGAATCCGATATTGAATTATTCAAAGATTATTTTCAATCAAATCCAATATTCATATATTGGAAAACTTAGCTTGGTTAAGTATTTGTTAACTTCAAGCCGTTTCCATCACTTTAGTCAGATAGCTAAATTTCACAAAATTGCTTCCTACTATCCAGGACTAAATATATTTAATCCAAATCATTTTTAAATTATTTATTATGATTTATCATAAGTTTCCCCTACTTTTAATATTTTCAAATTAGTTCAATTTATTAAAAACCAATAGTGCTGTTTTTCTTCAAATTTGATTTGAATCTTTCTTAAAATTTAACTATTAGATTTTAAAAATTAACATATCATTGGAAAGATTTTTTCATTATGAACCAAATGATTTTCCATCTTGCGAAAATCCGACGGTCAAAATTCATGCACGGTGTGTCAATTTGAAGTTAAAGATCAAATTTCGTGAATAGTCCCTGCACGACTCGTCCTGTTCAAACCATTTTATTTTTTATAACAAAAAAATTATCGATTTAATTTAATCATATTTTATAAAACGTTTATCATCTCGTTTCAAAATGATTTAATCACAAACTCAATTTTAAACCAAACTGAATATTTTATATCATTATAATATTAAAATAATAGTATTATTCAAAATATAATATTTTGAAATCCAAATTTTCTCGACATCGATTATAAAAATAAATAAGATCAATAGAAAAATCCGTTCGAACTAAGAGCGTAGTTCATATATTTAACTCGAATTCACATTTCTAAATTACTATACATTTTAAATAATTCTTAAATTATGCCTTTGTTAATTGAAAATTAATTCGAATCAAATTCTAACGTATATGAAATTTATTCATAATCAGTTAAACAATCTTTCCAAACTAATTTGAAATAAAAATTCGAACTTTCGTTTTTCACTGAATATTTTATTAACAAAATATTCAAATTAATCCCAAATTGGAATGAGATTCAACCAATTACCATATAACTCAGTTTATATGGATTTCACACATCATTAACAACCATATCAACTATCATCCATCAACCAGTCATTGCAATATAAGAATTTCCATTGTCAACGCTTATATTCACGGTTTAATAATAATAACAGTAAAAAACCTGTAAACAAACATTGCGATCATAGGCAATTAATATATATTTAAATATGAATATAATAACTATAGAAATCAGTTTAGTGAGAGTTCTAACTTTGATTGATTCAAAATCATTATAAAACGATTATTTTAATTAAATTAAACTGGACGTTTAACTTAACCAAAAACTTCAGCTAGCTCCAAATTCCTCCAAATTGGCCTCACTGCGAAGTTGTCGTCACCACGATTACATCAGAACTTGTTTCGCTTGATTCTGTTTTCATTTGAACAAGATATGGAAGTCTAAGCACTAATGATATTATTATGAAAACTAATTGATTAATTTCAACTAATTTTTCCCCTAACCCTGTTCTAATCTCTCCCACTTCCTCGTTCTTTCTTTTTTCACGAGCACGCACCAAGCTCACAACCTCCTCCTTGAAACGCACGCCACCAGAAGGCCAGAGATGCAGATCTAAATACACCACGTCAAAGGACATTCTCTCCTCTACCTTTGGCCACCACCTTAGCCAGCATGCATGTCCCAGGTGCCTCAAAATCGCAGCAGTACGTACGGCCTTTGAGCATGAAATTTGACCGATCGACCTTACTAAACTTGATCATCTTTCATGGATTTGAAGCCCTCTCCAAGCTCTTTAATTTGTTAGTTAGGAGTTTCAAATGATATTGCATGAATTGGAAGAGTTTAAGGGGAGAATTTAGGACCGTTTTGACCATTGATAAAGGGGGTAGCAGCGCTGTGTATATGATAGAGTTAGGGTTAGGTTTTTCCAAGGTTATATATATATACGTATATATGTATATATATAATTCCAAACAAATCCCAATGACTGACATCCCTAACCGAATACCCCTATTCTAGACACAATGGAATAGGTTTTTGGAGCCAATTTGATTATTTTAATCAATTTTTCTCATAATTAAAACATAAGTCAATATAACATTAAATATAGAATTTTAACATGCATTTTAATTGGCCACGACCACATACTAACTCCAATAATTATGAACTTTGAAATATCGCTACATTTCACGAATACGGTTCTAACGAGCCTAGTCACATTGAATTTGGAGACCATTTGAAAAATGGCCTTATTTCTAGCTTCTATTGAATTTTAATTGAATTTTCCACATGCGCTTAAATTACGTATGCTTGCATACGAACTCCAATTGACTTGAAATTTGAAACCTAACAATAATTTAATGTTTCTAATAAAATTGGTTTCGGCTAAAATGGAGGTCATTTGAAAAATGACTATTTTTAAGGCTTAAATAAAAGGGTAAGTTTGGCTCATATCCCTAATAAGATTGGAAATTAGGCTCGCATCCAGACAAACATTTCATATAAATTACATCACCATTTTTCAAAAAATCATAAAAAAATCATGTAAAAAATAAAAAAAATCACGTAAATTCATAATCAAATACAACAACAAATCATCATCAAAATCATGCGTTAAAACCACCAAAAAAGTATCAAAAAACAACGAAACAACAGTTATTGCATCAAAAGACGCAATTTTTTGCAAATAGTTACATACATTTATGCATATATTTCAGTGTTGCATCAAACTGCAGTATAAATACATACATGTACACAGAAACTGTGGAATTAATGCATCATTTCATGCATTTATTCATTCCTGGGCTGCTCTTCAAGCATTCACAGTTTTCAGACATTGTTGCATACATTTATCCACTTATACAGAATAAATGCATACATTCGTGCACATATTCAGAAGCCTTCATCCTTTTTGACTTTGTTGCATACACGTACACATATATAGGGAATAAATGCATATGTGTATGCAACTATTCGTAACACATGCAGCTCAGTTCAACTTTATATGCATACATGTACACAACTCTTACAAATACATGCATACAAGTATGCATATATTCACCCAGATTTTCAATAGAAAACATTAGATGTAATAACCCGGAAATCTGGGCCAATTTAAAATTTTTATTTTGGCAATTTTAGCGAATTTTGATTATTTAAAATGAATTATTTTAAATAATATCGACGAGAAATTTATTTTGAATAGAATTCGAATGTGTATATTATATAGATCGTCGTTAGAATATAAATATTTATTTTAAATTATAAAAGGAATTGAAAATGGCGCGGTAGTTCGATAATTCGATTTCAAAATTCAAATGAATGTTCATGATTCAAAATAAACCGGATTTTAGTGAAACCAAAAATATTTGAATCTAATCGAGAATATTTTTCCAACGAATACGAGAAATCAAAATTTCATAGCGGGAATCAAAAGATACGTCCAGTTGAAATTTCAGAATAGTCGCTATGGAATTCAGGCCCTTAAAAATGGAAATTTTGCAAACGACCTCGGATTTCGACGAAACCACTTTTGTTGGATCCACGATGTCAAATTATTGCTAGGTTTCAAATTTCATAATTTTTCGAATCAATATGTGAGCGTGGCAAAGGAAAACGCGTTTGACCAGTTTCAGTTGATTTTAATCGACTGGAAAATGGCCATTTTTCAAACGGTCTCAGAATTCGACGAAACTAGTTTTGTTAGGACCGTATCAACGATACGAAGCTAGAAATAATTTTTCTGGAATTTTTAAAGTCCGTATGTGACCCCGATAAATTGAAATGTACGTTTAAAATACAATATAATGATTTAAATGTAAATTTGGCGAAAACTGATCGAAACGATCGAATTGGCCTACGTGGCATATCCCGTTGTGTTCGGAATTGGGGTAATTAGCTAGGGACGACAGTCGTTGGGGTTTGTTTGGAGTTGGAAGCATCAAACAAGTAAACAGAAAATTAAATAATAATATTTATAAATTATTTACATCCACATAAGGGTCAAAACCCTATTTCTACTCTCCTTGGTCAACGTGAAAATCAGTCGCCCCTCTCTCCTAAACGAACGAACCCAACGCTCCTGTCTTGACCACTAAAATTCGTGAGATCCGTCCAATTATTTTTCGAGTTCTACATACCAAATCAAAGCGCCCCCGGAGATCATCACCTTCAACGGACGTGATCGCGAAGCACGTTTTTTGGTGGCAGAAATTTCCATTGGAACCGGCGGACTTCGGGGGAGGTTTTAGCGTCAGGGGGGACTTCGAGCTGAGCGCGCCGCCTGGCATGGGAAGTAGGAAGAATGACCGATGATGTGGTGACCTTGGATCAACGTCCAGCGCCTCGACAGTGGAGCAATAACGAACCCTAGCCTCTGAGCCTCAGTTCGACGAGTTTCTTTCAGTACAGACTGAAGAGAAAGGTGATTTTATTTTCATTTCTATTTATGATATAAAAATATTGTTAAAAATCAGAAATATATATATAATGTCTGAAACAAAAATAAGATTTCAAAATAAATTTACATTGATTAATTTTCTGTTTTTAAATATATAACTAGCATTGTTTTAAAATATAAAATACCTTTTGTTTTTAAAATATAAACATAGAAATAGCAAAATAAAAATATGATTTTTATATATATTAAGTCATGATTTTTATGGAAGTGAAGTCATGATTTTTATAGAAGTGAAGTCATGATTTTTATAGAAGTGAAATTATGATTCTTTTATATAAGTAGCAAAGAAAAAATTATAATTTTTATATATGTAGCGAAATAAAAATCTGATTTTTATTCTATATACGTTGAAGTGGAAAAGTGATTTATATAGCAAAGTAAAAAATCAATTTTTATATATTGAATAGCAAAGTAGAAATTCAATTTTTATATATTGAATAGCAAAGTAAAAATTTGATTTTTATATATTGAATAGCGAAGTAAAAATTCAATTTTTATATATTGAATAGCAAAGTAAAAATTTGATTTTTATATATTGAATAGCGAAGTAAAAATTCGATTTTTATATATTGAATAGCAAAGTAAAAATTCGATTTTTATATATTGAATAGCAAAGTAAAAATTCGATTTTTATATATTAAACAGCGAAGTAAAAATTCGATTTTTATATATTGAATAGCAAAGTAAAAATTCGATTTTTATATATTGAATAACAAAGTAAAAATGTGACTTTTATATATGTAGTGGCTACGGTCAACGAAAGTAGCAAAAGGCAAGAATGGTGAAGATTCCTTACATTAGAAGTGTCGTGGAGTTGGGATAGCTTTGGTCAGAACTCCTCACCTTTATTTAATTTTATTTTTCTAGTTGAAATATATACTAGGATGCAGACGGTGTTTAGTAGCACCCGACACCCGTCGTCCACAGACCATGGACGGCTTGTATGCCTTTTTGTTTGATTTTGGTGTGTAGTTGATTGTGTGATGTGAAATGAAATAAAACATTTATATAGTTGAAATAAAATATTTATATAGTTAAAAATAGAATTTTTAACGTGCATATGAAATGAAATAAAAATAAACAAATCGGACGATTTGTTTATATACACACATTTGACTGATATTGATTGAGACGATAAATTTTACACATCGCCCAACTGCACAAATAAAATCTGTGTTTAATTGTTTGAAACCCCACACGGGTATTGGGATGATATTTGACGTACACTAATCCCGATTGTTTAGTTGTATGTCGATCGATTGATTGACAGACTGTTATGAGCGTTAAATATTTATATTCGATGCTTATACAGTGTAGAATGCACTTTGGATGATGGTTGATTATTCATCGTTGTTATTGTATACATGTGTTGTAGAAAATCCATATAATTAACATTATATGGTAATTGATTGGACCTCATTCAATATTGGAAATAGAAATATTCGAAATAGAAATATTTGAAAAAAAAAGAAATATTTGAGATAGAAATATTTGAAATAGAATATTTGAAAATAGAAATATATGAAGTCGTGTTGATTAGATTGACGCCATTTTGACGTGAACGATATTTATATCGATTTTATCCAATTTATAATGAGCATCGAAAGTGATTTCAAAATTTGATATTTTGAATAGAAAACGAATTCGAATTGAATTGAATAGAAAACGAATTCGAATTGAATTGAATAGAAAACGAATTCGAATTGAATTGAATAGAAAACGAATTCGAATTGAATTGAATAGAAAATGAATTCGAATTGAATTGAATAGAAAACGAATTCGAATTGAATTGAATAGAAAACGAATTCGAATTGAATTGAATAGAAAACGAATTCGAATTGAATTGAATAGAAAACGAATTCGAATTGAATAGAAAAAGAATTCTAATTGAATTGAATAGAAAACGAATTCGAATTGAATTGAATAGAAAACGAATTCGAATTGAATTGAATAGAAAACGAATTCGAATTGAATTGAATTGAATAGAAAACGAATTCGAATTGAATTGAATAGAAAACGAATTCGAATTGAATTGAATAGAAAATGAATTCGAATTGAATTGAATAGAAAACGAATTCGAATTGAATTGAATAGAAAAAAAATTCGAATTGAATTGAATAGAAAACGAATTCGAATTGAATTGAATAGAAAATGAATTTGATTTGAATTGAATAAAAAACGAATTTGAATTGAATTGAAATGGATTTAAAACGAATTTATAAGAGAAAATTCAATTTTGATTTGAATTTGAAAAGGAAGTTGAAATTGTTTCGAAAATGAATTTAAAAATGATTTATATAATACGTTTTAAAAGCAAATCGACGAAGTATATATTATATATATTATATATATAATATAATGGCCTGAATAGGACGCGCCACGCCGCGGCAGTTCGTGAATTTCGACCATTGACTTCGAACGGATATTGCGGGAGATCCGACCTTCGGATTCTCCTAAAACCGGAACCGTTGGGTTCGTATCGAAAAGAGCTTTCTAAGAATATTAGAAATTTGAAATCTAACGGTTGGATTTGGAATTATGTCCAAATAAAATTTGGAAAAGGTCGATGTAAGTGCAGTTCGATGGCCGTTGATGGAAATCGACTGTACAGGCCTTGATAAAATTATTAAAAATAATAATAATTTGGGTAAAACCATAAGAAATGATTTGTGAAGAATTGGGGTGAAAAACTCCATATTTGAAAGGATAAAAATAAATTTTTATCGAAATGAACTAGTTTTGAACTAGAATAATAATTTATTTATTTTTAAAATAAATAAAGTGGATTTGAAATGGTTTTGAAAATAACCAGGATTTCCAATATATTGATTGGAAATGGATTTGAAGCGAAATTGTCTTCGGAATATTTCGATGTGGGATTTTGTGATTATACAGGTATTGTTATGGGAAATTTGAAAGATATATTTATATCGTTATTTCCAATACGATATTTGTTAGTCGTAGAATTTGATATTGAATATAAGCCGATATATTTTCTATTCAAAGCCTTGTATTTAATATCAAATGTGATTTGGGTTTGTCGTGAATGGTGTCTTCATTAACACTGTTCTTAAGCCCAATTGAGAAAAAGATTAAATCTTTTATTTAGATTTAATGAAGTGTACCAATTAAATGATATTTAATTGGAATTGAACTGGTATTGATTTTTGGGTTTATCGTGAACAGTGTTTTAAATAACACTTGTTCTTTAACCCGATAATTAATAGAATGTGATTTTAGGTTGTCGTGAACGGTATCTTCAATAATACTGTTCTTAGATCCAAAGGAGTTAAGAAAATCAGAAACTAACTGGAGATTAGTTAAGTTGAATGGTTTCTGGGGTATTGATCTGATGTTGGTTTCGACCTTCGGGGTTAATACTTAGGGAATTGCTCACTTGCTAATTTATGGTTAGGGTCTGATTGAAATGTAATGTGATTTTGGGTTTATAGTGAACCATGTTTTAAATGACACTGATTCTTTAACCCAGTTAAAGGTTAAAACTAAGTGGAGTTTTAATGAATCTTTAATTAGATTGAAATGATCAAGAATGGAGTATCACCAGTTTTGCTCCAAAGCGATAGTTAAATCTTTAATTAGATTTGAACGTGAAATGGTAATTGAATTTACCGATAACACCGTGGTGTTAGATATGAAGTACTACCAGTTTTGCTTCATGGGATGAATAGGTAGGGATTGAGAAATAAAATAAATAATTACTTCGGTGTGGTTCGCTAATCCCGACTAGTTTGGAAAACCATAATTCAGTTTGAAATGATATCCAAAGGAAGATTAAAGAATAAATTTTAAAGAATTTATCTTTGATAAAATTAATGGGAACCTTTCCCTAAGAACGTGAAATTTAGAAACTAACTGTAGGTTAGCTAAGAAGGATGGTTTCCTGGGTATTGATCTGATGTTGGTTTCGGCCTTCGGGGTTAATATTTGGGGAATTTTTCTCTTGCTAATTTACGGTTAGTGACTGATGAATTGGAATGAGGCGTATGTTGTGATTGTGAAACATTTTTTACTATATACGCGGGTTGTTCGGAAAGGCCGGGTTTATACCCATTCTGAATAACCGATTCGACGATAAGTCGAAGATGATGACGGTGGTCGAAGACCGAAAGTCTTCACATCGTTTGGGTGATTACTGATGATCTTGATTGGGCTGTACACCCAAGATGAGGGAATCAGTTGGTGGTCATCCAGACGTACTTGGAGATCAACGGATATGCGAGGAAAGTGCCTCCGGTTTCGTTCAGACCTAGAACGGACTTGTAAATGGATGGTGTGTCTGACATTGTATTCCTTTATATTGTATTCATTGATCTCTGCTAAATATATATCTGTTTGGCGGCGGGGAATTTATTCTCCAGCTTAACGCCCTTCTCTGAGACATACGTGCTCAGAGGTTATATATTGGCAGAAATCAGTGGTACGATATGGATAGATAGTGTGGCATGCTGAGATGTAGTGATCCAGACTTTTGTTGAAAAGCAAAGTTTGGTGGATGATGATCAAAGCGCAGCTTTAATATAGCATGGCTTTGTGTATAGCGTTGATTCGCGAGCCTCACACCCCGGTATGGTGGTAAACTGATGGTTTGATCAGTATGCTTTTTAGTGGATGGGCACCTTAGTGGTGTCGTGGATTCGGTCGACCGAGATGAGCTTAGTGCCCAGGGATATATAGAGTAAGCGGTGTTTTCTCTCGCTGGGACGTAAGCCGCGGTGATACTCTGGTCCCAAAAGTGCGGATGTGCAGACGGTGTTTTCTCTTGTTGGGACATAAGCCGTGGGGAATTGCACTACGCGATCGATCTTTCGAATCAGGAGCCACCATGACGAAAATACAATTTCCAATATGTGTATTTCGGTTTTAATTGTAGAACTAGTATGGCGACATGATATATGGTACCCATGCCGTCTATGATTGATACTTATGATTTGAAATTGTTTTACACGCTATGCACTTATAGTAGTATCAAATGATTTGTTTTAAACGTACTAAGCATGTTTGGCTATTATAAGGGAAAACCCTATCCCCCGGCTTGTGTTGCATTGTGTGATAGGACCTGGGTCTTATAATAGCTTCATTTTTTCCAAAAAGCATTGCGCTGTTTTGTTATATGCACTGGTATTCTTGGGAGGAAACCCGTTCCGCGTTATACGGCGTGGTCCCTTGATTTACCTTACTTTGAAAATAAAGATAAATAATTGTTTTAGTTCTCACACCAGTCACATGACTGACCTGGAGTTTATTGTTTTAACCTAAACTCTGGGTGCCCCTATTTTCCACACGGGCAGCTAGTAGTTTTGGTTTTGTAGATTTATATTCACAGGATCCTGGTTTACAGCTGGAATGATATTCGAAAAGCTTTGTATCCGTATATCTCTTATAGTGGTGTATTGTATTATTTTCCGCTGCGATGTATTTAAATGTAATTTAAATCTCTGATATTTCTGTGTAATATTTATTTATGCTTTGTATATTCTTGTATTCTGATGGAATTGTTGTAAGATACAATGAAATGTTCTTCCGTTTGCGTTCTGATTTGTCTTGTCCTCACAGTAATTCGTTCTTTCTCATCTCTTCGGAGACCGGGGAAATTCGGTCGCTTCACTAGAAGAATATATGCATACATGTATGCATATATTCAGTATTAATGCATAAATGTATGCAATGTTTTTTTCAAATTGTTTCCAGAAATATTTGCGATTTTTTCGCATCTTTTTCTTTGAAAAACACATAACTCCCAAGATAGGGACCCGCTTTATATTTTAAACATGGACTAGAAGCTGCTTCAATTTTGAACAAAAATAGGGACGTGACGTGAATTTCCACTAAATAAAACCAATAAAATATCAATAAATTCAAAAACAGTCCAATTTAATAGTAATACATTAATATTATCATATATATCCGAATAAAACATCATATAACTTCAAAATAAACATACTTGGGTTTATAACTCGATATTTTCAAAATTCAAGTTAAATCGATATTAAATTATATAATAAATCCTTTTTAGTATATAACAATTCATTATAATTTATAAAGGATTTCATAGCCACTATTTGAAATTTTGATTTGGACATAACTTACCATTTATAACATGAAAACTCGATTTTTCACATTTATTAGAAAGATATAATAAAATGGACTGTAACATTTCATGTTTCACAGAAATCCAACTTATATTGAATTATGTATATTCATTTGAAATACAAAACTAAATATGTCGAACTACCGCGACGTTACAAGCTCGTTTTATAATTAATATAAACTTATACATTCAAACTTCATTTTAAATAAATTCTAATTCGATAATTCTAAAAATAAATCATTTTAAATATTTAATTTCCATTAAATATTTCTTAATAAATTTTGGGTTGTTACAGTTATGGGACTGAACGGAACCAAAAGAACTATATAAATAGCAGAATTTAATACTGATTATCAGAGGATTTTTTCCATTTAAATCCGATTTATTTAAATTGTGAAAAACTAAATCTTAACCAATATATTTATCAAAGTATATATTTTCATAAATTCCAAATCATACTCGATTTTGGGTTTCAATAATAATGTCATTTAAAACATTGTTCAAAACAAAACCCAAACACCTATTAATATTAATATCTAAGATTTGTATAGAAATCATATCAACTTATATCCAATATCAACTTCCATATTCAATAAAGACTATAAGCGGAAATATGGTTTAATCACCTTTAAAATTTCACGAATAGTATAAGTCTTGTTCTATGGCATTTAACATCAATATCCAAAGATTTATCCCTATCCAAGTCCAAATTTTTATTTTGGAAAGCCAATTTCATTCTTAAATAAACTTAAATTACTTTAAAATCATTTTTATTTAAATGTTTAAATCTTCTTGGAAACATTTTATTATCATTCTAAAATAAATATTTAAGTTATAGATAACTTCAAATGAGTTTAAAAGCTTTAATCAAACATTATCGAAAAATGTTGTAAAAGCAGTACTATAAGCTTATTTTAGCCCGTTGATAAAAATGACTTTTATAATACCCAAAACTTCATTTTATCAATTCAAATCACTTTTAAATTAATTATAGTGATTTTACGAAAAAAAACCTTATTTTTATTTATTCAAAAATAGTCGTTTCCCGTTATGTTCAACGAACTGCACTTACAACGACTTTTTCAAAAATGGTTTTTCACATAACTCAAAATCCACATATTATATTTTGAAAATTCCACTTTCATTTGAAAAATATTATCGTTAGATGGTGAACCTTTTTCGTTTCGAAGAAATCCAATTCAATTTGCTCATGTTATTAGCATTTAAAATTTGTAATCGAAATTTGCAAACTACTGCTGCGCGACTAGTCCTATTCAGACTATAATATAATTTTATATCAGAATAAATCCAATTTACTTTGAAATAGTTTATAAATCATTTTAAAACACATTTATACTTATTTGAAATCTGTATCTCAAAATTTACCTTTTATACTCAATATTCCTATTTAATGAATATTATAATATTATTTTATTATTAAATTAATATTATTTTATTATTAAAATAATATTATTTTTCAAAACTTATCAGTTTGAACTCAAACTTTCCAGAAACCCATTAAAAATAAAGTAAGATAGTTTGGATAATGAAAAATAGTTGAAACACTTTCTATACATTTGTTAGACCAAAAAATGTCACTAACACCCAATCGACTAGAATTTTGTACAATAATGAAGAATAATAATATAAAAATAGAGAAAAAGAAATCCATGCATAGGATTTATAGTGGTTCGGCGTTAGCGAGCCTATATCCACTTTATAGTTCTTTGATTGTGTAATGAATTACAAATACAATGTTGATAATCACTCAATCTCACAAATAAAATCGATTCTCTCTTGGGATTTATAGAATTATACTCAAAAATTTAGAGTATAATACTGATTAAAAGGAAAAATAATGATAACGGTGGAGTTCAAGTGTGTAAAGAGCCAAAATAGCCCCCAAAATGTCACCAAGGTGGGTATTTATAGAGGGTTCCTGAGAGCGGGTCGGATGCCACGTGGGACCCATCCATAAAATCTCGGAATTGATGATGGGCGAGTGAAGGAAGTGTTCTTGGATTGGGTACTACCAAGTGTCATTTAATCTAGTAAAATAGGCAATAGAATTGGTCATGGGTTTAATAGGAAACCGCCTCAGGGAAATGGTTAAGGGGTCGGATCGGGCTCTACGGGATCCGAACTAAAGACATTCGGTTGTCCATCCTCGAACACATGCGGGTCGGGTGTGGTTTGACTCGACCCGATCACCTCGTACCATAAATGATGAGGTGTCTCCAATTTTCGGTCTGAAGCCATATCTTCGACTCTTCATCCTACCTGATCCGACTACCTAGTTTAGCTTACACTAAAGTGCAACTATTTCTTTGATTTGATGCGTTATTTGGAACCCAACCCAATGCTTAGGCTTGACCCACTTTCTTAACCAATACTAGTTTTCTATCCGATCCGGAGTACTTCACTCCTTTCCAATTCAAACTCCAATCTTTGAATGATTCTAGTTCTTGTTCTTTTCGTATTTAGAACCAGGGTCTCTGGACTTTGTGTGGCTTAGGCACAAAGTAGGCGAACATTTTGCCGCCTCAAAGTACGTCTTATGGAAGATGAGGCATGCTTTGAAATTGTTGGTCTGTCTATTCTTAAATTAGTGATAATCAACGGTTGCCGCTATCCGCTAAGTTGTGACATTCTATAAAGTCGCACCTCTTGATCTCTGCTTCAAGTATAAATATGAGGTATGGCCCACAATTATCTTTGATGCATTCAACAAATCAGAGTTTTCAACTGTGTTATAAATAAATTTACAGTCTTTGGCTCTGTTAAATCAGAAAAGTTCAAATTATTCGCTTGTTTCACGTTGCTTTGTCAATTTTTCTTCATATGCATGCATGGTCCTTAGCATTCTCCTCCAATTCCTCTTACACTTCGTGATTAAACCATGGGGTTTTGGGTTATATACCGGGTCGGATGGAGTTAACCCGACCCGTCACCATATTCGATCTATGAAGGCCCTCATTGTTTTTATCTCTTATACCACGCATTGGGTCGGATTGGGCCATCATTTCAGGAATACGAATGGCCTCTTGGATTAATATATAAACTGCTTCCCTAATCTCTCTTTTTTTACTTTATTTTTTCTTGGATTGTGCCGCCTTAACCCAAAATAAAGCCATAATTCCCCAATTGAATTAATTCTCTTCGATCTTCGAATTCGATTCAAAGGTGGATTCTAAATCTTATTTCTTTCAATCTCCGTTAAATTGCGCTCGAGTTTTCTTTTGACTTTGGGTACTGATTGTTAAGATGTTGGCGCCGATACTTCCCACGCTGCTATCGTCCCTAGTGACGCTGGTCTCGCCTTCAGGTGGCGTTGATGGGTTTCGAGTCCCTGGCATTGAGGATTTTAACGTGTGGATTTCATTTTTTGCTTCGAAAAAAGAGATCACCGATGGAATTGGAGGAGAGAGAGTTAAGACGTGGGCGATATTGGTGTCAATGGGTTGAGTGACTGGATTTAGAATTAGAAGAATGGAGAGAGAGAAGCTTTTCTTCACTGAGGTCGAGTTGTTTCGACCCGATTCGGTTTAGGGAACCCAGCGGTGGATCAAAGAGCTTCGACCCGAGCCCCTAGTTCTTGTCCCAGCACTTGTTTAATTCTACACATCATTGATTTTGGCCAACGCGAGGGTTTTGACAACAGGAATCCATATAGCATACTTGCATATATCCCAACCGAGACTAATTACAACTTATAAATTTACAAACAATTAGGATAGAGCCCTCAAAGATGAACATTCTGGATTTGACGACATCAAATTATTTGACAATTTATTGCATAACGATCAATTGCCTGCTTTTTCTGCTTTTATTACATCTGCATTGCACATACTGGCACACACAGGGGGCGCAAGCAAATATACTCTAATCCTTAATTTCTTAGATAGCTAAGCCAACATGTCTGGAAGGTACCCGAGGAGATTCTCTGAATCAAACAAGAATAAAGTTCCAGAATCATCTAGCAATCCCGATCTTGATGTTCGTTCATCAAATTCAGATCCAGATTTGGACAGTAAAGGCTTCGACTTCGAGATCGACTGTCATGAGAGTGTAGAGTCGTCTGGAGGAGAGGTCTTAGTAGATGAAGAAGAGGAAGGAGGAGGAGTAGGAGTCAACCAGGCTCCCAACGAATTCGAGAGTGCAACCATTCTAGATGCACCCGGTTATTATATGGCTTCAACAATTGATGAAGCTAGACTTAGGTGGATATTTCTGAGGAATCAGATTCCCTAGGAAGAAATTAGAGTTGCAACTATCATAAATAGACCCCACAATCCTCTGGAGGGGTGTATGGTTGTTAGTCAACTTATGTGCACATTGGGTGCTATTCCTCCATTTCCACCATTCGTCGTCGAGTTTCTAAGACGGATGCAGATTGCCCCCATGCAACTCTAGCCTACTACATATTCATATCTATACACATTGTATATAGCATACATGGAAATTTTGGGCATGGATCCCACCTTTGAGGATGTAAACTTTTACTACCACTTCAAGCATTGTTCAAAGGAGATACCTTCTTTTCTCTACTTTGAGTCAGTACCCAAGAGGAAGATTCTCAATGAAGGACATAGCAATTTGGGCGACGTAAAACCTGAGTGGTTCTACATTAAACACCAACTTGGATGTGCCAAAAAAATGGCTTCAATCAAGTAAGCTTTGAAACCTCACGCTTCCATCTCAAATGTAGTAGTGAGTGCACTAACTCTCCTTACTTACCTACAATTACAAACCCGAGAAAGGAGCAAGTTCAAGTATACTTGGATCGATTGAATCTACTGTTGAATGACAACCCAGGTTTTCTAAATGTTAGGAAGTGTCTTGTTGACGAGCTTCCACACCGACATCATCTTCTGCATGCAAGCCGAGGCATAGGGCATGGGGGCCGCGCTTATGCACCTCCAGTTCAAGCCGCTCCTATTCCCGCAAAAACCTGCAATATGCCCTTAGTTGAGGGGCAAGTTATAATTTCAGTTGAGGTGGTAAGAGCTCATGAGGAAAAAATCTCATGGGTTATGGTCAAGAACCATACTCGGGAGATAAAGAGATAATTCCCGAGGAAGATCTCGCTACTTTTCTAAAGAGTCCCTCTCCGATACAAGTCCTAGATGAAGAAATTCTAAACAGACCAGTTGGGGAGAAACCCCGGGAAGTTGATTCAAAAAATGATTCTATTTTTGAAAGGCATCCTTCTCTAAAGACAACGCCTCCAAACAAATCTCCTATGCATGATCCCCAATTAGAGGGTTCCATATTCGAGGATTCAGCTAAACTCCCATTGTCTGATGAAATATATGCTTCTCGAGACATTGGCATGGCTCTTTCTTACCTACTTCTAAGGAGGATCCACTCCTATGAAAGCTAGGAAGACTACACCGACATGCCCAACTCCGGGCTCTGGTCTGTAAGGTATCACTTAGGACACACCACCAACACTGTGTGTAATACATTGCTTCTTGGCTCTAATATCGGTTTATTAACTTGTAAGAGGAATGACTCGTCGCATATATAATCTCAGGGACGTTCGAGCGAGCATACCTCGATACGACTATGATACTGAAAACGATCAACGAACCATGGGAGAGATGATATAAGACATCATCTGTCTCAGAAACATCGATCTTCCCGCTCTCGCTCTCCAGCCCATTCAGATTTAGGGAAATACAAGGGTATCACAGCCAACACGGGGGAGACAAATATCCCCCATAAAGCTCCAGTTCCTCCGAGAGAATCTCATTCTCAAGAGAATCCACCGAAGAAGCATTTGGATACGAAAGATTAGGCTAAAGACTTGGGTAAGGAGCAAGAAAAGAGTGGAGCGGAGATTGTTCCCACCAAGCATAGGAATGTTGACATCACAACAAGTCCCGTGAAACCCGACTCTAAGACACATGCGAGAAAAAGGTTTTGAAGAAACAATTTCAAAACTATCACTTTAGGAATATGCACTTTGTCCCAAACCTTAAGCCGGTACCTTCAGATTGGGCGAATGAAGTCAAAGCTCAAATAGACTATGCGGATAAACAATATCAGGAAACATGCAAATTCGCCCGAAAGCTTTCCAAGATCATCAGTGATCTATTTGGCGGATATGGATAACATGAAGCAAATGAATGACTACGACTTGTTTGCTAAAGCGACTACGGAGAAAGAACTTCGAGGACACTCAAGCCCAGCTTGCTCTCGCGTAATGTGACGTTGAGAATTATAAGAAATAACATACAGAGCTGTAGAAGCGCTATTAAAATGAGCTAGATTCTCACAGTCAAGAGCGTACAACTCTTAAGAAACAAGTCAAAGATGTCACTTCTGAGAGCACCGGAATAAAGTTATCTTGTGCTCGCCTCGGCCAGAAAAAGACTAAGTTAGAAAAGGAAAATGCTAGTTTGAAAGCCAGGCTGCAGAGGCTGAAGAGAGGGCAGTACTTGCTAAAGGGAATGCCAATATTGCTCTTAAATCTGCTTCTGATTCTAATGCACAGCTTGCCGAAGCCCGGGAAGAGTTAGATGAATATGGGGATCTTAAGATATCTTTCTTCGCCCAAGTGCTTCGGATTCAGGACATATCTTGGTTCCAACATTATCCGACGACTCTGGTAGATGTGTGGGATTAAATTTTTGATGACTAAAGGAGGCGGTTAAAGGTTGATCCATTGACAAAGAGGGGAATATGAAAACATACTTAAGAGGTAAAGAACCAGAGCAGTTAGCTGAAGGGTGGAAATTAATTCAAGAAGCTATGGAGGAGGAGAAATGCCAAGCCAAGGGAAAGAATACCATGGAAGGTGGTTCTAGTTCCTCCTCTGCCTTGCTCGGGGATGCAAAGGCCGAGCGATACAATCTCGAACGTCCATAGATTCCTAGGGCTACTCTCTTATCTCCTATCATTGAAACAATTACTCCTTCCACTCCTAGAGACAAATCAACCAAAGGTACCTCTACCTTTTCTCCGCAATTTTTTAAGGCTATCATCGCATGTCATCGTATTGTGGAGCAGATAATTGAAAGGCCTATGTTTTATCCAAAGTTAATAATTGTTGCTTCTCATTCTTTAGGTAAAAGCCTGCTAATGATGTGGAAGAGAAATAGGATGAGGCTGCTAACAAGGCCATAGTCCTCTCTAGCGCTGAAGCTCCCAAAGACGAGTAAATTATTAACATTTTGAAGGATATGAAAGGCAAGGGGGACGAACAAGAAAATGTCATAGTCATCAGAACTTCTAATAAGACCAAAAAGATGAACCTTGCTCAAATGAAGGCCATAAACGAGGAACTTTTGAAGGCCAAAACCAAAGAAGAGCCTATCTCGGTTGATCCTCTCCAAGTGGTTTCTCCTGGTGGCAAAATAACCATCAAGATTCCATCTCGGTCGATTACTTAAGAGTTGGCTTCCAAGTCCTCCGCTGATCCAAAAGACCCACTCTCTAAGGAGAAAAAGAAGAAGCGTATCCTCACTGACGCTGAAAAGGAGGAGAAGCAGAAGCTCAAGGATGCTAAGAAAGCCACGCATTCCCTCAAGTCCAAGTGAAGCATCATTTTAAATTCTCTTTTGTTTTCCACTGGCCTGTTGTGGTTGTTGCAAGTGCGACCCTCGCGTTTTTGACCAGTTATCTTACCTAAATCTACATTCAGTAAATAAAGTAGTGTTCTTGCAATATCATATGTTTGCAAATTTATTATCTATTTCAGTCAAATGCACTTGTAATCAAAACATTATTATGCTAAGTATTACACAATAAGTCACATCACGGATCAAACTAGGACTTTCGTCCAGCTTCCCTGCAAATCAAAATTTCTGCAATCACAATTCATTCCTATTGTGACGACCACCCACAGCCCTCGCACTAAATAAGAGGAATAACGCGCTGAAAGGTATGCCAGGCTGCTACGGACGATCATCAGGGTAGGTAAACAAATCGAAACCTATAGTAGAACTCACAGCGCAAGAATAAAGTATAATAGAACATATACAACAGGTAATAGCAGTGAAGCATATATAGCAAATTTTCCTAACTTTCACAACATCCTGAAAAATTATTCCAACATCATAAAAAATATCAAGTATGTACATAAGGCCTCACTACAATACTCATATAGAACCTCAAACAGCGGAAAAAAAAAACTAGATAGTAGTAAAACTGGTATGTGAGCCTCCTACTCGCCATCGATCAGCATCATCGTCCTCACTAAAGCATCACATGTCACCTGCTACTCAGTCTGCCCATACACAACCGGATGAAGCCCAAAGTAAAAAGAGGAAACATAAAACCTTGAGTCAGACAATAGTCTTAGTGAGCAATAGAACAGCTAACAAACTTCATCAATAAAGTATATGAGAATGGGTAGATTTACCAACTGCTACCCAACACCAGAGAAGAACTAACACCCGTCTTCGCCACATCCGATAGTGATAGCCTTTACAATCCACAACATCCATGGTAACAACGATTCACCCATGGAAACTAGAACATCCATTCAATCATGGTAAGCACTCATAACATCCAGATTACATAGGTCTCACACAGACAATCCTAATCGAGTTTAACATCCCTCAAGCACTCTCCCCGGAAGCCTAAACCAATATCAGTAAAGCACTCAAGGAACATCTCTCTCAACTTTGGACAATCCACGTGATATGGTATAATCAGAACAACCAATCATCCATGACTGACTCTGGCTATCACTGTCAATCCTTCTTTTAAACCATTGTTAATCGTATGACAGCCAACCTTTCCAATATGTCAAGGTCTAATGGTAACCCCAGTTCTAGCATAAACTCCATATGTCCAATCTTGACAACTAGGCGTTTCTACAAGACCCAGGGTACTCGACCTACAACCAGTCTTTTAGACGTCTCTAGTGCACCCTTTCTTCGAGCCTGCTAGAACTTATGGCAACGAAGATCCCTCGTCCTTCGCATCTCTAGTCAACTAACCCGACAACTATTCATAGCTCAAGCAACCTTCTTGAGCAACCATTATTCACCAACTCACGACCTTTGAGTTGTCACCTCATTCATTGTTCTACACCGATCAATGAACACTTTTCAACACTTTGAACCTTCCTACTTGAATTTACTTCGAAGTCACACCATCACCGAGCCATATTACACCACCAACCGACCCCTCCACTGGATGCTCGACCGACCCTATAGCTTAACCATACCCTGCTCGAGCCACTCACTACCCGATCAGACTACACCATACCAGACTGACCCAATCTGTGCTCGACGCAAGCCATTACCACACCAAATTGTTCGGCTATACCCTGCTCGACCGACCTAGTATGTAAGTACGACCGACCCCGTACTCGAGTCTGGGCTCGCTTGACCGATCCACTCCTGCACGACCCAAAGAGGACCAATCAACCCAACTTCATCTCGTGAGCCATTCAGGAGCGACCGACCCTGAAGTGCTCGATCGACCCAACCCATTTCTTTTCCTCCAAAAAGACTTCTCCGTGGTTCGACCGACCTACCATGTTCGACCAGAAACCTACATTCTCCAATGCAACTCCAATTTCGACCAAAACTTCGCCAAAACGATTCGTTCGACGAAACCAACTCAGCCAATCATCCAATATGACCACAAAAGTGTTATAAGGTCAACAATAACACCAACATGGCAATTCCATCAATAAGCATGTAAAATTCACCAAAATCACGATAAATGTACATATGAACAAAATCATGGATTCAACTTGCACATTCACATGAAATATCATAGAAATAACTAATCTAAACTTGCTAAATCTGATCATAAGGTAATCTATATGAAAGTGGACTTACCAATGCATTGATATATGGAAAAACACTTGCATATGATGAAAAACATGTACAATCACTCATACACTTCATTGAATTCATGTGAGAGATGCATATCACTCACCGATTCTCCAAAACAAGCTAAATCAATGGAATATGAATCCGGACAGCAACACCTCGCACCAAACACCTTGATCCTATGAATCCTTGCCTCAGTTGATGTGGATCCAACCTCCAATAGTGTAGATCTTCAATTTCCCTCTTTGGATTATCGTTTTAAAGGTGGAAAGGTGTTAGAGGAAAGAGGAGCTCAAGGCACTAAATCGAAGAATGAGAAACTAAACCATTTCCTATATCCCTCACCCACCATTTATACCCTTTCATCACCCCACTAATGGGCCTTACCCAAATCAGCCCATCAAACTCTCAAAACCTGGACAACCAACTGAAAAACCTTAAAACAACGATTTCTCCCAAACCGCTGAGCCAAATCCTTAATGTAATAACTTTACGGAAAGTCAATCATCAATTCCTTTCCATTGGCACAGGTCTCACCCTCTGATTAGACACAAGTCAAATGTTACGCCATGTACAAGACTGACACGGGCAAAATGGGCACAAATAAAATTGGTCAAAATTATGGACATGTCTCACATCTCTATAAGCAACATATTAAAATATGAGAATGATCCAACCCTCAGGAAATAAAATAAAAATATTTTACGATCTTCCGACATGTAAAATGCGGGTTGTTACATTCTCCCCACTTATGAATTCTGCCCCCGAAATTCCAAACACAAGCAACCACAACAATTATGCATGCCTATCATCCGTGAGAAGCCAATTCTATTATCCAAACTAGCCACCATCAAGCCATGCATCCATAGACTTATCCTAGCACGCGGAATTCTACCAAACAACAACAAGATATAATGATATAATGATGATACGATATCAAAGGTTCCTACCGACAAAGAGTTTTGGATGAGTCGCCATCATGCTCTCTTCCGTCTCTCATGTACAATCGTCACCGTCTTCACTCCATTGTAGCTTGACTAGCTTGATTGTTTTCCTCCTAAGCTATTTCGTGTCATTCCCCACAATAGAAAGCGGCTTACGAGGTTTCTCAACTACGGTCTCAACTTCATGGTCTTATTACTGCTCTAGAGATCCATTACATTCGATTCATGCACGAATTTCCATAGAAACGATACATGGAAAACATTATGCACACTCGGCATCTTCTCGGGTAACTCCAATATATATGCGAGCTTTCCGATTCGCTCGACTATTGGAAATGGTCCAACAAACCTTGGAGCTAATTTCCCTTTATTTCTGAATCGAACCACATGCTTCAATGGCGAAATCTTCATGAAAACTGAAACACCCCACCTCCGTTAAGGTCACCCACAAAGGGAATGCCTTAACTCTGGTGGAGCATTTTAGGTAAGAGATGCAGATAAATTACAAGATAGACAAATAAAGCAGTGGAAAATAAAGTCATTTTATAAACAACTTAATTCAGTCAAGCTTTTACAACAATTTTCTCAATCATACTTAAAAGTAATACATAGAAATTCTATTTTGATTCAAAATCTTCCAAGTATAAAAGAAGCATAAAAATAACAATGATATTCCCCCAATAAAGCGTGAACCAGCCATAGCAGTGGAAGAGAGAATCCAAAGCAATACGTCGACTATCTTTGAGCTTGGAAAGAAAACTGAGCTAAGTGATAACATTTCCTCCCTGTGAACCTGGGGGGGTGGGGGGATAGAAGAAAAGAGGTGAAACAAAACTAGGTCATACATGAGTCTGATAAGTCTAGTGACTTTCAGCATACAAACAAGAAAAAGCATCAAGACATGAATAAACTGAATATAAGACAATACCGTGATAAAAGGGATAACAAGATAACATAGGATAAGCATAAGGTATGATAAGGCAAGATAAACTGAATGCGCTCTACTCTTTCTCTACTTCGCTACTACTTTGTTATTCTGATTTTTATATCTATCACTGCACCACCTAACTAGTGTCCCAACTAGGAATCTGTATAAAATGGTAACTTAACCCCACTACAAATCAAGTTATATTGGTTAAGTGTTGGTTTAACCCTTTCCCTTTTTCATGCTATACTGGTTAAGTGTTTCCTATTAACTTAACCCTAGTCATCCATCTTGTCATATTGGTTAAGTGTTTCTCATTACTTAACCCTAGTCATCCATGTTATATTAGTTAAGTTTTCCCATGGACTTAATCCTACTCATTCATCTTGTTCATTAGCATTAATTGATTTATTAATGCACCAACCTCTCACATTAGATATGTGTTGTTGCAGTTACTGGATGTACCGAGCGGTTCTGGGCAGTTTTACACCACAACTCAATCTAACCTCGGGTTTTTCTTGGGCATGATGCACTAACCTCTCACATTAGATAGGTGTTGTTGTGGTTACCAGATGTGCCGGGCAGTTCCGGGCAGTTTTACACCACAACTCAATCTAACCTCGGGTTAGGCATGTTCATCTTTAATCTACACATTTACCCTATATACCCAAAGCTAGATTTTACATGCTAATTACCAAATTCACCAAAACTAGTCATGTTACATTTTACACCCAATCTTGATTTAATGCTCAGGTTACCCCAAATTCGTAACAATAACAATTTTGCCCAAAACTTAATTTATATGCCAAATTCATACTTTGTCGTTCATGCCAATTCTAGGTTCAATATGTCAAATTACATATTCCATAATTCATGTCAAATTACCCCAAATTGCATCTTAACAGTTATGCCATATTACATGTTCCAAATTATGCCAAATAATGTCAATTTCAAATTATACCCAATTTCCCCTGCATTCATAACGTACGTATTTTGAGATTCAACTCAAGAATCATAATATAAGGGGAGAAGCAAGATGGAACATCGTAAGGATAGTCATATGATGATAAGAACTGCTGGTCCGATAAACTTGATGTATAAAAAAGACAAGATTTGCAAGGAATACATCGCAGGCATATAGATATGATAAGAATTATATCATGAACTTAAAAAGGATTACAATTCTGATATACAACAAGGATAGATATGATTGGACCAGTTTCATAGCCAAAAATTATTCCCAAAGATATATATACTCAAGCACAGATTTCAATGAAAGGATAGCTTACATCAGGCATATTCTCATATCCATTTTATTACATGTCAGAATTAGATTTATGTAGTCAAATCTAAAAATTAACTGACTTACAAAACAAAGGAAAATCTTGTTTTCATGCCTAAGCCATACATCACTATACACCCTCATCTTCTTCTTCCAAATCATATACTATCATATATATATATATATATATATATATATATATATATATATATGCCCCAATTTTTAGATCTTAAACCACAACATGCACTATACCTTATATTTATAGTTCAATTTACGCCCCAGATCCCAAGTCATATGTCCAATACTTTATGCCTCAAATCTCAATTCATATGTCCAATACTTTATGCCTCAAATCTCAAGTCATATGTCCAATACTTTTCCCAAATTTTAGCGCTGGTCATGTCCAAATCATATTTCATGCCCAATTTTATTTTCAACGTACGTTCATCTCTTATGAGATCTGGCTCAGGCTCGCAGTAGCTTGGCTATAAAACAAAAAGGGAAGAATGAAAGAAGAGACAAAGAATGGACATAATATTATCAATGAGATAGATCCAAAGGATGTAGAAAGACAGGCATAATCTCATATCCAGATTTATTACAATGTCAGAATCACAATTAACTTTTATTTCAGAAAGTAACGTGAACTTACAAATTACAGAACGGTCTTGAATTCTGGGATCTGTAGTCGGAAACTGAACAGCTCTCCCTTGAAGTAGACTATTTGTTCTTCTAATTTAGATTTGATTTAATTCTTAGAAATAGTTGTTGAAGTTGTTGAATTAGCCTTTGAATCTCTACTAGAATTCTAAACTTAATTTCTACGAAGGACTTGAGCAGCATAACCCCGTCTTAGATTTATTTGGATATGAATGGGTAGAGTATAGGAAAAATGAAGTTGTGTAGAGAAAACTATAGCCTTAGGTGTGTTTATATTGCATAAGGATCAATGAATCTGGTCAGAAGGGGCGTCCAAATGCAGAAAAATGAATCTGTGTCCTTGGATCTGGAAATAGGGGGAGGTCGACCCTCTGGTCGACCTGTGTCACCCAGGTCGACCCCCAGCTCAACCCCATGGTCTTCCTGGGTCCTGGGCGGGAAATTTCCTGCCCAGCCCGGGTGTGTGATTTGAATTTTGAATTTCAAACCTGAGCTGTTTTATTTAAATCTCTGAAACTTCTGAAGGTCGTAACTTCTTCATACGGAGTTCAATTTACGCAAACTCAGACTCTATCTTAAGCATAATTCTTAGACGAACGCAATGGCATAACCCATTTCACTTTATTCTTCTCTTAAAAATTAAATATACTTTAATTTGTTACTTTGACATTCATAGAAAATACGGGGTGATACATTCTCCCCTCCTTAAAGGATTTCGTTCCCGAAATCTTCAAGTTAGGAAGAACGTATATCCTACCATCCATTTACATCTACTTAACCATTCAATCACAGGCGTCCATTGTCATTAAATAAGATATCAAATGCTTTCATGATCATATGCATAGTGTTTGTACATGTCCTTATCTAATGCAAAATCAGGCGGTCTACTGATTCAGTTGACCTCCTTAATGCAGATTATGCTAGTGCCATGAGTCCATCATGTATGCAACTATTCCTAATCGTACTTTATAACTTCTACATGAGTGTACAATCATTCATACAAATGCAACATCCATCTGATAACACATCAAGTTTCAATCAATATATAAAAAAATTCACTCAGGATATGCAATATGAAAGTGACTGAGCCGATCTAGTGCTTAATGTGTATCCGCGAGCAACCACTAGCAAACACTTGCAACCACTTGCATCCACCAAATATAACATGTCTCAAACACATGTTTACATCCATTGGCTTCTACTTAAGGATCGGGAATAGGACCAAGAGGATATACTTAAAAGATAAAGACTAGCATGCAAATAAACTTTACAGAAAAAGAGGAATCAAGGATATACCCTCAAAAAGGGTATGATGCGCGTATCTAGTCTTCTAAGTCACATATTCTTGAGCTTCACTCCACTGTACCTTAACTAATTTAACTTTACGATTGTGAAGCTTCTTGACCTCCATTTCCATAACCCATTAGTAAAGATAGGACCTCGATCACTTACTATGCTAGTGGGTATCCAATGTAGTCGAACTATCTTTCCAAGATAAACAGATGTTAACCATGATACTAAGTGTATATACCAAGATTATTATAAGTCTCTCCTCTACTTAGCTTATCCATTATGTCACAAATCTGAGGGTCGATATCTCTCACGCAAACCATCCTAGTCGAACTTGACATCCCTTAAGTACAAGCCTCAAAGGCCTAAACCAATATCAGACAAGCACCCAAGGAATACCTCCTCCGAATTTGGACGATTTATGTGAGATGATACTAGCAGAACAACCAAACAATTGAGCAATTAACCGACTCTAGCTATCCTCGCCAATCTTTATCCAAAATTATTGTTGATCGCATTACAGGCTTCGCATTCTCAACTAGATATATGTGGAAGTATACCTCACATTTTAGGGGACAAAGCCCTAACCTTAATCAAAAACATCTGCGTACTCATGGACTACTCCTATGGATCGAAAATCGTTGATAAATACATAAAGTGATTCTAGGTAGCTAAGACAAACTGATCCCTTAGGATCACACGAAATTTCGAGGGTACTCCCGAGGCAAGTCGAGAGTCTAACTACCCTCCTTTCACAATTACTAGCTAACCAATCCATGCCTAGAATCAACCCATAGCCCATGAAACCAAAAACATAAGTATCTCAAATCCTTACAAACCAAAGATAAATGAGCCGAAACACAAATTGGATTTGAGACAATAATGGGATCTTCTACTGTACAAGTAATAAGGTGCAAAGACTCAACTATGGAAGCATATATAAATGAATGTGAAGTGCTAAAATCAAAAAGAGTACTAATAGGATGATCAAATAGGAAAAACTAAACTCCTTCAACAGATACCTTACTACCTCTCTCTCAGGTACGCTGGCGGTGAGAGCATGTATTTTCCCTTCTGAAAATCCTATCATTTGTTCTTGCCTTGTCCTTAATTATACGACCCATTATACCATAATAAAGGTACTTCCTCTTGTCTGAGGTTTTACTATTCTTTCCTCCCCTCCTTTGTGAACCAAGTCTATATCCATGAGTTCTTCATCCTTGGGTTGTGCTCTTTTGCAAAACTCCCTCAGTCTCATCTTTACTATCCTTGTGTAACACGTTGACAAATCTCTCGAAAGATGCCTCCATCGCATGGAAAATGCTACAAAGCTCGAAAGAAAATTAGCCGCAGTTGAAACTACAGCGGCTATAGATGGAAGTTGGGCACTTCTTCACCCTTTGACAAGTGTCGTAGTCTCATCAAGCCTACGGAACCATGCCGCGATGAGGATACCTCCCAGAAAGCCAGGATCCCTGGAGACTCTAGAAAGAAGGAAACAAGGATTCAAACCGAGGATCAAAAGATAGTGCATATGGATTTGGGGAATATGTCTTTAAAACAAAACTTTTCTTTTGAAAATGCTTCTTTTAAAACTGTTTTGAAAATAATTTTTCAAATCTTTTATCTGATCCGGTAACCTTCAGCTCTGATACCAAGTGAAACACCCCACCTCTGTTAAGGTCACTCACAAAGGGAATGCCTTAACTTTGGTGGAGCATTTCAGGTAAAAGATGCAGATAAATTACAAGATAGACAAATAAAGCAGCGAAAAATAAAGTCATTTTATAAACAACTTAACTCGGTCAAGCTTTTACAACAATTGTCTCAATCATACTTAAAAGTAATACATAGAAATTCTGTCTTGATTCAAAAACTTCCAAGTATAAAAGAAGCATAAAAATAACAATGATATTCCCCAATAAAGCGTGAACTAGCCATAGCAGTGGAAGAGAGAGTCCAAAGCAATACATTTACTATCTTCAAGCTTGGAAAGAAAACTAAGATAAGTGATAACATTTCCTCCCTGTGAACCTAGGGGGAGGGAACGGAAGAATAGAGGAGAAACAAAACTAGGTCAGACATGAGTCTGGTAAGTCTAGGGACTTTCAGCATACAAACAGGCAAAAGTATCATGACATGAATAAACTGAATATAAGACAATACCGTGATAACAGGGAAACAAGATAACATAGGATTAGCATAAGGTATGATAAGGCAAGATAAACTGAATGCACTCTACTCTTTCTCTGCTTCGCTACTACTTTGTTATTCTGATTTCTATATCTATCTCTGCACCACCAAACTAGTGTCCCAAGCAGGACTCTGTATAAAATGATAACGTGATCCCGGTCCCCGTAATTCTGGTAGCCTTCAGGTGTACATCTATTATGAGGATTCCACCTAAATCTGCCTAATTGCCATGAATGTGTTAGATGTACCGTTACTACCCTATCGATTGGCTCCCTTACTTGTATTCATGTTCCATGTGTCTATGTCAATCAGCCCTCTCTTGCGTGTAGATACCCTATGTTGGTCCCACCATAAGGTGTATCAATCCTTATGATAGCGACCCGACACGATTCAAGATGCACATTGTATAACTACTGGTACTCAGTGCCTGCTTTTTCCCACTCCGGAGTACGTGCACGCCCATAAACCATCGGAACCTACACTGACGTACCCCCGCCGCTGCTTTGACCACTTATAATTAGCCCAGTAATCGTGCCCCACCCTGCCTAGTTTCAGGGCATCATGATACATCTATGTGGGTTAATGCTGAAATGGGTACCAGTTACTGGGGTTTCCTATTGGTTAAGTTTGTGGGCCTATATATACAAATATTACCCACCTACACGAGATGTAATTAACCCTCCCACCAATTCTAGCATGTTTATTTAACGGCTAAGTTTTGTGGGCCTATATGTACAAATATTACCCACCTACACGAGATGTACTTAACCCTCCCATCGATTCAAGCATATTTATTTAACGGTTAAGTTTTGTGGGCCTATGTGTACTTATATTACCCACCAACCCGATATGTACTTAACCGTCCCGCACATTATGTCATATTGGTTAAGTGTTGTCCATTCATGTTATCTTAACCCACCCATTCATCGTGTCGTGTTGGTTAAGTGTTTCTTATTAACTTAACCCTTCTCACTTATCATGTTAGATTGGTTAAGTGTTTCCTATTAACTGAACCTCGTTCGTTCATCAAGTTATATTGGTCAAGTGTTTCTTGTTACTTAACCCCACATGTTCATCTTGTTGTATTGGTTAAGTGTCATCAGTCAATTCAAGTTAACTTAACCCACCTACTCATCATGTCATGTTACTTGGGTTAAGTGACGCCTTCTTGTGTTAACTTAACCCTACCAAAAATCAAGTTATATTGGTTAAGTGTTAACTTAACCCTTTCCATTTATCATGCTATACCGGTTAAGTGTTTCCTATTAACTTAACCCTAGTCATCCATCTTGTCATATTGGTTAAGTGTTTCTCATTACTTAACCCTAGTAGTCCATGTTATATTGGTTAAGTTTTCCTATGGACTTAACCCTACTCATTCATCTTGTTCATTAGCATTAATTGATTTATTAATGCACCAACCTCCCACATTAGATATGTGTTGTAGTGGTTACTGGATGTGCCTGGCAGTTCCGGGCAGTTTTACACCACAACTCAATCTAACCTCGGGTTTTTCTTGGGCATGATGGACTAACCTCTCACATTAGATAGGTGTTGTTGTGGTTACTGGATGTGCCGGGCGGTTCCGGGCAGTTTTACACCACAACTCAATCTAACCTCGGGTTAGGCATGTTCATCTTTAATCTACACATTTACCCTATATACCCAACTCTAGATTTTACATGCTAATTACCAAATTCACCAAAACTAGTCATGTTACATTTTACACCCAATCTAGATTTAATGCTCAAGTTACCCCAAATTCGCAACAATAAATTTTTTGCCCAAAACTTGATTTATATGCCAACTTCATACTTTGTCGTTCATGCCAATTCTAGGTTCAATATGTCAAATTACATATTCCATAAATCATGTCAAATTACACCAAATTGCATTTTAATAGTTATGCCATATTACATGTTCCAAATTATGCCAAATAATGTCAATTTCAAATTATACCCAACTTCCCCCGCATTCATAATGTACGTATTTTGAGATTCAACTCAAGATTCATAATATAAGGGGAGAAGCAAGATGGAACATCGCAAGGATAGTCATATGATGATAAGAATTACTAGTCCAATAAACTTAATTTACTAAAAAGACAAGTTTTGCAAGGAATACATCGCAGGCATATAGATATGATAAGAATTATATCATGAACTTAAAAAGGATTACAATTCCGATATACAGCAAGAATAGATATGATTGGACTAGTTTCATAGTAAAAAATGATTCCCAAAGATATATATACTCAAGCACAGATTTCAATGAAAGGATAGATTACATCAGGCATATTCTAATATCCATTTTATTACATGTCACAATTAGATTTAGGTGATCAAATTTAAAAAGTAACTGACTTACAAAACAAAGGCAAATCTTGTTTTCATGCCTAAGCCATACATCACTATACACCCTAATCTTCTTCTTCCAAATCATAAACTATCATATATATATATATATGCCCCAATTTTTAGATCTTAAACCACAACATGCGCTATGCCTTATATTTACAGTTCAATTTACGCCCCAAATCCCAGGTCATATGTCCAATACTTTATGCCTCAAATCTCAATTCATATGTCCAATACTTTATGCCTCAAATCTCAAGTCATATGTCCAATAATTTTTCCAAATTTTAGCGCTGGTCATGTCCAAATCATATTTCATGCCCAATTTTATTTCCAACGTACGTTCATCTCTTATGAGATCTGGCTCAGGCTCGCAGTAGCCTGGCTATAAAACAAAAAGGGAAGAAGGAAAGAAGAGACAAAGAATGGACATAATATTATCAATGAGATAGATCCTAAGGATGTAGAAAGACAGGCATAATCTCATATCCAGATTTATTACAATGTCAGAATCACAATTAACTTTTATTTCTAAAAGTAACTTGAACTTTCAAATTACAGGACGGTCTTGAATTCTGGGATCTGTATTCTGAAATTGAATAGCTCTCCCTTAAAGTAGACTATTTGTTCTTATAATTTAGATTTAATTCGATCCTTAGAAATAGTTGTTGAATTAGCCTTTGAATCTCTACTAGAATTCTAAACTTGATTTCTACGAAGGACTTGAGAAGCATAACCCCGTCTTAGATTTATTTTGCTATGAATTAGGGTAGAGTATAGGCAAAATGAAGTTGTGTAGAGAAAACTGTAGCGTTAGGGGTGTTTATATAGCACAGGGATCAACGAATCTGGTCAGAACGGGCGTCTAAATGCAGAAAATTAATTTTTCCTCGGATCTGGAAATAGGAGGGAGGTTGACCCCCAGGTCGACCCCCTGGTCGACCTGTGTGACCCAGGTCGACCCCTTGGTCGACCTGGGTCTTGGGCAGGAAATTTCCCGCCCAGCCCGGGTGTGTGATTTGAATTTCGAATTTCAAACCTGAGCTGTTTTATTTAAATCTCTGAAAATTCTGAAGGTCATAACTTCTTCATACGGAGTCCGATTTACGCAAACTCGGACTCTATCTCAAGCGGAATTCTGAGACGAAAGCAATGGCGTAACCCGTTTCCCTTAATTCTTCTCTTAAAAATTAAGTATAATTTGTTACTTTGACATTCACAAAAAATACGGGGTGTTACAAAAACCATATTGCCAACGTCGAATTCCAAATCCATATGACGTTTTTCAGCGTAACTCTTCTGACGATCTTGGACTGCCTTCATTCGTTGTCAAAATATCTTGATACTATCCGAGGTTTCTCTAATCATCTCAGGCCCAAGTACCAACTTATCTCCAGTCTCTAACCAACAAGATGGAGAATTGCACGGCCTCTTATACGACGCCTCGTATGGTGTCATCCCGATGCTAGACTGGTAGCTATTATTATACACAAACTCAACTAGATGTAGATGGTCCTCCCATGTCCCCTAAAATACAACACACAAGCTCTTTAGAGATCTTCCAAAACTTGGTTAACCCTCTCGGTTTGACCATTAGTTTAGGGATGATATGTCGTACTCAAGCACAACTCAGTTCCCAAAGCTTCTTGCAAACTTTTCCAAAATCCACTCGTAAACAATGGATCTCGGTCACTCACTATACTCTTTGGGACACCATGGAATCGAACTATCCATTTCACATAAAGTTCAGCCAATTTCGACGCCGTCCTAGTCGACTTGACAGGAATGAATCTCACACTTTTGGTGAACCTGTAACACCCTACCTCCATTAAGGTCACTCACAAAGGGAATGCCTTAACTTCGGTGGAGCATTTTTGGTACAAGTTGCAGAAAAATTACAAGACTGACAAATAAAGCAGCAGAAAATAAATAACCTTCATTGATTAAAACACAGCTTGTACAAAGATTGTTTTACAACACCAATACTTATTACAACAAAGTATTTGTCTTGATTAATAAAGAAGCATAAACTGACAATGATATTCCCCAATAAAGCATGAGCCAGCCATAGCAGTAGAAAATGGAGTTCAAAGCAATGCGTCAAAGAATCTTCAAGCTCGGAAAGAGCAACGATCCAAAATGAGCTGAGCTATTCCCTTCCTGGCTACCTTGGGGGGAACGGAAGAAAAGAGGCAAAAACAAACTAGGTCAGATATAAGTTTGGTAAGTTCAGTTATACTTTAGCATGTACACAAGAAAAGGACTATGACATGAACAAACTGAACTTAGAACCATACCATAGTGATAAGATAATCCTAAAACAAGACAATGTAAGATTAATGGAATTGGCAATCGCATCCACTTCTATTTCTCTGCACCCACTAAGGACGGTTTCAACTAGCATTGTGTGTTCATGATAAAATGATCCCCTTTTTATTGTGTATGCAGTCCCTTATCCATTGAGTGTTACCAAGATCCAACCAGGGTTTACTTATCAAATGCTTCCTAGATTCAACCAGGGTTTACGCTACCCAGGGCCACGGGGGTTTATGCTACCTATTGAATGCTTCTCGGATTCAGGATTTATGCGACCTAGGTCCAAATAGGGATTATGCTACCTATCGAAAGATGCCCCTTAGTCTAGGACACACTATCTAGAGAGGTATACGTTCCTAGACTTTCCCCCACATATGTGTCGTGAATCGTTATCGATGTTTAGGTGCACATGTCCTCTATACGTGCAATCCGAGTCCCGTGGCAGGGCTAATCAAGAAACACGAAACTCGGTCGGAAGCTTTCAGATATCTGCCGACTGCAGATGCTAAGGTTTGCTTTTATAGTGGCTATGGTCCCATTAGACCCCACCCTCAACTAACAAATGAAAGGCACCCAAGAAAAACAAGAATGAGAACTATATGCAGGCCCTTTATGTCCCCACAAACCTATTGGCCAAACCTCACCCACAACTAGATAGCAAGTATATGATTTGTTGGAGTTCTCCGCCTTTTCGCTTTACGTACTTGATTGACTCAAGATGGTCGGTAGACGACGAGTTGCTATCACAGAGCAATAACTGGTCTCGCTGAATCACGCTGGTACATCCTAGACATTAGGTTGCCTTATTATTGCAACCAAGGCATACCCTTGGCTCTTCTAACGCCAACCTTAACCTATGCGAGCCTAGAAGGATCATCTGCAGCCTCATAGAGGGATACCAAGAGTATCCTCACGTCCCCTCGAAGCCGCGTGCTTCGTAACCCAGTTCATTGGAGCCTTCTTCCAGATCCAACGGACGTTCGCTCCTTCTCGTGTTCTACGTGGCTTTCTTGTCTAAGGTTTACTACTTAGTTCTCTTAACTAAGGTTTACTACTTAGTTTCCTGAATCGTTCGTTTTCTTAACTAAGGTTTACAACTTAGTCCTCTTAACTAAGGTTTACTACTTTGTTCTCTTCCTCATCATGTTGGATTGGTTAAGTGTCACCAGTTAATTCAAGTTAACTAAATCCATTCACTTGTCATGTTGAATTGGTTAAGTGTTATCCAGTAGTTTATGTTGACTTAACCCACCCATAAATCATGTCAAATAGGTTAAGTGTTATCTAGCTGTTCATGTTGACTTAACCCACCCCTATATCATGTCAAATTGGTTAAGTGTTCCTTAACCTTACTCGTTTATCAGGTTATACTGGTTAAGTGTCACTCAATAACTTAACCCTATTTATGCTACAACGGTTAAGTGTTCTAAGTGTACTTAACCCCATCTTCTGGTTTGGTTAACATGTTATAACGGTTGAACATTTACTTAACCTTACCCACTTGTTTAGTTAACATGTTATGATGGCCAAGTGTTTCCTTAGTTACTTAACCCCCACAAATCTTGTCTTGTTAACATGTTAAGTTGGTTAAGTGTTTCCTTAATTACTTAACCTCACCATTTCTAGCTTGATTGTTCATGAGCTTTAATTAGTTAATTAAAGCACCAACCACTCACATTAAACAGATATTGTTGTGGTTACTAGATGTACCAGTCTGTTCCGGGCAGTTTTACACCACAACTCAGTCTAACCTCGGGTCTTTCTAGGCTTGATGCACTAACCTCTCACATTAAACAGGTATTGTTGTGGTTACTGGATGTGCCGGACAGTTTCGGGCAGGTTTACACCACAACTCAGCCTAACCTCGGGTTAGGCCTATTCATCTTTTACATTTTTACATATTTACCTTTCACGTTTATATGTAAATTATGGCCCACATTCCTTCTAAATCATATACATGATTTTTGGTATATAAATTATACCATTTTCAAGCCACTATTCATTTACATGCTTATGTGAAAACATGCCAATCACATTTAATTTCATGATTTCCCCAACGTTACCCCCGTTGTACGTTCGCAAAATTGCATATAGTCTTAGGCTCGATATTTAGCCTAAATCATAAAATGGGAAAAGAATAGAGCATGTAATATTTCAACAACATAAAAAATGCGACATATAAATTTGGCATATGATAATAAACTTGCATGAATCATAAGCATGTGAACTTTACATAAATCTACACAAACTAGACTTGGGCATGTAAGGGTGAACTTGCATGGGATTAGATCTACTTAACATAGATCTAAACATGTAAGGTTATAGATCTAAACATATAAGGTTGTACGAACATTATTTAGCCTAACAACTTGTGTGCAGCATGGCATAAGGGAATCACCCAGTTTCTAACTATGATAGATTAATTCACAACATGATAGGTTCTTACAAATTTTTTGGAATCCTGTCATACAACTTGCATACAATATAAACATAATCTTGACATATAAATATATGTATGAAATTGACGTGGCATGTAAGTGTGAATAAATTAGATCTACTAATCACCATTGCGAGAATTAGCATAGATCCAAATTACATTCCCATGAACATATACAGATCTAGATTGCATACCCATGAACATATGTAGATCTAAATTGGATCTAACATAAAAATATGTAACTTACATTAAATTAACATATATAGATCTAACTTGGATCTAACCTATAAACATGTTTAAATAAACATATATGGATCTAATCATAAAGTCGTATGAATTTAGACCTATAGGAATATGTGAACATAGCTTAGCCTCATGAACTTGCATATGGCATAACTTAGAAAAATCAACAAACATGATGGCTTCATGTAAACATATAAAAACCACAAACATACTCCATGAGAACTTCAATCCCAATTAGTTTCATCACAAGAATATAACATAGGAAAATCACATGAATAAACATGAATCCACATAGATAAACTAATAAGCACCGTTCTAATATCAGTTTCTTGCAAGCCATAACTTCCAATTAATGTTTAAATCGGAAATATAACTGTACTTACAAAATATAGACAAGTCTTGTTTTTCTGAAATCTGTTTTCTGAAGCTAAATAGCTTTCCTTTGATGTGATTAGTCATTCTTTTAATTTAGATTTGATTTAGCTTGGTTCGTCTCTTTGTTAGCATCAAGTGGCAGCTACTCTAGGCTGTCTGATGGTACCATGACGGCTCTCTGTTTGATTTTTAATATGATTTAGGGTTGAGGTATTAGGTTGCTTTTATAGAGATTTGATTGAATAGGAGCCGTCAGATCATCTCAGAATAATTCAAGACCATTAAGGCAAGATAGAGTTATCCGAAACAGCCAATTCAGCCCTAATGACTCAGCATCGAGTCGCAAATCGTCGGTTTTCAGATCTTCCCGAGGGGGACTAAGGTCGACCCCTAGGTCGACACTAAGGCCGACCTGAATAGGGGAGGTTGACACTAGGGTCGACCCCCTGGTCGACCTGATCCCTGGGCGGGAAATTCCCCGCCCAGGCCATTTCTCCTTCAGGATTTGAATTTTGAATTTTGATTTGAACCGTTTTAATTCTTGATTCTTCCAAAGGCCATAACTCCTTCATACGGAGTCCGATTCTCGCAAACTCGGACTCGATCTCAAGAAGAATTCCTAGACGAACGTAATGGCGTAACCCGTTTCCCTTGATTCTCAGATCTATAATTAAGTATTCTCTAATTTGTTACTTAACGTATTTTCCGAAAATACAGGGTGTTACATTCTCCCCTCCTTTAAAGGATTTCGTCCCCGAAATCTCTAAGTTAGGAAGAATATTTATCCTACCATCCAAAATCTATCTACTCAACCATCCAATCACATGCATCCATTGTCCTTAGAAGGTTTCTAATGCTTTTCATGATCATATGCATAGTGTGTGTATATGTCCTTATCTAATGCAAAATCAGGCGGTCTACTGATTCAGTTGACCTCCTTAATGCAAATCATGTCAGTGCCATGAGTCCATCATGTATGCAACTACTCATAATTGTATTTTATAACTTCTACATGAGTTCCCAATCATTCATACAAATGCATCATCCATATGATAACACATCAAATGTAATGACCCGCATTGGCAGTGGTATTATGATTAATTTATTTAATTATATAAATGGTGGGTTAGTGAATTAAATGGCCGTGGAATTTAATAATGATGAGTATTTAATTAAAATAATAAATTAAATAATATATTTAATTCTGAAATGATCAGAATTAGCCGAAATGACGATATGGTGTGAACCGGATCATCTGTGATGTTTAATTCAGCTTGGAATTTAATTTGAATAACGAATATATTCAATCGTTGACAGTTGAACGTATAATTATAATATAATTAAAATAGAGCTTGAAATGGCACTGCAGTTCGCTATTTGGCGATTCGAACTTCAACTGAATGTACAGGATTCGTTTTAAATCGGATTTCTGTGAAACAAGAAACGTGTGGAGCTGGTGGAGTATATCTTTCTAGTGGAAGAGAAAAATCGGGATTTCGTCGTGTAGATTTTGATGTATGTCCAAATCAAATTTTAGAAAAGTCGTTGTGGAGTTCCTTTATAATTTATAAAGGAATTATTTATATTTTTAAAAAGGGATTTCAATATAAATCAAATATCGGGTTGACCCAGAAGTGAATATCGAGTTGTAAATACATATAGGAATATTCTAGAGCTGCATAGAATTCCACTGTGAATATAGACGATAATATTTATTTTTAAATATTAAATTTAATTATATTTAAATATATTTATATATTTAAAAGGGCTATTCAGAGCTTTAAAAATAGCCACTTTTGCAAACGAAGTCGGAATTCGACGAAACTAATTTTTTTGGATTCGCAATGTCAAATTATTGCTAGATGTCAAGTTTCGTGATTTTTAGAGTTAGTATGTGGCCATACGGATTTTTAGAGTGTAAAACAGTCAGTATTTCGACGGTTAAAAATACGCTGTGTGAGCATACAGAGTCGGAACTCGACGAAACCAGTTTCGTTGGGACAGTAATGTCGAACCCTAGCTACACGTCCAGTTTGGTGATTTTTAGGTATCGTATGTAATCACTGGGATTTTTAGAAGGCCGATACAAGGAGAAAATCATTTAAATAAAATATAAAATCAATTCAAAAATATCTTCCCCTATTTTTCTGGTCACACGCAGGCCACGCAGCCTTCTCTCTCAACCCCAATTCCTACCTACCACAAATACACTATATAAGACCGCATATGGTCTTTACAGGGGAAAATTCCCAGAAAGAAAATCAAATACAAAACAAAGAAAACCCAATAAATACCCAAACAAGTCTCGTTGAAATCAGAAGAGAGAGCTCTTCGATTCTGTACCACTTTTGAAGGGTGCGATTCCGTTTTGGGCGAGCTCGAAGCTGTACAGCAAACTAGGGTTCCAGTTATCTTGAGGGATAGTCGACCGGAAGTATTTTCGGTTTCGTATTCGAGTAGAGGAGTGAAGATCGCAACTGTAGATGGATTGTGGTGGAGTTCGGTTACGGGTTTTTCTGTAACTGTGCCCGAGATTTGAAGCTCGAGGTCGCACTCTGAAGGGGGTCGTCGGAGTGAACGAAAGGGTGACATGGGGAAGGAGATTGTGGTGGTGAGGTGATTGATGGTTTTTGCGGGCTCGGCCGTTGGCTGAGGCGATGGAGGACGGTGGTCAAAGGGGCGGTCAAAAAGGTGGATAAGGGAGTACTGAGTCGGGTTGTGACTTTAGGGAAAAGGGAAAGAGGGGTTTAAGAAGGAGGAAGCGGTAGTGGGCTGTGAGGGGTAGTGGGCCGGAAGGGTGAGCCCAATTTCCTTTTTAATGAAAATGATTTAGGTTTAATTCAAATTAAATGTTTATGAACTTGTAACGTGTGTAACTATTTCGTACGATATCAGAATTGGGCGAAACAAGATCCGTTAGGATCGTATGGACGAGAGCAACACAATGAGACTAACGGGGAGTGAATCCGAGCTCGTTACAATTTATGGAGAAATAAATTGTCCGACTGAATCAAATAAAGCAAACCGTTATTTAACAGCTAACGCGCAAATGTGAGTAAATCTCACTAACTCTGAACAGTTTATAATTTCATGTTGTATTTTTAGAACTGTTAGATATTGGCTGTTTGACTGTGTGTTGACTGTTAATTGAACTGCTAGTCAGTTAGTTAAATTTTCTATATTGATTCTGTTTAACAGAATGTATCATATGGAACTGAAAGTGATGTTATCTATATTGTTTAACATCTGTGATGCAGGGAAACAGGTTGGAGGAATCCGACTGGATTCCTCAACATTTATTTTACTGTTTTCATATATTGTGATATATGATGTGTTATATAATCTGTTATGGATTATGGGTGTTGGAATGATGTTGATCATTTTTATTCGATATTTTAAATATCATAAAAGACCCTGGGATGTAAAAAGGATTTTTCATTGTATATTGAAATAAAGGGAGTTTATAAAATCAACAGATTTTATAAAAGGAAATATTTCGAAAGTAAATAAAAGGGAAAAATGTTTTTAAAACGAATAGAGTTTTATAAAAGGGAAATCATTTGTAAAGTGAAGAACTGTTACTAAAAGTAAATCTTTATAAATGAATAGTTTATTCGAATAGAATAAAAGAGTTAATCGATGTTAGTTAAATCGATTAGAGATAAAGTTAAAAAGAGTTAATCGATGTTAGTTAAATCGATTAGAGATAAAGTTAAAAGGAGTTAATCGATGTTAGTTAATCGATTAGAGAATAAAGGAGTTAATCGATGTTAGTTAATCGATTAGAGAATAAAGAATAAAGGAGTTAATCGATGTTAGTTAATCGATTAGAGAATAAAGAATAAAAGAGTTAATCGATGTTAGTTAAATCGATTAGAGATAAAGTTAAAAAGAGTTAATCGATGTTAGTTAAATCGATTAGAGATAAAGTTAAAAGGAGTTAATCGATGTTAGTTAATCGATTAGCGTTAAGTTAAAAGGAGTTAATCGATGTTAGTTAATCGATTAGAGAATAGGAAGTAAAAAGAGTTAATTGATGTTAGTTAATCGATTAGAGAGAAAGTAAAATGAGTTAATCGAATAAAGTTATTCGAATAGAAAGTAAAAGGAGTTAATCGAATATAGTTATTCGAATAGGAAGTAAAAAGAGTTAATCGATGTTAGTTAATCGATTAGAGAGAAAGTAAAATGAGTTAATCGAATATAGTTTATTCGAAGAAAGAAAAAGGAGTATCGAATATAGTTTATTCGTAAGGAGTTAAGTGAAATGAGTAAATCAATAGCGTTAGTCCAATAGAGTTAATTGATAAGGGTTAATCGAATAGAGTTAACTGAAAAGAGTCAATCGAATATAGCTATTCGAAGGAGGGTTAAGTAAGGAAGTCAGTAAAAGGAATATAAAGTGAACTTTGCCTATTTCAAAGTTAGAAATGTTGTTCAGTTAAGGTCTGAGAGGTAGTTCTACCCCAACTTGATTGGCTTCGTTTTAACTAAGGAATAGTTAAGGTTCGGCAGTAAAGGAAATGGTTTGAGTTGGCATAGCGATGTTTGTTTAAACATCTGTCTAAGTCCAATGAAGAGGCTTTGGAAATTTTTTCCAAATAAGAAACCAGAAATTTTTTCTAATGAAGAAAACAAGAAATGGAAATGTTTTCCATTGTTAATAACGTATATTTTCCAAATCTAGAAAATAAGAAATATTGAATATAGGGAAACAGGAGATAAGTAGATTAATGAAATATATTTATTCGTTCCGCTGTGAGATTCGTATTACTCTGATGTTGTGTTCTTCTTCTTCTTCTATTCTAAGTTTCTATCTTATCTTTCCTCACCCTCTAATTTCTTTCACTAATTACCAGGATTTTTCGATGTTTTGGTTATCGACATCGTGTTTATGTCGATAACCAAAGTCGTTGAAAATCCGGGTCATTACATCAAGTTCCACAAATACTTATATGTACATGTAATAAGGAAGTGACTGAGCCAATCTAGTGCCTAATGTGTGTGTATATGCACTCACGAGCAACCGCTAGTAACTACCTGCAACCATCAAACATAACATGTTTCAAACACATGTTTATATCCATTGGCTTCTACTTAAGAATTTAGGATAGGACCGAGAGGATATACTTAAAAGATAGAGACTAGTCATGCAAATAAACTCTACAGAAAAAGAGAGATCAAGGATATACCCTCAAAAAGGGTATGATGCGCATATCTAGTCTTCAATCTTTTAAATTGCATCTTCATGAGCTTCTCTCCACTGTACCTTAACTTCACGATTGCGAAGCTTCTTGACCTCCATTTCCACAACTCACTAGTAAAGATAGGACCTTGGTCACTTACTGTGCTAGAGGGTATCCAATGTGAAACACCCCGCCTCCGTTAAGGTCACTCACAAAGGGAATGCCTTAATTTGGTGGAGGTTTTATAAGTAAAAGCTACAGATAAACTCAAGACAGATATAAATACACATATTTTAAACAGCGGAAACCAACAGACTATTATTTCATCAATACGTGTTCAAAACAAAACATTCCATAATTGTCTCAAAATACTTCCATCATTACAACCTCATAACTGTCTTGATTATTAAAGAATAATAAAACATAAATAAAGTGACAAAATCCCCAAAGTGATATCCAAAGCCATAATCCGAGCAAAAGAGATCCAAATCATACATCTACGCTCTTGGAGCTTGTACAGAGCCTGACTGAGCTGAGTTGTTTCCTCCCTGTGGACCTGGGGGGAAATGAAAGAAAAGAAGACGAAAGAAAATATGGTCAGACATAAAGCCTGAGTAAATCTAGTAACTCTTCAGTATGTGAATAAGAAAAGGGCATGATAGATATATACTGAAAATAGGATGGTGTCACAAGCTAAGGGGGTGTCGAATGTACTATCGCACCCATACTATATCTCTGCTTCTACTTGAGTTTATTCTAACTGGCACCCCATGGTGAGGGTGAAGTGATCCCCAACTTTATTTAAAGATCGGCTCCTACTCGCGTTAACATGTGTCATACGGCCCCCCAGAATTGTAGATACCTATGCTGGTCCCACCATGGGGTGTGTCAAGACCCATGGTGGCGGCCCCGACACAAATTCTAGAAGGCATAGGTTATACTACTGGTGTCCCCAGTGCCCTGGTTGTCTGCTCCGGAGTGTGTGCACGCCCGCACCCCGTTAGACCTGCACTGTGCACCCACCGCCATCGTTTGACTGCTTAAAATCAGCCCAGTAATCGTGCCCCACCCTGCCTAGTTTCAGGGTACCGTTGATACCTAACTTGGTTTACTGCTGAAACGGGTCCCTCGTTACCAGGATTTTCTAGTCAAACACGTTAAGTGGTTAAGTGTCTGTATTTACCTAACCCCACCCATCAATGTTGAATTTGGTTAAGTGTTATAGTTGACTTAACCCTACCATCTGTCCTTAGCCTCTTAGGAGCACCTGACCACTCACATTAGACAGGTATTGCTACGGTTACTGGATATGCTGGTCGGTTCCGGGCAGGTTTACACCGTAGCTCAGTCTAACCTCGGGTCATTATTTGGCTCAATGCTTAACCACCCACATTGGATAGGTATTGTTGTGACTACTGGACAGCCGGGCGGTTCCGGGCAGGTTTACATCACAACTCAATCCAACCTCGGGTTAAGCATATCGTGTTTTCTAAATTTACATATTTTATTACTTCTCAATTATATATGTAAAATGTCATATCTTTTATTTTTGGGTATAACAATTCATGCCGCTTTAAATGTCATTGTCGTTGGCATGTGCCAAACATGCCAACATATATTTTCAATGTTTTACACCTAATGTTGTTACCCGCGTTTGTATCGTTCGCAACATTATAACAAATGTTGGGCTCGACACAATTCGGCCCAACTTTATAAATGTGAGAAAAAGGGGAAAATCAATAACATGTAATATTTTACAACATATAAGGGTGTGTGGCGCATGAACTTGCAATTTAGCGATTCAACTAACATATAATATGAGTCATGTGAACTTGCATTCAAATCAATGTATAACTAAGTAGGTGACATATGAAATGGCATAGTTTAGGCTTACACAACTTGTGTTTAAATATGTTTAACTTGGCATAATGTCAAACACAAAACTAGCATGACGTATATTCACCAAAAGGTCCAATTATAACATTTAATCACATAGCCTATTTCAACATGAACTTGCATAGTTTTTGAAACCCAAACGATACTTAACATAGATCCAATTATACTTGCAAAAAAACATGAAAGTGATATCATAGGTTTTGGGTCAAGTAGGCATAAAAGGTTTCAAGTCTAAATCATGTTTACATAAGCCTTAATTTAGGCTTAATGAATTTATAAGGTCCATGTCATAGGCATAAACAAAAAGGGATCAATTTCTAGTTTTTGCCACAAACTTACGAGTGTCATTGTTTTCATATACAATTGTTCAATAGGCTTGCATCAACCAATTTATGCCACAAACATCAATACACAAGACATGATAGAACCATCACAATACATAGAATTTATACAATACAATGACACAATTCTATTTTCATTTACATCGAATCGCATCACAATTTTTATTCATATTCTGTAAGGTCATTATACTTACAACGAATGCAAAATCTTGAATTCTGGATTCTCAATTCTGAAATTGAGATGCGCTCCTTTGGGTAGACTAACGTTGCGTTGATAAATTTGATTTAAACTTTAATCTTCTTCTTAGTTTGATTCGTCTCTAGGCTTTTCTCTTGACGGCTATGTTCAATTCCTCCCTAGCAGCATGACGGCTCTTTTCTCATTTTTTTGTGTGAATTTTCAGTTGAGACTTAGGGTGTATTTATAGATTTTTAAGTTGTTTTGAGCCGTCAGATGAAGACAGGAGGAATCTAGACCATTCAGAGTTCAAAGAGCCAATCAAGAGGTGACTCATCAGCCCTAGTGACAAATAGAGCCACAGAAATTCGAGCCAGACCTGGCCAGCCAGGTCGACCAGGCAGGTCAACAACAAGGTCGACACTATGGTCGACCTGGGGGGACCAGGTCGACACCATGGTCGACCTGGGGTGACTAGGTCAACACCATGGTCGACCCTATGGTCGACCTGGTCTCTGGGCGGGAATTTTCCCGCCCAGCCCAGTTTGAACCTGAAATTCGAATTTTGAAATTTAAACTGAGCTGTTTGAATTTATATTTGATTCTGAAACTTCCGAAGGCCATAACTCCTTCATACGTAGTCCGATTCGCGCAAACTTGGACTCTATCTCAAGCAGAATTCCGAGACAAACGCAATGGCGTAACCCATTTCCCTTAATTCTTTCATTTAGAATTAATTATACTTTACTTTGGGAAGCTTAGCGTTATAGAATTCACGAGGTGTTACACAACGTAGTCGAACTACCCTTCCAAGATAAATAGATGTTAACCATGATACCAAGTGTATATCCTAAGATGATTAGAGGTTTCTCCTCTACTTAGCTTATCCATCATGTTACAAATCTGAGGGTCTAAAGCTAAAGGTTGCTATGTACTCTTAAGGTCAGTCTTACTTAGGGCGCCTGCCACAACCATTTATTTCTCACGCAAACCATCCTAGTCGAACTCAACATCCCTCAAGTACAAGCCCCAAAGGCCTAAACCAATATCAGATAAGCACCCAAGGAATAACTCCTCCGAATTTGGACGATTTATGTGAGATGATACTAGCAAAATATCCAAACAATTGAGCACTTAACCGACTCTGGCTATCCTCGCCAATCTTGCTCCAAAACTATCATTGATCGCATAACTGGCTTCGCATTGTCAACTAGATATATGCAGAAGTCTGTCTCGAGTTTTAGGGGAAAACCCCTACCGTAATCAAAAACATCTTGCGTACTCATGGGCTACTCCAACGGATCGAAAATTGTCGATGAATACATAAAGTAATTCTAGGTAGCTAAGACAAACTGATCCCTTAGGATCACACAAAATCTCGAGGGTATTTCCCAGGTAATTCGAAAATCTTACTACCCTCCTTTCACAATTACTAGCTAACCAATCCATGCCTAGAATCAACCTATAGCCCATGAAACCCGAAAACATAAGCATCTCAAATCCTTACAAACCAAAGATAAATGAGCCGAACCACAAATTGGATTTAAGACAATAATGGTGTAATAACCCGGAAATCTGAGCCAATTTAAAATTTTTATTTTCGCAAATTTAATGGATTTTGGATATTTTAAATAAATTATTATATAAAGGCCTTGAAAATAGTCGTTTTGCAAACGACGTCGGTTTTCGACGAAACCACTTTGGTTGGATCCGGGATGTCAAGTTATTGCTAGATTCCAAAATTCGTAATTTTTCGAATCAATATGTGAGCGTGGCAAAGGAAAACGCGTTTGACCAGTTTTAGTTGATTTTAATCGACTGGAAAATGGCCATTTTTCAAACGATCCCAGAATTTGACAAAATTAGTTTGATTAGGACCGTATCGTCAATACGAAGCTGGAAATAGTTTTTTTTGGAATTTTTAGAGTCAATATGTGGCCCCGGTAAATTGAAATGTGCGTTCAAATTCAATATATAGAGTTATATTTTGATTTTGAGGAAAACCGATCGAAACGATCAAATCAGCCTACGATACATATCCCATTGCGTTCGGAATGGGGGAGATCAGCTAGAAGCGAAAGCCATTGGGTGCAGTTTAGGGTTCGAATGGAAAAATTCACTTTTTTGGCATAAAAGAATTAAATATTATAAATTATATTATCTCCTATCCCTCCCCTCTTCAAAGTCAACATCCATTTCAGAAAAATTAAAATAAAATAAAAAAACCGCTGAGTCCCCCCTCGATCCCGTCGCCTCAGCCTTCTGCCACTGCCGCTCGCGCCCGCCACCTCTGATCCACCCTCCGACCATCCCCAAGGGCGCCGCCCTCCTGCTCTCTCCTCCCCTTTGCTAATTTAAACTGTGGCCCCTTTAACACCCAATACCACTCTGCCCTCCGACCGGCGACCACGCTGGGTCCCCCCGCCGCCCTGAAACCCTAGCTACACCCTTCTCCGACCTCCCAGGCCCCCGATGAACCCCAGTGCCCTACCTCCGATGAACAATGGAACCCTATTCGCGCCCCAGGCGGTTGCCGTGCCGCCGCGCCGCTCTCTGGCATTGCACTCCCCCTCTTCAGCGCACCCTCCCCCTTCTCTTTCCTCTCTCCATGCGAGATGCGAAGACCCCCTCAGCCACGCCCAAACCCGAAGAACACCTCACCAAATCGAGACAAGGCCGCCGCTTCACCTCAGCACCGGACCCCCTACGCCTCCGCTTCCTCCTCCAACTCACGAACTCCTCTCCTTCTCCCACCGCCGTCTCGATCTGAAGCCCTCCCCTTTACAGAAAAAAAAACATAGTGATATTTTTACATGTTAAAGTATTATTTGTTTTTATTTGATTTTTATGTGTTTAAAACTTTGATTTTTATATATAAAAAGTTGTGATTTTTATATGAGCACAAAGGGATGATTTTTAATAATAACGTAAGGGTAAGATTTTAATTAAGGAAAAGGCGGGATTTTTATCGTATAGAACTATGATTTTTATGTAATAGAAAATAAGTTTTTTCTTATGTATAAAAATATAATCTTTATTGGAAACGAAGATTATAAAAATATGAATTTTATATAGTGAAGATTATAAAAATATGATTTTTATATAGTGAAGATTATAAAAATATGATCTTTATATGGTAGAGAATATAAAAATACGATTTTTATATATGTTGTAGCGAAATAAAAATTCGATTTTTATATGAGTAGCGGATTGAAAATAGAATTTTTATATACTAGAGAATTTAAAATTGTGATTTTTTAAATATGTAGCGAATACGGGCGAGGAAAGTGACGAAGGGCGAGCACGGCGAAATTTTCTACATATGAAAAGTCGCGGCATTTGGTTTAGTTCTTGGTGAGAACTCCTTACTTTTATTTTAATTTCTAGTTTAAATATATACTAGGATACAGACGGTGCTTAGTAGCACCCGACACCCGTCGTCCACAGACCATGGATGACTTGTTTGTTTGATTGTTGTGTTGTGAAATTTGATTGTTGATTGTGATGTGAAAAGTATATATTTCATGTGTTGAAATAAAATAATTTCATGTGTTGAAATAAAATAATTTCATGTGTTGAAATATATATATATATATATACATATACATTTACAAATCGAATGATTTGTTTATGTACACCGATTTGACTGATATTGATTGGGACGATAAATTTTACACATCGCCCAACTGCACAAATAAAATCTGTGTTTGATTGTTTGAAACCCCACATGGGTGTTGGGATGAAATTGAACATACACTAATCCCAATAATTAGTTGTATGTCGATCGACTGATTGACAGGCTGTTATAAGCGCTGTATATTTACATTTGATGCTTATACAGTGTAGAATGCACGCTGGATGATGGTTGACTATTTATCGTTGCTATTATATACATATGTTGTATGGAATCCATATAATTAACGTTATATGGTAATTTATTGGGCCTTATTCCAATTTGGAAAATAAGGAATATTATAGAAAGAAAACTCATGTGTTGAATAAAAAGAAAATTCATGTGTTGAATAGAAAGAAAATTCATGTGTTGAATAGAATAAATATTCATGTGTTGAATAAAAATATATATTCATGTGTTGAAGAAAATTCATTTGTTGAATAGAATAATGAAATTATTGAAATATATAAAGCCGTGTTGATTAGAGATGCGCTATTTTGACGTGAACGATATTTATATCGATTTTATTTATTTTTATAACGAATATAGAAAAGAAAGTGATTTCAAAATATAAAGTTTTGAAAATATTATCATTTGTATATCGATGATGTGGAATATTCAATTTTGATTCGAAATTTAATATGAAGTTGAAATCGTTTCGAAAACGAATTTAAAACGATTTATAAAATACGTTTTGAAAGGAAATCGACGAAATATATATAATATATATATATTAAATGGCCTGAGTAGAACGCACCGCGCCGCGGCAGTTCGTGAATTTTGACCATTAACTTCGGACGGATATTACGGGAGATCCGACCATCGGGTTTTCCTAAAACCAGAACCGTTGGGTTCGTATCGAAAAGAGCTTTCTAACGAATATTAGAAATTAGAAATCTAATGGTTGGATTTGGAATTATGTCCAAATCAAGTTTGGAAAAGGTCGCTGTAAGTGCAGTTCGATGGCCGTTGATGGAAATCGACTGTACGGGCCTTGATAAAATTATTAAAAATAGTAATAATTTGTGTAAAATCATAAGAAATAATTTGTGAAGAATTGGGATGAAAAATTCCAAATTTGTAAAGATAAAAATATATTTTTATCGAAATGAACTAGTTTTGAACTAGAATTATAATCCCATTTATTTTTAAAATAAATAAAGTGAATTTGAAATGGTTTTGAAAGTAACCAAAATTCCCAATATATAAAGTGGAAGTGGATTTGAATCGAAATTGTCTTTGGAATATTTCGATGATTGAATTTCGTGATTATACAGATATTGTTATGGAAATTTGAAAGATATATTTATATCGTTATTTCCAATACGATATTTGTTGGTGGTAGAATTTGATATTGAATGTAAGCCGATATATTTTCTATTCAGAGCCTTGTATTTAATATCAAATGTGATTTGGGTTTGTCGTGAATGGTGTCTTCATTAACACTATTCTTAAACCCAGTTGAGAAAAAGATTAAATCTTTTTATTTAGATTTAATGAAGTACACCAATTAAATGGTATTTAATTGGAATTGAATTTGAATTGATTTTTGGGTTTAACGTGAACGGTGTTTTAAATAACACTTGTTTTTTAACCCGATAATTAATGGAATGTGATTTTGGGTTTATAGTGAACCGTGTTTTAAAAGACATTGGTTCTTTAACCCAGTTAAATAAAGAATATGGTTTTCCCAAGTTAAACAATCATTAATATGATTTTTGGGAAAATTAAAACCCAGTGGGGTTTTAATGAATCTTTAATTAGATTGAAATAATCGAGAATGGAGTATCACCATTTTTGCTCCAGGCGATAGTTTAATCTTTGATTAGATTTGAACGCGAAATGGTAATTGAATTTACCGATAACACTGTGGTGTTAGATATGCAGTATTACCAGTTTTACTTCATGGGATGAATAGGTTGGGATTGGGAAATAAAATAAATGATTACTTCGGTGTGGTTCGCTAATCCCGACTAGTTTGAATTGATATTCAAAAGAAGATTAAAGAATAAATCTAAAGAATTTATCTTTGATAAAATTAATGGGAACCTTTCCCAAAGTATAAGAATATTTGAATAAAAGAATATTCTTAATTGGAATGAGGCGTATTTTGTGTTTGTGTAACACTTATTATATACGCGAGTTATTCAGAAAGACCGGGTTTATCACATTCTGAATAGCTGATTCGACGTGGTGTCGAGGACGAAGACGGTGGTCGAGGACCAGAGGTATTTACATCGTTTGGGTGATTACTGATGATCTTGATTGGGCTGTACACCCAAGAGGAGGGAATCAGTTAGTGATCGTCCAGATGTGCTTGGAGATCGATGGATATGTGGGATGTTAGGTGCCTCCGGTTTCGTTCAGACCCAGAACGAACTTGTAAATGGACTGTGTGTCTGACAAATGGGATCCTCTATTATACAAGTACTAAGGTGCAGAGATCCTATGGAAGTAGATATATATGATGGTGAAGTGCTAAAATCAGAAGGAGTACTAACAGGATGATCAAAAGGAAAAACTCTATCAACATAAATCTTACGGCCTCTCTCTCAGGTATGCTGGCGGTGAGAGCATGCACTTGCCTTCCGGAAAATTCTGTCCTTTGTTCTTTCCCTTGCCCTTAATTATACGACCCATTATACCAAAATAAAGATACTTCCTCTTGTTTTAGGTTTTACTATTCTTTCCTCCCCTCCTTTGTGAACCAAGTCCATATCCATGGGTTCTTCATCCTTGTGTTGTGCTCCTGAGCCAAACTCCATCATTCTCAACTTTGCTATCCTTATGTAACTTGTTGACTTGTCTCTTGAAAGCTGCTTCCATTGCACGGAGAATCCTACAAAGCTCAGGAGAAAATTAGCCATAAGTGAAACTACTAAGGCTATAGATGGAAGTGGTCACTACTTCTCCCTTTGACAGGTGTCGTAGTCTCATCAAGCCTACGGAACCATGCCGCGATGACATTACCTCCTAGAAAGCCAGGATCCCCGGAGACTTAAGAAAGAAGGAAACAAGGATTCAAGCAGAGGGTCAAAAGATAGTGCATATGGCTTTGGGGAATATGCCTTTAAAACAAAAACTTTTCTTTTGAAAATGCTTCTTTTAAAACCGTTTTGAAAATAATTTTTCAAATATTTTATCTGATCCAGTAACTTTCGGATCTGGTACCAAGTGTAATACCCCACCTCCGTTAAGGTCACTCACAAAGGGAATGCCTTAACTTCGGTGGAGCATTTTTGGTACAAGTTGCAGAAAAATTACAAGACTGACAAATAAAGCAGTGGAAAATAAATAACCTTCACTGATTAAAACACAGCTTGTACAAAGATTGTTTTACAACACCAATACTTATTACAACAAAGCATCTGTCTTGTTTAAAATAAAGAAGCATAAACTGGCAATGATATTCCCCAATAAAGCATGAGCCAGCCATAGCAGTAGAAAATGGAGTTCAAAGCAATGCGTCAAAGAATCTTCAAGCTCGAAAAGAGCAACATTCCAAAATGAGCTGAGCTATTCCCTCCCTGGCTACCTTGGGGGGACGGAAGAAAAGAGGCAAAAACAAACTAGGTCAGACATAAGTCTGGTAAGTCCAGTTATACTTCAGCATGTAAACAAGAAAGGGACTATGACATGAAAAAACTGAACTTAGAACCATAACATAGTGATAAGATAATCGTAAAACAAGACAATGTAACATCCACTTCTATTTCTCTGTACCCACTAAGGACGGTTTCAACTAGCATCGTGTGTTCATGATAAAATGATCCCCTTTTTATTGTGTATGCAGTCCCTTATCCATTGAGTGTAACCAAGATCCTACTAGGGTTTACTTATCGAATGCTTCCTAGATTCAACCAGGGTTTACGCTACCCAGGGCCACTGGGGTTTATGCTACCTATTGAACGGTTCTCGGATTCAGGATTTACGCGACCTAGGTCTAGGGATTATGCTACCTATCGAACGATGCCCCTTAGTCTAGGACACACTATCCAGAGCGGTATATGTTCCTAGACTTTCCCCACATATGTGTCGTGAATCGTTATCGATGTTTAGGTGCACATGTCCTCTATAAGTGCGATCTGAGTCCCGTGGCAGGGCTAATCAAGAAACACAAAACTTGGTCGGAAGCTTTCAGATATCTGCCGATTGCAGATGCTAAGGTCTGCTTTTATAGTGGCTATGGTCCTATTAGACCCCTCCTTCAACTAACAAATGAAAGGCACCCAAGAAAAACAAGAATGAGAACTATACGCAGGCCCTCTATGCCCCCACAAACCTATTGGCCAAACCTCACCCATAACTAGATAGCAAGTATATGATTTGTTGGAGTTCTCCGCCTTTTCTCTTTACATACTCGATTGACTCAAGATGGTAGATAGACGACGAGTTTCTATGGTAGAGCAATAACTGGTCTCGCCGAATCACACCGGTACATCCTAGTCTTTAGGTTGCCTTATTATTGCAACCAAGGCATACCCTTGGCTCTTCTAACGCCGACCTTAACCTATGTGAGCCTAGGAGGATCATCTGCAGCCTCACAGAGGGATACCAAGAGTACCCTCACGTCCCCTCGAACCGCGTGCTTCGTAACCCAGTTCATTGGAGCCTTCTTCCAGATCAGATGGACGTTCTCTCCTTCTCGTGTTCTACGTGGCTTTCTTGTCTAAGGTTTACTACTTAGTTCTCTTAACTAAGATTTACTACTTAGTTTCCTGAATCATTCGTTTTCTTAACTAAGGTTTACAACTTAGTCCTCTTAACTAAGGTTTACTACTTTGTTCTCTTCCTCGTCATGTTGGATTGGTTAAGTGTCATCAGTTAATTCAAGTTAACTAAATCCATTCACTTGTCATGTTGAATTGGTTAAGTGTTATCCAGCAGTTTACGTTGACCTAACCCACCCATAAATCATGTCAAATAGGTTAAGTGTTATCTAGCGGTTCATGTTGACTTAACCCACCCCTATATCATGTAAAATTGGTAAACTGTTCCTTAACCTTACTTGTTTATCAGGTTATACAGGTTAAGTGTCTCTCATTAACTTAACCCTGTTTATGCTACAATGGTTCAGTGTTCTAAGTGAACTTAACCCCATCTTCTGGTTTAGTTAACATGTTATAACGGTTAAACATTTACTTAATCTTACCCACTTTTTTAGTTAACATGTTACGATGGTCAAGTGTTTCCTTAGTTACTTAACCCCCACAAATCTTGTCTTGTTAACATGTTAAGTTGGTTAAGTGTTTTCTTAATTACTTAACCTCACCATTTCTAGCTTGATTGTTCATGAGCTTTAATTAGTTAATTAAAGCACCAACCACTCACACTAGACAGGTATTGTTGTGGTTACTGGATGTGCCGGTCGATTCCGGGCTGTTTTACACCACAACTCAGTCTAACCTCGGGTCTTTCTAGATGCACTAACCTCTCACATTAGACAGGTATTATTGTGGTTATTGGATGTGCCGGTCAGTTTCGAGCAGGTTTACACCACAACTCAGTCTAACCTCGGGTTAGGCCTATTCATCTTTTACAATTTTACATATTTACTGAAACGACCCGCAAATCCGAGCTATCTGAGTTGACTAAATACACCACACGTCCAACCCAAATAACACAGAAATACGAACCATTAATAGAAAGAAGTTAGAGGATGAGAAATAGGAGGAAAGAAATATTAGGATAGAAGAAAACGAAGATCACAACTCACAGCGGAACGAATAAAATATATTATATAACATAAGCTTTGAAATACAAATCTGTTTGGTACATATATACATACCATCATCAGAGTACACATAACATTTGATCCAGCGGAAGTAACTTTAAATAACTAACGTTGAAGCCTCCTGCTTCAAGCTCCTCCAAGTGTATCTGTAAAAGCCTGAAACACTTGACTGCCCGTACAAATTTGGGCACCCAAGAGTTTAGGGAAAACAAAATAAAACAAACTCTGGGTCAGTCATGGGACTGGTGTGAGTAAACTCCAACCACTTGTTTAACTTTAACAATCCTTTCCGAAAGAAAAGATAATAGTAAGACCAGTCCACACATAAACATGGACGGCTTTTACCTTACTATAACCCAAAACACTTTGATATCAAATCCAATGATATTATAATAATGTCTACATCAAATAAATAACCAAATAGCAGAACGCTTGCATCTCACGCTCCACATATATAGTATAAAATCAAAAACCGCATGGCGCTTATTGGAGATTGGATTTCCAACATGACAAGGTATGGAACCACCTTCCGACTGTGTATCTCTAGAGAGGAATACACTGGGTTCAACAAGAACGTCTTGTAACCCGGCCCACACATGACCGACCACTCATTTCGCTTGAGTGTATCGAATGTATATCACCAACGGTTGGACTCAAACCACCGTTTCCCGAATGGGCAGAATCGATAGATTTAGAAACAAAAGGAATTTCTCTAGATAGGTGATTATACACTCTAATGGGTGCGACCCACATAGCCATGCTGCCTGCCCGATTTTTGTCCTTTCCCGGTTGTTGAGGCCTGAGGCTACGCATACTTACCATTCATTGATAGCACAATCACTTTGAATGCCACATTGTCAGATCCGTTAATCACTAGTTGAGTTTGCACAAATATTCTGGATATTATGCTAAGGGATAAATCCGTTGCAACCATATATATTCATACAGACCAACCCATTTGATCATTGGAAATACTCTGTCAGACATTCGTCCATTAACGTTCGTTCTGGGATTGAACGAAACCGAAGGCACCATTTCTATTAATAGAAAAAGCCCTTGCACTTCACTCCGTCTTCAATATATTCAGCATACTTGGTTCGCAACGCTTATGCCGATACGGAGTGGTTCTTCGGATAATAATCCAACCGGTCTCTCCATATTGACAACGATGGTCAAAAACTTCGATAGTCTGTGATTTAACTATCGAATAAAAACAAGTGTTCAATCAACATATCAAACAAATCCCTGGGCTCTTTAATTAATATTTCATTAATTAAATCTCTTCTCCATTTTCTTTATCAATATTTGTTACCCAAATATTTTCAATAGTCAATCTTGGCCCTTTTCACTATTTTTGATTTCGTTCCTTATCGAATTCTATATATATCGATATATAGATTTCTAATTGTCAAATTTCTTAAAAATATTCTAACTCCTTAAATTTCCGGAAAAATTCGCCATAACCTCCCCTGTATCGGGAGCATCAGGAAATTTCAAATAGCTTCCCGGTATCTTCCTCAATCAAAAAGAAAAAGGAAAAGCCAAGCGGCTTGCCGATACGGCGCATAAAACCCATATATGAATTTAAGCATGTACCTTTTTGTCGAGCACATAAATTAAAATCTTCATATACTCCATATCAAACCTGCTTACACCTGTTCACCTGTTTTCAATTCAATTCAATACTATCTAATCGTTTGAATTCAGTTTCGCCCATTTATTCTTTAAATCGGCCATTTTGCCTATTTTACTCCTTTGTTTGAACATAGCATTTTCAAACAAAATGTTTAACTCGTTCATGACCAAATTGAATTTCAATTTCAATTCTAGTTCTCTTTTCTATTTCGAATATAAATTCTCAAATCGAATTCACTTATTTAAGGCCCAATATCAATTCAACATCTCATTTACTAATTTCTATTCAAATTAGTTAATTTTATTCGAAAATCAAAAATCTGATTTCTGTTTCAAAAAAAATCAATTCATTACTCCACCTGAGTTCACATATATTTTATAACTCAAATCTGAGATTTTCTAAATAGAATTTCGAATTTTATTCGTTTAAAATCCTTTTATAAAATTAAATAAACCGTTATGGGTTTAAAACGATTTCGGCGCTGTTTTTCTGAAAATTTGATTTTGACATATCTCAAAATCTATCCGACGAAATTCAGATTTTTCTCCTTCATTAGAAAACTATTATCAAATCGGTCCTGACGTTTCTTGTTTCAAAGAAATCCGACTTCAATTGAGTTCTGTATACTCAATTGAAGTTCGAATCGCCAATTTACGAACTGCAGCGCTGCGGCGAGTTCGTTTTAATTATATTTATATATATATATATATAAACTTTTAAACTTCTAAACTTCTTTAAAATGAATTCAACTCCATTTAACTCTGCTTGATTCAAATTCAAATCTCACTTTTATTTGAATTCTAAATTCAAATTCCAATTCCTTTTCTATTTGATATTCAAATCCAATATTTGAATTTCTATTTGAATTCCCTATATTCCAATTCTATGTTCGAATTCATTTGAATTCTCTTATTCAAACTCTATATTTAAATTCCATTGGAACTTCTATATTCCAATTTCTATATTTGAATTCTATTGGAATTCAAATATTCAAACTCCTTTTTAAATTCAATATTCAGAATTCCATAATTTAAAACCCATTTGAATTTCATATTCAAATCCCATATATCAAATCCTATTCGAATTCAATTTGAATCTCTTATATTCAAATTCCATTTTTCTTTTCCATTTGAATTCTAATATTCAAATTCATTTCCAACCCCATTTGAATTCTAATATTCAACTTATTTTTAACACCATTTGAATTTCTTCACTCAAACCTATTTGAATTCCCTTGAATTCAAATTCCGTTTCAAAACCATTTGGAATTCCTATTTTGAAATCCTATTTGAAATTCTGTTTCCAATTCTACTTTGAAATCCTATTTTCAAAGTTTATTTCAAATTCTATTTTGAAATTTCATATTCAAATTTCTACTTGAATTTCTGTATTCAATTCCATGTTCAAATTCAATACTCGAATTTCTATTTCAAATCTCTATTCAAATTTCATATTTGAATTCTTCTTTGAAATACTATATTTCAAATTCTATTTTGAAATTCTACATTCAAATCTCTATTTGAATTCCTTATTCGAATTTCTTCGAATTCAATTTATATTTTAATTCCTTGAATTCAAAATCTATTTTTCATTCTAATTTCGTCTATTCAAATTTTATTTGAACTTCTATTTGAATTTCTAATATTCAATCCCCTTTTAAAATTCAAATATTTAAACTCCTTTTAAATTCTACTATTCAATTGTTATACTCAAATTTCATTTGAGTTATATATTTAAAATTTCATTTTCACATCTTATTTTGAAATTCCATTTCAAATTCCAATTTCGCACTTGTATTTCTATTTCTGAATTATCAAATGATAATTCTTTTCACTTCATTTATAACTTTGTTATAAAAGAACTATTTCTAAACTTCGTTTATAAAGAAATTACTTGTTTTATTTTAAAACAAGTTTACACTTTTATTTCCATTTAAAATTCAAATTCTATTTAAAAATAGAATTTTCCTTTTTAAATCTCAAATATCCTTTCATGATATTTATATAAATTTACACTTCGGCCCAGTGATAGTTTAAACAACCAAATCAATCAATTTCCAATCATTTGATTTTAACACATCATATATGAATATATATGAAATCAAACAGAACAAACAAACAAATAGATAATATATTTTTGAGGAATCCAGTTGGATTCCTCCAACCTGTTTCCTGCATCCACAGATGTTAGCACATAAATAATACCCATTCTGCTTCATGGCAGAATATCGCGGTATAGAAGGTCATCCACTAATCATAGCGTGGGGCGTATAGGGTAATCATCCGCTATGAAACTGCGGGCATCCGCTAATGAGACTGCGGGAATCCAACCAACCAATCAACCCAATATATATATATGATAGCCTAAATAACTAATATATATAAAACAAGCAGAAAGCATCCACACAAGCAACAAACAATTATTTTTAATGAAATAAAAATAATTTCTAAAGGTGAGTGAGATTTACTCACCGGATATTTTTTCGTCGAGTACCCCATTTAAGCTTATCGTATAGATTCCACGATTCCTTTGTACCTCTGTTTTCAATGTAAACAATATAAATATATTTCAGTTTTTGAACTTCACTAATTTAATTTAAATTAATTATTCATATGTAAATTAAATTCCAAATTAATCCTTAGTTTACAGATTTTATCCTTTACTAACTAATTTCTATATATTAAATCTATTTCCAATTAAATAAACTAATTTACTTTAAATAAATTTCCAAATTAATAGTAAACACCATTTCCTTTTCTCTCAACAATGTACGAATTCAGTTCTAACTAATATGCTAATTCCTACAAGTTATACAAATTGATTAAATCAACTACCAATTTAAATTAAGAAAAATATACCTTAAATTCTCTATTTAAATTTCCCTTTCCCTTTCTTCGGTCCCTGTTTCCCTTCCTGAACCCATCGATGACCCCTCTTCTCCATAACTGTAATCGAAATGGCTCATCATCCAATCGCACCTTCCCCTTCCATGCGCATCACTCAACCGCAACCCAAAACACTTCGACCTTCACATCTCTACCCTAGTTTGAACGGCTTTGACCATATCGATTTCCCCCTCCTAAATCTCGAACGCAACAACCAGTAGCTTGCAATATTATACCCAAAATCCATTATCGTTAAAACCAAAACCGAAGTACCTCCACTGCTCGCAAGGCCTTCCGCACTCTAGTTCGATTCGAGCTTCTGAAGACCGATAGGTTGAATCGCGACTTCGATTTAAAGGAGGAATTTTGAATTAAAAAGGGGCCAGCCATTTAATTTCGTCTGTCGAAGCTTAACAAAAAAAAATGAAGGAGGAATCGTGTTTTTATAATTGAAGAGGCAGACAGAAATGTTAGCTCGAGAAAAATATAGGGTTGCGGAGTTTTTAACAGTAGGTCTGCGATGGATAAAATGAGGTCGGCTTCGTACCCACAATTACAAAAAGATTGAATTCCTTGGTATGGAAGGAAGGAGACAATGCAGTACGTTTTAGGGTGGCTTAAACAAGTATAGGTCGGTTCTAAAATGATGTGAAATTTTTAATTTTATTTTATTTTTAATTAATCAATTTATTTAAATATCTTGCGGTTCCCGAACCGCTATTTAATTGTAATGACCAACGTTATTCAAAATTCTAAATTCAACGGAACGGTTTCTAAAATTAAATTTAACTGTACTAAAATAATACAATTTAAATTAACAATCTAAATTAAATTCGATTAATAATATAAATCAATTCCAAACAATTAAATTTATCGATAATAAATCATTGTCATTGTTCTAATGAAATATAGAATTTATATTAATCGTTTCAATTCAGTTTTAACTCTGAATTCAATTATTACCGTTTTCGTATTACGATAATTCGATACATTCGATATTAAATCGAAATCGATTTTTAAATCGATAACTTAATAAAAAAAAATCATTTATATCATCGATTCAATATTAAAAACGATATTAAATATTTAAAATAAACTGACAAAGATCCGGGTCGTTACATTTACCTTTCTATGTAAATTATGGCCCACATTCCTTCTAAATCGTATACATAATTTTTGGTATATAAATTATACCATTTTCAAGCCACTGTTCATTTACATGCTTACGTGAAAACATGCCAATCACATTTAATTTCATGATTTCCCCAACGTTACCCCCATTGTATGTTCGCAAAATTGCATATAGTGTTAGGCTCGATATTTAGCCTAACTCATAAAATGGGAAAAGCATAGAGCACGTAATATTTCAACAGCATAAAAAATGCGACATATAAATTTGGCATATGATAATAAACTTGCATGAATCATAAGCATGTGAACTTTACATAGATCTACACAAACTAGACTTGGGCATGTAAGGGTGAACTTGCATGGGATTGGATCTACTTAACATAGATCTAAACATATAAGGTTGTACGAACATTATTTAGCCTAACAACTTGTGTGCAACATAGCATAAGGGAATCACCGAGTTTCTAACTATGATAGATTAATTCACAACATTATAGGTTCTTATAAATTTTGTAGAACCCTGTCATACAACTTGCATACAATATAAACATAATCTTGACATATAAATATATGTATGAACTTGACGTGGCATGTAAGTGCGAATAAATTAGATCTACTAATCACCGTTGTGAGAACTAGCATAGATCCAAATTACATTCCCATGAACATATATAGATCTAGATTGCATACCCATGAACATATGTAGATCAAAATTGGATCTAACATAAAAATATGTAACTTACATTAAATTAACATATATAGATCTAACTTGCATCTAACCTATAAACATGTTTAAATCAACATATATGGATCTAATCATAAAGTCATATGAATTTAGACCTATAGGAATATGTGAACATAGCTTAGCTTCATGAACATGCATATGGCATAACTTAGGAAAATCAACAAACGTGATGGCTTCATGTAAACATATAAAAACCACAAACATACTCCATGAGAACTTCAATCCCAATTAATTTCATCATAAGAATATAACATAGGAAAATCGCATGAATAAACATGAATCCACATAGATAAACTAATAGGCACCGTTCTAATATCAGTTTATTACAAGCCATAACTTCCAATTAATGTTTAAATCGGAAATATAACTGTACTTACAAAATATAGACAAGTCTTGTTTTTCTGAAATATGTTTTCTGAAGCTAAATAGCTTTCCTTTGATGTGATTAGTCGTTCTTTTAATTTAGATTTGATTTAGCTTGGTTTGTCTCTTTGTTAGCTTCAAGTGGCGGCTACTCTAGGCTGTCTAATGGTACCATGACAGCTCTTTGTTTGATTTTTAATATGATTTAGGGTTGAGGTATTAGGTTGATTTTATAGAGATTTGATTTAATAGGAGCAGTCAGATCATCTTAGAATCAATCAAGACCATTAAGACAAGATAGAGTTATCCAGAACAACCAACTCAGCTCTAATGACTCAGCAGGGAGTTGCAAATCGTCGGTTTTCATATATTCCCGAGGGGGGTAGGTCGACCCCCAGGTCGACACTAAGGTCCACCTGTATAGGGGAGGTTGACACTAGGGTCGACCCCCTGGTCAAACTGATCCCTAGGCGGGAAATTCCCCGCCCAGACCATTTCTCCTTCAGGATTTGAATTTTGAATTTTGATTTGAACCATTTTAATTCTTGATTCTTCCGAAGGCCAAACTCCTTCATACGGAGTACGATTCTCGCAAACTCGGACTCTATCTCTAGCAGAATTCCGAGACGAGCGCAATGGCGTTACCCATTTCCCTTGATTCTCAGATCTGTAATTAAGTATTCTCTAATTTGTTACTTAACATATTTTCCGAAAATATGGGGTGTTACATTCTCCCCTCCTTTAAAGGATTTCGTCCCCGAAATCTCTAAGTTAGGAAGAATGTTTATCCTACCATCCAACATCTATCTACTCAACCATCCAATCACAGGAATCCATTGTCCTTAGAAGGTTTCTAATGTTTTTCATGATCGTATGCATAATGTGTGTGTATGTCCTTATCTAATGCAAAATCAGGCTGTCTACTGATTCAGTTGACCTCCTTAATGCAAATCATGTCAGTGCCATGGGCCCATCATGTATGCAACTACTCCTAATTGTATTTTATAACTTCTACATGAGTGCCCAATCATTCATACAAATGAATCGTCCATATGATAACACATCAAGTTTCACAAATACATATATGTACATGTAATAAGGAAGTGACTGAGCCAATCTAGTGCCTAATGTGTGTATATGCACTCACGAGCAACCACTAGTAACTACTTGCAACCATCAAACATAACGTGTTTCAAACACATGTTTACATCCATTGGCTTCTACTTAAGAATTTAGGATAGGACCGAGAGGATATACTTAAAAGATAGAGACTAGTCATGCAAATAAACTCTACAGAAAAAGATAGATCAAGGATATACCCTCAAAAAGGGTATGATGCGCATATCTAGTCTTCAGTCTTTTAAGTTGCATCTTCGTGAGATTCTCTCCACTGTGCCTTAACTTCATGATTGCGAAGCTTCTTGACCTCCATTTCCATAACTCACTAGTAAAGGTAGGACCTTGGTCACTTACTGTGCTAGAGGGTATCCAATGTAGTCGAACTACCCTTCCAAGATAAATAGATGTTAACCATGATACCAATTGTATATCCTAAGATGATTAGAGGTTTCTCCTCTACTTAGCTTATCCATCATGTTACAAATCTGAGGGTCTAAAGCTAGAGGTTGCTATGTACTCTTAAGGTCAGTCTTACTTAGGGCGCCTGCCACAACCATTTATTTCTCTCGCAAACCATTCTAGTCGAACTCAACATCCCTCAAGTACAAGCCCCAAAGGCCTAAACCAATATCAGACAAGCACCCAAGGAATACCTCCTCCGAATTTGGATGATTTATGTGAGATGATACTAGCAAAATATCCAAAAAATTGAGCAAAATATCCAAACGATTTATGCGACCATTCTGTTTAAGCTCCATGAATCTCTTAAAAATAATTGACTTCTGTATGGTGGAGATAAAATTTTCTTCAAATTTAGCTTGGAACTGTTCCTATGAAATCTCTTCTTCAGGGGTCTTAAGTGTGACAGAGTTCCACCAGTCCATCACTCTGCCCGCTAACTGCCTTAATGCAAGTTTCCTCTTTGTTGCATCATCAATGCCCAAGTCTTTGAAGATCCACACACAAGTATCCAACCACCTTTGAACCTCTTCAACTGGTTTGGTTCCCTTGAACTATTTCCCTCCCAACGAGGTAAAGTCTTTTCATAGCTTTGCAAATTCTACAGCTCTCGATACTTGGACTCCAACATCAACCGTAGCTGCCACTGGAGTGGGGTTCCTTCGAAGGCATGCTTCCATTATAGCTTCAAACATGGCCGGGTAATCAGGTTCCCTGCTATTACCACCTCCATTTACATCTTCTTCCCTAGTAGTATGTCTTGTATAATGCCTACTCATTCTAAATCTGCAAACAAGAATGATTAGCCACTTACAAGATAAGCTGCTAAGGATGTACAAACACTACTATACTGTATAGTATCATATAGTATACATCATACGGAAGTCTACAAGCACGTCTATCATACGTGATTTAGTCCTTGAACTTTAGCTAAAATCGTTAACCAGAGCTCTGATACCAAATGTGACGACCGCCCATGGCCCCTGCACTAAACAAGAGGAATAATGCGTTGAAAGGTGTGTTAGGCTGCTATGAACGATCATCAGAGTAGGTAAACACATTGGAACCTACAATCAGCGCAAGGATAAAATATAATAGAACATATACAACAGGTAATAGTAGTGAAGCATCATATAGCAAACTTTCCCAACTTTCACACCATCCTAAAAGGTTATTCAAACATCATAGGAAATATCCAGTATGTACATAAGGCCTCACTACAGCACTCATAGAGCAACTCAAACAGCGAAAACAGAAATACTAGATAGTAGTAAAACTAGTACGTGAGCCTCCTTCTCGCCATCGATCAGCATCATCGTCCTGACTAAAGCATCACTTGTCACCTGCTACTCAGTCTGCCCATCCACAACCGGATGAATAACCCAAGGTAATAAGAGGAAATATAAAACCTTGAGTCATACAACAGTCTTAGTGAGCGATAAAGTAGCTAACAAACTTTATCAATAAAGTATATGAGAATGGGTAGATTTACCAACCACTACCCACCATCAGAGAAGAACTAACACCAGTCTTCCCTACATCTGATAGTGATAGCCTTTACAATCCATAACATCTAAGGCAATAACGGTTCACCCATGGAAACTAGAACATCCAATCAATCATGGTAAGTACTCATAACATCCAAATTACATAGGTCTCACGTAGACAATCCTAATCGGTTTTAACATCCCTCAAACACTCTCCCCATAGGCCTAAACCAATATTAGTCAAGCACTCAAGGAACATCTATCTCGACTTCGGATAATTCACGTGAGATGGTACAAACAGTACAACCAACATCCATGACTGACTCTTGCTATCGTCGTTAATCCTGCTTTGAAACCATTGTTAATCATATGACGACCAACCTTGCAATATGTCAAGGGCTAATGGTAACCCCAGTTCTAGCATAAACTCCATATGTCCAACCTTGACAACTAAGCCTTTCTATAAGACCCAGGGTACTCGACCTACAACTGGTCTTTTAGACGTCTCTAGTGTACCCTTGCTTCAACCCTGCTAGAATACGAGAACGATGGTCCCTCGGCCTTTGCATCTCTAGTCATCAAACCCGATGACTCTTCGTAGCTTAAACAACCTTCTCGAGCAACCATTATTCACCAACTCATGACCTTTGAGTTGTCACCACATTTGTTGTTCTACACCGATCAACGAACACCTTCCAATACCTCGAACCTTCCTACTTGAATTTACTTCGAAGTCATATCATCACCGAGCCACATTACACCATTGTGCTACGGCTAGGGTTTGGGGGGTTTCCCTCAAAAAATATTTTTTCCAGACCTTTTTGTTCAAATCTGAGTCGTACCCAAAAAACAAAATTTCAGAAATGACCCCGTAATGCACGACTGACCGACCCCTCCCAGGGATGCTCGACCGACCCTATAGCTTGACCATACCCTGCTCGAGCCACTCACTGCCCGACCAGACCATACCTTGTCAGACCGACCCAATCTGTGCTCGACCCAAGCCATAAACACAAAAAAACTATTCGGATGTACCCTACTCGACCAACCCAGTACCTAAGTACGACCAATCCTGTACTCGAGTCTTGGCTCGCTCGACCGATCCACTCCTGCACGACCCAAAGAGGACTGATCGACCAAACTTCATCTCGTGACTGACCCAGCCATTCAGGAGCGACCGACCCAACCCATTTCTTTTCCTCCAAGAAAACCTCTCCATGGTTCGACTGACCCACCATGTTCGACCCACCATGTTCGATTCAAAACCTGCATTCTACAGTGCAACTCCAATTTTGACCAAAACTTCGCTAAAATGATTCTTTCGACGAAACCAATCATCCAATATAACCACAAAAGTGTTATGAAGTCAACAATAACACCAATATGGAAATTTGGTCAATAAACATGTAAAATTGAACAAAATCACCATAAATGTACATATGAACAAAATCATGGATTCAACTTGCATATTCACATGAAATATCATAGAAATTACTTATCTAAACTTGCTAAATTAGACTGTAAGGTGATTTATATGAAAATGGACTTACCAATGCATTGATTTATGGAAAAGCACTTGCATATAATGAAAACCATGAACAATCACTCATACACTTCATTGAATCCATGTGAGAGATGCATATCACTCACCGATTCTCCAAAACAAGCTAAAATCAATGGAATATGAATCCGGACAGCAAGCACCTCGCACCAAATACCCTGATCTGATGAATCCTTGCCTCAATTGATGTAGATATAGCCTCCAATGGTGTAGAACTTCAATTTCCCTCCTTGGATTATTATTATCAATGGTGGAAAGGTGTTAGAGGAAGGAGGAGCACAAGGCACCAAATGGGAGAATAAGGAACTAAACCATTTCCTATATCCCTAACCCCCTATTTATACCTTTTCATCAGCCCACTAATGGGCCCTCCCCAAATCAGCCCCTTAGACTCCCAAAACCTGGATAACCAACTGAAAAACATTAAAACAACGATTTCTCCCAAACCGCTGAGCCAAATCCTAAATGTAACCACTCTACGGAAAGGCAATCATCAAATCCTTTCCAATGGCACAGTTCTCACCCTCTCATTCGACCTGAGTCAAAAGTTATTCCCTGTACATGAATGACAGAAGGAAAATGATCACAAATAATATTGGTAAAAATTATGGACATGTCTCATATCTCCATAAGCAACATATTAAAAGTTGAGAATGATCCTACCCTCGGGAAACAAAATAAAAATATTTTACGATCTTCCGATACGTAAAATGCAGTCTGTTACAACTACACTAAGCAATAAATAGAATGACATATAACAATTATCCTAAGGGTGTGATGTGTGTATGCCCCCAATAAATATCGGATAAACTTCCTGGCCAGGGCTTGTTCAAGATTGATAAGATACGACATTATAATTGCCCCCAATTCCACTCTGAGGAGTACTGGCTTAACTTTCAATCTTTCCCCCAATCCTTCAATGGAGTAGGAATCCATTTACTTTAGCACTTAGTCTACATGACTTTATACTCTGTTGTCGTATGCCTAAGTTAGAGTGTGGTCAAGGCGGTCTCTAATCATGGTGCAGTAATCATGCCTACTTTTATACTCACTCTCGAATCAGAAGAGTTTGAGTTGGCCAGGTGAACAGTCATGTCATTCAACCTGGCTTTCCTTCTACATTCTCTTTCCAAGAGCAGGAATCTACCATCTAAAGTGTCATTCTCAAACTTGATTTTAATATGTACTCCACGCTTCACTCAGGCATATGGAGCTCGTCACACAAGTGGTCGTATCACACTTGCCGAGGTGATATTTCTCAATTCCCCAATTCAATGGCAGAGGTGGGCCCTTTTCCTGATCGAGACTCTTTCATGCCAATGAATCGTGGGATGGAGTTGATGTGACATTCGGTGTCCTATCCTTACTTTGGTTCACAGAGTGAGGACCATTGCCTCGGGTGTTGATATTGAGCTCAAAGTTAGCCAATCAAACTGCGATTGGCCATGGAATTAAGACTGCTTGTCCCAGCGGGGGTGAACGAGCATCATAAAGGGGCGAATCTTCCCTTATCCGTAGGTCCGACACCAACTGATCAGATCACAACATCAAATCATGGTCTAAACAATCACAGAGCATGGAATGAATATCAAACATATCACAGGGCACAAAGAAAAATAAGGGCAGGAAAGGTAAATGACACACGATATTTTTATAGTGGTTTAGCAAATCATAGCCTATGTCCACTTTATAAAATTTTGTTTATATCAATTAGACTGTTTCAGGAAAATCGTGCCATTTTACATAGTTTGAAAAACAAAAGAATCAATACAAGATCAAGTCTGCTAGTGCCGCAGATTTCGGGCAATCCACGTTCTCGGGATGTTATCGCCACCAATGATCATTATATTAGAAGCTTCTTCATTAAGCCTTCAATGGATGATGTATAGTCCTTCCCATTTCAGGCCTAGGAATATGGGGGTCGGGACGACACGCTTCAATACTAGGTCGCCAGGTTCAAAGTTTCTGGGTCGAACTTTCCTATTGTAATATCGAGCAAACCTGGTGTCTGTGCCTCGAGACATGTATGTATGCTTCATCTCTATTCCCTTCGATCATGTCCAAAGACTCAAGGAGAAGCTCTTTGTTTGTCAATGGATCATGGTAAGTTGTCCTATGAGAGGGTACTTCCAACTCCATGGAGATGACTTCTTCTGATCTGAATGACAATGAGAATGGGGTGTGGCCAGTCACCGATTTGTAGGTTGTTCTATAGGCCCACAGGGCTAAGGGTAATTCATTAACCCACATAGCTTTTGCCAGTTCCAAACACTTCTTTAGAATGGCCTTAATGATTTTAGTCACTGCTTCTACTTGCTTATTCGATTGCGGATGCACCAAAATGGTGTATCTTTTATCGATGCAGTATCGTTGACAGAAATACCTGAACTTTGTGTTGTCAAGATGAGTTCCGTTGTCTGTTATGATGACTTTAGGGATCCCAAATCAGCAAATGATATTTCTGACAATGAAGTTAATCACCCTCTTGATTTTGATTATGGTCAATGGCTCAGCCTCTGCCCATTTCGTAAAGTAGTCCATTGTCAAGATTGCATATTTTGCTCTACCTTTGGCGATTGGGAGGCTTCCGATGATGTCAATCCCCCATACAGCGAAACGACATGGGCTCACCATTGAGGTGAGTTGGCTGGGAGATGTAACACCCCACATCCATTAATGTCACTAACTAAGGGAATGCACTAACTTTCATGGAGTATTATAAGAGTATAGAACAGAATATCACAAGACAGATTAATAAAATGGCACTTAAGAAAATTCAAAATTTACTCATTGCAGCAGAAAAGAAAAACATGTTTGGTTACAACAACAAAACCACGTACTAGACTCAAGTACACAAATATCCATCTTGTACAGAATTATTACCAGAGTACATAAAACTAAAACCGTAACCCTACTCCGAATAGCCATAATTAAAAAGAGATAAAGCTGAGCATTACTTTCAACACTTCCAAGCACTTTAAGAAGAAAGGAATCCAAGTCAAGCTTTACTATTCCCACCCTGAGGACCTGGGGGAAAGAAAGAAAAAAGGCGAAACAAAAAGGGGTCAGACAAAAGTCTGGTGAGTCTAATGACTTTAACAATATAATCAGTAAAGTAACAGGATAAGAACATAAACTGGATATAAGAGATGACCGTAACAAAAGCATATATGACAAGGTAAACAAGATGAATAAGATATAACATTGATTTCACTTCTAATCACTATAAGATAATTCCTACATCGCACCAATACTAGTCCCACACTGAAAGTTGATCCCTCTTACTAAACATAATAATAATGATGGTTTCGTGTACTCCTAGCTGCTGTCATAGGTGCCGCCTGCTCCTATCTCCACTAGTTGTACCCACTACCCTCCCCATTCGATCTACTCCCTAACTTGTAGATACCCGTGCTAATCCCACAGTAGGGTGTATCACTCCCTAAAGTGGTAACCCGATACCATTAAAATGCACGACTTATACCTACATGATGCAACAATGTCTTACCTACCAGCCCGGACCCACGCACGCACATGACTCCGTTGAACTTGAGTTGCCACCACAAACTCTTTATTGACCTCTTGCAATCAAACCAATAAGCGTGTCCCATCCTCGACCTAGTTCGAGCTCACATAGATACTAAAATGGGTTACTGGTTGAAAAAGGTCCACCCACTTGACACAAGCTTCCCTCCTAAGCTTGATCCCCACTAGGAGTTCCCACTTAACCCCTATTTATCCCCATGTCTAATCACATGTCTCATCTTGGTTAAGTGCTTTTATTATGTTTCACATGCTACCCATGTTACCCACTTAACCCTTTATTATCCCCATGTCTAATCACATGTCTTATCTTGGTTAAGTGTTCATTAATACATTATAACTGTAATCTTGCAAGACCTCCCACATTAGATTACCGTTTTGCAGTTGCTGGATTTGCCGGGCGGTTCCGGGCAGGCTTATACCGCAATCTGAATCTAACCTCGTGTCTTTGAATTATTAAGCATCTAATTTCTTCCTTTGATCTCTCACATTAGATTACCAAATTGCAGTTGCTGGATATGTCGGGCAGTTCCGGGCAAGCTTATAACGCAATCTGAATCTAACCTCGTGTCTTGGGTGTTCATATTCACTTTCTTGATTCAAGCCCCAATTTCAAATCTTGGATTATAATATATTCCAATTGCCCATAATTTCCAATCTAAATTATGTTTATAATTTTAATCCAAAATTATGCCTATAATATCATGTTCACAAGTTATGCTAATTTATGCCCAAACCAATTTCCATAGCCATCAACAATTTATGCCAAATCTCATTTTATTAAATATTTCCCAAACTTTTCCCAATCGTTCCAACGTTATTCGTACGTAAATCTCAATGCAATATGCTTAGGCTTGAAGTTAGCATAATATCAAAAAGGAAAAAGGAAAAGAAGAAGGGGAGAGAATCAAAACATCCGAACTGGCATAAACATATAAATGGGCATGTGAAATGAATAACGACAAAGTAGATCAGATAGGCATATGATAATAGCAATTGGGTATGAATCTAAAGGATAACAAATTACAAAACTTGATATGATTCATCTTATTTACAGGCATATACATCAGATCCAATTTACAATCTTATCATAATTACTTTTTAATATAATTATATGTGAAAGTAACATAGACTTACAGCGATGGGATTCTTAGAAAAGAGAATTAGGTGCTATTGTAGCAATTCCGATCTTGAATAATCTCTACTTTGATTTGTAGATCTGATCTTCTAATTGGAATACTCCTATTCTGATTTGTTTTGGTGGAGAAGAAAGGCTAGTTTAGATTAGAGCAGCATGGAGGCGCCACGGATGATAACAATGAGATTAGAGTTCGGTTTAGGTGTTTATTTATAGATGTATTAGGTGAATTAGGGCCTTTAGATTAGATTAGAGATCATCATAACCATACAGCTCAAAAGACACGTCATCCAGCCAATCCTCGAAGGACACGTCATCAGAGAACTCTCCAGAATTCTTTGCAGATTTGGCCTCGGCATGGGCGCACTTCCTTGGTGCAGCAGTGCATTTTTTGTTTTGGCGCACTTCACAAGTGCGCCAGTTATCCCAGCCTGTTTTCTGATTTTTCTGCCAAACTTCTATCGCCCATAACTTCTTCATACGGCATGGGCGCACTTCCTTGGTGCAACAGTGCATTTTTGTTCTGGCGCACTTCACAAGTGCGTCAGTTATCCCAGCCTGTTTTCTAATTTTTCTGCCAAACTTCTATCGTCCATAACTTCTTCATATGGCATGGGCGCACTTCCTTGGTGCAGCAGTGCATTTTTGTTCTGGCGCACTTCACAAGTGCGCCAGTTATCCCAGCCTGTTTTCTGATTTTTCTGCCAATCTATCGTCCATAACATCTTACGTTATCCGTTTTACCAAAACTCGGACTCTATCTCAAGCAGAATTCAGAGACGAACGCAATGGTGTAACCCGTTTCAACTAATTCTTCTTTTAAAAATTAATTATTCTTTAATTATTTCTTATGTCATGTTTTAAAATTATAGGGTGTTACATTCTCCCCTCCTTGAAGGATTTCGTCCTCAAAATCTTCAAGTTAAGAAGAATGTATCCTACCATCCAATCATCCATCTACTCATCCATCATCCACGAGCATCCATTGTCCTTAGAAGATTTCTAATGCTATATGAACATATGCAAAAGTGTGTGTATATAGTCCTTATCTAATGCAAAGATCAGGCGGTCTACTTATTCAGTTGACCTCCTTAATGCAAAACATGATAGTGCCATGCGTCCATTATGTATGCAAAAGAATCCTAATGATACATATCATTTCTATATGAGTGCACAACCATTCATTCAAATGTAGCATCCATATGATAACACATTTAAGAAACATCCATTAACTTAAATATGCACACTCATTCATATGCAATATGAAAGTGGTTGAGCCGATCTAGTGTGTAATGTGTGTGTAAATGCATCCACGAGCAACCATTAGCAAACACTTACATCCACTTGCATCCACCAAACATAACATGTCTCAAACACATGTTTACAACCATAGGATTTTCTACCTAAAGATCGAAGATATAATCGAGAGGATACACTAAACATTAGAATAAATATAAACAAAACGGTAGAAGAAGGAGAAGTTAAGAACAGACCCTCAAAAAGGAAAGGGTACGACGCATGTATCTTGTCTTCTGTTTCCAAAGTCACGTCTCCTTGAACATTCCCCCATTGAACTTTAACCAACTTAACATCTCGGTTGCGTAACTTCGTTACCTCCGATCCAAGGATGCATATAGGAACTCGTCTAACCATGGCATCTCGCTCCACTTCCACTTCCCTAAGCATGCTCTGGTCTACTACTTCCGCTGTATCATGTAAACACTTCCGCAAATGCGACACATGAAATACATCATGAACGCCACTAAGCTTCTCGGGCAACTTCACTCTGTAGGCCATCTGACCAATTTGCTCTGTAATGGGGAATGGCCCTACGAACCTTGGTGGCAATTTCCCTGCAGACCCAAAATGAACTACATTCCTCAATGGTGATACTTTAATAAAAACCATGTCTCCAACCTTGAACTCAAGATTGGTTCGTCTCTTATCAGCGTAATACTTTTGTCGGTCTTGTGCCGTCTTCATGCGTCTTCGAATCAAGTCTATCTTCTCCGAAGTTTCTCTAATCATCGTGGGACCAACCAAAATCTTATATGTAGATTCCCACTAACAAGTCGGTGATCGGCAAGGTTGTCCATATAGAGCCTTAAAAGGTGCCATGCCAATACTAGTCTGATAGCTATTGTTGTAGGCGAATTCTACTAATGGAAGATGTTCCTCTCATGTCCCTCCAAAGTCCAAGATGCATAATCTCAAAAGATCTTCTAGAATCCGATTCACTTTTTTTGTTTGGTCATCCGTCTGAGGGTGATAAGCGGTACTCAAACACAATTGTGTTCCTACCGCCTCTTGCAAGCTCTTCCAAAACTCACTAGTGAAAATGGGATCTCGATCGCTCACAATACTAGAAGGTATGTCCTGTAGACAAACTATCTCTCGGAGATAAATAGATGCTAACCATGCCACTGTTCTTTTACTCTTAATGGGAATGAAATGGACGCTCTTGGTAAGTCTATCCACTATTACCCAAATCCCCGTATTACCCTTCCTTGACCACGGCAACCCGTCGACGAAATCCATGGAAACACTTTCCCATTTCCACTGTGGAATCTCTAAAGGGTGAAGCAAACCACCAGACTTCTTTTGCACAGCCTTGACTTGCTGGCACACTAAGCATTTGGAAACAAACTCAGCCACGTCCTTCTTCATTCCGGCCCAAAAGAAAACTCGCTTCATGTCCCTATACATCTTGTCTCCACCGGGATGTATGGTCAGCTTAGAACGATGTGATTCTTCAAGAATTGTCCTCCTCAAACCCTCGTCTCAAGATACGCAAAGTCTTCCATCCCTATGCAACCAACCTTTGTCATCGATAGTATACTTACTAAGATGGCTCGAAGACTCCCCTCTGATGAGCCGGTCTACTATCTCTATCAACTGTGGGTCATCTCGCTGTGCCGCACCTATTTGTCCCAAAAGCGTAGGTCATACCTCTAACGATGCCAACAAAAAGGGTACATAATCAATGGAGGGTCTAAAGTCAAAGGTAGGGATATACTCTAAACTCTACCGCTCGACAAACAAAGGACTCAAAGTCAATTTCTTTCTACTCAAGGCATCAGCTACAACGTTACCCTTGCCAGGGGTATATGTAATATCAAAATCGTAGGATGCTAAGAACTCCATCCACCTCTGTTGCCTTAAGTTTAAATCTTTTTAGGAGAACAAGTACCTTAGTGACTTGTGGTCTGTATACAACTCAAACCTCTCACCAAGCAAGTAATGGCGCCAAGACTTAAGCGCAAAAACTATGGCAGCTAATTCTAAGTCGTGGGTAGGGTAATTCTTCTCATGGACCTTCAAGTGCCTTCCACCAGCATATCACCCTTCCCTCTTACATCAAAACTGCGCCAAGCCCTGTCCCGTAAGCATCGGTATACACTGTGAATGGTTTACTCTCATCCGGCAAAACTAAAACTGGAGCTGTCGTCAATGCCCTCTTCAAACGTTGGAAAGCATCGTCACAGTCAACATCCCAAGAAAAGGTCAAATTCTTTTTCATCAACCGTTTAAGTGGGGCTGATATCATAGCAAAGTCCTTGATGAACTTTCTATGATAGCCCCTCAAACCAAGAAAACTTCTTACTTCTGTAGCGTTCTTAGGAATCTTCCAATCTTGGATTGCTACCACCTTCGTGCGATCCACTGCTATCCCTTCCTTAGAGACCACGTGCCCTAAGAACCTCACTTTCTTCCTCCGGAAATGACATTTGGAGAACTTAGCTTTGAGTTGATGTGCTCGAAGGGTCTCTAAGACTTCCCTAAGATGTAGGGCATGCTCTTCCTCGCTTCTAGAAAATATCAAAATATCATCTACAAAGACCACCACGAACTTGTTTAGAAACTGCCTAAACACCCTACTCATCAAGTCTACAAAATATGCGGGTGCAGTCATCAAATCAAAAGGCATGACGAGCCATTCGAAGAAACCGTCGGGAGTCCTAAAAGCAATCTTATCTATACTATCCTCAGCTACCCTCAACTGATGAAATCCCGTAGCTAAGTCCAACTGCGAGAAACCGAAGCACCAACCAACAAATCATCTATCATCGGCAATGGGTGTCTGTTTTTCTTCGTTAGATTGTTCAGCTCCCTATAGTCCACGCACAATCTAAGCGAATCATCATCCTTCGTGTCAAAAACAACTGGAGCACCCCACTCTGAGATACTTCTTTTATGAACCCTTTCTCAAGCAACTCTTTCATTTTTTTACTAAGCTCCTTCCTTTCTCTTGGAGCCATGTGGCGCACAGGCAATGAAACTGGCTTTGCATTGTCCACCAAGTATATATGGAAATCTATCTCGCGTTTTGGAGGTAAGCCCCTAACTTCCTCAAAGACATCTACATACTCACGGACTACTCGAACAGATTGCAAATCTTCAATAGAAACGTCAAGAGATTCTAGGTAGCTAAGCATAACGGAACCCTTAGTGTCGCATAAGAAATTGAGAGTATTCCCCAAACTAGTCAACAGTCTAACTACCCTTTATTCATAGTCGAGAATGGAACCATACCTGGCTAGCCAATCCATTCCTAGAATCAACCCATAGCCCATGAAACCAAGCACGTAAGCGTTGCATTCAAACTCAACGCCATACACAGATATTCTCAATCCGGACATAACATAGACAGATGAGTCGTAACCCCATTAGGACTTGAGACAACAACGGGATGCACTACTATACTAGTATCTAGGTGTAGAGACTCAACAATAGAAGCAAATATAAATGAATGTGAAGTGACAGAATCAAACAAAGTACGTACAGGATGATCAAAAAGGAAAATCAAACTTTTAACAGAAATGTTTCTACCTCTCTCTTGCATAGATGCCATGAGAGAACGAACCTGCCCTCCAGAAGTAGATCCCGTCCTCTGTCCTTTCCCTTTGTCCTTGCCTCCTTGGGCAGTCTTCAATCATATGTCCCGCCTCACCACATTGGAAGCAACCAATCCTCTTCTTCTTCCTATAGTCCTTCTTCAAATGGCCAGGTATTCCACAATTTTGACACTTTCTTTTCTTTGAGCCCTTTTTATCCTTACCGCCCTTCTTTTGTTGTTGATGTGCCTTCTTTGGATCCCCTTTCTTATCCTGTGCCTTATCTACATTAGCATCTTTCTCCTCTTCATGTATCAACGCCATATCAACAAGATTCTCGAAAGTAGTCCCCATAGGAATGTGGGACATAGCCAACCCATGTAGTGTTTCATTAAGGCCCTTGGCAAATCTCAAAGCCTTCTTATGTGGTGTATTAACTAATTCCATACCAAATCTTGCTAACTGGTTAAACTTGTTAACGTACTCCTTCACAGAAAAACTCCCTTATTTCAAAGCCAAGAACCTCTCCATGTATAAACTCTCCTCTGCTTGTGAAAGAAATTTCAACTCGAAAATTTATCTAAAATCCATCCACGTCTCCACTACATGTTCTCCATTAGTTGCTTCCCACCAAAAGGAAGCTTCATCCTTCATTAACCAAGCAGCTAGCTGAACCTTCCTTCCCTTGTCTATCTCAAAGATACCAAACAAATCCTCCACTTCCTTGAGCCAATTCCGAGCCTCAACAAACGTCTCAGTTCCATAAAACGTATTTCCGCCCATCGCACGGAAGTCTTTTCATATTTTAGAAAAAGCATCTACACAGGGAGGAGGAGCGGATGCAGCTGGGGGAGGAGGAACGTTTGCTGGGCATGCGGGAGTAGCCCTAGCCTCCAGATACCTTCTGAACCAGCCTGGTATCTGTACGCCCTCCGGTATATCAGATTCCCCAGACATGCTGAAAGGAAAAAGGAAGAGATTCAAAATACAGAATCAAAAGAAAGATATATGGCTGTTGGGGATTATGTTTTTCATAATAAACCTTTCTCTTGAAAATACCTTCTTTAAAACATGTTTTTGAAAATGATTTTTAAAATCTTTTATCTGTTCTGGTAACCTTCAGCTCTGATACCACGTGTAACACCCTATGTCCTTTAATGTCACTCACTAAGGGAATGCATTAACTTTCATGGAGTATTATAAGAGTATAGAACAGAATATCACAAGACAGACATATAAAATGACACTTAAGAAAATTCAATATTTATTCATTGCGGTGGAAAAGCAAAACATGTTTGGTTATAACATCAAAACCACATACTAGAGTCAAGTACACAAATATCCGTCTTGTACAAAATTATTATCAGAGTACTTAAAAGTGAAACCATACTCCCACTCCAAATAGCCATAATGAAAAAGAGATAAAGCTGAGCATTACTTTCAACACTTCCAAGCACTTCAAGAAGAAAGTCAAGCTTCACTATTCCTACCCTAAGGACCTGGGGGGAAGAAAAGAAGTGAAACAAAAAGGGGTCAGACATAAGTCTAGCGAGTCTAGTGACTTTAACAATATAATCAGTAAAGTAACAGGATAAGAACATAAACTGTATATAAGAGATGACAGTAACATAAGCAGATATGACAAGGTAAACAAGATGAATAAGATATAACGTTGAATTCGCTTCTAATCACTATAAGATAATTTCTACACCGCAATAATACTAGTCCCACACTAAAAGTTGATCCCTCTTACTAAACATAATAATAATGATGGTAGTTTTGTGTACTCCTAGTTGTTGTCATAGGTGCAGCCTGCTCCTATCTCCACTAGTTATACCCACTACCCTCCCCATTCGATCGGCTCCCTAACTTGTAGATACCCATGATGGTCCCACAGTAGGGTGTATCACTCCCTAAAGTGGCAAACCGATACCATTAAAATGCACGACTTATACCTACACGATGTAATAACGTCGTACCTACCAGCCCGGACCCACGCACGCACATGACTCCATTGGACTTGCATTGCCACCGCTAACTCTTTATTGACCTCTTACAATCAAAACAGTAAGCGTTTCACGTCCTCGACCTAGTTCGAGCTCACATAGATACTAAAATGGGTTACTGGTTGAAAAGGATCCACCCACTTGACACAAGCTTCCCTCCTAAGCTTGGTCCCCACTAGGAATTCCCACTTAACCCTCTTTATACCCATGTATAATCACATGTCTCATCTTGGTTAAGTGCTTTTATTATGTTTCACATGCTACCCATGTTACCTACTTAACCCTTTATTATCCCTATGTCTAATCACATACCTTATCTTGGTTAAGTGTTCATTATAACCATAATCTTGCAAGAACCCTCACATTAGCTTACAGTTTTGTGGTTGTTGGATTTGCCAAGCGGTTATGGGCAGGCTTATACCGCAATTTGAATCTAACCTCGCATCTTTGCATTATTATGCATCTAATTTCTGCCTTTGACCTCTCACATTAGATTACCAAATTGCCATTGCTGGATATGCCAGGCGGTTCCGAGCAGGCTTATACCGCAATCTGAATCTAACCTCGTGTCTTAGGCGTTCATTTTCACTTTCTTGATTCAAGCCCCAATTTCAAATCTTGGATTATAATATATTCCAATCGCCCATAATTTCCAATCTAAATTATGTTTATAATTTTAATCCAAAATTATGCCTATAATATCATGTTCACAAGTTATGCCAATTTATGCCCAAACCAATTTCTATAGCCATCAACAATTTATGTCAAACCTCATTTTATTACATATTTCCCAAACTTTTCCCAATCGTTCCAACGTTATTCTTATGTAAATATCAATGCAATATGCTTAGGCTCGAAGTTAGCCAAATATCAAAAAGGAAAAAGGAAAAGAAGAAGGGGAGAGAATCAAAATATCCAAACTGGCATAAACATATAAATGGGCATGTGAAATGAATAACGACAAAGTAGATCAGATAGGAATATGATAATAGCAATTGGGTATGAATCTAAAGGATAAAAAATTACAAAACTTGATATGATTCACCTTATTTGCAGGAATATACATCAGATCCAATTTACAATCATATCACAATTACTTTTTAATTTAATTATATGTGAAAGTAATATAGACTCACAACGATAGGATTCATAGAAAAGAGAATTAGGTGTTGTTGTAGCAATTCTGATCTTGAATAATCTCTACTTCAATTTGTATATCTGATCTTCTAATTGGAATACTCCTATTTTGATTTGTTTTGGTGGAAAAGAATGGCTAGTTTAGATTAGATAAGCATGGAGGCGCCATAGATGATAACAATGAGATTAGGTTTAGGTTTAGGTGTTTATTTATAGATGTATTAGGTGAATTAAGGCCTTTAGATTAGATTAGAGATCATCAGAACCACACAACTCAAAAGACACATCATCCAGCCAATCCCCAAAGGAAACGTCATCAGAGAACTCTCTAGAATTCTCTGCAGATTTGGCCTCGGCATAGGCACACTTCCCAGGTGCGCCAGTGCATTTTTTCTGGCGCACTTCATAAGTGCGCTAGTTATCCCAGCCTGTTTTCTGATTTTTCTGCGCAACTTCTATCGTCCATAACTTCTTTATACATTATCCATTTTATGAAAAATCAAACTCTATCTCAAGCAGAATTCCGAGATGAACGCAATGGCATAACCTATTTCACCTAATTCTTCTTTAAAAATTAATTATTCTTTAGTTATCTCTTATGTCATATTTTAAAATTACAAGGTGTTACAGGAGGTGCTTTGGAAATCTTTGGAAATTTCTTGCATCTGTTGCAGCGTCGTGAATAATAAGCTATATCTCAATTTGCGATAGGCCATAAGTAGCCATACTACAATTTTCTTTTTGCCAATGTCTGTCCTCTGGTGTCATCTCCACGTTCACCTTCATGTACTTCTCTCAACACACGCTTGACGTCGTCATGTGCTATACGCCGGAGTAACGATACTAAAAATGCTTGTCGATAAAGAACGTCGCCCTACATGATATATCTTGAAGTTTTTCGGACGATGGTACAACATTCATTCTTTCTTGTCGAAAGAGCTCCATTATGAAGGAAGTCTTTATGGGGGTCATCCATGACTCTCTCTCAGGCTCGATCTCCAACACTGGATCAACTTCCATCTGATCAATGCTCATGCTGTCTAGTGTCTCAGTTGGGACCATTTCCATTCCTTCTAGGTTGTCAGAGCTTGCTAGTTTAGCCAATTTATCTGCCTTCTGATTTTCTGTTCATAGAATATGGGATATGTTGTAATTCTCTATGCCACCCAATAGCTCCTCGACCCTTTCTAGGTATGCTGCAAGTTGTGATCCTTTTGTTTGAAATTCCTTTCGAACCTGGCAAAAAACAATCTAAGAGTCACAAAAGATGTTCAACACCACTACTCCCAACTCCTTAGCAAACCTTAACCCGAAAATCAGGGCCTTGTACTCGGAATTGTTATTAGTGGCAGAAAAATTATTCGCAAGGAATAGTAAATTGACTGTCCTTCAGGAGTTATTAATACGACTCCGACGTAGGACCGTTGATCATTTTTAGCACTATTTGTGTAAAGCTTCCAGGCACTCAATTCCATGTTCTGTTCCATGGTACTACCTTTTTCATCTAATACATCCTCTTCGGGAATGGTCAGTGTATATCATAATCGAATGAGATTGAAAGTAGTTGTGAAGCTTTCTCGAAGTGGTCAATTAGTCGTAAGCGAGTTTTTCAATCTTTAGATAGTTGCGCTCCGTCGTAGCTAACTTCTTGCTCACAAAGTACACAGACCTCTGATCTTTATCCTCCTCACGTACAAGTGCTTATTTGATTTCATGTGACGACACTGCTAAATATATGAACAAGTCTTTGTGATCTACTATCTTAGATAATATCAGGGCCTTTCTAAGTGACTCAGCAGGTTCTAGAAGGCTTCAACACGGTCCGCGGTCCATTTTAAATTGTGATTTCCTTGCTTGATCAATTTGAAGAAAGGGACGCATTTTTTGTGGCCTAGAGATAAATCTACTAAGCGCCGTCACCTTCCCTGCTAGGCTCTACACATATTCAATTTTTGTGGTTCACTGACGTTTTTGATCGTAGCAATCTGGTGGAGGTTAATTTCGATATTGTGTGAGCTAACTATGAAGCCAAGAAACTTTCCTGATGCAACGCAAAAGGAGAATTTCAAAGGGTTTAGCATCATTCCATAATGTCAGAGGATATTAAACATCTCAGCCAATCTGCTGTGTGATCGGATGATTGTTTGGACATTAAGAGCTTATCATCCACATAAACTTCCGTAAATTTTCTGTGCTGGTTGTAGAACATACAATTAACCAAGCGCAAGTATGTTGCCCCAACATTCTTTAATCCAAAAGGAATTACCACGTAGCGGTACAATCCAAGGTCAGTGATAAAACTGGTACGTTTTTTATCAGGCACATGCATGGGAATCTGATTATATCCTGAGTACGCATCCATAAAAGAAAGAAGCTCGTGTCCAACCATTGAATCCACTAATTGACCAATTCTGGGTAAAGGGTAGTCGTCTTCTCAACAAGCTTTATTAAAATCTAAAAAAAATCGATGCATGTACGCCATTTTCCATTAGCCTTTTTGACAAGTACAAGATTTGATATCCATTTAGGGTATTTAGCATCTCGTATGAAACCATTGCCTCTCGGCTTCTCCACTTCTTCCTTCAGGGAAGCTAACATCTTCGGGCCCAGCATACGTCTCTTTTGCTTGACAGGAGGATGCTTAGAGTTTATACTTAGTGCGTGACTGATAATCGATGGTGAAATCCCACACATATCGACATGGATCCAAGCGAATACATCAAGATTCGCCCATAGAAAGTCTATCAATCCCCTCGTCCGGAGGGGGTCCAACTAAGATCCGGTCTTCAAGACCTTTGCCAGGTCATCGTCATCAATCGGAATATCTATAGTTACTTCATTAGGCATTACTCTTTTGCATCCTGAATCTTCGTCCTCTCTGGATTGCTCTTATGCATCCTGAATCTTCATCCTCTCTGGGATCTATGTGTTTGGGCAGATCATTGGGCAACTCCTTCTGCGATGTTTCCTTTATTTGCTATGCTGATGCCTTCTTTGCAGGAGGGGAGGCATTCTTGGGTTCTATGTTGTCACTGTTACGCATCATCTTCCATTCGGCCAAATAGCAGGCTCTTCCGGTAACTTGGTCACCACGGACCATTCCTACTCCAACCTCAGCCGGGAACTTTAACAATAAATACCAAGGTGTGATGCAAGCTCTAAACTCTGCTAGAGTTGGTCGACCTAGGAATACGGACAATCAATATTTATGACGACAAATGGGAGGATTCACACTCTCCGACGGTCTCCTTCCCCAAGTTTAACATATAGATCTACCACCCTCATCGGTGTTGTTGACGAACCATAGAAGCCACGTATCCATCCAGTGCACTACTTCAAGTATTTAGCTTCCAACTTCATTTGGTCGAATGCTTTCTTAAATAGAATGTCGATGGAACTCCTATTGCCAACAAGGACTTTCCATATGGTTACTGGACCGATGAGGGTCGTAATCACCAATGGGTCTATACTCGGGGATTCTACTCCCACACTTTCTCTATCTTTGAAAACAATGTCGTTGGTCATCGTTTTCTACTGCTTTGCATGAGTGGTATCTTCAAGGGCACTACATTCTCCTACTTCCGGATGTTTTGTGGCATTAACATACTGTTCCATAGCTCTGTTGTTGGATCCAAATGGGTGTGGTCCTCTAACCACAGTGTTAATAACTATCCCCTTTCCTTTTTGTTGGGTGGCAGCTCTCGGGGACGGCTGGTTTTGATTCGGTGTTGAGCCCCCTTTCTCTAAGGGCAACTTTATACTCGTCTAACTTTCCTGCTTGAAGAAAATTTTCCACTACATCTCTTAAGTGATGGCACTCATTTGTGGAGTGGCCATAAGTTTCATGAGATAAAAATCTTCCTCGTCTCATGTTCTTTCTCCGTTAAGTCTCTTGGCGGAGGCTTTTTGTATTGGATAATGTAACACCCCACATCTTTTAGTGTCACTCACAAAGGGAATGCACTAAGTTCTGTGGAGCATTTAGGGTAAAAGATGCAGATAAATTACAAGACAGACAGAAATTAAACAGTGGAAAATAAAACTTTGCTTTATTGATAAAATAGTTTGTACAATGGTTTCTTTACAATATCAGAGTATCATCTGTCTTACAAAATAAAGAAGCATAAAAACAACATTTATATTCCCCAATTTTAGCAAGAGCCAGCCATAGCATCTGAAAAGAGAATCCAAGCAAACTTCGACAAATCTTCAAGCTGGGAAAGAGTGGCAATCCAACTTAACCTGAGCTAAACTATTCCCTCCTTTACTACCTGGGGGGGGGGGAACGGAAGAAAAGAAGACGAAAAAAAATAGAGTCAGACATAAAGCCTGAGTAAGTTCAGTAACTTCTAGCATGTGAACATGGAAAACAAAACGACATGAATTAACTGAATACAAGATTACACCATGACGATAGGGTCAACAAGATTAGACAAGGTAATCACAAGATATGCTAAGATAAGATAAACTGGATATGCTCTGATACTTTCGCCACTTCGCTATTTCCTTGTTATACTGGTTTCTATATCTCTGCACCACCTAACTAGTGTCCCAACTAGTAATGATAACGTGATCCCAATCCCTGTATTCTCCATCGCCTTCAGGCATCCATTTATTTATTTGTTACCTAGATTTAATCTAGGCTTTTCTACCAAGTGCCTTCTAGATTCAACTAGAGTTTACGCTGTCTGCTGAACGCTTCTCGGATTCACGATTTATGCCACCTAGCCCAACTAGGGATTATGCTACCTGTCGAACGATGCCCCCAAGTCTAGGACACACTACCTAGAGTGGTATATGTTCCTATACTTCCCCACGCATGTATCGCGAATCGTTATCGCTTGTCTAGATGCACATGTCCTGTAATGTGCGGTCCGAGTCCTGTGTCAGGGCAAATCAAGGAATACAGAACTCGGTCGGGAGCTTTCAGATATCTGCCGATGCAGATGCTAAGGTCTGTTTTTATTTCAGTGGCTATGGTCCCACTTGACCCCTCCCTCAACTAATGAAAGGCACACCTTGTAAAATGGGAACTATACGCCGGCCCCTGGTGCCCCACTATCCTATGGCCATCCTCACCCATAACTAGATAGCAAGTATATGGTCTTTGGAGTTCTCCGCCTTTTCGCTTCACGTATCTCGATTGATTGAAGATGGATGGTAGACGACGAGTTGCTATCACAGGGCTACCGTTCTCTCGCCGAATCACGCCGGTCCATCCTAGTCTTTAGGTTGCCATGTATTGCAACCAAGGCATACCCCTGGTTCTTCTACGCAGACCTTAACCTCTGTGGGCCCAGGCGGATCATCTGCAACCTCACAGAGGGATACCAAGAGTACCCTCACGTCCCCTTGAAGCCTCGGGCTTCGTAACCCAATTCGTTGGAGCCTCCTTTTACTCAGACGGACGCTCGCACCTCCTCGTGCTATACTAAGAATTACTACTTAGTTTTACTAACTAAGATTTACCACTTAGTTTCCAGAATTGTTGTTTCCTTAACTAAGGTTTACTTAGTTCTCTTTCCCGTTAGTTTAGATTGGTTAAGTGTCATAGTCAATTCAAGCTAACTTAACCCTCCTTATTTATCCTGTTAAACTGGTTAAGTGTTGTCAATAACTCATGTTGACTTAACCCTACCACAAACCAAGTTGTATTGGTTAAGTATTTATTACTTAACCCTACCCATTCACCCTGTGTTGGTCAAGTGTTCCTTTTTAACTTTACCTTGCCCGTCTATTTTAACTAACATGTTATTATTAATGGTCAAGTATTATCCCTTCATGTTCTAGATTTAACCCCATTCCTTTATCACAACCTGATGGTTAAGTGTTCAAGTTTACTTAACCCTACGGTCTAGCCCAGCTAACATATCAAATTGGCTAAGTGTATTAGATTTTACTTAACCCCAACCTCTAGTCTAGTTAACATATTAATTTGGCTAAGTGTATTAACTTTACTTAACCCCTACAAGTCTCGTTTTGCTACCTTGAGTTTGGTTAAGTGTCTCTATGGACTTAGCCCTCCCATTCTAGCTTAACTGTGTTTAAATTGGTTAAGTGTTCCTATGGACTTAACCCTCCCATTCTAGCTTAACTGTATGGCCCTAACCCCACTCACCAGTCTGGTTGTCATGTTGAATTGGTTAAGTGTCTTAGTGAATTTAACCCTACCATTCTTGTTCTAGCTTTAATTAAATGAATTAAAGCCACTACCACTCACATTAGACAGGTATTGTTGCGACTACTGGATGTGCCGGTTGGTTCCGGGCAGGTTTACATCGCAATTCAGTCTAACCTCGGGTTGGGCATATTCGTGTTTTCTAAGTTCAAAAGGGGTTTTTATTAGTTTTCAAATCAGGTTTTGAAAGTAACCATCCCGTCCGTCGAATCAGTTAGGGATAGCCAGGGAGAGCAGGAAACTTGTATTTTCCAAACTCATGCCTAGACACTATCCTCTCTGTCACCTTAGTACTTTCTGGTGTTTCATTAAAAGAGATGTCGTTTAACAAACCTTTAATTTGTCTAAGTTTACATTTCTCATTTAGAACAAATTCTATAAGTAAATTATTCCTAATTTACTTATTTCCTAATTCCCCTTTTAATGTAAATTGTCCACATTCATTCTTATGGCCCATTTTCCCTCTAAATCATGTTTATGCTTTTTGGTATGTAAACTATACCAAATCAAGTGTCATTAACCATGATTTTGCTAATCCTGACAATTACTCCCAATTATGGCCAATTTCAAGTTTATGCCAATATACTTATCGAGCCAAATTAGCTAATCCAATTCTTATTTAACATTCTAATTCACGTCAAACTAGACTTATTACTCTAGTTCACTATTCATGTAAATACTAGATTTACACGTCAATACAAGATTCAAATTACACATCTTATAATTTATGTCAAATTTATCCAATTTGCAATCCTATGAACATGCCATAATACATGTTCCCAATTTATGCCAATTTCCAAGTTAAACTACGTTTTAGTAAATTTCATATTTCACCCCAAATTGCATTCCCACCGTTCGTACAACCGTGTTTCAATCTGGATTATAGATAAATCTAGATTCGTAGCAAATAGGGAATGAACCAAAGATTGCTATGAAAAGGATAGATACAACAACTGGCATAAAATGGTTTTGAATAACGACGTAGGTTCAAGAACGTGGGTAGACCTAACTTAATAGGTAAATTCCCAAGGTCTAAAACCAAGAATAGACAGAGTAAGTTCAAGAACATGGGTAGACCTAACTTAATAGGTAAATTCCCATGGTCTAAAACCAAAGAAAACCAAGGATAGGCAGAATAAATAATAGGGTTTATACCCAATCTCATAATCACAAAGCTTAAACAACACTTTCCTAATCATGAATCATAGGTGTTTAATCACAGATGTCCTTGTTTTGTCAAAGGCAATAGTTTATGTTTTCTAATCAAAGGCATAGGCTTAGTCAAGGAAATAATCCTCATAGTCACAGTTACAGTCATAGGCAATGTTCATAGTCATAGGCAATGTCCAAAGTCATAGGCAATGTTCATAGTCATAGGCAAATGCTCATAGTCATAGTCTTATTTGTCCTCGAATCATAACAGTTCCTAATTAGGTTCAAGAATGTAGGCACTGATTCGAATAGAGAGAGAGAGAGAGATTTGGCATATTCTTTTATTCCTTTAATTTCATGTCACGAACAAAGAAAAACGTTCAAATCTAAAAATAACTGACTTACAGAGATTAGATTAGAACAGAAAGATGGCGTTGCTAAGATTCGTAGAAAAACAGTCGTTGAAGTCGTTTGAACCTCCTCTTGAATCCTAGCTTGACTTGAACCTCTTCTTGAAAATCTTTTAGCAGCATTTCCTCATCTTGGTTTATTTTATATATATTATTTTATTTATATATTTTAGAGGAGGAGGAGGAGCCATGACTAACAAGAATCTTTGCAGCATAAGGGTAGTAAAGAATTGTGAATAGAGAAGAAGACCAGGGCTGTTTATATAGTTGCTCAAGACCTTATCGTACACGCAGCGCTGAGTCAGCATTGAACCTAGTTAAGAAAATAGTCCAGGTTCGCAGATGAATCTAGCCAAATCTTATCGTACATGCAGTGCTAAGTCAGCATTGGGTCCCACAAGCTGTTTTGGCGCAGAAATTTGAATTTCGAACTTTTGAATTCCTGGAATTTATTTAACTGTTTTATTCACATGAAATATTTTTATATGTATACAATTCCTTTAACGACCATTTTACGCGTATATATATATATATATACGCACAACTTTCATTTTATTTTCAAAATTCAAACGATGTTGCACCGTTATTTAATTCTTGCCATATTTCATTTACTATAGCCTTATCTTAAATTTTATCTTTCGTATACATATATTTCTGCATATATATATATATATATATATATTCTCATGTATATACATATATTTTCTTTATTTCCTTATATGTACATTCTTATCCTTTCAAATTTTGAATTTGTATATGTACATATATTTGCATGTTCAGTTGGCCCTCTTTAAAACAGAGATAAAAATTATGCTGCCGCCGGGGTTCGAACCCCCGACCTCCATGTTACAAATCCAATGCCTTAACCAACTGAGCTACAAAGTCTTTTGTTAATAAGTCTTAGAACAATGATAATTATTGTTCTTTCCTTACTTCTCTTTTTCATGTTAGTTGCAATACTTAAATTAAATCAATGCATGAATCTTTTTCTTTTAATGTTAATGCATTATGTTTGCAAATCAGTGCATGCAACATATTTACATCGCATGCAACCAATCTTTTTTTTCATATATTAATTAATTTTCATTATACATTACCATATTAATCCTATCTGTGGATATATATATACATTTTTAATTACATTAAAAATATGGGGTGTTACATTCTCCCCCACTTATAAGGATTTCGTCCCCGAAATCTTCTAGTTAGGAAGAATGTGTCCTACCATCCAATCACCCATCTACTCAACCATCCAATCACAGGTATCCATTATCCTTAAAAGATTTCTAATGCTTTCATGTTCATATGCATAGTGTGTGTATATGTCTTTATCTACTGTAAAATCAGGCAGTCTACTGATTCAGTCGACCTCCTTAATGCGAATCATGTCGGTGCCATGCGTCCAATCATGTATGCAAGCATCCCTAGTTACGTAAATACTACATGCGTGCACGGCCATTCATCCATATGCAACATCCATATGATAACATATCAGGCTCAACTTAAATACATATCTGTAAATGCAATATGAAAACGTCTGAACTGATCTAGTGTCTAATACGTATGCATATGCATTCACAAGCAACCACTTGCAACCATCAACCATAACATGTTTCAAATACATGTTTACATCCATTGGCTTCTACCTAAGGATCGAAGATACGACCTAGGTGATATACTTTGGAAAGAGAGAAACAATTATGCGCAAAGCCCCTAAACAAAGAAATCAAGGATACACCCTTAAGAAAAAGGGTATGACGCTAGTATCTAGCCTTCTTGAGCTTTACTCCACTGTATCTTAACTAATTTAACTTTACGATTGTGAAGTTCCGGATCTCCATTTCCAAAATAAATAGATTTCAATCACGGCGCCAAGTATATGTACTAAAATGATTAGAGGTCTCCCTCTTAGCTTATCCATCACGCCATAACTATGAGAGTCAAAAGATCACTCCGTACTTTTTAGAGTACCTGCCACAACTATTCATCTTTCACGCAAACCATCCAAACCGAACTCGACATTCCTCAAGTACAAGCCCCAAAGGCCTAAACCAATATCAGACAAACACCCAAGGAATATCTCTTCCGAATTTAGACGATCCTCGTGAGATGATATAAGCAAACCCGATAGCTATCCCCAAATCCCTACTAACAAAAAAATAAACTGGTCGGACCACCAATTGGATTTGAGAATCTAGTGGGATCTTTCTACTATACAAGTACTATGGTGCAGAGACCCAACTATGGAAGTGGACATGAACAAATGAGAAGTGCTAGAACCTAAGGAAATAGCACGAACAGAAAACTAGACTCTTCCAACCGGACTACCTTTCTCCTAGGTACGCTTGGTGGCGAAAGCATGTACTTATCCTTCTGAAAATCTCGTCCTCGTTCTTGTCCTTGTCCTTGTCCTTAAGTATATGCCCTATCATACCCTAGTAAAGATACTTCCTCTTGTCTTAGGTTTTATAATTTCTTCCTCCTTCGTGTGCTAAGTCTACATCCATGAATTCCTTATCCTAGGGTTATGCTCCTTAGCCAAACTCCTCATCCCCTTCCGTGTGTAGTCAAGTTGACAAATCTCTCGAAAACTGCCTCCATCGTCCGGAAAACCTTATAAGCTTTAAAAGAAAACTGCCCGTAGGTGAAACAACTACGGCTATGGATGGAAGCCGGGCACTACTTTGCCCTTCGAGGAGGTTACCTCCCAGAAAGCCAGGAGCCCCAGAGACTAAAGAAAGAAGGAGACAAGAATTTAAACAGAGGAAGAGAAGATAGTGCGTATGGCTTTGGGGAATATGCCTTTAAAACAAATCTCTTCTTTTGAAAATGCTTCTTTTAAAACCGTTTGAAAATAATTTTTCAAATCCTTTATCTGATCTGGTAACCTTCAGCTCTGATACCACGTGTAACACCCAACATCCTTTAGTGTCACTCACAAAGGGAATGCACTAAGTTCTGTGGAGCATTTAGGGTAAAAGATGCAGATAAATTACAAGACAGACAGAAATTAAACAGCGGAAAATAAAACTTTGCTTTATTGATAAAATAGTTTGTACAATGGTTTCTTTACAATATCAGAGTATCATCTGTCTTACAAAATAAAGAAGCATAACAACAACATTTATATTCCCCAATTTTAGCAAGAGCCAGCCATAGCATCTGAAAAGAGAATCCAAGCAAACTTCGACAAATCTTCAAGCTGGGAAAGAGTGGCAATCCAACTTAACCTGAGCTAAACTATTCCCTCCTTTACTACCAGGGGGGAACGGAAGAAAAGAAGACGAAAAAAAACAGAGTCAGACATAAAGCCTGAGTAAGTTCAGTAACTTCTAGCATGTGAACATGGAAAACAAAACGACATGAATTAACTGAATACAAGATTACACCATGACGATAGGGTCAACAAGATTAGACAAGGTAATCACAAGATATGCTAAGATAAGATAAACTGGATATGCTCTGATACTTTCGCCACTTCGCTATTTCCTTGTTATACTGGTTTCTATATCTCTGCACCACCTAACTAGTGTCCCAACTAGTAACGATAACGTGATCCCAATCCCTGTATTCTCCATCGCCTTCAGGCATCCATTTATTTATTTGTTACCTAGATTTAATCTAGGGTTTTCTACCAAGTGCCTTCCAGATTCAACTAGAGTTTACGCTGTCTGCTGAACGCTTCTCGGATTCAGGATTTATGCCACCTAGCCCAACTAGGGATTATGCTACCTGTCGAACGATGCCCCCAAGTCTAGGATACACTACCTAGAGTGGTATATGTTCCTATACTTCCCCACGCATGTATCGCGAATCGTTATCGCTTGTCTAGATGCACATGTCCTGTAATGTGCGGTCTGAGTCCTGTGTCAGGGCAAATCAAGGAATACAGAACTCGGTCGGGAGCTTTCAGATATCTGCCGATGCAGATGCTAAAGTCTGTTTTTATTTCAGTGGCTATGGTCCCACTTGACCCCTCCCTCAACTAATGAAAGGCACACCTTGTAAAATAAGAACTATACGCCGGCCCCTGGTGCCCCCACTATCCTATAGCCATCCACACCCATAACTAGATAGCAAGTATATGGTCTTTTGGAGTTCTCCGCCTTTTCGCTTCACGTATCTCGATTGACTGAAGATGGATGGTAGACGACGAGTTGCTATCACAGGGCTACCGTTCTCTCGCCGAATCACGCCGGTCCATCCTAGTCTTTAGGTTGCCATGTATTGCAACCAAGGCATACCCCTGGTTCTTCTACGCAGACCTTAACCTTTGTGGGCCCAGGCGGATCATCTGCAGCCTCACAGAGGGATACCAAGAGTACCCTCACGTCCCCTCGAAGCCTCAGGCCTCGTAACCCAATTCGTTGGAGCCTCCTTTTTACTCAGACGGACGTTCGCACCTCCTCGTGCTATACTAAGAATTACTACTTAGTTTTACTAACTAAGATTTACCACTTAGTTTCCAGAATTGTTGTTTCCTTAACTAAGGTTTACTTAGTTCTCTTTCCCGTTAGTTTAGATTGGTTAAGTGTCATAGTCAATTCAAGCTAACTTAACCCTCCTTATTTATCCTGTTAAACTGGTTAAGTGTTGTCAATAACTCATGTTGACTTAACCCTACCACAAACCAAGTTGTATTGGTTAAGTATTTATTACTTAACCCTACCCATTCACCCTGTGTTGGTCAAGTGTTCCTTTTTAACTTAACCTTGCCCGTCTATTTTAACTAACATGTTATTATTAATGGTCAAGTATTATCCCTTCATGTTCTAAACTTAACCCCATTCCTTTATCACAACCTGATGGTTAAGTGTTCAAGTTTACTTAGCCCTACGGTCTAGCCCAGCTAACATATCAAATTGGCTAAGTGTATTAGATTTTACTTAACCCCAACCTCTAGTCTAGTTAACATATTAATTTGGCTAAGAGTATTAACTTTACTTAACCCCTACAAGTCTCGTTTTGCTACCTTGAGTTTGGTTAAGTGTCTCTATGGACTTAGCCCTCCCATTCTAGCTTAACTGTGTTTAAATTGGTTAAGTGTTCCTATGGACTTAACCCTCCCATTCTAGCTTAACTGTATGGCCCTAACCCCACTCACTAGTCTGGTTGTCATGTTGAATTGGTTAAGTGTCTTAGTGAATTTAACCCTACAATTCTTGTTCTAGCTTTAATTAAATGAATTAAAGCCACTACCACTCACATTAGACAGGTATTGTTGCGACTACTGGATGTGACGGTTGGTTCCCGGCAGATTTACATCACAATTCAGTCTAACCTCGGGTTGGGCATATTCGTGTTTTCTAAGTTAAAAAGGGGTTTTGATTAGTTTTCAAATCAGGTTTTGAAAGTAACCATCCCATCCGTCGGATCAGTTAGGGACAGCCAGGGAGAGCAGGAAACTTGTATTTTCCAAACTCAAGCCTAGACACTATCCTCTCTGTCACCCTAGAACTTTCTGGTGTTTCATTAAAAGAGATGTCGTTTAACAAACCTTCAATTTGTCTAAGTTTACATTTCTCATTTAGAACAAATTCTATAAGTAAATTATTCCTAATTTACTTATTTCCTAATTCCCCTTTTAATGTAAATTGTCCACATTCATTCTTATGGCCCATTTTCCCTCTAAATCATGTTTATGCTTTGTAATAACCCGGAAAATACGAGCCAATTTAAAAAAAATTTAAATTGGTTATTTCAAAGGAATTTGAACAATTGAAATAGAATATTTCAATAAAATATTGAATTAGAAATAGTGAGTCAGTTTGCAAATTTGAATTCAAACTTTGACCGACTATGCAGGATGGAAAATATAACGGATTTTAGCGAAACCAAAAATATTTAAATCTGTTAGTCAATACATTTCTAACGAATCAGAAAAATCGAAGTTTCATAACGGGAATCAAAAGTTATGGCCGAATGAATTTTCAGAAGGGTCGGTATATAGAATATATAGCCCTGGAAAATTGATATTTTGCATACGACCTCGGAATTCGACGAAACCACTTTTGTTGGGTCCGGGACGTCAAACTATTTCTAGGTTTCAAATTTAATAATTTTTGAAGCTAGTATGTGAGCGTGGCAAAAGAAAATGTGTTTGGTCGATTTCTATTAAATTGGATCGACCAGAAAATGGCCATTTTTCAAACGACCTCAGAATTCGACGAAACTAGTTTTGTTGGGACCGTAGCGTCAAAACATAGCTAGATTTATTTTTCTGGAATTTTTCGAATCAGTTTGTGGCCCTGACAAATTGAAATGTGCGTTCAGAGTTAAAAATTAAATGTTTTATACTTTAATTTGAAAAATAACTGACTGTAACAGTCGAATTGGCCTACGAAACATATCCCATTGTGTCCGGAATGGGGATATTTAGCTAGGGGCGACAGTCATTGGGTTTAAAAAGGAGTTCGTTTGAGAAAACACTATTTAAAAATTTAATATAGTCCTTGGCCAATCATATTTCTCCATTCATAAATTTAAAAAAAAAATCAGAAACCCCCCACCCCCCCCCGACCCCGACATCGACGACGGAAAAGCTTTCCCCCTTCCCTGGCGATTTTCGATCGCCACAGCCCGAATTAGCTCCTCCCCCAGTTCAACTTTTTGTAGTTCTCCTTCCCCTCTTCAAATCCATATAAGGAGCTCCCCCTATCGTTGCTTCTATGTCGAGATATCCCCTTCCAAAGTTCCGACCTTTAAACCGCCGCCGCCGCCGATCTGGACCACCGAACGCCACCAAACCGCCGCGCGCCTGTAGCCCTCTCGAAGCTCTTCCACGTCCATCTTCCTGATCGTCCCCACGTGCCACTGATTTCGCAAAAACTGTAAACCTAGTTTTGAAGCTCGTGAAAGTGAGTTTTTCTTTGATCTTTACACTTTGAAAAATCATATCTTTTTGGTGTGTTGACGAAATTCGATGAAACAGGAAACATCGAGACCGCAAGGAAGCTCTCTACCCAATAGAAGAAGCCACGGATTTTTCTGACATCGTATTGATTTTTAGCGCTCAGAAAACCAAGGTGAGAAATCTAAATTAACGTGAAATTGAATGGAAAATGTCGTGTATAATTTATATTAGCGAAATATAAATTACATACGTGTTGTATACCTCATGTATATGCGTAGTGTAAGCTATATAAGCGAAGTATGAATTTTTACATGCATAGAATAAGTGATATATGTGTAGAAATGCTAGTGAAATATAGCAAATATATATTATATTATATATATATATACTCCCCTCGTCCACAAACCATGGACGATATTTATTGTGGTGAATTGGTGTGAAATATTGGATGAAAAATACGAATGGTTGAATAATTGTTTGTGGTTGATATTGTTTGGTTGTGGTTGAAAAATACCCATTGGTGATTGAAATGAATTGGAAATATTTGTGGAAATAAAAATAAACATGCCGCCTACATGCGAATTAGATGCATGAATCCCCATTGTCAAAAACCGCGAGGTTTTAAGGTAGAGCGAGGTGCCGTACTAGGGACGGTGCCGGTTTTAACTACCCTGCCGTTATGCTGCCGAAATTTTGAATAACCTTTGTGTGTTAGAATTATTTTCATGTGTTGAAATTATCTTCTTGCGTTGAAATTAAAGTCATATATTGAAACTATGTCCATGTGTGGAAATATTCATGTGTTGAAAAGTGTTGTGTGAAAATTAAATTCAATTGTGAATGAATGAAGTGTTTAAACAATAAAAATCACATTTTTATATATATATGAAGTATGAAAAATATTCGCCTTATATAAATAATTTCAATCATAAAAATCCCATCTTTCTAATATGAACAACATAAATAAAATGTCCATGTGTGGAGATGCTCATTTGTTGAGAAGTGTGTGTAGTGGAAAAGTTCATGTGTTGAATAAAAAGATCGAACGATAAAAATTACATTTTTATTGAAACTATGAAGTGCTGAAACATCTATTTGTCGAATAAATATTTTAAATGATAAAAATATCATTTTTATCATATGTGTGATATGCTAGAGAGATGCGGACGTTGAAATAAATATTTGTGATAGAAATATTATTTTTAACATGCATAGGAACTAAATAAAATAGTCATGTGTTGAAATCTATTTTAGTTCGCCAAAAATTATCATCTTTGAAATGTGAAGTGTTAAAAATAGCCACTTGTTCGAATAAACGTGCATGAGTTGAAATATACATTAACTAGCTAATGATATGATTTTAGCCTATGCATGCAACATTAGAATGAATGGTGTTTTTAAACCAAAGAAAATCAAATATGAAATTGAATGGAAAATGATAAGTGTTAAAAATTGTATATATGTACATGCATATCTATTGAACAGGTTAAAGCAAAAAGGGGCTAGAGAAGAGAAATAAAATTTTGTGCCCGACAAATAGGTACACATTTACCGCTTTGTTTGGGTGATGATTTTATGAGCCTGTTGGCTAGCCGCTTGGCTTTTTCTTTTTCTTTTTGATATGAGACGCCCGTGTGGCTATTTGGGAATTTTCCCAGACCCTCCCGTACAAAGGAGGTTATGGCGAAATTTTCCAAAATTTAAAGGCGTTAGTGAAATAATTGAAGTGGAAACGATATAGGAAATTTTGAATGAACTATATTTATATAAATATATAAATATAAATAGAATTAAAACGAAACGTGGCCGTGCAGTTCATGTTTTGAAACCGTGATTTCAAACGACTAGTGCGGGAAATCCGACCATCGGATTTTCCCAAAACTGAAACCGTTGGATTCGTTTTGAAATGACCTTCCTAATGATGTAAAATTTGTGAAGATCCAACGGTTAGATTTTCATATATGTGTAAAACAAAATTAGTGAAAAGCAGCGCCAGTGCATCGATACGACCTGAATCGTCGTTTATTTAGATTTGGTCGTTTTTAATTAAATAAAAATGGCGATATATCGTTATAAAGTACTATAGACGATATAGAGTGAAAATAAACCAATTTTGTTGTGTTTGCTTGATATGTGATGGTTGAATGTATTTGACATGAAAATTATAACTAAATAACTGAAATGTGAATGTTGAATAGTCCAACCATGTGATTAATTGGTTTGAAAATCTAAATATACGTGGATTATTTGAAAAGGCCGAGTTTATCTCACTTCAAATAATCGATCGACGTTGAGAAGTCGAAGACGACTGAAGACCGACGATCTCCACATTGGATGGATGGGCGCTACTGATGCTCGTGATTGGAGTAGCTACCATGAAGGAATTGAAGTAGTAGTCGTCCACACATACTGTTGATTGTACGGATATGCGAGGAATTGGTGCCTCCGGTTTCGTTCAGACCCAGAACGGACTTGTAAATGGACTGTGTGTCTGACATTGGATTTTGTTCTGTGTTGATTGATCTCTGTTAAATATATATCTGTTTGGCGGCAGAGAATTTATTCTCTTGCTTAACGTCCTTCTCTGAGACGTACGAGCTCAGAGGTTATGTATTGACAGAAATCAGTCGCATGGAGTGGATTGCCTATGTGGCACGCCTAAGTGGCATATGATCAGGGCTTCTGTTGCAAAGCAAAGTCTTGTGGTTGATGATCAAAGCATGGTCTGTGTGACGCAGCTTTGTGTATAACGTGAATTCGCGAGCCTCATACCCCGGTATGAGTCAAAAACGGGAGAAGGACCCAAGGAGTGCATGACGTTTCTTTCTAGCTATGGTGGTGTCAGTGACCTCCCAGCCCTGACATTTATATCTACTTTTCACCTGTGTGGTTGTTGGAATACGAGGCGCCTCGATTATAGGTCTGTAAGGACCGGGAAACGTGTGTTCAGGAATTGCCAATCCTCAAAAGTAAGAGAGGACCGGCCATGGAGGATCCAGGGGATTGCTGTGTGCGGTCCCGAGGCATTTGCTAGAGTGTCTCGAACGGAGAGGAGCTTGCCCCTTGCCTCGACTCATGAAGGAATCCAATTTCCAATACGAAATATGCGGACGTGATTGTATTACTAGTATGGCGATATAGTGGTATGGGTCATTTATGCCGCCTATGATTGATATTTATGATTGAAATTGCTTTTGAAACATATATACACTAGTAATAATATCAAGCACTTTAGTTTTATTCGTATGAAGCATTTTTGGCTATTATAAGGTAAAAACTCTATCCTCCGGCTTGCGTTGCATTGTGTGATGGGACCTGAGTCTTATAATGGCTTCATTTTATAAAAAGCATTGCGCTGATTTAATCGTTTATTTTATTTCATGCACTAGCACTCATTGGAGTAAACCCGTTCCGCGAAAGTGGCGTGCCCTCATTTTCACACGGGCAGCCTAGTTACAGGTTTCTGACGCACCTTTTGGCTTATGGCGAGGCTTGACTACACTGTGCTGACTTGGATTTTCTCCGCCATTATTGTATCTATATTATGATTCCGCCACTGGCGATGTAGACTGATATACCTTTTGTGTACTCTTTATGTATGATTCCGCCTCTGGCGATGGTGACTGATTATGTATCATTATGCACTAAGTTGTATCATGTACTGTGCTTCTCTGATGTGATGATATCTATATGATTCCGCTGTCATATGTGTGTAGATTATTCTATTTTCTGTTTATGCTATTATCTGTGATCTGCTAATGATGATTAATGTGTTATATTCCAATGATTATCCTTAACACCGTGTCACGGGGTTTTGGGATCGTCACATGCTTTTTGGTATGTAAACTATACCAAATCAAGTGTCATTAACCATGATTTTGCTAATCCTGACAATTACTCCCAATTATGGCCAATTTCAAGTTTATGCCAATATACTTATCGAGCCAAATTAGCTAATCCAATTCTGATTTAACATTCTAATTCACGTCAAACTAGACTTATTACTCTAGTTCACTATTCATGTAAATACTAGATTTACACGTCAATACAAGATTCAAATTACACATCTTATAATTTATGTCAAATTATCCAATTTGCATTCCTATGAACATCCCATAATACATGTTCCCAATTTATGCCAATTTCCAAGTTAAACTACGTTTTAGTAAATTTCATATTTCGCCCCAAATTGCATTCCCACCGTTCGTACAACCGTGTTTCAATCTGGATTATAGATAAATCTAGATTCGTAGCAAATAGGGAATGAACCAAAGATTGCTATGAAAAGGATAGATACAACAACTGGCATAAAATGGTTTTGAATAACGACGTAGGTTCAAGAACGTGGGTAGACCTAACTTAATAGGTAAATTCCCAAGGTCTAAAACCAAGAATAGACAGAGTAGGTTCAAGAACATGGGTAGAACTAACTTAATAGGTAAATTCCCATGGTCTAAAACCAAAGAAAACCAAGCACAGGCAGAATAAATAATCGGGTTTATACCCAATCTCATAATCACAAAGCTTAAACAACACTTTCCTAATCATGAATCATAGGTGTTTAATCACAGATGTCCTTGTTATGTCAAAGGCAATAGTTTATGTTTTCTAATCAAAGGCATAGGCTTAGTCAAGGAAATAATCCTCATAGTCACAGTCACAGTCATAGGCAATGTTCATAGTCATAGGCAATGTCCAAAGTTATAGGCAATGTTCATAGTCATAGGCAATGTCTAAAGTCATAGGCAATGTTCATAGTCATAGGCAAATGCTCATAGTCATAGTCTAATTTGTCCTCGAATCATAACAGTCCCTAATTAGGTTCAAGAATGTAGGCACTGATTCGAATAGAGAGAGAGAGAGAGATTTGGCATATTCTTTTATTCCTTTAATTTCATGTCACGAACAAAGAAAAATGTTCAAATCTAAAAATAACTGACTTACCGAGATTAGATTAGAACAGAAAGATGGCGTTGCTAAGATTCGTAGAAAAACAGTCGCTGAAGTCGTTTGAACCTCCTCTTGAATCCTAGCTTGACTTGAACCTCTTCTTGAAAATATTTTAGCAGCATTTCCTCATCTTGGTTTATTTTATATATATTATTTTATTTATATATTTTAGAGGAGGAGGAGGAGCCATGACTAACAAGAATCTTTGCAGCATAAGGGTAGTAAAGAATTGTGAATAGAGAAGAAGACCAGGGCTGTTTATATAGTTGCTCAAGACCTTATCGTACACGCAGCGCTGAGTCAACATTGAACCTAGTTAAGAAAATAGTCCAGGTTCGCAGATGAATCTAGCCAAATCTTATCGTACATGTAGTGCTAAGTCAGCATTGGGTCCCACAAGCTGTTTTGGCGTAGAAATTTGAATTTCGAACTTTTGAATTCTTGGAATTTATTTAACTGTTTTATTCACATGAAATATTCTTATATGTATACAATTCCTTTAACGACCATTTTACGCGTATATATATATATATATATACGCACAACTTTCATTTTATTTTCAAAATTCAAACGATGTTGCACCGTTATTTAATTCTTGCCATATTTCATTTACTATAGCCTTATCTTAAATTTTATCTTTCGTATACATATATTTCTGCATATATATATATATATATATATATTCTCATGTATATACATATATTTTCTTTATTTCTTTATATGTACATTCTTATCCTTTCAAATTTTGAATTTGTATATGTACATATATTTGCATGTTCAGTTGGCCCTCTTTAAAACAGAGATAAAAATTATGCTGCCGCCGGGGTTCGAACCCCCGACCTCCATGTTACAAATCCAATGCCTTAACCAACTGAGCTACAAAGTCTTTTGTTAATAAGTCTTAGAACAATGATAATTATTGTTCTTTCCTTACTTCTCTTTTTCATGTTAGTTACAATACTTAAATTAAACCAATGCATGAATCTTTTTCTTTTAATGTTAATGCATTATGTTTGCAAATCAGTGCATGCAACATATTTACATCGCATGCAACCAATCTTTTCTTTTTTTCATATATTAATTAATTTTCATTATACATTACCATATTAATCCTATCTGTGGATATATATACATTTTTAATTACATTAAAAATATGGGGTGTTACAGATAACGTTGAAGGTGTCCAGATATATACTCTTCAAGGTGTCGTTGAGCGGCATGTAATTTTCAAAAAGTTGGAATCAATACCCTATTCTTGGGATTATTTCTCCGATTCCTGCTCCTTTTGTTGTAGTTCTCACCTTGGCGGCCATTTCCTCTACTTTGGTTGCTGATGTTGAATTCAATTTTCCCTACGCTGTCACCAGACTGATTAACGGCGATGTTGTTTTGGATGTCCTCTCTCGCAATGTTGCGGGATTTCCTTTTCCGGCTAGTATACACCTCTTCCTGCTGTAGGCTGATATTAGCCTTTTCATAAAACAAATCCCTCTTCAACGACGGCTTTCCGACCAGATATTTCTTGAATTTAGTATTTTTTTCTACTCCATCTATTAGTGCCATCAGGATAGCATGTTCGTGGCGTTGCTCACTTTCGCAACTGCTAGGTTGAAACGATCAAAATATGATTTCAGAGTTTCCTCCGGAGCTAGCTTGACCACGGTAAGCTCGATGACGTTCTTGGATTTCTGATAGTGAAACCGAAACTAATTCAGGAAACTCTCACTTAGCTATTTGAAACTGGAAATTGATCGCAGTAGAAGTCGGGTACCCACATCTTTGCAAAATCTTCGAGGTATATCAGAAAAGCTTTGCACTTCACAACATTAGGGGCCGCTGCGACATTCATATACATCATCAAATGTTGTCGTGAATCAGTTCTTCCTCCATAATGGTTCATGTTAGTAGGTTAAATCGCCTCGAGAACTGGACATCCAATATGCCATTGGTGAAAGGCATATGATTGCGATCAATACCCCAATCTTCGTTAGTGTAGCCTCTGCAATCAGCCATAATTTGACGTACCATAGCTTCAAATTCAGCATTGGTTAAACCAGGCTAGGGTTCAGCACTTCTCGCTCTTCTAGCACTTCCAACTCCTACGTCAGGTAATGTCCTTCGGTTTTTTGCGGGAGTAGAGTTCCCTTAACCCCTGCAATCATGGTCATGCACAGGATGAGTTGGTTGAAGGAGTTGGCCTTCTGTAGGATTAGTAATGTTTGGTTCTCTTGGAAGGACATGAGATCCATGCATTTACAGCAGCACTGGTTCCGCTAGGCTAGGATCATTAGGGCCCAGGCAACGAGATGCGTCTTCACGAGATCCTAATGATCAAAATTGGATTTGCTTAAGGTTCTATGGTATCTCATATGGCCTCCTTTGGCGTGGGTTCCTTTCATTCTCCTCTGAAGAAGATGAATAGTCAATTAGTTGACGATAGGTAGGAGAAGGTGTTCTCTGTCTACGAAGCTTATCCATCTATCTAGCTATCGCACTCACATTCTCTCGGATTGTGGCACTATCACGTCTTTGGGCTACTAGAGCGACATTCGCCTCTTCCAACTTGGTGAGTAAGCATGAAAAATCAATCTATGAAATAGGAGCAGGTGCAGGAGGTTGGTTACTGGTTGGAGTAGCTAATGTTGGAGTCACGACATCAGCTTGATAAGTAGCATTAGGATCGGCCGGGTAGAAGCATCAACAAGAGCAAATTGGTTTGGATCACCTCCTTCGGGTTGGATTGGGGGTATGCCCCTAGTTGGGTTTGGAGCGCTGCACCCAGGTCGGATCGAGGCATCACCCTCGAGTCGAATCAGATCCGACCCGGTCATACTCGACCCGGGGTTTATCATGGTGGTGAAGACTTTCACATCATCCTGTTGTCCTTCAGTCACTTCATTCCTTCATAAAGCTTGAGAGGTTTGTTGTTCCTTACCTTTCCTTAGAGGCATGGCGTTTAAATTCATTGAAATTGGTAATAACTTCGAGAGTGATGAAAATGTGTATTATCTCTTCGGACTTGGCGATCCAAGCAGTAGAATGACAATCCAAAAAGCTAAGAATTCAGGTTCTCAGTGAAAGCACCAAAATATTAGACCAAAAAAGGCACTAACACCCAATCGACTAGAATTTGTAGAGAATAATGAAGAATAATAATCTAAAAATAGAGAAAAAGCAATCGACACATAGGATTTATAGTGGTCTGGCGTAAACGAGCCTACGTCCACTTTATAGTTCTTTGATTGAGTAATGAATTACAAATACAATGTTGATAATCACTCAATCTCACAAATACAGTCGATTCTCTCTCAAGATTTATAGAATTATACTCAAAAATCTGAAGTAAAACACTGATTAAAAGGAGAAATAATGATAATGGTGGAGTTCAAGTGTGTAGAGAGCCAAAAGATCCCCCAGAATGTCACTAAGGTGGGTATTTATAGAGGGTTCTTAAGAGAGAGTCGGATGCCACGTGGGACCCATCCATAAAATCTCGGAATTGATCATAGGCGAGTGGAGGAAGTGTTCTTGGATCGGGTACTACCAAGTGTCATTTAATCCAGTAAAATAGGCAATAGAATCTATCATGGGTTGAATAGGAATCTGCCTCAGAGAAATGGTTATGGGGTCGGATAGGGCTCTATGCGATCCGAACTGAAGACATTCGATTGTCTATCCTCGAACACATGCAGGTCGGGTGTGGTCTGATCCGACCCGATCACCTCGTGCCATAAATGATGGATTATCTCTCATTTCCAATCTGAAGCCATATCTTCGACTCTTCATCCTACCCGATCCGACTCTCTAGTTTAGCCAACACTAAAGTGCAACCGTTTCTTTGATTCGATGCGTTATTCGGAACCTGACCCGATGCCTTGACTCGACCCACTTGCTTAGCCAATACAAGTTCTCTTTCCGATCTACAGTACTTCGCTCCTTTCCAATTAGAACTCCACTCTTTGAATGATTCTGGTTCTTCTGGTATTTAGAATTAGGATGTCTGGAATTTGTGTGGCCTAGTCACAAAGTAGGTCAACAATATTCAAAACAAACTTCACTTTTTAAAATTACTATTACAATTAAATTTTAAATTTGAATATGCCATAATTACTTGAAAAAAATTTCAAATAAATTTTCCATCCTTACAAAAACTACTCTAATATATAATTCAATTCATTTCGGACTAAAAATTTCAACTTTTATTTTTTTTCCATTAATTTAATTGAATATAATATTCAATTAAATCATCAAAATGAAATGTGACTTAATCAATCCTTATATCTTCCACATATGTGTGAGTTGTGAATCCATAATCACTATTAACATTTTAAATAACATTTCCCATAATTAAATCATCCATTTACACATACGTGCATGCATACACACATGGTGTATGTATATACACATATCATGGCATATTTCATATGGTGTAAGCATTAGACAATTAACGCTTATATTTTTGTTAATTAACTGATTAACCGCAATTATACAATCATCAATCAACCAAAAACATTAATCACAATTATATATATATATATATATATGTTGACCAAATATATATACACACACACACACAAATGTTTTCACTTATTTATGTGTTTATATATATAATTATTGGGTTCTTTACTAACATATCCACTTCCAAATCAAGTTTAACATTAACAATGATAATTAAATTTGAGTTTCTTACTTCCATTAGTGATAACTGTATATGTTTACAACTCAAGATATAGTTAAATAACATTTCTCATAACTATTTATACTTTTCTACCCGATATTTATTTAAATAGAGTTTTCTCACCACCATAGATCCAATATCCTGAATGTTAATCTTTAATCCAAGTGTTATCCTAGATTTCTTCCACGCAATATAATATATATACATATATATTATTTTCCTCCATTTTTTCTTTTTTTTTCTTTTTTTTATATGAGAGAAGTGGGCATGAGTTTTGAGGAGAAGGGGAGGGTTGCACATAGGGAGGGGGCTATGTTGTTAAAGGCCCGCTAAATCCCTGCTAAAGCCCGTAGAGCTCTTTGGCCGCAACATTATTTCAATTTAGTGCTGATGAACAATAGCTTCGCTTAAAGCCCCGCTACTTTCCTCTACACCCGCTAAATCAATGCTATTTAGCACCATCTTTAGCAATATTAATATACAAAGGATGATTTGACCAGCTCTCTTTCCAAATAAATCAAAAAAGTAAATGTAAATAGATAGTTTTAAGTCATAAGTGTCGTATATAAAATAGAAATATGTAGTAAATCTCAAATCTAGTGTGCATAACCATGATATTCTTTGATTTTTTATATAATATTAATTAATATTCGTTTCTTCTACACAAATGATGTGAGAATGATAATTAATCAATTTTAATTATATAATTTTACATCTAATTAACATTTTTCCACCTCAGCTATAACCCCGTTATTTCCCCACTTTATCCCCGCTACAGTTTTTTACACCTCTATCGCTACAGAACCGCTAAGTGCATTAACTGCACAGGAAGGGGATCACATGAGGAAAAGGGTAGGGGGATGACATGGTGATATAGGGATGACATGGGATGATAGGGGGGATGTCGTTGTGATGGGGGGAGGAGGGGGAGGAGAGGGGAGAGAGGCGGAAAAAGAAGGCTCTTAGGTAGCCATCAGAGAAGGAGAGAGGCTCAAAGCAAGAAGGAGGAAATTTTGAGATGGAAGTGAATGAAAATGAAGAGGATTTGAGGTCCATATATAGCTTTAGGCTAAGACGGTAATTGCATTTGTGCTAAGCTAGGTGTCACCTTCCTAAACACCATTGCTTAGAATGTTGGATAAGTGTCAATCCACTTGCACAAACACATGCTAATAGTGTATGGTTTCAATTTTAATACTTGTTTATGCTAGAATTAGTTTTAGTAACCCCCTAGGATTATTTCAAACTCTAATTACTTGATTATGTTACAAATTGCATGTGTATTTGTCACATTTCCTGACACATTTGCTAACAATTTTTGTTAATGAAACATACAACTATTTTTGACAAAACTAGACAATGTTTGTAAGCGATTGTTTGATTTTACTTAATAACTTGAAGATGACTATTTTATTAAACAATTAATTTTAATATCTATTTTTGACAAAATAAATCATAGCAACCAATGGTTCTACGTGTTTGTATTTCGATGATTCATTGGCAAAAGCGGGTATGTTTCTTTACAAAATTTTGATGATTATATTTTATATTATTAAATAACTTTCCTTACCATTTAAAATAAATTATTTTATAGTTTGAAAAACTATAATAGACCAATTCCAAAATCATACTAAATTTCTATTTTAAATCGATGACTACATAATCTCATTTTTCAACAACTTTCGTCATTCTCTCTGAGTTGAAAATCCTTACGAATACTCTTAAGTATCCTTTGAAATTTAATTTAAAACTCAAATTCATTTATTAAATGCTTTTTAAATGGCTCAAAAATCAGGGATGTTACATTCTCCCCGGTTAAAACTTTTCATCCTCGAAAAGGAAAGAAGATGCAATACGAAAGTGAACAATGTGTATAAGTCAGCACAGATAATAATGTTGTAGTCATCCAAAAGTATGATAGTAAATATCAGAACAAGTGTGCATGGTGCACTTGTGGTAATATACATGGTCATGTCTTCCAACCTGAGTACATTCTATGTACTTGAGGCGGTTTATATAACAAAAGTATGTCAGTCAAAATGGTGTTAGTACTCTCAAAAATATATCCTAGCCCATCAAAATGTCTATCCTATCCCATAATATCCTAGTGCAACCTAGGCACTTATGATAACTATATATACAATATGTATTTTACATCTACATCCTCCTCTACTAATCATTGGACCCATCTGAGTCCCAATTTGAGGGTCCGACATGCTAAACTCCTCGGGCTCATCATCAGCAAAGTCCTCACCATCTGCGTCCATGCCCTCATCGCCAGCAAGATAACCGCCCTCATCAACCTCACACATATCATCATCATCAATATCACTCATGTCATCATCGTCTATTACGTCCTCGTCCTTATGAACTTCAACCATATCATCTACTAGCTCGGGGACTAGATCCCACTCTAGTCCATCTATCTCAAAAATATGTTATACTGGACCACTAAATCCATATAACTCTGTCATTACCTCATTCCATACATCATTTCCTAATCCATAGGGAATAGGTATGTCATCAAGCTGCTCCCCAAATCCCTCATCGTGGACTCCGATCGCCCCCATATAGGTCTTCTATCTCCTTATCGTCATCCATAGGGCTACCCATCACCCATGCTACATGCTCGTCGGCCACACTATCACTATCTACCAATATATCATTGTCTTGCTCATACTCGTCTATATGTATAGGCTCCTCTGGCTGAATGAGATCAGGTTCATGAGGTGGGGGAACCTATGCATCACTCTGCTCCCCGTCACTGTATGGGTCGACCATCCAATCGTCAGAATCACTAGAACTACTACTACCACCGCTGTTAGGTATAAACTAGGCCAAATACCGTAGAACACTTAGTTGCTTACCTCTACCTCCCTAAAATAAAGAAAATTAAGGTCAAACTTGTAAAACTTGATTCTAGAAGTTTATGAAAGTCTATAAATGATGTCTATTACTTTTAGATAACGTTTTCCAATTATTTACCAAATACATTTTAGTTAAAAATATGAAACTTAATTCACATGGTATTAGTAACTACCTACACATTTATTCTCTTACTCGGGTTTCAGAATTTATCAACTGTCCAAAATCGTTATTCTTTATTAAAGATAAGAACTTACTTTCTCTGATTAATTTTTACTCCTTTCTAGATTTTTTCCCCCAATATTCTTTATATCGTCAAATGCCTTATAGTCAAACCGTGAAATTAAATTCACTAAGTATTTGCCCTTGGATTATTAATCCTAATTAGTTGGTAAATGAAAATGGTTATTATTTAACCACATATATGTATTTATAATCTTCTAAAAACGTATCTCAAAATAAAATAATACTATTAACTCATTCTAGGGTATCTCTAACTCTATCTCTAATGAGTTTTGCTTATAGGATATTACTAATCCTAGCTTTGATGAGTTCTTTCCTTCTGTTCTAATGATTCGTACCCTACAGCTTTGAATAAATCAAAGCTTTGATACTAACTATAATGACCCACCTTTCAAGCCCCTCCTAATTGGTAATTAAACCAATTGGAGACGTTCTCAAAGACGAATGGTTAGGGGTACTTACACATAAAAACTGAATAAACGAACTTTTTCATTAATATCATCACAATATTACATCAATGTACAAGAAAATACCTGAGTACAACATATATTAGTGGAAAGAAAAATAGAAATAATACTTTAGGTTGAAGGACAATGATCTAGAGTATAACTGCAGCCATAATCTAGAATCTTACTCGAAAAAGACTCTAAAATAATATCTGCAAAAAACACAAACTGCTAAGTTGCCCGCATGGAAATATGAGCACCCAGAGTTTAGGTGGAAAACAATAAACTCTAAGTCAGTCATGGGACTAGTATGAGAAACCAAACAATTTTACCTTCAAAAAGTAGGTTAAGTCATAAGACCATGTCGTATAAGGAATGGGTTTCCCCTTATGTATACCATTGCATAAAAACTCGCAGTGTTTTTTTTTTTGAAAATGAGGCTACCATAAGTTCTCTCGGTGCACACACTATGCAAACGCAGCCATGAGAAAGGTTTCTCCTTGTCATAGCAAAACATACTTGATAGTAGATAACAAAATTCATTTGATATTATTATTAGTGTCTATAATGTGAAAAATACTTCCATAAATATATGTATATGTATTAGATGGCATAATGTCCCATACCATTATCGACATATAGGTTTACAACTAAAACCAGACAAACTCGCAGTGGAGAAGGAGAATGGATTTCCAACAAATGACCATGCTAAGGAACTTACTTATCGAATTCGGACACCTCTAGAGGGATGCCATGAGAATCAACACAAGTTCCCTACCAACATAAGGTCAGGATATCCTTTTGTAACAACCCGAAAAATCTGAACCAATTGAAAAATTTTAATTTGGCTATTTTAGTGGATTTTGAATATTTAAAATAAATTATTTTAAATAATAATGACCCAAAGTCTATTTGAATCGATGTTGGGAAATAAATATATTTATTTTAATTATAAAATAAGACCTGAAAGGTCTCGGCAATTTGAAAATTTGAATTCGAACTTTGACTGACTGTACAGGACGCAAAATAAAACGAATTTTGGTGAAACCAAAATTATTTAAATTTGTTTAAGAATATCTTTCTAACGAATCTGAAAAACTGAAATTTCACAGCGGGAATCAAAAGTTATGGCTAAATGAATTTTTAGAAAGGCTGTTATGGAGTTTATATAGCCCTTGAAAATAGACATTTTGCAAATGACCTGCGTTTTCGATGAAACCACTTTTGTTGGATCCGGGATGTCAAATTATTGCTAGTTTTCAAATTCCATAATTTTTGAAGTTAATATGCGAGCGTGGCAAAGAAAAATGTGTTTGGTTGATTTTAGTCAAATTTGGATCGACCGGAAAATAACCATTTTTCAAAAGTCTCCAAATTTGATGAAACTAGTTTTGTTGGAACCGTATCGTCAAAACATAGCCAGATTTATTTTTCTGAAATTTTTGGGATCAGTATGTGGCCCGGACAAATTGAAATGTACGTTCAAATCCATATTTGAATGTTTTATATTTTAATTTGAAGAATAACTAACTAAAACTATCGAATGGGCTTACGAAACATATCCCATTGTGTTCGGAATGAGGGTATTTAGCTAGGGGCGATAGTCATGGGGTTTGAATTGGAGATCGTAAGGAGAAGGGGTATTTTTGGATTTTAAAAATAAATATAAAATCATGGGCCAATCATAATTTCCCATTTCGCTTTCTCTCTCCCCGAAGCTCTTCAACCCGATGGCAGAAAGACCTCATCCCTTCTCTCCCCAAATCCGGTCGATCCTTGTAATAAAACCCAATGCCCCTTCAAGGAATTTTGTAGAGCTAGGTCCCAGCTCCAAATCTATATAAGCCTCGTTACCCATCGAGGCGTGTTTTTCGAGATCTGCGCCAGTAAAGTTCGACCGTGTCGACCTAGATTCCACCGCCCACGGTGGTTCGAGCTCGACCCCACCACCCTCGCTGGAAACCCTTCTCCAAGCCCTAGGACGTGGTATGTTCTGATCTTGGCCAAGCTCCACCGTTTCCACGCAAATTGGAACCTAGTTTTGAACGGGTTTGGAAGGTATACGGTAGTGATTTTATTTAACTGTTTATAGCACTTTAAAGCGCTATTAATTTTGATTTCACAATAAAAATCATATCTTTTTGCTATGTTGTCGAAATGCAGTGAAACAAGAGACATTGGACTCATGTGGACGTCTTCTACATTCTAGAAGAGACCGGATATTTTTCTGAGCCTTCTACAATTTTTGGAGGAGTGGAACCCAATGTGAGATTTCTGAATTATAAACAATATGGAATGACGATGTATAAATTATACGGTTGATGTATGAGTTATATAAGCATTGTACACCTCATGTATAAGCGTTGTATAAGTTGTATGTGCGATGTATAAGTTATATGCATTGTAAAAATCATATATGCGTTGAATGGAATTTAAATGAAATCGAAATATATTTATATACGTATATCTATATATATATATACTCCCCTCGTCCACAGACCATGGACGATATATATTGGCTGTGATTGTTTGGATTTTAGTTGATGTGAAATTTGGTTGATAAATATGAATTGTTGAAATGATTGATTGTGGTTAAAATCCCAATAGGATTAGTATATGGGAAAATTCGTCTGCGTACGAACCAGTTATTGAAATCCCCATTGTCAAAAGCTGCGAGGCTTTAAGGTAAGCGAGGAGCTGTACTCGGGATGGTGCCGGTTTTAACTACCCTATCGTTATGCTGTCGAAATTTTCTGAAATATTCCTGTGCTTGATTTATATTCATGTATTGAAATATATTCATGTGTTGGAAAATATTCATTTTTGAAATAAAATGGTTTGAACGATAAAAATAACATTTTTATCGAATGTATGAAATGAAAATGGTTTGAATGATAAAAATAACATTTTTATAGAATGTATGAATTAAAATAGTTTGAGCGATAAAAATAACATTTTTATTCTATGTACGAAGTATATAAAATAACCGTGTTTGAAATAAATTGTTTTGACAATAAAAATCGCATTTTTATAATATACATGAATCGCTAAAAATATTCATTTTTGAAATAAATTACTTTAACAATAAAAATCACATTTTTATCATCTATATGAAGTACATAAAATAACCGTGTATGAAATAAATTGTTTTGACAATAAAAATCACATTTTTACTATATACATGAATTGTTAAAAATATTCATGTGTTGAAATAAATATCTGTTGGATAAAAATATCATTTTTATCAACTATATGAGTTGAAATGGTTTTTGAAATCGAAGAATGGATATTATATATATAATTTAAAAAATTGAATAACGAAGCTGCAGTTCGTATTTTGAAACCGTGATTTCAAATGATTGTACCGAGAGATCCGGCCGTCGGATTTTCCCGAAACCGAGACCATTGGGTTCGCTTTGGAAATATCTTTCCAATGACACCAACTTTGCAAAGATCCAACGGTTGGATTGTGTGGAATGTTTAATTCAAATCTGAATGAAAATAGCACCAAAATGGATTTTATATATATATATATATAATTAAAATAAATCAAATAACGACGCTGTAGTTCGCATTTTGAAATCGTAACTTTAAACGATTGTACCGGGAGATCCGACCGTCGGATTTTCCCAAAACTGGAACCGTTGGGTCCACTTTGTAAAGATCTTCCCAATGATATAAAATTTGTAAAGATCCACTGTTAGATTTTCAGATATGTGTAAATCAAATTTGAAGAAAAAAAGCGTCATGGCCGCGTTATGGCCTGAAGCGTCATTTGAATAAATTGGCTATATTTAAATAAATAAAAATAGCGTTAAATCGCTATAAAATAATATAAACGATATGGAATGGAAATAAATTTAATTTACTCGGTTTATAGGATATTTGATGGTTGAATGTATTTGACGTGAAAATTACATTAATGAACTGAATTATGGATGTCAGATAATTTAACCATTGAAATGAATTGATTTGAAATTCTAAATATACGTGAATTATTTGAAAAGGCCAAGGTAATTCTCATTTCAAATAATTGGTCGACGGTTAGAAGTCGAAGATATGAAGATGGTGCAAGACCGAAGATCTTCACATCAAATGGATGGCTACTGATGCCTTTGATGGGAGTTGCTTCCCTGAAGGGGTTACAGTGGTGGTCGTCCGGACGTACTTGTTGATTGTTCGGATGTGCGATGGCCTCTCACATGTATTGGACGTACGGGGGAGGAATAAGGTGCCTCTGGTTTCGTTCAGACCCAGAACGGACTTGTAAATGGATGTGTGTCTAACGTTGTAGATTAACAATGTAGCATACAGAGATGCTGTGATCAAAGCTTTTCTTGAAAAGCAGAGCTTTGTGGTTGATGATCAAAGCAGGGCTTTGAATAGCTAGCTTTGTGTTTAACGTTGACTTGCGATCCTCACACCCCAGTCTGGACCAGAAACGGGAGAGGGCTTCAGGGAGGATTTGCGTTTCTTTCTAGCTAGGAGTGGTGGCTTGGGTTTGACATGCCCGTGCATTTCACTTATGTGGATGATGGATAGCGAGGCGCCTCGGTTATATCGGTCGCTCCGGGGCCAATGGTTTTGGTCGGTATATGACCAGTTTACGCCCCATAGGGCGGGGAAACGCAGTGTTCAGGCATTTTAATCCACTCCGTGTTGACCGGCCTTGACGATCCAAGGCTTGTCTACGCGCTTGCCTGAGGCTTGGGCTAGTGAGTCTCGAAGCGGTAAGGACGATCCCTTGCCTTGGTTCATGACGGAAATCCAATTTCCAAATACGACATCGTGAGGTTTTGATTGTATACCTATATATGACGACATAATGGTATGGGGCATTTATGCCGTCTATGATTGATACATATGATTGAAATTGTTTTTGAAACATATAAACACTAGTAATAATATCAAATTCTTTTGTTTTATTAGTATCAAGCATATTTTGGCCATTATAAGGTAAAACTCTATCCTCTGGTTGGTGTTGCATTGTGTGATGAGAACTGGGTCTTATAATGGCTTCATTTTTATAAAAAGCATCGCAATGTTTTAAATGAATTACTTGTTTTGAGCACTGGCAATCCAATGGAGTAAACCCATTCCGCGTTAATGGCGTGGTCCTGTGATTGGCCTAATTATTAAATAAAGTTAAGAAGATTTCTCATACCAGTCCCATAACTGACTCGTAGTTTGTTTCACTTGCAAACTACGGTGCCCTATTTCTACACGGTCATCCTTGTATTCAGGTTTTACCAGGCTCTTTCTGGATAGCTATGGAGCTGAAGATGGATTCTATCATTTCTTTCTTTTTATGTAGTCCAGCTCCTGTTGTACATATTATGTTTTTGATTCCGTTATAGGCATTTTATGTAGAGCTGAATTGTATTTTGTACTAAGTATGATCCTGTATACTGTGTAACTCTGATGATTATGTTTATCCAGTGTATTCTGTTGTACATTATCTGGTGTATTTGTATATTTCTGTTCTGCTATTATTTGTTTATGTGTTATATTCCAAAGATTACCCTTTCCACTGTGGAATGGGGGTTGGGGTTGTCACACCTTTCCTGGTCACTCTAGAGTATATCATCTCCCGGTCGTTATTAACCTATAATCTGGGCGCCCGCAACGTCAGCAACCATAAAAAGTAGAAGTCACCATTAAAATAATACATGGGCTCCATACCATGGTACAATTTTTTATCTAGAAGGATATGATAACTCATAACCTTGTTGCATCTTTCCTTTTTTGGTCATTTATTGGGGTGTGAGACTTGTCAAAGTCTCGTTACAAAAACCTACGCTCTCTAAGCCATACTTTAATCATCAAAAGCGCATCACTTGGTATGCTCATTGAGTCATTCCATAATACATGATTGATAATCACTAACCATATCACTGCTCGTATGTCTCAAAGAAGGGTGTTAAGCTAAGAGAATAAATTCTCTACCACTAGCAGAAATATGTTTAGCAAAAACCTATCATATACTACAAGATACAATGTCAGGCACACATGCATACAAGACCATTCTGGGTCTAAACGAATCCGAAGGCACCTTATTCCTCGTCCAATAAAGGAGAGGGTCCCTTGCAATCCGCAATTTCTCCAAATACGTCTAGACTATTGCTAAAATACCGATGTGTCCATCTCAAGTAAGGAGCTTGTAACGATCCAGAATTTTTAACCAATTTAAAATTGAAATTTTTATTACTTAATTTGAATTTAAATTTGAAATTGACATATATATATATATATGGTTTAGAAAGTTTAATCATTTTGATAAGTTATATATAGATTTTACTTGAATTGTAAATGAGAATGATAATTAATAAGTTTGGATTTATTGATACTGTTTATCGTTTGATCGGACTTGTCAAACCGTAATACGAATTTGTAGCATTAGAACTAAGTGTTGCCCTTAGTTTTCGCAGCATTTTAAAGGAAATGCTACCAAAAGATCACTTTCCCTCCTTAAGAAAAGTGTAAGGACACTTGTATTTTTGCATGACTCCTTTCATGCATGTTTTATACTTGCCCCTTTATGTGTCATTACCTCCTTAACCCTCCATTCTTATATAAGGAGGCCTTTCCTCCATTTTTTAACCATTCCACTCCATTTTCTTCTTTTCATCTTCTTCTTAAAGCTTATGGCTATGGTTTCCATGACATACGTCTTCTTCTTTTCCATCACCACCTTGCCGAAGTTCGCCATCCTCCTCCTCCGCCTCTTATAATATATAGAGAGAGAAAGATTAGTATATATTATATGATATATATTTTGGTGAAGTAGACGGTGCGCTGAAATACTGTCTGATGGTTCGCTTAACTAGGCTCGCATACCGTGAAGATTTGGAAAGCTGTTAGTTGAGAACTGTTTAACCACAATTTAAATATTTAATTAGTGGTTAGACTAATTTAAATATAGTGATGAATTATTAGTGGCTAATGATGATTGATGTTTGTTGTGATGGATGATGGATGCATAGTTTAGACCACACACACTATTAAGCGTTAGTGTTATAACGTTTGTGCACAGTAATGATTTATTTAATTATGTTGATGATGGTTGCTATGGATGTTTAAATGGTTGTTGATGTTATTTTGCACACACGATGACACAACAATTATGATATACATTGGTGATCGACAAATCTCCTTCTTAATTAGAAGCAATATCATTATTGAATTTGAAGGTTAATAATTTGGAAAGACCATATGTATGAATTCATATATATTGCCAAAGTCCTTTAAATGAATAAATAAATACTGGAACATTCTAGGATGACAGAGAGGATAGTGTCTAGGCTTGGGTTTAGAAATGAAGATTCCTGCTCTCCCTGGCTATCCCTAACTGATCCGACGAATGGGATGGTTAATTTGAAGTTATTTGAATTTAGAAATGAATTGGAATTTGATTTATTAAGTAAAAAAATAAAAGTTGAATTTTAGATCCAAAATAATTTAAAATGTAAATTTAAATGATTTTAAAAGGCTTATATAAGGATATAATAATTCTCTATGATATTTTGAAGTATCGTAGAATAATGGTTATTACGGTCAAAATAGAGCTTGTCGCATAACGACAATTTACGTATTTTAGATGGAAACTTTAAACGCTTATAACTTTTGCAATCTAAAACGGATTTCCATAAAATGAAAAATGTTTGATTTCCATTAACAAGAACTTTCAAATGAGGGAAACCAGATTCTAAATTCGAGTTATAATTTTCAAGTTATGTTTGAAAATGTTTTGGAAAAGGTCGATGTAAGAACAATCGCTGACCATAACTATAAACAGCTATTTTTAAAAGTTTTAAAAATATGGGATTTTTTTTTTAAATCATTATAAATTATGAAAAGGTGTTTTGAATTGTAAAGTTTAAGTTTTGGCTAAGATAAATGATATTTTGATCAAAATAGTTAAGATAACTGTTTTGTAACGCTTTTGTAATACTTTTAAAATGCTATTGCAACGCTTTCTTCGAAAAGAATCTATTTTGAAGTTTTAACCCGTAAACTATCTTTCGAACCACAAGTAATGATTTGTGGAATGTTTTCAAAGGTTTTAAAGTATTGGAAATATTTTAGATGGAATTTAAATTTATTTATTTAATATTAAAACGGGTTTTCCAATTTTAAATAGTTGGATATGGTTGGGGTTAAATCTTCGGATGTTTGATATTAATTTGGTAGATGATGACTCTTACTATTTGAGGAATATAAAAGGTAGTTCACTATTATTATGTTTATAGTGTGAGTTGGATATCAAGATTAATATTAAGTATAATTTGTCGGTATTTCTATCCAGATCTAAAGTCAAAGGGTTGGATAAGTCTTTTAAGTAAGGTATGGGTTTCCCAATTTGATTGGGATAAGTTGGATAGTGATAATCTTCGGATATTTGATATGAAATTCTTTGGTGTAAACATATACTATTTGACGAATTTGGAAGATATTATTATATCGTTATTCCACTTATAGTATTCGTTGATTATGAGAATTAATATCGAATATAAGTAGATACAATTTCTGTGTAACTTAAGTTCAATATCCATTGATTTGGGTTTTGTCGTGAATCATATCTTCAACAATATCATTCTTGAAACCCAACGAGATTGAGTTGTGGAAATTCATATCGTAAATTGGGATTTAATCAAATCTTTGATTTGAGAAAATTAATAATAAGAAAATGGAAACCAAGTATAATCTTTTAGTTAAGATTAAAGAATTAAATGTTGGAAATCCGATTTAATTAGAAACTATGGTTGAAATATGGATTGAAGGATTTTCAAAAGAAACTGGGTTTTGATAATGAGTTATCAAACGGAAAATTAATTAAGGCTTTGGGGCTAGATTATCTTTGATTTAAGGGATGTGTTTTAAAGAAGAAGGGTCAAATATGGATTTTGTTAAAGATAATTTTAGAATGGGTTTAAAGGAATTTAATTTAACAAAATCTAAGATGGAAGGAGATTTGGTTGAAAGCGTGTGTGTTCTATAATTGTAATTTTTTAAGTTGCGCTTATTATTTGGAAAGACTGGGACTGGATGTATGTCCGAAAACCATTCCAAGTAAGAATACGACGTTGTGGAGCAAATAAAGACGTTGAAGATGGTATTGAAGACCGGGACCCTTCATATCGTAAGGACGACTTGCTGAATGTCTCAAATGGGTTGCTCCCATTTGTAGATGGATTTTATATCAGCTAAGTGGCAAGAAGCCCAAACGTATGTGAAGGAATTTTGGATTGGTGGTTTCGTTCAGACCCAGAACGGACTTGTATGGATTGTGTGTCTGACATTGTAATTGACTGTGTAGCACTGATCTCTGTTAAATATATATCTGCTTAGTGTTGGCGAATTTATTCTCTTGCTTAAACCCTTCTCTAAGACGTATGAGCTTAGAGGTTATATATTGATAAAAATCAGTGATGCATTGTGAATGGACAATGTGGCATACTTAAGTTATGTGGTGAGCTACAGATGATCAAAGCATGGCTTATTTAAGTGTAGCTTTGTGTATATCGTGACCTCAGCAAGCCTCACACCTCGATAAATGGCCCCTTCTAGATAAAAGGTGTACTATGGTACCGAGCCTAGGTATTAACCTATGTGGTAAAAGCATCTACTTTTGTGGTTGTTGTTGGCGCGCGCTCGGAAAGGTCGGCAACGACCGGGAGATGACATACTTAGACGTACTCTAAGTTACCCAGTTAAGGGTTAACCCGGCCTTGTGTTGGCATGAGGAGCATCACTGTTGATCATCGGACATCCCTCTAGAGGTGTTCAAAATTCAGTTCGGAAGGAAGTTCCTTCGCCTGGTCATTGTTGGAAACCCAATCTCCGCTACGAGCCCGTACGCTTTCGATTGTTTACCATACGTCAGTATTGTATATGGTACCTATGCTGGATAGGATTAATACATTTACTTTCAAAAAAAAATTCGCACTATATTATAGTATTGAAAGAGGATTTTCACGTATCAAGCATTTTTGACTGCATAAGGAGAAACCACGCCTATGTGTGCGTTTGCATTGTGTGTGTGTATGCCGCGAGATCTTATATTAGTTTCATTTTTCAAAAAATCATTGTGAATTTCTATGCACTGGTATTCACATGGAGTAAACCCGTTCCGCATTAGCGGCGTGGTATGGTGAATTACCTAACTTTAAAATAAACCCTAAAAACAACTGTTTTGAGTTCTCATACTAGTCCCATGACTGACCTGGAGTTTATTGTTCCCACTGGTAAACTCTGGGAGCCCATAATTTTTACATGGGCAGCCTAGTAGTTCGGTTCGTAGATTTAGCTTTGGAGTTAGTTGGAGCAGGATTCTGGTTTTATCTGGAGCTATTATGTCTTGGAGCATTTGCATTCTTCAGCTGAGTTTAGTATCTTTTCCGCTATGTAACCGATGTACTCTGATGTACCTCTTGTAACTCTGATGTAATATTATTTTAATGATAATGGAAAAGTTCTTTTTATTTTGTTCAAATATGTAAGTGCCCCTAACAATCCGCCTTTATGAACGATTTAAGTTGGTTTAATTACCAGCGAAAACCAGGCAAAAAGCCGGGTCGTTACTGAGCTACCCACGAGAGACCTTAAGGAAGCAGTCCTTTTGATGTGAAGGTTTCCGGTCCTGAACACCGTCGTCAAACTCATTGATTTATTCCATAACGTCGTAGTTTTATTCGGAATGATTTTGTCGGACCCGAATTCTAAATTCCGGTCTTTGTGAAAAACACACGCTATTTTAAAATTATAAGGAAATATAAGATTCACTAAGTCTCCTTTCCATTTCGATTGGTTAATTAAAACCTTGTTAAAATGATTCATTTCATAAATCTCCTTTTAAATGTATCTTTTAAATACAGGTTAATAAAATTATTACTTTAAATTCATTAGTTCCCCAATCCCAAACAAATTTGATATTAAATATAAGATTTAAACTGAAATTGTATCAACTTATATTCAATACCAATTATCGAATACAATGAACACTAGAAGGGTAGTAACAACATAATATTTATCTAATTCCTCAAATAGCATCTATCTGAATAGCGGAATTTAATACTGGTTATCAGAGGATTCTTTCCATCCAAATCTGATTTATTTGAATTTGGAAAAGCTACATCTTAGCCAAAAGATTTATCAAAGTATATCTTTTCTTAAATTCCAAATCAAACTCAATTTTGGGTTTTAAGAATAATGTCATTTAAACATCGTTCACAACAAAACCCAAACACCAATTGATATTAATATATAAGATTTGTATAGAAATCATATCAACTTATATCCAATATCAATTTCTATATTCAACAAAGAGTATAAGTGAAATAATGGTATAATTACCTTTCAAATTGCATGATTAGTATAAGTTCTCTTCTATGGAATTTAACATCAATATCCGAAGATTTATCCCTATCCAACTCCAAATTTTAATTATGGAAAACCAGTTTCATTGTTAAATAAATTTAAACTACTTTAAAATAATTTTGTTTAAATGTTTAAATCTTCTTAGAAACATTTTATTATCATTCTAAAATATTTATTTAAGTTACAGATAACTCCAAATGAGTTAAAAACCTTTAATTAAACCATTACCGGAAAATGTTGTAAAAGCGTTACAAAAAGCGTAACTATAGGCTTATTTTAGCCAGTTTGGTAAAATGACTTTTATAATACCCAAAACTTCATTTTATCGATCAAATCACTTTTAAATGATTTATAACGATTTTACAATTTTTTTCCGTATTTTTATTTATTTAAAAATAATCGTTTCCCGTTATGGTCAAAGAACTACACTTATAGAGACTTTTTCCAAAATGGTTTTTCACATAACTCGAATTCTGCATATTATATTTTGAAAATTCCTCTTTCATTTGAAAACTATTATCATTAGAAAGCGAACATTTTTTGTTCTGAAGAAATTCGATTAAATTTACTCACATTATGAGCATTTAAAGTTTATAGTTGAAATTCGAGAACTATTGTTGCGCGACTAGTCCTATTCAGACTATATTATAATTTTATATCAAAATGAATCCAATTTAATTTTAAATTGTTTATAAATCATTTTAAACACATATATACTTATTTGAAAACAATATTTCAAATTTTACCTTTTGTATTCAATATTTATATTTAATGAATATTGTAATATTATTTTATTATTAAAATAATATTATTTTTCAAAACTTATACATTTGAACTCAAATTTTCCTAAAACCCACTAAAAAATAAAATAAGATAGTTTGGATAATAAAATCTATTAAAACACTTTTTATATATTCAAACCAAACTTTACTCTTTAAAGTTACTATTTACAATTAAATTTTAAATTTGAACACGCCATAATTACTTGAAAACTTTTCAAACAAATTTCCCACCTTTGTGAAAACAATTTGTAATCTCTTAAATTACATTTCCAAATCATTTCAGATTAAAATTTTCAACTTTTATTTTCCTTCGTTTATTTAATTGAATATAATATTCAATTAAATCATCAAAAAAATGAGACTTAACCAATCTCGGTATCGTCCACACATGTGTGTGTAGCGAACACATAATCACTATTAACATTTTAAATAACATTTCCTATAATTAAATCATCCATTCACACATGCGTGTATGCATATATGCACACGCATGGTGTATGTATATACACATATCATGGCATATTTCATATGGTATAAGCATTAGACAATTAACACTTATATTTTTGTTAATTAATTATTAACCACAATTATACAATCATCAATCAATCATAAGCATGTATGTATATATGTGTATATATATATATATATATATGTTGACCAAATATATACACATACACATACAAATGTTTTCAATTATATATATATTGGAAATGGGTTCTTTATTAATGACGAAAAGAACACTAAGTGTCCTGCATCCTTAAAAACCTTACCAACGTAGTTAGGAAAAAGAGCGCAGCGACACTTACACACTTTCAGTTCAATAAACAAATACAAATAGAACAAAATATACCTCCATACAACACTACTTATCCAAACCATCCCAGCCCATAAACAAAAGACACTTTCCTCATTCACAAAGTCAACCTGGATCCACTTGAGGAGGTAATCAATGCAATTCCTCTTCTTCTCTTCCAAACCAACGTCGGCCGCATAGCTGACTTCGAAAATCCACATCGATCAGCTTCCATCATGTCTTCTCCTCCAAATAACGCCCTTCAAAGATGCGACTATTGCGTTCCTTCTTGATGTTGTGAAGAACAGTTGAGATACCAACGCTACCGAGGTCATACAAAGACGATCTACAGCCATGGAACAACACCACTTCTCGGCTCTGATCAGATAAAGTAGGAAGTTCAATATGATGGAGACCAAGTTTGGACTGAAGCCGATTCAACAGGGTGGAGCTGAAAGGGCAGGTAAAGAATAGGTGATTGTGATTTTCTGCAGCTTGATTACATAGAATGCAAGTTATAAAAGTAGCCATTCCCCAAGCTGCAAGTCTATCTCTTGTAGTTAGACGACCTAGACAAGCTTTGTAAGTTGTGTAACAATGTTTCCGCACTGTGAGTCGATGCCAAACAACATGAACCCAGTTAAATATTGGGTTAGGACGTCTAATTACATTCCAACTCGTGAGAATTGAAAACAATTTGAATCAGTTATGCGCCAATAATCCTCACTAGTAGCTGAATCAAGGGGCATCGAACTTATTTCCAACCCAATCTCATTGGTTGATGGTAGTAAATTAGGATGCAAAGTTCCTGCTCGACTGATATGATTAACCGAAAATTTCTTTTCTACCTGTAATTTGCCCTATGCCACCCCAATATATCAACTAGAGACTTGTGATTTATCCCTGGGTCAAACCATAAGGATGTATTAACCCCCGTAGTTATGACCCATTTGACCAAATCCTGAACAGAATCTCTATTACATAGCATATGATTAAACGTACTGGAATAATTGTTATTGGTTGCCATATGCCAGAAATAATTGGTAGAACAATATTTATTCTTGGTCCAGTTGCTCCATAAGCTATTCTTGGAAAGAAATGACCACATAAGATTTATCATGGAAGTTTTTTTTTTAAATCTGTCAAAAGTCGTAATCCAATACCTCCCTCTGCCTTTGGTCTACAAAGCAACTCCCAAGCTATTTTATGATATTTACCACTCTAGAAAAAATCCGCACACATTTTTTCAATTTTCTGAAGCATAGAGTTCGGGATCTGGAAAATTAATAACCAGTATAATATCGTAGGTATAATAGTGCTCTGTATTAATTCTGCTCTTCTGGCGGTGGACAGTAAACTACTATCCCACCCCTCGATCTATTTACACACCTTGTTAAGTAGAGAAGTGCAATAGTTCGCATGCATGTAGTCAGTCAACAGCGGAACACCCAGATACTTTATAGGTAGAACATCTTCTTCCATTCCCACTATTTGTAGAATCTCGTTCTTTTGTGTAGCAAACCAGCTGAAATAAATCATTGATTTAAACTGATTTAATTGTAAACCAACTGTATGTTGAAGTTGCTGAAAAATCTGAACCAGCTGGCGCATTCGGAACCGAAGCAGTAACAAAAATCATAACATCGTCTGCATATAGCAGATGGGAGATTACAGGCTGCACCATAGAAATGGTATGAAGTTGCTAAGTGAATACAACATCTTCCATTAGTAACGAGAAGAATTATAAAGCAACACAGAACAAATAAGGGGATAATGGATCCCCTTGTTGCAAACCTCTAGTTGAGATGACATAACCATGTGGAATACCGTCGATGAGAATAAAAAAAGTAGGCATGCTTATACATTCATAGATAAGAATAATTAAAGATGTAGGAAATCCCATACAAAACATCATGTAGCAAACAAAATCTCGATTCACTATTTCGTATGCCTTTGATAAATCAATTTTGATACACATTTTAGATTTACCACGTTTCTTGAAATCCCGAACAAGTTCATGCACGAGTAGAATGTTCTCACCAATATTTCTGCCAGGCACAAACGCACTTTGATTTTCTGCAATTAAATGTGGCAAGAAATGCTTAATTCTAGCACAAATTATTTTGGAAATAATTTTGTGCAAGACATTAACACAGGATGCAGGACGAAAATCTGAAATTTACTATGGCTTATCTTTTTTAGGGACCAAGGTAATGAAAGTGTGTGTTACGGCAAGGGATTTCGCTCGGTCCGAACCAGTCGCTAAACCGATCCAGGCCGTTCGAAACGCCCTATCGTTTGAGAACACGACACAATAGAACGCATACAGAAGAACATTTCACTGTGTATTACAACAATGCATCAGATTACAAGAATATACAGAGTATATGAATAAATATTACACAGAAATAACAGAGATTTAAATTACATTTAAGTACATAGCAGCGGAAAATAATACAATACACAACTAGAAGAGATATACGGATACAAAGCTTTCCGGATATCATTCCAGCTGTAAACCAGGATCCTGTGAATATAAATCTGCAAAACCAAAACTACTAGCTGCCCGTGTCGAAAATAGGGGCACCCAGAGTTTAGGTTCAAAACAATAAACTCCAGGTCAGTCATGTGACTGGTGTGAGAACTAAAACAGTTAATAATCTTTATTTTAAATCATTAGGTAAATCAAGGGACCACGCCGTATAACACGGAACGGGTTCCCTCCCAAGAATACCAGTGCATAAAACAAACAGCGCAATGCTAAATAAAGAAAAATGAAGCTGTTATAAGACCCAGGTCCCATCACACAATGCAACGCAGCCGAGGATAGGGTTTTCCCTTATGTTAGACCCAAAAGTGGTTCTAACACCCAAATTGATTTGAAACAAGATAAAATGAGATAGAAATAAAAATGAACACACAAGATTTATAGTGGTTCGGCGAAGAAATGCCTACGTCCACTTATTTTTCACTATATTCAGTAATCCAGTTACAAATGCAATGTAAGATTCACTCACAACTCACTTTTGTTCACTCAAATGATTAAAACAAGAAATAAAAGATGATTTGGATTCTCCGGGAGTAAAGGAGTTCGGATGATGGAGGTACTTGGATTCTCAAAAGTGCTGAAAAAAGATCCTTCTCTTTGTCTCTAGATGGGGTATTTATAGGTGTGAATTTGCCTGAAATTCAATCCGGGTCAGAACACGTGTCATCCATCGCACTCTCTTCGGGTTCGGATGAACTATCAAGCTGACAACACATCAAAGAGATGGACGTTAGGGGTAGGAATTAGTCATATCCGGTCCGGCTCTCCAGGCGATTTTACAGGAGACTAACTTGGATCATGGGTGCGGGTCGGAGGCGCGCAGGCAAGGGGTTCGGATCGGGATACCCGATCTGAACCGGAATGGCTTGGACGTCTCTCCCTCTCTAATCTATTCCGCTCCGCTCCAGCGTCGTGACAAGCAGATGGATTTCCATGCGAGATTTAGTTGTCCTCCGATCCGACTGGATATGCTTTACCAATCTATCCAGTAAGAGACCACCGATCCGAACCGAGATCTCTATCCGATCCGATCCAATATGCTGCTCTAACCCGATCCGAATAGAGGATCCTATCCGATCCGAACAACCGCAGCTATCAACTTGAACTGTAGTGTTTTCTTCCAATCCGAACCGAGGTCTTATAACTTAAAATACTCTTCAATGGTTGGTTTTTTTGACTTTGTATTGCCTAGTTCACAAAGTAGGCTAACATTCTGCCCCCTCAAAGGATGCTTCTGTTGTACGAAGCGTGCTTTGATGTCGTTTAATCAGAATTGTCAGGAGTAATGCACAGATTTCTATTCGGTTCGGTGTCCGATCCGAGCACCTTTTCTTCATTTCTGAGCAAATTTGGGGATTTTCCTCGACATATAATGCTTCGTGCAGGTATGTTCTTCCTTTATTCTTCTTCTCTTGAACTCAATTCTAGTCAGATGTTAAGTTAATGTATGAAACCTGTCCGGTTCGGGTGCCGATCCGAAACGCTTTGATTCTTGGGCAGTGGGCCTTCAGGCAGAGTTGTGCTACTGGGCCTTCACTCCGGTCCGAGCGGGTGAGAGAGAGAACAGGAATACGAGGAGTCAACTTCACCCCCTATATAAATCCGCCACTATCTTCTTTCCTTCCTTCTTCTTTTCTGCTGCCGCTCCCAACCCTAGCGTTGAAAACGTTAGAAACTCCAATATTCTAAAACTATTTCCTGTAGATTTCCCGAATCAAACATATAGGTAGCTTTTCTAATCTCGAATAACTTCGTTGTAATCGTTTTCGATTTCAATTCGTGTTGGATTGGGATGGTTTGACCATAAGCTTCGCTTGAACCCCCCGCCGCTGCTGGTGGATGCGCCATCGCTTCGAGGCGTTGCGAGGCTGGAGAGGGCAAATATTTGTCCTCCACGGTAGCTTTGGTGATAAAGCGGACTCGCTTGTGAGTAGGGGGGAAAGAGAAAAGAGATGAAGAGTGGGATGACAAACTGGAGTCGGTTCGGGTAGAAGGCGGAGGATCAAAAAAGGAAAGAGAAGGAAAGGGGATCGGCTAGGATTGCACATTTTAGAAAGACGGGAGGAAGGAAAATGTCGGTTCGGGTCGGAGATGAGTATGGGATAAGGGGTTGACATGAACGGACTGGTTGAGTGATGCTGGTTCGGTTCGGATCGGGTCACCCGATCCGATCAGATCAGTCCTGCTTCCGAACCCATTGTTTCCCTTGTTTTGAACTGTCCTTGCTTTAACGATGCATCCGAACCGAACCTACATCTGCATCTGTATTGTGCCAATCATCATATGCATAACCGAACCGAACTGAATGTATCAAACTTGGCGCATAAAGACCACCCAACTAATTCAACTAACACTTATTCTAGACGAATATGCTTCGCGGACAGTTAGGATAGTGCCTTGTGAACATAAGCGAGAATTAAGAACAACTCTGACTATCACCTTCTCTTTAAAGCTTCGGCTTACATTGCTGTACTTTTATTTTGCGTTTCCCATATTTTCTGCACACACTTTAGTTCACACACACACACAAAGGGGGACACGGGATAATCTACTCTAATCCGTGCTATTACTTCTTCAATAGTTCCATGATAATGAGGCCCAGACGCTCTTCCCGTCTAGCTAAAAGGAAAGAAGCTCCGGAAACTTCTAGCAAAATCACTCTTGAGGATATATCTTCTTCGTCCGATCCGGAATGGGACAGTGAAGGTCCGGATTACGGAGTTGGTCATCGGGAAAGCGACGAAGCGTCTTCAGAGACTGAAGTTTCCCTGGGCTTTGAGGAGGAAGGAGGGATTGGTGACAATCGAGCACCCGATGAATTTGACTCAGCCATTATATTGGAGTCACCTCCAGATTCCGTAGAATCGACCATCGACAACGACCGACTTGTTCGAATTTGCTTGAAGTATGGAATAATGAAAAGGGACACCTTAGTACCCTCACGCTCTGACCGCCCCCACAACCCTCCGGAAGGATATATGACGGTCACTCGACTGATGTGCATGGTCGGCGCCATCCCTCCATTCTCGCCTTTCATCGTTGATTTCTTAAGACAAATGCGGATTGCCCCCATGTAGTTGCATCCCAATTCATATGCCTATCTGCATACCTTATTCATAGCATATCGTGAAATTCTAGGCGTAGAGCTCACGTTCGACGATGTTCATTTCTTCTATAATTTCAAACATCGGACTAGAGAAACTCCGTCTTTCTGCTACTTTGAATCGGTCCCAAAAAGGAAGATAATCTCTACGCCATTTAGCAGCAAAGCTGGGGATTCCAGACTAGAGTGGTTCTATATAAAGCAACAATCTGGATGCGCCAGGAGATGGACAAAATCAAGTAAAGCACTGATTTTCTGAACCCGGACTCTATACACTTGAATCATCACTCTGACCTGTTTTCCTTTTTTGTTTGCAGTCGATAATCCCAAACAGATATCAGACCAGGTGTTCTTTGATCGGATGCACCGTCTTCTTAACGGCGACCAAAAGTTCCTGACTATCGAAGAGGTCCTTAAAGATGAATACCTTCATTCTCACGGGCTGCTATCCGTTTTCCGTAGCATCGGTCATGGGACGGTCCCTTATGCATACATTCCTCCAGTGGAAACAGTTCCAGAGATGGGAGAAGGCTCGGGAATTCCTGCAACTCCTCTTCAAACTTCACCTTCTCCCTCTTCCACACAAGATGATGAACTGGCTAACCTGGCCGAGAAACATCGTGAAGGGTATATTGCCCCCGATGAAACTACTTCTCCAGACAAGTCAAAGTCTTCTCGAGAGTCGCCACTTCGCGCTTCCGAAGGGGATGTTCCTAGCACTGAAGAGCACATATTTCAGGGTTTGGGGGATCTCCCCTTACCTGAGACTATATATACTTCAGAAGATTTCAGGAAGGATCCTTTAGTCTTCACTTCTTCTGAAGAAACTACTCCCGCTAAGGCCAAAGAGCCTGCCCGCACCAGTCTAGCTTCAGACTCGGGTTGGTTGGGGGGACACACACACCACTTAGGATGCACTTTACACCACAGCATTAGCATTCATTGCACTTCTTTCTCCATGAATCCATTGATTCTAAACTTCGCTTATTTTATCGTGCAGGTACAATGTCTCGGTCCTATTACGATATAAGAAAGCTTCGTCGCAGCATGTCCAATCCTCCTCAGGATGCCGAGTATGATCGCCGGGATGACCGTGGTAGGGAGGAAAGAAGACCTTATGATCCCTATCGATCTCGGCCCTCACGCTCCCGCTCACCAGTTCGACCGGAACAAGAAAAATACAAGAGCTATCAAGGTCGTAGGGAGGAGGATAGACCACCATCCAAGGATTCCACTTCCTCCCATGAAAAGCGGAGTAGAGAGAGAACTCCTCCAAAGGAAACTGGGTCTCGAAGTAAGCAAAAAGTCCCTGCTACTAAACGACCTAGGACAGACAAGGGTTCTACAGAATCTTCTTCAGGAAGGGACACCGAATTGACAATCGTCGCTCCTCCTCCGTCAGACGCAACAACTGCAGTAAGGCTGGCATATTTAAAGGAGCAATTTCCCGAGCACTACTTCGAGACTCTGACTTTTCTACCTACCCTCGAACCTATTTCTTCTAATTGGGCAGATGAGGCTAAGGCAAAAATTGATTTGGTAGAAAAACAATATTCCGAGATGTTCAAGTATTCTCGCAATCTTTCCAGAATCATCCGCACTCTAATGACAAATGCTGACTCAATGCAAAAAACCGCGGAGGAGGATGCTAAGGCCTTGAAAACCTTAGGAAAGGACCTAGAAGACACTCAAGCCCAACTAGCTGTCGCTCAAAAGAACGCTTCTAATTTCAAACAACAGTTTGAGGACATGCAAAAGCGCTATCATGACCTGCTTGAATCCCACACTCAGGAGCGTTCTGAGTTGAAGAAGCAAGCTGACGAGGCCAAATCAGAGGCTGCTAAGACACGCCTTGCTTATGCTGAGCTTGAGCAGAAAAACGCCGAGTTAGCAAAAAGGAGTGCTGAGTTAGAAAAGAGGAATGCTGACTTGGCTTCGAAGCTGTTGGAGGCAGAAAACAGGGCTGCTCTGGCCGAGGGCAATGTGGAATGTGCCATTAAATCTGCGGAGGAAGCCCGCCAGCAATTATCTGAAGCGGAGGTTGAGATTCAAGGCTTCGGCGAGCTAATGATTGAATTCTTCGCGCACATTATTCGTCGTCGAAACATTTCCTGGATCGAGGACTATCCATCCACTCTGGTTCAAGTGTGGAATCAAATCGTCGAGTGGGAAAAAGAAGAACTTAAGGTCGATTCCCTCGACGAAGATAAGCTGATGGAGAAATACTTGAGAGACGACGAACCGGAGCGCCTAGCTGAAGGACGCCGTCTAATTGCTGAGGCCATGGAAGAAGAGAGGCGGAAGTCTAAACAGAAAACCATTCCTGAAGCTGGCTCCTCTTCTTCTGCTCCTGTAACTCCCGAAGTAGAAGGGTATGATCCCGAAAACCCGGGAATTCCCCGAACTACTTTGCTATCTCCCATTCCCGAAATAACTCCAGAGGTAGTAGTCACCCCCGCTGAAAAGTCTTCAGAAGGTATCCCTATCTTTTCTCCTCAATTTGCCAAGGCTACTACTACCTTTGGCTACATGATCGAACGCTCAATGATAAATCCTTTGCCTTCGCCTGAGTTGATAACCGATGTTTCTCATTCTGTAGGCGTTGAATCGTCCGCAAAGACAGATGTGGCTCAAGGAGCTACCGCTGGGACAAAGCCCGCAGAGGGGACCAAACAAGGGGAAGACAAGGCTGCTTCTACAGACTTGGGAGAAGGAAATGAACCGACTAAGGTCACCACTCCCCATGATGAAGAAATGATCGCAGCTTTAAAAGATGACGGAGGAAGCGAGGGGCATGATGAGGAACCGGAGGTTGCAATAACTGGGGAGTCGAGAAGCGCCGATGATGTTACCTTGGCTGCCATGAAGGCTGATCAAGATAAGCGCTTGCAATTAAAGGCCGAAGAACTAGACCCTGAGGTCCTCAAGCCCCTCGCAGTTGTGGATGCGGGTTCAAGGTTAGTTGTTAAGCTCTCAACTAGATCTATTACCGAAGAACTTGCTAAAAAATCTTCTCTTGATTCCAGTGTCCCGCCCTCCGGGAAAAAGTCTACTGGCTCCAGCACCGCATCTTCAGGGAAAAAGAAAACAAAACGAATCTTGACTGAAGCCGAGAAGGAAGCAAAGGATGCGGAGAAAGCCGCCAAGAAATCTAAGGCTCATTCCAAACCTAAGTAGCGGATTCCCCTGTATTCCTTTTAGTATCTTTGTAACCAATAACTGCTGCTACAAAAGCAGCTCCTGCACTTCCTTCTTTAGTTATTTCCCTGTACAAATTCATTCATTTGTAAATAAAAATAATTCACTTTTTGCAATGTTTATTTGTCAGTAGTTCTGCACTTATGTAAAAAATACATGTCTATAGTTATGAAACAAAGTTGTGGAGGGGGGAAATATGTGTATGTATATGTGTCCCCAGTCAATTTCCATAAGTTATTCAATGCTTAACCATGCAATCTAAATGCTCCCGATTCTCTGACGGGATAGCATTTCCTGTGTCATCAATACCTGTTGTTTTTCCTGGCATTTCTTTTATACTCTCTCTCATTCTCTTGAGAGTTAGAGTTCGAGTTCAGTTATTTGTTTATTCCCCGGTCGTTCAACGGGAAAAGATTTCTTTCTCGGCGCTCGGTCGGAGACGCCTTTATACTCTCTTTCTCTCTGGAAAGTTAGAGTTCGGAGTTGAATTTCTTTCTCAGCGCTCAGTCGGAGACGCTTTTATGCTCTCTCTCTTTCTCTGGAGAGTTAGAGTCAAGAATAGAATTTCTTTTTCAGCGCTCAGTCTGAGACGCTTTTATACTCTCTCTCTTTCTCTGGAGAGTTAGAGTTAGAATGTCGTTTTCTCATTCTTTTACGTCTTATTGCACAAATAATCATTGTGCTTCTTTTTATGTCCAAACTGTTTTCAACCTTTTTTAGGCTCTGAGTTATCCTGTATTTTATAATCACAACAGAACAACTAATGAATGTCAATGCATAAAAGTAAATAACACACAATATTTTTATAGTGGTTCGGCTAAGTCATAGCCTACATCCACTTTATAGTCCTTTATTCATATCGTCATATTTTCCCAAGGCAAGTCGTGCCTTATTACAGAGTTTACAGGAAGAACAGCAAAAAGTATAGCATTTCTAATCCAAATATCGCATTAAGTGTTGGGCATTCCATGCTCGAGGGACTTCTTCGCCATCTACGGTCGTTAACTTGAATGTTCCTTTATCAAGTTTCCGTTGGATGACAAAGGGTCCTTCCCATTTTGGGCCAAGGTGAGGAAGAGATGGAAAAACTCTCTTTAGCACCAAATCTCCTGGTTCAAAAGTTCTGAGGCGAACTTTTTTGTCATAATAGCGTGCCATCTGACGCCGATGTCTTGCTGCACGCAAGTCTGCTTCGTCTCTTTTCTCTTCGACTTCATCAAGAGACTCAAGTAAAAGCACCCGATTCGTCATCGGGTCATAATACGTCACCCTGTGGGAAGGAACTTCCAGTTCAACTGGAATCACTGCTTCCGAGCCAAAGGAGAGAGAGAAAGGGGTGTGACCGGTAGCCGTTTTAAATGTTGTTCGATATGCCCACAAAGCTAGGGGCAATTCGTCAACCCATCTTGCCTTTGCACGTTCCAACCGTTTCTTGAGGATGGATTTTATAACTTTGTTTACTGCCTCTACTTGCCCATTCGATTGTGGATAGGCGACTGCAGTATATCGCTTGTCTATCTTATATTTCTGGCAAAAATTTCTGAATTCAGAGCTATCAAATTGGGTCCCGTTGTCAGTTATGATCGTCCTTGGAATCCCGAATCGGCATATAATATTTCTGACCACAAAACTTATCACTTTTCTTGTTGTGATCTTGGTCAAGTGCTCAGCTTCCACCCACTTTGTGAAATAATCCACGGCTACTATCGCATACTTAGCTCCTCCTTTAGCAATCGGTAAAACTCCAATGATATCAATTCCCCATGTGGCAAATGGCCAAGGACTCACCATCGATTTAAGCTGGGTCGACGGTGCCCTGGGGATTTTGGCGAATCTCTGGCACTTATCGCAGCGTCGCGAATAATCAGCTGCATCTTTGTTGATCGTCGGCCAGAAGTATCCGTATCGCAATATCTTCTTTGCTAAAATTTGACCTCCTGTATGATCTCCACACTCACCTTCGTGCACTTCTCTTAGCACACGCTTGATGTCGTCGTGTGCGATACATCGTAACAGGGGCATAGAAAATCCTTGCCTATAGAGAGTATCGTCTTGTATAACATATCTGGTAGCTTTGCGAACTACAGCTCTTTTCTCGCTCTTCTTCGATGGGAGTGTCCCATTCTTAAGAAAATTCTTAATTGGAGTCATCCATGACTCCTTCTCTGGTTCCGCCTCAAGAGCGAATTCAATTTCCATTGACTCAAAGCTTGGCGATTCCAATATTTCAATTGGAATTACCTCAGTCCCTTCTGGATTGTCAGAACTAGCCAGTTTTGCCAGTCTATCCGCTTTCTGGTTTTCAACTCTGGGAATATGTGTTATGTTGTACCGCTCTAAGCTATTTAATAGCTCTTTCACTTTCTTGAGGTAAGCGACAAGTCGAGGTCCTCGAGCCGCGAATTCCTCTCGCACTTGACAAACAACAATCTTAGAGTCACAAAATATGTCCATCATTTTTACTCCGAGGTCTTTAGCGAGTTTCAGCCCGGCAATCAGAGCTTCATACTCAGAGTCATTGTTTGTTGCCGAAAATTCTAATCGCAGGGCGTAATATAACGACCGTCCCTCGGGAGTGACTAAGACAACTCCAGCTCCGGATCTTCGGTCATTTTTAGCTCCATCTGTATATAATTTCCACGGATTCATCTCTAGCTTATCCTCGGATTTGACCACTTGGTCATTGATTATTTCCTCCTCTGGAATGGTGAACTCCGCAATAAAGTCTGCTAGAGCTTGCCCCCTGATAGACTTTCGTGGTTGAAAATTCAAATCAAACTGGCTTAGTTCTATGTTCCATTTGATCAACCTTCCCGACGCTTCGGGTCTCTGCAACACCTGTCTTAACGGCTGGTCGGTGTATATGGTTATCGGATGGGCTTGGAAGTAGTGACGAAGTTTTCGGGATGCGATCAGGAGGCTGTAAGCAAGCTTCTCAATCTTTGGGTAGTTGCGTTCTGCCGCTGCTAATTTCTTACTCACATAGTACACTGGCCTTTGTACTTTGTCTTCTTCTCGAACCAGGGCTGTGCTGACAGCGTGAGCCGAGACTGCTAGATAAACAAATAATTCTTCGTGATCTACGGGCTTTGATAAGATTGGCGGTTTCTCTAACAACTCTAACAGATTTTGGAAGGCCTCAACACAATCGGGAGTCCACTGGAAGTTCTTCTTTCCCCTTTTTATCAAATAAAAAAACGGAACACACTTATCTGTGGCTTTAGAGATGAATCTACTCAACGCCGCTACCTTCCCTGCCAGACTTTGGACGTCTTTAATTCTTCTTGGTTCTTCGATGTTTCTAATTGCTGCTATCTGGCTAGGGTTAATTTCAATTCCTCGGGAACTCACAATGAAGCCGAGAAACTTTCCCGACGCCACTCCAAAAGAACATTTTAAAGGATTCAATTTCATACGGTATTTTCGCAAGATACCAAACATTTCCGCTAAGTCTTGCGTATGACTGGAAGACTGCTTTGACTTGACAAGCATATCATCCACATAAACTTCCATAGTTTTTCCTATTTGACCATAAAACATTCTATTTACCAAGCGCTGATATGTAGATCCAGCGTTTTTTAACCCAAATGGCATTACAACATAACAATATAGCCCCAAATTCGTAATGAAACTTGTATGCTCTTGGTCTGGTACATGCATAGGAATTTGGTTGTATCCAGAGTACGCATCCATGAAAGATAGAAGTTCATGACCTGCTGTCGAGTCTACAAGCTGGTCAATCCTGGGAAGTGGGAAACTATCTTTTGGGCAAGCTTTATTTAAGTCTGAAAAGTCAATACAAGTTCGCCACTTTCCGCTTGGCTTCTTTACCAGGACGGGATTCGATATCCAGTCGGGATAGGTCGAATCTCGAATAAATCCATTTTGCTTCAATTTCTCCACTTCCTCTTTGAGGGCAGCCGACCTCTCTGGGCCCAGCGTGCGTCTCTTTTGCTTCACAGGCGGATGCTTCGGATTTACATTCAATTTGTGACTAATAATGGAAGGTGATATCCCACACATGTCAGCATGGGTCCAGGCGAACACATCTAAGTTTGCCTTCAAGAAGTCCGTCAGTTCCTCAGCACGACGTGGATCCAAGTGAGAACCAATCTTCAAAACTTTCGTCGGATCAGCTTTATCAATGGGAATTTCCACTGTCGCTTCGTTAGGAGTTGCATTCCTAGCCTCTGGTTCCTCGTCTTTTCTAGGATCCAGGTCTTCAGGCGTTCCTTTGGGCAACTCCCTTGGGTTCAATCTCTCTAATTGCTATGCCGAGTCCCCCTTTGAGGGAGATGAGGCATCCTTACTCTCAGCATTAACTCCTTTCATCAACATCTTCAGTTCGGCCACATAGCAGGCCCGTCCAGAAACCTGATCCCCTCTTATTACTCCAGTCCCGGCTTCGGTTGGGAACTTTAGTAACAAGCACCAAGGGGCGATACAAACTCTAAATTCAGCGAGGGCAGGTCTCCCTAAAAATGCGTTATATGGCGAATCTACGTCCAATACTACGAACTGAAGCATTCGCACTCTTCTTCGTTCCCCTTGCCCTAGGGTCACGGGCAACTCTATATATCCCATGGGAGCTGTCGTTGCTCCGTTGAAGCCTCTAATCCATCCTTCACAAGGTTTCAGATCTTCGGGCTCAAGCTTCATCTGATCAAATGACTTCTTGAACAAAATATTAACGGAACTTCCGTTGTCTACTAATACCTTATGGACCAAGGCCGGCCCAATGGTGGTAGTAATAACCAACGGATCATTGGTGGGAGATTGTATCCCCGTGTTGTCTCGGCTGCGAAATACCACGTCATCGAACATGGTTTTTTGTTGTTTTATAGGGGTGACATCTTCCAAATCGTCACCTTCATTCACATCTAGATGCTTGGCAGCATTCACATATTGGTCCATTGACCTAAAACTTCGGATTGCCGGGTGAGGTCCGCCTACTATGGAGTTGATGACAATTCCTTTACCTTTCTGCTGCGTGGTTGGCTTAGGAGCAGGTAGGATCTGTTTTGGAGCCTGCTCTCCTTGCCCCCTGTCTCTCGGGGCAACCTTGTACTCATCCAACTTTCCTTCACGCAGCAGCTTTTCAATTACATCCCTCAAATGCCGACACTCATTGGTCGAATGTCCATGTGTTCCGTGAAACAAGCAAAATTTCCCTGTCGCCATTTCTTTCTCGGTCGAATCACGAGGTGGCGGTCTTTTGTACTGCAACACATTGTACGTATCCAGGTAAATATTTTCCAGGGTGTCATTCAATGGTGTATAGTTCTCGTAATTCTGGAATCGGGGCCTTTTGTTAGGGTCGCTTCCCCTATTTCTGTTTCTCCTGTTACCGTTCGAATTACGGTTGTTGTTGTTTCCCCCATTTCCAGTATTGCTGTTTCCACCCTTTTTTCCTACATTTACTTCAACCTTGCCAGAAATTTCCCCAGACTGCTTCACGGCAATATTACTCTGCACATTCTCCTTTGAAGCTGTCTCGGATTTTCTCTTCCGGTTTGCCCTGGCCTCCTCTCGTCTTAAATAAATATCGGCTTTTTCGTAGAATATCGCCCTCGTGGGGGGTGTCTTCCCAGAAAGGTAGTCTCCAAACTCAGATTCAGGGTCGACTCCTTCCTTCAATGCCATCAGAATAGTGGGCTCATGCGGGTCACTGACCTCAGTTACAGCTTGGTTAAAACGATCTAAATATGCCCTTAAAGACTCTCCCGGTGCCTGTTTGATTCTCGACAATTCAATAACACTCTTGGACTTTCGGGCATGTAGTCGGAACTGGTTCATGAAACTCTCGCTTAGTTCTTTGTAATTAGAAATTGAACGAGGAGGAAGTCGGGTAAACCAGAATAATGCCACATCTTCTAGGTAGATTGGGAATGCTTTGCACTTCACTTCATCAGGGGCAGCAGCGGCGTTCATGAGCCACGAATACCGCATCAAATGCTGTCCCGGATCAGTCCTTCCGTTATATTTATCCATCTGTGGCAAGTTAAAGCGTCGGGGAAACTGGAAGTCTAGGATATCGTCAGTGAACGGAGTATGGCTTCGCTCAATGCCATAGTCTTCATTTGTGTAATTCCGGCTCTCGGACATAATCCGGCGAACCATTGCCTGTACATCGGCACTAGTTAGGGGCTGCTCAGGTTCCCTGGCCCTAGTGTCCGAGTTCCTTCTGGTCTCATGCTCAGGAGATACCCTTCTTCTTCGAGCTGCCTCTGCTCGATTCCGTTCCCTGTGTTCCCGGTCGATCTCGGGAAGAGGGGACTGGAGTCTTTGCCCCCGAGTGGGGTCATCGTTTCCTAATGCTCGTGCGATATCCTCGCGAGACCCCAAAGATCCAAATGTTAGCTGCTCCACGTTCTGAGGTCGTTCGAGTGGCCTTCGTTCACGGGGCCTCTCTTCCTCGGAAGATGAAGATTGATCTATGGGTGTGTGATGAACCGGTGATGGAGTTCTCTGCCGACGGAGCTCATTGATCTCCAGACTCATGAGCCTCATATTTTCCTGCATCATGAGATTAGTGCGCTCATGAACTCTGATAGCTTCCCTTGTGCTCTCAAGCATGTCAAGCAAGCGCGAAAAATCCCCTTGAGTGATGGGCGCAGATGGATTGACCTGATCTCCAACCCTGGCAGCTGGAATTGGAGCATTCGTAGGGACTCGAGTAGAGGTTCCAGCTTCACCTAGCATCGGGTCGGATCGGAGGTAAGAGGACGGGTCGGATCGGAGCTGGGGTGCCTGGTCGGATCGGAGCGCAGCAGGCAGTTCGGGTCGGTTCAGATTGGGGGAATGCACTGCTTCTGAGTCTCCTACCCGGATCGGATCGGAGCTCTCCCCCTGCTGGCGGCTCGGATTTCCTGCATTGATTCTTCCTGCTGCTGAACTCTGTCCCCGAGACCTTGTTACAACAGCATTTTGCTGATCTTCGCCAGCTCCATTTCCTCGAAAAGACTGAACTTCCTTGCCTTTTCCTTTGGCCATGAGTTTTTGACAATTACTTCAACGAATGTAAGAAAGCGGAGAAACTTAAGGATTCACTTCTTTGAACTCGACGGTCCAAAAAGTAGAAAGAGATCCCGGAAAATAAAGAATTTAGATGAGGATTCTCAGTGAAAGCACCAAAATGTTAGACCCAAAAGTGGTTCTAACACCCAAATTGATTTGAAACAAGATAAAATGAGATAGAAATAAAAATGAACACACAAGATTTATAGTGGTTCGGCGAAGAAATGCCTACGTCCACTTATTTTTCACTATATTCAGTAATCCAGTTACAAATGCAATGTAAGATTCACTCACAACTCACTTTTGTTCACTCAAATGATTAAAACAAGAAATAAAAGATGATTTGGATTCTCCGGGAGTAAAGGAGTTCGGATGATGGAGGTACTTGGATTCTCAAAAGTGCTGAAAAAAGATCCTTCTCTTTGTCTCTAGATGGGGTATTTATAGGTGTGAATTTGCCTGAAATTCAATCCGGGTCGGAACACGTGTCATCCATCGCACTCTCTTCGGGTTCGGATGAACTGTCAAGCTGACAACACATCAAAGAGATGGACGTTAGGGGTAGGAATTAGTCATATCCGGTCCGGCTCTCCAGGCGATTTTACAGGAGACTAACTTGGATCATGGGTGCGGGTCGGAGGCGCGCAGGCAAGGGGTTCGGATCGGGATACCCGATCCGAACCGGAATGGCTTGGACGTCTCTCCCTCTCTAATCTATTCCGCTCCGCTCCAGCGTCGTGACAAGCAGATGGATTTCCATGCGAGATTTAGTTGTCCTCCGATCCGACTGGATATGCTTTACCAATCTATCCAGTAAGAGACCACCGATCCGAACCGAGATCTCTATCCTATCCGATCCGATCCAATATGCTGCTCTAACCCGATCCGAATAGAGGATCCTATCCGATCCGAACAACCGCAGTTATCAACTTGAACTGTAGTGTTTTCTTCCAATCCGAACCGAGGTCTTATAACTTAAAATACTCTTCAATGGTTGGTTTTTTTGACTTTGTGTTGCCTAGTTCACAAAGTAGGCTAACACCTTATAACAGCCAAAGAATGCTTGATACGTTTAAAACAAATCATTTGATACTATTATAAGTGTATAGTGTATAAAACACTTCAAATCATAAGGATCAATCATAGGCGGCATGAATGGCCCATAACACTATGTCGCCATATATAAGTTTACAATCAAAACCGCAAATGTCGTATTGGAAGTTGGGTTATCATTTATGGTATGAACCGAGGCTAGGGGCAAGATCCTCACCGATTCGAGACGCTCTAGCCCGTGTCTCAGGATCAGAGCTCGAGTGACCCTCGGAGCGACAGGGCCGGTCCACCGATGTGGATTAAAATTCCTGAACACTGCGTTTCCCCGCCCTTTGGGGCGTAAGCCTGGCCCGTCAGCCGACCAGAAGCATCGGCCGAAACCGATATCACGAGGCGCCTCGCTTTTCAGCAAGTAATAATAAGTAACATCCACATGAGTCAAACTCGTCAGCCAGTTCAAGCACTGACGCCACTCATAACTAGAAAGAAACGCATGCCCTCCCTGAGGTCCGTCTCCCGTTTTTGATTCATACCGGGTGTGATACTCGTGAATCAACGTTACACAAAGCTACGCCACAAAGGCCGTGCTTCGATCATCAACCACAAGACTTTGCTTTTCAACAGAAGCCTTGATCATTTGCATCTTAGCATGCCACACTGGCAATTCACTCCATGCGATTGATATCCATCAATATATAACCCCTGAGCTCGTACGTCTCAGAGAAGGGCGTTAAGCAAGAGAATAAATTCTCCGCCGCCAAACAGATATATATTTAATAGAGATCAATCACACGGACTAAAATCCAATGTCAGACACACAGTCCATTTACAAGTCCGTTCTGGGTCTGAACGAAACCGGAGGCACCTAGTACCCCGCATATCCATCGATCTCCAAGTACGTCTGGACGATCACTAACTGTTTCCATCTTCTTGGGTGTACAGCCCAATCAAGATCATCAGTTATCACCCAAACGACGTGAAGATTTCTGGTCTTCGACCATCGTCTTCATCTTCGACTCATCGTCGTATCAGTTATTCAGAATGGGATAAACCCGGTCTTTCCGAATAACTCGCGTATATTTTAAATAAGTGTTACACAAACACAACATACGCCTCATTCCAATTCATTAGTCACTAACCGTAAATTAATCAAGAGAATAATTCCCCAAATATTAACCCCGAAGGCCGAAACCAACATCAGATCAATATCCAGAAAACCATTCTGCTTGGCTAACCGACAGTTAGTTTCTAAATTTCACGTTCATAGGGAAAGGTTCCCATTAATTTTATCAAAGATAAATTCCTTGAATTTATTCTTTAATCTACTTTTGAATTTCGATTCAACTAGTCGGGATTAACGAAACTTACCGAAGTAATCATTTGTTTTAATGTCCCAATCCCAACCTATTAATCCCATGAAGTAAAACTGGTAATACTTCATATCTAACACCACAGTGTTATCGGTAAATTCAATTACCATTTCACGTTCAAATCTAATTAAAGATTTAACTATCGCCTGGAGTAAAACTGTTGATACTCCATTCTCGATTATTTCAATCTAATTAAAGATTCATTAAAACTCCACTTAGTTTTAATCTTCGACTGGGTTAAAGAATCCGTGTCATTTAAAACACGGTTCACGATAAACCCAAAGTCACATTCATTAATTATCGGGTTAAAGAACGAGTGTTATTTAAAACACTGTTCACAATAAACCCAAAGATCAATATCAATTCAATTCCAATTAAATATTATTTAATTGGTACACTTCATTAAATCTAAATAAAAAGATTTAATCTTTTCTCAACTGGGTTCAAGAACAGTGTTAGTGAAGACACCATTCACGACAAACCCAAATCACATTTGATATTCAATACAAGGCTCTGAATAGAAAATATATCGGCTTATATTCAATATCAAATTCTACGATTAACAAATGTCGTATTGGAAATAACGATATAAATATCTACATCTTTCAAATTTCCATAACAACATCCGTATAATCACGAATTCCAACATCGAAATATTCCGAAGACAATTTCGATCCAATTCCACTCCAATGCAATCATTGGAAATTCTGGTTACCTTTAAAACCCCTTTTCAAATTCAATTTATTTATTTAAAAAAATAAATAGAATTATATTTCTAGTTCAAAACTAGTTCATTTCGATAAAAATCTATTTTTATCTTTTCAAATATGGAGTTTTTCATCCCAAATCTTCACAAAGCATTTCTTATGATTTTACACAAATTATTACTATTTTTAATAATTTTATCAAGGCCCGTACAGTCGATTTCCATCAATGGCCATCGAACTGCACTTACAGCGACCTTTTTCGAATTTGATTTGGACGTATCTCCAAATCCAACCGTTAGATTTCAAATTTCTAATATTCGTTAGAAAGCTCTTTTCGATACGAACCCAACGGTTCCGGTTTTAGGAGAATCCGACGGTCGGATCTCCCGCAATGTCCGTTTGAAATAAATGGTCGAAATTCACGAATTGCCGCGGCGCGGCACGTTCTATTCAGGCCATTATATTATATATATAATATATATAATATATATATCGTCGATTACCATTTGAAACGAATTATATAAATAGTTTTAAATTCGTTTCAAAAGCAATTTCAACTTCCGTTTCAATTCAAATCGAAATTGAATTCTTCTTTATAAATTCGTTTCAAAATTCATTTCTATTCAATTCAAATTTCAATTCAATTTGAATTCATTTCAATTCACTTTCAATTCAATTCGAATTCGTTTTCAATTCAATTCATTTCGAAATCGTTTTCAATTCAATTCATTTCGAAATCGTTTTCAATTCAATTCTTTTCGAAATCGTTTTCAATTCAATTCTTTTCGAAATCGTTTTCAATTCAATTCTTTTCGAAATCGTTTTCAATTCAATTCATTTCGAAATCGTTTTCAATTCAATTCATTTCGAAATCGTTTTCAATTCAATTCTTTTCGAAATCGTTTTCAATTCAATTCTTTTCGAAATCGTTTTCAATTCAATTTATTTCGAAATCGTTTTCAATTCAATTCATTTCGAAATCGTTTTCAATTCAATTCGAAATCGTTTTCAATTCAATTCATTTCGAAATCGTTTTCAATTCAATTCATTTCGAAATCGTTTTCAATTCAATTCATTTCGAAATCGTTTTCAATTCAATCCATTTCGAAATCGTTTACAATTCAATTCGAAATCGTTTTCAATTCAATCCATTTCGAAATCGTTTAAAATCGATATAAATATCGTTCACGTCAAAATGGCGTCAATCTAATCAACACGGCTTCATAAATTTCTATTTTCAAATATTTTATTTCAAATATTTCTTTTTTTCAAAATAGTTGTTATCATCAAAATATTTCGTTCAACACATGACCAATCTCAATGAATGAGTACTGTCAACACATGAACTTTTATTTTATATCGATAAAGGTGTAAATTTTATTACTAAAATATTTCGTTCAACACATGACCAATCTCAGTGGATGAGTACTGTCAACACATGAACTTTTATTTTATAATATTCTTTATTTTTCAAATTGGAATGAGGCCCAATCAATTACCATATAAAGTTGATTATATGGATTTTCATACAACACATGTATATCATAGCATTGAAAAATAATCAACCATCAACCAAAGTGCACTACACTGTATAAGCATCAAATATAGATATTCAACGCTTATAACAGCCTGTCAATCAATCGATCGACATGTTTAATCAATCTGGATGAGTGAACTTCAAATTTCATCCTAACACCCGTGTGGGGTTTCAAACAATCAAACACATATTTTATTTGTGCTGTTGGGCGATGTGTAAAATTTATCGTCCCAATCAATGTCATTCAAATAGGTGTACATAAACAAACCGTTCGGTTTATAAATGAATATTTTATTTTATTCACCTCACGTTAAAAATTATATTTTTAACGATAAAACATTTTATTCCAACCTATGAATTTCTATTCAATTCATTTATTAAATAAAATGATATTTTTATTTTTCTAACTTATTTTAGAAAATTTCGGCGGCATAACGGCACGATACTAGAAACGGGACGAGGCCTAGCCTTATCCCCGGTCTAGTGAAGGCCCACGCCATTCACACATCAATCAAGATCACCAAACAACCAATTCAAATCACATCATATAACTAATCTATGCAACCAAACAAACAAGTCCATGGTCTGTGGACGATTGTGTCGGGTGCTACCAAGCACCGTCTGCATCCTAGTATATATATATAAATAGAAATTAAATTGAAAGGTGAGAAATTCTCACTTATAGCTATCCTAGCTCCACGGCACTTCATTGATAGAAATCTTCGTCGCTACCGCATCTTCGTCATCTTCGTTGTCCGCTTTCACTACCTATGTAAAAATCGAATTTTTACTTCGCTATTTCATATATAAAAATCATATTTTTATTTCGAAGTTCAATATATAAAAATCATATTTTTATTTCGAAGTTCAATATAAAAGATTATATTTTTCTATCGAAGTTCAATATATAAAAATCCTATTTTTCTATCGAAGTTCAATATATAAAAATCCCCTTTTTTATTTCGAAGTTCAATATAAAAGATTATATTTTTCTTTCGACAATATAAAAGATTATATTTTTCTTTTAATAATCTCGTCTTTAACATTATAAAAAAAACTTTATATTAAAAATCTCAGTTTTAACTAATTAAAAATCATTTCTAACTTCTATTTTTAAAAATCATTTTTAACTTCCATTTTTAAAAATCATTTCTAACTTCTATTTTTAAAAATCATTTCTAACTTCTATTTTTAAAAATCATGTATATTCTTATTTCATAAAAAAAAAATACATTGAAAACAACGTTCTAATATATAAAATTCAGAATTTTAAACAATATTTATATAAAATTACTTAACTAGCACATTAATTAAACTAATTATATAGTTAAAAAAAATTACACTGCTTCTTCTTCAAATTGCCTGGAGAATAAACGCAATCTTCACGTCGCTAGGGTTCCGCCTCGCCACCAGTCTGCTCGACCGGAGGTCCGTCAACCGGCGGCGCTAGAAGCGGCGGAAGACCCTCCACCCACGCCATCAACGGCGTCATGATCGATGGTCCCAGGCGCCCGCAATACAGCTTCAAACGGCTCGACTTTGAGCACCCAAATCGAGGAGAATTCTCCACCTTTTCAGATCACAGTCGTTCTATGCTTGGAGCCGTCCTAGTTCTTCGATTTGGCTTTGGAAATCTCGAATTTTGTTGAGTGGATTTTATTTTTGAAAGGGGGGAAAGGATCGAATGAGAGGATCATCGATTTCATCCTTTGGAGGCGCGGAAATGATGTTGACCACGAAATTAATTAGAGATAGGGTTTGACTGAATTATTTTTGGCCAAGGGTTTATATATATTTTTATATTATTTTAAATTCTAAAATACCCCTCAATCTATACGAGCTCCAATTCAAACCCGACGACCATCGCCCCTAGCTAAATGCCCCCATTCCGAATACAATGGGATATGTATCACAAGCTGGTTTGATCGTTTGAATCAGTTTCCGTTGAATTTACATTTAAATCTCTATATTGAATTTTAAACGTACATTTCGAATTACCGGGGTCTCATACTAACTCTAAAAATTCTCGAAAAATATTTTCTAGCTTCGTATTGACGATACGGTCTTAACAAAACTAATTTCGTCGAATTCTGAGACCGTTAGAAAAATGGCCAATTTCCAGTCGATTAAAATCAACTGAAACCGGTCAAACGCGTTTAACTTCGCCACGCTCACATATTAATTCAGAAAATTATGAATTTTGAAACCTAGCAATAATTTGACATCACGGATCCAACAAAAGTGGTTTCGTCGAAATCCGAGGTTGTTTGCAAAATGTCCATTTTTAAGGGCCTGAATTCCATAGCGACTATTCAGAATTTTCAACTGGACATATCTTCTGATTCCCGCCATGAAATTTCGATTATTCGGATTCGTTGGAAAGATATTATCAATTAGATCCTAATGTTTTTGGTTTCACTAAAATCCGGATTGTTTTGCACCCGGTACATTCAATTGAAGTTTGAAATCGAATTATCGAACTACCGCGCCATTTTCAATTCTATTTATAATTATATATATAAATATTTATATTCTAACGACGACGCGTATAATATATACGTTCGAATTATATTAAAAATAAATTTTCTCGTCGATAATATTTAAAATAATTCATTTTAAATAATCAAAATTCGCTAAAATTGCCAAAATAAAAATTTTAAACTGGCCCAGATTTTCCGGGTTGTTACAATCTCCCCCACTTAAAACTTTTCGTCCCCGAAAAGGAACAAAGTCGAAAGTGGTTTGATTATTCAGCTCTACGTTCGATCTGGCTTTCATTCTCCAACTCTTTAGTTTCTGAGAATTTTCAAAATTTCAAAAATTTGGCTAACACCCTAAATTTTCGAAAAATTTCGCCATAACCTCCCCTGCACCGGGAGCATCGGGGAATTTCAAATAGCTTCCCCGGTCCTTCAGATCTCAAAAAGAAAAAGAAAAAGCCAAGCGGCTAGCCAATAGGCTCATAAAATCATCATCACCCAAACAAAACAGTAAATTATGTAGTAAACATGTACCTATTTGTCGGGCAAACAAATTTTATTCTCGGCTCTAGCCTCCTTGCTATGACCTGTTCAATGATATATATGTATATGCAAGCAAATGCGACCAATTTTCAATATAATTCAATATTTGGTACAATTAGGCTAAATGGTTCAAAATTATCAAACAATTAAATAAGCAACACAAACATCAATCAATTAGTGAATTAGAGTTTCAAATTCATAATTTTAATACATATACAAAAGTCATGTTTTGATGCCAATTCACAACAATGTGTTCTAACTATATTAGTTTTGGTTCTCACACCAGTCTAATGGAAATATATAGATATCACACCTTCGTTACTCGAACATGAATACTAATGACGACTAGTCAATCATCATAATCATCTCCGGGCCACTAGAGTATGATTCTATATCTATCCAGTATATTAAAAATTCGAATACACGCGGATCAGACGTATACGCAAAATCTGTATATACTGGATTGTCCACATCAATATAAATAGATAATCAAATACGAATAATTGATTTTAAATTTTCAAAACAAAATTGTTTTCATTTGAAAAATATACTCTTCACACTCGTTCTAGGATACTACTGATCCTATCTCTAACGAGTCATTCCCATTGGATATTACTAATCCAATATCTGATGAATTCTTTCGTATGGTTCTAATGTGTCTTGTTCTCTAGCTTTGTAAACCAAAGCTCTGATACCAACTGTTACGGCAAGGGATTTCGCTCGGTCCGAACCAGTCGCTAAACCGATCCAGGCCGTTCGAAACGCCCTATCGTTTGAGAACACGACACAATAGAACGCATACAGAAGAACATTTCACTGTGTATTACAACAATGCATCAGATTACAAGAATATACAGAGTATATGAATAAATATTACACAGAAATAACAGAGATTTAAATTACATTTAAGTACATAGCAGCGGAAAATAATACAATACACAACTAGAAGAGATATACGGATACAAAGCTTTCCGGATATCATTCCAGCTGTAAACCAGGATCCTGTGAATATAAATCTGCAAAACCAAAACTACTAGCTGCCCGTGTAGAAAATAGGGGCACCCAGAGTTTAGGTTCAAAACAATAAACTCCAGGTCAGTCATGTGACTGGTGTGAGAACTAAAACAGTTAATAATCTTTATTTTAAATCATTAGGTAAATCAAGGGACCACGCCGTATAACACGGAACGGGTTCCCTCCCAAGAATACCAGTGCATAAAACAAACAGCGCAATGCTAAATAAAGAAAAATGAAGCTGTTATAAGACCCAGGTCCCATCACACAATGCAACGCAGCCGAGGATAGGGTTTTCCCTTATAACAGCCAAAGAATGCTTGATACGTTTAAAACAAATCATTTGATACTATTATAAGTGTATAGTGTATAAAACACTTCAAATCATAAGTATCAATCATAGGCGGCATGAATGGCCCATAACACTATGTCGCCATATATAAGTTTACAATCAAAACCGCAAATGTCGTATTGGAAGTTGGGTTATCATTTATGGTATGAACCGAGGCTAGGGGCAAGATCCTCACCGATTCGAGACGCTCTAGCCCGTGTCTCAGGATCAGAGCTCGAGTGACCCTCGGAGCGACAGGGCCGGTCCACCGATGTGGATTAAAATTCCTGAACACTGCGTTTCCCCGCCCTTTGGGGCGTAAGCCTGGCCCGTCAGCCGACCAGAAGCATCGGCCGAAACCGATATCACGAGGCGCCTCGCTTTTCAGCAAGTAATAATAAGTAACATCCACATGAGTCAAACTCGTCAGCCAGTTCAAGCACTGACGCCACTCATAACTAGAAAGAAACGCATGCCCTCCCTGAGGTCCGTCTCCCGTTTTTGATTCATACCGGGTGTGATACTCGTGAATCAACGTTACACAAAGCTACGCCACAAAGGCCGTGCTTCGATCATCAACCACAAGACTTTGCTTTTCAACAGAAGCCTTGATCATTTGCATCTTAGCATGCCACACTGGCAATTCACTCCATGCGATTGATATCCATCAATATATAACCCCTGAGCTCGTACGTCTCAGAGAAGGGCGTTAAGCAAGAGAATAAATTCTCCGCCGCCAAACAGATATATATTTAATAGAGATCAATCACACGGACTAAAATCCAATGTCAGACACACAGTCCATTTACAAGTCCATTCTGGGTCTGAACGAAACCGGAGGCATCTAGTACCCCGCATATCCATCGATCTCCAAGTACGTCTGGACGATCACTAACTGTTTCCATCTTCTTGGGTGTACAGCCCAATCAAGATCATCAGTTATCACCCAAACGACGTGAAGATTTCTGGTCTTCGACCATCGTCTTCATCTTCGACTCATCGTCGTATCAGTTATTCAGAATGGGATAAACCCGGTCTTTCCGAATAACTCGCGTATATTTTAAATAAGTGTTACACAAACACAACATACGCCTCATTCCAATTCATTAGTCACTAACCGTAAATTAATCAAGAGAATAATTCCCCAAATATTAACCCCGAAGGCCGAAACCAACATCAGATCAATATCCAGAAAACCATTCTGCTTGGCTAACCGACAGTTAGTTTCTAAATTTCACGTTCATAGGGAAAGGTTCCCATTAATTTTATCAAAGATAAATTCCTTGAATTTATTCTTTAATCTACTTTTGAATTTCGATTCAACTAGTCGGGATTAACGAAACTTACCGAAGTAATCATTTGTTTTAATGTCCCAATCCCAACCTATTAATCCCATGAAGTAAAACTGGTAATACTTCATATCTAACACCACAGTGTTATCGGTAAATTCAATTACCATTTCACGTTCAAATCTAATTAAAGATTTAACTATCGCCTGGAGTAAAACTGGTGATACTCAATTCTCGATTATTTCAATCTAATTAAAGATTCATTAAAACTCCACTTAGTTTTAATCTTCGACTGGGTTAAAGAATCCGTGTCATTTAAAACACGGTTCACGATAAACCCAAAGTCACATTCATTAATTATCGGGTTAAAGAACGAGTGTTATTTAAAACACTGTTCACAATAAACCCAAAGATCAATATCAATTCAATTCCAATTAAATATTATTTAATTGGTACACTTCATTAAATCTAAATAAAAAGATTTAATCTTTTCTCAACTGGGTTCAAGAACAGTGTTAGTGAAGACACCATTCACGACAAACCCAAATCACATTTGATATTCAATACAAGGCTCTGAATAGAAAATATATCGGCTTATATTCAATATCAAATTCTACGATTAACAAATGTCGTATTGGAAATAACGATATAAATATCTACATCTTTCAAATTTCCATAACAACATCCGTATAATCACGAATTCCAACATCGAAATATTCCGAAGACAATTTCGATCCAATTCCACTCCAATGCAATCATTGGAAATTCTGGTTACCTTTAAAACCCCTTTTCAAATTCAATTTATTTATTTAAAAAAATAAATAGAATTATATTTCTAGTTCAAAACTAGTTCATTTCGATAAAAATCTATTTTTATCTTTTCAAATATGGAGTTTTTCATCCCAAATCTTCACAAAGCATTTCTTATGATTTTACACAAATTATTACTATTTTTAATAATTTTATCAAGGCCCGTACAGTCGATTTCCATCAATGGCCATCGAACTGCACTTACAGCGACCTTTTTCGAATTTGATTTGGACGTATCTCCAAATCCAACCGTTAGATTTCAAATTTCTAATATTCGTTAGAAATCTCTTTTCGATACGAACCCAACGGTTCCGGTTTTAGGAGAATCCGACTGTCGGATCTCCCGCAATGTCCGTTTGAAATAAATGGTCGAAATTCACGAACTGCCGCGGCGCGGCACGTTCTATTCAGGCCATTATATTATATATATAATATATATAATATATATATCATCGATTACCATTTAAAACGAATTATATAAATAGGTTTAAATTCGTTTCAAAAGCAATTTCAACTTCCGTTTCAATTCAAATCGAAATTGAATTCTTCTTTATAAATTCGTTTCAAAATTCATTTCTATTCAATTCAAATTTCAATTCAATTTGAATTCATTTCAATTCACTTTCAATTCAATTCGAATTCGTTTTCAATTCAATTCATTTCGAAATCGTTTTCAATTCAATTCATTTCGAAATCGTTTTCAATTCAATTCTTTTCGAAATCGTTTTCAATTCAATTCTTTTCGAAATCGTTTTCAATTCAATTCTTTTCGAAATCGTTTTCAATTCAATTCATTTCGAAATCGTTTTCAATTCAATTCATTTCGAAATCGTTTTCAATTCAATTCTTTTCGAAGTCGTTTTCAATTCAATTCTTTTCGAAGTCGTTTTCAATTCAATTCATTTCGAAATCGTTTTCAATTCAATTCATTTCGAAATCGTTTTCAATTCAATTCGAAATCGTTTTCAATTCAATTCATTTCGAAATCGTTTTCAATTCAATTCATTTCGAAATCGTTTTCAATTCAATTCGAAATCGTTTTCAATTCAATCCATTTCGAAATCGTTTACAATTCAATTCGAAATCGTTTTCAATTCAATCCATTTCGAAATCGTTTAAAATCGATATAAATATCGTTCACGTCAAAATGGCGTCAATCTAATCAACACGGCTTTATAAATTTCTATTTTCAAATATTTTATTTCAAATATTTCTTTTTTTCAAAATAGTTGTTATCATCAAAATATTTCGTTCAACACATGACCAATCTCAATGAATGAGTACTGTCAACACATGAACTTTTATTTTATATCGATAAAGGTGTAAATTTTATTACTAAAATATTTCGTTCAACACATGACCAATCTCAGTGGATGAGTACTGTCAACACATGAACTTTTATTTTATAATATTCTTTATTTTTCAAATTGGAATGAGGCCCAATCAATTACCATATAAAGTTGATTATATGGATTTTCATACAACACATGTATATCATAGCATTGAAAAATAATCAACCATCAACCAAAGTGCACTACACTGTATAAGCATCAAATATAGATATTCAACGCTTATAACAGCCTGTCAATCAATCGATCGACATATTTAATCAATCAGGATGAGTGAACTTCAAATTTCATCCTAACACCCGTGTGGGGTTTCAAACAATCAAACACATATTTTATTTGTGCTGTTGGGCGATGTGTAAAATTTATCGTCCCAATCAATGTCATTCAAATAGGTGTACATAAACAAACCGTTCGGTTTATAAATGAATATTTTATTTTATTCACTTCACGTTAAAAATTATATTTTTAACGATAAAACATTTTATTCCAACCTATGAATTTCTATTCAATTCATTTATTAAATAAAATGATATTTTTATTTTTCTAACTTATTTTAGAAAATTTCGGCGGCATAACGGCACGATACTAGAAACGGGACGAGGCCTAGCCTTATCCCCGGTCTAGTGAAGGCCCACGCCATTCACACATCAATCAAGATCACCAAACAACCAATTCAAATCACATCATATAACTAATCTATGCAACCAAACAAACAAGTCCATGGTCTGTGGACGATTGTGTCGGGTGCTACCAAGCACCGTCTGCATCCTAGTATATATATAAATAGAAATTAAATTGAAAGGTGAGAAATTCTCACTTATAGCTATCCTAGCTCCATGGCACTTCATTGATAGAAATCTTCGTCGCTACCGCATCTTCGTCATCTTCGTTGTCCGCTTTTACTACCTATGTAAAAATCGAATTTTTACTTCGCTATTTCATATATAAAAATCATATTTTTATTTCGAAGTTCAATATATAAAAATCATATTTTTATTTCGAAGTTCAATATAAAAGATTATATTTTTCTATCGAAGTTCAATATATAAAAATCCTATTTTTCTATCGAAGTTCAATATATAAAAATCCCCTTTTTTATTTCGAAGTTCAATATAAAAGATTATATTTTTCTTTCGACAATATAAAAGATTATATTTTTCTTTTAATAATCTCGTCTTTAACATTATAAAAAAAAAACTTTATATTAAAAATCTCAGTTTTAACTAATTAAAAATCATTTCTAACTTCTATTTTTAAAAATCATTTTTAACTTCCATTTTTAAAAATCATTTCTAACTTCTATTTTTAAAAATCATTTCTAACTTCTATTTTTAAAAATCATGTATATTCTTATTTCATAAAAAAAAATACATTGAAAACAACGTTCTAATATATAAAATTCAGAATTTTAAACAATATTTATATAAAATTACTTAACTAGCACATTAATTAAACTAATTATATAGTTAAAAAAAATTACACTGCTTCTTCTTCAAATTGCCTGGAGAATAAACGCAATCTTCACGTCGCTAGGGTTCCGCCTCGCCACCAGTCTGCTCGACCGGAGGTCCGTCAACCGGCGGCGCTAGAAGCGGCGGAAGACCCTCCACCCACGCCATCAACGGCGTCATGATCGATGGTCCCAGGCGCCCGCAATACAGCTTCAAACGGCTCGACTTTGAGCACCCAAATCAAGGAGAATTCTCCACCTTTTCAGATCACAGTCGTTCTATGCTTGGAGCCGTCCTAGTTCTTCGATTTGGCTTTGGAAATCTCGAATTTTGTTGAGTGGATTTTATTTTTGAAAGGGGGGAAAGGATCGAACGAGAGGATCATCGATTTCATCCTTTGGAGGCGCGGAAATGATGTTGACCACGAAATTAATTAGAGATAGGGTTTGACTGAATTATTTTTGGCCAAGGGTTTATATATATTTTTATATTATTTTAAATTCTAAAATACCCCTCAATCTATACGAGCTCCAATTCAAACCCGACGACTGTCGCCCCTAGCTAAATGCCCCCATTCCGAATACAATGGGATATGTATCACAAGCTGGTTTGATCGTTTGAATCAGTTTCCGTTGAATTTACATTTAAATCTCTATATTGAATTTTAAACGTACATTTCGAATTACCGGGGTCTCATACTAACTCTAAAAATTCTCGAAAAATATTTTCTAGCTTCGTATTGACGATACGGTCTTAACAAAACTAATTTCGTCGAATTCTGAGACCGTTAGAAAAATGGCCAATTTCCAGTCGATTAAAATCAACTGAAACCGGTCAAACGCATTTAACTTCGCCACGCTCACATATTAATTCAGAAAATTATGAATTTTGAAACCTAGCAATAATTTGACATCACGGATCCAACAAAAGTGGTTTCGTCGAAATCCGAGGTCGTTTGCAAAATGTCCATTTTTAAGGGCCTGAATTCCATAGCGACTATTCAGAATTTTCAACTGGACATATCTTCTGATTCCCGCCATGAAATTTCGATTATTCGGATTCGTTGGAAAGATATTATCAATTAGATCCTAATGTTTTTGGTTTCACTAAAATCCGGATTGTTTTGCACCCGGTACATTCAATTGAAGTTTGAAATCGAATTATCGAACTACCGCGCCATTTTCAATTCTATTTATAATTATATATATAAATATTTATATTCTAACGACGACGCGTATAATATATACGTTCGAATTATATTAAAAATAAATTTTCTAGTCGATAATATTTAAAATAATTCATTTTAAATAATCAAAATTCGCTAAAATTGCCAAAATAAAAATTTTAAACTGGCCCAGATTTTCCGGGTTGTTACAGTGTGATTCAACCCATAAGCAAGCTTCCCTGTTTTGAAAGTGTTGTAAATAGAATGGAAGAGATGACCTTTAACTTCAGACCAATGAAGATTATAAAACTTAGAGGAGAAACCATCTGGACCCGAGCTTTTGTTGTCAGCAATGGAGAATACAGCCTCTTCAGCCATTGTAATAGCAGTAGATAAGTACTTTCCCTCCTTTGTTATTAATTTCCTTGGCTGAATTTCTATAAAAAGAGAGGTTGTTGATCCATTAAATAAGTCGGTATAAAATCCAACCACCTGTCGTATAATATGTTCTAGATTATATACGTATTGTCCTTCTAAATTCAGTAGAGCGTGAATTGTATTTTTATGTTTCCTCATCGACATTCTAGCATAAAAAAAAATTAGAGTTAATATCACCACTTTGCTTCCATTCTATTTTACTCTTTTGCTTATGTTCTTCATGTTCAATTACGAGTTGTTCATGTGGTCTGAGTTGAATCTGTAATAGTTTGTCGTACTGATTTACTTGTTCCGAATCGTCGTCTACTGCCATAAATACAGAGTTATATTCATCTTGTAGCTATCGAATCGAGTTTTGTGTTCCTCATTGCCTATTCCAATACTTCAAATGTAGCTTAATTTGGGATAGTTTTTTAATAAAAGCATGCATGCTTGAACCCGCTACATTTGCTCCAAGCTCTGTCTGAACACATTCATGATATCCTTCACATAAGTGCCATGTATTGACATATGGAAACGGTCTTCCTTTTTGTAGATCATATTTTGTCGGCAGACGGATAAATATTGGAGTGTGATCACTGTTCTGATCAGGTATGGCTATTGTAATTAGACCCGATAATTTAGACAGAAGTTCATAATTCACAAATAATTTATTAATGTTAGTAGCAATACACCGCCTTCTCCATGTATAATTGCACCCCTGCAAATTAGTTTCCACTAATGCACACTTCATCATATAATTTTTAAAACCGATAATTAAGATATTGGGATGGGTAAACCTCCCTTTTTATCTGTTAGACTGGAAGCATTATTAAAATCTCCTGCTACAATCCACGGCAACTCAATATCACCGGCGTTACTTTCAAGGTGCTCCCACAAAAACATCTGCTGACTTAAGAAGTTACTAGCGTATACAAAAGTGATCATACATGTAAAGCCACCCTCATTAATCATATATGTAGTAATGTGTTGATCACTTTTGTTACGCACTTTATATTTCCATATTACAGTATCAATAAGAACGAGTATACGACCTCTACACCCTTGGTCGTTATTATGTATGATATGTCATTGCGGAGGGACCCGAGTACTGAAACGTGATAAACTGCCAATGTCTAACTTATTTTCCAACAAGCTCAAAATGCTGAGTTGATGGAGACGTAGAAGGTTGATGACGTATCGCTGTTTAGCATCCACGCTCAACCCTCTAACATTCCAAATCATTGCATTCATTTAATGGTGACCGAGCTCCGAGTGCTTCTTTTAGGCGGAGCTGTTCTGAGGGGAGTACCTTTTTTAAGCTTAGCATCATATATTGGGTTGTTTGCAACAAAGTTAGAAACATCCACTTTAACCGGTTTTGCTGATTCTTCTTGTATCTGCATCGCCACATGTTCTACAAACTCTTTTGTTTGATCATATGCATCAACGAAGTCTAAGTCGTCGGAGTTACAATCTTCAATTATCACCTCTTCATGTTGTCTGTTTTGCTTATTTGCAGGATGAGCAGCAGAGGAAGACACATGAAAACTAGCGGAGAAAGACGAGGAAACAGCATCTCCTTGCGTATTGTCATTTAATTCCTGTACATCCTCTTGTAAACATTGAAATTTATTAGCAGTAGATATAGTGTGCGTTGTAACTGGCATCTTACCTTTGTCTCTGTCTCTCGTTTGTATGTTTGATGCTGCCACATTATCTACAACTTGTCTAACTGATAGTTTTGGTTTGTGAATATTTCCTTTTTCAGTTTGAACTTGCTTTGGCATCCACCTGCTTTGTACCGATGTAGGACAATATTCAGCATTATGTCCAAATAACTGACATGTAGTACATACCTTCGGTTTATACTCATAGTGCAAATTAACATATTCAGTCTGATTATTTGTTCGAACTATCTTCACATTCGTTGGATATGTAAATTTAGCAACAATTTCAACGAGAACACGTGCATAATTCCGGCGTAACTCATTCTTAGTTGTATTATCCAACTTTATCGGGGTACCGAGTGCACTTGCAACACGACTAATTCCCTCTACACTCTAGTATGCTAAATTCATATTCATAATACGTATCCATATCGGGACGGTAGAAAAATAATCTAGAGTAAATTTCATGTTGGAAGACCATTTTTTCATTGTCAAAATTCTGGAGTTGAAAGTATAAGGACCACCACGCAGGATTAAATCCACATCTGAACTGGATGAAAATCGAATCAAAATGAAACCATTAGGTTTGTAGAAAACTTCATATGGAGAGACAGGCCGCATCACGTTTTCTACAAACTTTTTAAATTGATCAAACAATGGTCTTCTTCCCATTATGTACACCGCTATAGTATTCATCCATCGCCCTTCATTTTCACGAACAACCGCATCCGGCATTAGCACCGCAGGTTCGAATGATGATATTGGTTGGTAGAACCATAGATCGCACTCTTCTTCTAGCGGTAGGAGGCCAGATGCCCTAACAACATCCACCCATGAACGAGTCTGCCAGAAACCTCTCTGATCTTGTGGTTTTGGTGGAGGATCACTATTCGTATCAGTTTTTTCCTTGCCTGTAACCGTTTTCGCCATAAGATTATATATATATATATATATATATATATATATGTATGTATGTATGTATGTATACAAGTATTGGGTTCTCTACTAACATATCCAATTCCAAATCAAGTTTATCATTAATAATGATTATTAAATTTGAGTTTCTTACTTACATTAGTAATAACTACATATGTTTACAACTCAAGATATATTTAAATAATATTTCTCACAACTACATATGCTTTTCTACCCAATATATATTTAAATAGAGTTTTCTCACCACCATAGCTCCAATATCTTCAATGTAGATGTTTAATCCAAGTGTTGGCTAAGATTTCTTCCACACGATATATATTTATATATGTTATTTTCTTCCTTTTTTCTTTTTTTTATATGAGAGAGGTGGCTGTGAGTTTTGAGGAGGAGGGGAGGGTGGAGTAAGGGGAGGAGGGGTAGGGGAAAACGTAGGCTGGTAGGGAGGCTACTGTTGTGATGGAAGGAGGAGAAGTGGGGAGAGAGGAGGAAGAAAAAGGCTCTTAGGTAGCCATTAGAGAGGAAGAGAAGCTCTAAGCAAGAAGGAGAAATTTTGAGATGGAAGTGAATAAAAATAAAGAGGATTTGAGGTGCTCATATAGCCTTAGGCTAAGAGGGTAATTGCAATTGTGCTAAGCTAGGTGTCGCCTTCATTGTAACGACCCGAACTTCCCCGTAAAGGAAAGCCCGGATTGAGTTGAGAACACGACAAATTAGAAAAATATCAGAGATTTAAAAATTACAATGCAGGGAAAATATTACATAACACAACTGAAACAAATACACGGATACAAAGCTTTCCGAATATCAATCTAGCTGAAAACAGGATTATGTGAATATGAATCTGCATAACCAAAACTATTGGTTGCCCATCTGGAAAATAGGGGCACCTAGAGTTTAGGTTAAAACAATAAACTCCAGGTCAGTCTTGTGACTGGTGTCTATCGGTATATAACCTCTGAGCTCGTACGTCTCCGAGAAGGGCATTAAGCAAGAGAATGAATTCTCCGCCGCCAAACAGGTATATATTTAATAGAAATCAATCAATACAGAATAAAATCCAATGTCAGACACACATCCATTTACAAGTTCGTTCTTGGTCTGAACGAAACCGAAGGCACCTTGTTCCTCGCCCCGTATGTCCAATACAAGAAAGAGGTACTCGCATATCCGGTCGATCTCCAAGTACGTCTGGATGATCACCAGTTATTACCTTGTCTTGGATGTACAGCCCAATAAAAACATCAGTAATCATCCAAACGATGTGAAGACCTCCGGTCTTCAACCACCGTCTTCATCGTCGACTAATCGCCGAATTAGTTATTCAGAATGGGTATAAACCCGGCCTTTCCGAATAACTCGCGTATATAATAAACAAGTGCTATAAAAACACAACATACGCCTCACTCTAATTCTGAATATTCTTTTATTTAAATATTCATATCCTTTGGGAAAGGTTCCCATTAATTTTATCAAAGACAAATTCTTTAAATTTATTATTTAATCTTCCTTTGGATATCAATTCAAACAATATTAAGGTTTTCCAAACTAGTCGGGATTAGCGATCCTTATCGAAGTAATCATTTATTTTATTTCCGAATCCCAACCTATTCATCCCATGGAGCAAAACTGGTATTACCCCATAACTAACGCCACGGTGTTATCGGTAAATTTAATTACCATTTCCCGTTCAAATCTAATTAAAGATTTAACTATCGCTAGGAGCAAACTGGTGATACTCCATTCTCGATCATTTCCAAAATTTGATAATTTAAATTATCAATTCACATTTGAATCTAATTAAAGATTCATTAAAACTCCACTTAGTTTTAATCTTCCTAAAATTCAATATTAATGATTATTTAACTTTGGAAACACTAACATGTCGCATCGCAATCTATACCGTACTATTGATTTCTGTTGATATATAACCTCTAAGCTCGTACGTCTTAGAGAAGGGTGTTAAGCAAGAGAATAAATTCTCTGCCACCAAACAGATATATAGTTAGCAGAGATCAACTATACAGTTCGAAATACAATGTTAGACATGTAATCCTGTCTTTTACTAGGTTAAAGAACTAATGTCTTTTAAAACACAGTTCACGATAAACCCGAATCACATTCCATTAATTATGGAATCTTCACAAAAAATAGATCGATATATATATAATCGATATCAATTCCCATATCCGACTAGTAATATAAATGGAATAACGACAAAGCCTTTTAAATTCCATATGTATTAAAAGTCTTCCTCCACAGAAGCTCACTTCGATTATTATCAAATCGAATTACATTCAATTCCAATTTAATATATTAAGTTGGAAAACTATACTTTGGAAAATTCCCGTTAAATCTTAATAAAAAGATTTATAAATTCCAAATCCCATTTCACTGTAAATCGGTTAAAGAACGAATATCGTTAAAAACCCAGCTCACGATAAACCCAATTCACAATCCATTTTATTCCAATTAAATCTTAATAAAAAGATTTAGTCTTTTCACATGGGGTTTACGAATGGTGTTAATAAAGACATCATTCACGACAAACCCAAATCCAATTCAATATTAAGTATAAGGCTCTAAATAGAAATTATATTGGCTTATATTCAATATCAAATTCTGAAGTCAACAAATATCGTATTGGGAATAACGATGTATATATCTTCCAAATTCCTCCACAATATCCATATAATCATGGAATCCAATGTCGAAATATTCTGAAGATAATTTCGATTCAAATCCATTCCAATTCATATATTGGAAATTCTGATTATTTTTAAAACCATTTCAAATCCAATTTATTTATTTAAAAATATTGGATTATAATTCTAGTTCATATCTAGTTCATTTTGATAAAAATATATTTTTATCTTCACAAATGTGGAATTTTTCATCCTAATTCTTTCTAAATTATGATTTTACACAAATTATCGATATTTTTAATAATTTTATCAAGGCCTGTATAGTCGATTTCCATAAACGGTAATCGTATTGCACTTACAGCGACCTTTTCTGAATTTGATATGGACATAATTCCAAATCCAGCCATTACATTTCAAATCTCTTATATTCGTTGGAAAGCTCTTTTCGATACGAACCAAACGGTTCTGGTTTTAGGAGAATCCGACGGTCAGATCTCCTGTAATGTCCATTCGAAGTCAATAGTCGAAATTCGCGAACTGCCGCGGCGTAGCGCGTTCTATTCAAGCCATTAAATATATATAATATATATTGTATATATTTCGTCGATTTCTATTTAAAACTTATTTTATGAATCATTTTAAATTCGTTTTCAAAACGATTTCAACTTCATATTCAATTTTAAATCAATAATGAATATTCCATATCATTAATATATAAATGATAATATTTTCAAAACATTAGATTTTGAAATCAATTCCTTTTCGGTATTCATTATAAAAATGAATAAAATCGATATAATTATCGTTCACATCAAAATGGCATTAATCTAATCAACGTGACTTTATATGTTTAAATATTTTCGTGTCCATCCCAAATCGGACATCAAAATCATATTTTGATCTTTTACTGAATATTATTTTAAGAATATTCCTTATTTTAAAATATTCGTTATTTTAAAATATTCATTCGTTCTGAATTGGAATCAGACACAGTCAATTACCATATAATGTTATTTATATGGATTTTGTAACGACCGCCCATAACCCCTGCACTGTATAAAAGAAATAATGCATTGAAAGGTGTGTAAGGCAGTCATGGACGATCATCAGGGTAGATAAACACAAGCGGAACCTGTCGTAAACTCACAGCACAAGGATAAAATATAATAGACCATATACAACAGGTTGTAATAGTGAAGCAGAAACATAAGACTTCAATACAACTAGAAAGTAATATCCACAACTTGGGAATAGTGTTTATACAAAGTTGCCTCACTACATTATTCAAAAAAGCAAACAGCGGAAAACCAATTATTAGATAGTAGTAAAACTGATACATGAGCCTCCTACTCGCCACCAATCAGCACCATCGTCCTCACTAAAGCATAACCTGTCACCTGCTACTTAGTCTGCCCATCAACAACCAGATGAACAGCCCAGGGTAATAAGAGGAAACATAAAACCTTGAGTCATACAACAGTCATAGTGAGCGATAAAACAACTAACAAACTTCAACAATAAAGTGTATGAGAAAAGGATAGATGAAAACACTAATATACCCACGATACCAGAGAAGAACTCACCCATATCTTCCCCACATCGGACAGTGATAGCCTTTACTATAACAATTCAACCATTCATCCATAGAAACCAGAACACTCATTCAATCATGGGAAACAGTCCTAACATCCGGATTATGTTAGTCTCACACAGACAACCCTAATCAAGTTTAACATTCTCCAAGTACTCCCCCCAGAGGCCTAAACCAATATTAGTTAAGCACTCAGAGAACATCTCCCTCGACTTTGGATAATTTATGTGAGATAGTACAAATAGAACAACCAATCATCCATGACTGACTCTGGCTATCACTGCCAGTCCTGCTTTGAAAACATCGTTAATCGTATGACGGCCAACCTTGCCATATGTCAAGGGCTAATGGTAACCCCAGTTCTAGCATAAACTCCATATGTCCAACCTTGACAACTGGGCCTTTCAACGATACCCAAGGTACTCGACCAGCAACCTTCCGGTCTATTGGGTGCCCTCATTGTACCCCTGCTTTGAGCCTGCTAGAACTTACGACAATGATGAATTCTCGGCCTTCGCATCTCTAGTCATCCAACCATGACGACATTTCCATAACTCAAGCAACCTTCTCGAGCAACCATTATCCACCAACTCACAACCTTTGAGTTGCCACATCATTCGTTGTTCCACCTTGATCAACGAACACATTCAACACATTGAACCTTCCTACCTGAATTTACTTCGAAGTCATATCATCACCGAGCCAATTACATCACTGCGCTGTTGCTAGGGTTCGGGGGATCACCTCCGAAAAATATTTTTTCAGAACTTTCTCCTAATCTGATTCGTACCCGAAAAACGTACTTTTTCATAAAATGACCCTGTTGGAAACAAACCATAGCATCATCACTATCAACCATAGCGTTTAAAAGCACTGTTAAAAACATGACCGATCCGCCCTCTTTCAGACCGACCCAATCCAAACTAGGTCGACCCGATCCAGCGCCCTAACCAACGCGACCGACCCGATCCAATCACCTATATGACCGACCCAATCCAAATATGACCCAGTCCAAATATGACCCGATCCAAATATGACCGATCCGAATATGACCCAATCCGATCCACTCCTGTTCGATCCAACTTCGTTTCAATCCGACTTCTGGCCGATTCAATCTATGGCCGAGTCAACTCCTGGCCGATTCAACCTATGGCCGAGCCGATTTCTGCATATTGCAATTCAACTCTGATTCAACCAAAACTTCGCCAAACGACGAATTCGACGAATTCGAAACTACCAAAATCATCAAACACAATCATAAACATATCATAACATTACTAACCACATGAATAAGACGATTACCACAAAATGATGTTAATCTCACTCAAAAACCATTAAAATGAACATATGATCAAAATGAGAGATCTAACTAACATAAACATGTAAAATGACATGAAATTAACGAGTAAAACTTGTTAGATTGGATCATAGGGTGATGCATATGAAAATGAACTTGTAATGGTGTAAATATATGGTAAAACATCCCAATTTGTTGAGAAACATGCATAAACACTCATATACTTCATTGCATTCATGTGAGAGATGTAAATCGCTCACCGATTTGCTGAAACAATCTAAAACGATAGAAATAAGAATCCGGACAGTGAGCACTTTGAATCAAACCCCTCGATCCGATGAATTTGCCTTTGAAATGATGTAGATCTTGCCTTGGATAGCGTAGATGTTCGATTTCCTCCCTTAGATTTGGATTTTTAATGGTGGAAAGGTGTAGGAGGAAGAAGGAGATCAAATGCCTTCAAATGAGAGAATGGGAAAAAGTAAACCTTTTCCCTCCACTCTCACCCCCTATTTATAGGATTTCACTAAGGCTCCAAAACCTGAATAACTAACTGAAAACCCTTAAAATAGCGATTTCTCCCAAACCGCTGATCCAAATCCTAAATGTAACCACTCTACGGTAAGGCAATCATCAATTCCTTTCCAATGGCACAGGTCTCACCCTCTGATTTGACATGAGTCAAAAGTTATGCCCTGTACAAGGCTGGTAGGGGGAAATGGTCAAAAACAAAATCGGTAAAAATTATGGACATGTCTCACATTCCCGTAAACAAAATATTAAAAGATGAGAATGATCCAACCCTCATAGAATAAAATAAATATATTTTACGTTCTTCCGATACGTAAAATGCGGGGTGTTACAGATTTCACACAACACATGCACATAACCATAATGATAAACAATCAACCATCATCCAGAGTGCATTCTATACTGTATAAGCATTAAATATAAATAATTAACGCTTCAACCAATCGATCGACATACAACTAAACAATTGGGATTAGTGTACAACTAATATCATCCCAACACCCATGTGGGGTTTCAACCAACAAATATTGAATATTAATTGTGCAGTTGGGCGATGTGTAAAATTTTATCGTCCCAATCCATATCAGTCAAATGGGTGTACATAACAAATCGTCTAATTTGTAAATGAATATTTATTTTATTCATATACACGTTAAAATTATATTTTTTAACTATAAAATATTTATTTTAACGCATGAATATTTTATAATCTTCATTTCACATCACAGTCATCAACCATGACACAATATAATCAAACAAGTCGTCCATGGTCTGTGGACGACGGAGAGCAGCTCATATATGCAGTTATAAAATAAATAATTGTACAAGAAATAATTTTGGTGAGGTGATCTCACCTTGGGTTTCCACTCCGCCGTTCTTTATTTCTGAACAATTTGGATTTGGATTCGTTTCCCGCCAGTTCCATCACGCAATGTTCTTTACCGTGTTTCCAACGCAATCTGTTTCACACCATTTATATTATAAATCACATTCTTAATAGGATGTTTATATTATAAAATTTTCATTTTTAAAACGATGTTAATATTATGAAAATCACATTTTTATTTGGTTATCTTCATAATAAAAATCATATTTTTATAATATCTCTACATGCATAAAGATCTCATTTCTATATGATTAAAAATCTCATCTTTATAACAAAGTCATATATAAAAATCATACCTTTATATCGTTATATATATAATCACTTCTTTTTATGTTAATATATATATATATCCAATCTTTTTCATGTTAACATATATATTTATAAATCCAATCTTTTTCATGTTAACATATATATAAAAATTCAGACTTTTTCCTGTTAACATATATAAAAAAATCCAATCTTTTTCTTTTGCTATTCATGTATATGTAAAACTAAAAATCGTATGTTCTATAAACTGAAAATCGTTAAATAAAATTAAAAAACTTACAGTGTCATTGATTGGAAGGGGTGTTGGTGTTGCGCCGGGTTGGTGGAAGGTCGGGGGAAAGGCTGAGGGGTTGTTTCATGGTGGTCGGTCTGGTGCATGGCTCCGACTGGCGGAGGAGGGGGATGGGCGACGGCTTGGGGTTTCTCGAGATAAAGAGGAGAGAGAAGGGGACGGGGCAGAGGAGGGACGTCAAAGCTTGGGGGGCCCATTGGCGACGTCACGGCGGAAGGGGGAGGGGGTAGCAGTCGATGGCGATGGTCAAATTGTGGAGGAGGGCATCGGGTTTTCCCCTTTCCTTTTCGTCTGCGTTGACCGTTTTGGAGAGAGTGAGGGTAAGGGAGGGAATAGAAAGGTTATATAATATATTTAATTATTTTATTATCCAAAAAGCAACCTTTTAATTCGAACTTCGATTCAATCCCAATGACTATCGCCCTAGCTAATCACCCCCATTCTGAACACAATGAGATATGTATCGTAACCCAATTCGGCTGTTACGATCTGTTTCCGCTAAATTTAAAATATAAATCATTATATTTTAAATTCAAACGAACATTTTAATTTACCGGGGCCACGCACTGACTCCATAAATTCCAGAAAAATAAATCTAGCTATGTTTTGATGATACGGTCCTAACAAAACTAATTTCATCGAATTTGGAGACAATTTGAAAAACGGTCATTTTTCAGTTGATTAAATTCAAACTGAATTGATCAAACGCGTTTAAATCCACCACGCTCACATATTGATTCCAAAAATTATGAAAATTGGAATCTAGCATTAATTTGACATTCCGGATCCAACAAAAAAGGTCTCATCGAAAATGGAGGTCGTTTGCAAAATCGCTATTTTTAAGGGCTAAATTCCATAGTGACTATTCTGAATTTTCAACTAGGCATAACTTTTTATTCCCGCTATGAAATCTGGATTTTTCACATTCATTGGAAAGATATTTTCCAACAGATTCAAATATTTCTGGTTTCTCTAAAATCTGGTTTATTTTGAATCCTGTATATTCATTTGAAATTTGAAATCAAATTTTCAAACTATCGCGCCATTTTCAGTTCCTTTTATAATTAAAATAAATATTTATATTCTAATTTCGATTTAAATAAATATATACGTTCTAATTCTATTCAAAATAAATTTCTTGTCGTAATTATTCAAAATAAATCATTTTAAATTTTCAAAATTCATTAAAATTGCCAAAATAAAATATTTAAATTGGTTCTGATTTTCTGGGTTGTTACAATCTCCCAACTTAAAATCTTTTCGTCCTCGAAAAGGAACCGAGCTGAAAGTTGTTTTACTAATCAACTCAACTTTCAGTTTGGCTTCCATTCTTAACTTTTCAGTTTCTAAGAATTTCCCAATTCTTCAAAAATTTGGCTAACACCCTAAATTTTTGAAAAATTTCACCATAATCTCCTTTGTACGGGGAGACATTTAAAACCGCAACTTACCACGCAGGGCCTCACCAATACAAAAGAAAAAGAGAATGCCAATCGACCAGCCTTAGGCTCATAAACCTTTTAAAAGAAAATGAAAATTGCCAAGCGGACAGCCTTAGGCTCATAAATCTTTTAAAAGAAAATGAAAATTGCCAAGCGGCCAGCCTTAGGCTCATAAACCTTTTAAAAGAAAAAGAAAATTGCCAAGTAGCTAGCCTTAGGCTCATAAACCTTTTAAAAGGAAAAGAAAATTAGTAAACACATACCTATTTGTCGGGCATAAAATTTTATTTCTCTCCTTAGCAGTTTATCCATAACTTGTTCAATAACGTGTATATATACATGTATGCATTTGTAAACAATTTCTAACTCAGTACAATATTTGATTCAATTTGGCTTAATGGTTCAAAATTTTAATTTACCAAACCAACAATCAAACAACACAACCAGCAATCAATTAGGTGATTATCGTTTCAAACACATAACTTTTATATATATATAAATCCATTTTTAACGCCAAAGCACAACAAATAACCCTATCTAGTTTTGATTCTCACACCAGTCAATTGGAAATATACAGATATCCCACTATCGAAACTCGAACATAAATTCTGATGATGTTGCAACAATCACCAGAATCATCCCTAGGCGACTAGAGGGTGATTCTATATCTATCTAGTATATTAAAACTTCGAACATACATATGCAAGGTGTATATGCAAAATCTTTATATACTCGATTGTCCAAATCAGCTTAAAATAAATATTCAAATACGTTGAGTAAAGTTTTAATTTTCAAAACAATATTTGTTTTTAATTTTTCTATTTTAAAACAACACTCTTCACACTCGTTCTAGGATACTACTGATCCTATCTCTAATGAGTCATTCTCATTATATATTGCTAATCCAATCTCTGATGAATTATTTCGTTTGGTTCTAATGTGCCTTATTCTCGAGCTTTGTAAACCAAAGCTCTGATACCACGTGTAACGACCCGAACTTCCCCATAAAGGAAAGTCCGGACTGAGTTGAGAACACAATAAATCAGAAAAATATCATAGATTTACAAATTATAATGCAACGGAAAATAATACATAACACAACTGAAACAAATATACGTATACTATAATGACCCGAACTTCCCCATAAAGGAAAGCCCGGATTGAGTTGAGAACACGACAAATCAGAACACAAACAGAAGAACATTTCATTGCTAATTACAACAATTTACATCAGAGCACGAGAATATACAGAGTATGAACAAATAACATACATTTGATAAATATCAGAGATTTACAATTTAAAATGCAGTGGAAAATAATGTAAAACACAACTGAAAGGGATACACAGATACAGAGCTTTCCGAATATCATTCCAGCTATAAACCAGGATCCTGTGAATATAATATCTGCAAAACCCAATTAGCTGCCCGTGTGGAAAATAGGGGCACCCAGAGTTTAGTTTAAAACAATAAACTCCAGGTCAGTCATGTGACTAGTGTGAGAACTAAAACAGTTATTTAAAACTTTAAAATGGAGTAAATCAAGGGACCACGCCGTATAACACGGAATGGGTTTCCTCCTAAGAATACCAGTGCATAAAACAAACAGCGCAATGCTTTTTGGAAAAATGAAGCTATTATAAGACTCAGGTCCAATCACACAATGCAACGCAAGCCGGAGGATAGAGTTTTACCTTATAATAGCCAAACATGCTTGGTACGTTTAAAATAAATCATTTTGATACTATTATAGTGTAAAGTGTATGAAAACAATTTCAAATATAAATGTATCAATCATAGACGGCATAGCGTCTCATCCCACTATGTCGCCATAGTAGGCACTACAAACAAAACTGAAATGTCACGTATTGGAAGTTGGATTTCTGTCTGTGAACCAAGGCAAGGGATCGTCCTTACCATTTCGAGATGCTCTAGCCCGTATCTGAGGATCAGAACCCATGATCCTTGGATCGTCAGGGTCGGTCCACTCGATGTGGATTAAAATGCCTGAGCACTACGTTTCCCAGCCTTATGGAGCGTAAAATTGGTTAGTATATCAGCCAAACCATCCATCGCCCCGTAGTGCCGATATATCTGAGGCGCCTTGCTTTCTATCATCCATATAGGAAAAAAGTCTGGGCATGTAAAACCCAGACACCACTCCTGGCTAGAAGGAAACGCATGTCCTCCCTGATGTCCTCTCCCGTTTATGGTTCACACTAGGGTGTGAGACTCGCGAATTAACGCTATACACAAAGCTATGCTATATTAAAGCCATGCTTTGATCATCAACCACAAGACTCTGCTTTTCAATAGCAGCCTTGATCATTTGCATCTCAGCATGCCACACAGGCAATTCGCGCTATGCAACCGATGCCTATCAATCACATAGAATGAAATCTGATGTCAGACACACACACATTTACAAGTTCGTTCTGGGTCTGAATGAAACCGGAGGCACCTTATTCCTCGTCCCACATGTCCAATACAGAAGAGAGGTCCTCGCATATCCGGTTGATCTCTAAGTACATCTAGACGATAACCACTTATTACCTCGTCTTGGGGTTACAGCTCAATAAAGACATCAGTAATCATCCAAATGATGTGAGGACCTCTGGTCTTCAGCCACCGTCTTCATCGTCGACTCATCGCCGATTCAGTTATTCAGAATGAGATAAACCTGGTCTTTCTGAATAACTCGTATATATAATAAACAAGTGCTATAAAAACACAACATATGCCTCATTCCAATTCTAAATATTCTTTTGTTTAAATATTCATATCCTTTGGGAAAGGTTTCCATTAATTTTAACAAAGATAAATTCTCTAAATTTATTCTTTAATCTTCCTTTGGATATCAATTCACACCAAATTAAGGTTTATCCAAACTAGTCGGGATTAACGCACCTTACCAAAGTAATCATTTGTTATATTTCCCAATCTCAACCGATTCACCCCATGGAGAAAAACTTGTAATACTCTATATCTAACCCCACGTTGTCATCAGTAAAATTAGTTACCATTTCACGTTCAAATCTAATTAAAGATTTAACTATCGCTTGGAGCAAAACTGGTGATACTCCATTTTTGATCATTTCTTAAATTTGATAATTTTAGTTATCAAATTCAACTTTCAATATATTTAAAGATTCATTAAAACTCCAATTCAATTTTAATTTCCAAAAATCATTACTTAATGATTATTCAAAGTTAAGAAATTAATCTTATCTTTAACTGGGTTAAAGAACTAATGTCATTTAAAACACATCTCACGATAAACCCAAAAATAACATTCCATTAACAATGGAATCTTCATGGAAAATAGATCAATATATATAATCGATATAAACTTCCATATCCAACCGATAATATAAATGGAATAACAGCAAAGCCTCTTGAATTCCATATATAGTAATAGTCTTCATCCACAGAAGTTCACTTCGATCATAGTAATAGTCTCCATTCCAATTTATTTTTTTAAAATTGGAAAACTTTACTTTGGAAAATTCCACTAAATCTTAATTAAAAGATTTATAAATTCCAAATCACATTTCACTATAAATCGGGTTAAAGAACGAATGTCGTTAAAAACACAGTTCACAATAAAGCCAATTAAATTCCATTTCATATCCAATTAAATGTTAACTAATTGGTAATTCTTCCCAACATCTTAATTAAAAAATTTATTCTTTTCACACAGGGTTTAAGAATAGTGTTACTGAAGATCCCATCCCATCAGTCTCTAACCATAATTAGTAAGAGAACAATTCCCTAAGTATTAATCCCGAAGGCCGAAACCAACATTAAATCACTACCTAGGAAACCATTCAACTTAGCTAATCTTCAGTTAGTTTCTAATTTTCTTAACTCCATTGGGTTTAAGAACAGTATTATCAAATATAGAATTCACTAAAAACCTAAAATCTCATTCCATTGTTAATCGGGTTAAAGAACAAGTGTTATTTAAAACACTGTTCACGATAAACCCAAAAATAAATTTCAATTCCAATTAAATGTTAATTAATTGGTAAACTTCATTAAATCTTAATACTTTCCTCAACTGGGTTTAAGAATAGTGTCATTTAAAACACAATTCACGACAAACCCAAAATCTGATTCAATATTAAATATAAGGCTTTGAACAGAAATTATATTGGCTTATATTCAATATCAAATTCTGAAATCAACAAATATCATATTGGGAATAACGATTTATATATTCCAAATTCCTCTACAACGTCCATATAATCACAGAATCCAATATCGAAATAATCCGAAGATAATTTCGATTCAAATACATTCCAATTTATATATTGGAAATTCTGGTTATTTTTAAAACCATTTCAAATCCAATTTATTTATTTAAAAATATTGGTTTATAATTCTAGTTCATAACTAGTTCATTTCGATAAAAATATATTTTTATCTTTTCAAATATGGAATTTTTTATCCTAATTCTTTTTAAATCATTTATTATGATTTTACACAAATTATTTATACTTTTAATAATTTTTTCAAGGCCCGTACAGTCAATTTCCATAAACGGTCATCGAACTGCACTTACAGCGACCTTTTCCGAATTTGATTTGGACATAATTCCAAATCCAACTGATAGATTTCAAATCTCTTATATTCATTGGAAAGTTCTTTTTGATACGAACCCAATGGTTCTGGTTTTAGGAGAATTCGACGGCCGGATCTCCCGTAACGTCAATTCGAAGTCAATGGTCGAAATTCGCGAACTGCCGCGACGCCGCGCTTTCTATTCAGGCCATTAAATATATATATATATATATTTATTTCGTCAACTTCCTTTTAAAACGTATTTTATAAATCGTTTTAACTTCGTTTTAAAAACAATTTCAACTTCATGTTCAATTTTAAATAAAAATTGAATATTCCATATCATTAATATATAAATGATAATATTTTCAAAATATCAGATTTTGAAATCAATTCTTTTTCGATATTCATTATAAAAATGAATAGAATCGATATAAATATCGTTTGCATCAAAATGACGTTAATCTAATCAACACGGCTTTATATATTTATATATATTCGTGTCCATCTCAAATAGGACATCAAAATCAGATTTTGATCTTTTACAAATATTATTTTAAAATATTCGTTATTTTAAAATATTCATTATTTCTGAACTGGAATCAGACACAGTCAATTACCATATAATGTTATTTATATGGATTTCGTACAACACATGTATAGAACCACAATGATAAACAATCAACCATCATCTAGAGTGCATTCTACATTGCATAAGCATTAAATATAAATAATTCACGCTTAAACAGTCTGTTAGCCAAACGATCGACTTATCATTAAACAATTGGGATTAGAGTACGTCAAATATAATCCCAACACTCGTGTGGGGTTTCAATCAACAAACACAGATTTTATTTTTGCAGTTGGACGATGTGTAAAATTTATCATCTCAATCCATATCAGTCTAATTGGTGTACATAAACAAATCATCTGATTTGTAAATGAATATTTATTTTATTTCAACACATGAATATTTTATTTTATTCAATACATGAATATTTTATTTTATTCAACACATGAATATTTTATTTTCCATTCCACATCACGAACCAAATTCACACAAACAAATCAATCCAAACACACAGCCAAACAAGTCGTCCAAGGTCTGTGGACGACGGGAAGCATTTCATATATTCAGTTATAAAATAAATAACTGTACAAAGAATACAGTGAGAGAGTTGTAACACCCCGTATGTTGAATAACTTGCTATAATATAAAACAGGGAAGAATTAAATTTTAAAATCTGAATCAGGGGAAACGGGCTATGCCATTGCGTTCGTCTCGGAAAAATACGCGAAATAGAGTCCGAGTTTTCGAAAATCGGAGTCCGTATGACCCAGTTAAGGCCCAAAGAAGTGTTCAGAAAATTCAAAAAAGATTTAAAAACGAAAATTTCACATTTCAGAAGTGGCGGGAAAATTCCTGCCAGACCCAGGGAGTCGACCTGGGGGTTGACTGGGGAGTCGACCTGACCACCAGGTCGACTGGGGAGTCGACCCTAGTGTCGACCTGGGGGTCGACCTCCCTGGTCGAGCCCAGGTGACCTGGGTGCACCAGTTTGGCTTTTTGGCTGTGTTTTGGTGGCTAGGACGGGATCTGACGGCTCTAATCAGATTTAGGGTTAATCCAATGGCCTAAACCACCTAACTACTCTATAAATACACCCTAAGACTACCCAAATTCATACTAAAAATGGATACAACACCGTTATGCCGTCAAAATGCAACTTGAAGGAGCCTCCATCAATCTAAAGAGGAAGATAGCTTCTCAAATCAATCTCTAATCAACTCTAGCAACTTAATCTTCTTCTTAGGAGTGCTAATCAACAAGTTGTGAGTTTTCTATAGCCTTAATGACCAATTGTTGAAATGATTATGATAGGATATAATGAGGTTATGGCTATGAATGTGGATCAATGCAAGTTATATGCTATGTGTTAATGATGTTATGCAAGTTATGCAAGTTATGTGCTATATGTTCATGATGTTATGCAAGTTATGCAAGTCATATGCTACATGTTCATGATGTTATGCAAGTTATGCAAGTCCTATGCTACAAGTTCATGATGTTATGCAAGTTATGCAAGTCATATGCTACATGTTCATGATGTTATGCAAGTTATGCAAGTCATATGCTACATGTTCATGATGTTATGCAAGTTATGCAAGTCATATGCTATGTGTTTGTGATGTTATGCAAGTTATGCAAGTCATATGAGAAACATTGATCCATTATGACACCATGATATGCAAGTTTGGTGTATGATTATATGCTAGTTCATACATGATATGGTATGCAAGTTTGGTGTATGATTATATGCAAGTTCATATATGACATGTTATGCAAGTATGGTGTTTGATTATATGCAAGTAACATGTGCAAGTTTACACCTTTGTATGATATGCATACATATGCAAGTTAACTCCTTTGTATGTCATACATATATATATGCAAGTTTACCCCTTTGTATGACATAAATAACTTATGCAAGTTAACCTCCTTATGACATATGTGATTCATGTAAGTTTGGGTTGATTATTTATGCTAGTTGGGTTTGATGCTATATGCATGTTGACACCTTTAAACCCATGTAGATGCTAATGTTATGCAAGTTGAACCCATTATATTTGTGATGAATCTTCCCTTTTATGTCATGTTAGCGAATTACGTGGGGAACGATGGGGTTAATATACATGTTAATGAAATGGTGTGAAGTTGGTATGATTATGCATACCATAAAGTGGATGGACATAATTGAGTCAATTATGTACATCGTTAAAATTGGAATTAATTAGGGAAAATTAATTCGGGGGTGATTAATTAGGTGTAATTAATAGACTAAGACACGAGGTTGGACCCTTTTGTAGCATAAGACTGCCCGGAACCGACCGGCAAATCCAGCGGCTACAAATGATTGGCCCAATGTGAGAGGTCTTAGGCACAAACTACATACGTGAAAAGTGTAAAGACACGAGGTTAGACTCGGTTATAGTGTAAGGCTGCCCGGACCCAACCGGCAAATCCAGCTGCCATAAAAGATAGTCTAATGTGAGAGGTCTTTACAACGGTTACGTTCTTAATCAATTAAGAAACACTTAACCAGATAAGCATGTGGTGGGCATGAGGGGTTAAGTGGGTGCCTTGGGTGGCATGTGGGAATCAAGTAAGTGCTTTGGGTGGCATGTGGAAATCTAGTGGGTTGCCTTGGGTGGCAATAGAAAATACGATTAAAATACTTAACCAAGTGGAAACATGTAATTAAACATGATTAAAGGGTTAAGTTGGATGCACTAGATATATTGACAAGCTTAGGTGGTAGCTTGTGGGGGGGCCATTTCAACCAGTAACCCATATGAAACTTATTGCGCTCGACCCATGTCGAGGACGGGACACGCGTACTGGGCTTGATTATAAGAGGCCAAAACGGGTTAGCGGTGGCAACGCAAGTCCAACGGGTTTCATATGCGTGTGTGGACCCGGGATGGTAGGTAAGACGTTGTTGCATCGTGTAGGTATAAGTCGTGCACCATTTGTTGTATCGGGTTGCCACTTTGGGGAGTGATACACCCCATTGTGGGGCCAACACGGGTATCTACGGTAGGGAGCCGATCGCTTGGGAGTAGTGGGTACACCTAGTGGAGATAGGGGCAGACGGCACCTATGTAGTCAGCTAGGGGTACACGAAACTACTGGGTAAAGTTTCTAAGTACTTGGGAGGGATCAACCTTTAAGTAGGAATGACTGGTGTGGTGCAGTTAGTAATTATCCTTGGGTGGGTAGATGCGTCTTTACCGTTATCCTAGTTCACCTTATGTCTAGTTGGCTACTTAGTGTAGTCATTTATCCCCAGTCATCCCGTGCCAAGTTTATATCATACCCTAATTACTTTAATGATTGTGTTGTTAAAGTTATAGGGCTCACTCAGACTTATGTCTGACCCCGTTGTTTTTATCTTTTTCCCCCCCTCAGGTCCTCAGGTTGGGCCTAGCACTAGTGGGCTTTGATCAGATTTCTTTATCTATCTTCTGGAGCTTGGACCGTGATGTAAAGCCCAGCTTATCTTTTCTTTTATGGCTATTGTTTATGTAGTGGGATTATGTACTTATGTTTTTATCAGGATGGATATTTAGTACTTGACTCTTTATGGTGTTGTAACTAAACATGTTTACCTTCTGCTGCTATGAAATGATGTTTTAGATTTTCAAGTATTTATATCTTTCTTGTTGTAATTTTTCTGTTCTATACTCACTTAAAATGCTCCACCGAAGTTAAGGCATTCACTTAGTGAGTGACCTTAGCGGGTGTGGGGTGTTACACGTGGTATCAGAGCGAAGGTTACCGGAACAGGTAAAATTTTTAGAAAACTATTTTTCTAAAAACATTTTTGGAAGAAGTATTTTCAAAAACATGTCTTTAAAGAGAAAAGTTTTTGAAAGAAAAGCATAATCCCCAATAGCCATATCTTTATCTTTCGAATTCTCCGTTTTGAATCTTTCCTTTTTCGTTTCAGCATGGCTGAGGATCTTAACTTTCCGGAGGGTGTGACGATACCAGTATGGTATAGGAGATTGATGGAGGCTAGGGCCGCCACTGCGGGTCCAGCAAATGTTCCTCCACCAACAGTAGCACCCGATCTTCCTCCTCCCCCTCCTCCTCCTCGTACGGATACTTTTGCTAAGACTTGCAAGGAATTTAAAGCTATGGGAGGGAAACCTTTTCAAGGATCAGAAACTTTTGTGGAGGCTAGAGATTGGCTTAAGGAGGTGGAAGAGTTGATAGATATCTTTGAGATGGAAGAAGGAAAGAAAGTCAAGTTAGCCGCTTGGTTAATGAAGGGAGTGGCCTCATTCTGGTGGGAGGTCACTAATGGAGAACGCCCCGTTGACTCTTGGGCGGATTTCAGGCAAAGATTTGTGGCAAAGTTTCTCTCAAGGGCGGAGGAAAACTTGTATATGGAAAGGTTCTTGACTCTAAAGCAAGGAAATCCCTCGGTGAAGGAATATGTCAACAAGTTTAATCAATTGGCAAGGTTTGGCATAGACATGGTGAATACACCGGAGAAGAAGGCTTTGAGGTTCGTTAAAGGCTTGAATGAACCGATGCATGGATTGGCTATGACTCATATCCCTATGGGGGCCACCTTTGAGAAGCTAGTTGACATGGCACTTATGCATGAGGAAGAGAAGGGTCCCAATGCTAATAAGGCACCCGAGAAGAAGGGAGATCAAAAGAGACCTCAACAGCAACAAAACAAAGGTGGGAAAGGCAACGGTGGCAAGGGGAAGAAGAAGTGCTTCAATTGCGGGATACCAGGCCACCTAAGCAAAGATTATCGGAAGAAGAAGAAGACTGGCTGCTACCACTGTGGTGAAGCAGGGCATCTAGTGAAGGACTGCCCTAAGAAGGGGCAAAGGACGGGATCTACCTCAGGAGGACAGGTGCAAGCTCTTATGGCCCCGGGTCAGGCAAGGGGGCAAGTTCAGGCTCTCGCGGTTCCACCAACTCAGGAAAGAGGTAGAACTATTTCCGTTGAAAGTCTGGTTTTTCTATTTGATCATCCTGTCCGTACATTGTTTGACTCTGGCGCATCGCATTCGTTTATCTCATCATCATTAGTTGAGTCACTGCACTTAGACACCAGTCTAGTAGATGATCCCTTGGTTGTTTCAAACCCAATTGGGGGCTCCACTTATTTGTCCATGATATGTTTGGGTTTGAATATTTCTATACTTAGCATTGAGTTTAGATGTGATGCTTTTGTTTTGGGCTTCACGGGCTATAGGTTGATTTTGGGCATGGACTGGTTATCCAGTAATGGTGTCGTTCTTGATTGCGAAAGGAGAGTTGTTAGGCTCATGACCCGCTTGGGGAACACTCTCGAGATCTCTTGTAATCCCATGGATTCTGTTATGCTAAGTTATCTTGAATCGCTTGACGCTTCGGTCGAGAGTTTGCGATCTGTTAGAGTGGTCCGGGAATACTCGGATGTGTTTGAGGAGGTGAAGGGCTTACCTCCGAAGCGGGAGATAGACTTCCGAATATATCTGGTGGATAATGCTAAACCTGTATCTTTACCAGTGCGCCACATGGCTCCTCGTGAGAGGAGGGAACTCCATAAGCAAGTAGGGGAGTTGCTTGAGAAGGGGTTCATAAGACGAAGTATATCGGAGTGGGGTGCTCCAGTAGTTTTTGCTACGAAGGCGGATGGGTCCCTCAGACTTTGTGTAGACTATAGGGAACTCAACAAGCTCACAAAGAAGAATAGACACCCATTGCCGAGGATTGATGATCTCTTTGATCAGTTGGTTGGCGCTTCAGTGTTTTCGCAGTTGGACTTGGCCACGGGGTTTCATCAGTTGAGGGTGGCTGAGGATAGCATAGACAAGACTGCCTTTAGGACTCCGGATGGTTTCTATGAGTGGCTGGTGATGCCATTTGGGTTGACGAACGCCTCTGCATACTTTGTTGATTTGATGAGTACGGTGTTCAGGGAGTTCCTTAATAAGTTCGTGGTGGTCTTTGTGGATGACATCTTAGTATTTTCTAAGAGTGAAGAAGAGCATGCCCTACATCTTAGGGAAGTGTTGGAGACTCTTCGAGCGCATAGCCTTAAGGCTAAATTTTCTAAATGTCACTTCTGGAGGAAGGAAGTGCGGTTCTTAGGGCACGTGGTCTCCAAGGAAGGGATAGCTGTGGATCCCGCGAAGGTAGTATCAATTCAAGATTGGAAGGTTCCAAAGAATGCTACCGAGGTAAGGAGTTTCTTGGGGTTTGGCTGGCTACTATAGGATGTTTATCAAGGACTTCGCGAAGATATCAGCCCCTTTAACTCGCTTGACGAAGAAGAATCTAGTCTTCGCATGGGACGTAGATTGTGATGATGCGTTCCGACGGTTAAAGAGAGCTTTAACCACAGCTCCAGTCTTAGTGTTGCCAGATGGGAGTAAGTCATTTGTTGTCTATACTGATGCTTGTGGGACAGGACTGGGCGCAGTCTTAATGCAAGAGGGAAGGGTAATAGCCTATGGTGGAAGGCAGTTGAGAGCACATGAGAAAAATTACCCTACCCATGATTTAGAGTTGGCCGCTATTGTTTTTGCGCTTAAGATTTGGCGCCATTATCTTCTTTGTGAGAGATTCGAATTGTTCACTGACCACAAATCATTGAAGTACTTGTTTTCTCAGAAGGATTTGAACTTGAGACAGCAAAGGTGGATGGAGTTCTTAGCATCCTATGATTTCGAGATAGCGTATACCCTTGGCAAGGGTAACGTGGTGGCGGACGCCTTGAGTAGAAAAAGGTTGTCCTTGAGTCCATTGTTCGTGGAACGACGAAGATTGGAATTTATCTCGATGTTTGATTTTAGACCTTCCGTTGACTATATACCCGGTTTGCTAGCATCCTTGGAGGTCAGACCTACTCTTTTGGGGCGGATTGGCGAGGCACAGCGGGACGACCCACAGTTGGTTGAATTGGTAGAGAGGCTCATAAGGGGGAGTCGTCCAGCCATTTGAGTAGGTACACCCTAGACGATAGGGGGTGCTTGCGTAGAGACGGTAGACTTTGTGTACCGCAAGACGAGTGTTTGAGGAAGGCTATTCTTGATGATGTACACCGTTCTAGGATGACCATTCATCCCGGTGGGGACAAGATGTACCAAGACATGAAGCGAGTTTTCTTTTGGGCTGGTATGAAAAAGGATGTGGCCGATTATGTCGCTAGATGCTTGGTGTGCCAACAGGTGAAAGCGGAGCAAAAGAAACCAGGTGGGTTGCTTCACCCATTGGAAGTTCCGCAATGGAAGTGGGATAGCGTCTCAATGGATTTTATTGACGGGTTACCCAGATCGAGAAAGGGTAATTCGGGAATTTGGGTTGTGGTAGACAGACTTACTAAGAGCGCCCATTTCATACCTGTGAAGAGCAAGAGGACTGCTCCATGGCTAGCTTCAGTTTATCTTCGAGAGATAGTTCGATTGCATGGGGTACCCTCTAGCATAGTGAGTGATCGAGATCCTATCTTCACTAGCGAGTTTTGGAAGAGTTTGCAAGAAGCAGTGGGGACTCAGTTGTGCTTGAGCACCGCATATCATCCTCAGACGGACGGCCAGACCGAGAGGGTGAACCGTGTTCTGGAAGACCTTTTGAGGCTTTGTATCTTGGATTTTGGAGGTACATGGGAAGAGCATCTTCCATTGGTGGAGTTCGCATATAATAACAGCTTTCAGTCCAGTATTGGTATGGCTCCTTTCGAAGCTCTTTATGGAAGGCCTTGTCGATCACCTACATGTTGGTGGGAATCTACGGATAAGATCTTGCTTGGGCCCGATATGGTTAGAGAGACTTCGGAAAAGATTGATTTGATTCGAAGAAGGATGAAAGCAGCGCAGGATAGGCAAAAATCTTATGCGGACAAGAGGAGGACGGATCTGGAGTTTGAGGTTGGGGACATGGTCTTTGTCAAAGTATCTCCATTACGGAATGTAGTTCGCTTTGGGTCCGTTGGGAAGTTAGCTCCAAGATTTGTTGGGCCGTTTCCTATTAAGGAAAGGATTTGACGGATGGCATATAGAGTGGATTTACCCGAGAGACTTAGTGGGGGTACATGACGTATTCCATGTGTCACATTTGAGGAAGTGCCTACATGAGACCGCAGAGGTGGTAGAGCCGAGCTTGCTAAAAGAAGTGGAGGTAGAGCGTGATGCAACTATTCGACGAGCTCCTACCCGCATCCTTGGGTCAGAGATTAGGAAGTTGAGGAACAGAGAGGTGCGGCTAGTCAAAGTGCAATGGGGAGAAGATGAGAGCAATGCTACTTGGGAGACAGAAGCGAAGATGCGTTCATTATACCCATTCCTTTTTGAGGGTATGTCTTTTAACTTCTCCTTTATCGTTTGTAGTACTTATCTTATCTTTAGTATGTCCTCTCATTAGTACCTTTGACCTTTAGATAGGGTAAAACCTATGGTTGAAACATGTGTTTGAGACATGTTATGTTTGATGGATGCGTGTGGATGCAAGTGTTTGCTAGTGGTTGCTCGTGGATGCATATACACACACTCTAGGCACTAGATCGGCTCAATCACTTCATACTGCATATTGCATAAAATTGTGTGTGGGTAGCTATATTAATGGATGTATAATGGTTGTGCTATCATATGGATGATGCATTTTGGTGAATGATTGTGCACTCATGTAGAAATAGTATGTGTCGATAAGGTTCTTTCGCATACATATTGGATGCATGGCACTATCATGGTTTGCATTAAGGAGGCCAACTGAATCAGTAGACCGCCTGATTTTGCATTAGACAGGGAACATATACACACACTCTTTGCATATGTTCATACAGCATTAGAAACTCTAAGGACAATGGATGCCAGTGTTTGATGGTTTAGTAGATGGTTGTTTGGTTGGTAGGATACGTTCATCTTGACTTAGAGATTTCGGGGACGAAATCCTTTAAGTAGGGGAGAACGTAACACCCCGTATGTTGAATAACTTGCTATAATATAAAACAGGGCAGAATTAAATTTTAAAATCTGAATCAGGGGAAACAAGCTATGCCATTGCGTTCGTCTCGGAAAAATACGCGAAATAGAGTCCGAGTTTTCGAAAATCGGAGTCCGTATGACCCAGTTAAGGCCCAAAGAAGTTTTCAGAAAATTCAAAACAGATTTAAAAACGAAAATTTCACATTTCAGAAGTGGCGGGAAAATTCCTGCCAGACCCAGGGAGTCGACCTGCCCACCAGGTCGACTGGGGAGTCGACCCTAGTGTCAACCTGGGGGTCGACCTCCCTGGTCGAGCCCAAGTGACCTGGGTGCACCAGTTTGGCTTTTTGGCTGTGTTTTGGTGGCTAGGAGGAGATCTGACGGCTCTAATCTGATTTAGGGTTAATCTAATGGCCTAAAACACCTAACTACTCTATAAATACACCCTAAGACTACCCTAATTCATACTAAAAATGGATACAACACCGTTATGCCATCAAAATTCAACTTGAAGGAGCCTCCATCAATCTAAAGAGGAAGATGGCTTCTCAAATCAATCTCTAATCAACTCTAGCAACTTAATCTTCTTCTTATGAGTGCTAATCAACAAGTTGTGAGTTTTCTATAGCCTTAGTGACCAATTGTTGAAATGATTATGATAGGATATAATGAGGTTATGGCTATGAATGTGGATCAATGCAAGTTATATGCTATGTGTTAATGATGTTATGCATGTTATGCAAGTTATGTGCTACATGTTCATGATGTTATGCAAGTTATGCAAGTCATATGCTACATGTTCATGATGTTATGCAAGTTATGCAAGTCATATGCTACATGTTCATGATGTTATGCAAGTTATGCAAGTCATATGCTACATGTTCATGATGTTATGCAAGTTATGCAAGTCATATGTTATGTGTTTGTGATGTTATGCAAGTTATGCAAGTCATATGAGAAACATTGATCCATTATGACACCATGATATGCAAGTTTGGTGTATGATTATATGCTAGTTCATACATGATATGGTATGCAAGTTTGGTGTATGATTATATGCAAGTTCATATATGACATGTTATGCAAGTATGGTGTTTGATTATATGCAAGTAACATGTGCAAGTTTACACCTTTGTATGATATGCATACATATGCAAGTTAACCCCTTTGTATGTCATACATATATATGCAAGTTTACCCCTTTGTATGACATAAATAACTTATGCAAGTTAACCTCCTTATGACATATGTGATTCATGTAAGTTTGGGTTGATTATTTATGCTAGTTGGGTTTGATGCTATATGCATGTTGACACCTTTAAACCCATGTTGATGCTAATGTTATGCAAGTTGAACCCATTATATTTGTGATGAATCTTCCCTTTTATGTCATGTTAGCGAATTACGTGGGGAACGATGGGGTTAATATACATGTTAATGAAATGGTGTGAAGTTGGTATGATTATGCATACCATAAAGTGGATGGACATAATTGAGTCAATTATGTACATCGTTAAAATTGGAATTAATTAGGGAAAATTAATTCGGGGGTGATTAATTAGGTGTAATTAATCGACTAAGACACGAGGTTGGACCCTTTTGTAGCATAAGACTGCCTGGAACCGACCGGCAAATCCAGCGGCTACAAATGATTGGCCCAATGTGAGAGGTCTTAGGCACAAACTACATACGTGACAAGTGTAAAGACACGAGGTTAGACTCGGTTATGGCGTAAGGCTGCCCGGACCCAACCAGCAAATCCAGCTGCCATAAAAGATAGTCTAATGTGAGAGGTCTTTACAACGGTTACGTTCTTAATCAATTAAGAAACACTTAACCAGATAAGCATGTAGTGGGCATGAGGGGTTAAGTGGGTGCCTTGGGTAGCATGTGAGAATCAAGTAAGTGCCTTGGGTGGCAATAGAAAATACGATTAAAATACTTAACCAAGTGGAAACATGTAATTAAACATGATTAAAGGGTTAAGTGGGATGCACTAGATATATTGACAAGCTTAGGTGGTAGCTTGTGGGGTGGCCATTTCAACCAGTAACCCATATGTATCTTATTGGGCTCGACCCATGTCGAGGACGGGACACGCGTACTGGGCTTGATTATAAGAGGCCAAAACGGGTTAGCGGTGGCAACGCAAGTCCAACGGGTTTCATATGCGTGTGTGGACCCGGACTGGTAGGTAAGACGTTGTTGCATCGTGTAGGTATAAGCCGTGCACCATTTGTTGTATCGGGTTGCCACTTTGGGGAGTGATACACCCCATTGTGGGGCCAGCATGGGTATCTACGGTAGGGAGCCGATCGCTTGGGAGTAGTGGGTACACCTAGTGGAGATAGGGGCAGACGGCACCTATGTAGTCAGCTAGGGGTACACGAAACTACTGGGTAAAGTTTCTAAGTACTTGGGAGGGATCAACCTTTAAGTAGGAATGACTGGTGTGGTGCAGTTAGTAATTATCCTTGGGTGGGTAGATGCGTCTTTACCGTTATCCTAGTTCACCTTATGTCTAGTTGGCTACTTAGTGTTGTCATTTATCCCCAGTCATCCCGTGCCAAGTTTATATCATACCCTAATTACTTTAATGATTGTGTTGTTAAAGTTATAGGGCTCACTCAGACTTATGTCTGACCCCGTTGTTTTTATCTTTCCCCCCCTCCCCCCTCAGGTCCTCAGGTTGGGCCTAGCACTAGTGGGCTTTGATCAGATTTCTTTATCTATCTTCTGGAGCTTGGACCGTGATGTAAAGCCCAGCTTATCTTTCCTTTTATGGCTATTGTTTATGTAGTGGGATTATGTACTTATGTTTTTATCAGGATGGATATTTAGTACTTGACTCTTTATGGTGTTGTAACTAAACATGTTTACCTTCTGCTGCTATGAAATGATGTTTTAGATTTTCAAGTATTTATATCTGTCTTGTTGTAATTTTTCTGTTCTATACTCACTTAAATGCTCCACCGAAGTTAAGGCATTCCCTTAGTGAGTGACCTTAGCGGGTGTGGGGTGTTACAAGAGTTCTCACCTTCGGCATCCACTCCTCCATTCTTTAGCGGACAATTTGGATTTAGATTCATTCCCAGCCAGTTCCATCGCAATCTGTTTCACACGATTTTTATATTAAAAATCACATTTTTAATATGATGCTTATATTATAAAAGTCATATTTTTTATACCGCTACTTCACAAATAAAAATCATATTTTTACTTCACTAAAAATCATATTTTTATTTTGCCACATATATAAAAATCATATTTCTACACAACTAAAGATTGAATTTTTATATAACTAAAAGTCGAATCTTTATATAACTAAAAATCAAATTTTTATATAAATCCATTTACATAAAAATCACATTTTTATGATAACACTTCATGTATAACAATTATATTTTTATATCGCTATAAATATAATAAAAAAAATCATATTTTTATATCGCTAACTTCATGATAAAAATCCAATTTATACATCGCTACTCCATTATAAAAATCAAATCTTTATGTGGTTATTCATATGATAAAAATCAGATTTTTATATGTAAAGATATCTCTATAAGAATCATACTTCTTTATGAACTAAAAATTATATTTTTAACGACATAAAAAATCATATCTTTATGTAATTTAAAACCATGCCTTTCATGTATATAAAAAAAATCACACCTTTCATACGTTAAAAATCCGACCTTTCTGTAAATAAAAAACATATCTTTAACTATAGAAATCCGATCTTTCATATAAATAAACATCGTATGTTTAATCTTAAATTATATATATAATTCAAATCTTTCTTCGCTAATACATAGAAATAAAACTGATTTTTATTTAAACTAATTATCTTAATTAAAAACAGAAATAAAACGCACCTTTTTATTGTAGAAATTCATTTCTTTTTTATGGTGAAGAGGTCACCGTCGGATTTGGGCTTAGGGGGTTAGCGCTGGGGTGTGTGCAGGCGGTGGGGGAGGCGCAGATTGCCGGAGGTGGGCGCTGGGGTCGGAGCGGCCTGATTTGGGGCGTTTGGCTCGATTTTGAAGAGAAGAGGGAGGGAAAGAACGGAGGGTGGGGGCCGGAGCAAGGGTGAGGGGGACCGAAGGGCGGCGGCTCTGGCTGGAGCGGCGGTGGCGCATCGGGGGGAGGGGGCGACAGGGTTAGCAGCGGGTTTTTGGGGATCAATTTTTTTCCTTCTTCTTTTTTATTTTAAAACCGATAGTTGACTTCTAGGGAGAGAGAGGAGAGGGTAGGTTAGGGTTATTATATAATAAATTTTATATTATTTATTTATTTTTCCAAAAAATTACTTTTAATTTCGAACTCCAAATGAGACTCAACGACTGTCATCCCTAACTAAATACCCCCATATGCCCCGTAAGCCAATTCGTCAGATACTTCAGTCAATACTGAATTTAACGTACATTTTAATTTACCGGGGCTATATGCTGGCTCTAAAAATTCCAGAAAAATAAATCTGGCTATGTTGGGACGATACGGTCCCAACAAAACTAATTTCGTCGAATTTGGTGACAGTTTGAAAAATGGCCATTTTCTGGTCGATCCAAATTGACTGAAATTGTTAAAACACGTTTAACTTCGCCACGCTCACATATTGATTCAGAAAATTATGAATTTTGTAATCTAGCAATAATTTGACATTTCGGATCCAACAAAAGTGGTTTCGTTGAAAATGGAAGTCGTTTGCAAAATTGCTATTTTTAAGGGCTATATTTCCATAGTGACTATTCTGAATTTTCAACTAGGCTTAACTTTTTATTCCCTCTATGAAATTTCAATTTTTCATATCCATTAGAAAGATATTTTCAAACAGATTCAAATATTTCTGGTTTTGCCAAAATCCGGTTTATTTTGAATCCCGTACATTCATTTGAAATTTGAATTTGAATTTTCAAACTACAGCGCCATTTCCAGTTCCCTTTGTAATTAAAATAAATATTTATATTCTAACTTCGATTTAAATAATTTATACGTTCTAATTCTAATCAAAATGAATTTATATTCGTAATTATTTAAATAAATCATTTTAATTATTCAAAATTCATTAAAATCGCTAAAATAAAAAATTTAAATTGGTTCTAATTTTCCGGGTTGTTACAATCTCCCCCACTTAAAATCTTTTTGTCCTCGAAAAGGAGCGGAGCTGAAGTTGTTTAACTAATCAACTCAACTTTTATTCTGGCTTTCATTCTTCAACTTTTCAGTTTCTAAGAATTTTTAAATTTTTCAAAAACTTGGCAAACACCCTAAATTTTCAAAAAATTTCGCCATAACCTCCTTTGTACGGGGAGCATCGGGAAAATCCCCAAACCGCCACACAGGCCCTCTCATCTCAACAAGAAAAAGAAAAAGCCAAGCGGCTCATAAAATCATCCAAATCCTATAAACTAGTAGACATGTACCTATTTGTCAGGCATACAATTTTATTCCTCTGCTTAGCTTCCCTGCTATGACCTGTTCAATGTATATACATATACATATATATATATATGCATGCAATTCCAAAAAATTTTCAATTCAGTTCAATATTTGATACAATTGGGTTATATGTACCATACTTTCACATAATGGTTTTATTAGATAACAAATAATCATACAACACAACCATCAATCAATTAGTGAATTAACGTTTCAAATTCATAATTTTGACATATATACAGAAAATCATGTTTTTGATCCCAATTTACAACAATAGCCCTATCTTGTTTTGGTTCTCACACCAGTCAATTGGAAATATATAGATACCCCACTTCGGAAAGTTGAAGGTAAATACTAGTGATGCTGCGGCATCACCAGAATCATCTTCGGACGCCTAGAGTGTGATTCTATATCTATCCAGTACATTAAAACTTCGAATATACGTTAATGACGCATATATGAAAAATCTCATATACTTGATTGTCCAAAACAAAAATAAAATAATATACTAAAATACGTATAATTATATTAAATTTTCAAAACTAAATTTGATTTTCATTTTTGTTTTAAAAATAACACTCTTCTCACTCGTTCTTGGATACTACTGATCCCATCTCTAATGAGTTATTTTTATTGGATATTCCTAATCCAATCTCTAATGAATTCTTTCGTTTGGTTCTAACGTGTCTTGTTCTCGAGCTCTGTAAACAAAAGCTATGATACCAAACTATAACAACCCGAACTTCCCCGTAAAGGAAAGCCCGGATTGAGTTGAGAATACGACAAATCAGAAAAATATTAGAGATTTAAAAATTACAATGTAGCGGAAAATAATACATAACACAACTGAAACAAATATACAGATATTATAACTACCCAAACTTCCCCGTAAAGGAAAGCCCGGATTGAGTTGAGAACACGACAAATCAGAACACAAACAGAAGAACATTTCATTGCTTATTACAACAATTTACGTCAGAATACGAGAATATACAAAGTATGAACAAATAACATACGTTTGATAAATATCAGAGATTTACAATTTACAAAGCAGCGGAAAATAATAATAAACAAAACTGAAAGAGATACACGGAAAACACAACTACATGAAAATAATAATAAATATCAGAGCTTTCCGAATACCATTCCAGCTGTAAACCAGGATCCTGTGAATATAATATCTGCAAAACCCAACTACTAGCTGCCCATGTGGAAAATAGGGGCACCCAGAGTTTAGGTTAAAACAATAAACTCCAGGTCAGTCATGTGACTGGTGTGAGAACTAAAACAGTTATTTAAAACTTCAAAATGGAGTAAATCAAGGGACCACGCCATATAACACGGAACGGGTTTCCTCCCAAGAATACCAGTGCATAAAACAAACAGCGCAATGCTTTTTGGAAAAATGAAGCTATTATAAGACTCGGGTTCCATCACACAATGCAACGCAAGCCAAATGTAACAACTCGGAAAATCTGAGCCAATTTCAAATTTCTAAATTTGGCAATTTTGATGAATTGTGAATATTTAAAATGATTTATTTTAAATAATATCGACAAGAAGCTTATTTTGAATGGAATTCGAACATATATATTTATATACGTAGCCGTTAGAATATAAATATTTTATTTTAATTATAAATAGAATAGAAAATGGCGCGGTAGTTCGATAATTCGATTTCAAAGTTCAAATGAATGTACAAAATGCAAAATAAACCGGTTTTTAGCAAAACCAAAAATATTTGAATCTAATTGAGAATATCTTTCCAACGAATCCAAAAAATAAAAATTTCATAGCGGGAATCAAAAGATATGTCCAGTTGAAAATTCTGAATAGTCACTATAGAATTTAGGCCCTTAAAAATGAGAATTTTGCAAACGACCTCGGATTTTGACAAAACCACTTTTTTTGGATCCGGGATGTAAAGTTATTGCTAGGTTTCAAATTTCGTAATTTTCTGAATCAGTATGTGAGTGTAGCAAAGGAAAACGCGTTTGACCAGTTTTAGTTGATTTTAATCAACTGGAAAATGACCATTTTTCAAACGGTCTCAGAATTCGACGAAACTAATTTTGTTAGGACCGTATCGTCAATACGAAGCTAAAAAAATATTTTTCTGGAATTGTTCGAGTTAGTATGTGGCCCCGGTAAATTTAAATGCGCGTTTAAATTCAATATGTAGAGTTATATGTTGATTTTGATGAAAACAGATCAAAACAGTCGAACCAGCCTGCGAAACGTATCCCATTATGTTCGGAATGGGGGTAATTAGCTAGGGACGACAATCGTTGGGATTCGATCGGAGTTCGTAGTGTAAATCAATTAATTGATGAATTAAAATAATATTAAATTATAAAATGTAATATCTCCTTCCCCCTTTATCTCTCCTCCTCCCACCATATTCATTCAAAACCCGATTTTTAAAAGAAATAAAAAAAATATGCAGGAACCCTAGTGCCGCCTCGTCCACCGTCTGTCCATCGCCCCCCCTCTCGCCTGGTGCGCCGCGCACAGTCAGCTCCAGCCCTAAAATCGAACGCCCCCCTGCAAAACCTCCGCCACCCACAACTCCAGCATCGAAACCCTCCGCCCTTCTTCCCCGATCACCAGAGCTTCCCCCTCCAACTGGCGAGCCACCTCCGAGCCCCCACCACCTCTGGCTCGCCCTGAAGCCCCTCCTCCCTCCATTGCGCCTCCGATGATGCTCCGACCCACCACCTAACTTCAACAGTCACCGATTCCAACGCTGAAACCCTAGATTAAATTGATGTTAGTTTTCTTTTACATATTTAATTTTATTTTTCAGTTTTAATTAGATTTTGTTTGAAGAAAAAGAATAGGGTTTTTAATTAGTAAAGATGAGATCTTTGATGGAAGAAAAATATGATTTTTAACATATAAAGATTATATTTTTATAATGGTAAAGCTTTGATTTTTAATGCAAAGAGGGCTTTGGTTTTTAAAGTAAGGAAAGGAACGATTTTTATCATCTAGAAGGAGAAATAAAAATTTGGTTTTTATAATGAAATAAAGATTATATTTTTAATCATGGAAAGATGAGATTTTTCAAAAAGAAGAAAGATGCGAGTTTTAGCATATAAAAATATAATTTTATTATAGTAGAAGATTAAAGATATAACTTTTACTACAGTAGAGTATTAAAAATATAATTTTCATTATATGTAGAAGATAAAAATAAAATTTTTATAATATAGAAAGGTTAAAAATATAATTTTTAATACTAGTGGCACATTAAAAATATGATTTTTATATAGTTATAATAATAAAAATTCATTCTTTATATAAGAAGTAGAAATATAAAAATATAATTTTTATATAGGAAGGAGCGTTATAAAAATATATTCTTTATTGGAAGAAGAGCGATAAAAATATATAATCTTTATTATAGGAACACAGATGTAAAAATAGTATTTTTATCTATATAGTGGCATTATAAAAATGGGATTTTTATATACATTACAACAATATAAAAATGTGATTTTTATATATTGAATAGCGAAGAAAAAATTGATTTTTATATATTGAATAGCGAAGTAAAAATTCGATTTTTATATATGTAGTGGCTGCGAGCAATGAAGGTGACAAAAGGCGAGCACGACGAAGATTTCCTATATAAGAAGAGTCACGGTGAATGGATTTAGCTTGGGTGAGAAATTATCACTTTAAATCTTCTTTTCTAGTTAAAAATATATACTAGGATGCAGACGGTGCTTAGTAGCACCCGACACCCGTCGTCCACAGACCATGGATGGCTTATATGTTTGATTGTTTGTTGTGGTGAAAATTGATTATGTGGTGTGAAAGGAAATAAAATATTTATACAGTTAAAAATATTTTATCGTTAAAAATATAATTTTTAACGGGTATGTGAATAAATAAAAATCTGTGTTTGTTGATTTGAAATCCCACATGGGTATTGGGATAAAATACGGCATACACTAATCCCAATAATTAGTTGTATGTCGATCGATTGATCGACAGGCTGTTATAAGCGTTAGATATCTATATTTGATGCTTATACAGTGTAGTGCACTTTGGATGATGGTTGATTATTTATCGTTGCTATTATATACATGTGTGGTATGGAATCCATATAATTAACATTATATGGTAATTGAATGGGCCTCATTCCAATTAGGAAAATAAAGAATATTAGAAAATAAAAATAGTCATGAGTTGACAATGCTCATGTGTTGAGAATATTCATGTGTTGAAATTATTCATGTGTTGAGTAAAATATTTTAAACAATAAAATTTACATCTTTATCATATTTAAAATTAGAATCTACTTTACTGTTGGAGTCTAATAAAAAAATCAAACGATAGATACCATAATTTTATAAAATATATTTGATCGACGCTAGTCTATGAATCAGAAAAGCGCGACATTTAAATTAAATTCTGCAAGCGCACAGGTGTGTAGCATACAGGTCGAACACAGGGAGGTGTAATTAAAAATTATTATTTATTTATTCTTGGGCGTGTTAGACGAAGCCTGGAGATTTTGTTGAAATAAAAACAAATTGAAATTGTGAACGCAGGATTATCGTTGAATCTAATCAACGATTAATCACTAAAGAAAGTAAATTGCAAAACAAGAACAACAATGCAGAAAATAAAAGTGCAGAATAAGAAGAACACAAAAGTAAATTAGGATTGTCGTTGAAACTAATCAAACGACTAACCACTAATAAGCAATAGAAATAACAATAACAATTTCTGTCTACCAAAACTAATTGAGTAGAACACAAATTGTTATTACAGTAAAGCAAATAAACTAAACGAAGAAGAGCTTTATTAAAACTAAAAGAGAGTACTGAAGAATGGATATCTTACAATGGTTACAACGTATATTTATAGAGGAGATAGGAAAAATCCTAATTAAGTCTATAAATAAATGGGTCTCTTTTCCCAAGAAGTAATATCATATCTCTTGCCTTCCTTGACTAGGCTTGTTTGGAAATAATTCTTTTAAGAATATCTGATGCATATCTTGGTGAACATCTTCCAAATCCTCCGTATGGCTAGTTGCTTGGTGATTAGATTGCATGCGATTAATTATTCCAAACAAGGATGCTCATCAAACTCCAAGGGCAACAAAGGATGAAATCTTCAAAATTGATCTTTTCTTGGCAATAAATCAATCAGAAATTCTTCTAATTGGAAATTGAAAAATGAATGTTCTGAATTGATTTCCATGACTACTCCTAAAAGGACTATTAGTGAATATCATACATACACATGAATATGTATATATATAATATAACACTAATTAATATATTCTTCATAGCAAAGGGGCAGTGTGAACGCGTTCTGTTCTTTGGCAAAAAGTGAGCTCGACGGGGATCGAACTCAGGTCTCCCAGTACAAATTTCCATGCAATTACCAATGAGCTACAACGTCTTTTGTAATTGAGATGGCTTTAATACGGGGAAGTAGCTTTTTATCTGTAGTTGGCCTTTAATTTGAAATGAAGGAGGCATTTCTTGATATCCTGTAAAAACACACAAAAGTACCCAAAGTATCATTTATTTATTTACAAAAGATAAAATATAAGAGCATAAAATAAACACATTTCTATATTAATACCCCCACACTTATCTTTTACTCGTCCTCGAGTAAAACAAGAAATGAAAAACTAACTAGATAGGTCGCACTTTCGTAGGAAACACGATTGCATTGAGCGTATGCAACAAGCCATTAAACCTCTAGGTGTCCCCAGTAGGACGAGTGGTGTCTCGTGAGGGTTTTCAGCGGATACTACCCACAAAATCCAAATGCAGTATGCTATGATTCTAATGAACTACATGAATGCAATGGACATATGCAGATAAAGACGAAAAATGAAAACACAACATATTTCAGGAAGGTGGTACAACAAATTAAGTTAATACCTTCTAATCAGTTGATTTTATTTTAGATACCTCAACTTGTCACAAATTTTCAATATAAATCAAGTTTTCAAATGTAAAATTCCAATTTTGCCAGCTGGTTCAGTCGATAACATAGTGCAGCCATGAAATAAATTCTTAGTTGCTTGGCACAGTTTGTAAAGTGGTATTTTAATTTTCTCATGTATGGCTAGTCAGATCAATAAGGTCAAGAAGTGTTTGGGCATCATCGCTTATTCTTTATTTTATAAAATTTTAAAATTTATGATTAATTACATACACCTAACTTAGAAGACCAAGGTTTACCACCCATGCAATGCCTCGCGGACTAACGGAGAGTGGGTAAAGAGCTTGGCGGATTGTGCAGGCCGACTTTGACTTTGTCAACAACGTGTCGGTAATCCTTAGGTGTCCAATCTCATAAAATGAGACCAAGATATTCCAACGCTGACTTTGTCAACAACATGTCGGATAGAGCTTGGCGGGTTTGCACACCAACGCTTGATATACAAGCAATGTTGGATACCCTTGGATTATTATTATTATTGAAGATATAAGCACAAAAAGAGAGTTACGCGAGTTCAACTTAACAAACTTAGTTTTAAAGGTTTGACAAGCCGTTATAAGTATTTTAAGTCCTCCACTTATTTAAACAAAGTCTACAATATAGAATAGATTTCATGGCCATCACCTAAGAATCTCCCTATGTACCAGTTACACTATTATCCCTCAAAATTAACATTTCATTATATCTCTTATTCGATCTAAGTTGAGAGAAAAAAAATACTATCAACTAGCTAAAAATTGTAAACTTATTTTGTTGTATCAATTGAAAATGAGTCGTATTTTCCAAAAAAAAAATTTATGGTATGTTACTACGATATAAAATGTATGATGGTCCTACATGAAAAAGAAAGAAAGAAAAATTAAAGAAAAATCAAAAGAATGCAATGCAGACTCCCCCCCCCCCCCCCCCCACACTTGATTGAGACAGTGTCCCAACTGTCTAAGGCAGAAAAACAAAAATAAAATAAAAAAATGAAAAAGAAAAATAAAAGAAAAGGAACGTGTACCACCTAATTTCATGGTGGATGATCAGGCTCATGCAGATCGATAGGGTCATCTTCGTCATATTGCTCGAATTCCAAAAATGGTTTCAGTCGTTGACCGTTTACTTTGAAGACTTTTCCATCCCTAGGATTTTCAATTTCAACCGCTCCATGAGGATATACTGTTTTCACAACATAAGGTCCAACCCATCGAGATCTGAGTTTTGCTGGAAACAAGTGAAGTCTAGAGTCGTATAAAAGAACTTTTTGACCTACGTTGAATTCCTTACGAAGTATGTTTTTGTCGTGTTGGGCTTTGGTTCTTTCTTTGTAGATTTTCGCATTTTCATATGCCTCATTTCTTAATTCCTCTAATTCAGAAATTTGTAACTTCCTATATGAGCCGGCTTTCTCTAAGTCAAAGTTCAAAAATTTTATGGCCCAAAGAGCACGATGCTTTAATTCAAGAGGTAAGTGACAGGCCTTTCCAAAGACTAATCGATATGGTGACATCCCTAGATTGGTTTTATAAGCAGTGCGAAAAGCCCAAAGTGCATCAATCAGTTTTACGGACCAATCTTTTCTATTGGAATTCACGGTTCTCTCAAGAATTTGCTTGATTTGTCTATTGGAAACTTCTACTTGTCCACTAGTTTGTGTATGGTAAGGGGTCGATAGCTTGTGTGTGATTGAGTATTTCTTGAGCAAGGACTCAAAAGCACGATTACAGAAGTGAGTGCCATTATCGTTAATGATAGCTCGAGGTGTGCAAAAGCGCGAAAAGATGTTTTCTTTGAGAAATTTGACAACAACCTTATTGTCGTTGGTCTTGGTTGGAATGGCTTCAACCCATTTGGAGACATAATCTACCACAAGCAAGATGTAAAGATTCCCAAATGAATTAGGGAATGGTCCCATGAAATCGATGCCCCAAACATCGAATAACTCAATCACTAAAATGGGGTTGAGAGGCATCATGTTTCTCTTAGAAATTCGACCCGTTATTTGACATCGCTCACATTTAGAACAAAATTCGAAAGCGTCACGGAAGAGTGTGGGCCAATAAAAACCGCTTTGTAATACTTTTGCAGCAGTTTTTCTTGCTCCAAAGTGACCGCCACAAGCATGGTCATGTGAGAAAGAGAGAATACTTTGGTGTTCATGATCGGGCACACACCTTCGAGTGATTTGGTCTGGACAGTATTTGAAAAGGTATGGGTCGTCCCAATAGAAGTTTCGAACTTTCGAGAGAAATTTTTGTTTATCTTGTTTCGACCATTTAGCGGGCATTTGTTGTGTGACAAGATAATTCACAATGTCAGCGTACCAAGGGGTGTTAGAGATCGAAAGGAGTTGTTCGTCAGGAAAATAGTCATCGATTTGGGTGTCATCAACATTTTCGTGTATAATTCGAGAGAGATGATCAGCTACAACATTTTCAGAACCCTTTTTATCTCGTATTTCTATATCGAATTCTTAAAGAAGAAGGATCCAACGAATCAAGCGGGCCTTGGCATCCTTTTTAGAAAGCAAATATCGTAGAGCAGCATGATCAGTGTAAACTATGACTTTGGATCCTATGAGATATGGTCTGAATTTCTCAAGAGCGAAGACAACTGCCAAAAATTCCTTTTCAGTAGTTGAGTAATTCAATTGGGCCTCGTTTAAGGTTTTGCTAGCGTAATAAATGACTCGAGGGAGTTTATCGATACGCTGACCTAAGATGGCTCCAATTGCAAAGTCAGAAGCGTCGCACATAAGTTCGAATGGCTGAGTCCAATCAGGAGGTTGAATGATGGGAGCCGTGGTCAAGATTGACTTAAGAGTTTCAAAAGATGTTTTGCAGTCATTAGAGAATTCGAACTGAACGTCTTTGGCAAGTAAATTTGAGAGAGGTTTTGAAATTTTCGAGAAATCCTTAATGAATCTTCTATAGAATCCCGCGTGGCCAAGAAATGAACGAACATCTTTAACAGACTTAGGGGAAGGCAGATTAGCAATCAAATCGATTTTAGATTTATCGACTTCAAGGCCATCTTTGGAGACGACATGACCTAGACATTTTTCCCAATTAAGCACGAGTGATTTTTCCTTACAATGTTTTAGGACGAGTTCTAAATGAGTGAGGCATTGGGAAAAATATGATCCATAGATTGAGAAATCATCCATGAATATTTCCAAGAATTCGTCCACCATATCAGAGAAGATACTCATCATACACCTTTGGAAAGTCGCGGGGGCATTACAAAGACCAAAAGGCATGCGACGATAAGCAAAGGTTCCAAAGGGACAAGTAAAGGTGGTCTTGTGTTGATCCTCTAAAGCAACAGGGATTTGGTTATAGCCAGAGTATCCGTCGAGAAAATAGTAGTACTCATGACCCGCTAAGTGTTCGAGCATTTGGTCAATAAAAGGTAAGGGAAAATGGTCTTTTCGTGTGGCTGAGTTGAGCTTTCGATAGTCGATACACACACGCCATTTTGTTTTGATTTTTGTTGGGACAAGCTCATTACTTTCATTTTTGATCACTGTGACTCCCGATTTCTTTGGTACGACTTGTACCGGACTCACCCAGGTACTATCAGAGATGGGATAGATGATGTTATTGTCTAGACATTTGATTATCTCCTCCTTGACCACTTCTCTCATGTTTGGGTTTAATCGCCTTTGAGCCTCACGGATGGGTTTAGCCTCATCAACTAAATGTATGCGATGTTCCATAATTAACGGGCTAATTCCTTTTATATCGCTCAGTTCCCATCACAAGGCGTCTTTATTTTCCCGTAAAATTTCTAAGAGTTTTTCTTCTTGATCCTCGGTAAGATCAGAGGCCAAGATTACGGGAAGAGTTTCTGAGGAGTCTAAGTATGCGTACTTTAGGTCTTGTGGCAAGGGTTTGAGATATAACTTAGGATGTTCTTGAGTGTTAACATTGGTTAACATTCCTTGGTCAGAGTCAGAAGACGAAGGATTTGAGTCAAGAAATTCATTCAGTTCAGAAATGTATTCGAGTTCGTCGAAGTCAGAGTCGAAATGGTCAAGACACATTTTCAAGGCTTCAGAAGTGTCATTATAGGTTTCGTCAACTGTGGTTTGAATCATGTCAATTTCATCGATCTCAAAATCCCTAGGTTGTTTGTTGAGATTGAAGATATTTAGCTCAATGGTTAGGTGCTCGAAGGAAAGTCGAAGTTGAACATTCCTACAATTAATGACAGCATTTGAGGTTGCTAAGAAAGGGCATCCTAATATCAACGGTATTTGAACCTTGGGATTTGAAACAGGTTTGGTTTCTAGAACTATGAAATCGACAGGGAAGTAAAACTGTTCGATCTATCTTCGATAATTCCCAATGGCTTTTTGGCAGATCGATCGGCTAACTGAAGAGTGATTTTTGTTGGTTTAATTTCCCCTAGCCCAAGTTGACAATAAACAGTATAAGGAAGAAGATTGACACTGGCACCAAGGTCGAGTAGGGCACGAGAGATATGGGTGTTTCCTAATTTGCAATCAATTGTAGGGCAGCCAGGGTCCTTGTACTTGACTGGGGTAAGATTCGAAAGAGCAGAGCTTGTATTCGCAGTTAGAAAGGCGGTTTTTGGGACATTAGTCGCACGTTTTTGTGTGCACAGTTCCTTAAGACATTTGGCATATTGAGGAATTTGTTCAATGGTGTCTAAAAGAGGAATGTTCACACGGACTTGTTTGAAAATTTCCAAGATTTTATCGAAATTTGCCGCTTTCTTCTTATTATTGAGTCTATGGGGAAATGGAGCTATTGGTTTTTCGACTCTGTGATCAGTTTCATCATTCGAGGAAGAAGGTTTATCCAAGAAAATAGAAGGTGGTAAGGTCATAGAAGATGGAATGTTGGTATTGCCAACATTATTTTTCGAAGGTGGGTCGGGTTTGCCAACACTGGGAGAAGAACTGTTGGGATTGCCAACATTTGAGGAAAATGGAGGTTTAGAAGAATTGGCATTCGAAGCCAATGGGTGATCATCAAGATTTGGCATTGGGGTCGAGTTAGAAGGTTCGGCAGGGTTGCCCACGTTATTATCAATCCTTTTTCCAGATCGAAGGGTTGTAATAGCGTTGACTGGATTATGGTTTTCGTCCTCACAAGAATTCACAGCACGAGAGTAATATTTTGGATTCACCTCAGGTTGACTCGGCAACTTTCCTTTCTCGTTATTTTTCGCTAGTTCTTTTATCATATTCATCATTTGCTCCATTTGTTTTTCCAAGCACACAATTTCTGGTGACGATTGAGAAGATTGAGAGGATTGGTTTGATGATTGAAAATTGGGGTGCCTATAAGGTTGTTTGGATTGAGATGCTGTTTGAGAGGTTTGAGAAATTGGAGGTGGAGCTTGATAATTTGGGTTGGGAATAAAGGGTTGCACATGAGATGGGTTAGCCGAATTATTGGGGTTTGACCAAGAAAAATTTGGGTGGTTCCTCCAACCAGGATTGTATGTGGATGAGTAAGGATTATTTTGAGCTATGGCATTAGCTTGGTCCTGAGAGTAATAGTGGGGTAACCCTTCTCCGGCTTGAGGAGTTTGATTTTCTAAGGGAATTTGACTTGGGTCCATGACATGCACTGCTCTAGTAGAAGTACGAATGGGAACACGAATCGATTCCCATTGCTTATCCTTATCAGAATAATCTTCTAAAAACCGCCAAGCTTCATCGACTGTCTTAGACATAAAATCTCCTCCACACATTGATTCTAGTTGAGTTCTAGTCTGATAGTTTAACCCTTCATATGCAATTTGACATGAGTAATCTTTTAAAATTCCATGATGAGGACAACTATATAATAGTTGGTTGAATCTTTCAAAGTATTTTGAAAAAGTTTCCCCCTCATTTTAACAAAATTGATTTATCTCGGTTCGGATTTTTAGAGTTTTATGGAAAGGGAAAAACTTTTTCAAGAATGCAGTGACAAATTCATCCCAACTTCTTATGGAATGTCGTGGAAGAGAATTTAGCCATCTTTTAGCGCTTTCAAGTAGTGCAAACGGGATTAGCCTTAGCTTGATCGATTCATTAGATATTTGTTGCATTTTTGTTGTGGAAGCATACAACTCAAATTCACTCAGAAATTCATAAGCGTTTTCAGACCCAGTAAATTTTGGTACCCCTTGGATAAAAGAATGTTTTAGCTCAAAATTGTTTTCTTCAGCTGGTGGGAACACGATGACAGAGGGTTGAACGGTCCTAGTTGGATAACATCGATCACGAAGAGATAAGGGTCTATCCATTTGGATATTGGGATTTTGATAATTTTGATTTATTTGATTTTTATCCCCAAAGTTTGGAAAGTTGTGATTCACTCGATTTTGATCCAATTCGGTTGGAAAATTTTGGTTGATTCGAGAACCCCTAGGAGAATTTTGTTGGCTAACACTTTTTTCACTCATTGTTGTTAAATGCAAGCACAGAAATTAGCTACAATGAAATTTTCTATCCTTAAAGGCTCCTATCCCAAAATTATAAGGTGACACGTTTGATTACTTAGATCAAAAGATTTCTCAGCCAGTTAACAGACAGGGGTTATCGATGCACCAGGAATCACCCTAGCAATGCAGTCGAAGGTTTAAGTACCTTCAGAGTAACAACCAATATAATATTTACGAATCACCGTAATATTTATAAACGGCTATTTCTCTGCCGTAGTCTAGACACCAAGAAATAATTCGTTCCAAATGAATCAACTATCACAATACAATTAAGCCCTAGATGAGCCCGTGATTCCCTTAAGTCCAACGTCTAACTGTTATTATTAGTCAGATTCTACGATGAAATGCAATTTGTGGGCTAAGGAAAGGGTGATGAAATCCCTCGCCTTATGTGAATTGGGTTATTGCCCTTAACAGAATGAATAAAAAGTGCAGAAATAACAACAATCACACAATTTAATTGCAGAGATTAAAAATATTACATTCAAGCCGCTGTCCCTGCAGAAATTTTTTACAACAATTGTCGATATTAATATATTTTTTTCTTTGCAGCAGAGCACCTGTAGAGTTTTAAAAATTTCTCACCTTGATCGGCAGTCCGTCCAGTGAATTTGGGTAGCGCTAGCGCGTTCACACCCCACTTGGTGTGCAACGGCTCCGACAATTTCAATTCTGCTTGTAAATTGATGCAAATAATTCAATTCCAACTATTTGAAAATTGATTGACTTCTGAAATCTTGTTTGCTTTGCTCGTCGTCTTGACGTTGATCTTTGACTTTGGTTTGTCTATTCTATCATTTAGGTATTTTTTTTTAGGAAAAGACAAGGAAGAGAAACAAACAAATTAAGAACTAAATTGGAAGGAAGGAATAAAATTAAAAACTAAACTAAACAAAAACAAAATCCGACACTCGCTCAATCAATTAAAACACTTTTTTTTGTTTGAGAAGAAAATAAATTAAAAAAAAACTAGACTAACCAAACACAAAACAAAAGAAACAGGCTAAAGTAGACTCCAACAAAAACAAAACGACAACACTCACGTACCCAATTGGCAGATCACACGCAAATGAAAGTCACGCACTCAAAATTCAGGAAAGCGATACACAAAGGGAACCGAGTCAATAAAATACAAGCACGCCCCTTTTTGGTTTTCCAGAAATACAGCAAATCCCCAAAATAAAATACAAGCACGCCTCTTTTTTTTTGAAATCTATGCACGCTCGAGTCAATTGGATTTCATCCTTTGAATTGGGTTCCGGTATCTCGATTTTGTGGTTTGCGATTTGGTTCTGGGTTCGATATGGGGTTTTTCCGTTTGGTTGGATGGGGGATTGACGTGGGGGGATTTGTTGAAGGTGAACGTGAGTTGTTAAAGGCCGATGGGTAATGACTATGGTGGAGGGTCGGTTGCGAGAATTTTGTTGTGATGAGAGCAGTTTGTTCGGGGTGATGAAGTGGATCTTCGGATTTTTGGGTTGAATTTCGAATTGGTTTCAGCGGTTGGCTATGGGAGGAGTTCGATTGCGTGGTGTTTGTTACTGGAGGGTGTGCGTGATTGAAGGATGATGGTATGTGGAGAGCACGGGTTGGTTTTTGCTGAGAGGTGGTCAGGTTTGTATGGATGAGGGTATGTTAATGGTGGAAGAATATGCCGTGGTTGGAGATGTTTATGATCGTAGACTGTGTAAACAAGGGTGGTGAGTTCTGTATGGTGGACTTTGTGATGATGTGGATTGATAAAGGTGATAAAGTGCTGGTATGCATGAAATAGAGGTTGCAGTGGTCGGCAAAGGGGAAAGGTTGCGGTAGAAATTGAATTTGTTTAGAGGGCAGAAGGGATATACGAACTTGTTTGAATATGGTGAAGAGATGGTGATCTGAACTTGCGGCAGTTGAGGATGGTCTAAAGGGTGATGTGAGTTGATCGGAGGGGTTTGTGGATTAATGAAGGAGGGTTGATGATGTTCTGTAGTTGTTGAGGCAGAAGATGGTTGGGGAGGACGTGGTGTTGTTGATGGTAGAAGGGAAAGGTGGCTTTAAATTTTTTGCGGATTATCAGAATGGATGGCGGTTAGAAGACAAGAGAAACGAATACACGCAAAGTGAATAAAGGAAAGGACTTGAAAAACAAAACAGAAAATCAAAGAAAAGTGGAAAGTTTTTTTATTTATTATTTTTTTTGTTTTTTAGAATTGAGAAGAAGGAAGAATTTGTAAGAGAAAAGAAAATTATTGCAGAAAAAGGGGAAGAAATAAAAGGAAAAAATGGCAAGATCCTTTTTTTTAAAATAAACAAGCACACAAAAGAAAAAGAAAAAAAATTAAAATAAAAACTAACACGAATCAGAAATTAAATAAGTAAAAAAATTTAATTGTAACCTCCCCGGCAACGGCGCCAAAAACTTGATCGACGCTAGTCTATGAATCAGAAAAGCGCGACATTTAAATTAAATTCTGCAAGCGCACAAGTGTGTAGCATACAGGTCGAACACAGGGAGGTGTAATTAAAAATTATTATTTATTTATTCTTGGGCGTGTTAGACGAAGCCTGGAGATTTTGTTGAAATAAAAACAAATTGAAATTGTGAACGCAGGATTATCGTTGAATCTAATCAACGATTAATCACTAAAGAAAGTAAATTGCAAAACAAGAACAACAATGCAGAAAATAAAAGTGCAGAATAAGAAGAACACAAAAGTAAATTAGGATTGTCATTGAAACTAATCAAACGACTAACCACTAATAAGCAATAGAAATAACAATAACAATTTTGTCTACCAAAACTAATTGAGTAGAACACAAATTGTTATGACAGTAAAGCAAATAAACTAAACGAAGAAGAGCTTTATTAAAACTAAAAGAGAGTACAGAAGAATGGATATCTTACAATGGTTACAACGTATATTTATAGAGGAGATAGGAAAAATCCTAATTAAGTCTATGAATAAATGGGTCTCTTTTCCCAAGAAGTAATATCATATCTCTTGCCTTCCTTGACTAGGCTTGTTTGGAAATAATTCTTTTAAGAATATCTGATGCATACCTTGGTGAACATCTTCCAAATCCTCCGTATGGCTAGTTGCTTGGTGATTAGATTGCATGCGATTAATTAATCCAAACAAGGATGCTCATCAAACTCCAAGGGCAACAAAGGATGAAATCTTCAAAATTGATCTTTTCTTGGCAATAAATCAATCAGAAATTCTTCTAATTGGAAATTGAAAAATGAATGTTCTGAATTGATTTCCATGACTACTCCTGAAATGTCAATTAGTGAATATCATACATACACATGAATATGTATATATATAATATAACACTAATTAATATATTCTTCATAGCAAAGGGGCAATGTGAACGCGTTCTGTTCTTTGGCAAAAAGTGAGCTCGACGGGGATCGAACTCAGGTCTCCCAGTACAAATTTCCATGCAATTACCAGTGAGCTACAACGTCTTTTGTAATTGAGATGGCTTTAATACGGGGAAGTAGCTTTTTATCTGTAGTTGGCCTTTAATTTGAAATGAAGGAGGCATTTCTTGACATCCTATAAAAACACACAAAAGTACCCAAAGTATCATTTATTTATTTACAAAAGATAAAATATAAGAGCATAAAATAAACACATTTCTATGTTAATCAATATTTCATAACAAAAATAGTCATGTGTTGACAGTACTCATGTGTTGAGATTAGTCATGTGTTGAAGGAAATATAGATTCATGTGTTGAATAGAATAAATATTCATTTGTTGAATAGAATAACGAATTTATTGAAACATATAAAGCCGTGTTGATTAGAGTTGCACCACTTTGACGTGAACGATATTTATATCGATTATATTCATTTTTATAATGAATATAGAAAAGGTAGTGATTTCAAAATATAACGTTTTGAAAATATTTTCATTTATATAGTAATGATATGAAATATTCAATTTTGATTTGAAATTAAATATAGAGTTGAAATGGTTTTGAAAATGAATTTAAAATGATTTATAAAATACGTTTTAAAAAGGAAATCGATGAAACATATATAATATATTATATTATATATATAATGGCCTGAATAGAACGCGCCGCGGCAGTTTGTGAATTTCGACCATTGACTTCGAATTGACGTTGCGGGAGATCCGACCATCGGATTCTCCTAAAACCGGAACCGTTGGGTTCGTATCGAAAAGAGCTTTCCGATGAATATTAGAAATTTGAAATCTAATGGTTGGATTTGGAATTATGTCCAAATCAAATTTGGAAAAGGTCGCTGTAAGTGCAGTTCGACGGCCGTTGATGGAAATCGACAGTACGGGCCTTGATAAAATTAATAAAAATATTAATAATTTGTGTAAAATCATAATATATGAATTGGAAAGAACTGGGGTGAAAAATTCCACATTTGAAAGGATAACAATATACTTTTATCGAAATGAACTAGTTTTGAACTAGAATTAAAATCATTTTATTTTTGAAATAAATAAATTGAATTTGAATTGGTTTTGAAAATAACCAGAATTTCCAATATATATAAAGTGGAAGTGGATTTGAATCGAAATTGTCTTTGGAATATTTCGATGTTGGATTCCGTGATTATACAGATATTGTTATGGGAATTTGAAAGATATATGTTTATCGTTATTTCCAATACGATATTTGTTGGTTTCAGAATTTGATATTGAATATAAGCCGGTATATTTTCTATTCAGAGCCTTGTATTTAATATCAAATTGGTTTTTGGGTTTATCGTGAATCGTGTTTTGGGTGACATTGGTTCTTTAACCCAGTTAAAGGCAGGATATTGATTTTTGAGAAGATTAAAACTAAGTGGAGTTTTAATGAATCTTTAATTAGAAAAAAGTGATCGAGAATGGAATATCACCAGTTTTGCTCCAATGCGATAGTTAAATCTTTAATTAGTTTTGAATGTGAAATGGTAATTAATTATACCGATAACACCGTGGTGTTAGATATGGAGTATTACCAGTTTTGCTTCATGGGATGAATAGGTTGGGATTGGGAAATAAAATAAATAATTACTTCGGTGTGGTTCGCTAATCCCGATTAGTTTGGAAAACCATAATATGGTTTGAAATGATATCCAAAGGAGGATTAAAGAATAAATTTAGAAGAATTTATCTTTGATAGAATTAATGGGAACCTTTCCCTAGGAATGTGAAAATTTGAATAAAAGAATATTCTGAATTGGAATGACGCGTATGTTGTGTTTGTGTAGCACGTGTTTATTATATACGCGAGTTATTCGGAAAGGCTGGGTTTATACCCATTCTGAATAACCGATTCGACGATAAGTCGAAGATGAAGACGGTGGTTGAAGACCGGAAGTCTTCACATCGTTTGGGTGATTACTGATGATCTTGATTGGGCTGTACACCCAAGATGAGGGAATCAGTTGGTGATCGTCCAGACGTACTTAGAGATCGATGGATATGCGAGGAAAGTGCCTCCGATTTTGTTCAGACCCAGAACGAACTTGTAAATGGACTGTGTGTCGAACATTGGATTTTATTCTATGCTGATTGATCTCTATTAAATATACATCTGTTTGGAAGCGGAGAATTTATTCTCTTGCTTAACGCCCTTCTCTGAGACATACGAGCTCAGAGGTTGTATATCGATGGACATCAGTCGCATGGAGTGAATTGCCTGTGTGGCAAGCCTAAGTGGCAAATGATCAAGGCTTCTGTTGAAAAGCAAAGTCTTGTGGTTGATGATCAAAGCACGGCCTGTGTGGCGCAGCTTTGTGTATAGCGTGAATTCGCGAGCCTCACACCTCGGTATGAGTCAAAAACGAGATAAGGACCCAAGGAGTGCACGACGTTTCTTTCTAGCTAGTGGTGGTGTCAGTGCTTAAACTGGCTGACACTTATATACTTTTCACCTGTGTGGTTGTTGGAATGCGAGGCGCCTTGGATATAGGTCTGTTAGGACCGGGAAACGTGTGTTCAGGAATTGCCAATCCTCAAAAGTAAGAGAGGACCGGCCTTGGAGGTTCCAAAGGATCATAGTGAGGTCCTGAGACATTTGCTAGAGTGTCTCGAATTGGAGAGGAGCTTGCCCCTTGCCTCGACTCATGATGGAATCCAATTTCCAATACGTGATATTGCGGTTTTATTTGTAGAACCTAGTATGGCGACATAGTGGTATGGGTCATTCATGCCGCCTATGATTGATATTTATGATTGGAATTGTTTTGACACTATACATTTATTATAGTATCAAATAATGTGTTTTTAACGTATCAAGCATGCTTTGGCTATTAAAAGGTAAAAACCCTATCCTCCGGCTTGCGTTGCATTGTGTGATAGGACCTGGGTCTTATATAGCTTCATCTTTCTTTATTTAGCATTGCGTTGTTTGTTTTATGCACTGGTATTCTTGGGAGGAAACCCGTTCCGTGTTATACGGCGTGGTCCCTTGATTTACCGAACTTTAAAAACCAATATTAATAACTGTTTTAGTTCTCACACCAGTCACATGACTGACCTGGAGTTTATTGTTTTAACCTAAACTCTGGGTGTCCCTACTTTCCACACGGGCAGCTAGTAGTATTGGTTTTGCAGATTTATATTCACAGGATCCTGATTTACAGCTGGGACGATGCTCGGAAAGCTCTGTATCCGTGTATTACTTTCAGTTGTGCTTTGTATTATTTTTCCGCTGCAATGTAATTTATTGTAATCTCTGATAATTATCGAATGTAATTTATTCATTTATACTCTGTATATCCTTGTATTCTGATGGAATTGTTGTAATAACAATGAAATGTTCTTCTGTTTGCGTTCCAATTTGTCCTGTTCTCAAGATAATCCGGGCTTTCCTTGCCGGGGAAGTTACGGGCTATCAAACCAAAGGATAGGGTTTTACCTTATAATAGCCAAACATGCTTGGCACGTTTATAAAAATCATTTTGATAATATTATAGTGTAAAGTGTATGAGAACAACTTCAAATATAAATGTATCAATCATAGACGGCATAGTGGTCCTTCCCACTATGTTGCCATACTAGGCTCTACAAATAAAACTGAAATGTCACGTATTGGAAGTTGGATTTCCGTCTGTGAACCAAGGCAAGGGATCTTCCTTACCGCTTCGAGACGCTCGAGCCTGTGTCTTAGGGTCAGAACGTATCGACCCTTGGATCATCAGGGCCGGTCCACTCGATGTGGATTAAAATGCCTGAACACTACGTTTCCTCGCCATATGGGGCGTAAATTGGTCAGTATTTCGACCAAACCATCCATCGTCCCTGCAGTGCGATATATTCGAGGCGCCTCGCTTTCCATCATCCACATAAGTAAAATGTCTGGGCATGCAAAACAAAGACACCACTCCTAGCTAGAAGGAGACGCATGTCCTTTCTGATGTCCTCCCCCGTTTCTGGTTCACAACGGGGTGTGAGGCTCGCGAATTAACGCTATACACAAAGCTATGCTATATTAAAGTTGTGCTTTAATCATCAACCAAAAGACTCTTGTTTTCAACAGGAGCCTTGATCATTTGCATCTCAGCATGCCACAAGAGCAATTCATGCTATGCAACTGATGTCTATCAATCACACAAAATGAAATCCGATGTCAGACACACACCCATTTACAAGTTCATTCTGGGTCCGAACGAAACCGGAGGCACCTTATTCCTCATCCCATATGTCCAATACAGGAGAGAGGTCCTCGCATATCCAGTCGATCTCCAAGTATGTCAAGACGATCACCACTTATTACCTCGTCTTGGGTGTACAGCCCAATCAAGACATCAATAATCATCCAAATGATGCGAAGACCTCCAGTCTTTAACCACCAACTTCATCGTCGACTCATCGCCGATTCAGTTATTAAGAATGGGATAAATCCGGTCTTTCTAAATAACTCGCGTATATGATAAACAAGTACTATAAAAACACAACATACGCCTCATTCCAATTCTTAATATTCTTTTATTTAAATATTCTTATCCTTTGGGAAGGGTTCCCATTAATTTTATCAAAGATAAATTCTCTTAATTTATTCTTTAATCTTCCTTTGGATATCAATTCAAACCATATTACGGTTTATCCAAACTAGTCGGGATTAACGCACCTTACCGAAGTAATCATTTGTCATATTTCCCAATCCCAACCTATTCACCGCATGGAGCAAAACTGGTAATACTCCAAATCTAACCCCACCGTGTCATCGGTAAAATTAATTACCATTTCACGTTCAAATCTAATTAAAGATTTAATTATCGCTTGGAGCAAAACTGGTGATACTCCATTCTCGATCATTTCTTAAATTTGATAATTTTAGTTATCAAATTCACCTTCAATCTATTTAAAGATTCATTAAAACTCTAATTCAGTTTTAATTTCCAAAAATTGTTACTTAATGATTATTCAAAGTTAAGAAATTAATCTTATCTTTAACTGGGTTAAAGAACTAATGTCATTTAAAAACACAGCTCATGATAAACCCCAAAATCATATTACATTAACAATGGAATCTTCAAGGAAAACAGATTAATATATATAATCGATATAAACTTCCATACCCAACCGATAATATAAATGGAATAACGGCAAAGCCTTTAAATTCCATATATAGTAAGAGTCTTCCTCCACAGAAGTTCACTTTGATTATTCCCAAATTGAATTCTATTCCATTCCAATTTATTACGTTAAATTAGAAAACTTTACTTTGGAAAATTCCATTAAATCTTAATTAAAAGATTTATAAATTCCAAATCACATTTCACTGTAAATCGGGTTAAAGAACGAATGTCGTTAAAAACACAGTTCACAAAAACCCAATTCACATACCATTTCATATCCAATTAAATGTTAATTAATTGGTAATTCTTCTCTACCTCTTAATTAAAAGATTTATACTTTTCGCATGGGGTTTAAGAATAGTGTTACTGAAGACCCCATCCCATAGTCTTTAACCGTAAATTAGTAAGTGAACAATTTCCTAAGTATTAATCCCGAAGGCCGAAACCAACATCAGATCACTACCCAGGAAACCATTCAACTTAGCTAATCTCCAGTTTGTTTCTAATTTTCTTAACTCAATTGGGTTTAAGAATAGTATTATTAAAGATACCATTCACGACAAACCCAAAATCCCATTCCATTATCAATTGGGTTAAAGAACAAGTGTTATTTAAAACCCCCTTCAAGAGAAACCCAAAAACCAATTTCAATTTAATTCCAATTAAACGTTAATTAATTGGTAAACTTTATTAAATCTTAATAAAAAGATTTATATCTTTTCTCAACTGGGTTTAAGAACAGTGTCATTTAAAACACAGTTCATGACAAACCCGAAATCTGATTCAATATTAAATACAAGGCTCTAAATAGAAATTATAGCGGCTTATATTCAATATCAAATTCTGAAATCAACAAATATCGTATTGGGAATAATGATATAAATATCTTCCAAATTCCTCCACAATGTTCGTATAATCACGGAATCCAGTATTGAAATATTCCAAAGATAATTTCGATTCAAATCTATTCCGATTTATATATTGGAAATTCTGGTTATTTTTAAAACCATTTCAAATCCAATTTATTTATTTAAAAATATTGGATTATAATTCTAGTTCATAACTAGTTCATTTCGACAAATATTTTTTTTTATCTTTTCAAATATGGAATTTTTCATCCTAATTCTTTCCAAATCATTTATTATGATTTTACACAAACTATTATATTTTTAATAATTTTATCAAGGCTCGTACAGTCGATTTCCATAAACGGTCATCGAACTGCACTTACAACGACCTTTTCCGAATTTGATTTGAACATAGTTCCAAATCCAACAGATAGATTTCAAATCTTTTATATTCATTGGAAAGTTCTTTTCGATACGAACCCAACGGTTCCAGTTTTAGGAGAATTTGATGGTCGGATCTCCCGTAATGTCAATTCAAAGTCAATGGTCGAAATTCGCGAACTACAGCAGCGCGGCACGTTCTATTCAGGCCATTAAATATATATAATATATATTATATATATTTTGTAGATTTCATTTTAAAACGTATTTTATAAATCATTTTAACTTCGTTTATAAACTTATTTCAACTTCATATTCAATTTTAAATAAAAATTGAATATTCCATATCATTAATATATAAATGATAATATTTTCAAAATATTGGATTTTGAAATCAATTCTTTTTCGATATTCATTATAAAAAGAATAAAATCAATATAAATATCGTTTGCATCAAAATGGCGTTAATCTAATCAACACGGCTTTATATATTTAAATATATTCATGTCCATCCCAAATCGGGTATCAAAATCAGATTTTATTCTTTTACAAATATTATTTTAAAATATTCATTATTTTAAAATATTCATTATTTTAAAATATTCATTCTTTCTGAACTGGAATCAGACATAGTCAATTATCATATAATGTTATTTATATGGACTTCATACAACACATGTATAGTACCACTATGATGAACAATCAACCATCATCCAGAGTGCATTCTACACTGCATAAGCAGTAAATATAAATAATTCACGCTTACACGGCCTGTCAACCAAATGATCGATATACCACTAAACGATTGGGATTAGTGTACGACAAATATAATCCCAACACCCGTGTGGGATTTCAATCAAGAAACATAAATTTTATTTATACAGTTGGACGATGTGTAAAATTTATCGTCCTAATCCATATCAGTCAAATGGGTGTACATAAACAAATTGTCCGATTTGTAAATGAATATTTATTTTATTTCAATACATGAATATTTTATTTTATTCAACACATGAATATCTTATTTTATTCAACATATGAATATTTTATTTTCCATTCCACATCACAAACCAAATTCACATAAACAAATCAATCCAAACACACAACCAAGCAAGTCGTCCATGGTCTGTGGACGACAGGGAGCAATTCATATATTCAGTTATAAAATAAATAATTGTACAAAGAATTCAGTGAGAGAGTTCTCACCCTCGGGATCCACTCCTCCATTCTTTAGCGGACGATTTGGATTTAGATACATTCCCACTCGGTTCCATCGCAATCTGTTTCACACGATTTTTATATTAAAAATCACATTTTTAATCTGATGCTTATTTTATAAAAATCATATTTTTTTATACCGCTACTTCGCATATAAAAATCGTATTTTACTTCACTAAAAATCATATTTTTATTTCACCACATATATAAAAATCATATTTCTACACAACTAAAGATCGATTTTTTATATAACTAAAAACCGAATCTTTATACAACTAAAAATCAAAATTTTATACAAAGCCATTTACATAAAAGTCATATTTTTATGATAACACTTCATGTATAAAAATTATATTTTTATATCGCTATACATATAATAAAAAAACATATTTTTATATCGCTAACTTCATGATAAAAATCCAATTTTTACATCGCTACTCCCATATAAAAATCAAATCTTTATGTGGTTATTCATATGATAAAAATCAGATTTTTATATGCAAAGATTTCTCTATAAGAATCATACTTCTTTATGAACTAAAATTTATATTTTTAACGACATAAAAATCATATCTTTATGTAATTTTAAACCATGCCTTTCATATATATAAAAAAATCATACCTTTCATATGTTAAAAATCCAACCTTTTTGTAAATAAAAATCATAGCTTTAACTATAAAAATCCAATCTTTGATATAAATAAAAATCGTATTTTTATTCTCAAATTATATATATATAATTCAAATTTTCTACGCTAATACATAGAAATAAAACTGATTTTTATTTAAACTAATTATCTTAATTAAAAATAGAAATAAAATGCACCTTTTTATTGTAGAAATTCATTTCTTTTTAATGGAGAAGGGGCCACCGTCGGATTTGGTCTTAGGGGGTTGGCGCTGGGGTGTGTGCAGGCGGTGGGGGAGGCGCGGATCGCCGGAGATGGGCGCTGGGGTCGGAGCGGCCTGATTTGGGGTGTTTGGCTCGAGTTTGACGGGAAGAGGGAGGGGAAGAATGGAGGGGGACCGAAGGATGGCGGCTCTGGCTGGAGCGGCGGTGGCGCATCAGTAGGTGGCGACGGGGTTAGCAGCGGGTTTCTAGGGATCAATTTTTTCCTTTTTCTTTTTTATTTTAAAACCGATAGTTGACTTCTAGGGAGAGAGAGAGAGAGGGAGGAGAGGGTAGGTTAGGGTTATTATATAATAAATTTTATATTATTTATTTATTTTTCCAAAAAGTCACTTTTGATTTCGAACTCCAAACGAGACTCAACAACTGTTGTCCCTTGCAAAATACCCCCATTCCGAACCCAATGGGATATGCCTTGTAAGCCAACTCATCAGTTACGATCAGTTTTTGTTAAAATTATAATATAAATTAATATTTCGGTCAATATTGAATTTAACGTACATTTTAATTTACCGAGACCACATACTGACTCCAAAAATTCCAGAAAAATAAATCTGGCTATGTTGTGACGATACTGTCCCAACAAAACCAATTTCATCGAATTTGGTGATTGTTTGAAAAATGGCCATTTTCTGGTCGATCCAAATTGACTGAAACTGTTAAAACACGTTTAACTTCGCCACGCCCACATATTGATTCAAAAAAATATGAATTATGGAATCAAGCAATAATTTGACATTCCGGATCCAACAAAAGTGGTTTCGTTGAAAACGGAGGTCATTTGCAAAATTGCTATTTCTAAGGGTTATATTTCCATAGCGACTATTCTGAATTTTCAATTGGGCATAAATTTTTATTCCCTCTATGAAATTTCAATTTTTCAGATCCGTTAGAAAGATATTTTCAAACAGATTCAAATATTTCTGGTTTTGCCAAAATCCGGTTTATTTTGGATCCTACATTCATTTGAAATTTGAAATCGAATTTTCAAACTTCAGCGCCATTTCCAAATCCCTTTATAATTAAAATAAATATTTATATTCTACCTTCGATTTAAATAAATTTATACATTCTAATTCTATTCAAAATAAATTTCAAGTTGATATTATTTAAAATAAATCATTTTAAATATTCAAAATTCATTAAAATCACTAAAATAAAAATTTTAAATTGGTTCTAATTTTCTGGGTTGTTACAGATATAGATCTTTCCGAATACCATTCCAGCCGTAAACCAAGATCCTATAAATATAAATCTGTAAAACCAAAACTACTAGCTGCCCATGTGGAAAATAGGGGCACCCAGAGTTTAGGTTAAAACAATAAACTCCAGGTCAGTCATGTGACTAGTGTCTATTGATATATAACCTCTGAGTTCGTATGTCTCAGAGAAGGGCATTAAGCAAGAGAATAAATACTCCACCACTAAAAAGATATATATTTAGCAGAGATCAACCATACAGTTCGAAATACAATGTTAGACATGTAATCCTGTCTTTTACTGGGTTAAAGAACTAATGTCATTTAAAACACAATTCACGATAAACCCAAATCACATTCCATCAATTATGGAATCTTCACGGAAAAAGATCGATATATATATATATATAATCGATAACAATTCCCGTATCTGACTAATAATATAAATGGAATAACGACAAAGCCTTTTAAATTCCATATGTATTAACAGTCTTCCCCCACAGAAGTTCACTTCGATTATTATCAAATTGAATTCCATTCAATTCCAATTTAATATATTAAATTGGAAAACTTTACTTTGGAAAATTCCCGTTAAATCTTAATAAAAATATTTATAAATTCCAAATCCCATTTCATTGTAAATTGGGTTAAAGAACGAATGTCGTTAAAAACACAGCTCACGATAAACCCAATTCACGCTCCATTTTATTCCAATTAAATCTTAATAAAAAGATTTATTCTTTTCACACGGGGTTTAAGAATGGTGTTAATAAAGATACCATTCACGACAAACCCAAATCCATTTCAATACTAAATACAAGGCTCTGAATAGAAATTATATCGGTTTATATTCAATATCAAATTCTGAATTCAACAAATATCATATTGGGAATAACGATGTATATATCTTCCAAATTCCTCCACAATATCCATATAATCACGGAATCCAATATCGAAATATTCCAAAGACAATTTCAATTCAAATCCATTCCAATTCATATATTGGAAATTCTGGTTATTTTTTAAACCATTTCAAATCCAATTTGTTTATTTAAAAATATTGGATTATAATTCTAGTTCATATCTAGTTCATCTTGATAAAAATATATTTTTATCTTCACAAATGTGGAATTTCTCATCCGAACTCTTTCCAAATCATTTATTATGATTTTACACAAATTATTGATATTTTTAATAATTTTATCATTGCCGGTACAGTCTATTTCCATAAACGGTAGTCGAACTGCACTTGCAACGACCTTTTCCAAATTTGATTTTGGAATAATTCCAAATCCAACAATTAGATTTCAAATCTCTTATATTAGTTGGAAAGCTCTTTCCGATATGGACCCAAAATTTCCGGTTTTAGGAGAATCCGACGGTCGGATCTCCCGTAATGTCCATTCAAAGTCAATAGTCGAAATTCGCAAACTGCCACGGCGCGGTGCGTTCTGTTCAGGCCATTAAATATATATTATATATATTTCATCGATTTCTATTTAAAACGTATTTTATAAATCGTTTTAACTCATTTTCAAACCGATTTCAAATTCATATTCAATTTTAAATCAAAATTGAATATTCCATATCATTAATATATAAATGATAATATTTTCAAAACATTAGATTTTGAAATCACTTCCTTTTCGATATTCATTATAAAAATGAACAAAATCGATATAAATATTATTCACGTCAAAATGGCGTTAATATAATCAACACGGCTTTATATATTTAAATATTTTCGTGTCCATCCCAAATCAGACATCAAAATCATATTTTGATCTTTTACTGAATATTATTTTAAAAATATTCCTTATTTTAAATTTTCGTTATTTTAAAATATTCGTTCTTTCTGAATTGGAATCAGGCACAGTCAATTACCATATAATGTTATTTATATGGTTTCATACAACACATGTACATAACCATAATGATAAACAATCAACCATCATCCAGAGTGCATTCTACACTGTATAAGCATTAAATATAAATAATTAACGCTTACAACAGTCTGTCAACCTATCGATCAACATACAACTAAACAATTGGGATTAGTGTACGTCAAATATCATCCCAACACCCGTGTGGGGTTTCAACCAACAAATACTGAATATTAATTGTGCAGTTTGGCAATGTGTAAAATTTTATTATCTCGATCCATATAAGTCAAATGGGTGTACATAACAAATCGTCTGATTTGTAAATGAATATTTATTTTATTCATATACACGTTAAAATTATATTTTTAACTATAAAATATTTATTTCAGCACATGAATATTTTATAATCTTCATTTCACCTCACAATCATCAACCACAACGCAATACAATTAAACAAGTCGTCCATGGTCTGTGGACGACGGGGAGCAGTTCATATATGCAGTTATAAAATAAATAACTGTACAAGAAATAATTTTAGTGAGGTATTCTCACCTTGGGTTTCCACTCCGCCGTTCTTTATTTCTGAACGATTTGGATTGGATTCGTTTCCCGCCAGTTCCATCACGCAATGTTCTTTACCGTGTTTCCAACGCAATCTGTTTCACACCGTTTATATTAAAAATCACATTTTCAATATGATGTTTATATTATAAAAATTTCATTTTTAAAACGATGTTAATATTATGAAAATCACATTTTTATTTGGTTATCTTCATAATAAAAATCATATTTTTACAATATCGCTACATGTATAAAAATCTCATTTTTATATGATTAAAAATCTCATCTTTATAACAAAGTCATATATAAAAATCATACTTTTATATCGTTATATATATATTCACTTCTTTTTATGTTAATATATATATAAAAATCCAATCTTTTTCATGTTAACATATATATAAAAATCCAATCTTTTTCATGTTAACATATATATATATATATATATATAAATCCAATCTTTTTAATGTTAACATATATAAAAAAATCCAATCTTTTTCACTTGCTATTCATGTGTATTTAACACTGAAAATAGTATGTTCTGCTAATCTTGACATATGAATGAGAAGCGTACATGATCTTTACCTTGTCATTTATAAAAATCATATCTTTATAGCTAGCATTAATTATTTGTGTATTAGGGAGCCGATCGCATGGGTAGTAGTTAGGGTAACGCCTAATCTTGGCATTATACTAACGGTGCAGAAATTTTATTCTGGGGATATGAATGAGAAGCGTACATGATCTTTACCTTGTCTTGTTATCTCGTTATCTTGTTATCCCGTACCTGTCTATTTCACTGTAGTTTCATGTTCAGCATTATTTACTTGTCTTTATACTTTCTATTTTATCCTATTGCTAAAAATCATTGGAACACGCCAGACTTTATATCTGACCTATTTTTTTTCCTTCTCCCTCTTCCTTCACCCCTCAGGTTCTCATAGTGGTAGTGGATAGTAGTTGGACCATGATTTTATTCTTAGACTTGGATTTCTTTAGACTACGTGTATTGCTTTGACTTTTGTTCTACCTTGTTATGGCTTTTGAGGAGGATATGACTTTATAGTTTTGTACTCATATGTTTTGTGTTATGAGACAGATGGTTATTACTATTGCTTTTGGTATTTGAAGTTGTAACGATGAAATGGTGATTTTTTAATAACAAAAGTTTTCCGCTGCATATTTACATTATATCTTGTGGATTTTAGTTACTGTTTACATATTTCGCTTCATAGAACTTAATGCATCCTCTTGCAGGTGACATCAAGGGACGTGGGGTGTCACATTTGGTATCAGAGCATAAAGTTACAAGATCAGAGGAATTTTTTTTTGTAAAGTGTTTTTAAAGTAAATGATTTTTCAAATAAAACCAATTTTTGAAAAATATATCCCCTCAAGTCATTTAAAATATTCATTCAATTCTCATTTTGAATTCTTGTTTCATCCGTTTTCAGCATGTCTGGGGCTCCTAAATTTCCCGAGGACATTCTCATTCCTACATGGTTTAATAGATACAAAGAAGCTATGACACCTGTTGGAGTGCAAGAAAATGTACCTCCCCTAGATGCAGCCGCAGCAGCTCCACCATCTCCCTCTGTAGTCAACTTTTTTAAGCTTTGTAAGGATTTCTACGCAATGGGAGGCAAACATTTTTGAGGTACTGATAGTTTTTAGAGGCGCGCAATTGGCTTAGAGAAATGGAGAATGTATTCAACTTATTCAAGCTCAATGATAGGAGGAAAATTTAGTTAACTACTTGGTAATTGAAGGATGAAGCACTATATTGGCGAGAGATGATTCAGATCGAACAAATGATGGTTTACTTGGGATGAATGTTAGGCCAGATTCGAAACGAGATTCTTATCACAAGCGGAGGAAGGAATGCAAATGGAGAGGTTCTTAAATCTGAGGAAAATAAGCATGACTATAAAGGAATGTGTTAACATCTTTTATTAACTAGTGAGATTTGGACTGTAGTCGGTAAACACTCCTTATAAGAAGGCCTTGAGGTTCGCAAAGGGATTCAACCAACCGCTCTAATACTTAGCCCTAATGCATGTACCAATGGGAGCAACATTCGAGATGCTTGTAGACAAGGCTTTGATGCACGAGGATGGTAAAGAGGAGAAGAAAGAGGCTAAGACCGAGGAGGAGAAACCTAAGGTTGAGAAAAAGAAATAGTGGTCCAAGAAAAGTGTAACGACCTGCATTCTACGTAGCGGAGGATCATAGATTATTTGCTTTATTTCCATACAAAGTCATATGGTCGTGTAACTTTGGGAGACGACTATTGGAGTCATTTCCCATGTTCATGATTTTTGCCGCATTTTATATGACTGTTTTGCCCCTGTCGAATCTTGTTTCGCATATAAATTTTGATTGGTAAGGAGTTTTGACCTGAAAATACTTCCATTGGATTCGGATGATTGTTTACCTTTCCGTAGAGTGGTCACATTAATCAAATGGACTTACCGTTTAGGAGATATGGTTGAAATAACGTTTGGAAGGTGAAAAACAACATAATTGGGCTTAACAGGGTGATTGGCAGCTAAGCCCATAACCCACTTCGGGATTAGGTTATGGGAGGGTTGATAAGGTTTGGAAAATCAGTTTTATTCATTTTTCTAGCCGCCATTTATCTTCCTCTAACCCTAGCAATGACCCCCAACTCCTAAATCACTATATAATCACATATTATCCAAATCTACATCAAATTATGGAGGATTAGCATAGAATCGAGATAGAGCTGCTGGAATACATTGGGATCCATGCCAAATCAATTAGAGTTTCAGATCTGAAATTTATTTGTGGCTAAGGTGAGTGATTAGCATGTTTTTACATTAATTACGGCTAATTAGGGGGTGATTAGTGATAATTAGCAAAATTATGACTTAGAAAAATATGGAAAAATATGTATAAATTCGGAAATATTATTTTATGTCATTGGTAAAAATTTGGGTTAATTTGGATTAAGTTTGCTAATCATATGGTTAAACATGATTAAGGGGATTAAGGGGAAGAACTATGGTTTTGGGTATGTTTGATCCTAAATAACACACATGATTGATGTTTTTGTGTTTTTGATTGATTGCACATGTTACTATTACTGTTTGGCATGCTTGAGATTGCATATGAATGTTAGAATGGTCAAAAACGCCATCATATGGTGTAAACACTTGCTGGAAGGAAGTGCAGGAAATGGGAATGGAGCGGGTCTCCGAACCCGCTGGTGAAGCACCCCGACCCGACCCAGGTAGTCACCCACGAACCCATCCGACCAGAAGCTCACGAACTGTTTGTCTCGAACCATGAAGTACCATACAACCACAACCCGAACCAAAGCAGGAACCACTCACGAACTGGTTGCTCCACCACGACCCGACCCGATGTTCTTAGAAGGCACCACGAGCAGGGCTCACGAGCTGGATGACAAACCATGAGCAAACCGACTGGGTATCACGAAGCACACCCGACCCGGATATTCATCACGAACCGACTGGAACTGAAGAGGGGGATCACGAAATGAAGGAGGGGAATCACGACCCGACTCCAATGACGACTCCGAACCAAACCGCTTCAGGAGGACCGAACCGAACTGGAGAAGACTAAAAACCCGAGATGCAAAGGTGGCCCAAATAAGAAGTTAGAACTCAGGATCCAGATGGAACCAACGAGTTAACTTCATGAGTTGGGCTTTGCTGCGGAGCGTGTGCAAAGGGGTTATCAATATCTATAGCTTTAGTTCACCACTGAGAGACGGATTAGTGGTTATGGATCAGCGCACTGGAATCATTAAGACTCCCAAGGGCAAGTGATCGTAGCATGGCTATGGACCAGTGCAATAGGGCCATTAGGAGTCCCAAGGGCAAATGATCGTAGCAAGGGATTAGTGGCTATGGACCAGCGCAATGGGTCACTAAGACCCCAAGGGCAAAGTGGTCGTAACAAAGGATTTGATGATCAAAGTGGTGGATATCGTATAGTGTACGCACTGAGTGAGAGATGTGAGGTTGATTGCTATGTTTGATGTTTGTTATAACCATGACATGGACACTTCCACTTTACACCATATGTTAGTGTTACCTTAGAGTACTGTACATCTTGTTGTGCTAACTCTTGGGCTGCAGGTCCAGGTATGATTATTTATACATGTTATTGTTCTGTTTTGCTGCTATCGCTCATGCTAGACTTTTATCTAACCCAGAGTTTTATGTCTCTTCTTATTACTTTGGATGCTCCTAAACGAGCAGACTAGAGTCAGGTTTGGTGGTATGCTCGAGTAGCTGTCCAAAGACGAGCAGGAGGCTTCCACGTACTATTTACATATATTCTCCCTGTGTTGTTGTTGGTCACTGCATTGGGCATTAGTAGTGTACCTTTTCTATTTTTCTTTAGAGACAGTATTTTGAAGTTGTAATAATGGTTTGGATCATAAGCTGTATTTTGGATTCCGCTACAATGATGGTTTAGTTTTCAGCTTATGCACTGTCTCACCTATTTTATGTCAAATTATGTTATTATTATATTTTATTCCATGCGCTGTGAGATATACTACAAGTTCTTGGTGGTTCATAATTTCAAAAAAAAAATCCCTTTGACGACCGTCCCGTGCTAGTTGGGCATTAGCACAACGCATTTTGGGGAAATGTCGGCTGGTCCGGGGCGGGCCGTCACACTTGGTATCAGAGCCTAGGTTGCGTAGTTAACCTAAAGGAAGACATCAGGGAGAGGTAGTATACGTATATGAGAGCGCGCATTTGTGATATTATGGTTTTCAAAAACTATATATATACTATTAGTATGTCTAAGGATGAAGTCGCACTGCACTAATACCACTGATAAGACGGTTAATTTTTTTCTCTTTACAGACTGAACGATGAGCCGATATACAAGGAGTACGGGTTCAAGGGCCAATAATGGGAATGTCCCTGATATGAGGACAATATATACTACCTTCATGTGGGAGATGCTTAGGGATGTTCAGGGAGCAGTTCCTAACGTTGCTAATGGTGGTAATGCAGTAGCGCAGGCGCCTAGGGCCGATTTCGCCAAGGTTAACAAGGATTATACTAGCCTTGGTGGGAAGTTGCCTCATGGAACGGAATGGGCTACGGTGGTTCAAGATTGGCTAGATAGTTGTGAGCGCATCTTCGAGGATTTAAGGATCGATGATGCAATAAAGAGAAAGCTAGCATCGCGTCAGCTTCAAGGATGGGCTATGACTTGGTGGAATGCTATTAAAGCGGCTACTCCTGAGGATCAAATTACTTGGAATCAGTTTAAGACCTGATTCAGTGATAAGTTTATCCCAATTGCTCATAAATCAGAATTGTTTAGGAAATTTTTGGAGCTTAAGCAGAATGGTAGGGCAGTCTTAGAATATATTGCTGAATTCGATACCTTATCGAAGTATGGATTATCGAGCTTATTGATACTACTGAGAAGAAGAAAGAGAAGTTCATAACCGACTTAGATGATTACTTAAGGGGAAGACTCATAAACCATATCGATGAGACTTTCAAATCTATTATGGGAAAAGCAAGAGATCAGATAGCCTTTACCTCCAAGTCGAAGGCCGAGGTTGTTATTACATCTACAGGGGAGCTAAAGCCACTGGCAAGCGGTGGAGGCAAGAATAATTCACAGAATAAGAGGAAACAGAACTAAACTAAGGGTGGTCAGAAGAAGAATAAGAAAGATGTTGTTGTGGCAAAAGGAGCCACTATGCCAAAGATTGTTGAGCAAAGCCAGCGGACAGGAAGTGCTTCAATTGCGGCCAAGTGGGACATCATAAGGATAAATGTCGACAACCTCCTAAATAGAAACAGATTGTGAAAGCTTAAGCTATCAACGTTATTCCTTCTTCGTCGAATTCCCCGATCGCTACAGAGAAGGGAAAGGGTGTCGTCATTCAAGGTATGCTTTCCATTTACGGTGTACCTACTCGAGTACCATTTGATACCGGGGATTCCCATTCCTTCGTATCTAGTGACCTGGTAGATAGTTTGGAACTGGAACCTGAGATAGTCGACAGACCTTTCGTTGTGATGAACTCGATCGGTGGTTCGACTAGCCTTAGTATGATTTGTCGTATTTTGGTCTTATCGAGTCATGGATGTATGTTTGCTTGTGATTGCTTTGTTTTGGGCTAGCTTTACTGGGTTCGGCATTATTTCCAAAGGTATGGGGTGGCGGTAGACTATGAGGGGTCTTCAGTGACCATGCCTATTGCTGGTGAGTATCCGGACATCTTCGGGGAAGTGACCGGAATTCCACCACACCGAGAGACCGAGTTTCAGATTGATTTAGTGAAAGATGCTAGACCTATAGTGATGCCTCTTCATCGTATGGCACCAAGGGAGCAGCGAGAGCTCAAAGTGCTAGTAAGCGATCTTTTGAAGAACGGATTTATCCAAAGAAGTGTTTCCGAGTGGGGAGCACCAGTTGTATTTGCTACCAAGGCGGATGGTTCCCTTCGATTGTGTGTGGACTACCGCGAGTTGAATATGGTGACAAGGAAGAATAACTATTCTCTTCCATGGATAGACAATTTGTTTGATCAGTTGAATGGAGCGAGAGTGTTCTCCCAGTTAGATATCGCGACGGGTTTTCATCAGCTACCAGTAGCAGCTGAGAGTATACCTAAAATGGCATTTCGGACTCCGTTTGGATTCTATGAGTGGTTGGTCATTCCATTCGGGTTGACCAATGCACTAGCATATTTTGTCGATCTTATGAGTAGGATATTCAGAGATCAATTGAATAAGTTTGTTCCTGTGTTCGTGGACGATATCTTAGTTTATTCAAGGACGGAGGAAGAACACAAGGAACATTTGAGGATAATGATGGAGGTGTTGAGGAAACACCAATTGAAAGAAAAATTTTCTAAGTGTCACTTCTGGAGGAGGAAAGTGAGATTCTTGGGCCATGTAGTCTCAGAGAATGGTATTGTCGTGGACCCTGCGAAGGGGCCACGGTGCAAGATTGGTCTACGCCCAAGAATGCAACAGACATGAGGAGTTTCTTGGGGTTGGCTGGATATTATTATAAGTTATCCAAGACTTCTCCGAGATAGCAGTACCGTTAACTCAGTTAACCAAGAAGAATCAAGCTTTTACATTGGACGGAAGGTGCGAGGATGCATTTAAGAGCCTAAAGGAAAAGATAACGTGCGCAGCAGTGTTGGTTATTCCTAAAGGGAACAAAGAGATGACGGTATACACAGATGCCTGTGGAACCGGACTAAGTGATGTACTGATGCAAGGAGGTAGGGTTGTAGCTTATGCTAGTCGACAACTAAAACCGCATGAGAAAAGATATCCTACCCATGATTTGGAATTGGCAGCGATCGTGTTCGCATTGAAGATGTGGAGACATTATCTCTTGGGAGAAAGACTTGAATTGTTTACCGATCATAAGTCATTAAAGTATTGTTTCTCTCGAAAGGATTTAAACCTTCATCAGTAGAGATGGTCAGAGTTCTTGGCTTCATATGATTTCAATATTGCATATACAACCGGGAAGGGAAATGCAGTAGCTGATGAACTGAATAGGAGACATGCCCATTCGGCGGCTATGTTTATGGAATGGAATCAACTGGAGTATATTGCAGGATATGATTTTAGACTTAAGTGTGAATTAGATCCAACAATGTTAGCAAGTTTGATGATTAGACATACTTTGATTGAGAGGATTAGTTCCAGTCAGAGGTATGATCCTAATCTATTGGAAATCATCTCCAAGGTAGAGATGAGTATTGACGGTGAAGAGATGAACAAGTATGAACTTGATAAAGGTGGATGGCTTTGAAAGAATGGGAAACTAGTCGTACCCAACGTTAAGAGGTTGAGAGATGAAGTACTTAGAGAGTGTCATCACTCGAAACTGACTATACATCCCAGTGGTAAAAAAACGTATCGAGACATGAAGCAGACCTACTACTGAGAAGGGATGAAGAGAGACGTTGGGAAGTTCATATCCAAGTGCATGAATTGCAAACTAGTTAAAGCCGAGAAAAAGAAGCCTTCTGGTTTGTTACAATCGTTGGATATTCCCAAATGGAAATGAGAACAAGTCTCAATGGATTTCATCAATGGTTTACCAAGGACTAGATCGGGTCATGATAGCATTTGGGCGATTGTGGATCGATTGACCAAGAGTGCAAGGTTTCAACCGGTCAAGTCGAATAGAACAGCAGGTAAGTTAGCGGAACTGTATATGAAGTGGGTAGTGAGATTTCATGGAGTACCTAAAGGTATTGTGAGTGACCGAGATCCATTATTTACTAGCGGGTTTTGGAAGAGCTTACAAGAAGCTTTAGGGTCAATATTACATCTTAGTATCGCGTACCATCCTCAAACCGATGGTTAAACAAAGAGGGTGAATCGTATATTAGAGGATCTCTTAAGGGCTTGTATACTGGACTTTGGAGGATGATGGGATGACAATTTGCATTCGGTTAAGTTCGCATAAAATAATAGTTATCAGTCCAATATTGGTATGGCTCCATTTGAAGCTTTTTACGAGAGACAATGCAACTCACCATCATGTTGGTTAGAGACTAGTGAGAAATTTGTGCTTGGGCCATATGTAGTAAGAGAAACTTCAGATAAGATCAAGGTTATTCAATAGAGAATGAAGGCTACCCAAGATAGGCAGAAAAGTTATGCTGGTAAAAGACGAAGAGATTTGAAATTCTCCATTGGCGACTTGATATTCGTCAAGGTTTCTCCGTTGAAGAATGTGATTCATTTTGGCAGGAGAGGTAAGTTGGCACCAAGGTTTGTTGGTCCATTCTAAGACCTCAAACAAGTTGGAAATTTGGCGTATAAAGTTGGATTGCCTGACAAGATGGCGGGAGTTAACGACATATTTCATGTTTCCCAGTTAAGGAAATTCGTGCACGATTCTGATATGACTATTTGACCAGATCAGTTGGATGATATCGAGGTAGAATCCGAGGCAGTTAGGAGCCGCAGGACGATTCGTATTGTCGGGCACGATACGAAACAACTTCGAAGGAAGACGGTGAAACTGGTCAAAGTTTAGTGGGGCGATAATGAGGATGACTGTGCTTGGGAAACAGAGGAGAACATAAGAAAGTCATATCCAGGACTCTTTGCCTGGTAAGGTTTTAATAGCAATATAGTTATTTTGCATGCTAAGATAGGTATGTTTGTGTTTGTCATGTATGTTTGATTGATTGTTACAAATGGTTGACAGGGATGCAGGACCCTTTGGTTGTTTGTTTTTTGGTTAAGGAATTTCGGGGCAAAATTTCTTAAGGGGGGAGAGTGTAACGACCCGCATTCTACGCATCGGAGGATCGTAGAATATTTTTTTATTTTCATACAAAGTCGTATGGTCATGTAATTTTGGGAGACGACTATTGGGATCATTTCCCATGTTCACGATTTTTGCCAAATTTTATATGACCGTTTTGCCCTTAATGAATCTTGTTTCGCCTATAATTTTTGATTTGTAAGGAGTTTCGATCTGAAACCACTTCCATTGGATTTGAAAGATGGTTTACCTTTCCTAGAGTGTTCACATTAATCAAACAGACTTACCGTTTAGGAGATATAGCTGAAATAAGGTTTGGAAGGTGAAAAAACAGCATAATTGGGCTTAACTGGGTGATTAGCAGCTAAGCCCATAACGCATTTCATGATTACGGTTATGGAAAGGCCGATAGGGTTTGGAAAATCAGCTTTATTCATTTTTCTAGCCGCCATTTACCTTCCTCTAACCCTAGCAATGGCCTCCAACTCCTAAATCACCTTCCAGTCACTTTTTAATCACATATTAGCCAAATCTACATCAAATTAAGGAGGATTAGCATAGAAATCAAGATATAGCTGCTGGAATACATTGGGATCCATGCCAAATTAGTTAATGTTTCAGAACTTAAATTTGTTTGTGGCTAAGGTGAGTGATTAGCATGTTTTTACACTAATTACGACTAATTAGGGGTAATTAGTGACAATTAGAGAAATTATGACTCAGAAAATATGGAAAAATATGCATAAATTCTGAAATATTATTTTATGTCACTAGTAAAATTTTGGGTTAATTTGGATTAAATTTGTTAATCGTATGGTTAAACATGATTAAGGGGATTAAGGGGAAAAACTATGATTTGGGGTATGTTTGATCCTAAATAACACATATGATTGATGTTTAAGTGTTTTAGATTGATTGCACATGTTACTATTACTGTTTGGTGTGCTTGAGATTGCGTAGGAATGTTAGAATGGTTGAAAACGTCGTCGTATGGCGTAAACACTTGCTAGAAGGAAGTGCAGGAAATGGGATCGGATCGGGTCCCTGAACCCGCTCGTGAAGCACCCCGACCCAACCCGAGTAATCACCCATGAACCCATCCGACCAGAAGCTTACAAACCATTTGTCTTGAACTGTGAAGTGCCATACAACCACGACCCGAACCGGAACAGGAACCACTCACGAACCGGTTGCTCCACCACGACCCGACCCGATGTTCTGAGAAGGCACCACGAGTAGGGCTCATGAGCCAGATGACAAACCACGAGTCGAACCGTATGGGTATCACGAAGCACACCCAACCTGGATGTTCATCGTGAACCAACTCAAACTGAAGAGGGGGATCACGACCCGAACAGAAGGAGGGGGAATCACGACCCAACCCCAATGATGACTCCAAACCGAACTGCTTCAGGAGGACCGAACCGAACTGGAAAAAACTAAAAACCCAAGATGCAAAGGTAGTCCAAATAAGAAGGTAGAACTTAGGATCCAGATGGGAACCAACGAGTTAACTTCATGAGTTGGGCTTTGCTGCGAAACGTCTATAAAGGGATTATCGATGTCTATAGCTTTAGTTCACCACTAAGAGATGGATTAGTGGCTATGGATCAGCGCAATGGGATCATTAAGACTCCCAAGGGCAAGTGATCGTAGCATGGCTATGGAACAGTGCAATGGGGCCATTAGGACCCCTAAGGGAAAGGTGATCGTAGCAAGGGATTAGTGGCTATGGACCAGCGCAATGGGGTCACTAAGACCCCAAGGGCATAGTGGTCGTAGCGAAGGACTTGGTGATCAAAGTGGTGGATATCGTATACTTTACGCACTGAGTGAGAGATGTGAGGTTGATTGCTATGTTCGATGTTTTCTATCACCATGACATGCACACTTCCACTTTACACCATATTTAGTGTTACTTTACAATACTGTACATCTTATTGTGCTAACTCTTTGGCTGTAAGTCCAGATTCTGGTATGATTATTTATACCTTTTATTGTTTTGTGCTACTGCTATCACTCATACCAGACTTTTGTCTGACCCAGAGTTTTATTCTTATTACTCTGAGTGCTCCTAAACGAGCAGACTAGAGTCAGGTTAGGTGGTATGCACGAGTAGCTGTCCGAAGATGAGTAGGAGGCTTCCACGTACTATTTACATATATTCTCCCTGTATTGTTGTTGGTCACTACTTTGGGCATTAGTAGTGTACCTTTACTATTTTTCTTTAGAGACAGTATTTTGAAGTTGTAATAACGGTTTGAATCATAAACTGTATTTTGGATTCCGCTACTATGATGGTTTAGTTTTCAGCTTATGCATTGTCTCGCCTGTTTTATGTCATGTTATGTTATTATTATATTTTATTCCATGCGCCGTGAGATATACTACAGGTTCTTAGTGGTTCATAGTTTCAAACCCTTTTTCCTTTGACGACCATCCCATGTTAGTCGGGCATTAGAACAGCGCATTTCGGGAAATGTCGACTGGTCCGGGGCGGACCATCACAAAATACGTAGCTAAGAACGGAGGAAAGCCTGACAAGCTCAGGTTAAATGCCATTGGTGTGGTGCTTTGGGGCACTTTGTGAGAGAATGTAAGAAGACGAGTAATGCTTGCTTTGCTTGTGGTAAAGTTGGACATTATAAAAGGCAATGCCCTAACAGACAAGGGAAGAATGATGCATCATCTGGAGGACAAGTTAATGCTCTTGAGACTGGTGGATCGGATTCTGGCAGGAAAGGCGCTATGGAAGGTTTAATTTCTCTTTTTGACTATCCTATTAGAACTCTCCTTGATTCCGTGTTTCTCATTCATTCAAATCCAACTTTGTGGTAGATAATATGCACCTAGATACTAGTACTGTTTCTAGTCTTGTTATAATCTCAAACCCCATAGAAGGAACGACTCGTTTATCTATGGTATGTAAGGGTTTGAGAATTTCTCTTATGAGCGTCAAATTTGAATGCGACGCATATGTTCTTGGCTTTATGGGTTACAGATTAACTCTAGAAATGGATTGGCTAGCCATGTATAGTGTCATTCTTGCTGTGAGAGGAGAATACACACCCATTTCCGAGGATTAATGACTTTTTTGACCAGCTAGTAGGCGCTTCAGTTTTCTCATAGTTGGATCTAGCCACGAGATTTCATCAGCTTAGGGTAGCGGATGATAGTATTGATTAGGTAGCTTTTAGAACTCTGTATGGTTTCTTTGAGTGGTTGGTCATGCCTTTTGGGATGACCAATGCACCAGCATACTTCGTGGACTTAATGAGTCGGATGTTTAGGGAGTGTCTAAACAAGTTCGTGGTGGTTTTCGTGGACAACGTTCTTTTTTTATCAAGGAGCGAGGAAGAACATGACAAACACTTAAAGGAGGTTCTCAGTACTCTCAAATCGCATCAACTCAAGGAATAATTTTCCAAGTGTCATTTTTGGAGAAAGGAAGTAATGTTCCTAAGGCATGTAGTCTCCATGGATGGGATATCGGTATCCCCGCTAATGTCGTCGCAGTTCAAGATTGAAAATCCCCTAAGAATGTGAAAAAGATTTGGAGTTTACTTGGATTGGCAGGTTATTATATGAATTTCATTAAGGGCTTTTCTCAGATATCAACTCCGCTCACCCGTTTGACGAAGAATAACTTGGCTTTTGCTTGGAGCATTGATTGTGAGGATGCATTCCAAAGGTTAAAGAGGACTCTAACAAAAGCCCCTGTTCTAACTCTTCCCGATGGTAGCAAGATGTTTACGGTCTACACGGATGATTGTGGCACGGATTTAGATGTTATGTTGACGCAAGTAGGTAGGGTAGTCTGCTATGGAAGTAGGAAACTAAGAGTTCACGAGAAGAACTACCCCACCCAGAACTTGGAGTTGGCTGCAATGGTCTTTGCACTTAAGTCTTGGTTACACTATTTACTTGGAAAGAGATTTGATCTATATACGGATCACAAATCGCTCAGATATTTGTTCTTGTAGAAAGATCTCAACTTAAGGCAGCAACAATGGATAGAGTTCCTAGCGTCCTACGATTTTGAGATAACTTGCACCCCACACAAGGGTAATATAGTTGCGGACACGTTGAGTAGACAGAGGATGACCATGAGTCCTCTATTCCTAAAGAGGCAAAGCTTGGAGTTTATCTCGACCTTTGATTTTAAGCCATTTACGGATTTTACGTTTGGTTGTTAGCGTCATTGAAGGTGCTTCCTACTCTTATGGAGCGCATTGGATCTATGCAGCAAGAGGATCAGCAGTTAGTGGACGTCTTGGATACTTAGTACAGAAGATACCTCTAGTCACCTAACTAGATATTCTATGGACGGGAAAGGGTGGCTGAGGCAAGATGGAAGGATGTGTGTCCCTAGAGTAGAGGATTTGCTAAAAGAAGGGCTTGAGGAATCTTGTCACTCCCGGATGGACTCCATCCGAGAAGTGATAAGATATATCGAGATATGAAGCGGGTTTTTCATTTGACTAGCATGAAGAAAGATGTAGCAGAGTTCATGGCCCAATGCTTGACTTGTCAACAAGTCAAAGATGAACAATGGAAACCTAGTTGATTACTTCATCCCTTCGAAATGAAATGGGAGAGAGTCTCTATGGATTTTATTGATGGACTGACCCGATCAAGGAAGGGCAACATGAGTATATGGGTGATAGTAGACAGACTTACTAAGAGAGCTCACTTTATTCCAGTCAAGACCAAAAAAACAGCGGCTTGACTAGCATCAGTGTACCTTAGAGATATCGTCCGAATTCATGGGGTACCTTCCAATATAGTAAGTGATTGTGACACCATATTTACAAGTGAATTTTGGAAGAGCTTGCAAGAGGCCCAAGGTACATAGTTAAGACTTAGCACAGCTTATCACCCTCAGACCGATGGACGGACTGAGAGAGTAAATATAGTCCTCGAGGATCTACTAAGATTGTGTGTCCTAGATTTTAGAGGAACTTTGGAGGAGCATCTCCCATTGGTTGAGTTCGCCTACAATAACAGTTACCATACAAGCATTGGTATGCCACCCTTTAAGGCACTTTATGGACAACCTTGTAGATCGCCGACGTGTTGGTGGAAGTCTACAGACAGACTTCTACATGGCCAGAGATGGTGAGGGAGACTTCTGAGAAGATAGACCTTATTCAAAGAAGGATGAAAGCAACTCAAGATAGGAAGAAGTCATATGCCAATAAGAGAAGGACTGACTTGGAATTCGAGGTAGGAGATAAGGGTGGGCATTTATTGCGGTTAATCGATCGAACCGATTCAACCGACCTTAACCGAACCGCATTAACAAATAAATTTGATTAACAGAACATTCGGTTAACCGACTGACATTAACCGACCAAATTACAGTTAACCATGAACAAACATCGGTTAACCGTTAACCGAAAATACACACATATATATGTAGAAACACACACACACACATACATATATATATATATATATTGTAAGACTGATAACATAAATATTATCATTTCTTACAACTTATATATACATACCGATAACATAAATATCATCATTATCATTTCTTGCAACTTATATATATATATATATGCACACAAATATATATGTGTGTGTGTATATATATGTATGTATGTACATATATAAAACATATAAAAAATAGTTTGAAAATCATGGTGGAAAACATGGACCGCAACTTCCCATTTCCCTTAAACCAGAAACCGCCTGATCCTCCCTTTCTCATAACCGCAACATCCACCATCACTTCATCGGCACTTCCTAATTCCTACGCTGACGCCGCTAAATCATCTTCCTCGAACAAAACTTCCTCTCACACACTGCAGTTTGTTCAACCGCAACAAGAATATGTCTTTCTTCCTGCAAATGTAATACAGAAGTCAGAGGAACAATGGGTTAACACGATAATCCTTCATCCCATTGAATTCACACTTTCATTCGTTGAACTAAAGGATTACATAAGTCAAGTTTCGAAGCCCAAGGGTGAGTTTCATGTACACATGGCGCCTAATTAACAATTTGCTGTTCAATTTGATGACAAAGAAGATTTTGAACGAATATTGGAGAGCACCACTTACTTATATTTTGGAAAGCATCTATTAGTAGATGCTTGGACTCCTGACTATGACAACTCTAGGTTTAATGCTACTGAGGTTCAGATTTGGATATAATTACATCATTTGAAACTTGAGATATGGACGACAGAGGCGCTGCAGATGATCGCCAGTTTTGTTAGAATCCCACTTCGCATTGACCAGAATACTGTTGTAGGAAAGTACACGAAATATGCATGCATACAGATTGAAAATGGTGTTAACACAAAACTGAAGAAATTGGTCCCTATATTACTGCCTAATGGTAGTAAACATGAGATAGAGATAGAGTACAAAAACGTACCTTTTAGATGTGATCGTTGTAATGCCTTCGGATATAAAAACTCTATTCATACTGCTAAGACAAATCCACAATGGATTCGAAAGAAAGATGACCTGCCTTCCTCCTCTGAAGGGAAGGAGCATTCAAAGGATGATTTGTCAATTCTGGACATCGAACTCCCTTATGATATTAATCAAAACAAAATGCAATATGTGGCTGATGTAATAATTGAAGATAATACACAGAAATAAGAAACAGATGTGTCAGCGTATGTAACCTGCAAAACCATATACCTTAATCTAACCAAACCATCCACAATCAAGTCACCTCCTACTAAAAGAAATTTGAGGAGTTCATCCTTAATTAAATGACAATCTTTACTTGAAATGTCAGAGGTATGAATACATTCACTCGAATGAATGATGTATTTAGCTTTCTGACACAACACATGCCAACTTTAGTTGGCTTAGTTGAAAACAAACTTAGAAAATTAAACTTGAATCCACTTATTAGACGATTACCCTCAAATTGGAATGTTGTTACTAATGACACAAAAGAATGCTCTAGTCGTATTCTACTAATGTAGTATGCATCGATTTGGTCATTTCAACTCATTTCTTCGTCTTCTTAACATATTACAAGTTTTGCATTAAACATTGGAGGTCTTGCTTTATGTTTTATAGTGATATATGCCAGTAATGTTTTTTTAGATCGACCAAAGTTATGGAAAAATTTGACTGAAGAATCTAGTTATTTATCAGATGCATGGTTGTTATGGGAGATTATAATAATGCTTTATCTCCATTAGACAAGACTAGTAAACTTCCCATACCATTTCAACATATTCGAGAAAATTGCTTGATGAAATGTGGGTTATAGGAAATTAAACCCATTGGTTTCAAATTTACGTGGAGAAGGAAGGGTCTTGCAACCCATATTGACAAGATACTTGCAAATGATTCTTTCATCCAGAACTTCATCGGTATGAAGGCATTAAATCTATCTCAAAGAACTAGTGATAACAAGCCCTTACTAATTGAATTAATTCCAACATCTCGGTTAAAAGGGTAGCCGTTTAAATACAGTAACGACTGGCATCTATATGAGGGGTATTCGGAATGTATAGAAAGGGGCATGCAAGCTTCTATGTGGGGTTTTGCTAGTTATCAATTTCAGTACAAACTAATGGCATGCAAAAATGAACTGAAAACTGGAACAAGTTAAGAAGTAAACAACCTAATTTGTTACAGAAGTTAGAAGAATAGTACAAATATTTAGAAACAGCGGTTTATCAGGACCTAACAGTTCTACATTTATAAAAGGACATGCTACGACCAAAATACTAGTTTTGGGAACAACAAAATATAAAATTCTTGGCTTTACGGCAAAAGGAAAAAGTTTCTTGGTTTCAACAAGGAAACACAAATTCTAAATTCTTTTACAAGATGACTTCGCGGTAATTTCATAACAATATAAGAGGCTTCATTAACTCTGATGGTGAACTTCTGCACCATGATCCTGATATAGAAGCTGAAGCAATCAATTACTACTCCTCACTGTTTAATGATGAATTGAATGTCAATTTTCCCACATTTCAGTCCTTCAACACCATAAACCATTCCGGCAAGCCTTTTTACTCCATGACATTTCAATCGACGAAGTCAAAATGGTTGTTTTCTCCATTTACGATGAATCAATCCCCGGCTCAGATGGAATAAACTCTAAAATTTTCGAATTGCATTGGGACGTCTTGAAGTTTGATTTGTTACGAGCAATGGAGGATATTTTTCGATCAGGTAAGCTTCCAAAAGGTATAAACCACAAGTTTATTACTCTTATTCTAAAGAATGATAATCCCTCTAACATAACCCAATATAGACCCATTTCCTGTTGTAATGTATATTACAAAATCTTCTCAGAAATTTTATGCAATCGTATGAAGCCATTCCTTGATCGCTTAGTTTCTGAAAGTCAATGTGCCTTCATCCAAGGGAGGTATGTTGGTGATAACATTTTGCTAGCACATGAACTCTTTCGGGATTTTAAGAAAAATGGGGTATCTAAATTTTGCGTAAAGAGATTTGAGGAAAACATACGACATGGCCAATAGGGATTTCGTTTGCTTTTTAATGTCTCGAATGGGATTTCCATTGCACTTCGTCAATGTAATATATGAGTGTATATCTTCCCCTAGTTTTTCAATTCTCTTTCAGGATATTTCAAAGGGTAATATTTCCTCGAATCGTGGGTTATGATAGGGCGATCCGCTCTCCCTTTACTTGTTTACAGTAGTTATGAAGTACATCTCATATTTATTAGAACGGGTTGTTTCTTTACGAAGGTTTCACCCAATTTTCACATTTGAACCTATTATTTCCTATTTATGTACGTTGATGACTTAATGGTGTTCGTGAAAGCTTCTGTATCCAATGCCAATACACTAAAGTCTTACTATTAATGCCACCAAATCAATGATCTTTTTTAGCACAGCCACAAGAAATGCCCAATCAATTGTTGGCATACTAAATTATGAGATTGTCAACTACCTATCAAGTATTTAGGGGTGCCCCTCTCGAGCAACTACCTACATTATTCGGAATGTAATGAATTAATCCATCAAATTCAACATAAGATAGAGGGATGGCAGGTTAAGTTTTTTTAGCTTAGTCGTAAGAGGTGAAATAATTCATACTGTGATCGCGCCTACTATTCTTTACTGGTTATTCGTGTATCAGATACCAGAATATACTCTCGATAAACTACAAACTATGTGCGCAAACTTTTTTTAGGGTGAATCTACTCGTAAAGTATCTTAGAGGCAGCTTTGCAAACCAAAATATGAAGAAGGGTGTTGGCGTTAAATCATTTTCTGACCTAACAAAAGCCACATGTATTAAATTGCTCTGGAATTTGTTCACTAAGGACAATATGTGGAGTATATTGATAAGAGGAAGATATTATCACAACAAACAATTCTGGGACATGCACATTAACAACAATGCATCCACTACGTGGAAATCTATTCTTCGGTTAAAAACAAGTAGCAAACAATTATTGAATAAAATAATTGCATATGGTAATGGCACCTCATTATGGTTCGAACCCTAGCTTAATTATAAGTGTTTGGTAGATCTAATTGGCTTGAACAGATTTCAACAGATTGGTAATCCAAATGACAAAGTTAGCTTATTTCTTCGTGATTCTGTGTTAGATTACTCACTTCTCCTAGAAACTCGAGAGGTAACAGGTGAATTTCAAACAATTCCAGTATTCCCAAACAGACATCAAGATATGTATGAGTGGTGTGATGGGGGTTCTTTCTCCTTCAATGATGCTTGGCATAAAGTGAGAGAAAGGGGTGCTTATAAACCTGTTTACAACGTTATTTGGCATTCAAAAAATAGTAAACGAATGGGTTTTGTTTCATACATTGCGACTTTAGACAGACTGAGTACCAAAAGAGGACTTCAATGGTTTAGCATTCTTTCAAACACGTCATGCTCCTTACGCGATAGACATAAAGAGAATTCACAACATCTTTTCTTTTCTTGTAAATATTCGGTGTTCATATGGGGATCTCTTAAGATGAAGTTAAACCTACATCCAAATGTTCTTCCTATGTTAGACGATGAGGCGGAGCAATTACTTTCAACTTTCAAATCAAAGGACTAAATCCAGGATATCGCGTTTGCAGCTTTCACAGTAGCCATTTATTTCATCTGGCAAGAGCGTAATGCTCGGGTGTTTTTAAAATGGTAGGATGCATTGTTCCATGAAACTATCCATTGTCGAGAAGGAGATTGGTTACCTCGTTTGTGGAAATGGTTGTAAGATTGTCAAAATGCATTCGAATTTGATGATGTTACGAAGATGGGGAGTGGAGTTGTTCGATTCTGATTAGCGAGATTTTGCAGAAGATGGTGATATGAGTTGGAGATAATAGTGGGATTTTAGGCTAATGTTTTTCTACTTTTATTTTATTCTATTTCTTTCCAATTTTTTTTTTGGCTAATACAAGTGCTATCATGATATCCTATGTACTGTTAATATGTGGAACTTATATGTACTCTTTTCCCTTGTAGGGTACCTAGTAGGGGGATTGCAAGATTTTGACAAGGTATATAAGGAAAACATATGATTGGTCATTTAATAAAGCGTATCAATTTTCAAAACAACAAACATACATATAAATAAATATTAGTAATATAGTAATTAGGATTACATATATACTACTACATATTAGTACATATATTAAATATTTCATTACCATTTCTTAAAACCAATACAAATACACATATATACATATACATATGGATACAAATATATACATATATATATATATATATATTATGTACATACATACATACAAACACAGAGATATATATATATATTACTAAATATATATACATATATGCATATATACATATACTAATATATATTATTAATATATATATATATCACAGTATACATTTATACATATAGTAATATATATATTACGGTTAACCGAGTTAACCGATTTAACCGACCTCAACCGAACCGCATTAACCGACAAATTCAGTTAATTGATGGTGCGATTTACCAAAAATATTAACCAATTAGTGTGATTAACGGACCGCGACTACCCCTAGTAGGAGATATGGTCTTCATCGAAGTATCGCCTTTAAGGAACGTAGTTCGATTTGGCTCGGTAGGGAAACTGGCATCAAGGTTCGTAGGACCATTTTCCATAGTCGAGAGGATAGGTCAAATGGCCTATAGAGTTAGACTACCGAGTGGCTGGAGGGAGTTCACGACGTATTCCATGTTTCCCATTTGAGGAAATGTCTTCATGATTTAGTAGAGGTAGTAGGGCCAAGTACGCTTGAGGATGTTGAAGTCGAGAAAGAGGCATCAGTTCGGAAATTTCACACTCATATTCTTGAATCATAAGTTATGCGGCTACGCAACAAAGTGATCAAATTAGATAGGTGCAACGGGGAAAAGACAGAGACGATGCGACATGGGAACCCGAAGAAAAGATCTGTGCTTCTTACCCTTTTCTCTTTAAGAGTACATTCTTAATTTCCTTTCTAAACTTTTGAATTTGTTTATCCCTATCGTTTAAATCATCTATCCTTAGGTTAGAAACCTATGTTTGAAAACATGTGTTTGATACATGTTATGGTTAATGATTTCGAGTGGATGCAAGCATTTGCTAGTGGATTCCCATGGATGCATATACACGCACATTAGGCAGTAGATCGGCTCAAGCACTTAAATATTGCATGTGGATGTATATGCTTTTTAAATTTTAAATGGATGAAAAGGATTGAATCATCACATGGGGGTTGCATTTTGGTGAAAGGTTGTGCACACATATAGAATTTATATGAATTGTTAGGGTTATTTTCATACATATTGGATACATGGCACTAACATACATTGCATTAAGGAGGTCAACTAAATCGGTCGACTGCCTGATTTTTGCATTAGTTTAGGAGCATATACACGACACCTTTGCGTATGTTCATACAAAGCATTAGAAATTTTAAGGACAATGGATTCATGTGGATGATGGATGAGTAGATGGGTGTAGGTTTTAAGTAATAACATTCTTCTTAACTTAGAGATTTTAGGGACGAAATCCTGTAAGGAGGGGAGAATGTAACACCCCATATTCTATTATACAGTAATTATATAATGAAGATAATAAAATAAATATTACTAAATTTAATATTCAGAATTAGGTAAAATAGACATTATCGTTGCGTCCGTTACAATATTTTGGTTCAGATTGACTATTGTTTTTCGTAAATCGGATTAAATATGAAGAAGATATGGGCTTTAGAAGAATGCACTAAAATATACATAGATTATATTTTTATTTAAATACACAATGGTCAATGGGCGACCAACCTATGACTGGGTCGACCCAAGTCTAAGGCAGGTCGACCCTAGGGTTGACACAGAGGCCGACCCACCTACATGAAGAATGGGATCCTGCAAACGTATTTGGACTGTTTTCTTCACATATATGTGCACTGACTCACTATTGGGTGTGTGGTTGGATTTATAAACCTAAAACCTAATGGTATGGAATTATCTTAAGTAACCTATAAATAGGCTAAAAGCCTCATTGTTTTCTACACACAAACTATTCTTCATTTCTTCTTCCTTCAAACTTTTTCTAAATAAAGATATGAAGATGCTGAGGTGTTTCCTAAGGGGTAGATTAGAAAGGACAATTCTATTTTTTTCTACAACAACAAATCTAAGAAGGGCTTTCTTTAACAACTAGATATAAAAGAGATATTTTTCTGAACTTCAATCCAATCACTGTGAGTTCTAGTCATTTTCAGATTTGATAATTAAACGGTATTATGAAAGTAAATAAATCTGAATTTGATATTTTATATGTTTGTATGTTATATTTTACGGTCACATATCTATTCAGTTTCGGTTGTTTTATTATTACTTGTATATCCTATTATTCCTTTTCTGTTTTAGATTAATTTACAGTCTTATGCCTATTTAATTCAGTTTATGTGTTTCTAAATCAAATTTATGTTTTTCTCCTATTCCTTTTTATTTTGCGCTATACCTAGGCTATCTAATGCCTAGGCTATTCACGCTCAAATTGCGTAAATTGGGTTAATTTGGAACAACTTGAAGTGATAGTAAAAAGGAGAATTAGGCATAGTGAAACATGAAATCCAATGACTATAAAATTGGGATAATATGCAAAACATGTTAATTTGAATAGGGTAAGATTAATTTAATAATCAAGTAGAACACGTTGGTAGTATTAGATGCAATTAAGTAAAATAGGCAACATAATATATATATATATATATATATATATATTTATACATCTGAGCATGTGCTTGTTTGGGGAAGGGGTTGTACACTGAATAACATTAATAGGAAATGCCATCTACAACCATGCTTATTAATACACTTAAACCTGCTAAGTTATTACTTCTTAAGTAATAAGCTAAGAGGTCCCACGTCTTGTTGTTGGTATCCGATTTTGGGACTCTTAAAATCCTAGTTTGGGGGCACAATCCTATGGGTGGCTTGTAGAGATCTTGTTGTGTTGAACATGTATCAGTCAGTAGCCATGTTAGTATCTTAGAGAGGGACCTCGCACTAGGTAGGGACTAGGGCACGCTTTACTGATATGGATTGTAAGAGGTTCAAGGTGGAAGGTGGGTACGGGCGCGTTCCGACGAAGTCATGAGCGTGCATGGGTCCGATCAGGGGAAACTAAGATGTTGTAACACCAACAAATAGGTTTGTGTCTTATAGTTGATGGGATAGGGATTGATACTCACTACTGTCATAGCTAGCACAGGATTTTTGGTTATTAGGGAGCTGATTGCATAGGTAGTAATTAGGATTACACCTAATCATGACATTCTACTAATGGTGCAGAAATTTTATTCTTAGGATATGAATGAGAAGTGTACATGATCTTTACCTTATCTTATTATCATGTTATCTTGTACCTGTCTATTTCATTGTAGTTTCATGTTTAGCATTATTTACTTGTCCTGATACTTTCTATATTATCATATTGCTGAAAATCACCGGAACTCGCCAGACTTTATGTCTGACCTATTTTGTTTCCCTTCTCCCTCTTCCTTTCCCTCCCCTCTTAGGTTCTCAGAGTGGTAGTTGACAATAGTTAAACCGCGATTCTATTCTTGGACTTGGATTTCTTCAAACTCCATGTATCGCTTTGACTTTTGTTCTACCTTGTTATAGCTTTTGAGGAGGGATATGATTTTATAGTTTTGTACTCTGATGTTTTCTTTTATGAGACAAATGGTTATTACTATTGTTTTTGGTATTTGAAGTTGTAACGATGAAATGGTGATTTTATAATAATAAAAGTATTTCCGATGCATGTTTACATTCTGTCTTGTGGATTTTAGTTACTGTTTACCTACTGCGCTTTACAGAACTTAATGCATCCTCTTATGGATGATATCACAGGACGTTGTAACAACCCGGAATTTCTGAACCAATTTAAAATTTTTATTTTAGCTATTTTAATGGATTTTGGATATTCATAATGATTTATTTTAAATAATAACAACTAAAAATTTATTAAAATCGAAGTTAGAACGTATAAATTTATTTTAATTATAGAACAAGCTTGAAATGGCACGGTAGTTTGAAATTCTATTTTTAATTTCAAACGGATGTACAGAATTCAAAACAATTCGAATTTCAGTAAAACCAGAAACATTTGAATCTGTTTAATAATATCTTTCTAACGAGTGTGAAAATTTGAGATTTCACTTTAAATTGAAATCTATGTCCAGTTTAAAATTTAAAATAGTCGCTATGGAATTTATATATATTTTAATATAATATATAGCCCTTAAAAATAGTCATATTGCAGACGACCTCCATTTTCGACGAAACCACTTTTATTGGATCTGGAATGTTAAATTATTGTTAGGATTAGAATTTCATAATTTTTGGAATTAATATGTCAGCACAGTGAATTTAAATGTGTTTTATAATTTCAGTTTGAATTTAATCGACTGGAAAAATGCCATTTTTTAAACGACCTCCAAATTCGATGAATTTAGTTTTTTAGGACCATATTTTTAAAACATAGCTAGATTAATTTTTGGAGTCAGTATGTGGCCTCGGTAAATTAAAATGTACGTTTGAATTAATATATATATATATATACATATATATTGATTTATATTTTAATTTTGATAAAAACTGATCGAAACAATAGAATTGGCTTATAGAACATATCCCATTGTGTTCGGAATGGGGGTATTTGACTAGGAACGACACTCGTTGGTTTTAGTTTGGAGTTCAAATGCAAAATATCACTTTTTGGAATTAAAATAATAAAAATATATAAAATATATTTTGGTCAAATAGGGGTTAAAACCCCTCATTTTCTACAACCCGTAATCAACTCTCATTCCCAGCCGTCTTCAAACGATTCAAGGGCCGATTTTCTTCAAACCTTTTGTCCCCCAAATCATGAAATCCAAACATGTTTAAACAAATTCATAACTGGAAAATCGAAAAGCTAAGTGAGATCAATACATTGGACGGTGGTGATCGGAAATTCTGTGGTGACGTGGCCAGAGTCAAGACTTAAAGGGGCGGTGCAAGCACGAGATTTTAGGACGGGGGGGACTTCCGAGTTGGTCGTCGGTCATGGTGGTGGGTGGCGGCACAACGCCGCTTCGCGTGGTGGCAGCCGATCATCGGCCAATTGCCCTGGTGGTGCGCGGTGATCGAAAAAAACATGGGAGGGTGGGTTCAAAGACATCTGGAGTGCTATACAGGGAAGATGGTTAATCAAAATTAGGGTATTTAATTTATTACTTAGGGTATTTAATTTTATTAATTACCTTATTTATGTAACTAAAGTTTAAACATTCGTATCTTTTGCATACAAAATTCAAAGATTTCAAATGCGTTGGAATCACAACAGCGAACAATACAACATGGAACTGACTAGAATGGAAATGGAGAAAATTTGAATTTGGGGTGAATTTAAATCCGAACAGTACTAGAATCATCAGTTAAAGAATGTCGGGGTGGAAACGAATGTGAGAATTCTCTCACTAAAACATTTGTACGGTTATTTATTTTATTTTATAACTATAAATATATAGAAATTGTCGGTGTTGATTTTTATTTGTTGTATGTGACATTGCTTGAGTTCAACACATGAACTATTCACGACTCATCTGCACAAGAAGCGTTGTTTGAATATCCGACACTCGTATTTCAAACAATATGAATAAACTTTGTGGTTGTTGAAATGTGATATAAATATCCATTTATAATTTGAACAGTGAAAATTTGCTAAGTAGAAAAATAATTCAAACCGAATTAGAATTTGTTAAATTTATTAACCAATGATTTGTTTAAAAAGATTGTTGTTGTTTGAAAACCCCACACTCGTACTGGGATGATATTTGACATACACTAATCCCAATATTTAATTGTATGTCGATCGATTGATCGACGGACTGTTGTAAGCGTTATTTATTTATTTTAATGCTTATACAGTTATAGAATGCACTCTGGATGATGCTTGAATGTTGAATGATTATTTATCATTGTTGTTGAATATGTGCGATGTATGAAATCCATATAACTGAAATTATATGGTAACTGATTGAGTTGCATTCCGATTTAGAAATAACAAATATTTTAAAATAACGAATATTCAATGAAGAATTAACTTATGATTTTGATGTCCGATTTTGGATGGACACAAAAATATAGAAATATTCATAACTGAAATGAATATGTGAAGCCGAGTTAAGTAATTAAACACCATTTTAACTCGAATGGATTTTTCTGTCGATTTTATTCATTTTATAATGAATATAAAAAAGAATGGATTTCAAAATCAAATATTTTGAAAATATTATCATTTTAATATTATATTGATATGGAATATTCAACTTTGATTTAAAATTGAAGTGGACGTTGAAATCATTTTAAAATGAATTTATAAACGATTTATAAAAATACGTTTTGAATTGAAATCGATGATATATATTGTATATGTTTAATGGTTTGAATAGAACGCGTAGCGGCCGTTCGCGAATTTCAACCACTGACTTCAAATGGACGTAATGGAAGATCCGACCGTCGGGTTCTCCTTAAACTGGAACCGTTGGGTTCGTATCGAAAATATCTTTCCAATGAATATAAGATATTTAAATTTGAACAGTTGGATTTTAAATTATTTCCAGATCAATTCCAGAAAAGGTTGCCATGAATGCAGTTCGGTGGTCAATATTTGAAACCAACTATAAGGGCCTTAATAAAATTATTAAAAATATGGGAAAATTGTGTAAATTCATAATAAATGATTTAAAAAGATTTTGGATGAAAAATTCCGTATTCGAAAAGATAAAAGATATTTTATCTGAATGAACTAGTTATTAACTACAATAATAATCCAATGTTTTTAAATAAATTGGACTAGTAAATGGTTTTGTTATAACCAGAATTTTCCAATGAATAAATTGGAACAGATTTAAATGGAAATAATCTTTGGAATATTTCGATATTGGATTTTGTGATTATACGGATATTATTGAGGAATTTGGAAGATATCGATATCGTTGTTCCCAATAAGATATCCGTCAGTTTCGGCATTTGATATTGAACATAAGTCGATATAATTTCTATTTAGAACCTTATATTTAATATCAAATTGGATTTTGGGTTTATCGTGAACAATGTTTTAAATAACATTCGTTCTTTAACCCAATGAACAGTGAAGTTATAGTTTGGAATTTATAATCTTTGATTAAGATTAATGAAATTTTCCAAAGTAAAGTTTTCCAATTTAATAAATTAAATTGGAATTGAATGGAATTCGATTTGGTAATAATCAAGATGAGCTTCAGTAAAGGAAGACAATTACTATATATGGAATTTAACAGGCCTTGCCGCTATTCCTTTTATAGTATTAGTATGATACGGAAATTTATATTGATTATATATTGATTTGTTTTCCATGAAGATTCCATAGTTAATGGAAGATGATTTTGGGTTTATCATGAACATGTGTTAAATAACATTCGTTCTTTAACCCAATTAATAGTGATGTTATGATTTGGAATTTATATTCTTTTGATTAAGATTAATGGAATTTTCCAAAGTAAAGTTTTCCAATTTAATATATTAAATTAGAATTGAATGGAACTCGATTTGGTAATAATCGAGATGAGCTTCTGTAAAGGAAGACATTTACTATATATGGAATTTAAAAGGCCTTGTCGTTATTCTGTTTATAGTATTAGTACGATACGGAAATTTATATCGATTATATATTGACCTGTTTTCCGTGAAGATTCCACAGTTAATGGAAGATGATTTGGGTTTATTGTGAACTGTGTTTTAAATGACATTTGTTTTTAACTCATGTAAAGGCAGGATTTATTTCCAGAAAGTTGAATAATCATAAAGTATTGATTTAGATATTAAAACCAAGTTGGAGTTTTAATAAATCTTCAATTAGATTGGAATTTGGATAAGGTAATTAAATTTATTGAATTCATGAAATGATCGAGAATGGAGTACCACCAGTTTTACTCCAAGCGATAGTTAAATCTTTAAATAGATTTGAACGTGAAATGGTAATTAAATTTATTGATAACACCGTGGGTGTTAGATATGGGGTACTACCAGCTTTGCTCCATGGGATGAGTAGGTTGGGATTGGAAAAAATAAAGTAATAAATTATTACTTCGGTAAGGATCGATAATCCCGACTAGTTTTATAAACCTTAATTTGGTTTATAATTGATAAAGGATAAAATAAAATCTTTTGAAATTGATATCCAAAGGAAGATTAAAGAATAATTTTAAAAGAATTTATCTTTGATAAAATTAATGGGAACCTTTCCCTAAAGATGTGAATATTTAGATAAAAGAATATTCTGAATTGGAATGAGGCGTATGATGTGTTTTTACAGCACTTGATTATTGATTATAAAATACGTGAGTGATTCGGAAAGACCAGGTTTAACCCATTTTGAATAACTAATACGACGACTAAAAGTCGATGATGAAGACGGCGGTTGAAGACCAGAGATCTTCACATCGTTTGGATGATTATTGATGTCTTGGTTGGGCTGCACACCTAAGACAAGGTAATAAGTGGTGATCATCCAGACGTACTTGGAGATCGACCGGATATGCGAGGACCTCTCTTCCGTATTGGACATATGGAATGAGGAATAAGGTGCCTCCGGTTTCGTTTAGACTCAGAATGGACTTGTAAGTGGAGGTGTGTATGACATTGGATTTCATTCTGTGTTGATTTATTTCTAGTAAATATATATCTGTTTGGTGGCGTAGAATTTACTCTCTTTCTTAACACCCTTCTCTAAGACATATGAGCTTAGAGGTTAAATATTGATAGACATCAGTCATATGACATGGATTGTCAATGTGGCATGCTAAGATGCAAATGAACAAGGGTTTTGTTGAAAAGCAAAGTCTTGTGGTTGATGAGCAAAGCACGGCTTTAAATAACATAGCTTTGTGTATAGCGTTAATTTGCGAGCCTCACATCTTGGTATGAGTCAAAAACGGGATCGTGACAGCAGGGAGTGCACGACGTTTCTTTCTAGCTAGGAGTGGTGTCATGGTATGGATCCCAGACGTTTTTACTTATGTGGATGATGGATTGCGAGGCGCCTCGGATATTGATCGCTACTGGCCAAGTGATAGGTTTGATAGGACCGGGAAACATGTGTTCAGGAATAACCAATTCACTAAAGTATATGTCGACCGGCCCTAATGATCCAAGGGCTCGCCAGTGTCCGAGCCCTAAGGCATTTGCTAGAGTGTCTCAAATCGGAGAGGAGCCATACCTTGCCTCGACTCATAGATGGAATCCAATTTCCAATATGCGACTTTCGAATTTAGTTGTAAAACTATATAGCGACATAGTAGGATGGGGTACTATGCCGTCTATGATTGATACATTTATATTTGAATTTGTTTTGACACTATACACTTATAGTAATATCAAAATGATTTATTTTAAAATGTACCAAGCATGTTTTACTATTATAAGGTAAGACTCTATCCTCCGGCTTGCGTTGCATTGTGTGATGGGACCTGATTCTTATTATTACTTCATTTTTCAAAAAGCATTGCGCTATTTATAAACTGTTTTATTTCAGAATATTCATGGGAGTAAACCTGTTCCGTGTTATACGGCGTGGTCCCTTGATTTACCCTATTTTAAAGTAAAGTTTTAATAACTGTTTTGAGTTCTTACACCGTTCCCATGATTGACTCGGAGTTTATTGTTTCCACCTAAATTCTGGGTGTCCATATTTTCCAACGGGAAGCTAGTAGTTTAGGTTTTGCAGATTTTTCTTTTCATAGGATCCTGGATTACAGCTGGAGCTATATTCGAAATGCTTTGTATCTGTGTATCTCTTTCAGTTGTTTTAATTGATGTATTTTCCACTGCACATTATATTGTTGTATATATTTTCCATTGTATTGTAATTTAAATCATTGATATTATTTTTTCGTTGTTTATTATTTATTTGAACTCTGATATATTCTTGTACTCTGATGTAAATGGTTGTAATAGAAATGAAATGTTCTGTTGTCTGTGTTCCGATGAGTCATGTTCTCAAAGCAATTTGGTGTTTCCCATCTCTTCGGGGATTGGGGGATTTTGGGTTGTTTCAGATGTGGTGTGTCACAACTTCATCATCGACCCTCCTTCACACTAGAGGATCAGCGCCACCTCGCCTTGGCCATCTCAGTCTCAACAAAAGGCAATATGAACCCTAACAACTACAGGAAATCGACCCCCCTCAATCATAATATGCAAGTATCCAAAAGGTACGAGAGTGAAGCCCTCATCGCTAAGAACACAAAGATGCTTCCTTTAGGATTTTTCGTTGATTTACAGGAAATGGAAAGTTTCAAAAAAGACGGTGGAATCAACATTTGGGTGTAGTCTATTCTGAGAGAAGTGAATGTATTTTCTTTGAGGAGACGAGGTAATAATTTAGTGATTAGCAAATTGGATTTAGATTTGTTGTGGAAAGAGGGTCGATGAATTTTTTAAGACCTCCTTTTGCTTCGAGAATGTGAATGGAATGGCTTATAGCTTCTGATTTTAATATATGTTATTTCCCTCTCCTTTTCTTTACTTTTATTTCACATAGAATTTCTTTGAACATTTTGATCTTACGCGATTACAGTGAACATACAATTGTCACGCAACTTGAAATTGTACAATAATCTACAATTCTGAATCCGATAAAACTAGTTCCATTGAATTCCTTGATCATTTGTAAAAGTGAAATTTTTGGTATTAAAATATTGTTTAATATTACTATTCGGTTATTAATTCAAATCCAAACTAGCTATTATTTGTAAATCTACAAAATGGATTTATGGTAGATGATGATTAACTAAACGAGATCGATTAAGATTATTGAATAATTTTTAAATTAATATCTAATCGCCAATTCAAATTTTAAGTTAAATTTTGGTTAACTATATAAATTTAAAACGTTCGAATTTGCAGTTGTTACACAAATTTGGAAAACTTGATCAAAAATTCTAAATCTCTCGAAAATCGAAATAGATTCGGCTTTACGAAAATAAGTAGAGCACTCTTTATACTAAATTTATAAAACCTAAAAGGAGGAATAAAACTTCTATTCCAAAGGACATAAAAATATGGATTCTTAAAACTAATAACAAGTTGATTAGAAAGAAACACATAAATGACTATTTAAAAAAATGTTGTATATAATAATATTATATTTTTAAAAGGTCCTAAACCCTCATGGTATGGCTATCTTTCCCTAGTAACTCATAGAATCACAACGGATGAAGTAAGTACTATCAATTTCATTTATTGTTTGTAGGTACTATAAAAAAAAGCAAGTAGAGAGGGATACTCGATAATGAACGCTCTAAATACATGACCGGTAATGCAAAAGATTTATCAAACATAACACTTATCGAGGGTGGATCTACAATACTCAAAGATAACTCAAAAGGATTCATCAGTAGCATTAGAGACATCATAAATATTGATAATCTACTTCCCCCTTAATTACTAATATTTTCCTTATGGAAAATTTAAAACATATATATTGAGTATTATTCAGTTATGTGACAAAGGATTGGAAATGGACTTTGAAAAGGATAGATAAAATATTTTTTTATCAAAATAAACATCTAACTTATTAAGGTATAAGAAATATAAATATACATACATATCAAACATAAACATTAAAAATAATATTGGTTTATGCTTAGCCGCAAATCACAACTATACATGGTTATGGCATAAACTTTTTTGTTATATAAAATTTAGGAATACAAATAAACTAACAAAAAATGATTTAGTAAGTGGTCTTCCTAAATAAATCAGTTAAAAACTTTTGTGATGCTTATGAAATAGGAAAACTTAAAAGGGTTCATTTAAATCAAAAATAAAATTTCAACTAAACAACCACTTGAGTTGCATCATCTTAATTTATTTAAACTAACTCAAGTACGTATAATAAATCACAACAAATTTATTGTAACGACCCGAACTTCCCCGGTCTCTGAAGAGAAGAGAAAGAACGGATTGTCTGAGAAAAAGACTAATCGGAACACAAATAAAAGAACATTTCATTGCTTATTACAACAATTTACATCAGCGTACAAGAATATACAGAGTATGAACAAATAACATACATTTGATAAATATAAGAGATTTACAAATTACAATGAAGCGGAAAATAATAAAACACAACTGAAAGAGATACACGGATACAGAGCTTTCTGAATATCATTCCAGTTGTAAACCAGGATCCTGTGAATATAAATCTGCAAAACCAAAACTACTAGCTGCCCATGTGGAAAATAGGGGGACCCAGAGTTTAGATTAAAACAATAAACTCCAGGTCAGTCATGTGATTGGTGTGAGAACTCAAAAAAATTGTTAAATCTTTACTTTAAAATGGAGTAAATCAAGGGACCACGCCGTATAACACGGAACGGGTTTCCTTCCACGAATACCAGTGCATAAAACAAACAACGTAATGCTTTGTGGAAAAATGAAGCTATTATAAGACTCAGGTCCCATCACACAATGCAACGCAAGCCGGAGGATAGAGTTTTACCTTATAATAGCCAAACATGATTGGTACGTTTAAAACAAATCCTTTTGATATTCTTATAGCGTAAAGTATATGAAAACAACTTCAAATATAAATGTATCAATCATAGACGGCATAGTATCCCATGCTACTATGTCACCAATACTAGGCTCTACTATCAAAACCGAAATGTCACGTATTGGAAATTGGATTTCCGTCATGAGTCAAGGCAAGGGATGTACTCCTAACCGCTTTGAGACACTCTAGCAAATGCCTCGGGACTACACACTCTGGGCAACCCCTAGATCCCCCAAGGCCGGTCCTCTCTTACGTTTGAGGATTGGCAATTCCTAAACACATGTTTCCCCGCCCTATCGGACATCTATGAGCCATATGGCTCAATATCCATCGACTTCGTAGTAACCGATATATACGAGGCGCCTCACATTCCAACAACCACATGGTAAAAATATAAAAATGTCCGGGCTTGCAAAACATTAACACCGCCCATAGCTAGAAAGAAACGTCATGTCCTCCTTGGGTCCCTTATCCCCTTTTTAACTCATACCGAGGTGTGAAGCTCGCGAATTAACAATATACACAAAGCTATACTATATTAAAACCGTGCTTTTATCATCCACCACAAGACTCTACTTTTCAACAGAAGCCTTGATCATTTGCATCTCAGCATGCCACATAGGCAATTCACGCCATGCGACTGATATCTATCGATATATAACCTCTGAGCTCATACATCTCAGAGAAGGGCGTTAAGCAAGAGAATATATTCTCCGCCGCCAAACCGATATAAATTTAACAGAGATCAATCAACACAGAATAAAATCCAATGTCAGACACACATCCATTTACAAGTTTATTCTGGGTCTGAATGAAACCGGAGGTACCTTATTCCTCGTCCCGTATGTCCAATACAGGAGAGGTCTCCTCGCATATCTGGTTGATCTCCAAATACGTCTGGATGATCACCACTTATAACCTTGTCTTGGGTATACCGCCCAATCAATACATTAGTAATCGTACAAATGATGTGAAGACCTCCGGTCTTCAACCACAATCTACATCATCGACTTATCGTCGAATCAGTTATTCAGAATGGGTATAAACCCGGCCTTTCCGAATAACCCGCGTATATTATAAACAAGTGCTATAAAACACAACATACGCCTAATTCCAATTCTGAATATTCTTTTATTAAATATTCATATCCTTTGGGAAAGGTTCCCATTAATTTTAACAAAGATAAATTCTTTAAATTTATTCTTTAATCTTCCACTGAATATCAATTCAAACCAAATTAAGGTTTATCCAAACTAGTTGGGATTAGCGCACCTTACCGAAGTAATCTTTTGTTTAATTTCCCAATCCCAACATATTCATTCCATGGAGCAAAACTGGTCATACTCCATATTAACACCTTGGTGTTATCGATAAATTTAATTACCATTTCACGTTCAAATCTAATTAAAGATTTTACTATCGCTTGGAGCAAATCTGGTGATACTCCATTCTCGATCATTTCACAAATTTGATAATTTAAATTATCAATTCACATTTCAATCTAATTAAAGATTCATTAAAACTCCACTTAGTTTTAATCTTCCCAAAAATCAATATTAGTGATTATTTAACTTTGGAAACACAAACATGTCGCATCAACAATCTACACTGTACTATTGATTTCTACTAATATACAATCTTTAAGCTCGTACGTCTTAGAGAAGGGTGTTAAGCAAGAGAATAAATTCTCCGCCACCAAACAGATGTATATTTAGTAGAGATCAATCATACAGTTCGAAATACAATATTAGACATGTAATCCTGTTTTTAACTGGGTTAAAGAACCAATGTCATTTAAAACACAGTTCACAATAAACCCAAATCACATTCCATTTATTACGGAATTTTTACGGAAAACAAATCAATATATATAAACGATATCAATTTCCGTATCCGACTAGTAATATAGATGGAATAATGAGAAAGCATTTTAAATTCCATATATATTAATAGTCTTCCTCCACAGAAGCTCATTTCGATTATTATCAAATCGAATCCCATTCAGTTCCAATTTAATATATTAAACTAGAAAAGTTTTCTTTGGAAAATTTCCATTAAATCTAAATAAAAAAGATTTATAAATTCCAAATCACATTTTACTATAGATTGGGTTAAAGAACGAATTTCGTTAAAAACACAGCTCACAATGAACCCAATTCACATTCCATTTTCAATTCCAATTAAATGTTAATTAATTGGTAGTTCTTATTTAAATCTTAATTAAAAGATTTATTCTTTTCGCATTGGGTTTAAGAACGGTGTCATTTAAAACATAGTTCACGACAAACCCAAAATCCAATTCAATATTAAATACAAGACTCTGAATAGAAATTATATCGGCTTATATTCAATATCAAATTTGAAATCAACACATATCGTATTGGGAATAACGATATATATATCTTCCAAATTCCTCCACAATATCAGTATAATCACGGAATCTAGAATCGAAATATCCCAAAGAAAATTTTGCTTCAAATCCACTCCAATTCATATATTGGAAATTCTGGTTATTTTTAAAACCATTTCAAATCCAATTTATTTATTTAAAAATATTAGATTTATAATTCTAGTTCAAAACTAGTTCATTTCGATAAAAATATATTTTAATCTTTTCGAATATGGAATTTTTCATCCCAATCATTTGCAAATAATATGATTTTACACAAATTAATGATATTTTTAATAATTTTATCAAGGTCCGTCCAGTCGATTTCCATAAACGGTCATCAAACTGCACTTACAGCGACCTTTTCCAAATTTGATTTGGACATAATTCCAAATCCTACCATTAAATTTCAGATTCCTTACATTCGTTGGAAATCTCTTTTCGATACGAACCCAACGGTTCTGGTTTTAGGAGAATCCGACGGTCGGATCTCCTGTAATGTCAATTCGAAGTTAATGGATGAAATTCGCGAACTGCCGCGGCACGTTCTATTCAGGCCATTAAATATATGCAATATATATTATATATATTTCGTCGATTTCCTTTTAAGATGTATTTTATAAGTCGTTTTAAATTCGTTTTCAAAATGATTTCAACTTCATATTCAATTTTAAATCAAAATTGAATATTTCATATCATTAACATATAAATGATAATATTTTCAAAACATTATATTTTTAAATCACTTCCTTTTTGATATTCATTATAAAAATAAATAAAATCGATATAAATATCGTTCACGTCAAAATGGCGTTAATCTAATCAACACGGCTTCATATTTTTCAATATTTTCGTGTCCATCCCAAATCGGACATCAAAATCATATTTTGATCCATTACTGAATATTAGTTTAAAATATTTGTTATTTTAAAATATTCATTATTTTAAAATATTTGTTCTTTCTGAATTGGAATCAGACACGGTCAATTACCATATAATTTTATTTATATGGATTTCATACACACATGTACACAACCATAATCAAACACAGTCAACCATCATTTTGGAGTGCATTACACAACTACATAAGCATTAAATATGAGCAATTAATGCTTACAACAGCCTATCAACCAATCGATTGACATACAACTAAATATTGGGATTACTGTATGTTAAATATCATCCCAATACCCGTGTGGGGTTTTCAAACAACAAACATTGATTATTATTTGTGCAATTGGGAGATGTGTAAAATATATCGTCCCAATCAATATCAGTCATATGTGTACATAAACAAATCGTCTAATTTGTAAATGAATATTTATTTGATTCATATACACGTTAAAAATTATATTTTTAATGATAAAATATTTACTTCATCCCATGAATATTTTATATAGTTCATTTATACAATAAAAAAATATTTTTTTTATTGTTCTAACATTTTTAGAAAATTTCGGCAGCATAATGACGCGATACTAGAACTGGAACAAGGTCTAGCCTTATCCCTCGCCTAATAATGGCTCGCGCCATGTACATGCCAATTCTAATCAATTCAATTCATTTCCCAAACCAAATTCAACCAAATAATTCAATCAATCAAACAACCAAACAAACATGGTTTCAAACAAAGGTGTTGGGTGCTACTAAGCACCGTCTGCATCCTAGTATATATATTTAACTAGAAAATAAATTAATGAAAGAAGTTCTCACCTTTAGGACCCACTCCTCAAGTTTTATTTCTGAATTTCTGAACAGTTCGGATATTCCAGAAATTCCAACGCAGTCTTTTCTATGGTGTTCATATTAAAAATCACATTTTAATATGATGTTTATATTATTTAAAAATCGCATTTTTATATCGCTATAGATATAATAAAAATCATATTATTATTTCAGATCTACATTATAAAAATCAGATTTTTACAATGGTGCTTTCTATATAAAAATTATATTTTTATATCGATATTTCATATATAAAAATCGAATTTTTATTTAGCTACAACTTATATAAAAATCGCATTTTTATATTGTTATCCATATATAAAAGATTACATTTTTATATAACTAAAACCGAATTTTTATCTAAATAAAAATCATTATGATATATACGATCAAAAAAATCTCATTTTTATATATATATAAAAACTCCTCTTTATATTTTTAAAAATCTTATCTTTTTATTTTTAAAAATAAAACCTCTTCCTATATAAAAAATATAATCTTTTCGTTTATAAAAATATAATCTTTTCGTTTATAAAAATATAGTCTTTTCGCTTATAAAAATCAAATCTTTACAAATTAAAAATCATGTCTTTTTATTTATAAAAATAAAATCTTTAAATAAATAAAAATCTTATCTATAAATAAAAATCTCGCTTTTTTCTATGTATAAAAAAATGATTTATAAATAAAAATAAAGGAATAAAAATTTTAAAAAACTTACAGGAGTTGGGGATGGAGGGGGTGGGGCCCGAGGCCGGTGGCTGACCCTAGGCGGTCTGAGCATGGCGGCGGCAGGCCATATTGGACGGAAGGCTCGATTTGGGGGCGGTTTAATTTAGGGATCGGTTCAGGAGGGGGAAGGTAGAGAGAGGAGGAAAGAGGGGGTCGCAAGTCGGCGAGGGATGAGGGTTGACTGAGTAAGGAGAGAGAGGAAGGTTTTATATATTTATTTATTTATTTATTTATTTTATATTTCAAAAAGTTGCTTTTTCGTTCGGACTCCAAATCGTGCCCAACGACTGTCGCCCCCAGCTAATTACCCCCATTCTGAACATAATGGGACACGTCCCGTATGCCAATTCGGCTGTTATGATAAGTTTCCACTAAATTTAAAATATAAATCATTATATTTTAAATTCAAACGCACATTTTAATTTACCGGGGCAACGTACGGACTCCAAAAATCCCCGAAAAATAAATCTAACTATGTTTTGATGATACGGTCCTAATAAAACTAATTTCATCAAATTTGGAGACCTTTTGAAAAATGGTCATTTTCCAATCGATTAGATTCAAACTAAAATTACCAAACACGTTTAAATTCACCACGACCACATATTGATTCTAAAAATTATGAAAATAGGAATCTAGCAATAATTTGACATTTCGGATCCAACAAAAGCGATCTCATCGAAAACGGAGGTCGTTTGCAAAATCGCTTGGGGTTGTATATTATATAAATTCCATAGTGACTATTCTGAATTTTCAAATGGACATAACTTTTTATTCCCGCTATGAAATCTTGAATTTTCATATTCGTTGAAAATGGATTTTCAAACGGATTCAAATACTTCTGGTTTCACTAAAATCCGGTTCATTTTGAATCCTGTACATTAATTTGAAGTTTGAAATCGAAATTTCAAACTATCTCACCATTACCAATTCCTTTTATAATTAAAATAAATATTTATATTCAACTTCGATTCAAATAATTGTATACATCCCAATTCTAATCAAAATAAATTTCTAGTCGTTATTGTTTAAAATAAATCATTTTAAATATTCAAAATTCATTAAAATTTCCAAAATAAAAATTTTAAATTAGTTCTGATTTTCTAGGTTGTTACAATTTCCCCCACTTAAAATCTTTTCGTCCTCGAAAAGGAACAGAGTTGAAAGTTGTTTTACTAATCAACTCAACTTTCAGTTTGGCTTTCATTCTTCAACTTTCAGTTTCTAAGAATTTTCCAATTCTTCAAAAATTTGGCTAACACCCTAAATTTTTGAAAAATTTCGCCATAACCTCCTTTGTACGGGGAGACATTTAAATCCTCAACTAGCCACGCAAGGCCCTCACCAATACAAAAGAAAAAAAAAGGCCAAGCCGCTACCCAATCGGCTCATAAAATCATCCAAACCCAATAAATTAGTAAACATGTACGTATTTGTCCGGCATACAATTTTATTCCTCTTCTCTAGCCTCCTTGTTATGACCTGTCCAATATATATGCAAGTACATATATGCAATTTCAACCAATTTCAATTCAGTTCAATATTTGACTCAATTTGGCTTATTTGTTCAAAATTTTAATCAATTAACCAATAATCAAACAACACAACCAGCAATCAATTAGTTGATTATCTTTTCAAACACATAACTTTTATACATAGTCAAAATCACATTTTTGGTGCCAAATCACAAGAATAACCCTATCTAGTTTTGGTTTTCACACTAGTCAATTGGAATCATATAGATATCCCACTTTCGAAACTCGAACATAAATGCTGACGATGCGATCGCTATCATCAGAACCATGCCTGGGCGACCAAAATGTGTGATTCTATATCTATCCAGTATATTTGAGGCTTCGTATACACGTTTGCAAGGCAAATATGCAAAATCTCCATATACTAGATTGTCCAAATAGATTTAAAATAAATATTCAAATACGTTGAATAAGGTTTAACTTTTCAAAACAATATTTTTTTTTAATTTTTAATTTTTAATTTTAAAACAACACGCTTCACACTCGTTCTAGGATACTAGTGATCATATCTCTAACGAGCCATTCTCATTAGATATTACTAATCCAATCTCTGATGAATTCTTTTGTTTGGTTCTAATATGCCTTGTTCTCGAGCTTTGTTAAATCAAAGCTTCGATACCACGTGTAACGACCTAAACTTCCCCGGGCTCTGAAGAGAAGAGAAAGAATGGATTGTTTGAGAACAAGAAGAACATTTCATTGCTTATTACAATAGTTTACAACAGAGTACAAGAATATACAAAGTATGAACAAATAATATATATTTGATAAGTATAAGAGATTTACAAATTACAATGCAGCAGAAAATAATACAAAACACAACTGAAAGTGATACACGGATACAGAGCTTTCCGAATATCATTCCAGTTGTAAACCAAGATCCTGTGAATATAAATCTGCAAAACCAAAACTACTAGCTGCCCGTGTGGAAAATAGGGGCACCCATAGTTTAGGTTAAAACAATAGACTCTAGGTCAGTCATTTGACTGGTGTGAGAACTCAAAAAAGTCGTTAAATCTTTACTTTAAAATGGAGTAAATTAAGGAACCATGCCGTATAACACGGAATGAGTTTCCTCCCAAGAATACCAATGCATAAAACAAACACCACAATGCTTTTTGAAAAATTGAAGCTATTATAAGACTCAGGTCCCATCACATAATGCAACGCAAGTCAGAGGATAGAGTTTTACATTATAATAGCCAAACATGCTTGGTACGTTTAAACCAAATCCTTTTGATACTATTATAGTGTAAAGTGTATGAAAACAACTTCAAACACAAATATATCAATCATAGACGGCATAGTATCCCATGCTACTATGTCGCCAATACTAGGCTCTACAATCAAAATTGAAATGTCATGTATTAGAAACTGGATTTCCGTCATGAGTCTAGGCAAGGGATGTACTCCTAACCGCTTCAAGACACTCTAGCAAATGCCTCGGGACTACACACTCTGGGCAACCCCTGGATCCCCCAAGGTTGGTCCTCTCTTACGTTTGAGGATTGGCAGTTCCTGAACACACGTTTCCCCGCCCTATCGGGCGTATATGAACCGGATGACTCAATATCCATCGGCTCCGTAGTAACTAATATATCCGAGGTGCCTCGTATTCCAACAACCACATAGGTAAAACTATAAAAGAATTTGGGCTTGCAAAACCCTGACACTACCCATAGCTAGAAAGAAACGTCATGTCCTCTTTGGGTCCCTTATCCCTTTTTTAACTCATACCGAGGTGTGTGGCTCGCGAATTAACACTATACACAATGCTCTGCTATATTAGTGTTGTGCTTTGATCATCCACCACAAGTTTTTGCTTTTCAACAGAAGTCTTGATAATTTGCATCTCAGCATGCCACATAGGCAATTCACACCATGTGACTGATGTCTATCGATATATAACCTCTGAGCTCATACGTCTTAGAGAAGGGTGTTAAGTAAGAGAATAAATTCTCCACCGCCAAACAGATTTATATTTAATAGAGGTCAATCAACACAGAATAAAATCCAATGTCATACACACATCATTTACAAGTTCGTTCTGGGTATGAACGAAACCAGAGGCACCTTATTCCTCGTCCTGTATGTCCAATACAGGAGAGAGGTCCTCGCATATCCGGTTGATCTCCAAGTACGTCTAGACGATCACCACTTATTACCTTATCTTGGGTGTACCGCCCAATCAAGACATCAGTAATCATCCAAACGATGTGAGGACATCCGGTCTTCAACCATGTATTCATCGTCGACTTATCGTTGAATCAGTTATTCAGAATGGGTATAAACCCGGCCTTTCCGAATAACTCACATATATTATAAACAAGTGCTATAAAACACAACATACGCCTCATTCCAATTTTGAATATTCTTTTATTTAAATATTCATATCCTTTGGGAAAGCTTCCCATTAACTTTATCAAAGATAAATTATTTAAATTTATACTTTAATCTTCAATTGGATATCAACTTGTAACAACCCGAATTTTAACAACATGTTAAATCAAGAATCAAGGCAGAATTAAATTATAAAATCTGAATCAGGGAAAACGGGTTGCGCCATTGCGTTCGTCTCGGAAAAATACGCGAAATAGAGTCCGAAATTTCGTAAATCGGAGTCCGTATGACCGAGATACGGCCTCGCGAAGTTTCACGAAAAATTCAAATTCAAAACAGATTCAAATTTCAGAAAATCAGGGTAGGCGGGAAAAATCCCGCCCAGACCAGGTCGACCAGGGGGTCAACCTGGGTGTCGACTTGGGTGGGACCAGGTCGACTGGGGAGTCGACCCCAGGGTCGACCTGGGGGTCGACTTGCCTGGTCGGACCCAGGCAGCCTGGTGCACCTGTTTTGCTGTTTGGCTCGGTTTTGGAGGCTTGTGACGATTTTTGAGGGCTTGGATCTATCCTAGGGTTAATCTAACGGCCTAAACTACTCCTAATCTCTATAAAATGACCCTAAGCCTACCCTAAAACCCTCACAAATCAATCTTGCAACGAAGTGCTGCCCAAATCTCCATTGATCATGGCCTCCATCTCCAACTTCAAGAGCCTATGCATTCAAACTAGATCCAAGACGAAGGTGCAAGCTTTCTACACCAAATCAAGGGTTTTGATCATCATCTCAACATGGATTCTTCGACAAGACGATTCATGCTCCTAAATCTCTAAGGCACGCTATGTAAGTTCTAGCTACTTCGAGATGTTAACGGTAGTTTAATGATGGCATGGAATAAAATGCGGTTAAACATAAGTGCTATAACCTATGTGAACCTAGTTTTGCCTCTTACCTTGAATATATGACTTGGAACTATGTTTTAGCAACTATATCATGTCACTCATGTTATGTTTAGCCTAGTCTATCATGAAAGATTGAACCTTTAACTTGTGAATATGGGCATAAGACCTTAGAACCACTTTGGGCTTGTGAAACATGTGCATGAACTCAACTTGGGGCTTATGCAAGTATATGAACCCGAAACCCCTTATGATAACATGCAAGTTTGTGGCCAATCACCTTTTTATGTTATGCATGCTTGTGGCCAACCCCTTCTTGATTTGTCATGCATGCTTGTGGCCAAATTCCCTTATGATACTATGCATGTTTGTGGCCAAATTCCCTTATGACACTATGCATGTTTGTGGCCAATATGTTGGCATAACACCCTACTATGTGACTCACTTCCACTTGGGTTGGAAATACGTTTGGGTAGCTTAGGAAAAACGTGGTTATGACATGAAAAACTTGACATGGGGCTTACATGAGAACATGACATTCATGATTCATTTAAATATGGTCATGACATGTGGGAAAACATGGAACTTGAACTAGACATGGGTGGGTTGTAAGTGTAAAAAGACACTAGACCAAACATGAAAGTGGCCAACTCGAGGTTGGGTTGAGTTTGTAGCATAAATCTACCCGGACCCGCCCGGCTTAACTAGTGGTTACAAACAATAGGATCCAATGTGAGAAGTTGGTCATGTCGCGCTTAAGACCCGAGGTTAGACTAGGTTGTGGTATAAATCTACCCGGACCCGCCCGGCTTAACTAGTAACCACAACAAGGTCTAATGTGAGAGGTTGAGAGTGCATTAATCAAATTAATGTCACATGATAAGGTTAAGTAAATTTGACTAATGACACTTAACCGATATGACACGAATGGGTAGGTTAAGTGGGACCGGGCTTGATTTCTTAATGACACTTAACCATACAAGACAATTAGGGGATGGGGTTAAGTAATTTACACTTAACTAATCCGACTTGGTAATTAGATGGGGTTAAGTAATCCACAATTAACTAATCTAAACACGGTAAATTCGACGAGGTTAAGTAATCCATACTTAATTAATCTAACCCGATAATTAGATGGGGTTAAGTAGCTTAGACTTAACTAATCTAAACACGGTAATTAGACGGGGTTAAGTAACTTAGACTTAACTAATCTAAACACGGTAATTAGATGGGGTTAAGTAACCTTCACTTAACTAATCTAAACACGGTAATTCGATGGGGTTAAGTTAAACACTTAACCAATCTAAACGTGGTAATTCAATGAGGTTAAGTAACCAATACTTAACCAACTCAACACGGTAATTTAATGGGGTTAAGTAACTTATACTTAACCAATTATACATGATGATTTGATGAGGTTAAGTAACCTATACTTAACCAATCTAATAGGTGGACCTGATAGGGTTAAGTCACAAGACCTTTCAAAATTAGGCTTAACCACTATAATACGATTAGTGGATGGGGTTAAGCTAACCCATACTTAACCAATCCGACTCGATAATCTGATGGGATTAAGATAATCTATGCTTAATCAATCTAACATGATAAGCTGATAGGGTTAAGACAAATAAATACTTAACCAATTTGGCTTGATAGGGTTAAGTCATGAGCTTCTTGGTACACTTAACCAACTTGTAGGGCTAAACCTTGAACTTGAGTACTTAGCCAATCTTGACATGATTCGTAGGCGGGTTAAGTCATGAACTTGGATAACAACACTTAACCCATTTGACAAAACCCTAGCTCAGGGGACTAGGTTGGAAATCGTAGTTAACAAGGATAGCGGAAAGAGGAGCTAAGTGGTAAACCTTAGTTACGGGTAACTAAGTTTTAATTCTTAGCTAAGGACATGGGACTAGTTCATAAAGAGATGAGTAACCTGATACGGTAGGTCATCGCTTAGTATACGAGGAGGAGCAAATTATCTGACTTAGATAAAGGCTCCAACGAACTGGGTGACAAAGCGGTAGCTTCGGGGGACGTGAGGGTACTCTTGGTATCCCTCTGTGAGGTGGCAGATGGTCCATGAAACCCGGCCTCACAGAGGTTAAGGTCTGCGATAGAAGAGCCAAGAGTATGCCTTGGTTGCTATGCGAGCGACCTAAAGACTGGGATGGATTAGCGTGGAGTCGACGATACTTGATTTTGCCCTGGATAGCATGTCGCCGACTACCTACCATCTTTAGTCAATCGTGTACGTACGGAAAGGCAGGGAACTCCCAACAGACCATATACTTGCTATCGAGTTATGGGTGAGGTTGGCTATCTGGAAGTGGGCATCGATGGGCCGTAGTGTAGTTCTCATACATGATTTTTCTTGGATTGCCTTTCAGTAGTTGAGGGAGGGGTCACGTGGGACCATAGCCACGGGTACAAAAACAGACCTTGATATCTGCATCAGCAGACGACTTAAAGCTCCCGACCGAGTTCCGTATTTCTTGATTTGCCCTGGCACGGAACTCGGATGGCACATTGAGGAACATGTGCGTCTAGACATGGAAAACGGTTCACGATACATACGTGGGATAAAAGGGCGCGGTTGACGGGTGGCATAATCCCTAGTGGTCCTAGGTGGCCAAAACCCAAATCGAGACACGGAAACGTTCATTAGGTAGCATAATCCCTAGTGGTCCTAGGTGGCATAAATCCTAAGGGAACGCGCGATAGTTCATGGTAAGGAAACATAACAAGATCAAGGGTAGCAGTCCAAAATAACCTCAAGGATAAAACGTTTACATGGGAAAGCCCGTATGGCCTACGGCAAAGGACTGAACTTATATATGGAAAGAAACATACGAGTTGGGGAAAACCTACATATGCTATATATTAGGTTGACATGGACCATTACATGACATTGGGCAAGGGACATTCATAGTTAAAACATGACGTGGGTTGGGATACTAGTACGAGAGGTGCAGAGAAAATATAGATGATAGATACCGTGGGATGTTATACATGATAGATACCTTGTGATAGTATACTTGATAGAAACCTGACGAGGTGATGCCTTGATTCTTGACACCGTAGTTTATCATGATACCTTAGTTTACCTTGCTACAGTAGTTCATCCAGTTATCTTGGTTTGGCTTGTCTATCTTGTTGTCATCCTTATGTTTACTTTCAGTTTATGCATGTCATGTTACATTTACCTGTTTTTATGTTGGAAGTAGATAGGACTTACCAGTCTTTATGACTGACCCCGTTTCTTTCGCCTCTTTGTCTTCCGTTCCCCCCCCCCCAGGTTTTCAGGGAGGAAACACTGTTATTTAGTTTGGACTTCCTCTGCTTGAAGGTCATCATGCATGGCTTGGACTTTTCTTAGCTATGGCTACTTTACTGTTTATTTGGGGAATAATTTATGAAAAGGTTTTATGCTTCTTTACTATTGCAAGGCAGGTTTTGATGTATTCTGATGTAAAAGGCTTTAGACCTTATTTTATAAGGTAATGAAATTTGTTTTACTTCCGCTGTTTTATATATATATGTTCTGTCTTGTAATATTTCTGTGCATGTTTACCTCGATAATGCTTCACCAAACCTAGTGCATTCCCTTTGTGAGTGACCCTAGCGGAGGTGGGGTGTTACATTTGGTATCAGAGCAGAAAGTTACCAGACTGGGCAAAAGTTTTTAAAACCTTCTGAAAACCATTTGAAAAACCGTTTACAAAGAAGCATTTTTCAAGAAAAGTTTTGCTTTGAAAGGCTATTCCCCAAAGGCCATTAGCACTATCCTTTGATTCCTTGATTGAATCTCTTTTCCTTTCTTTCCTCCATCTGTAGTCACGGTAGTTCTAACTGTGACTAATCTTTGTCTAGCCACGTAGGTGTTTCCCGTACGATGGAGGTGGTTCTCGAGAGACCTGTTGCCGTGGTACAAGGAAGGATAATAAGAGTAAGGAGAAAGAACGCGAGGTTAAGGATAAACAACTTGTTGGTATGGCTTGGTCCATCAAGGAGGACAAGGACAAGATCATCGGAGAGGGCAATTGTACGCTCCCATTTCTAGGGTACCTAAAAGAGATGGTACCGTTCCTGGTAAAGGTTTAGCCGTTCTTTTCTATCATACCGTCCAGACTTTGTCTTGATCATCGTATCATTTAAGTCTGCTTGGATAGTTGAGTCTCTGCACCTTAGCACTAGCATGGTAGAGGATCCCAGTTTTTGTCCCAAAAATCTGGTTGGAGAGTTGGTCCATTTCTTCATGACTTGTTTGGATTTGAGAATGACATATCTCGGCTACGGATAGATTCTAGGGATAAAGTGGTCACCCAATAAGGGGTGCCATTCTCAGTTTTGGAAAGAGGGTAGTTAGACTCTCGACCTACCTTGGTGATACCCTCGAAGTCTCGTGTAACCTTCTAGGTTCTGTCATGGCTAGTTACCTAGAATCTCATGATGCAGTTGTTGGTAATCCGTTCGAGTAGAATTCGCCGCTAAGTCGGATGGTTCGTTTCGCTTATGCATGAGTTATGGGGATCACCCTAGTAAGTACACTTGGCAACATGGATTGGCATCGGCAGACGAGATCCAGAATTCCCTAGTGAATTTTGGAGAGCTTGCATGAGTACGCAGATATGTTTGAACCGAGCATACTAGGGAAAGAATAAGTGAAAGTGAAACGAGAAGCGACTGTGAAATGAGTTCCAACTCATACCTTGGAAATAGGAATCAAGGAGCTACGAAATCATGAAGTCAAAGGTGGTCAAGGCACACTGGAATTAAGCTCATGGAAATGCGGCTTAGACATGCGCATCATGTCTCTTTTTAAGAGTATATCTTTGATCCTTGGTTCACCTGTAGAGCTTACTTGCATGCTTTCGCTTGGTGGATATCCTCTCGGTCCTGTTTTTGTTACAAACCCCGTAAGGAGTTTGTCTTGTTTATCTCCTCGATCTTATCTTGGGAACCTTAGATAGAACTCTATGGATGTAAACATGTATTTGAAACATGTTATGTTTGATATGGTTGCAAATGGTTGCAAGTGGTTGCTTGTGGATGCGCGAATACACACTTGATACTAGATCGACTTAGGCACATTTCATGTTGCATATGCACGAGTATTTATACTTGTTTATGGATGAAATTGAATGTGTTATCATGCGGATGTTGCATATGAATGAATGTTTGTGCACGCATATAGTACTTATATGACTAGGACTATTTGCATACATGTTGGACTCATGGCACTAAACATATTTTGCATTAGAAAGATCATTCAGGCCTGATCATTAGCATTAGCTAAGGAGCATGTACACACACGCTTTGCATATGTTCATATGGCATTAGAAATCGTCTAAGGACAATGGTTGCCAGTGGATGATGTTTTGAGTAGATGGATGATGGATGGTAGGATATGTTCTTCCTAACTTGGAGATTTCGGGGACGAAATCCTAAAAGGAGGGGAGAATGTAACAACCCGAATTTTAACAACATGTTAAATCAAGAATCAAGGCAGAATTAAATTATAAAATCTGAATCAGGGAAAACGGGTTGTGCCATTGCGTTCGTCTCGGAAAAATACGCGAAATAGAGTCTGAAATTTCGTAAATCGGAGTCCGTATGACCGAGATATGGCCTCGCGAAGTTTCACGAAAAATTCAAATTCAAAACAGATTCAAATTTCAGAAAATCAGGGTAGGCGGGAAAAATCCCGCCCAGACCAGGTCGACCAGGGGGTCGACCTGGGTGTCGACCTGGGTGGGACCAGGTCGACTGGGGAGTCGACCCCAGGGTCGACCTGCCTGGTCGGACCCAGGCAGCCTGGTGCACCTGTTTTGCTGTTTGGCTCGGTTTTGGAGGCTTGTGACGATTTTTGAGGGCTTGGATCTATCCTAGGGTTAATCTACCGGCCTAAACTACTCCTAATCTCTATAAAAAGACCCTAAGCCTACCCTAAAACCCTCACAAATCACTCTTGCAACGAAGTGCTGCCCAAATCTCCATTGATCATGGCCTCCATCTCCAACTTCAAGAGCCTATGCATTCAAACTAGATCCAAGACGAAGGTGCAAGCTTTCTACACCAAATCAAGGGTTTTGATCATCATCTCAACATGGATTCTTCGACAAGACGATTCATGCTCCTAAATCTCTAAGCCACGCTATGTAAGTTCTAGCTACTTCGAGATGTTAACGGTAGTTTAACGATGGCATGGAATAAAATGCGGTTAAACATAAGTGCTATAACCTATGTGAACCTAGTTTTGCCTCTTACCTTGAATATATTACTTGGAACTATGTTTTAGCGACTATATCATGTCACTCATGTTATGTTTAGCCTAGTCTATCATGAAAGATTGAACCTTTAACTTGTGAATATGGGCATAAGACCTTAGAACCACTTTGGGCTTGTGAAACATGTGCATGAACTCAACTTGGGGCTTATGCAAGTATATGAACCCGAAACCCCTTATGATAATATGCAAGTTTGTGGCCAATCACCTTTTTATGTTATGCATGCTTGTGGCCAACCCCTTCTTGATTTGTCATGCATGCTTGTGGCCAAATTCCCTTATGATACTATGCATGTTTGTGGCCAAATTCCCTTATGACACTATGCATGTTTGTGGCCAATATGTTGGCATAGCACCCTACTATGTGACTCGCTTCCACTTGGGTTGGAAATACGTTTGGGTAGCTTAGAAAAAACGTGGTTATGACATGAAAAACTTGACATGGGGCTTACATGAGAACATGACATTCATGATTCATTTAAATATGGTCATGACATGTGGGAAAACATGGAACTTGAACTAGACATGGGTGGGTTGTAAGTGTAAAAAGACACTAGACCAAACATGAAAGTGGCCAACTCGAGGTTGGGTTGAGTTTGTAGCATAAATCTACTCGGACCCGCCCGGCTTAACTAGTGGCTACAAACAATAGGATCCAATGTGAGAAGTTGGTCATGTCGCGCTTAAGACCCGAGGTTAGACTAAGTTGTGGTATAAATCTACCCGGACCCGCCCGGCTTAACTAGTAACCACAACAAGGTCTAATGTGAGAGGTTGAGAGTGCATTAATCAAATTAATGCCACATGATAAGGTTAAGTAAATTTGACTAATGACACTTAACCGATATGACACGAATGGGTAGGTTAAGTGGGACCGGGCTTGATTTCTTAATGACACTTAACCATACAAGACAATTAGGGGATGGGGTTAAGTAATTTACGCTTAACTAATCCGACTTGGTAATTAAATGGGGTTAAGTAATCCACACTTAACTAATCTAAACAAGGTAAATTCGATGAGGTTAAGTAATCCATACTTAATTAATCTAACCCGGTAATTAGATGGGGTTAAGTAACTTAGACTTAACTAATCTAAACACGGTAATTAGATGGGGTTAAGTAACTTAGACTTAACTAATCTAAACATGGTAATTAGATGGGTTTAAGTAACCTTCACTTAACTAATCTAAACACGGTAATTCGATGGGGTTAAGTTAAACACTTAACCAATCTAAACGTGGTAATTCAATGAGGTTAAGTAACCAATACTTAACCAACTCAACACGGTAATTTAATGAGGTTAAGTAACTTATACTTAACCAATTATACATGATGATTTGATGAGGTTACGTAACCTATACTTAACCAATCTAATAGGTGGACCTGATAGGGTTAAGTCACAAGACCTTCCAAAATTAGGCTTAACCACTATAATACGATTAGTGGATGGGGTTAAGCTAACCCATACTTAACCAATCCGACTCGATAATCTGATGGGATTAAGATAATCTATGCTTAATCAATCTAACATGATAAGCTGATAGGGTTAAGACAAATAAATACTTAACCAATTTGGCTTGATAGGGTTAAGTCATGAGCTTCTTGGTACACTTAACCAACTTGTAGGGCTAAACCTTGAACTTGAGTACTTAGCCAATCTTGACATGATTCGTAGGCGGGTTAAGTCACGAACTTGGATAACAACACTTAACCCATTTGACAAAACCCTAGCTCAGGGGACTAGGTTGGAAATCGTAGTTAACAAGGATAGCGGAAAGAGGAGCTAAGTGGTAAACCTTAGTTAAGGGTAACTAAGTAATAATTCTTAGCTAAGGACATGGGACTAGTTCATAAAGAGATGAGTAACCTGATACGGTAGGTCATCGCTTAGTATACGAGGAGGAGCAAATTATCTGACTTAGATAAAGGCTCCAACGAACTGGGTGACGAAGCGGTAGCTTCGGGGGACGTGAGGGTACTCTTGGTATCCCTCTGTGAGGTGGCAGATGGTCCATGAAACCCGGCCTCACAGAGGTTAAGGTCTGCGATAGAAGAGCCAAGAGTATGCCTTGGTTGCTATGCGAGCGACCTAAAGACTGGGATGGATTAGCGTGGAGTCGACGATACTTGATTTTGCCCTGGATAGCATGTCGCCGACTACCTACCATCTTTAGTCAATCGTGTACGTACGGAAAGGCAGGGAACTCCCAACAGACCATATACTTGCTATCGAGTTATGGGTGAGGTTGGCTATCTGGAAGTGGGCATCGATGGGCCGTAGTGTAGTTCTCATACATGATTTTTCTTGGATTGCCTTTTAGTAGTTGAGGGAGGGGTCACGTGGGACCATAGCCACGGGTACAAAAACAATCCTTGATATCTGCATCAGCAGACGACTTAAAGCTCCCGACCGAGTTCCGTATTTCTTGATTTGCCTTGGCACGGAACTCGGATGGCACATTGAGGAACATGTGCGTCTAGACATGGAAAACGGTTCACGATACATACGTGGGATAAAAGGGCGCGGTTGACGGGTGGCATAATCCCTAGTGGTCCTAGGTGGCCAAAACCCAAATCGAGACACGGAAACGTTCATTAGGTAGCATAATCCCTAGTGGTCCTAGGTGGCATAAATCCTAAGGGAACGCGCGATAGTTCATGGTAAGGAAACATAACAAGATCAAGGGTAGCAGTCCAAAATAACCTCAAGGATAAAACGTTTACATGGGAAAGCCCGTATGGCCTACGGCAAAGGACTGAACTTATACATGGAAAGAAACATACGAGTTGGGGAAAACCTACATATGCTATATATTAGGTTGACATGGACCATTACATGACATTGGGCAAGGGACATTCATAGTTAAACATGACGTGGGTTGGGATACTAGTACGAGAGGTGCAGAGAAAATATAGATGATAGATACCGTGGGATGTTATACATGATAGATACCTTGTGATAGTATACTTGATAGAAACCTGACGAGGTGATGCCTTGATTCTTGACACCGTAGTTTATCATGATACCTTAGTTTACCTTGCTACAGTAGTTCATCCAGTTATCTTGGTTTAGCTTGTCTATCTTGTTGTCATCCTTATGTTTACTTTCAGTTTATGCATGTCATGTTACATTTACCTGTTTTTATGCTGGAAGTAGATAGGACTTACCAGTCTTTATGACTGACCCCGTTTCTTTCACCTCTTTGTCTTCCGTCCCCCCCCCCCAGGTTTTCACGGAGGAAACACTGTTATTTAGTTTGGACTTCCTCTGCTTGAAGGTCATCATGCATGGCTTGGATTTTTCTTGGCTATGGCTACTTTACTGTTTATTTGGGGAATAATTTATGAAAAGGTTTTATGCTTCTTTACTATTGCAAGGCAGGTTTTGATGTATTCTGATGTAAAAGGCTTTAGACCTTATTTTATAAGGTAATGAAATTTGTTTTACTTCCGCTGTTATATATATATATATGTTCTGTCTTGTAATATTTCTGTGCATGTTTACCTCGATAATGCTTCACCAAACCTAGTGCATTCCCTTTGTGAGTGACCCTAGCGGAGGTGGGGTGTTACACAACTCAAACCAAATTAAGGTTTATCCAAATTAGTCAGGATTAGTGCACCTTATTGAAGTAATCATTTGTTTAATTTCTCAATCCCAACCTATTCATTCCATGGAGCAAAACTGGTCATACTCCATATCAAATACCACGGTGTTAACGATAAATTTAATTACCATTTCACGTTCAAATATAATTAAATATTTAGCTATCGCTAGGAGCAAAACTGGTGATACTTCATTCTCGATCATTTCCCAAATTTGATAATTTAAATTATCAATTCAAATTTCAATCTAATTAAAGATTCATTAAAACTCCACTTAGTTTTAATCTTCCCAAAAATCAATATTAGGGAATATTTAACTTTGGAAACACAAACATGTCGCATCAACAATCTACACCGTACTAATGACTTCTGCCGATATACAACCTCTAAGCTCGTAAGTCTTAGAGAAGGGTGTTAAGCAAGAGAATAAATTCTCCACCACCAAAAAGAAGTATATTTAGCAGAGATCAACCATACAGTTCGAAATATAATATTAGACATGTAATCCTGTTTTTAACTGGGTTAAAGAACTAATGTCATTTAAAACACAGTTCACAATAAACCCAAATCACATTCCATTAATTATGGAATCTTCACGGAAAATAGATCAATATATATAATCGATATCAATTTCCATATCCGACTAATAATATAAATGGAATAACGACAAAGCCTTTTAAATTCCATATATATTAACAGTCTTCCTCCACAGAAGCTCATTTCGATTATTATCAAATCGAATCCTATTCAATTCCAATTTAATATATTAAATTGGAAAACTTTACTTTGGAAAATTTCCATTAAATCTAAATAATTTTTTTTATAAGTTGCAAATCACATTTTACTCAGATCGGGTTAAAGAACGAAAATCGTTAAAAACACAGTTCACAGTAAACCCAATTCACATACCATTTTCAATTCCAATTAAATGTTAATTAATTGGTAGTTCTTCTTTAAATCTTAATTAAAAGATTTATTCATTTCGCATTGGGTTTAAGAATAGTGTCATTTGAAACACAGTTCACGACAAACCCAAAATCCAATTCAATATTAAATATAAGGCTCTGAATAGAAATTATATCGGCTTATATTCATTATCAAATTCTGAAATCAACAAATATCGTACTGGGAATAACGATATATATATATGTCATCCAAATTCCTCCAAAATATCCGCATTATCACGGAATGCAATATCGAAATATCCTGAAGATAATTTCGATTCAAATCCATTCCAATTCATATATTGGAAATTCTGGTTATTTTTAAAACCATTTCAAATCCAGTTTATTTATTTAAAAATATTGGATTTATAATTCTGGCTCGTAACTAGTTCATTTCGATAAAAATATATTTTTATCTTTTCAAATATGGAATTTTTCATCCTAATCCTTTCCAAATCATTTGTTATGATTTTACACAAATTATCGATATTTTTAATAATATTATCAAGGCCCGTACAGTCGATTTCCATAAACGGTCATCGAACTGCACTTACAGCGACCTTTTCCAAATTTGATTTGGATATAATTCCAAATCCAACCATTATATTTCAAATTCCTTATATTCGTTGGAAATCCCTTTTCGATACGAACCCAACAGTTCCAGTTTTAGGATAATCCGAAGGTCAGATCTCCCGTAATGTCAATTCGAAGTCAATTGTCGAAACTCGCGAACTACCACGGCGCGTTCTATTCAGGCCATTAAATATATATATAATATATTTCGTCGATTTACTTTTAAAACATATTTTAGAAATCGTCTTAAATTCGTTTTCAAAATGATTTCAACTTCATATTCAAATTTAAATCAAAATAGAATATTCCATATCATTAATATATAAATGATAATATTTTCAAAACATTATATTTTGAAATCACTTCCTTTTCGATATTCATTATAAAAATGAATACAATCCATATAAATATCGTTCACTTCAAAATGGCGTTAATCTAATCAACAAGGCTTCATATTTTTTAATATTTTCGTGTCCATCCCAAATCGGACATCAAAATCATATTTTGATCCATTACTGAATATTATTTTAAAATAATGGTTATTTTAAAATATTCGTTCTTTCTGAAATGGAATCAGACACAGTAAATTACCATATAATTTTATTTATACGGATTTCGTACACACATGTACACAATCATAATCAAACACAGTCAACCATCATCCAGAGTGCATTACACAGCTGCATAAGCGTTAAATATGAATAATTAACGCTTACAACAGCTGTCAACCAATCGACTGACATACAACTAAATATTGGGAATATTGTATATTAAATATCATCCCAATACCCGTGTGGGGTTTTCAAACAACAAACACTAATTATTATTTATGCAGTTGGGCGATGTGTAAAATATATTGTCCCAATCAATATCAGTCAAATGTGTGTACATAAACAAATCGTCCGATTTGTAAATGAATATTTATTTTATTCATATACACGTTAATAATTATATTTTTAATGATGAAATATTTATTTCATCTCATGAATATTTTATACAGTTCATTTATACAATTAAAAGGATATTTTTTATTGTTCTAACATTTTTAGGAAATTTCGGCAGCATAACGGCGCTATACTAGAACCGGAATAAGGTCTATCCTTATCCCTCGCCTAATAATGGCTCGCGCCATGTACATACCAATTGTAATCAATTCAATTCATTTCCCAAACCAAATTCAACCAAATAATCCAATCAGTCAAACAACCAAACAAATATGGTTTCAAACAAAGTTGTCGGGTGCTACTAAGCACCGTCTGCAACGTAGTATATATATTTAACAAGAAAATAAATTAAAGTGAGAAGTTCTCACCTTTGTGATCCACTCCTCCAGTTTTATTTCTGAATTTCTGAACAGTTCGGATTTTCCCAAAATTCCAGCGCAGTCTTTTCTACGTTGTTCATATTAAAAATCACACTATTAATATGATGTTTATATTGTTTAAAAATCGCATTTTTATATCGCTATATATACAATAAAAATCATATTTTTATTTTAGATCTACATTATAAAAATCAGATTTTTACAACGCTGCTTTCTATATAAAAATAATATTTTTATATCGCTATTTCATGTATAAAAATCGAATTTTTTTTAGCTACAACTTATATAAAAATCGCATTTTCATATTGCTATTCATATATAAAAGATCATATTTTTATATAACAAAAAAATCAAATTTTTATCTAAATAAAAATTATTACGATTTATACGATAAAAAATATCATTTTTATACATATAAAAAAAACTCCTCTCTATATTTTTAAAAATCTTATCTTTTTATTTTTAAAAATCTTATCTATTTATTTTTAAAAATCAAACCTCTTCCTATATAAAAAATCTAATATTTTCGCCATAAAAATATAATCTTTTCATTTATAAAAATATAATCTTTTCATTTCTAAAAATATAATCTTTTCATTTATAAAAATATAATCTTTTCGTTTATAAAAATCAAATCTTTACAAATTAAAAATCATGTCTTTTTATTCATGAAAAGCAAATCTTTAAATAAATAAAAATCTTATCTATAAATAAAAATCTAATTTTTTTTGTATATAAAAAAAAACAGATTTATAAATAAAAATAAAGGAATAAAAATTTAAAAAAACTTACAGGAGGTGGGGATGGATGGGGTGGGGCCTGAGGCCGGCGGCTGACCCTAGGCTGCAGAAGCGTGGCAGTGGCGGGCCACATTGGACGAGGGCTCGATTTGGGGGCGGTTTAATTTGGGGATCGGTTCAGGAGGGGGAAGGTGGAGAGAGGAGGAGCGGGGGTCGCAGGTCGGAGGGGGGGAGCGTCCCCGGCGGCGGCGAGGTGGAGGTGCAGTACGGTTCTGTTGTTCTTCCCCTTTTTTCATTTCTTTTTTTTCTAATCACGGTTTTTGCTTGAAATGAACGACGTGGGTGGGGGGTGACTGAGTAAGGAGAGAGAGGGAGGGAGGTTTTATATATTTATTTAATTATTTTATATTTTAAAAAGTTGCTTTTTCGTTCGGACTCCAAATCGAACCCAACGACTGTCGCCCTAGCTAATCACCCTCATTCCAAACATAATGGGATATGTCCCGTATGCCAATTCGGTTGTTACGACCAGTTTCCGCTAAATTTAAAATATAAATCATTATATTTTAAATTCAAACGCATATTTTAATTTACCGGGGCCACATACGGACTCCAAAAATCCCCGAAAAATAAATCTAGCTATGTTTTGATGATGCGGTCCTAACAAAACTAATTTCATCAAATTTGGAGACCATTTGAAAAGCAGTCATTTTTTAGTCGATTAAATTCAAACTGAAATTACCAAACACGTTTAAATTCACCACGCCCACATATTGATTCCAAAAATTATGAAAATTGTAATCTAGTGATAATTTGACATTCCGGATCCAAAAAAAGTGGTCTTGTCGAAAGTATAGGTCGTTTGCAAAATCGCTATTTTTAAGGGCTATATATTTTATAAATTCCATAACGACTATTCTGAATTTTCAACTTGACATAACTTTTTATTCCCGCTATGAAATCTGGATTTCTCAGATTCATTAGAAAGATATTTTCAAACAGATTCAAATATTTTTGGTTTCACTATAATCCGGTTTATTTTGAATCCTCTACATTCATTTGAAGTTTGAAATTGACTTTTCAAACTACCGCGCCATTTCCAATTCCTTTTATAATTAAAATAGATATTTATATTCTAACTTCGATTTAAATAAATTTATGCATTCTAATTCTATTCAAAATAAATTTCTAGTCGTTATTATTTAAAATAAATCATTTTAAATATTCAAAATTCATTAAAATTGCCAAAATAAAAAATTTAAATTGGTTCTGGTTTTCTGGGTTGTTACATTCATTTTTAACATAGTAGATAATTATTCAAGATATACATGGAATTTATTAAGTGACACTTTTAAAATGTTGTAAAATTTTGAAAAAAAATTAAGAATTTAAGAATAAAATATTAAGAAAGTTATTGGTAAACGTTCACATGAATGACCAAGTAAGAAAAATGATAGAGAAAATGATGAAAACTTCAGGAATAATATACAAAAAAGTTTGTGGTTGGTCTTCCTCTCATTCCAGCTAATCACCATTTCCTGCTCCATCTCCTACCCATTTCCAAAAACCTTTTTAATCTTTATCGTGTATTGAAGAAGGCTCAAGACAAAATATAGGAAAGTTTCCTATAATTGAAAGCCAAGGTAAAGAAACAAAGATGTAAGAACTTGTACATGAAGAATCTTGGGAAGCTTCTGCTTACATGTTCTATTCACCTTTTGAAGGATTATCTATTCATAAAGACAAAGAATATAGCACAACCAATAAAAAATGGATGAGGGACTATTATTAAGTTGGTCCAAACTACTACAATTACTTTGGAGATTACTAGAGGGATCCAAGTAACGACCAAAATTGGTAAAGCTCGCACACTTTGTTGTTTATCACTGCATTCTTATGTTTTTTTAAATTACACTGTAGAAATTTTGTGTTTGTTGTCACATGTAAACATTGTGTTGTTATTATTAATTGCATTGTGTAGACACTTTTTATTGTACTTATTTTATTTAGTATGAAATGGTTAAAATCATGGTTTGTGATCATTTGGATTTCCTATATTTTCTTCCTTATGATGCTTCAATTATTTTTTATAATGACATAAGGGGAAAAAAATATGAGAGCATATAAATAAGGGAGGCATGTACATATGTGGAGTATTCAAAGCATATAATATACTATGAACATATTATATATTTTGTGTTTTGATAAGATTGTATAATTGTCATCATCGAAAAGAGGGATTATTAGAATCTCACCTACCAGACTTTAATGACAACAATTGTATAATTACATATTATCTAGTTATCTAACAAGTTGCAGATACATAAGACATGAAGATTTAAGCTTAAGCTATGAAATTATTCTATCAAGTGAAGTACTTGAAGAACAGTCAAGAAATTATTGAATTTATTCAAGTATATTGCATCTTAGATATCTTGTACGATCTCCCTGGAAAAACACACATGAATACACACTCGTGTGCGTGTATATATATATATATATATATATATATATATTCAAAACAAGCATATCATAGAATTTATATAGAGTCAGACATTTAGCTAGCTAGATCAGACATCTGGTTACACATACACATGCCAGACTTATGAATCTATGACCAGATATTTGACTCAAATCTAAGGAAATCTGGTTGAAGTGAATCAAATGTTTAAGTATCAAGTCAGGAACCTAAGTCAAGTCTTAGGAAACCTGCCTGAACTAAATTAGATGTATTAGTTTTAAATAGACGTCTGACTCTGTAACGACCCACATTCCACGCATCGAAGGATCGTAGAATATTTATTTCATTTTCATACAAAGTCGTATGGTCGTGTAACTTTGGGAAACGACTATTGGTGTCATTTCCAATGTTCACATTTTTGCCGAATTTTAAATGACCGTTTTGCCCCTGGAGAATCTTGTTTCGCCTATAAATTTTGATTGGTAAGGATTTTTAACCTAAAACCACTTCCACTAGATTTGAATGATGATTTACCTTTCCATAGAGTAGTTACATTAATCAAACAGACATACTATTTGGGAGATATGGATGAAATAAGGTTTGGAAGGTGAAAAACAGCATAATTGGGCTTAACCGGGTGATTAACAGGTAAGCCGATAACCCATTTCTAGATTAGGGTTATCGGAGCTGATAAGGTTTGGAATATCAGTTTTGTTCATTTTTCTAGCCGGCATTTACCTCCCTATAGCCCTAGCAACGGCCTCCACCTTCTAAATTCATCTGTAATCACTTCCTAATCACTAATTAACCCAAACAACACCAAATCAAGAGAAATTAGCATCAAATCAGGGATAGAGCTACTGCTATAAATTGGAATTCATGCCATATCAGTCATAGTTTCAGATCTAATATTCATTTGTGGCTAAGGTGAGTGATTTGCACTTTTATTCACTACTTACGGCTAATTAGGGGTGATTAGTGATAATTAGCGAAATTATGCATCATAAAAATCTAGAAAAATAAATAGAAATTCTAATATTATTTTATGTCACCGGTGAAAATTTGGGTTAATTTGGATGAAGTTTGCTAACCCTATAGTTAAAACATGGTAAGGGATTAAGGGGAAAATCATGCTTTTTGAGTATGTTTGATCTAGAATATTTCATGTGAATGATGTTTTAACGTTTTTGATTGATTCTATATATTGTTACCACTATTTGGAATGTTTTATGATGTCATAGAAAGGTTAGAATGGTTGAAAATGTCATTGTTTGGCGAAAATAGCTTGTTGGAAAAAGTTGCAGATTTTCAGGTCCGGTTAGGAGGAAGACCAGATCCGAACCGGTTAGGAGGGAGACCCGAACCGATCCGGATAGGAGAAAGAGACCCGAACTGATCCGGATAGGAGAAAGAGACCCGAACCGATCCGGATAGGGGAAAGAGACCTGAACTTATCCGAATAGGAGAAAGGCACCCGAACCGATCCGGATAGGAGAAAGGCACCCGAACCAATCTAGATAGGAGAAAGAGACCCGAACCGATCCAGATAGGAGAAAGACACCCGAATCGGATAGGAGAAAGAGACCAAAACCGAACTGGATAGGAGAAGGAGAGAAGGAGACCCTAACTGGATATGAAGAGGAGACCCGAACCGAACCGGATAAGAGGAAGAGACTCGAACCGAACCGGATAGAAGGAAGACCTGAACCGAACCGGATATGAGGAGGAGACCCGAACTGAACTGGATAGGAGGAGGAGACCCGAACCGAATCGGAGCAGACCAAAACCCAAGATGCAAAGGAAGTTCAAATGGGAAGTTATTACAGGATCCAGATGGGAACCAACGAGTTAACTTCTAGAGTTGGGCTTTGCTGCAGGATGTGTGCAAAGGGATTATCGATATCTATAACTTTGGTTCACCGTTGAAGAGAGGGGGCATGTAGACGAACCAAAGCCAGGGAAGTGTGGACTAGAACCTATAGCCAGGGATGTGTGGACTGGATAGGGTTATTGACTATAGACCAAGGAAGTATGGTCATAGCAATAGCTGACGGAGTTGCCGTCATGGCCCCAATGGATTTGGTGATCAAAGCGATGGATATCGTATGCTTTACGCACTGAGTCAGTGATGTAATGATGACTGCTATGTTTGCTATCACCATGACATGCACACTCCCATTTTACACTTTATGTTAGTGTTACCTTAGAGTACTGTACATCTTGTTATGCCAACTCTTTGGTTGTAGGTCCAGGTTCAGGTATGATTACTTATACCTGTTATTGTTTTATTTTGCTGCTATCGCTCATATCAGACTTTTGTCTGACCCAGAGTTTTATGTCTTTTCTTATTACTTTGGGTTCTCCTAAACGTGCAGACTAGAGATAAGTCGAGTGGTTATGCACGAGTAGTTGCCCGGAAACGAACAGGAGGCTTCCACGTATTATTTACGTATATTCTCCCTGTGTTGTTGATGGTCATTGCTTTGGGCATTGGTAGTGCACCTTCTTTATTTCCTTGTTAGAGACAATATTTTGAAGTTGTAATAATGGTTTGGATCATAAGCTGTATTTATTTGGATTTCGCTACTCTGATGGTCAGGGTTTAGTTTACATCTTATGCACTATCTCACCTGTTTTATGTCAAGTTATGTTACTATTATATTTTATTCCATGCGCTGTGAGATATACTACAGGTTTTTGGTGATTCATAGTTTCAAAACCCATTTCCTTTGACGACCATCCCGTGCTAGTCGGGCATTAGCACACGGGGTGGGCCATCACACTTGGTATCAGAGCCTAGGTTGCGTAGTTAACCTAGGGGAAGACATCAGGAAGAGATAGTATACGTATATGAGAGCGCGTATTTGTGATATTTTGGTTTTCAAAAACTATATATATATACACACTATTACTATATCTAAGGATGAAGTCGCACTGCACGGACAATAGTAAGGAGATGGTTAATCTTTTTTCTCTTTACAGATTGAACGATGAGCCGATATACGAGGAGTACGAGCTCAGGGGACAACAATGGGAATGTCCTTGATATGAGGATGATGTTTACTGCCTTCATGCGAGAGATTCTTAGGGATGCTCAGGGAGCAGTTCCTAATGCTGCTAAGGAGCCAACAATGGGAATGTCCCTGATATAAGGACCATGTTTACTGCCTTCATGCGAGAGATTCTTAGGGATGCTCAGGGAGCAGCTCCTAATGCTGCAAACAGTGGTGGTGTAACAGTGCAGGCGCCTAGGGCCGATTTCGCCAAGCTCAGCAAGGATTATACTAATCTTTGTGGAAAGCCATTCCACGGAACAGAATCAGCTATGGAGGTTCAAGATTGGATTGATAGTTGTGAGCACATCTTCGAGGATTTGGGGATCGAGGATGCAATGAAGAGAAAGTTAGCATCACGTCAGCTTCAAGGACGAGCTATGAATCGGTGGAATGCTATTAAAGCGGCCACTCCCGAGGATCAAGTCACTTGGAGTCAGTTTAAGACCCGTTTCAGTGACAAGTTTATCCCAGCTGCTCAGAAATCAGAATTGTTCAGGAAGTTTTTGGAGCTTAGGCAGAATGAAAGGGCAGTCTCAGAGTATATTACTGAATTCGATACCTTATCGAAATATGGATTGTCCCTTATCAACACTGCTGAGAAGAAGAACGAGAAGTTCATAACTGGCCTAGATGGGTACTTGGGGGAGAGACTCATAAACCATATCGATGAGACATTTGAATCTATTATGGTAAAGGCACTGAGGTCTGACAGCCTTTACCCTAAGTCAAAAACCGAGGTTGCTGTTACATCTGCAGATGAGCCAAAGCCGCAGGCAAGCGGTGGTGGCAAGAATAATCCCCAGAATAAGAGGAAGCAGAACCAGACGAAGGATGGTCAGAAAAAGAAGAATAAGAAAGATATTGAGTGCTTTAGCTGTGGAAAGAAGGGTCATTATGCCAGCAATTGTCGAGCAAAACCAGGGGAAAAAAGTGCTTCAACTGTGGCCAAGTGGGACATTTTAAGAATGAATGTCCACAACCCCCTAAGGAGAAGCAAATGGTGAAATCATATGCTATCAACGCTGTTTCTTCTTCGTCGAACGCCCCAACTGCGGCGTAGAAGGGAAAAGGTGTTGTTATTCAAGGTATACTTTGTATTTATGATGTTTCTGTTCGAGTGTTGCTTGATACCGGGTTTTCTCATTTCTTGTATCTAGTGACCTGGTAGATAGGTTGGAACTGGAACCCGAGATTGTCGATAGACCTTTAGTGGTGACGAACCCGATTGATGGTTCGACTAACCTTAGTATGGTTTGTCAAAATTTGATCTTATCGAGTCATGGATGTATGTTTGCTTGTGATTGCTTTGTTTTGGGCTTTACTGAGTTTGGCATTATTTTGGGAGTCGATTGGCTCCAAATGTATGGGATGGTGGTAGATTGTGAGGGGTCTTCGGTGACCATTAAAGAAGATGATGGGCAGAGGGTGGTATTGGGTTGCCTACCTAGTGTTGAGGTGATGGCTAGTTTTCTACATTCCCTCAACATCCTGCAGTATTAGATGTGCCTATTGCTGGTGAGTATCCGGACATATTCGAGGAAGTGACCGGACTTCCACCACACCGAGAGATTGAGTTACAGATTGATTTAGTGAAACATGCCAGACCTATAGTGATGCCTCTTCGTCGAATGGCGCCAAGGGAGCAACGAGAGCTCGAGGTGCAAGTGAGCGACCTTTTGAAGAAGGGATTTGTAACAACCCGGAAATTCTAAACCAATTAAAAAAAATTATTTTAACAATTTTAATGGACTTTAATATTTAAAATAATTTATTTTAAATAATAACAATGAAAATTTTATTTAAATCGAAGTTAGAACGTATAAATTCAATTTAATTATAAAAGGAGTTTGAAATGGTGCAGCAGTTTGAAAATTCGATTTCAAATTTCAATTGAATGTACATGATTCGAAATAAATCGGATTTCAGTAAAACCAGAAATATTTGAATCTGTTTGAAAATATATTTCCAACAAATGTGAAAAATCCAGATTTCATAACGGGAATTGAAAGTTATGTCCAATCTAAAATTCAGAAAAGTCGTTGTAGAATTTATATATATTTTAATATAAAATATAGCCCTTAAAAATAAATATTTTGCAAACAACCTCTGTTTTTGACGAGACCACTTTTGTTGGATCCGGAATGTCGAATTATTACTAGATTCTAATTTTCCTAATTTTTGGAATTAATATGTGAGCATGGCAAAAGAAAACGTGTTTTGTCAATTTCAGTTGAATTGGATCGACCAGAAAATGACCATTTTTCAAACGGTCTTCAAATTCGACGAAATTAGTTTCGTTAGGACCGTATCGTTAAAACAAAGCTAGATATAATTTTTCTATAATTTTTAGAGTCAATATGTGACCCAGTAAACTAAAATGTACGTTCAAATTCAATATATATTAATTTATATTTTAATTTTAATAAAAATTGACTGAAACAGTCGAATTGGCTTACGAAACATATCCCATTGTGTCCGGAATGAGGGTATTTAGTTAGGGGTGACAGTCGTTGGGTTTGATTTGGAGTTCATATCAGAAAACAAATATTTTTGAAATTTAAAAGAATTAAATACAATTAAATATTAATTATATAAATAGCCCTTCAGTCCAATACCCTAGCTTCACACAGACCCGCGGCCCTTTTAGAAATCGATGGTCGTTATCGTCCCATATTCTTCCCTCAATCAAACATAATCCGTTCAGTAATTTCGGAAGCTCCAAAAGCAATTTTTGTGGAGAATGTTGTATAAGATCATATGGGTATGATCAATTGTTCATCACTGTCGTCACCGATTCTGGAGCTTAAAGCAGTGGCGTTTACACCCAAATCGAGGCGAGGTAGGGACCTTCGAGTTTCACGACGTTCTAGGGGGTGGCACGGTGCTCCTAGCCGGTCATCGTGGCGCTCTCCGATGGTGTCCAAGTAGATCGTGGTGGCGTTAATTTCGAACCCTAGGGATGGAGAATGGGTCGGATGTGTGGCCAGTTATTCCAGGAAGAAGACAGATGATTAGGGAATGGTTAAGTGTTAATTGATAATTTAATTTATTTAATTATCTTAAAGGTGTAATTAACATATAAATGGTCGTATCTTGTTCAAACCAACGCAGAATTTGACGAAACGACTTGTATAAGAATCACATCGTCGAGCACTACAACATGGAGAGGACCAGAATTGAAACGGAAGGCCTGATTTTTGTTCAACGTGACTAATAAGGTCAATTATATAATTAATTATATTTTAATTATCCAATTAATGAAATTAATGTTCGTAACCCCTTATCTCTTGCATACGAGATCCAAACTGAACGAAATCAGTCGCGTTGGAATCGTGGAATTGAACTCATCGCAGTGGGACAAACTAGAACAGATTCTGAAGCAGTTGGAAATCTTGACTAGATTGAACGTACAGTTTAATTCAGTTAAAATAATTGTTATCCAACGATTTCAAAACCGATCAAGGTGAGAACTCCTCACGAAAATTTCTGCATAGTTATTTATTTTCATAACTGAAAATTATATAGAATTGCCAGTGTAGATTTATATCAGTTTAATCATTATAAACTATATACAGTGCCTATTAGATCTCTTTTCTTGTCCACAAACCATGGACGATTTAAATTGACTGTATTGTGTGTTGTTTGTGTTATTGAAATGTTTAACACATTAAAAATGTTAATATTAATGTGACAGTGAAATTAAATTATAAATATTCATTTATAATTTGAACAGTGAAAATTGGTTAAATAGAAAATAATTCAAACTGTTAGAATTGGTTAAATTTAGTAACCAATGATTTATTTAACTAAAATGTTGTTGTTTGAAAACCCCAGACGGGTATTGGGACGATATTTGACATACACTAGGCCAAATATTTAGCTGTATGTTAATCGATAGATTGACAGTCTGTGATGAACGTTATTTATTTATCTTAATGCTCACATAGTTGTAAACTTTACTTTGGATGTGAATGGACTGTTTAATGATTATTTATCATCATTATTGAATGCATGCGGTGTGTGAAATCCATATAACTAAAATTATATGATAATTGATTGAGTCGCATTCCGATTCAGAAATAAATAATGTTTTATAAATAACGTAGAACAGAAGAACATTTTTGATGTAAAATATCATTTTAGAATAAAAGAACATTTTTGATGTCTTTTGATGTAAAATATCATTTTAGGATAAAAGAACATTTTGATATAAAATATCATTTTAGAATAAAAGAACATTTTTGAAGTAAAATATCATTTTAGAATAAAAGAATATTTTTGAAGTAAAATATCATTTTAGAATAAAAGAACATTTTGATATAAAATATCATTTTAGAATAAAAGAACATTTTTGATATAAAATATCATTCTAGAACAAAAGAACATTTTGATATAAAATATCATTTTAGAATAAAAGAACATTTTTGATGTAAAATATCATTTTTTTATGTAAAGAAACATTTTTGTATAAAAGAAACATTTTTATATGAAAGAAATATTTTTATATAAAAGAAACATTTTTTTATGTAAAGAAACATTTTATATAAAAGAAACATTTTTTATGTAAAGAAACATCTATTATCTATATTAGAAAGTAAAACAGGGGAGTTGCTGAATTGGAATGTCCGTTTTCCTCCAAAACCGACGTGTCTTTATTTTAACCGCGCTGCGCAACTACAACGGTTTCACAAAGGGACTAAAGGAAGCCCGTTCGAGAAACGAATTTTTTGCTCCCATCGGCTAACGTAACTTCCTCCGTCTTTCACTTCTCCACCCACAAATTGACCATTGTTTCACGAAAACTCTCAGAGCACAAAAATTGACTGCCCAATTTTATACCTCCGATGTTTACCGGGTATACGCTCGGTCAGGCAAACTTCTGTCCGTAGTTCTCCAGTTTTCGTTTGCGTCCTCAGGCAGTTCGTTCTCTGAACCATTGCCGCTTCACTTTGTCAGTCCGCCTACCGCCTACCGCCTACCGCCTACCGCCGGTATTTTTTCTGATCGACTCTGGTACTTACTCTTAAATAATTTGTTTATATCTTTTCTATTCCATGTTTACATCCGTTCTTCTGTAATGCATGTTCACCGCTGCCCAAATTTTTGTGCAATTCCAATTTATACTACTGTAGGTTGCTTCCTGAATCTTAGATGGTGCTATCTGGTTTTGGTTCACCTTGAATCAAAGAAATTTATTTTGTTTGTAGTTAACTGGGAAGTAAGCAGTCCTTTGTTATAGTTCTGCGCTTGATTTAGTCGTTTTGAGTAAATATAACGCGAGTGCAGTTGAATGTTAGGCTTTGAAACTCTCGAACAGTTACATCAGACTATCCATTATCTCCAACGATTGATAAATCAACAAATTCCAAAAAAGGGGTCTTCCAGTCTGTAGTCTGTGAGTTTCCCCCCCTAAAACATGTGTTTTTTAAAAAACATCTATTTTCTGATACAAGTGAATTTTTTCCTATTTTTCAATAAAATTTGTTTCTACCAAATTAACTTGATCTAAGTTCACTATCAAGTTATGCTTATACCTATTGGTTAGCCTTAAAAATTTTCTGAGTTGATATTTCTCTATTTCATATAAGAATGTCCAATTCGTGCAGATATTTATGTTTATTGAGATATTTTCTGACCTGACTTTCCTTATAATTCAAAACCCTTTATATTCATTTTGAAAATATAAGTCTTTTTGTTATATATCCCATATATTTAATGACTGCAGTTTCCAGATGCATAACTAAATGAATTTGTAAAAGCAATCCTATTATGTTGACTACCATGTTTCTTATACTACGAACATTTTGGTGAAATAAGCCATGTTACTTTATTTTTGCTTTTACTTTTACAAACCTTTGTTTATTATATGATGTCTAGGTGGTTGTGCTAATTTTATGAATTGAGTATTGAAATATTATGCCATCCCGATTTGATTCAAAGTTCAAACTATTGTAAAGGCCGTCCCTTTTCTTAACAATTTCAGAAAATGCATAGAGGTTAATGGACTGTGTATGTGTCTTAATGTGATCATGAAATTATAGAAGTGAACAACAACAACAACAAAGCCATATATCCCAAACAAGTTGGGGTTGGCTAGATATGGAACCCAAAAATAAAATAAAATAAAATTAATAATGATGATAATGATATTATATATATATAAAGGGTTTAAAATAACCAATCAAATAAAAAGTCGTCCGATAAAGGTTTTTTTTAAATAATAATAGTAAGAAGAAGAATTAAAAATGTTCAATAAAAGTGAAATAAAATTTAAAATAGTAAATAAAAAGTAAAAATGTTCAGTAAACGTGAAATAAAGTCTAAAAAAAAAAAAAATCACTATGGTTCTGGTACATGGATTGCCAATTTCCATGCACTCCTATCAACTACCAGCTCTTCCGATAAACTCCAGTTACTTAAATCTCGTTTTATTATCTCCTCCCATGTCATTTTAGGTCGACCTCTACCTCTCTTTGGGCCTTCGGCGCGACCTAGAATTCCAGCGCGTACAGGTGCATCGTATGGTCTACGTTGGATATGTCCAAACCATCTCAAGCGGTATTGGACTAACTTCTCTTCAATAGGTGCAACTCCAAGTTTTCCCCGAATATCCTCATTTCTAATCCGATCTCGTCTGGTATGCCCACAGCTCCAACGCAGCATTCGCATCTCTGCTATACTTATCTTCTGGACGTGTTGCCTCTTAGTAGGCCAACATTCTGCACCATATAACATTGCAGGTCTGATTGCTGTCCTATAGAACTTTCCTTTAAGCTTTTGAGGAATCTTCCGATCACAGAGAATGCCAGATGCTAGTCGCCATTTCATCCATCCTGCTTGAATTCTAAAACTAACATCCTTATCAATCTCTCCATCAAACTGCAACATAGATCCTAAGTATCGAAACGATTCCTTCTTGGGTACTACTCTACCGGTCAGGGTAACATCTCCGTCATCTGACCTGACACTGCTAAACTCACACTTCATATACTCTGTTTTAGTTCTGCTAAGCCTGAAACCCTTTGATTCCAAGGTCTCCCTCCACAACTTCAGTTGTCGATTAACCCCTATTCTACTTTCATCAATCAGCACAACATCATCGGCAAAGAGCATACACCAGGGAATCTCCCTTTATATATCTTTTGTGATTTCATCCATCACTAATGCAAAAATATAGGGGCTCAAAGCCGAACCTTGATGTAACCCTATGTTAATTGGAAAGTCTCTGATCTCACCATCGCATGCCCTAACACTTGTCACAACCCCCTCGTACATATCCTTAATAAGGATAATATATTTTGATGACACTCTCTTCCTTTCTAGCGCCCACCACATAACCCTCCTCGGTACTCTGTCATAAGCTTTCTCCAGGTCAATAAAAACCATGTGGAGATCTTTCTTTTGCTCCCTGTATCTCTCCATAAGTTGCCTAACCAAGAAAATCGCCTCAGTGGTTGACCTTCCCGGCATAAAACCAAATTGATTCCTAGAGACACTTGTCAACCTCCTCAAACGCTGCTCGCAAACTCTCTCCCAAAGCTTCATTGTGTGACTCATAAGCTTAATTCCTCTATAGTTTGTGCAACTTTGAATATCTCCTTTATTCTTAAAGATTGGAACTAAAATGCTTCTCCTCCACTCATCTGGCATTTTGTTTGATGAAAGTCCTACTTCAATAGTTTTATTTATTAAACTGAAGCTTTATTTTAACAAACGCGCGCGCGCGCGCACACACACACACAAAAGATGCGTACATATACATACACACGCACATAGCATGTATAAAGTGTGTTTGTCTGTTGTGTCCTGGGTATTGGTATCAATACACTAATAATGCAAGTACTTCATTAATTGAAACATTTTATTAACTATAATGCTCATTTATTTTAGCTTCCCATTATTTATGTAAATAAATCTATATCAGAAACAAATGTCTTTTGAACATTCATAATATACCCACTATCACTATTTTTTATTAACGCATTCCCAATATTTTTATACTACAAACCATGCAAGCGTAGAAGTTCCATGAGATTGGAGGAAATATTTCATTGGCTATTAGTAAAGAATGAAATGTAAATTTTCTGTAAATGGAATATTTAAATAAAGATTTGGTCGACAAAATTCTATGAAAGTAGGACCGTGACCAGTAGAACAGAAGGTACATATTTTTTCTTTTTCTGTTATTTTAACACTACCATAAAATATACAATCAGTTACATTACTTTAGTGTTGATCAACATTTGGATAGCAGTTATTTCTAAATTGAGCTTACATTGTTTAGAATGTACTAGGAACTTCTGAAGATCCTTATACTATGATGCATTTGTGAATAATAGACATCGTTATGTGTTTTCACTTTTCAGTCAAACAATCCATTATATTTTAGTTTATTAGCAGCTGAAGTGAATTATTCTGCAATGTTCTATGCCTTCTACACTATATTGAATTATGATATATGGAAAATGAGTACACAGCTTTTAAAATTGAGATGTTTGTTTGGAATTTGCTTGCTTATGTTGAATTTTTTTTTTTTTTTTTTTTTTTTTTTTTTTTTTTTTTTTTTTTTTTGTATTGGAAATTTGTACGGGATATCAATTCATTCATTTGGTTCACTCTTTCTCTGTACGATATTATATTGATATAAAATGGTTAAAATGTAAATTTTAACCAGAATCTTATAAACTCAGTACTCAATAGAGCTTACTATCCTTTTTGAGGAACAAGCGACCCAATGTTGTTTTTAGCATTGTTCTGTGGATGTGTATTTAAGCTGCTGTTAGTTGTATTATGTTTCATTTTTGACAATGGACTTATTCTTAATCATTTAAACCATGTTTTATTATGATTGATTTCTAGATGTACAGCAAGTCGACGAGATTTTTTTTTTTTTTTTTTTTGAAAAAAAAAAAAACTTGATTACCATCACATTTGAATCCAGGATGCAAAAGCCATTAACGTATATATTAGAATCAATTTTAAAGTGGGAAAAATAATTATGTATATTGAAATGTAAGACTGGCTGGGAAGGTTGTATCGAATAAGGATAATTGGACAGAATAGTTTCAAATCAAATCATAGATATAAATTCATGGTTTGCAACTACATGGACCCAAAAAAACAACAATTTTAATTTTATATTTAAAAAGCCTTATTTCCATGGCATGTTAAATTTCCACTGTTAGCTTTGAATATACTAGCATTACATGATACATGGGTTATGGTACCTTAGGAAGCTTACAATTTTCTTTGTGCTGCTTCAGTTAACTCAAAATTACTTATAAAATGGTTTGATCCATACTTCCAGTCCAATTCATATTTTTTTACTTTATGCTTTGGTTAGCTTGAATGGTGTATGTTGCATCCTAGAAGTAGAAATTTGCAGCACTTGTATGGAGGATGCGCGTAATCAACTAGAGAAACTTGGAAATATCAATCTTCTTATCTATACTATATTATAATTACTGGCTTGTCTTCCCAGCCCTCACAGCATCTTTCATGAATGTTAAAACTAAGCGTCGTGGATTTCTCTCTTTTATTCTACTTTTGTCATTCCATTTCCGCTCTTCTATATAATTAAAACATGCTTCTTAATCCTTATTTCTTTAGCAATTCTCCCTTATGTCATTCCTTCGTCAATGAACCCGTCCTCCAATTGATCCTCTTACCTGTCGTTGACCTTTGCCACTTCCAATTCTAATCTTCGGCCAATCGACAAACAGCTACCTTAGCCTTTCCTTACCTTTGCAGCTAAATCTCGAAATCGTTTTCCATAATCACCAGCCCCCTTCTTTTATGCAAAATCGAACTCCTCACTGTTCCTTCCTCCTTTGATTTACTTCGATTAATGGTAGCACTGAAATCGTTGCACAGAGTTCGAACCTGTGTAGTCATCAGGTCATCTCTTTTCAACCTGATGGTCGACCTCATTGTCTTTGATTTGGGCCATTTTTATGGGCCACTGAAATATGAAATTATTGTTCCCATTATGGTAACTTTTAAAGTTTTCAGCCTATAATCTTTTAATTTTTTGTCTAATCAAACATGTGACTTCGGGCTTCATTCTATCTTCACTTCTGATGTACTTTTGTTTATTCGTAAATCATGGAACATTATGTACTGTTGTGTAGGATAATGATATTACTGCTATATATTATGCAAAGAAGCCGTAATGATTTCCCTAGTTTCGAGTCGGCTTGCACTGAAATTAATGTGCATTCTGTGCTACGCATTATTTCAAAATTTAGCATTGTCAGTTGAGATATGTTGTCACTAATGTCCATAATGCATTATGTTACTTTGTATCTCGAGTATGCTGGTTTCTTAATATTAAACATTGACATTTTTGAGTTCACTGAATTCTGCTTACATTGCTTTTTCAGGATGACGAAACACATAGTTTCTATTGCACTCGGAATATGTTGATTGTTGACCATCATTTCTATTTGATGGAGTAATGTTACATTCTAAAAGGTATAACCTTTTGTTCTAAGTTTTGATGTTCGGTTATTTTTTGCTAAAAATGATTTTTTATTTATGGGCCTTGTGATAAAGATACAATTGAAATTATTATAGTTGCTTATATTTTTGGCTCCATCGTTGTTTCCATTATATGTTTCAGACAGTGCATGGATTTGTTCAGATTCACCTTTCATCTGATTGCATTTTCTGTCAGCTATGATATCAATTAAAGCTTTAATCGAAGAGCTCATTACGATAGTTGCACATGTTTTTTCCACGTTCTTAATGACCATGAATAATCTCATACTGAAACATGTTTTCCTTTTGAGTTGGTTAATTCAGTGAACCTTTTCTAAACAAGTTCCCTTATCTCTTATTTGCAGTTTAGCCAATCTGTTAGTAGCTAAATAACTTCTAATTTTGATACAATATATATTCGATTTTACAACTATTTTCACTGTTAATAAACATTTTTTTTTTTTTTTTTTTTTTTTTTTTTTTTTTTTTTTTTACTTATGTCCGTTTGGGCCACTGCACAAATTTATTTTCCTTTTTAAAATGCCTTTTGCTACATCTCTATCCTCATTTCCTCCTTTTGCATGCTCTTTCATGCTTTTGTTCTTAGGTTTGCGGTGTTTTGCAAAGCGAGCTAAGGCCACATGCTTAATCTAGAAATATATTGTTGCATACATATAAATTGCAACAAAATAAAGGTCAAAAGAATTTAATATGTTACTATCACTATATTAGGATATATGTAATTAAACATCATTAATATTATATTATGGTTTGATTAATTAAGAATTACTCTATTTGTTTAGTTGACAAAAAATATTTCTTTTTTCTTCAAAAATAACCTTCTTCAAAAATATTTCTTTTTAATAGTACAAAATATTCCATTTCTTCTTCAAAATTAGTCTAGAATGTATACTAATAAGTTTAAGAACCTAAGATGTTGATAGCCTTGGAATTTGAGTTGACGAACCTCATGAAAAGGAATTTTAGCAGAAGTCATTCTACATTCCATTGTACTAATGGCCGGAGTAACATCAAGATGAATTTAATCATGGGTTTTTATAAACAATGGAAAAGGGAAACTTTAACACTGACATCAAAAATAGTAAGTTATAGAAGTAAAGGGCTTTAACTATATTTTATGTAAAAACAAATTAAGATGTACCTTTAACCCATTATAAATTTTGATATTTGATTCATATCTAGGTATTCATATCCTGAAACTAGGTATTCGTGCTCAAACCAGCAGGTATAAAATTGGAAGCGAAAAAACATGGATAATGATTCACAACATGCCCACAGCGATTTCATATTCTTCAGTTTTGTGTGCTTTTCTATATAGACCAAATTTTGGGCAAACACTAATGAAATAAAATTAAAAAATAATCTAAAAAGTTGAGTATTATCACATAAGGCCAATTGTGTTTAATCATTAAGTTGTTTGGACCCCTTAGAGTTATTTTCTATCCCAAATCTTCAACTTCATCTCACTTTATATTTTGTGATTCCTCTTATCTGACCCCTCCTCTATATAAGGAGGATCATCAAATGTTTGTAAATACACACTTCAGCAAAATAAGTTACAAACCTCATCTTTTATATGTTGGGATACTCTCTAGAGGATTTTTGTTACAACATTTGTGCAAAATTAGCCCTAAACTTGCAGTTCTTCTGAAAGTACCATACTAAATTAGTGGTCGCGTCAGATTTATATGAAATGAGCAATGTCCTATGTTAGTAATGCTTATGTACAATTTCGGGTCAAGTATAAATCATGGTGTCTAAACCTACTCTGCATTTGAAAAGAGAAGCTGTTGTTCATCTTATAGATTGTATTGGACATGAATTTATTGATATTTCCAGCTCACATATTACACTCACATTCACTAATTGGTTGCAATGTAAATGGATGTTGCAGTCATGGTTTCTTGCATTACATATGTATAATATCTGTACTTTAGTCGTATTTTAATTTATCTGTGTCGTGGTTTTGGTAATTATAGGTTGTATTCGATTTGACATTAAGCAAGGTACATTTCACACTTAAAGAGTTAAGAGTGTGAACTTTTGCTTATCAATTTAGCATTAGCCAAAGTGTTATCTACCTAATGCATTCCTTTTAGTCTCACTTTGCTTATTATGGTTTTAAAAAATTATTTACAACTTCTTCAATAATGGAGTGGTAAGCAATTGGAATGATAACCTTTACGTCAATTTGACTCCTTGCTATACATATTTTGCCAAGAAAGGAACCCTCTTAGTGCTTTTGCTTTTCAAAAGTATTGTTTTCCCCTTACTTTGCTGCTTATATGACATTATTTTTGGATATTATTTCATAAGACTAAAATGGCAATCTTGGAAAATGCTTGGGTTCTACCATGACATTAACATCATGCAAAATAATTTTTATTCCTGTTAGGCATCCCTTCACAGCTTATGTATTGTGATCTATATATCATATATGGCATTTTGTTAGCTAAACCCTCTGCCTCTTTGCACTCATTATCATTACGGTTGATTAGGAGATAAGTTGATTCTATCTTCTAATTTTTTATTATGCAGTTTTAGCATGTGGCATATCATTTCCTTAAAATTTGAAGCCTTATGTTCAATGGATCACTTAATGGAAGAAAATGGTATTTTTGCTAGCCAAAATAGATGTAGTGTCACACTAAGATTCACAAAGTTACAGTATTTGTCTTCTTTATATTTTACGTCACCCTAATCTGCTTTTGTAAGAGAACTAACAAGGAATAAATCGTTCTTTGTTAGATCATACACAGTATGTCAGTACCATCAGGTATTACTAAGGGAGGTCGCTACTGAGTTGAAAGGATTTACTTTGGTCAATGATTAGCTACGAAACATAATATAAAAAGAGTATAAATAACATGCTTTTTTTAAATTAAGTTCTGACGATGCTCCCAAATAGGCTACTACAAATTTTTACGAGTTATCATAGCGGTGCGACAACCTTTTGTATAAAAAGGAAATTAAAGTTATGGTTAACATTTTGTGAATTTTTCTGTGTCAAGAGTCGAAAACTTTATTTTATTATTTTGATTTTAGCAATAAAAAATTTGCATTTTGGACATATCCTTCTGATTATATATAACTCTTTATTTTGGTTCCAACTTTTTACTATTATTACAACAATCACACTGCTTTACATTCTAAACTATAATATCTGTGAACATTGAGAATTCAAAATGTGAGTATAGTCAAAATCTATTTGGTTACAGTCAAAGCATGCCAGTCTTATGATATACCATTCCGTGCTTTACCATATATACATAAATTACATTTACAACTTATCTGTTATATGTATCTATACTATATAATAATTGTCTTGAAAAGGCATATTTTTGGTTCCATCGTGAAGTACCAAAAATGCCCTTGAGTTGAAACTTTACAAAATGACGGCCCTAGATATTTGTTAGTTTGATTCTATCCACCCTCCGGATCTGCTTCCACTCCTTCAAAGCAGCAGCCGCTCCCATTATCCATTTCCACGGGACCACGATGGTTGCCAATATTACAGTTTCCACCTTCGTATCTTCTTCCATGATCTATTCCACTCAGTTTCACTTTAATTCCTCACAGAACACTTTCTTCCTGCTTCATCTCTTTACGAATCATATTTTGTTTCGGCCTTCCATTCGTTTGGATAACTTCCAGCCTTAAGGACGAAGAAGGCTCGAAGGGATTAACCTTATCCCCGGTCTTTTCGCAGTGAAGACCGAACTACGTATTCTCTTGAAGCGTCTTCAGACTATGATACTTTATCAGTCGAATCTAGCAAAAAATTCAAATTTTAGACGTGGTGCCTGTACCTTTGTCCATTGGTTCTGTAATTGTGTATTCTGGGCACATGAGATCTGATTCATCAAAGTAAATCAAAATTTGACTTTGGAAGATTTATCGAAAGAGAGTTAGAACTTTTCCCATAAAAACTGTATCTATAAATTTATTCTATACTGATTTGTTAATATTCAATTTCAGATCTTTGAATGAATCGCATTTTATTTTTTCATTGTCCATTGATTTTTTGGTTGATCTTATATCTGCCAACTAATTGGATGCTGATTTATATAGTTATCTATCTGTGAAAATTATGACTACACTAGATGCATAGATGAGATGTTTATGAGTTAGAGCATAGTTTCCAAACATGTGATCGACTCATGATTCCATGAATAAGTTGGTGGATTTCCTTTTTAGGATGTAATTCCTTCCTTTTACTGATGCATTTAATGTGTTCATGGAAATTATAGATGTTTGTTCTCACTAACTATTTTTTGGAAGTTGGTATATGTTAACCTTTTAAAAGCAAGATGCATCAAGCTGTGCCAAACATAGTTTTCATTTGTTATTAAGCATTTGATTCTTTAACCGTTACTTCTCTGCTCATAAACATCTCATCTGTGCAATGAAAATAGCCATAATTTTTACAGATAGATAATTGCATGAATCAACGTTTTTGCATAGATGTGACCAACTACTGCATTTTTGGTTTAGATCATTTCAAGTTTTATCTGCTCACACAAGGGTACACCAACGTCATTTTCCTGGATGGTGGGAATTTCCATATCACTTAGTGACCTCTTTGGATGGCACGCCATTTATAGAGTGCATGTTGTGTACTATAGTGCCTACATGTCAAAGACTAGCCTTAAGGTCAATATTGCAGCATGGATATTTAGACATTTTCTACCTTCAACTTGGTTAATCTATGTTGTATAAGGTATGCAATCCAATTTGAATAGTGCATGTGAGTTGGGAACTTCAAATTTAAATAGTGCATATGGATATGCAATAGTGATTGATCATGTTAATGCTCTTTATCATGGTGATCTCGAGAGCTTCTGCTGATGAAGTACTTCATTACATAATTTATTTATTTTACCTTCAGTGTTGATCAGTTTATGAAATTCTTGGGACCTATTTGTATAGGGGTTTGCATGTAATCCAAGAGGCACTTCGGAAATGGTATAACATGAAGAATGGACTAATTCTTGGGACCTATTTGTTTAGAGGTTTGCTTGTAATCCAAGAGGCACTTCAGAAATGGTATAACGTGAAGAATGGAGCTACTAATTCTTGGGAGAACGATGCTACGGTGCCCGGATGGAAAACTGGGCAAAAACAGCGAATTAGTGGAAAATGGGATATTAGAGGGGTATTATCGTAATTCAGGGGGTAAAATGGTAAATTGGAGTGGATTTGCTGAAATAATTATGCCTAGCCGCACTTTTTAACAAAAAATGATTCGGGCCTTTTAGCATTTCGCTTCTTGGGACCTGCTTGTGTAGAGGTTTGCATGTAATCCAACAGGCACTTCAGTTTTATGCGTTGACCCATCTTTCTGTCTCTATATGCGTTGTTTTTTCAATTGTGCTTTGCTCTGTGATTTTATGGTAGTTCCCCTATAGTAATGTAATGGAAGATGCAAAAATTTGTACTAACATAAATAAATAAACGAATGAATTAAGGTGGAGATGTTGAAGTTTGTGAGTATTACAGTCTTTTGCTTGCTTAAAGTGTAGGTTAAATGAATTTTCATAAATTGGTTACTCTTTGTTACGTATATTTGTTATTTTCCCATTGTTATCCTCTTTTGAGTACACTTCTCTATTAGAGAGCTATGCATGTTCTATAAATACAACACTGGTTATTTACATGGTTTGTTTTAATATATTTTGTTCTCCTTTCCCTCAAGGAACAATAAGAGCTTCCAAAAGTATGCAAGCAACGACTACTAATGCATGTAAAAATTATTTATGATCCTATTCTAAATACTGAACTGATATCATAAATACTGATCTCGAATTTCATAATTCAATACACACATCACCTGTTAAGTACACAACAATTGGCTCACTTCTATCTAACCAGGTAACTTACCTCTTCTAAATGATAACTCTGAATCAATTTAGCTTTAGGAATGTAGCATGTTACTTCCAACATGCATGACATGCTATTTCGCCATATATGCTAAATACGAAAAGAGAAGTATATAGATTTTATTTCTAATGCATACACAAAGCATAGATGTATAAATTAATGTACATATCCATGTATATATTTGGAATTAAAACTAACAACGTGCATATATGAAAACAATCACTTGGTTACATGTTTATCAAAAAGCAACGTCTTCATCATTAAAAGAGGTCCACAAATCATAGGCTAGACAACCTCTTCCAGAGGTCCACTTTCGTCCAAGCGAAGTGAGCGGCTAGGGCGCTATAACAATCAAGAGTTTAGGTCCCAGTATATTAATTGGGGTATGACCCGAGATGGTTGGATTCATTTTAGTCAATCTCCTTTGGAAATTCAATCCAAACAGAAATATGTAAGGTAGTTGCCCAATATTCTCAACATACCTATGGTCCTTTGGCCCCTTCATCAGTAGATCGATGGTAGATGTTCCAGTTGACTCCATCTATTGTATGATCCTTCTTTCACGGGTCACCAAACTAATTGATATAACCAATCGCTAAGAGGAGAAAGAACTCCGCAAGCGTGGATTGACTACTATTGGGAAGTTGGTTTCTACCATGGAAGTCAAAAATAAGTTCACTAATTCCGGACACCTTTCCCGAGCCAGATCAGATAAAGACGTTTTGTTCCGCCATAGGTTAGATGCATTCCAAGTCGACAAACATGTCAAGTCATGAACAGGAAGTAAGAAAACAAACTGTCCAGCCAGAACAATAAACATATCCAATTTAGTAAAAAGGAAATGGGCTAAATTTTTGGACCTATTTTTCTTTGTATCTCTCAAATTCCTACAACTTTAGGCTAATGTCCCATATCTAAAACATGATGAAAGATTAGTTGTTTATATTGGGTATTATTATTTTGTTAGTTTTAGTCCAAGTTTAATATTATTTTCTTTATAACATGATAATACCTTATTTCTTTAATTAAGTTTATGTCACCACATTTTCTCTTTGAAGATCTTATGGCATCGCTGAACTTTACTTTATATGATGACTACTGCATGAGATATCAAAACCCGACATATTTTTTGCTCTTTACACATATACATGTCTTTAGACTAATAACAAAAAATTGTAATCAACACATTAGAACTTAATTTTCACATTAATTCCAACACTATCCCGTGTGCGAAGCACGAGTTCCAACCTAGTTTTTATATAAAAGAAACATTTTTATATAAAAGAAACATTTCAATGTAAAAGAAATATTTTTATATAAAAGAAACAATTGTATATAAAAGAAACATTTCAATGTCAAAGAAACATGATAATGTAAAAGAACATTTTAATGTAAAAGAACATTTTAATGTAAAGAATATTTTAAATAAAGAATATTTTAAAATAAAGAATCTTATAAAATAAAGAATATTTTAAAATAAAGAATATTTTAAAATAATATTCAGTGAAGAATAAAATTATGATTTTGATGTCTGATTTTTAGATGGACACAAAATAAAAAAAATATGAAGCTGAGTTAGTTATAGAAACGCCTTTTTAACCTGAACGGGTTTATCGATCGATTTTATTCATTTTATAATGAATATCGACAAATTTAATATTTTAATAATATTATCATTTTAATATGATAAAGATATAGAATATTCAGTTTTGATTTAAAATTAAAAATGAAGTTGGAATCGTTTTAAAATGAATTTATAAATATTTTATAAATACGTTTAAATGGAAATTGACGAAATATAATATATATATATATATATATAATGGCCTGAATAGAACGCGCTACGCAGCGACCGTTCACGAATTTCGACTATTAACTTCAATTTGATGTAACGGGAGATCCGACAGTCGGATTCTCCTAAGATTGGAACAGTTGGGTTCATATCGAAAAGAGCTTTCCAATGAATATAAGAGTTTTGAAATTTAATGGTTGGATTTGGAATTATGTCCAAATAAAATTTGGAAAAGGTTGCTATGGATGTAGTTCGTTGGCCATTATTGGAAATCGACTGTACGGCCTTGATAAAATTATTAAAAATATGGAAAAATTATGTAAAATCATAATAAATGATTTGGAAAGAATATGGATGAAAATTTCTAATTTTGTAAAGATTAAATATATTTTTATCAAATCGAACTAGTTACTAATTAGAATAAATCTTTAAATTAATATTTAATGTAGTTTCAATTAATTAATATTTAGTTGGAATTTAATAAAATAAATTGAATTTTGGGTTTGTCGTGAATGGCATCTTAAATAACACTGTTCTTAAACCCCATGTGAAAAGAATAAATCTTTTAATTAAGATTTAGAAAAGTTTACTAATTTATGAATGTTTAATCAGAATTGAAATGAAAGTTGATTGTGGGTTTATCATGAACTATGTTTTAAACGACATTTGTTCTTTAATCCCAATTAACAGTGAAATATAATCTGGAATTGATAAATCTTTATTTAAGTTTTAAATGGAATTTATAAATCTTTTATTAAGATTTAAATGGAATTTGTAAATCTTTTATTAAGATTTAAATGGAATTTATAAATCTTTTACGAAGATTTACATGGAATTTATAAATCTTTTATTAGGATTTAAAAGGTAATTTTTCCAAAGTAAAGTTTTCCAATTTAATAGAAGAAATTGGAATTGAATGTAATTCGATTTAATAATAATAGAGATAAGCTTCTGTGAATGAAGACCGTTACTATATATGGAATTTAAGAAGGCCTTGCCGTTATTTCATTTATATTATCAGTTTGGTACGGAAATTTATATCGATTATATATTGATCCGTTTTCTGTGAAGATTCCATATTTAATGGAACATTATTTGGGCTTATCGTGAACTGTGTTTTAAATGACATTAGTTCTTTAACCCAGTTAAAGATTGTAACACCCCGCCTCCGCTAGGGTCACTCGCAAAGGAATGCACTAGCTTTAGAGGGGCATTATTGGTAAACATGCACAGAAATATCACAAGACAGAACATATAAAAATAGCGGAAGTAAAATCAAACTTTCATAACATGAATAAATAAGGTCTAAAGCCTTTTACATCAGAGTACATCAAAACCTGTCCTGCAATAGTAAAGAAGCATAAAGACATTTTCATAAATTATTCCCCAAGTAAAAACAGTAAAGTAGCCATTAGCCAAGAAAAGTCCAAGCCATCCATGATGACCTTCAAGCAGAAGAAGTCCGAACTAAACAACAGTATTTCCTCCCTGTAACATGGGGGGGGGGGGAACGGAAGAAAAGAGGCGAAACAAAATGGGTCAGTCAAAAAGACTGAGTAAGCCCTATCTACTATTAGCATAAAAACTAGTAAAGTTAACTGACATGAGAAACTGAGATGAACATAAGCATGATAACAAGATAGATAAGCTAAATCAAAATAACAGGATGAACTACTGAACTCAGATAAACTAAGGTGTCATGATAAATTACGATGTCAAGATAAAACAAGGTATCACATCGTCAGGTTTCTATCAAGTATAATATCCCCAAGATATCTGTCACGTATAACGCCCCGCGATATCTATCCTGTATTTTAGCTCTGCACCTACCGTACTAGTATCCCCACCGTGTCATGTGTTAACCAAGAATGACCCTCACTCAAAAGTCGTGTAATGGTCCATGTCAACCTAATATATCGCATATATAGGTTACTCAACTTGTATGTTTTATTCCATGTAAATGTTCAGTCCCTTGCCGTAGACCATACGGGCTTTCCCATGCGATTCTATATTACTTTAACATAGTTCCATGATCCTTAAGATCGGTTTGGACTGTTACCCTAAACCTAGCTAGGGTCTTCCAACATGAATTATTGTTTGTACAACTAGGACTTATGCTACCTAGGGCTGCTAGGGATTATGCTTACCTATTGCACGTTTTCTGTAACGACCCAACTTTCGAACACATCGGAAGTCGTGCCATTATTAAGAAATAAGAATAGATAGAAGATATAAACACAGAACATCAGAATCTCACAGCGGAATTTTTCACAAAAAAGATAATATTTTAATATTACACAACAGTACAGGATACAACAGAACATCATATGACTAGTGATACAACCCATTTCTAGTACATCAGTAATTATACATATCATTCACTACTGACTGGCAAACTTATAATTATACAGTAGGTAAGTAGATAGGTAGGTAGGACAGCATATTGATGGTCTCCATTCAGCATCGTAAGTTCAACATCCTGATTCACTTGTCTATTCATAACAAGCGTTATGAATACCCAAGAGTTTAAGGGAAAACACAGAAAATAAACTCCGGGTCAGTCAGGGGACTGGTATGAGTAAACAATTTAAAAACAGTTTAAGAAAACATCTCATAAGACCATGTCGTGAAAACTGAACGGTTTTTCCTTATGAGATCAAAACACTTTTGTATTCTTTGAACCAGACATTATCAAAATGTTTATTTGATTTTTCACAAATAAATTCGAATCTAGGAAAATGCTTGCATCTCACATTTCCCAATATAGTATACAAACAAAACACGCTTGGCGCTTATGGAAATTGATTTCTCCAACTTGACAAGGTATGGGTCCACCTTCCGCTGATGTATCTCTAGAGGCAAATACATCTGGGTTCCACAAGAACTTCTTGCAACCCGGCCCTCACATGACCGACCACTCATTTCGCTTGAGTGTATCGAATGTATATCACCGATGGTTGTGTACGGCAACCATCCCCGAATGGGCAGAATCGATAGATTAAGAAACAATAAGAATTTCTCTAGATAGGTGATACTACACCCTAATGGGAGCGACCCACATAGCCATGCTGCCTGCCCGATTTTTGTCATTTCCTGGGTGTGAGGCTTGAGGCTAGACTAACGTCATCATTTCTGGTTTATTTCTTTGAGTGACACATCGTCCAGACCTTCCGATCACTAATTGACGTCCTCAAAAATAGATTACAGGTATACAGCGAGAGAAACGAATTCCTCTGCCACCATATAACTACGTTTGAAAAGATCAACGTACGTGACCAGTTGGAATTACTTTGTCGGACACTCGTCCATACAAGTTGTTCTGGGTTTGAACAAACCGAAGGCACTATATAAAAATATAGTCCTTGCATAACACCGTCTTCAACTTTATATTCCTCTGACGCGTAGCGTACAACCGATTCAAAGTGGAAATGTTATCCGGTACTTTGAAATGATTACGAACAATTCCTTTTGAAATTACAAATGTAAGCAGATAAAAGTACAGTTTATATTTATCGGTTCAGAACAGCACAATATGGATTATATTGCGATGACAAGGGTTTTGACTTACAGTTTTAGACTTGATAAAAGTTTAGCGTCTATAAAGCATCTCTATTCCATTTGCTCGATCTTCAAATATTTTGCAATAGAATTCAACTGGTACTATAATTTTTAAATTTAAAATAAATTTAAATTTATTAATTAAAACTAAAATTTATAACTAACTTACTTCTGTATTACTCGACAAAAATTATCGATTCCTGATTCACTTGCTTTCCCTTCTTAAAAATGTTCACCTTAAAATTTATTTTGTTGTATCAATCATGTTATAATTTTATTACTTATAAAAAGACTTAAATAAAACTAAAGCAAAATCCTATTTTTAATCTTAGTTCCTTTATTACCCCTTTATAATTGTAAATATAATTCTTTTAAATATCAAAGGCTCGGTTTTAACTAAGGTTTAGAAATCTCTTGCAAACTCGAGTACCAGTTTTCAAAGTGTTTCTTTCATTTGCATGATTTTCCTTGGCCTGACCAGCTTGTGTTCATACGAGCCAACCCGAATGCCTATCTCCAAAGTGCCAACCCCTTGGCCATTTGAAAATCATGTGAAAATCACAGAATCCATCAGTATTTTTCTTGGCCGATCACATAGCAAAATCCAACGTCTTCTCCCTTGTGCATCACCAAGCTGTGCACGTGCACACTCGGTTCCGGCGGCTTCATCCAGCAGCGACCCGCCACGCAAGTCCGTTCTCCCTTCCTGATCCCGACGGCGAGCTCCACTGGCTCCACCTCGACGTCCATCTTAAAAACCTTATACCACCCAAATTTCCACGAACTGACGTCATTGGATAATTCCCTCGTTGCGCCACCTCAGGCCGTCGAGCCACCTCCGCCTCAGTACCCTACCACCGCCAGACTCAGGCGCGGCTGACCCCCCCTGACCGCAACCCCCTAGCAGCCTCGTCGACACGCCGTCCTAGGAAGAACACCCGAACCCATCGACAGTACCAAACCCAAATTTTCGTTGATCTCACACACTCTGTTCATTTAAAAATTTAATCACTATTTTTCCAATGATCCTTGGCCTCTACCACAACTCCTGGCCAAACGCCATCACCCACGCCCATTCACTTCGCTGGAATTTGGTCAAAGTCCAAATTCTGATCATCCTAAATTTCCTCTTGATTTACCACATTTAAAATCATGATTTTAGTTTTAAAATTCACTATTTGTTCACCTGATTCGGATTCTATATACAAACTTTCAATTCATCACGTTCGAAAATCAATGTTGATTCTTAGGACAGAGAGCAAATAAAAGTATACTGTTGTTTCAAACATAACAGAGGTGTTCTTCCCTTAGTTTAACCCACTTTGAGCTAGAAACCACACATGCAGATGGTGATTTTCAAGATCAGACCTTCCCTCTTCAACTCCTACCTTATGAACACTAACCTACCCCAAATTTCCAGACATGCATCCATAGTAACAGGGCCTGCTGTGTAAAAAGGTAGCTAGTTCTCAAACTAAAACAGTTAAATCAAAACTTCCTGGTGATGTTTACATACAAATCCTTGGTGTACTAATCCATAACAACCGAACATACATGCAACAAGAATTAAGCCAGATCAACCACATCAAGATTGCATGCATTCACATAGTAAAAGAAACTGCAGTAGGAGAAGAACAGACAGAAATAAAGTGTTGTTTACTCACCTTCTAGCTCTCCAACTCTTCTTCTTCTCTGATGAAGACTTAGGTTTTTCTGAGAATTTGTGTGTGTAGAAAATGGCATGCAAGGGTGTCTTTATATAGTGGTAGGATATAATATAAAAATGGGGTATTAAATGCCGGTTCATAAAAGAAGAGACAAAACAGTTTTTTTTTCTGATTTTGGTGACCATTGAAAAACAATAAAAATAAAATACCATTTACCACACACCTACCTAGGATTTCACATGCTTTAGCAGCCATTTCACATGAGATATTTTTGTTGCGCAAAGCTTTCCTATTGGTGTACTAAGAAAAATCGAATTAAATGCTCTTTGTACCTTGTGTCTCTTTTCAAAAATTATCATATGTTCTTAGCCAAAAATAGGAGTCCTGTATGTCTCAACCATGCTCAGTTTTCACGTGTATTGGCTCACATCTCTCCTATACAACATGTGCTGATTTAACATAAGTATAAAATATAAACACCTTGGCTTCCAAGGCAAAACATTTCTGAAATTTCTGCACCATTATGTGCTCACGGCCAGGTCATTTTTGTGCATAGAAAACTTAAAAAAAACATTTCTTGAATCTTATCAAGGGTAGCAATGAAACCATGTTTGTTTATACATGTTTTGTGGTCTTCTAGTGCCGTAATTTTTTTGACAAGAATGTAAGAGTTTTAGGGGACAATAGAAAAGAAAATTTCAGAAAAATAAAAATGATTAAAGACTGAAAATTTTGAACAAGGGGACATCATCCTATGAAGTGTACAAGCTAACAATTTCTTGTTCAAAAGTAGTTTCTTGTCCAGGCTCTTCTAGTGTAGTTGCAACTTGGTGTATGGGACGTTTATGAACTCATGTTTGCAAGTAAATGCAAGTAAATTGGGTATTCATAATTTTGATGTTTTAAGGCACATGAATGTTTTGATAAACATTGGTTTTTTGTCGATGAAATGCGATTTTAGAACAAGGTAAATGTTTAGATCATGTTTTGGCCATGCTTACATATGTTTAAAAACAAGAATTTGTTAAAACAATCGATTTAAAGTCTTTTGAAAATTAACTATTGTTTTCGTCGAGTCATGTCCTTTGTTAAATGTCATCATAACTTGTTACTTAACACAAAAATGTAAATTTCATTATTTCATTTTCACATACAAAAGAAAAACAAACAAGTTCTAGTTTAAATACTTGGTCAAATTTTTGTTTGTTCACAAATACCTATAATTAAACGAGTTCAAGATTTATGTGAAAACCGGGTTATTACATTCTACCCCCCTTATAAAAATTTCGTCCCGAAATTTGTAAACAGAAGATAAGCCCAAAAAGTCATATATATCATACCAGGCGTTAAACGGCTACAGCAAAATATACGTACTACACTCGACTAGAATCGAGTTATAGACTACTACTATGTACATACCTGCCACACTACTACTACTATATACATATCTGCCATACTATTACTACTACTATATACAATGCCATTTGGTCTGTCCATCTACTCCGAACCACTACTGATCTCGATGACGTCCTTGTCATCAGAGATAACAATCATCTCGTCGTCGTCCGAGATGGTCACTATATCCATATCATCCGAAATACATATCACATCCTCGCTGTCGGAGATGCAAATCACCTCCTCGCTATCTGATATCTCAATAACCTCCACCGGCTCCTCTACCTCCTCAGGTACATCATCGTCAGAAATCTCAATCACCTCAACTGGTGAAGGTGGGTACAACATCATGTCCAGGTATGAATCCTCCAAAAGCGGCTCTAAGTGTCCTCCATTGGCCACAAACTGGGCCACCTGCTGCTCTAAATGATCCCATAAGACTGCCAACTGACCATCCATGGGTATAGGCCGAGGGTGAATCCAAGGTCCATACTGTACTGGCTGAAGCTGTGGAACATCCTCCTCGGGCTGAGGCTGTGCTAACTGAATATCCTCTAATGGTAAATCCTCCTCTGGCTGAGGCTGTGCAAGTGGGACATCCTCTACTGGGTCCTCCTCTACTGGGTCCTCTGACGGGTCATCCTCAGGGTCGTCCTCTGTCGGATCATTCTCGTCCGGGTCCTCCTCCTCAGGCTCACTCTCAGGGTCATCCTCTACCGGCTCATCCTCATCATCCCTATCATCATCATCACTATCATCATCATCATCATTACCATCCCCGTCACCTGCTCCCTCACCTATGTAGTATCCTCCCTGATGGCCCTCTCCATCCTGGTCTGACTCCTGTGGTAAGTCTCTGCTGCTGTCCTCATCATATGAAGGCTTTCTTTGGTAAATTCCTGACTCCTCAGAGTCGACATACCTTCTCTCGCCCTCATGCTCCTGGGAACCTGTCATCTCATGGATACTAATACCAGTATACATCCTCAGTCTCTGGAGTGGCGTCATCCTCTTCCTAGCTGTTCTCTTAAATATCGGTGCCATCTGAAAAAGAAACAAAGAACGTATTTCAGTACAAATAATAGTAACTGAAAGAGTTCATAAGTCCTACGAATGCTGAATCCTTGTATCATCCATAATCCATAGTGATGAAAACCCAAATTTCCCTTTCATACAAAAGATACATTCATCCAATCCATACAACACTATCATACATCACATAGGTCATACATCCAACAACCTACAAACATCTAGTCTACAACAAAATCTGGATAGAATTTCCTGATTTGCTTCTCCGTCTCCCAAGTACAGTCATATAGGTTTTCACTCCACTGTATCTTGAGCAGTTTCACGACCTTACCCCGGAGTTGCTTCTCTTCCTTGTCTACTACATAGACCGGATATCTGACTACCGTCAAGTTTGGTTCAATATCCAAATCTTCTTGAACCGATGGCTCTAGAACCGAAGACGGATCGTGCACGCACTTTCGAAGATGAGACACATGGAAAACATTATGAATTCCAGCCATCCTTCCTGGTAACTCCACTCTATAAGCAAGAGATCCAACCTTCTCAAGAACACGGAAAGGTCCTACATATCGTGGAGCTAACTTCCCTGTTTTACCAAATCTGATCGTCCCTTTGATCGGTGAAATTTTCACAAATACAAAGTCTCCCACGGAAAAGTTTAGTTCCCTTCGCCTTTGATCCGCGTAGCTTTTCTGTCGGTCCTGGGCCTCCTTCATTCGTCTTTTAACCGATTCTACCTTCTCAGTTGCTTCTCGAATCAAATCTGGTCCGAGAACAAGCTTATTTCCCGATTCTACCCAACAAGTCGGTGACCTGCACGGTTTTCCATAGAGAGCCTCATATGGAGCCATGCCTATACTCACCTGATAGCTGTTATTGTAGGAGAACTCTACTAGATGTAGGTGATCCTCCCACGATCCTCCAAAGTCCAAAATACACGCCCTTAACAGATCTTCCAAAATCCTGTTTACCCTTTCTGTCTGGCCGTCCGTTTGGGGATGATATGCGGTACTTAAGTTCAGTTTGGTTCCCAAAGTCGTTTGGAGTGCCTCCCAGAATTTGCTGGTAAAGATAGGATCTCTATCACTTATAATACTCACCGGGACCCCATGCAATCGCACGATCTCCCTGATAAAGATCTCGGCCAACGAAGCTGCAGTTCGAGTTGATTTCACTAGAATGAAATGCGCACTTTTTGTCAGCCGATCAACTATCACCCACACTCCCTCATATCCTTTCCTGGTCTTGGGTAAACCATCGACAAAATCCATGGATATCATCTCCCACTTCCAGGTAGGAATCTCCAAAGGTTTTAGTAGCCCTGCTGTCTTCTGATTATCACCTTTTACTTGTTGGCAGCATAAACACTGATTCACATAGGCCAGAATATCCTTCTTCATCCCAGGCCACCAAAATGTTCGCCTCATATCCCTATACATCTTGTGTACCCCTGGATGAATACTCAGCTTTGATTCGTGGCATTCTGTCAAAACCTCCTGCCTTAAACCATCAACCTTTGGAACACAAAGTCTCCCATTGATTCTTAGAATACCTTGGCCATCTAATTCAAAATCTGATTCCCCTCCTTTCATAACTCCTTGAATTACTTTCTCCAGATTCTCATCTCTTCGTTGGTTCGCCATTATCCTTTCCTGAAGTGTTGGAGTAGCTTCTAGGAGAGATAAGACCGCATTTCTACTTAGAGCATCCACTACTACATTTCCCTTTCCCGGTGTATAGATAATGTCCAAATCATATGCCGCAAGGAATTCCAACCATCTCTGTTGTCTTAGGTTGAGATCCTTTTGAGAAAACAGGTATTTGAGTGGTTTGTGATCCGTGAAAAGCTCGAACTTCCTTCCTAACAGGTAGTGCCTCCACATCTTTAATGCGAAAACAACTGCTAACAACTCAAGATCGTGTGTAGCATAATTCTTCTCATGAATCTTTAATTGTCTACTAGCATATGCAACCACACGTTTATTCTGCATTAGTACTGCACCGAGTCCTACTCCACAAGCATCAGTATAAACCTCAAATTTACTTTTCCCATCGGGAACAGCAAGAACTGGTGCTTCTGTCAGCTTCTTCTTTAACTCCCTGAATGATTCTTCACACTTCGGAGTCCATATAAATTTCTCGCCCTTCTTGGTCAGCTTAGTAAGATGAGAAGAAATTTTAGAATAATCTTGGATAAACCTCCTGTAATATCCTGCTAATCCTAAGAAACTACGGACCTCCGTTGGTGTTTTGGGCTGCCTCCATTGCTGTACTGCCTCCACCTTGATTGGGTCTACAGAAATACCATCTCCGTTTACGATGTGCCCCAAGAATCTCACTTCAGACTGCCAGAAATGACACTTAGAAAATTTCGCCTTCAAAACATTCGTCCTTAGAGTCTCCAATACTACCTTAAGATGATATCGATGTTCCTCTTCTGTCTTTGAAAAGATTAAGATATCGTCAATGAAAACCAGAACGAACTTGTTCAGAATCTTCCGAAAAACATGATTCATCAAGTCCACAAAATATGCAGGTGCGTTAGTTAAACCGAACGGCATGACTAACCATTCATAAAAGAAATCCGGGCCTCTAAAAGCAGTTAAAGGAATACTATCTTCGGCGATCCTCAACTGATGGAATCCTGTAGCAAGATCCATTTGTGAAAACACCGTAGCTCCATTCAACTGATCAAAGAGATCATCAATTCGCGGTAAAGGATACTTATTCCTGATGGTCACTTTATTTAACTCCCTGTAGTCAACACACAGTCTTAGTGATCCATCGGACTTAGCCACAAAAACTACGGCTGAACCCCAACTTGAAAAACTTGGCCTGATCAATCCTCTGGTCAGTAAATCTTGAGTTTGCTTCTCGAGTTCCACAACTTCCTTTGGCGCCATTCGTCTCTTTGGCTGAACGACTGGTCTGGCTCCTGGAATTAGATCAATACGAAACTCTATCTCACGACGTGGGGGTAAACTTTTAACCTCTTCAAATACGTCGGCAAAATCTCTGACTACTTCTAATGTCTCCAGATTCTCTTGTGGTGACTCCAAAGCGTACAGGAAACTACACATATGAATACCGGGTTTTCCACACGGTATCCTAGCTTTGCTCCCAATATTGGTTATTAAGGTTACGATCTCCTTATCGCATTTAATCTCAGCTTGGAATCTACTTAACCAGTCTACCCCAAGTATAAAATTAAATCCTTTGAAATCCAAAACGTAGAAATCGAAGAGAAAGGAATGAGAAAGGTACGAGAGCGCCACATTATCGCAATACATTCTTAACTCCGTTTTTCCTCCAATAGGATTAGATACGCAAAGTGAATTCGGGGAAATTTTCGGGGTAAGTCTGAATTTTCCTACTGTGCCAGATGAAATGAAACTATTCGAGGCGCCGGTGTCAAATAGAACACGAACATCAATACCATTTAAATCAAAAGTACCTTCGAGAACTCCCTTGCCTTTCACATCATGGGAAGTTGATGGCTCACTTTTGATAGCATACACCTTTGGTTGTTGTGCCCTCTTCATGAGCAGACAGTCTTTCACCAAGTGTCCAGGTTGATGACAGTTGAAACACAGATTCTTCATCACCATTGCATGTCCAGGGCCTTGCTGCTGTTTCTGCTGTTGTTGCTGAGGTGGTTGTTGTTGCTGGTTTTGCTGTGGCTTCTTTGCTGCTGGTTTGGTGCAAAATTTGGCAATGTGTCCTTTCTGCAAGCAGTTATGACATTTGGTGTCTTTGAATCTTTCCTTGGCCTTTTCTCCCATCTTAGGTACCCCTTTGTTGTTGTTCCAGTTTGGATTGAATTTCCTCTTGTTTGGATTCTCCCCACTAGTACCACCTGTTTGTACAGCTTTAGCAACTGGCTTCCTATTCTCCAGTGCTTCATAACGAACAGCCATATCCACTAGATCAACGAATGGAAGTTTTAGATGTCCAATCATCTGAACTTGTAGGCCATCTTTCAACCCTGCTATGAACATCTCATTCTTCTTAAGTGAAGTGTTAATCAGTTCCGGGCCGAAACAAGAGAGCGAGTTGAATTTGTTCTCATATTCTGATACTTTCAGATTCCCTTGCTTGAGATCAATAAAATCTCGATACATTCTCGTCTTTCCGGCAGCAGGCAGAAATTGAGCTTCAAATGCCTCTTTGAATTTGTCCCAAGTAAAACTTTCCTCAGGAACATTAGCGGTTTGGGCATCCCACCAAGTCGCAGCAGTTTCCTGAAGTTGCCATGATGCCAAAAGACGCTTCTGATCGTCATTCAACTTTAACCCTTTGAAAATCCTTTCACAAGACCTCATCCAGGCTTGGACTTCGGTAAAAGACTCAGTTCCTTTGAAAACCTTTCCTCCCAGAGTCGTATATTCCTTACAAATAGTCGCAAAGCTCTTATCCTGTTGAACTTGCGCAACTTCCTCTACTGTCTCATCTTGGTCTTGGGATCCAGTAGTACGACCAGTAATAGTGGAAGATCCCCTAGCTCGACCTCTTCGTGCACGGGTACTCATTTTGATCACCTGAATATAACAGGTTGTCAATCGGGACTTTATAGGGTATATATAATCTAGGTATAACATCCAAGTTGTTTAAGTTCATTTTTTTTTTTTTTTTAAAATACACTCTCTCCCACTCACCCAAAGCCTAGGTAATCTAAAACCTAAGCTCTAATACCAACTGTAACGACCACGAGATTCGAGTAGGCTTTTCAACCATCCTCTCCTCCCTCGGCACTGGGCTAACCTCCCAGCGTGGCTTACAGAGATACCTCAGAACTGCTTTTACGGCCAGCCTCTCGACTCGACCAACCCACATTGTCGGGAGATGTAGGGGTAAGAGTCTCCCGTTCGCCACCAAACGCGAAGCGAGAACCCCCTATCATCCGTACCAATTAAGCAACCAGCTCTGATACCAACTGTAACGACCCAACTTTCGAACACATCGGAAGTCGTGCCATTATTAAGAAATAAGAATAGATAGAAGATATAAACACAGAACATCAGAATCTCACAGCGGAATTTTTCACAAAAAAGATAATATTTTAATATTACACAACAGTACAGGATACAACAGAACATCATATGACTAGTGATACAACCCATTTCTAGTACATCAGTAATTATACATATCATTCACTACTGACTGGCAAACTTATAATTATACAGTAGGTAAGTAGATAGGTAGGTAGGACAGCATATTGATGGTCTCCATTCAGCATCGTAAGTTCAACATCCTGATTCACTTGTCTATTCATAACAAGCGTTATGAATACCCAAGAGTTTAAGGGAAAACACAGAAAATAAACTCCGGGTCAGTCAGGGGACTGGTATGAGTAAACAATTTAAAAACAGTTTAAGAAAACATCTCATAAGACCATGTCGTGAAAACTGAACGGTTTTTCCTTATGAGATCAAAACACTTTTGTATTCTTTGAACCAGACATTATCAAAATGTTTATTTGATTTTTCACAAATAAATTCGAATCTAGGAAAATGCTTGCATCTCACATTTCCCAATATAGTATACAAACAAAACACGCTTGGCGCTTATGGAAATTGATTTCTCCAACTTGACAAGGTATGGGTCCACCTTCCGCTGATGTATCTCTAGAGGCAAATACATCTGGGTTCCACAAGAACTTCTTGCAACCCGGCCCTCACATGACCGACCACTCATTTCGCTTGAGTGTATCGAATGTATATCACCGATGGTTGTGTACGGCAACCATCCCCGAATGGGCAGAATCGATAGATTAAGAAACAATAAGAATTTCTCTAGATAGGTGATACTACACCCTAATGGGAGCGACCCACATAGCCATGCTGCCTGCCCGATTTTTGTCATTTCCTGGGTGTGAGGCTTGAGGCTAGACTAACGTCATCATTTCTGGTTTATTTCTTTGAGTGACACATCGTCCAGACCTTCCGATCACTAATTGACGTCCTCAAAAATAGATTACAGGTATACAGCGAGAGAAACGAATTCCTCTGCCACCATATAACTACGTTTGAAAAGATCAACGTACGTGACCAGTTGGAATTACTTTGTCGGACACTCGTCCATACAAGTTGTTCTGGGTTTGAACAAACCGAAGGCACTATATAAAAATATAGTCCTTGCATAACACCGTCTTCAACTTTATATTCCTCTGACGCGTAGCGTACAACCGATTCAAAGTGGAAATGTTATCCGGTACTTTGAAATGATTACGAACAATTCCTTTTGAAATTACAAATGTAATCAGATAAAAGTACAGTTTATATTTATCGGTTCAGAACAGCACAATATGGATTATATTGCGATGACAAGGGTTTTGACTTACAGTTTTAGACTTGATAAAAGTTTAGCGTCTATAAAGCATCTCTATTCCATTTGCTCGATCTTCAAATATTTTGCAATAGAATTCAACTGGTACTATAATTTTTAAATTTAAAATAAATTTAAATTTATTAATTAAAACTAAAATTTATAACTAACTTACTTCTGTATTACTCGACAAAAATTATCGATTCCTGATTCACTTGCTTTCCCTTCTTAAAAATGTTCACCTTAAAATTTATTTTGTTGTATCAATCATGTTATAATTTTATTACTTATAAAAAGACTTAAATAAAACTAAAGCAAAATCCTATTTTTAATCTTAGTTCCTTTATTACCCCTTTATAATTGTAAATATAATTCTTTTAAATATCAAAGGCTCGGTTTTAACTAAGGTTTAGAAATCTCTTGCAAACTCGAGTACCAGTTTTCAAAGTGTTTCTTTCATTTGCATGATTTTCCTTGGCCTGACCAGCTTGTGTTCATACGAGCCAACCCGAATGCCTATCTCCAAAGTGCCAACCCCTTGGCCATTTGAAAATCATGTGAAAATCACAGAATCCATCAGTATTTTTCTTGGCCGATCACGTAGCAAAATCCAACGTCTTCTCCCTTGTGCATCACCAAGTTGTGCACGTGCACACTCGGTTCCGGCGGCTTCATCCAGCAGCGACCCGCCACGCAAGTCCGTTCTCCCTTCCTGATCCCGACGGCGAGCTCCACTGGCTCCACCTCGACGTCCATCTTAAAAACCTTATACCACCCAAATTTCCACGAACTGACGTCATTGGATAATTCCCTCGTTGCGCCACCTCAGGCCGTCGAGCCACCTCCGCCTTAGTACCCTACCACCGCCAGACTCAGGCGCGGCTGACCCCCCCTGACCGCAACCCCCTAGCAGCCTCGTCGACGCGCCGTCCTAGGAAGAACACCCGAACCCATCGACAGTACCAAACCCAAATTTTCGTTGATCTCACACACTCTGTTCATTTAAAAATTTAATCACTATTTTTCCAATGATCCTTGGCCTCTACCACAACTCCTGGCCAAACGCCATCACCCACGTCCATTCACTTAGCCGGAATTTGGTCAAAGTCCAAATTCTGATCATCCTAAATTTCCTCTTGATTTACCACATTTAAAATCATGATTTTAGTTTTAAAATTCACTATTTGTTCACCTGATTCGGATTCTATATACAAACTTTCAATTCATCACGTTCGAAAATCAATGTTGATTCTTAGGACATAGAGCAAATAAAAGTATACTGTTGTTTCAAACATAACAGAGGTGTTCTTCCCTTAGTTTAACCCACTTTGAGCTAGAAACCACACATGCAGATGGTGATTTTCAAGATCAGACCTTCCCTCTTCAACTCCTACCTTATGAACACTAACCTACCCCAAATTTCCAGACATGCATCCATAGTAACAGGGCCTGCTGTGTAAAAAGGTAGCTAGTTCTCAAACTAAAACAGTTAAATCAAAACTTCCTGGTGATGTTTACATACAAATCCTTGGTGTACTAATCCATAACAACCGAACATACATGCAACAAGAATTAAGCCAGATCAACCACATCAAGATTGCATGCATTCACACAGTAAAAGAAACTGCAGTAGGAGAAGAACAGACAGAAATAAAGTGTTGTTTACTCACCTTCTAGCTCTCCAACTCTTCTTCTTCTCTGATGAAGACTTAGGTTTTTCTGAGAATTTGTGTGTGTAGAAAATGGCATGCAAGGGTGTCTTTATATAGTGGTAGGATATAATATAAAAATGGGGTATTAAATGCCGGTTCATAAAAGAAGAGACAAAACAGTTTTTTTTCTGATTTTGGTGACCATTGAAAAACAATAAAAATAAAATACCATTTACCACACACCTACCTAGGATTTCACATGCTTTAGCAGCCATTTCACATGAGATATTTTTGTTGCGCAAAGCTTTCCTATTGGTGTACTAAGAAAAATCGAATTAAATGCTCTTTGTACCTTGTGTCTCTTTTCAAAAATTATCATATGTTCTTAGCCAAAAATAGGAGTCCTGTATGTCTCAACCATGCTCAGTTTTCACGTGTATTGGCTCACATCTCTCCTATACAACATGTGTTGATTTAACATAAGTATAAAATATAAACACCTTGGCTTCCAAGGCAAAACATTTCTGAAATTTCTGCACCATTATGTGCTCACGGCCAGGTCATTTTTGTGCATAGAAAACTTAAAAAAAACATTTCTTGAATCTTATCAAGGGTAGCAATGAAACCATGTTTGTTTATACATGTTTTGTGGTCTTCTAGTGCCGTAATTTTTTTGACAAGAATGTAAGAGTTTTAGGGGACAATAGAAAAGAAAATTTCAGAAAAATAAAAATGATTAAAGACTGAAAATTTTGAACAAGGGGACATCATCCTATGAAGTGTACAAGCTAACAATTTCTTGTTCAAAAGTAGTTTCTTGTCCAGGCTCTTCTAGTGTAGTTGCAACTTGGTGTATGGGACGTTTATGAACTCATGTTTGCAAGTAAATGCAAGTAAATTGGGTATTCATAATTTTGATGTTTTAAGGCACATGAATGTTTTGATAAACATTGGTTTTTTGTCGATGAAATGCGATTTTAGAACAAGGTAAATGTTTAGATCATGTTTTGGCCATGCTTACATATGTTTAAAAACAAGAATTTGTTAAAACAATCGATTTAAAGTCTTTTGAAAATTAACTATTGTTTTCGTCGAGTCATGTCCTTTGTTAAATGTCATCATAACTTGTTACTTAACACAAAAATGTAAATTTCATTATTTCATTTTCACATACAAAAGAAAAACAAACAAGTTCTAGTTTAAATACTTGGTCAAATTTTTGTTTGTTCACAAATACCTATAATTAAACGAGTTCAAGATTTATGTGAAAACCGGGTTATTACATTTTCGTATCTCGGTTTGGGTTCAACCACCTAGGGCCACTAGGGATTACGCTAACCGCCAACCGCGCCCTTATTCCCATGCATTCATCGTGAATCGCTTTTCCATGACTGTATGCACATGTATCACATCGTGCCATCCGAGTCCTGTCACAGGGCAAATCAAGAAATACAGGACTCGGTCGGGAGCTTTCGATTTATCTGCCGATGCAGATGCTAAGGTCTGTTTTTCTTATACGTGGCTATGGTCCCACGAGACCACTCCCTCAACTAGTGAAAGACAAGACAGGATAAATCCTGTATGAGAACACAACACTGGCCAACCCACATCCAAGCCTTACCGCAACCATAATTAGATAGCAATTATGGTCTTTTGGGCGTTCTCTGCGTTTCCATACGTACACGCTTGACCAAAGATGGTAGGTAGCCTGACGAAATGCTATCTAGGGTACGACCGTGTATCGTCGACTATCCCCTATCCATCCCCGTCTTTAGGTCGCTCGTATAGCAACCAAGGCATACTCTTGGTTCTTCTAACGCAGACCTTAACCTCTCATGAGCCTAGTATAATCACCTGGCAGCTCATAGAGGGATACCAAGAATACCCTCACGTTCCCCGAAGCCGCTGCTTCGTTACCCAGTTCGCTGGAGCCTTTATCCAAATCAGATACTTGCTCCTACTGGTATACTTAAACGATGACCTACCGTATTAGGTTACTCATCTATCTATGAACTGGTCTAAACTTCCTTGACTAAGAATCATTACTTAGTTATTCTTCAACTAAGGTTTACCACTTAGCATTGTTCCCGTTATCCTTGTTAACTACGGTTATCCACCTAATCCTCAGAACTAGGGTTTACATAATGGATTAAGTGTCACTTAAGTTCATGACTTAACCCGTCTACAAATCCTGTCAAAATTGGCTAAGTATCCAAGTTCAAGGCTTAACCCTACAAACCATGCTCAAGTTGGTTAAGTATATTAAGCAATTCACGACTTAACCTCGTCCAATTATCATTCTAGATTGGTTAAGTATATATTAACTTGACCCTATCAATTTACTTAATCAAATCGGTCAAGTGTATTCAAGCGATTCGTGACTTAGCCTTATCATGTTTTCACGTTATATTGGTTAAGTATTGGTTAACTTAACCACAATAAATTAACGAGTTAGATTGGATAAGTATAGGTCACTTAACCACATCAATTCATCACGTTTAGATTAGTTAAGTGTTTAACTTAACCCCATTAAACTACCAAGTGGGATTAATTAAGTCTAGGCTAACTTAACCCCATCCGATTTCCATGTTTAGACTAGTTGAGTCTAATCTTAACCCCATTCGTTAACCGTATTTTTCGGTTAAGCGTCATTAAGAAAACTTACTTAACCTTACCAAGTTATCGCGTTGGATTGATTAAGTGTTGGTTAACTTAACCCCATCCACTAGTCATATAAAAATGGTTAAGTGTCATTAGGCAAATCAAGTTACTTAACCTACCCAACCTTGTCATGTTTTGTTAAGTATCATTAGCCTAGTCAAATTACTTAACCCATTTGTCAATGTCATATTTGGTTAAGAGTCATTAATCAAATTAACTTAACCCTATCATATGGCATTAATTACTTAATGCACCTTCACCTCTCACATTAGACTTTGTTGTGGTTACTAGTTAAGCCGGTCGGTTCCGGGTAGCTTTACACCACAACTTGGTCTAACCTCGGGTTCAAGCACAACATGACCAACTTCTCACAATGGGTCCTATTGTTTGCAACTACTAGTTAGGCCGGTCGGTTCCGGGTAGTTTTACGTTGCAAACTCAACCCAACCTCGAGTTGGCCACACTTATATTATCTAAGTGTCATGTCCATCATGTTTCCCAAAACATGTTACAATTTTTCAAGCATTTGGGTAGACCTAACTTAATAGGTAAATTCCCAAAGGGTAGACCTAACTTAATAGGTAAATTCCCAAGCTTATGTTTTTATGCATACTTACATGTCAACTTCCATGTTATATTTCAAGTCATGTTTTCAAGTTGTATTTTCATGTCATTAGAAATTACCCATAACATAACCCAACGCTTTTAAACTCGCATATACGTTCGCGACAACGTAATGGATTAAAAGAAGAGACTTGGCAAAGGCATGACAAAAATGGATATTAAGCCACAAGTTAATCATGGTGGCAAATGAGGCACAAATGTGTTCATTAACTTGCATGTTACATTCTTAAGCCTCAAAACATGCATAAACCCAAACTTGGCACATAAGCGAATCATGGTGACAAAAGATATGGAATGATGACTAGTAACTCGCATATATCATCATATAAGGGTTATGACTTCATATGCAAGTTGACATAAAGGTTATGAGGGTTCTCATGTTGCCTAATGCAACATTTCAACATAAAGGTTGTAGCTTTTAGCTCACAAGATCAAGATAATGACTTCATAAACTTGCATGACATGATAGCATGTATCATACTCAATGATCAAACCCAAACTTGCAACATGAACATTTAACTTCATAGTTAATATCTAAGAGTAGGGAAAGGGCTTACATTGCTATGAAGGCACAAAAGATATGACAAAGCCCTTATGCAATCAAATAGACCCAAAATGCAAGCTCTAACATAAAAACCCTTAAGCCAAAATGATCAAAACCCTTGCTTTATGATGCAAAGATAGAAACTTGACTTGAATGCAAGCTAATGACACTCATACAAGCTTGAAAACACTTGTATGCATGGAAAATCTCTCATAGAAACCATTTAGAAATTTTATGAAGAGAGTGGAGGCCATGAGACGTAAAATTTTGCCATAGTTTAGTTGCATGAATGAATAATGAGGATTTAGGATAGGTTAGGGTCTTATTTATAGATTAGGCAAGTGTTTTAGGCCATAGGATTAAACCTAGATTCAATCCAAGCCATCAAAGCATGTCTTGGGGAAGAAGTCAAGTGTAGGAACCATCTAGGGCCTTTAGATTAAAGATGAACCATGAGAACCATCCAAATGCAAAATCTGCATTTGAGCGAATCGGCCCACGGGTTGACAGCCAAACACCCTGGATTAACCCCTAGTCGACCCAGCGAGCTCGGGTCGACCTCAAAAATCGGCCGGTTCGGTTATTCCCCTCTCCCAATTCGCTGTTTTGAACATTTTTGCATATTTATTTATTTAATTTTCAATTATATATATATATATATATATATATATATATATCAATATATATATATATTTCTCTGCGCAACCCATTTCACTTAATTAAGTATACTTTAATTTGGGAATTTTTCGTGAAACTTCGCGAGGCCATATCTTGGTCATACGGACTCCGATTTTCGAAAACTCAGACTCTATTTCGCGTATTTTTCCGAGGCGAACGCAATGGAATATCCCGTTTCCCTTGATTCAGATTTTACAGTTTAATTCTGCCTCCATTTATGTTATAACAGGTTATTGAAAATACGGGTTGTTACAAAGATAAAGATTTATTTCCTAAATTTGAATAATCATAAAGTAATGATTTCTGGTATTAAAACCAAATTAGAGTTTTAATAAATATCTAACTAGATTGAAATGTGAAAGAGAAAATTCAATTTATCAAATTCTTGAAATGATCGAGAATGGAGTACCACGAGTTTTACTCCAGGCAATAGTTAAATTTTTATTAAATTTGAACGTAAACGGGTAATTAATTTTACTCAGAACACAGTGGGTGTTTACCAGTTTTGCTCCATGGGATGAATAGGTTGGGGTTGGATAATAATAAATAATTATTACGGTAAGATTCGATAATCCCGACTAGTTAATAAAATCTTTGAAATCGATATCAAAAGGAAGATTAAAGAACAAATTTAAAAAAATTAATCTTTGATAAAATTAATGGGAACCATTCCCGAATAATGTGAATATTTTATTAAAAGAATATTCTGAATTGGAATGAGGCGTATGGTGTGTTTTTATAACACTTGATTATAAAATACGTGAATTATTCGGAAAGACCGGGTTTAACCTATTCTGAATAATTTCTACGACGATTAAGATTCGATGTTGAGACGGTGGTTGTAGACCAGAGTTCTTCACATCGTTTGGGTGATTACTGATGCCTTGATTGTGCCGTACACCCAAGACAAGGTAATAAGTGGTGACCGTCCAGACGTACTTGGAGATCGATGGATATGCGAGGACCTCTCTCCTGTATTGGACATATGGGGCGAGGAATATGGGCCTCCGGTTTCGTTCAGACCTAGAACGGACTTGTAAATGGATGGTATGTCTGACGTTGTATTCCTTTATGTTGTATTCGTTGATATCTGCTAAATATATATATGTTTGGTGGCGGAGAATTTATTCTCTTGCTTAACACCCTTCTCTGAGACATACGAGCTTAGAGGTTATATATTGGTAGAAATCAATGGTATGGTATGGATTGACAATGTGGCATGCTAAAATACAAATGATCAAGGCTTTTGTTGAAAAGCAGAGCCTTGCGGTTAATGATCAAAGCACAAATTATTTAGGCATAGCTTTGTGTATAGCGATACTTCGCGAGCCTCACACCCCGGTATGAACCAGAAACGGGAGTAGGACCCCAGGGAGGACATGCGTTTCTTTATAGCTAGAAGTGGTGTCATGTTATGGAGCCCATACATTTTACTTATGTGGATGATGGAATGAGGCGCCTCGGATATTAAGTCCCTAGTGGCTCACATTTTATGCCCCACAGAGCAGGGAAACATATTGTTCAGGCATTACTAATCCACTAACATATTTGTGGACCGACCCTGGCGCTCCTAGGTGCAGTTGCAACTAATCCTGAGGAACGGGCAAGTGTGTCTCGAATTCGGTAAGGACGATCCCTTGCCTTGGTTCATAGATGGAAATCCAACTTCCAATACGACTTCATGCAGTTTTGATTGTAGAACTAGTATGGTGATATGATATATGGTACTCATGCCATCTATGATTGATACATTTGTATTTGAAGTTGTTTTTAAACACTATGCACTTATAGTAATATCACAATGATTTGTTTTATACGTATCAAGCATGTTTGGCTATTATAAGGGAAAACATTATCCTCCGGCTTGCATTGTGTGATGGGATCTGAGTCTTATAATAGCTTCATTTTTCAAAAAGCATTGCGTTGTTTATTTTAAACAAAGATTCATGTGATGTAAACCCGTTCCGTGTTATACGGCATGGTCCCGTGATTTACCCAAATTTAAAATCAAGCTAACAACTGTTTTAGTTCTCACACCACTCCCATGAATGACCTGGAGTTTATTGTTTTAACCTAAATTTTGGGTGCCCATATTTTCCACATGGCCAGCTAGTAGTTTTGGTGTTGCAGATATATATTCACAGGATCCTGGTTTACAGCAGAAGCGATATTCGGAAAGCTCAGTATCCGTGTATTTCTTTCAGTTGTGTTTTGTATTATTTTTCCACTACTATTTAAATGTAATTTAAATCTCTGATATTGTATTTCCAATGTGTAATATTTATTCATACTCTTGAACATTCTTGTTCTTTGATGTAATTTGTTGTAATAACAATGAAATGTTTTTCTATTTGTGTTCTCAACTCAGTCCGGGCTTTCCTTTACGGAAAAGTTTGGGTCGTTTCAGGATTTATCCGAAGGAGTGTTTCCGAGTGGGGAGCACCATTTGTATTGGCTACCAAGGCCGATGGTTCCGTTTAATTATGTGTAGACTACCGTGAGCTGAACAAGGTGACTAGGAAGAATAAGTATCCTCTTCCATGGATAGATGATTTGTTTAATCAACTTAATAGAGCAAGAGTGTTTTCCCAGTTGGATCTCGCAACAGGTTTTCATCAGCTTCAAGTAGTAGTTAAGAGTATACCTAAAATTGCATTCCGGACGCCGACTGAATTCGATGAGTGGTTGGCCATGCCATTTCGGTTGACCAATGCACTTGCATATTTTGTGGATCTTATGAATAGAGTTTTCAGAGATCAATTAAATAAGTTTGTTCTTGTGTTCGTGGACGATATCCTGGTTTACTCAAGGACCGAGGAAGAACACAAGGAACATTTGAGGACAGTGATGGAGGTGTTGAGAAAACACCAATTGAAAGCAAAATTTTCTAAGTGTCACTTCTGGAGGAGAGAAGTGAGATTCTTGGGCTATGTTGTTTTAGAGAATGGTATTACTGTGGATCCTGCGAAGGTGGCTACGGTACAAGATTGGCCTACGCCCAAGAATACAACGGACGTGAGAAGTTTCTTGGGGTTAGCTGGATACTATCGTAAGTTTATCCAAGACTTCTCAAAGATAGCAGCACCGTTAACTCAGTTGACCAAGAGGAATCAAGCTTTCTTTTGGGATGAAAGGTGTGAGAATGCATTTAAGAGCATAAAGGAAAAGTTAACTTGTGCACCTTTCCCTTTAGTTATTCCTAAAGGGAACGAAGAGATGACGGTATACACGGATGCCTGTAGTACCAGACTAGGTGTTGTACTAATGCAAGGAGGTAGGGTTGTAGCTTATGCTAGTCGGCAACTGAAACCGCATGAGAAAAGATATCCTACCCATGATTTGGATTTGGCAGCGATCATGTTTGTGTTAAAGATGTGGAGACACTATCTCTTGGGAGAAAGGTTCGAGTTGTTTATCAATCATAAGTCATTAAAGTATCTTTTCACTCAGAGGGATTTAAATCTTTGTCAACAGAGATGGTTAGAGTTCTTGGCTTCATATGATTTCAATATTGCATACACACCCGGGAAGGGCAATGCGGTAGCTGATGCATTGAGTAGGAGACATGCCAGTTTGGGGGCTATGTTTCTGGAATGGAAGCAACTAGAATATATCGCGGGATATGATTTCATACCTAAGTGTGAACTAGATCCAGAGATGTTAGCAAGTTTGACGATCAGGCCAACCTTGATTGAACGGATTGGTTCCAGTCAAAGGGACGATCCTAATCTATTGGAAATCATCTCCAAGGTAGAGATGGGTATCGACGGCGAGAAAATGAACAAGTGTGGTCTTGATCGAAAAGGATGGCTTCGAAAGAACTGGAGGCTAGTTGTACCCAACGTTAATGGGATGAGAGATGAAGTGCTTAGAGAGTGTCATCACTCGAAACTGACTATACATCCTGGTGGTAACAAAATATATCGAGACATGAAGCAGACCTACTATTGGGAAGGGATGAAGAGAAACATTAGGAAGTTTATATCCAAGTGAATGAACTGCCAGTTAGTTAAAGCCGAGCAAAAGAAGCCTAGTGGTTTGTTATAACCGTTGGAAATTCCCGAATGGAAATAGTAACAAGTCTCAATGGATTTCATTGACGGTTTGCCAAGGACTAGATCGGGTCATGATAATGTTTGGGTGATTGTCGATCGATTGACCAAAAGCGCAAGGTTTATACCAGTCAAGTCGAATAGAACGGGAGCTAAGTTAGCAGAACTGTATATGAAGTGGGTAGTGAGATTTCATGGAGTACCTAAAGGTATTGTGAGCGACCGACATTCATTATTTACCATCTGCATTATTGTGTTTTGGAAGAGTTTACAAGAGGCTTTAGGGTCAGATTTACATCTCAGTACCGCATACCATCCTCAAACCGATGGTCAAACAGAGAGGGTGAATCGTGTATTAGAAGATCTTTTCAGAGCTTGCATATTGGATTTTGGAGGGCATGGGATAACCGTCTGCATCTAGTTGAGTTCGCATATAATAATAATTATCAGTCCAGTATTGGTATGACTCCATTTGAAGCTTTATATGGAAGACCGTGCAACTCACCATCATGTTGGTTGGAAACCGATGAGAAATTTGTGCTTGGGTCGGATGTAATAAGAGAAACTTCAGATAAAATCAAGGTTATCCAACAACGAATGAAGGCTGCCCAAGATAGCCAGAAGAGCTATGCTGATAAAAGACGAAGAGAATTGAAATTCTCCATTGGCGACTTGGTATTCGTCAAGATCTCTCCGTTGAAGAGTGTGATTCGTTTTGATATGAGAGGCAAGTTGGCACCAAGGTTTGTTGGTCCATTTCCAGTTCTCGAAAAGTTGGGAATTTAGCGTATAAAGTTGGATTACTAGACAAGATGGCGTGAATGCACAACGTGTTTCATGTTTCCCAGTTAAGGAAGTTCGTGCACGATTCAGATCTGACTATTTCACCAGATCAGTTGGATGATATCGAAGTGGAATCTGAGGCAGTTAGGAGCTACAGAACGATTCGTATTCTCAGACATGGTATGAAGCAACTTTGAAGGAAGACGGTGAAACTAGTTAAGGTCCAGTGGGGTGATAATGAGAATGACTGTACTTGGGAAACTGAGGAAAGCATAAGAAAGTCATATCCAGAACTCTTTGCTTGGTAAGGTTTTATTAGCAATATAATTATTCTGCATGCTAGGATAGGCCTATTGTGATTATTATGTACGTTTGATTGTTGCAAATGGTTGATCAGCATGCAGGACCCTTTGTTGTTTTCTTAGTTAAGGAATTTCGGGGGTGAAATTTCTTAGGGGGGAGAACGTAGCAACCCGCATTCTACGCATCGAAGGATCGTAGAATATTTATTTCATTTTCATACGAAGTCGTATGGCTGTGTAACTTTGGGAAATGACTATTTGGGTCATTTCCCATGTTCGTGATTTTTACCAAATTTTAAATGACCGTTTTTCCCATGGCGAAAATTTCGCCTATAAATTTTGATTGGTAAGGAGTTTTGACCTGAAACCACTTCCATTGGATTCAGATGATGGTTTACCTTTCCGTAGAGTGACTACATTAATCAAACGAACATACCGTTTGGAATATATGGCTGAAATAAGGTTTGGAATGTGAAAAATAGCATAATTGGGCTTAACCAGGTGATTAGCAACTAAGCTGATAACCCATTTTGGGATTAGGATTATCGGAGGGTTGATAGGGTTTGGGAAATCAGTTTTGTTCATTTTTCTAGCCGCCATTTACCTCCCTCTAGCCCTAGCAATGGCCTCTACCTTCTAAAGGCATCTCTAATCACTAATTAACCAAAACTACACCAAATCAAGATAAATTAGCATCAAATCGGGGGTAGAACTGCTGCTATAAATTGGAATTCATGCCATATCAGTCATAGTTTCATATCTAATATTCATTTGTGGCTAAGGTAAGTGATTTGCACTTTTATTCACTAATTACGGATAATTAGGGGTGATTAGTGATAATTAGCAAAATTATGCATCATAAAATTCTGGAAAAATATATAGAAATTCTTAAATATTATTTTATGTCACTGGTGAAAATTTGGGTTAATTTGGATGAAGTTTGCTAATCCTATAGTTAAAACATGGTTAAGGGGATTAAGGGGAATATCATGCTTTTTGGGTATGTTTGACCTAAAATATTTCATGTGAATGATGTTTTAATGCTTTTGATTGATTCTATATGTTATTACCGCTGTTTGGAATGTTTTGTGATGTTATAGAAAGGTTAGAATGGTTGAAAATGCCATCGTTTGGCGAAAATAGCCTGATGGAGAAAGTTGCAGATTTTCAAGTCCGGTTAGGACGAAGGCACGATCTGAACCGGTTAGGAGGGAGACCCGAATCGATCCGGATAGGAGAAAGAGACCCGATCCGGATAGGAGAAAGACACTAACCGATCCGGATAGGAGAAAGATACCCGAACCGATCCAGATAGGAGAAAGACACTCGAACCGATTCGGGTAGGAGAAAGAGACCCAAACCGATCCGGATAGGAGAAAGACACCCGAACCTAACCGAATAGGAGAAAGAGACCCGAACTGAACCGGATATGAGAAGGAGAGGAATAGACCCGAACAGAACTGGATAGGAGGAGGAGACCCGGACTGAACAGGATAGGAGGAAAAGACTCGAACCGAACCAGATAGGAGGAAGACCCGAACCGAACCGGATAGGAGGAAGACCCGAACCGAACCGGATATGAGTAGGAGACCCGATCCGAACCAGATTGGAGGAGGAGACCCGAACTGAACCAGAGGAGACCAAAACCTGAGATGCAAAGGAAGTCCAAATGGGAAGTTATTACTCAGGATCCATATGGGAACCAACGAGTTAACTTCTAGAGTTGGGCTTTGCTGCGGGACATGTGCAAAGGGGTTATCAATATCTATAACTTTGGTTCACCGTTGAAGAGAGGGGGCATGTAGATGAACCAGAGCCAGGGAATTGTGGAATGGTTGGCCCTTAACCTAGAACCAGGGATGTGTGGACTGGGTAGGGTTATTGACTATAGACCAGGGAAGTATGGTCATAGCAATAGTCGACGGAGTTGCCGTCATGGCCCCAATGGATTTGGTGATCAAAGCGATGGATATCGTATGTTTTACGCACTGAGTGAGTGATGTGAGGATGACTATTATGTTTGATGTTTGCTATCACCATGACATGGACACTCCCATTTTACACTTTATGTTAGTGTTACCTTAGAGTATTGTACATCTTGTTGTGCTAACTCTTTGGTTGCAGGTCCAGGTTCAGGTATGATTATTTATACCTGTTATTGTTTTATTTTGCTGCTATCACTCATACCAGAATTTTGCCTAACCCAGAGTTTTATGTCCCTTCTTATTGCTCTGGATGCTCCTAAACGAGCAGACTAGAGACCGGTCAGGTGGTTATGCACGAATAGCTGTCCGGAGACGAGCAGAAGACTTCCACGTACTATTTACGTATATTCTCCCTGTGTTGTTGATGGTCACTGCTTTGGGAATTAGTAGTGCACCTTCTTTATTTCCTTGTTAGAGACAGTATTTTGAAATTATAATAATGGTTTGGATCATAAGTTGTATTTTTTTGGATTCCGCTACTCTGATGGTCATGGTTTAATTTTCAGCTTATGCACTGTCTCATGTGTTTTATGTCAAGTTATGTTACTATTATATTTTATTCCATGCGCTGTGAGATATACTACAGGTTCTTGGTTATTCATAGTTTCAAAACCCTTTTCCTTTGACGACCGTCCTGTGCTAGTCGGGCATTAGCATAGCGCATTTCAGGGAAATGTCGACTGGTACGGGGTTGGCCGTCACAGACTCAATTCTATGGAATATTCCTAGACTTAAATCAGACATTTGACATAGATAACCAAACATCTGATTCCATCCATAACTATTATATATAAAAATGCACTTCTCTTCCTCCTTCACATCCCTTCATCAATGATCACTACCTATAATCAAATAAAATAATACCAAGAGTTGTAACCATTGGTAAATACTTTTGATCATCTATATGTATAAGTTATTTTCTTAAACTTTGATCATCTAGTTTTCTGTTAACTCTATTCTTGCTCTATATATTCTAAAAGCATTCGAGCACTCAGCCGTTGTTGCATTCATACTCATCCTATAATTAGCAAAATTTCTTCTTTCAAATCGAAGTTCAAATTCACTCAAGCAAAATTATAAGAAGATTTCACTTGAAGTCAAAATCCATTTATATCAAACACAATTTTGTCAAGAAAAGAAGATTGTATGAGCCCGTTCCTTGAAGCCAAATGAGGAGTTTTATTGGCTAGTGAAAGAACAAATGAGAGCTTTGGAACTGGAGGTAGGACGAGAAGTCCGACCAGTACAAAAACTCTTGTGTGATAGCTCTTGTGTGACAACTCTTATTTCTTTACTTTTACTTGCACACTACTACTTACATATTTACTGTCATATCATGTTTCATACGCAAGTTATCACAATCTTAGTGTGCGCTTTCAGAAATAAGTGGCTAAGAATGAGTATTGGTAATGACACATCCTAACGATGGTATGATAAATATTATTGGCACAAGAAATAAGTTGCTAAGAACAAGAAGTGGCGGAGTCCGATCCTAGCAGTTCATGGATAACTTTAGATTAGGAAATAAGAGACCACAATTGGTGGCCCATTCTGAAGAATGTTTTAAAGTGAATGCCAAAGTAGTCAATAAGAGGCTTTGTTAGTGATCGTGGTAATGGCGGTTATATATGTATACTTCTATATATATTTTACAGTGGGATCTATGTGAAATGCGCTTACGTAGAGAGGGATAACCCAAGATATATTCTATAAAGTAATATAGCAAGAGTGCGGTACAACTACGGTTTATGTCTGTTTCAAGTAACCAAGGGGGTATTATCTTGATTGTTCTAGGAAATCTATAAGATTAATGAATGGATAGATATATTATGCAACCTAGGAAGGGAGGAGCGTAGGTTCCAATGCTACCGAGACATTCAAATGGGACATGTAATTCCACATGGTTTTTATTAGATTATTTCATTAGGGAAATGCTAGTAATCTATACCTGGAGATACCTTTAAAATAAAAAAGGGCGGTTTAACGGAACCAACCCATGGAGAAAATAGAAGCAGATCAAATAGAAAATATAAGATTGAATTCCGCACAGCATAGGCAATGGTGTGGCTCGTTAGCGAAATTCAGAGCATATCTAATATAGTGCATACATGTATACTCGTGACTTAGCATTGGGTAGTCTATTTCGCGTATAACTTACTTGTGCTCATACGATGGTGATATCGTGATTTGGCGAGATGGTAAACCCAATGAGGTGTTTGCGAGAGATACTGGGGGACAACATCTAGATCCTAGGCGGACTAAGGAATATATATATATATATATATATATATGAAAATTGGCACACTTTTATTGCAAATATCAATCATATATGTCATTTATATGCCTTGCCAAAACCTAGTAACCCCCTAACCTAGATGAGTGCCTTACAAGGGAAATAAGCACATATAAACTCCAAATATTAACTGTACAAATGAAAAATGACCAAAGAAAGGTGAAAACAAAATTAAATACAAATGTAAATCACATCACAAAAAGCCCAAAATCCCAGAATCATTTAATTCAAATGCTTCTCCTTCTAAATACCACTAGCCATAATTGCATAGATCGATACCCCATTCTTGTAGAAGCTCAATGTTCTCCCTCGTTCGTTCAAACGTAGAGCCATTGTTGCGAACAAGGAAAGAGACCTCCTTCTCAATTTACGTGTTTGAACTATGTGCTGAGTGCTCTTGTTGCTAAAGAATCTAGAATTTCGTTCTTACCAGATAAAATATATTGTAGTGGTGAATACACCAAATGCAATATCTCTGGTTTTATCCTTCTTAGGAAACTTGGATAAAAGCAGATTTTGCCTCGTCCTCAACTGACTGCAGGGTATTTGTTAAAATTCGGAGCTTAATTTTCATGGAAGACCAAACATTTGCATAATATTCACAATTAAAAAATAGGTGTGAATTATTCTTGAATTCTTCTTGCATAAAGGACAAACATGATTTGTGACATTTCTAAATATTTTAGCCTCTTCTTAGTATTTAATCAATCACTAATAACCAAGTAAGACAAGAAAGACACTCGCCTACCGTTTTTCGAGTGCCAAATAACCGTATAACATTACTGCAAATGTCCCTTATCTCTTATTTTATTCCAAGCCTTTGTTAAAGAGATGCCATCATCATCATACCATTCATAGCTGTCATATATACTATCCAACTGAAATTTAATTATCTAAAACTATATTTCCCCTTTTCTAGTAATTGCATGAAGTGAATAATTTAATTAATTGTAATGAATAATTAATCTGACTGTGTCGTTATAACCGCCCATAGCTTGAAATATGTTAATGCCTAGTATATCAACTAGGAATTTGCAATTGAGCAATAGCTCAAACCATAGGGAATTTTGATGTCCAAGCCATAACCTTATTTATAAATTGATTTCCGCTATTTTGAAGACAATGCATACACTTCCAAGTATTGGAGGCATTGTTGTCCACGTGCATGTGCAAGAAATGTTTACCACTACAATATCTTTTATGCATCCATTTATGCCACAAATTTTCTTTAGTCAAAAAATTCCATAAAAGCTCATACAAGAAGCTTTTTTAAGGACAAAAAATAACCGAAGGCCAATTCATCCCTCAAACTTAGGTTTACCTAGAGTATTCCATGAAACTTTGTGCTGGGTTTCTCCCTTAAAAAAATCAGCACATAAGGACTGCATTTTATCTAATGTATTCTTTGGAATTTGGTATACAAACAGCCAGTATATTATAATAGGAGTTATTATCTATTTTATTAACTCTGCTCTTTCAACGAAGCTTAATAAGTTGGACCGCCACCCTTGTATTTTGGATTGAACTCTATGAGTGAGTAATTGACATTCTAGGAAGTGCAAGTAATTTGAAGACAAAGGCACACCTAAAAATTTAATTTGTAAAGAACTTTCTTTATATCCCAATATATCATTAATATATCCTGTATTAGTTGAAGAAGTGCTAAAATAATTCTTTGTTTTATCCACATTTACATTCAAGCCCACATACCATTTAAGTTTTTGAAGTACAGTGTTCAGTGCTGATGCAGGTGCCATAAAAGACTTGTTGCAAATCAGCAGATCATCTTCGTATAGCAGATGTGTGATGACTGGATGGAACAATTTCAGTTCAGTGGCTTCATTCATGAGATATGAGAAGTATTCCATTACTGTCGTAAATAGATATAGGGAGAGAAGGTCGTCTTATCGAATGCCTCTGGTAAAATGTATGAATCATTTTGGAACACCTTGAAATATAAGGTAAAAGGTGGTAGTAGACACACATTCATATATAATATTTGTAAAATGTGTGGGAAAACTCATACAGGACATTATGTAACAAATGAATTCTCCACTGGTCACGTCGTAAGCTTTTTCCAAATCAACCTTGACATAAAACTTCGAGACACTCGATTTTTTAGAATATCTGATTAGCTCATGAGCCAATAAATGCTATCTCCTATGTAACGATCTCTAATACAATTACATTGATTTTCTGATATAAGATGTTATAGAAACGGTTTAATTCTATTACATAAAAGTTTAGAGAAAATTTTATAGAACATATTACAGCCTGAAATGGGCCTAAAATTTTGTATAGTTGTAGGCTTGTCTATTTTGGGAATGAGCATAACAAATGTATGATTTGATCATTTGGGAAGCTTGGCTAATTTGAACATATCCCTCATAATCCTCATTAGTCTTCATAAACTTAGCATTAAAACGACCGGGTTCGGGACTGGAATCATCATGAACAAAAAATAGCATGTTTCACTTCTTCGATAGAGATGTCTTGCATTAGGAATTATTGTCCTATTGAGGTAATGTAGTTGATAGGCTGAAATTGTGGGAATTGAGTGATAGTATTCCTATTGAACTTATGTGTGGTATGTAATAGCTTGAACTTGAATATGCTCTGGTTTGTGTAGCAGATCACCACTTGGTGTAATAAATGCTGTGATATTATTGTAAAATCTCTTGCTTGTCATTTTTGGGTAAAAATATTTGGAATTTTGTCCCCCTATTGTAACTAAGCTACCTTGGCTTGTTGTTTTAGGCTATAGTATTTGGTTTTTTAATGCAATTAAACTATCATTCGAGCTTGCAGCATATCATCATAAAGCTAAAGATCTTCTGGCTCTGATCTACTGCAAGCTTAAGGGATTGAAGAAGTTGCTCTACCTCTCAAAGGTACATGTTTGGATGATTTATGGTTTTATCTCTAACTTGCAAGTAGACAATTTAATTTGAAACTGATAACTTGGATATCCTCATGCTACAACTTTCAATCCTTTCTGAAAACATTGAGTGTATCCATCCAACAGTAGGTACTCATTATTAAATCAAAAAGTGTATCCTTTAGGTTGGGATGTAGCAATAAGGTCTAATAAAATTGGATTTGGTCGCTGGACTGTTGTGAAAATGATAAAGCCTTCAAATTTTATTTTTTTTGACAGTTATCAACTATTCACTGGCACTTTATCAATGTGTGTTGCACCACCTCTTCTTCTCCACATATATTGAAATCCAAGAGGCTTTATCTTTACTAATCATGTTTGTAGTAAACATTTTTATAAGGCTCTTAAGTATTGAAATGGTATTGGCAGTCCCTCCCTGCCTAATGGTGATAAAGCATTATTAAAATCACCCATAAGAATCCAAGAGTTTGTAACTACCTTAAATTCTTGTATAAGTGACTCCCATAACGTTTGCCGATCTTGAAAATGATTAGCACCATAAATATAAATATGTATGCATACTTATATATTAAGCTGAATCTATAGGGAAGTAGATGAGTGTGGTTCTACGTAGTAGTGGAGTCTGAACGACTTAAAATAAAGCCTAACATAATATAAATAGTTGGCAATCAGCATATGACACTATTATATATAAGATATATAATCTACAAATTGTTAGAACATTATTCTAATTCTCTTTTCAAAACAACCCATAGGATATACAAAAGGCACGTGTTGGTATTTTAGGCATAATTGATGTTGAATGAGATGCATGATTTAGAAGTGTAGAATTTATGGTCAGTGCTTATTTATTAATATAATTTTAAATTATTATGCTATGAGTTATTTACCTAAGATCTAATGAATATCTTTTTTATTTGCAGAATGCCAAACAATCGATTTGTGCTCCAATGGGCATGCATTTTCGATTTGTGCAAAAAATCGAATCTACAAGAATGAGGTGTAACGTTCCAGAATTTTTAAACAATTTAAAATTGGAATTTTTATTAATTAATTTGAATTTAAATTTGAATTTTACATAAATATATATGGTTAAGAATTTTGATAAGTTAGATGATAGATTTTATTTGAATTATAAATGAGAATGATTATTAATGAGTTTGGATTTATTGATACTATTTTTCGTTTGATCGGATTTGTCAAACATAACATGAATTAGTAGCATTAGAATTAAGTGTTGCCCTTAGTTTTCATAGCATTTAAGGGAAAATGATAACAAAAGTTCACCTTCTATTCTTAAGACAAGTGTATGGACACTTGTAATTTTGCATGTAAACTTTCATGCATGGTTTCCACTTGTCCCCTTATGTGTCTTTACCTCCTTACTCCTCCTTTCCTATATAAGAAGCTCTTTACTTCATTTTTTATCATCCATGTTCATTTTTCCTACCTTCCTTCTTCTTCTTAAGCTTACGGCCATGGTTTCCATGGCATAAGTCTTCCTCTTTTCCACCACCACCTTGCCAAAGTTCGTCGTCATCCTCCTCCTCCTTCTCTTATAATATGAAGAGAGAGATTAATGTATATTATATTATATATATTAGTGAAGAAGACGTTGCGCCGAAATACTGTCTGACGGGTTCGCTCAGGTAGGTTCGCCTACCGTGAAGATTTGGAAAGCTGTTAGGTGAGAACTCTCTAACCATGATTTATACGTTTAATTAGTAGTTAGACTAATTTAAATATAGTAATGAATTATTAGTGATTAATGATGATTGATGTCTGTTGTGATGGATGATGGATGCGTAGTTTAGAACACACACACTATTAAGCGTTAGTGTTATAACGCTGGTGCACAGTTACGATTTATTTAATTATGTTGATGGTGGTTGCTATAGATGTTTATAATGGTTATCGATGTTGTTTTGCACACACTATGACAAAACAAGTATGGTATCACATTGGTGATTGACAAATCTCCTTCGTAATTAGAAGCAATATCATTATTGAAATTGAAGGATATTAATTGGGAAAGACCATATGTATGAATTCATATATATTGATAAAGTTCTTTAAATGAATAAATAAATACGGAACGTTCAAGGATGACAGAGAGGATTGTGTTTAGGCTTGGGATTGGAAAATATAGTTTCCTGCTCTCCCTGGCTATCTCTAACTGACCCGACGAATGGGATGGTTAATTTAAAATTATTTCAATTCAGAAATGAATTGGAATTTAATTTATTAAGTAAAAAATAAAAGTTGAATTTTGAACCCAAAATAAATTTGGAAAGTCAATGTAAATTACTTTAAATGGTTTTAAATGATTTACATGAGTATACAATGATTTTCTAAGGTGTTTTGAAGTACTGAAGAATATTATTTCGGTCAAAATAGAGCTTGTCGCACAATGGTAATTTGTGTATTTTAGTTACAAACTTTAAAGGCTTATAACTATTGCAATCTAAATCGAATTTCCAAGAATTGAAAAACAATTGATTTATATAAACAAGAGCTTTTAAACGAGTGAAAGTAGATTTTAATTTCGGGTTATAACTTCCAAGTTATGTTAAAAACCGTTTGGAAAAGGTCGCTATAAGAGTAGTTGTCGACCATAACTATAATTAGCTATTTTAAATGTTCTAAAAATAAGAAAAAAAATGGTGAAATCATTATAAATTATGTAAAAGTGTTTTGAATCATAAAGTTTAAGTTTTGGCTAAGATAAACGATATTTTGATCAAAGTAGTTAAGATAGTTGTTTTGTAACGCTTTTGTAATGCTTTTGAAACACTATGGTAACTCTTTCTTTGAAAATAATCTATTTTGAAGTGGTAAACCGCGAGCTGTTTCCCGAACTAATCATTTGTAAATGATTGGTGGAATGTTTTCAAAGATTTAAAAGTATTGAAAATGTTTTGTATGGAAATTAAATTGATCTACTTGATACTAAAACGGGGTTTTCAATTTTAAATAATCGGATATGGTTGGAGGTAAATCTTCGGATGTTTGATAATAATCCGATAGATAATGACTCTTACTATTTGAGGAATTTAAAAGCTAGTTCACCGTTATTCCATTTGTGAGTTGGATACAAAGATTAATATTAAGTATAAGTGGATGATATTTCCATCCAGATCTAATGTCAAAGAGTTGGATAAATCTTTAAATTATGATATGGGTTTCCCAATTTGATTGGGATAAGTTGGATAGAAATAATCTTCGGATATTTGATATGAAATTCTTTGGTGTAAACGTATACTATTTGAGGAATTTGGAAGATATTATTATATCGTTATTCCACTTATAGCATTCGTTGATTATGAGAATAGATATCGAATATAAGTAGATACAATTTCTGTGTAACTTATGTTCAATATCTATTGATTTGGGTTTTGTCGTGAATCATATCCTCAATAATATCATTCTTGAAACCAAATGAGATTGAGTGATGGAAATTCATATCGTAATTTGGGGATTTAACCAAATCTTTGATTTGAGGAAATTAAAAATAAGGAATTGGGAAGGAAGAATAATCTTTTAGTTAAGATTACAAAATTGAATGTTCAGAAACCAATTTAATTGGAAATTAGGGTTGAAATGTGGGGTAAGGGTTTTCAAAGGAAACTGGGATTTTGATAAGGAGTTGTCAAATGGAAAATTAATTAATACTTTGAGGCTAAATTATCTTTGATTTAAGGGATGTGTTTTTAAAGAGAAAGGTTAAATATGGATTTTACTATAATTTGAGAATGGATTTAAAGAAGTTTAATTTAACAAAATCCAAGATGGAAGGATATTTGGTTGAAAGCCTATGTGTTCCGTAATTGTTTTTTTTTAAATTGCGCTTATTATTTGGAAAGACCGGGATCGAATATATGTTCAAAAACCATTCCAAGTAATAATACGACGTTATGGAACAATTTATGACTTGGAAAACAACGAATGAAGACCGAGATTCTTTGAATTGTTTAGATTGATTGCTGATGTCTCGGTTGGGCTGATCCCCCGATACGAGGTTATAATTGGCATGAGGTTTGAATATATTTGGAGATTTTCGGACTAGAACCCAGAATGGACATATATAGATCGTGTGTCTGACATTGTAATTAACTGCATAGCACTGATCTCTGTTAAATATATATCTGCTTAGTAGCGGAGAATTTATTCTTTTGCTTAACACCCTTCTCGGAGACGCATGAGCTTAGAGGTTATATATTGATGGAAATCAGTGATGCGTTGTGAATGGACAATGTGGCATACTTAAGTTATGTGATGAGCTATGGATGACCAAAGCATAGCTTATTTAAGCGTAGCTTTGTGTATACCGTGACCTCAGCAAGCCTCACTCCCCGGTAAATGGCCAAAACAGGAAGAAATGCAACAGGGTTATGGGTTGTTGTCTCCTTCTAGATAAAAGGTGTACAATGGTATGGAGACCAGGTATTAACCTATGTGGTAAAAGCATCTACTTTTGTGGTTTTTGTTGGCATGGGCTCGGAAAGGTCGGTAACAACCGGGAGATGGCATACTCAGGCGTACTCTAAGTTACCCAGTTAAGGGGTTACCCGGCTTTGTGTTGGCATGAGGAGCATTAATTGATCCTCGGACATCCCTCTAGAGGTGTTCAAAATTCGGTTCGGAAGGAAGTTCCTTTGCCTGGTCATTGTTGGAAACCCAATCTCCACTACGAGCGCGTACGATTTTAGTTGTATAACACAATCAGTATAGTATATGGTACCTATGCTGGCTAAGATTGATACATTTACTTTCGAAAGGATTTTTCACACTATATTATAGTATTGAAAGAGGATTTTCACATATCAAGCATTCTTGACTATCATAAGGAGAAACCTCGCCCATATGTGTGTTTGCATTGTGTGTGTGCCACGAGACCTTATTGTAGTTTCATTTTTCAAAAGCCATAGCGAATTTTTATGCACGGGGATTCATATGGAGTAAACCCGTTATGCATTAGCGGCATGGTCCGTTGAATTACCCAACTTTAAAATAAATCCTAAACAACAACTATTTTTGAGTTCTCACACCAGTCCTTGTTTGGCATCAGGCAACATAATAGGGGGGTTTTCACTCTTGGTTTGGTGGTAAGCGGGGTACTCTTACCTCTACCCGTCCCAAGATGGGTTGGTTAGGCATGAGGCCACGACAGTCGAGGGGCTGGTCGTAAAACAAGGTGTTGGGGTACCAGTGTAATGCCACGGGGGAGTATTAGTCGCTGTCCAATGGTTGAAAAAGACCAGACCGTTACATTTTTGGTATCAGAGCTTTGATTTATACAAAGCAATGGGTACGACATATTTGAACAAAAGTAAGGACTCATCAGAGTTATGATATCTCATTAGAGATAGGGTTAGAAATACCCTAGAATGAGATCTGGGAATATTACGCTTGAGGGAGCGTCTTTCATCATAAAATCAATGTGTTATTAAATTTGTACGTCGAAATTAACTTACGGAAATATTAGAAACTTTCCTTAACTCATAAATTGGGAAGCATTTATAATATTATATGGTAATAAATAACTTAAGTGAGTAAAACCCTTGAAAGGAATTAAAGGAATATTTATTTAAGGATTTGGATTCAAAATAATTTATATAAATCTAAGGTATGAACACTTAGTCTTATGATTTGACTTATTTTGTTAAGTAAACCCTGAGTTCCATAACTTTAGCAGTAAGTTAGAAAGTTAATTTCTAAATGTTAAATTTTCTTAGGGTCGTAGATATCTAGGTACTAGACAATATCTATCCCAGATGCTCCTTAGTGGTAGTGGTAGTAGCTCTAAGTCTAACTCAAAAAATATTCGATTATAAACATGACCGGTGACGACCCTAGTAATTATGAGATTATATAAACCTTTATTTTAACGGGAAACGGATATAGTATCTTGAGAATGATATGGGCCTTGGTTTTGACCATTACATTTCCAATATGTTAAGAGAGAAATGGGAATTTAAATTGGTAAAGGAGTTTAAACTTATTCGTCTTCCTTTTCGAGGACGAAAAGTTTTAAGGGGGGTGAATGTAACGATCCAGAATTTTTAACCAATTTAAAATTGGAATTTTTATTACTTAATTTGAATTTGAATTGAATTTTAAATAAATATATATTGTTAAGAATTTTAATAAGTTAGATGATACATTTTAGTTGAATTATAAATGAGAATGATTATTAATGAGTTTGGATTTATTGATACTATTTGTCGTTCGATCGGATTTGTCAAACCATAACATGAATTAGTAGCATTAGAATTAAGTGTTGCCCTTAGTTTTCATAGCATTTAAGGCAAAATGCTACCAAAAGTTCACCTCCTCTTCTTAAGCCAAGTGTATGGACACTTGTAATTTTGCATGTAAACTTTCATGCATGGTTTCTATGACACCCATCTCCATTAAGGTCACTCACAAAGGGAATGCCTTAATTTTGGTGGAGTGTTTATTGTGTATAGAACAGAAAAGTAAACAAGACAGGTAAATAAATTGGTACTTGGAAAATAAAAACCACTTTTATTGCAGCGGAGAAATAGTTTGGTTACATCACATCAAAAACCAAATACACTTATTATCCATCTTGAGAAATAAGTTCTGAGTACATAAAATAAAGGACATAACCCCAACATAAAATAGCCATAAATAAGATAGGCTGAACTTTACTTCAGCAATCCAAGCAACTTCCAAAAGAAAGAGATAAAGCTGTAGTCCCACCCTGAGCACCTTGGGGTTGGGGGGGGGAGGAAGAAAAGAGATGGAAACAAGGGGCGTCAGACATAAAGTCTGGCGAGTGCAATAACTTTAACAATATAATCATTTAAGTAAATAGGATAAGGCATAAGCTGGTAAATAAGGAAATGACTGTAAACAAATGGGCATGACAGAGCAAACAAAGGAAATAAGATGAACAAAGATAACGTTAAAGGCGCACCTAATCACTAAAAGATAATTACTACATTGCACCACACCAAACACCCTAAAAGTTGATCCATCCTACAGAACTTAATAATGATAATGGTAGTTTCGTGTACCCCTAGCTGCCTTCATAGGTGTCGTCTGCCCCTATCTCCACTAGTTGTACCCACTACCCCTATTTGATCGGCTCCCCAACTCGTAGATAACCGTGTTGGTCCCACAGTGGGGTGTATCACTCCCCAAAGTGGCAACCCGATACCACCAAAGATGCACGGCTTATACCTACACGATGCAACAACGTCTTACCTACCAGCCCGGGCCCACACACGCACATGACCCCATTGGACTTGTGTTGCCACCGCTAACCCGTTTTGACCTCTTACAATCAAACCTAGCACGCGTGTCCCGTTCTCGACTTGGGTCAAGCCCACAAAGATACTTAATGGGTTACTGGTCTGTTAAGGGCCCCCCATGCCTGACACAAGCCTTCCACCTATGCTTGGTCCCCACTAAGCTTTCCCCACTTAACCCCATTCTTATTCATGACTTCTTACATGTTTCAATCTTGGTTAAGTGCATCTAATCGTATTTCACATGCCACCCAAGGCACCCACTTAACCCCCCATGTCCCACCACATGTTTATCTGGTTAAGTGTTACTTAATTCATTAGAACCGTAACCTTGTAAAGACCTCCCCACATTAGACTGGCATTTGCGGTTGCTGGATTTGTCGGGCGGGTCCGGGCAGTCTTATACCGCAAACGAGCCAAACCTCGTGTCTTTACAACTGTTATGCATTTAATTCATGCCTTTGACCTCTCACATTAGACTCGCATTTGTGGCTGCTGGATTTGCCGGGTGGGTCCGAGCAATCTTACACCACAAAAGAGTCTAACCTCGTGTCTAAGACGGTTTATTATTACACATCTTTATTTAACCCCAAATGGGATTAATATCCCTATTCAATTTTTCAATAAATTCCAAATATACTTATGTCCATAATTGTCACCTAAATTATGTCTATTTATTTCAGGTATACCAATTTTACCAATTATTGCCTCAAATTAATTGTATACCTTTCAAGGTCATTACATGCCGATTCTCAATATGTGTATATTCAATATTACCCCCATCGTCCCCACATTGTTCGTTCACTTATCATGATATATATATATATTATACTAGCAATTAGTCTAACACATAAAAGGGAAGAAACACCGCAAATTTGCATAACACACAAATGGATCTAACTTACAAATAAGGAATGCAACATATCTAGCATAAACTTTGTATTGTCATGGATCTAAACATAGGTCTAAAGGTGTGAACTTGCATATATGAATATAGTTTTCACCCAACCTTGCATAGGCCATAGTCACAAACTTGCATAAACTATGTATGTCATAGATCTAAACCTAAAGGTGTAAACTTGCATATATGTGAATCCACTTTCTACCTAAACTTGCATATAGTCATTTTACTTGGTTCACATGTAAGCTTGTGTGCAATTCACATAGAAACTAGCATATAATCTACACGCAAACTTGCATATAAAATGATGCCAAACATGAATCAAGTTGAACATAGGTGATTGGGCATATACAAAGGGATCCACAACAAAAACTATCATTATGAACAACTAGCATATATTCACAAAATATCACATTTTTCCAATGTTTCACAAACATAGTCATATAACCCAAATTATAACTCAATCTAAATAACTTGTTAATTATCTTATTAAAGAAATTGAACTCACAACTCAAAGAAGGTTTTGAGTTCTGGGATCTGTGTTCTGTAGTTGAATTAGCTCGCCTTTGAAGTAGACAAATTCGTTATTGTTGTTGTTATAGACTTGAGTTGAATTGAGTTGATTAGCTTTTCTTTGCTCCTAGTTGGTGGCGACTACTCTAGGTTGTGGGGTGATTGTATGACGGCCACGGTTCTAATTTTTATTAGGTTTAGGGTTTGAGTCTACATGTGTTTATATAGAGATTAGGATTAATTTATGCCATCCGATTAACCTAGAAGCAACCTGAACCATCCAAAAAGCCAACTCGACCCTAATGACTCAGCAGCAGCTCAGAATTGGGCTTAATTCAAATCTGCTCGAGGGGGGTAGGTCGACCCCCAGGTCGACCTATAGGGTAGGTCGACACTAAGGTCGACCTGGCCTGGGGCGGGAAATTTCCCGCCCTGCCCGGTTCTGAGTCTGAATTCGTTTTTGAATTTAAATTTGAATTTCTGGAAACTTCCGACAGCCATAACTTCTTCATACAAAGTCCAATTTACGCAAACTCGGACTCTGTCTCAACCAGAATTCCGAGACGAATACAATAGCGTAACACGTTTCCTTTGATTCTCACATTTATAATTAATTATTCCTCAATTCGTTAGTTTAATGTTAACAGAAAACACGAGGTGTTACATTCTCCCCTCCTTAAAGCATTTCAACGCCGAAATCTTCAAGTTACGAAGAATGCATATCCTACCATCCAATCATCCATCTACTCTACCATCAAACACAAGCATTCATTGTCCTTAAAAGACTTCTAATGCTTTCATATTTATATGCACAGTGTGTGTACATGTCCATATCTAATGAAAAATCAGGCGGTCTACTGATTCATTTGACCTCCTTGATGCAAATTATGGTAGTGCCATGCGTCCATTATGTATGAAAAAGATCCCTAATGATACATATTATTTCTACACGCGTGCACAACCATTCATCTGAATGTAGCATCCATATAATAACACAACCATTATACATCCATTAACCTAAATAAGCACACATTTATATGCAACATGAAAGTGATTGAGCTGATCTAGTGCCTAATGTGTGTGTATATGCATCCACGAGCAACCACTAGCAAACACTTGCATCCACTAGCATCAATCAATCATAACATGTTTCAAATACATGTTTACATCCATTGGCCTCTACCTAAGGATAAAAAATATGATCGAGGAGAAACACTAAAAAGGTAGATACAAGCTTGACTTAAGGAAAAAGATATCAAAGATGTACCCTCAAAAAGAAAAGGGTAGGCTGCACGTATTTTGGCCTCAGTATCCCAAGTCGCGTCTTCCTCGGTGTCGCTCCATTGAACTTTGACAAGCTTAACTTCATGGTTGCATAGCTTTTTGACTTCCATCCCCAAGACACGAGTTGGAACTCTCCTCACAGTCGCTTCTCGTTCCACTTCGACTTCCTCTAGTATGCTTGTCTCCACAACTTCTGCCGACTCATGTAAGCACTTTCGTAGTTGAGAGACATAAAAAACATTATGAACTCCAGCCAGTCTTTCAGGTAGCTCTACTCTATAGGATATCATCCCAATCCTTCCGATGATAGGAAATGGTCCTACAAATCGTGGTGCCAACTTTCCTACGGACCCAAAGCGAATGACATTTCTCAAAGGAGATACTTTGAGGAACACCTTATTCCCAACCTCAAACTCAAGGTCGGTCCTTCTCTTGTCTGCGTAGGATTTCTGTCTATCTTGGGCAGTCTTCATTCTCCTTCGTATCAAGTCCACTTTCTCTGAAGTCTCTCTAATCATGTCCGGCCCAAGTATAAGTTTATCTGTGGACTCCCACCAACAAGTTGGTGATTGACATGGCCTTCCATATACAGCTTCGAAGGGTGCCATGCCTATAGTTGCTTGGTAGCTATTGTTATAAGCGAATTCCACCAAAGGGAGATGATCCTCCCAAGATCCTCTAAAGTCAAGAATGCATAGTCTAAAAAGATCTTCCAGTACTTTGTTCACCCTTTCCGTCTGACCATCGGTTTGAGGGTGATAGGATGTGCTTAAACATAGCTATGTGCCTACAGCCTCTTGCAAACTCCTCCAGAACTCGCTTGTAAAGATAAGGTCTCGATCACTCACTATGCTGGAGGGTATCCCATGGAGTCGAACTATCTCCTTAAGATAAATGGAGGCTAAAGACAAGGCGGTCCTACTACTCTTGACAGGTATAAAATGATCGCTTTCCGTGAGCCTGTCCACTATTACCCAAATACCGGTATTGCCCCTTCTTGACCTAGGCAACCCATCAACAAAGTCCATCGAGATGCTTTCCCATTTCCATTGCGGAACTTCTAGAGGATGAAGCAAACCACCAGGCTTCTTCTTCTCCGCCTTGACTTGCTGGTATATCATGCATTTCGAAACAAATTCAACTACATCCCACTTCATGCCATTCCAAAAGAAAACTCTTTTGATATCTTTATACATCTTGTCTCCACCGGGGTGTATGGTCATCTTAGAATGGTGTGCTTCTTCCAGAACCATCTTCACCAAATCTCTTGCTTGTGGGACGCATAGTCTTCCATCCTGTCTCAACCAACCCTTGTCATCGATGGAGTATCCATTGAGGTGACTAGAAGTCTCTCCCCTAATCAGCTTATCTATCACATCACTAGCTGAAGGTCTTCACGTTGCACGGTTCCTATTGAGTCCAACAAAGTAGGCCGCACCTCTAGCATTGCCATCAAGCCAGTCACAAAATCAACAGAGGGTCTAAAATTAAAATTTGCTATGTACTCCAAATTTTACCTTTCTACAAAGAGAGGACTTAAGGTCAACTTCTTTCTACTTAAGGCGTCTGCTACTACATTGCCCTTGCCAGGAGTATAGGAGATCTCAAAGTCGTAAGAGGCAAGAAATTCCATCCATCTTTGCTGCCTTAGATTGAGGTCTTTCTACGAGAAAAGGTACTTCAACGATTTATGGTCAGTATACAATTCAAATTTCCCACCTAAGAGATAGTGGCGCCAAGACTTAAGCGCCAAAACGATGGCTGCTAACTCTAGATCGTGGGTTGGGTAGTTCTTCTCATGCAGTTTCAACTGCCTTCCACCATAAGCTACTACCTTCCCTTCTTGCATCAAAACAACACCTAGTCCCGTACCGCATGCATCTTTGTATACCATAAACATCTTGCTCCCATCTAGTAATATCAAAACTGGGGTTGTTGCCAGAGCCCTCTTCAATCGTTGGAAAGCGACTTCGCAATCCAAATCCCAACTGAATGTCGGGTTCTTCTCCGTTAACCTTGTAAGTGGAGCTGAGATTTTCACAAAGTCTTTAATGAACTTATGATAAAAGCCTGCTAGTTCAAGAAAACTTCGGACTTCGGTTGCATTCTTTGGAACCTTCCAATCCTGGACCGCAACTACTTTTGCGGGGTCCACAGCTAACCCTTCTTTGGACACCACATGCCCAACAAATCTTACTTCTTCCCTCCAGAAGTGGCACTTGGAGAATTTTTCTTTCAACTGATGTGCACGGAGAGTATCCATGACTTCCCTTAAATGCAAAGCATGATCTTCCTCATTCTTCAAGAAAATCAGAATATCATCTGTGAAGACCACCACAAATTTATTGAGAAGTTCCTGAAACACTCTATTCATCAAATCGATGAAATAAGCAGGTGCGTTTGTCAAGCCGAAAGGTATGACGAGCCATTCAAAGAAACCATCTGAGGTTCTGAACGCGGTCTTATCAATGCTATCTTTAGCCACTCTTAGCTGATGAAATCCGACAGCTAGTTCTAATTGGGAGAAAACTGTTGCACCTACAAGCTGATCGAACAAATCGTCCATTCTTAGCAGTATGTGCCTGTTCTTCTTGGTCAGCTTGTTTAGCTCCCTATAATCAACGCATAAAAGAAGTGAACCGTCCGCTTTGGTTGCGAACACCACTGGAGCACCCCATTCAGAAATACTCTTCCTTATAAACCCTTTTTCTAGCAGCTCCTTAACTTGTTTTCTAAGCTCCTTTCTCTCCCTTGGAGCCATGTGTCTAACGGGTAAAGCAACGGGTTTTGCATTATCAACTAGGTATACGCGGAACTCTATCTCCCGCTTCGGAGGCAAGCCCTCTACTTCCTCAAAGACATCCGAGTATTCACGGACCACTCTAATAGACTGCAAATTCTCAACGGACGCGTCAAGCGATTCTAGATAACTTAGCATAACAGAATTCATGGGATTACAAGAGATTTTGAGAGTGTTGCCCAAGCGAGTCATAAGCCTAACCTCTCTCTTTTCACAATCTAGGACGGCTCCATTATTGGATAACCAATCCATGCCCAGAATTAACACATAGCCCGTGAAGCCCAAAACATAAGCATCACATCTAAACCCAACGCTAAGTATAGAAATTTCCAAATCCAAACAAATCATTGACAAATAGGCTAAGCCCCCAATTGGATTTGAAACAACTAAGGGATCCTCTACTATACTGGTGTTTAGGTGTAGTGACACAACTAAAGCAGTAGATATAAAAGAGTGTGATGCACCAGAATCAAAGTGTGTGCGAACAGGATGATCAAAAAGATAAACTAAACTTTCAACGGAAATCGCTCTACCTTGTTCTTGCAGCGGTGGGGCCACGAGAGCCTGGACCTGCCCCCTTGCCTGCCCTGGTGCCATAAGAGCCTGAATCTGCCCTCTAGAGGTAGGCCCTGCCCTCTGCCCTTTCTTTGGGCAGTCCTTAGTAGATGTCCTGCCTCGCCATAGTGGAAACAACCAGTCTTCTTCTTCTTCCTACAGTCTTTGCTCAGATGGCCTGGTGTCCCACAGGTAAAGCATCTTTTCTTTCCCTTGCCATTGTTGTCTTTACCACCCTTCTTGTTTTGCTGTTGCTGTTGTGGTTTCTTTTGATCCCCATTCTTCTCAGGTGCCTTATTAGCATTGGCGCCTTTATCCTCTTCATGCATAAGTACCATGTCAACCAATCTCTCAAAGGTGGCCCCCATAGGGATGTGGGTCATAGCTAACCCATGTAGCGGCTCATTCAAACCCTTAACAAATCTCAGGGCCTTCTTTTCGGGTGTATTCACCAAGTCCAAGTAAAATCTCGCCAAATGATTGAACTTGCTGGCGTACTCTTTCACTGATAGAATTCCATGCCTCAGTGCCAAAAACCTTTCCATGTATGGATTCTCTTCGGCCCGTGAGAAAACTTTGCCTCAAACCTACACCTGAAATCCGGCCATGTATCAACTAGACGCTCTCCATTAATGACCTCCCACCAAAACAAGGCCTCATCCTTCATTAACCAGGCAGCTAATTGGACCTTTCTTCCATCTTCTACCTCAAAGATTCCAAACAATTCTTCCACCTCCTTTAGCCAATTTCGAGCTTCAACAAACGTCTCCGACCCGTGAAAACGTTTTCCGCCCATTGCCCAAAAGTCCTTGCATATCTTTGCGAAAGTATCAACATGGGGAGGAGGAGGAGCATTTGCTGGACCTGCGACATTGGCCCTAGCTTCCAGATACCTTCTAAACCATCCTTGTATCGGTATCCCCTCGGGTACCTCGGGAATTCCAGACATGCTGAAAAGAAAATGAAGAGATTTAAACGGAGAATTCGAAAGAAAGATATATGGCTCTTGGGGGTTATGTTTTTAGAATAAACTTTTCTCTCAAAAATAATCTCCTTAAAACGTATTTTTAAAAGTATTCTTTATGAAAATGCTTTTTGGAAAAATAGTTTTTCAAAATATCTTATCTGTTCTGGTAACCTTCAGCTCTAATACCACGTGTGACACCCCATCTCCATTAAGGTCACTCACAAAGGGAATGCCTTAATTTTGGTGGAGCGTTTATTGTGTATAGAACAGAAAAGTAAACAAGACAGATAAATATATTGGTATTTGGAAAATAAAAACCACTTCTATTGTAGCGGAGAAATAGTTTGGTTACATCACATCAAAAACCAACTACAAAACCAAATACACTTATTATCCATCTTGACAAATAAGTTCTGAATACATAAAATAAATGACATAACCCTAACATAAAATAGCCATAAATAAGATAGGCTGAACTTTACTTTAGCAATCCAAGCAACTTCCAAAAGAAAGAGATAAAGCTGTCCAAATCAAGCTCCACTAGTAATAGTCCCACCCTGAGCACCTTGGGGGGGGGGGAATGGAAGAAAAGAGGTGGAAACAAAAGGGTTCAGACATAAAGTCTGGCGAGTGCAATAACTTTAACAATATAATCATAAAAGTAACTAGTGTAAGGCATAAGCTGGTAAATAAGGAAATGACTGTTAACAAATGGGCATGACAAAGAAAACAAAGGAAAAAAGATGAACAAAGATAACGTTAAAGGCGCACCTAATCACTATAAGATAATTACTACATTGCACTACACCAAGCACCCTAAAACTTGATCCCTCCTACATAACTTAATAATGATAATGGTAGTTTCGTGTACCCGTAGCTGCCTTCATAGGTGCCATCTGCCCCTATCTCCGCTAGTTGTACCCACTACCCCCATTCGATCGGCTCCCTAACTCGTAGATACCCGTGCTGGTCCCACAATGGGGTGTATCTCTCCCCAAATTGGCAACCCGATACCACCAAAGATGGACGGCTTATACCTACATGATGCAATAACGTCTTACCTACCAGCCCGGGCCCACACACGCACATGACTCCGTTGGACTTGCGTTGCCACCGCTAACCCGTTTTGACCTCTTACAATCAAACCCAGTACGCGGGTCCCGTCCTCGACTTGAGTCGAGCCCACAAAGATACTTGGAACACCCCATCTCCATTAAGGTCACTCACAAAGGGAATGCCTTAACTTCGGTGGAGGTTTATAAGTAAAAGTCACAGATAAAACACAAGACAGATATAAACACATATGTTAAGCAGCGGAAAACAAACAGACTTTCATTTCATAAATACGTGTTCATACAAAACATTTCCATAATTGTCTCATAATAACTTCTAAAACATTACATCATCATTTCTGTCTTGATTATTAAATAAAGAAGCAAAAAACAATATAAAAGCTGCATAAATCCCCATAGAACGTGTCCAAAAGCCATAGCCAAGGAAAAAGAAGTCCAAACCATACATCTACTATCTTGAAGCTTGCAAAGAGTCTGACTAAGCTGGGTTGTTTCCTCCCTGTGGACTAGGGGGGACCGGAAGAAAAGAAGACGAAAGAAAAATAGAGTTAGACATAAAGCCTGGTAAATCTAGTGACTCTTCAGCATGAGAATAAGAAAAAGGGCATGATAGGTATAAACTGGAAATAGGAAAGTATCATAAACTAAGATAAAGTAGTTAGAACCGAATATACTATCGCACCCCACACTATATCTCTTCACCTACTTGCATTGTCTCAACTGGCACCCCATGATCGGGTTGAAGTGATCCCCTTTCTAAAGATCGTCTCCTACTCGCAAAATCATATGTGTCATACGGCCCCCAATGGGTGTAGATACCTTTGCTGGCCCCACCATGGGGTGTATCAAGTCCCATGGTGGCGGCCCGACACAATCCTAGAATGCATAGGTTATACTACTGGTGCTCAATGCCCTGTTTGCCTGCCCCAAAGTGTGTGCACGCCCGCACTCCGTTAGAATCCACACTGCTGCACCAACCGCTGTCGCCTTTGACCACTTACAATCAGCCCAGTAATCGTGCCCCACCCTGCCTAGTTTCAGGGTACCATGATACCTAATTGGGTTACTGCTGAAATGGGTCCCCGTTACTAGGGTTTTCTAGTCAAACATGTTAAGTAGTTAAGTGTCTGTATTTACCTAACCCCACCCATCAGTTTAATTAACATGTTGAATTAGTTAAGTGTTTTAGTTAACTTAACCCTACCACCCTGACTTGTCTGTCCTTAGCTTTTTAAAGCACCGACCACTCACATTAGACAGGTATTGTTACGGTTACTGGATGTGCCGGTTGGTTCTGGGCAGGTTTACACCGTAACTCAGTCTAACCTCGGGTCCTTATTGGGCTCAATGCTTAACCTCGCACATTGGATAGGTATTGTTGTGACTACTGGACAGCCGGGCGGGTCCGGGCAGGTTTACATCACAACTCAATCCAACCTCGGGTTAAGCACACTCGTATTTTCTAAATTTACATAGTTGTCCCTATTACTTGTTATATGTAAATTTGTTAACAATTAAATGTCATGGCCCACTTTCCAAGTTCATCATTTCTGGTATAAGGATTTTATACCATTTATGTGCCACCAATTATTGGCATGTGCCAAACATGCCAATACATATATTTTTCACCAATTTATGTCAAGTTTCCTATAATTACCAATTTTTCCCAACGTTACCCCGTCTAAATATCAGGCTAACAATCTTAGCCTAATTTTTCGTCCGCATGATTTTTAACATATAATATTAGGCTAAAAACTTAGCCTGATTTAACGTACATAAAATTGGCATTAATTAGCATAAACATGACATAGGTGTAAACTTGGCATTTTTGGCATAGTCAATATGAACATCATAGGTGTGAACTTGTAACATAGGCTAAATCAACGTACATATATGTGAATTTGCAACATAGGCTAAATCAACTTACATATATGTGAACTTGCATTGAAATAGGGGTCTAACTAAATAGGTGTCACATGAATTAGCATATGATTTAGACAACATAAGCCTAAACATGTTTAGATCTAGGCATAACATCGAACATCACTAGCATATGACAAGAATATGACATGTCCATAAAGTATGTATAATTTTATCACATGTGTGAACTAGATCCAATCATGTTTACTACTATAACATGAAACTTGTATTAGAATGGATCTTGGCATGGATCCAATTATGAACTTGCAACTTTTGTATAAACATATGAGCATGTATATGAACTTAATTATTTAGGCATAGAGGTTTTAGCATAAAGTATATACATGAGATCTTAAATTGGACATAACACATACAACCTATATTAAACATATAAACATATAGGTGTAAATTCTAACATTAACCATATACTTGTACGTGATGTTGCTTTCATTCTAAATGTACAATAGGATAAACATCAAATCAATTATACCACAAACATCCCAACCATTCACAATACAATCATTGCAATACATATATGAATTAGCAACGTCGTTATACAATAGTAAAATTCCATTTCCATTTCACATCAAATCAAGTCTCAGTTTTATTCCCATCGGAAAAATCACTATACTTACAACAAACGACGAACTTGAATTCTAGATTCTAAGTTCTGAATTTGCAATGCTTTCCTTTGGGTAGATAAACGTTGTTTGAATCTTGTTTTTACTTAAGTTTTTCTCGTCTCTAAGCTTTCTTCAAGTGGAGGCTACTCTTGGCTTCTTTCCAGCAGCATGACGACTCTAGCTCTATTTTATTTGTGTGAATTTAGGTTGGAGACTAAGGTTGTTTATATAGAATTTCAAACTAATTATAGTCGTCGATGAAGCTAGAGTTAATCAAGGCCATTCGTCTCAAGAGAAGCCAATCAGAAAGTGACAAATCAGCCCTAGTGACATAGCCAAGCCCCAGAAACCGAGCCAGGACCAGACCAAGCAGGTCAGGTCGACCTGTAGGTCGACCCCCAGGTCGACTACATGGTCGACCTGGGTACCCAGGTCGACCCCTTGGTCGAGCTGGGTCCTGGGCGGGAAAATTCCCGCCCAGCCCAGTTCTGGTCCAGTTTTGGATTTTGAACTTGTTTTCGGGCTGTTTGAATTATAAATTGAATTTTGAAACTTCTGGAGGTCATAACTCCTTCATACGGAGTCCGATTTATGCAAACTCGGACTCTATCTCAAGCACAATTCTGAGACGAACGCAATGGCGTCACCCGTTTCCCTTAATTCTATCATTTAGAATTAATTATACTTTAATTTGTTAATTTATTATTAATAGAAAATTCGGGGTGTTACATTCTCCCCTCCTTAAAGGATTTCGTCCCCGAAATCTTCGAGTCTAGAAGAACGTATATCCTAACATCCAATCGTCCATCTACTCAACCAACAAACATAGGCGTCCACTGTCCTTAAAAGAATTCTAACGCTTCATGATCATATGCATAATGTGTGTATATGTCCTTATCTAATGCAAAAATTAGGCGGTCTACTGATTCAGTTGACCTCCTTAATGCGAATCATGTAAGTGTCATGAATCCATTATATATGCAAATTTTCCCTACTCATAATTCTACATGAGTGCGAAATCATTCATACAAATGTGACATCCGTATGACAACATATCAAGTTTCAACCACATACAAATACGAATACATATATGCATATGCAATATGAAGTGACTGAGCCGATCTAAAACCTAGGTTGTGTGTGTATATGCATCCAAGAGCAACCACTTGCAGCCATCAATCACAACATGTTTCAATTACATGTTTACATCCAGAGGGGTTTCTACCTAAGGATAAAGGATAATATCGAGGAGATATACCTAAAAAGATAGATATAAGCACAACTTAAGGAAAAAGAGAAACCAAAGATGTACCCTCAAAAAGAAAAGGGTAGGCTGCGCGTATTCTGTCCTCAGTTTCCCAAGTCGCGTCTTCCTCGGCGTCGCTCCACTGAACTTTGACAAGCTTGACTTTGCAGTTGCGTAGCTTTTTAACTTCAGTTCCTAGGATGCGGGTTGGAACTCTCCTCACAGTTGCTTCGCGTTCCACTTCGGCTTCTTCTAGAATGCTTGGCTCCACCACTTCCACAGATTCATGTAAACATTTCCGAAGATGAGAAACGTGAAAGACATTGTGAATTCCAGCCAACCTTTTGGGCAGCTCTACTTTATAAGCCATCTTCCCAATCTTCTCGATGATAGGGAACGGTCCTACAAATCTTGGTGCTAGCTTTCCTGCAGATCCAAAGCGAACGACGTTCCTTAAGGGAGATACCTTAACGAAAACCATGTCCCCAACCTCAAACTCAAGGTCGGTCCTTCTTTTGTTTGCGTAGTATTTCTATCTATCTTGGGCAGTCTTCATTCTCCTTCGTATCAAGTCCACTTTTTCTGAAGTCTCTCTAATCATGTCTGGCCCAAGTATAAGCTTGTCTGTAGACTCCCACTAATAAGTTGGTGATCGGCACGGTCTTCATACAAAGCTTCGAAGGGCATCATGCCGATGGTGGCCTGGTAGTTGTTGTTGTAGGTGAATTCCACTAAAGGAAGATGATCCTCCCATGTTTCTCCAAAGTAAAGAATGCACAGTCTCAAAAGATCTTCTAATACTCTGTTCACCCTTTCCGTCTGACCATTGGTTTGGGGGTGATAGGTCGTGCTCAAGCATAACTGTGTGCCTACAGCTTCTTGCAGACTCTGCCAAAATTCGCTTATAAAGATAGGATCTCGGTCACTCACTATGCTGGAGGTATTCCAAGGAGTCGAACTATTTCCTTGAGATAAAGAGACGCTAGAGACCAGGCAGTCCTTCTACTCTTGATAGGTATAAAGTGGGCGCTTTTTATGAGCCTGTCCACTATTACCCAAATGCTAGTATTGCCCCTTTTTGACCTAGGCAACCCATTAATGAAGCCTATTGAAATGCTATCCCACTTCCATTGCGGGACTTCTAGAGGATGAAACAGTCCTCCAGGCTTCTTTTGTTCCGCCTTGACCTGTTGGCATATCACGCACTTAGAGACGAAATCTGCCACATCCTTTTTCATGCCACTCCAAAAGAAAACTCTCTTTATGTCCTTGTACATCTTGTCTCCACCTGGGTGTATTGTCATCTTGGAATGGTATGCTTCCTCGAGAACCATTTTTACTAAATCCCTTGCTTGTGGGACGCATAGTCTTCCATCTCACCTCAGCCAACCCTTAACATCGATGGAGTACCTATTGAGGTGACTGGAAGCTTCACCCCTAATTAGTTTATCAATCACATCCACAAGCTGAGGGTCTTCACGTTGTGCGGCCCCTATTGAGTCTAAAAGAGTGGGTCGTACTTCTAGTGATGCCAACAAACCAGGTATAAAATCAGAGGAGGGCCTAAAGTCAAAACTAGCTATATACTCCAAGCTTTGGCTTTCTACAAAGAGAGGGCTTAAGGTTAGTTTCTTTCTGCTCAAGGCGTCTGCTATTACGTTGCCCTTACCAGGAGTATAGGAAATCTCAAAGTAATACGAGGCAAGGAACTCCATCCACCTTTGCTGCCTCAAGTTAAGATCTTTCTACGAGAAAAGATACTTCAACGATTTATGGTCAGTATATAATTTGAACTTCTCACCTAGGAGATAATGGCGCCAAGACTCAAGTGCAAAGACGATGGCGGCTAACTCAAGATCGTGGGTTGGGTAGTTCTTTTCATGAACTTTCAATTGTCTTCCACCATAAGCTACTACCTTCCCTTCTTGCATTAGAACAGTGCCTAGTCCCGTACCACAAGCATCCATGTATACTGTGAACATCTTGCTTCCATCAGGCAAAGTCAGAACTGGGGTTGTTGTAAGAGCCCTTTTTAAGCATTGGAAAGCAATATCACAATCCAAATCCCAAGTAAACGCCAGATTCTTCTTTGTTAGCCTTGTGAGTGGAGCTGAGATTTTCGCGAAATTTCTAATGAACTTACGGTAAAAACCGGCTAGCCCAAGAAAGCTTTGGACTTCGGTTGCATTTCTTGGTGTCTTCCAATCTTGCACTACCACCACTTTCGCGGGGTCCACAGCTAACCCTTCTTTGGACACTATATATCCAAGAAACCTTACTTCTTCTCTCCAAAAGTGGCACTTGGAGAATTTGGCTTTTAGCGAATGAACTCGAAGAGTTTCCATGATCTCCTTCAGATGCTGAGCATGTTCTTCCTCATTCTTTGAGAAGATCAAAATATCGTCTACGAAGACAACCACAAACTTATTGAGGAATTCTCTGAACACCCTGCTCATTAGGTCTACGAAATAAGCGGGTGTGTTTGTCAAGCCGAAAGGCATGACAAGCCACTCGAAGAAACCGTCTGGGGTTCTGAACGTCGTTTTATCAATGCTATCTTCAGCTACCCTTAGCTGATGGAACCCAGTAGCCAGATCAAATTGGGAGAAGACCGACGCACCTACAAGCTGATCAAACAAATCGTCTATTCGGGGAAGCAGGTGTCTATTCTTCTTAGTCAGCTTGTTTAGCTCCCTATAGTCCACACAAAGACGTAGTGAACCATCTGCTTTGGTGGCGAACACCACTGGAGCACCCCATTCCGAGATACTCCGCCTTATAAACCCTTTCTCGAGAAGCTCCTTAACTTGCTTACTGAGCTCCTTTCTCTCCTTTGGAGCCATGTGTCTGACAGGTATAGCTACGGGCTTTGCATTATCAACAAGATATATGCGGAAGTCTATTTCCCGCCTCGGAGGTAAGCCCTTTACCTCTTCAAAGACATCCGGATATTCCCGGACCACTCTAACCGACTGCAAATTCTCAACAGAATCATCAAGCGACTCTAGATAACTAAGCATAACAACATTCAAGGGATTACAAAAAATTTCTAGAGTGTTACCGAGCCGAGTCATGAGTCTAACCACTCTTTTCTCACAATCAAGAATGGCACCATTACTGGATAACCAGTCCATGCCTAAGATCAGTCCATATCCCGAGAAGCCCAAAACAAAGGCACTGCATCTAAACTCAACACTTAGAATAGAGATTTTCAAATCCACACAAAGCATTGACAAATAAGATGAGCCCCCAATTGGATTTGAAACAACCAAGGGATCTTCTATCATACTAGTGTCAAGGTGCAGTGATTCTACTAAAGCAGATGAAATAAAGGAGTGTGATGCACCGAAATCAAAGAGAGTGCGAACTGGATGATCATAGAGATAAACTAGGCTTTCTACAGAAATATTTCTACCTCGTTCCTGTGGAGGGGCCACCAGGCGTGAACCTGTCCCCCTGAAGTGGATCCAGTTCTCTGTCCCTGCCCCCGCTTCTTTGGGCAGTCCTTAGCCATGTGTCCAGTCTCGCCGCAATGGAAATAGCCACCATTCATCTTCGCCTTCTTCTTTCTGCAGTCTTTCACTATATGTCTAACAATGCCACAGAAATTATACTTTCTTTTTTCACGGCGTTTGTTGTTCTTCCCGCCTTTCTTTGAATCAGCCTTCTTGTTCTGTGACCCTTCCCCCTTCTTATCTTGAGGCACTTCTGCTTTTGCCCCTTTCTTGCCTTTATCTTCCTCGTGTAGCAGCGCCATGTCCACCAAGCTTTTATAAGTCGCTCCCATGGGTATATGGGTCATAGCAAGGCTATGTAGAGGCTTATTAAGACCTTTGGCGAAGCGAAGGGCCTTCTTGTGTTGGGTGTTTATTAAATCCAGCCCAAATCTGGCCAGCTGATTAAACTGATTGACGTACTCCCTGATCGTCATACTCCCTTGTTTAAGAGTTAGGAACTTCTCCATCTGCAGGCTTCTTTCAGCTTGGGAGAGGAATTTCATCTCAAACCTCATCCAGAAATCTTCCCAAGTTTCCACTGACCTCTCAGCATGGGTAACTTCCCACCAATAGGAAGCTTCATCTTTAAGCAACCACACTGCTAGCTGTATCTTTTGCCTATCGTCAATTTCGAAGATGACGAACAAATATTCGATCTCCTTCAGCCAGTTCCTTGCTACCACAAAGGATTCAGTTCCATAAAAGTCATTTCCACCCATTGCCTTGATGTCTCTACACGTCTTAGCGAAAGTATTTCCACGAGGAGGAGGAGGAGGAGGAACCGCTGCCACTGTGGGAGGAGGAATGTCTGTTGGGCCCGCACCATTGGCCCTAGCCTCTAGGTACCTTAGGAACCAACCAGGTATCGGTACTCCTTCTTGAAGGTTAAGATCTCCAGACATGCTGGAACAAAAAGGAAAGTATTCAAGACAAAAGGATAGAGAGATAGTGCATATGGCTTTGGGGAATTATGCCTTTTAAAAACAATGCTTTTCCTTAAAAAAATATGCTTCTTTAAACTTCTTTTTGAAAATAGTTTCAAAAACCTTTATCTAATCTGGTAAATCTGTGCTCTGATACCAAGTGAAACACCCCACCTCCATTAAGGTCACTCACAAAGGGAATGCCTTAACTTCGATGGAGGTATATAAGTAAAAGTCACAGATAAAACACAAGACGGATATAAACACATATGTATAAGCAGCGGAAAACAAACAGACTTTCATTTCATAAATACGTGTTCATACAAAACATTTTCATAATTGTCTCATAACAACTTCCAAAATATTACATCATCATTTCTGTCTTGATTATTAAATAAAGAAGCATAAATCATAATAAAAGTTGCATAAATCCCCATAGAACATGTCCAAAAGCCATAGCCAAGGAAAAAGAAGTCCAAACCATTGCAAAGAGTCTGACTAAGCTGGGTTGTTTCCTCCTTGTGGACCTAGAGGGGGGGACAGAAGAAAAGAAGACGAAAGAAAAATAGAGTTAGACATAAAGCCTGGTAAGTCTAGTGACTCTTCAGCATGAGAATAAGAAAAAGGGCGTGATAGGTATAAACTAGAAATAGGAAAGTATCATAAACTAAGATAAAGTAGTTTGAACCGAATATACTATCGCACCCCACACTATATCTCTGCACCTACTTGCATTGTCTCAACTGGCACCCCATGATCGGGGTGAAGTGATCCCCATTCTAAAGATCGGCTCCTACTCGCAAAATCATATGTGTCATACGGCCCTCAATGGGTGTAGATACCTATGCTTGTCCCACCATAGGGTGTATCAAGTCCCATGGTGACGAGACACAATCCTAGAATGCATAGGTTATACTACTAGTGCTCAGTGCCTTGTTTGGCTGCTCTGAAGTGTGTGCACGCCCGCACTCCATTAGAACCCACACGGCTGCACCAACCACCGTCGCTTTTGATCGCTTACAATTAGCCCAGTAATCGTGCCCCACCCTGCCTAGTTTCAGGGTACCATGATACCTAATTGGGTTACTGCTGAAATGGGTCCCCGTTACTAGGGTTTTCTAGTCAAACATGTTAAGTGGTTAAGTGTCTGCATTTACCTAACCCCACCCATCAGTTTAATTAACATGTTGAATTGGTTAAGTGTTTTAGGTAACTTAACCCTACCACCCTGACTTTCTGTCCTTAGCTTTTTAAAGCACCGACCACTCACATTAGACAAGTATTGTTACGGTTACTGGATGTTCCGGTCGGTTCCAGGCAGGTTTACACCGTAACTCAGTCAAACCTTGGGTCCTTATTGGGCTCAATGCTTAACCTCACACATTGGATAGGTATTGTTGTGACTAATGGACAGCCGGGTGGGTCCGGGCAGGTTTACATCACAACTCAATCCAACCTCGGGTTAAGCACACTCATATTTTCTAAATTTACATATTTGTCTCTGTTACTTGTTATATGTAAATTTGTTAACAATTAAATGTCATGGCCCACTTTCCAAGTTCATCATTTTTGGTATAAGGATTTTATACCATTTAAGTGCCACCAATTATAGGCATGTGCCAAACATGCTAATACATATATTTTTCACCAATTTATGTCAAGTTTCCTATAATTACAAATTTTTCCCAACGTTACCCCATCTAAATATTAGGCTAACAATCTTAGCCTAATTTTTCGTCCGCGTGATTTTTAACATATAATATTAGGCTAAAAACTTAGCCTAATTTAGCGTACACAAAATTGGCATTCATTAATATAAACATGATATAGGTGTAAACTTGGCATTTTTGGCATAGTCAGTATGAACATCATATGTGTGAATTTGTAACATAGGCTAAATCAACATACATATATTTGAATTTGCAACATAGGCTAAATCAACTTACATATATGTGAACTTGCATTGAAATAGGGGTCTAACTAAATAGGTGTCACATGAATTAGCATATGATTTAGACAACATAAGCCTAAACATGTTTAGATCTAGGCATAACATCGAACATCACTAGCATATGACAAGAATATGACATGTCCATAAAGTATGTATAATTTTATCACATGTGTGAACAAGATCCAATCATGTTTACTACTATAACATGAAATTATATTAAAATGGATCTTGGCATGGATCCAATTATGAACTTGCAACTTTTGTATAAACATATGAGCATGTATATGAACTTAATCATTTAGGCATAGAGGTTTCAGCATAAAGTATATACATGAGATCTTAACTTGGACATAACACATACAACCTATATTAAACACATAAACATATAGGTGTAAATTCTAACATTAACCATATACTTGTATGTGATGTTGCTTTCATTCTAAATGTACAATAGGATCAACATCAAATCAATTATACGACAAACATCCCAACCATTCACAATACAATCATTGCAATACAGATATGAATTAGCATCGTCGTTACACAATAGTAAAATTTCATTTCCATTTTACATCGAATCAAGTCTCAATTTTATTCCCATCGGAAAAATCACTATACTTACAAAAAACGACGAACTTGAATTCTGGATTCTGAGTTCTGAATTTGCAATGCTTTCCTTTGGGTAGATAAACGTTGTTTGAATCTTGTTTTTACTTTAGTTTTGCTCGTCTCTAAGCTTTCTTCAAGTGGAAGCTACCCTTGGCTTCCTTCCAGCAGCATGACGGCTCTAGCTCTATTTTATTTGTGTGAATTTAGGTTGGATACAAAGGTTGTTTATATAGAATTTCAAACTAATTAGAGCCGTGGGATGAAGCTAGAGTTAATCAAGGCCATCCGTCTCAAGAGAAGCCAATCAGAAAGTGAAAAATCAGCCCTAGTGACATAGCCAATCCCCAGAAACCAAGCCAGGACTATACCAAGCAGGTCAGGTCAACCAAGCAAGTTGACCTGGGTACCCAAGTCGACTACATGGTCGACCTGGGTACCCAGGTCGACCCCCTGGTCGACCTGGGTCCTGGGCGGGAAAATTTCCGCCTAGCCCAGTTCTGGTCCAGTTTTGAATTTTGAACTTGTTTTCGAGCTGTTTGAATTTTAAATCGAATTCTGAAACTTCCAGAGGTCATAACTCCTTCATACGAAGTCCGATTTACGCAAACTCGGACTCTATCTCAAGCACAATTCCGAGATGAACGCAATAGCGTAACCCTTTTCCCTTAATTCTATCATTTAGAATTAATTATACTTTAATTTGTTAATTTACTATTAATAGAAAATTCAGGGTGTTACAATACTTAATGGGTTACTGGTCTGATAAGGGCCCCCCATGCATGACACAAGCCTTCCACCTATGCTTCGTCCTCACTAAGGTTTCCCCACTTAACCCCATTCTTATTAATGTCTTCAAACATGTTTCAATCTTGGTTAAGTGCATCTAACAGTATTTCACATGCCACCCAAGGCACCCACTTAACTCCCCATGTCCCACCACATGTTTATCTGGTTAAGTGTTACTTAATTCATTTGAACCGTAACCTTGTAAAGACCTCCCACATTAGACTGGCATTTGCGGTTGCTGGATTTGTCGGGTGGGTCCGGGCAGTCTTATACCGCAAACGAGCCTAACCTCTTGTCTTTACAACTGTTACGCATTTAATTCATGCCTTTGACCTCTCACATTAGACTGACATTTGTGGCTGCTGGATTTGCGGGGCGGGTCCGGGCAGCCTTATACCACAAAATGTCTAACCTTGTGTCTTAGGCGGTTTATTATTACACATCTTTATTTACCCCCAAATTGGATTAATATCCCTATTCAAATTTGTCAGTAAATTCCAAATATACTTATGTCCTTAATTGTCACCTAAATTATGTCCATTTATTTCAAGTATACAAATTTTACCAATTATTGCCACAAATTAATTGTATGCCTTTTAAGGCCATTACATGCCAATTCTCAATATGTGTATATTCAATATTACCCCCATCGTCCCCACGTTGTTCGTTCGCTTATCATGTCATATATATATATATATATATATATTAGACTAGCAATTAGTCTAACACATAAAAGGGAAGAAACACCGCAAATTTGCATAACACACAAAATGGATCTAACTTACAAATAAGGATTACAACATATCTAGCATAAACTTTGTATTGTCATGAATCTAAACATAGGTCTAAAGATGTGAACTTGCATATATGAATATAGTTTTCACCCAAACTTGCATAGGCCATAGTCACAAACTTGCATAAAACTATGTATGTCATAGATCTAAACCTAAAGGTGTAAACTTGCATATATGTGAATCCACTTTCTACCTAAACTTGCATATAGTCATTTTACTTGGTTCACATGTAAACTTGTGTGCAATTCACATAGAAACTAGCATATAATCTACACCCAAACCTGCATATAAAATGATGTCAAACATGAATCAAGTTGAACATAGGTGATTGGGCATATATAAAGGGATCCACAACAAAAACTATCATTATGAACAACTAGCATATATTCACAAAATATCACATTTTTACAATGTTTCACAAACATAGCCATATAACCCAAATTATAACTCAACCTAATTAACTTGTTAATTATCTTAATAAAGAAATCGAACTCAAAACTCAAAGAAGGTCTTGAGTTCTGGGATCTGTGTTCTGTAGTTGAATTAGCTCGCCTTTGAAGTAGACAAATTCGTCGTTGTTGTTATAGACTTGAGCTAAATTGAGTTGGTTAGCTTTTCTTTGCTCCTAGTTGGTGGCAGCTACTCTAAGTTGCGGGGTGATAGCATGACGGCCATGGTTCTAATTTTTATTAGGTTTAGGGTTTGAGTCTACATGTGTTTATAAAGAGATTATGATTAATTTAGGCCATCCGATCAATCTAGAAGAAACCTGAACCATCCAAAAAGCCAACTCAGCCCTAATGACTCAGTAGCAGCTCAGAATTGGGCTTAATTCAATTCTGCCTGACGGGGGTAGGTCGACCCCCAGGTCGACCCTATAACGACCCGCATTCTACGCATCACAGGATCGTAGATTATTTATTTCTTTCACATAAGAAGTCGTATGGTCATGTAACTTCGGAGACGACTATAGGGGTTATTTCCCATGTTCATGATTTTTGTCGATTTTTAAATGACCGTTTTTGCCCCTGGCTAATACTGTTTTGGCCCAAACTTTTGATTGGAAAGGAATTTTGACTAAAACCACTTCCATTGGCTTTGGATGATGGTTTACCTTTCCGTAGAGTTGTCACATTAGCCAAACGGACTCACCGTTTGGGAGATATGGCTGAAACAAGTTTCAGATAGTGAAAAACAGCTTAATTGGGCTTAATTGGGTAATTAACAGCTAGGCCCAAAGGGGAATTTCGGGATTAGGAATTTAAAAGGGCTGTTAGGGTTTGGAGAATACCTTTTTCTCATTTTTCAGCCGTCACTATTCATTCCTCTTAACCTACCCATGGCCTCCACTCTCTAAATTTCTTCAAAACACCCCTAAACCACTTTCTAATTGAAGATTAGGCTTAGCAACATCAAATTAAGAAGAGATATCACCAAAGCAAGGTTAGAGCTGCTGTTAGACATCAGTATTAGTGCCAAATAGAGATTTATTTCAGATCTGAGTTTTATTTGTGGCTAAGGTGAGTGATTAGCATTGTTTTGACACTAATTACAGTTAATTAGAGTGATTATTGATAATTAGCGAATTTATACATTAATAAATTCTGGAAAAATATTCATAAAATTCGAAATATTGTTTTAGACCTCTGTTAGAAGTTTGGGTTAATTTGGTTAAGTTTTGCTAATCATATCATTAAATTTTGCCTAAACATGCTTAAGGGAAAATATGGGGTTTTGGGTATGTTTGGTCCATTTTACATGCTAGGATTGTTGTTTTGCTGTTTGTGGATGATTGTACATGTTGCTATGACTGTATAATATGCTTTGCGGTTGTCTAGAAGTGTTAGGTTGGTCGAAAACGCCGTCGAATGGCATAAACAGTCGCTGGAAGAAGTTGCAGGAAAATATGCAGGGACCGGATTGGATTGCCCCTACCCAAATCGAACAGAACCGCTCACACCATCCGACCCGATCGCAATCCATCTCCACGAGCTGCTCCACCTTGAAGGACACGAGCTTGAAGGCCCGACCCGATCCGGAGATCTCCACGATCCGATCCGCTTGTGGTGATGGAACCCAACCCGAACCGCCTGGAGCTTGTGAACTGATAGCCGAGAAGTTCTCCGACCCGATCCGCCTCTCTTGGGCATGTGCCACCCCGACCCGGCCTGTATGGTCACTCCCGAACCGATCCGCCAGAGGTTCCTTGATCCGACCCGGAGCAGAGAGGAGGGCTTGAGCTTCTTGTACCTCGAAGGGAGACCACTTCCGAACCGATCCGATTGCTTATGATGATGACCAAGAAGTGAACCAGGAAGCTTGAATGCGAGGCATGGGTTGCAGACCAAATGAAGACAGATCCGGAGGAGAAGACCAAAACCCGAGATGCAAAGGTAGTCCAAAAGGGAAGTTGTACTTAGGATCCGGTTGGGAACCAATGAGTTGACTTCATGAGTTGGGGTTTGCAGCGGGACGTGTGCGAAGGGGTTGTCGATGTCTGTAACTTTGTATCACTATGTGTAGGGAGTACGTGAACGGATTCAGGGCCACAGTGGCCTAGGTACGACTAAAGAGCTATAGACCAATGAAGTGGTGTCATTTGTAAAGATTTGGTCATGACTTCATGGGGTAATCTTGGTAGTAGCAGTAGTTATACAAGTCGAACTCTGTCATTACTTCGATGGGTCTAGTGATTGACAGTGGTGGACATCGTATGCTTTACGTACTGAGTGAGAGATGTGAGGATGGTTGCTATGTTTGATTTGTTTGCCATCACTATGACATGCACACCCCCACCCCCGTATTTTTTTACACCATGTGTTAGTGGCACCTTTGAGTATTGTACGGTATGTAGTGCTAACTCTTTGGTTGCAGGTCCAGGTTCAGGTATGGTTTAGTATACCTGTTATTGTTCTATTTACTGCTTATTGCTCATACCAGACATTTTGTCTGACCCAGAGTTTTATGTCTCTTCTTATTACTCTGGATGCTCTCACGAGCAGACTAGAGACAGGTTAGGTGGTATGCACGAGTAGCTGTACCGAAGGCGAGCAGGAGGCTTCCACGTATGATACATATATATATATTTTCTCCCTGTGTTGCAGCGGTCACTACTTTGGGCATTAGTGGTGTACCTTTCTTTCTTTTGTTTAGAGACAGTAATTTGGAAAGTTGTAATAAGCTGTATTTGGATTTCTGCTACTCTGATGATGATGTTGATGTTGGTTTTAGTTATCAGCTTATGCACTGTCTCGCCTGTTTTATGTCAAGTATATTATTATTATATTTTGTTCCATGTGCTGTGAGACATTCTACAGGTTTTTGATTAGTTCATTCTCTTCTTTCCTTTCTTTGGCGACCGTTCCGTTCTAGTTGGGCATGTGTACAGCGCACTTTCGGAGAAAATGCCAGCTGGTGCAGGGCGGGCCGTCACACTTGGTATCAGGCTCTAGGTTGCGTAGTTAACCTAGGGAAAGACACCAGGGAGAGATAATACGTATACGAGAGCGCGTATTTTTGATTATTTTGATTTTCCAAAGCTATATATATATACTATTAGTATAGTTAAGGATGAAGTCGCACTGCACTGGCACCACTATGGAGATGGTTAATCGTTTTCTCTTTACAGATTGAACGATGAGCCGATATGCAAGGGTACCGGTAGAGGAGCCAATAATGGGAATGTTGCTGATATGAGGACGATGTTTACTGACCTCATGAGAGAGATGCTTAGGGATGTGTAGAGAGCAGCTCCCAATGCTGATAATGGTGGTGGTCCAATAGTGCAGGCGCCTAGGGCCGATTCCGCCAAGATGAACAAGGATTATACTAGTCTTGGTAGGAAGCCATTCCACGGAACGGAGTCGGCTACTGATGTTCATGGTTGGTTGGATAGCTGCGAGCATATCTTCGAAGATTTGGGTATCCAGGATGCAATGAAAAGAAGGCTAGCATCCCGTTAGCTGCATGGACGGGCAATAAATTGGTGGAATGCTATAAAGGCAGCTACTCTCGAGGATCAGATTACTTAGGATCAGTTTAAGGTTCGCTTTAGCGATAAGTTCATTGCAGCTGCTCAGAAGTCAGTGTTGTTTAAGAAATTGTTGGAACTCAAGCAGAATGGCAGAGCTATCTCGGAGTATATTGCCGAATTCGACACTTTGTCGAAATATGGGTTATCTCTTATTGATACTGCCGAGAATAAGAACGAGAAGTTCATAACTGGTTTGGATGGATACTTGGGGGAAAGGCTTATTAACCACATCAATGAGACGTTTGAGTCGATTGTGGGGAAAGCATTGAGGTCAGAGAGTCTTTACCCTAAGTCGAAAACTGAGGTTGCATCTGCAGAGGAGCCAAAGTCGCAAGCAAGCGGTGGAGGCAAGAATGGTTCTCAGAATAAGAGAAAGAAGAATCAGACCAAGGATGGTCAGAAGAAAAGGAATAAGCAAGACGTTGAGTGCTTCAGCTGTGGTAAGAAGGGCCATTATGCTAGTAATTGTCGGGCCAAGCCAGCGGATAGGAAGTGCTTCAACTGTGGCCAGGTGGGACATCACAAGGACAAGTGTACGCAACCCCCTAAAGAAAAGCAGGTGGTGAAAGCATATGCCCTTAATGCTATTCCTTCTTCGTCGAATACCCCAACTGCGGCGGAGAAGGGAAAGAATGTCGTTATTCAAGGTATGCTTTCTATTTATGATGTTCCTGTTAGATTTTTGTTTGATACCGAAGCTTCCAGTTCTTTCATATCTAGTGACCTAGTATATAGGTTGGGATTGGAGCCCGAGATTGTCGATAGACCTTTAGTAGTGACGAACCCGATTGGTGGTTCAACTAACCTTAGCATGATTTGTTGTAATGTGGTCTTATCGAGTCATGGATGCATGTTTGTTTGTGATTGCTTCGTTTTGGGCTTTACTGGGTTTGGAATTATTTTGGGAGTCGATTGGCTCCAAAGATACGAGGTGGTGGTAGACTGTGAGGGCTTTTTGGTGACAGCTAGTGCGGATGATCGGCAGAGGGTAGTGTTTGGTGGTCTACTTAGTGATGGGGTAATGGCTAGTTTTCTAAATTCCCTTGACATCCCGCATGGTAAGTTGTCAGGTTTGCCCATGGTTGGCCAGTATACGGACGTCTTCGAAGAAGTGACCAGGCTTCCACCACACCGAGAGATTGAGTTTCGTATTGATTTAGTGAAAGATGCCAGACCTATAGTGATGCCACTTCGTCGTATGGCACCAAGGGAGAAGCGAGAGCTCGGGGTGCAAGTCAGCGATCTTTTGAAGAAGGGATTTATCAGAAGGAGTGTTTCTGAATGGGGAGCACCAGTTGTGTTTGCTACCAAGGCGGATGGTTCCCTTCGATTGTGTGTAGACTACCGCGAGTTGAATAAAGTGACGAGGAAGAACAAGTATCCTCTACCCCGGATAGATGATTTGTTTGATCAGTTGAGTGACGCGAGAATATTCTCTCAGCTGGATCTCGTGATAGGTTTTCATCAGCTTAGAGTGGAAGCTGAGAGTATAGCCAAAACGGCATTTTGAACGCCGTCTGGATTTTATGAGTGGTTGGTCATGCCATTCGGGCTGACCAATGCACCAGCATATTTTGTGGATCTTATGAATAGGGTATTCAGAGATGAGTTGAATAAGTTTTTTCTTGTGTTCGTGGATGATATTTTGGTCTACTCAAGGACAGAGGAAGAACACAAGGAACATTTAAGAATAGCGATGGAGGTGTTGAGAAAACACCAATTGAAAGCAAAGTTTTCTAAGTGTCACTTCTGGAGGAGAGAAGTGAGATTCTTGGGCCATGTTGTTTCAGAGAATGGTATTGCCGTGGATCCTGCGAAGGTGGCTACGGTACAAGATTGGTCAATGCCCAAGAATGCAATGGACATAAGAAGTTTCTTGGGATTAGCTGGATATTATCGTAAGTTTATCCAAGATTTCTCTAAGATAGCAGCACCGTTGACTCAGTTGACCAAGAAGAATCAAGCTTTCATCTGGGACGAAAAGTGCGAGAATGCATTCAAGGGTCTAAAGGAAAAGTTGACATGTGCACAATTGTTAGTCATTCCTAAGGGGAATGAAGAGATGACAGTATATACAGATGCATGTGGTACCGGACTAGGTGCTGTATTGATGTAAGGAGGTAGGGTTGTAGCTTATGCAAGCCGGCAGCTGAAACCGCATGAGAAAAGATACCCTACCCATGATTTGGAACTGTGAGTGATCGTGTTCGCATTGAAGATGTGGAGACATTATCTCTTGGGAGAAAGATTCGAGATGTTTACCGATCATAAGTCATTAAAGTATCTCTTCTCTCAGAAGGATCTAAATCTCCGACAGCAAAGATGGTTAGAATTCTTGGCATCCTATGATTTCGACATCGCATATACACCAGGAAAGGGCAATGTGGTGGCTGATCCATTGAGTTGGAGACATGCCAGTTTAGGGGCTATGTTTCTTAAATGGAAGTAACTGGAGTACATCGCTGGATATGATTTCAGACCAAAGTGCGAATTGGATCCAGAAATGTTAGCAAGTTTGACGATCAGACCCACTTTGATGGAGCGGATTGGTTCCAGTCAGAGGAACGATCCTAACCTATTGGAAATCATCTCAAAGTTAGAGATGGGAATCGACGGAGAGATGAACAATTATGGGCTTGATCGAGATGGATGGCTTAGGAAGGATGGAAGACTAGTTATACACAATGCCAATGGATTGAGAGATGAAGTGCTTAGAGAATGTCATCACTCAAAACTGACTATACATCCCGGTGGTAACAAGATGTATCGAGACATGAAGCAAACCTACTACTGGGAAGGGATGAAAAGAGACATTGGGAAGTTTATATCTAAATGCATGAATTGCCAACTAGTTAAAGCTGAGCAAAAGAAGCCTAGTGGTTTGCTACAACCATTAGAAATTCCAGAATGGAAATGGGAACAAGTGTCAATGGATTTCATTGATGGGTTACCAAGAACTAGGTCGGGCCATGATAGCATTTGGGTGATTGTGGACCGATTGACTAAGAGTGCAAGGTTTATACCCGTCAAGTCAAACAGGACGATAGCTAGGTTAGCAGAATTGTTTATAAAGTGGGTAGTGAGATTTCATGGAATACCCAGAGGCATTGTGAGTGACCGAGATTCGTTGTTCACTAGTGGATTTTGGAGAAGCTTACAAGAGGCGTTAGGATCAGAATTACATCTCAGTACTGCGTATCATCCTCAAACCGACGGACAGACATAGAGGGTGAATCGAGTGTTAGAAGATCTCTTAAGAGCCTGTGTATTGGATTTCGATGGATCATGGGATGACCATTTGCATCTAGTAGAGTTTGCATATAATAATAGTTATCAATCCAGTATCGGTATGGCTCCGTTTGAAGCTTTGTACCGGAAACCGTGCAACTCACCGTCATGTTTGGTAGAAACTGGTGAGAAGTTTGTGCTTGGACCCGATGTGATAAGAGAAACATCAGCTAAGATTAAGATTATCCAACAGCGAATGAAGGCTGCCCAAGATAGACAGAAGAGTTATGCTGATAAGAGGAGAAGAGAATTGAAGTTCTCCATTGGCGACTTGGTGTTTGTCAAGATTTCTCCGTTGAAGAGCGTGATATGATTTGGCAGGAGATGCAAGTTAGCACCAAGATTTGTTGGTCTATTCCCAGTTCTTGAGCAAATTGGGAATTTGGCATACAAAGTTGAATTACCAGAGAAGATGGCAGGAGTTCACAACGTATTTCATGTTTCCCAGTTAAGGACATTCGTACACGACCCAGATGTGACTATTTCACCTGATCAGTTGGATGATATTGAAGTTGAACCCGAGGCGGTTGGGAACCGCAAGCCTATGCGTATTGTTGGGAATGATACGAAGCAACTTCGAAGGAAAGCGGTGAATCTAGTCAAAGTTCAGTGGGGCGAGAATGAGAATGACTGTACTTGGGAGACAGAGGAGAGCATTAGGAAGACGTATCCAGAACTCTTCGCCTGGTAAGATTACAGTTTCAATTTAGTCTTTCCGCATGCTAGGATAGGTTTGTTTTGTTTGTTTTGCATGATTGATTGTTGTTTGTGGCTGGTAGGCATGTGGGATTTTTTGTATGTTTTGGGTTAAGTAATTTCGGGGACGAAATTTCTTAGGCGGGGGGGGGGGGGGGGGGGAGAGTAACGACCCGCATTCTACGCATCGCAGGATCGTAGAATATTTATTTCTTTCACATAAGAATTCGTATGGTCATGTAACTTCGGGAGACGACTATTGGAGTCATTTCCCATGTTCATGATTTTTGTCGATTTTTAAATGATCGTTTTGCCCCTATCTGATACTGTTTTGGCCATAACTTTTGATTGGAAATGAATTTTGACCTGAAACCACTTCTGTTGGCTCCGAATGATGGTTTACCTTCCCGTAGAGTGGTCACATTAGCCAAACGGACTCACCGTTTGGGAGATATGGCTGAAACAAGTTTCAGATAGTGAAAAACAGCTTAATTGGGCTTAACCGGGTGATTAACAGCTAGGCCCAAAGGGGAATTTCGGGATTAGGAGTTTAAATGGGCTGTTAGGGTTTGGAGAATACTTTTTTCTCATTTTTCAGCCGTCACTATTCATTCCTCTTAACCTACCCATGGCCTCCACTCTCTAAATTTTTTCAAAACACCCCTAAACCACTTTCTAATTGAAGATTAGGCTTAACAACATCAAATTAAGAAGAGATAGCACCAAAGCAAGGTTAGAGCTGCTGTTAGACATCAGTATTCGTGCCAAACAGAGATTTATTTCAGATCTGAGTTTTATTTGGGGCCAAGATGAGTGATTAGCATTGTTTTGACACTAATTACAGTTAATTAGGGTGATTAGTGATAATTAGCAAATTTATACATTAATAAATTATGGAAAAATATTCATAAAATTCGAAATATTGTTTTAGACCTCTGTTAGAAGTTTGGGTTAATTTGGTTAAGTTTTGCTAATCATATCATTAGATTTTGTCTAAACATGCTTAAGGGAAAATATGGGGTTTTGGGTATGTTTGATCCATTTTACATGCTAGGATTGTAATTTTGCTGTTTGTGGATGATTATACGTGTTGCTATGACTGTATAGTATGCTTTGTGGTTGTCTAGAAGTGTTAGGTTGGTCGAAAACGCCGTCAAATGGCGTAAACAGTGGCTGGAAGAAGTTGTAGGAAAATATGCAGAGACCGGATCAGATTGCCCCTACCCGAACCGAACCGAACCGCTCACACCATCCGACCCGATCGCAAGCCATCTCCACGAGCTGCTCCACCTTGAAGGCCATGAGCTTGAAGGCCCGACCCGATCCCGAGCTCTCCACGATCCGATCCGCTTGTGGTGATGGAACCCGACCCGAACTGGCTGGAGCTCGTGAACTGATAGCCGAGAAGTTCTCCGACCCGATCCGCCTCTCTTGGGCATGTGCCACCCCGACCCGACCCGAGTGGTCACTTCCGAACTGATCCGCCAGAGGTTCCTCGATCCGACCCGGAGCAGAGAGGAGGGCTTGAGCTTCTTGTACCTCGAAGGGAGACTACTTCCGAACCGATCCGATTGCTTATGATGATGACCACGAAGTGAACCAGGAAGCTTGAATGCAAGGCATGGGTTGCGGACCAAATGAAGACAGATCTATAGGAGAAGACCAAAACCGAGATGCAAAGGTAGTCCAAAAGGGAAGTTGTACTTAGGATCCGGTTGGGAACCAACGAGTTGACTACATGAGTTGGGCTTTGCTGCGGACGTGTGCAAAGGGGTTGTCGATGTCTGTAACATTGGATCACTATGTGTAGGAAGTACGTGAACGGATTCAGGGCCACAATGGCCTAGGTACGATTAAAGAGCTATAGACCAATGAAGTGGGGTCATTTGTAAAGATTTGGTCATGACTCCATGGGGTAAGCTTGGTAGTAGCAGTAGTTGTACAAGTCGAACTCCGTCATTACTTCGATGGGTCTAGTGATTGACAGTAGTGGACACCGTATGCTTTACGCACTGAGTGAGAGATGTGAGGATGGTTGCTATGTTTGATTTGTTTTTCATCATTACGACATGTACACCCCCACCCCCGTATTTTTTTTACACCATATGTTAGTGGCACCTTTGAGTATTGTACGGTATGTAGTGCTAACTCTTTGGTTGCAGGTCCAAGTTCAGGTATGGTTTAGTATACCTGTTATTGTTCTGTTTGCTGCTTATCGCTCATACCAGATTTTTTGTCTGATCCAGAGTTTTATGTCTCTTCTTATTACTCTGAGTGCTCTCACGAGCAAACTAGAGACAGGTTAGGTGGTATGCACGAGTAGCTGTACTGGAGGCGAGCAGGAGGCTTCCACGTATGATACATATATATAGATATTATCCCTGTGTTGCAGTGGTCACTACTTTGGCCATTAGTGGTGTACCTTTCTTTTTTTGTTTAGAGACAGTAATTTGGAAAGTTGTAATAAGCTGTATTTGGATTTCCGCTACTCCGATGATGATGTTGATGTTGGTTTTAGTTATCAGCTTATGCACTGTCTCGCCTGTTTTATGTCAAGTATATTATTATTATATTTTTTTCCATGCGCTGTGAGACATTCTACAGGTTTTCGATTAGTTTATTCTCTTCTTTCCTTTCTTTGGCGACCATTCCGTGCTAGTCGGGCATGTGTACAGCGCACTTTCGGAGAAAATGTCAACTGGTGCGGGGCGGGCCGTCACAGACCCCTAGGTCAACCCCCAGGTCGACCTATAGGGTAGGTCGACACTAAGGTCGACCTGGCCTGGGGCGGGAAATTTCCCGCCCTGCCCGGTTCTGAGTCTGAATTCGTTTTTGAATTTAAATTTGAATTTCGGGAAACTTCCGACAGCCATAACTTCTTCATACAAAGTCCAATTTATGCAAACTCGGATTCTATCTCAACCAGAATTCTGAGACGAACACAATGGCGTAACACGTTTTCCTTGATTCTCACATTTAAAATTAATTATTCCTCAATTCGTTAGTTTAAGGTTAACAGAAAACATGGGGTGTTACAGTTTCCACTTGTCCCCTTATGTGTCTTTACCTCCTTACTCCTCCTTTCCTATATAAGGAGCTCTTTACTTCATTTTTTATCATCCATTTTCATTTTTTCTACCTTCCTTCTTAAGCTTATGGCCATGGTTTCCATGGCATAAGTCTTCCTCTTTTCCACCACCACCTTGCCAAAGTTCATCATCATCCTCCTCCTCCTCTTATAATATAAAGATAGAGAGATTAGTGTATGTTATATATATATATATGTTGGTGAAGAAGACATTGCGCCGAAATACTGTCCGACGGTTCACTCAGCTAGGCTCGCCTACCGTGAAGATTTGGAAAGCTGTTAGGTGAGAACCCTTTAATCATGGTTTATATATTTAATTAGTAGTTAGACTAATTTAAATATAGTGATGAATTATTATTGGTTAATGATGATTGATGTTTGTTGTGATGGATGATGGATGCGTAGTTTAGAACACACACACTATTAAGCGTTAGTGTTATAACGCTTGTGCACAGTTATGATATATTTAATTATGTTGATGATGGTTGCTATAGATGTTTATAATGGTTGTGTAACAACCCGGAAAATCAGAAACAATTTAAAAAATTTATTTTTAGAAATTTTAACAGAAAATGTTTCAGAATTTAAAAATTCCATTTTTAAATAATAACAAAGCTATTAAAATAGCCATTTTGCAAATGACCTCCGTTTTAGATGAAACCATTTTTGTTGGATTCGGAATGTCAAATTATTGCTAGGTTTAAATTTCCATAATTTTTAGAATTAATATGTGAGCGTGGTAAATTAAGATGCGTTTGGTTATTTTTATTGAATTGGATCAACCATTAAAAAGGCCATTTTTCAAACGGTCACCAAATTCGACGAAATTAATTTTGTTAAGACTGTATCATCGAAACATAGCTAGATTTATTTTTCGGGAATTTTTGGAATCAGTATGTGGCCTCGGTAAATTAAAATGTACGTTCAAATTTAATATTAAATGTTTTATATTTTAATTTAAAGAAAAATAGGCTGAAACGGTCAAATAGGCTTACAAAACATAGTCCATTGTGTCCGGGATGGGGTATTTGGCTAGCGGCGACAGTCGCTGGGCTGGATTTGGAGTTAGTATGAGTTAACGGGCTTTTTTGAAAATTAGAGAATTAAATAATATAATATTATAAATATAGGATTAACAAACTCTAAACCTCATTCCAGAGCCGCCGCCATCTTTTCATTAATGGCCAGAATTGCTCAAAACTTTTTCCCCCAATAACTCTCAATCCTCCCAGTAAAATCATTCCATCCTTTGGAGAATATTGTAGAGATTTCTCCATTCTTCAAATCCATACGGACAACGCTATCTATAGTTGTGTATTTCGCTCGCACCAAGGCCTTGAAGTCCATCCACATCAACCGCCGTCCCGCCTCCCTGGTCAGATCGAGTTCGCCACCGTGGGTCCCCCCGGTGCGCCGCTCTCCCCTCTCTGACGTGGCGCTGTCCGATCGTCGCAAAATAGAGTGTGTGGATCGTATAATCATGACCTAAGTTTGAACAAATCAGAAAAGAAAACTGAAGGTAGAAGAAGAGGTATATTTTTAAATTAATTAATTTATTAATAAAATTTTAAAACTATGAACCTTTAAAAATTGTAACTTGTTCCTGCGATATCGAAATCACATGAAACAGGAACCGTTTGGATCGTGGCAGTGTCTACTACATTTTAGAAGCGACCAAGGAAATTTAGACCGATCTACAATTTTTGAAGAATTCAAAATCACTGTGAGATCTCTAATTTAAAATAAAATTTATTATTGATTTCAATATGAAATTCATATATGTGTGGTACAAAATTTGAGATGATTGTTTGTGATTGCGATGAACTAATGGATTGAACTGTATATATAAGAAAATAAAATATTCATGTTTGTTAGAAATTGTTCGTACAATAAAAATCATATCTTTTATTGTATATATGAAAATAAATTATTCATGTTTGTTAAAATTGTTTATACAATAAAATTTCTTTTTATTGTATATGTGAATCATAGAAATTGTTAAATTTGTGTATACAATAAAATTCCCTTTTTGTTGTATATGTGAATCATATAAATTGTTAAAATTGTTTATACAATAAAATTCCCTTTTTATTGTATATGTGAATCATAGAAATCGATAAAATTGTTTATACAATAAAATTATCTTTTTATTGTATATGTGAATCATAGAAATTGATAAAATTGTTTATACAATAAAATTATCTTTTTATTGTATATGTGAATCATAAAAATTGTTTATACAATAAAATTACCTTTTTAATAGTATATGAGAATCATAGGATTTGTCAAAATTGTTTATACAATAAAATTTATTTTTATTGTCTATGTGAATCATAGAAATTGTTAAAATTGTTTATACAATAAAATTTCTTTTAATTGTATCTGTGAATCATAGAAATTATTAAAATTGTTAATATAATAAAATTACCTTTTTATTTGTATATATGAATCATAGAATTTGTCATAAATTGTTTATACAATAAAAATTTCCTTTTATTTGTATATATGGATCATAGGAATTGTCATGTTGGAAATAATTGTTTATACAATAAAAAATTACTTTTTTATTGTATATATATGAATTACAAATTTATCATGTTTTAGAGAAAAATAGACAAACATTAAAAATGACATTTTTAATGTATGTTTTGATTCATTATAAAAAAAAGTCATGTTTTAAATAAATTGTTTAAACATTAAAAATAACATTTTTAATGTATGTTTTGATTCATCATTAAAAAGAATCGTGTTTCAGAGAAAAATAGACAAACATTAAAAATGACATTTTTAATGTATGTTTTGATTCATTATGCAAAAAGTCATGTTTTAAATAAACTATTTATACATTAAAAATTACATTTTTAATGTATGTTTTGATTCATTATTAAAAAGAATCATGTTTTAGAGAAAAATAGATAAATATTAAAAATAACACTTTTAATGTATGTTTTGATTCATTTAAAAAAAAGTCTTGTTTTAAATAAATTGTTTAAACATTAGAAATGACATTTTTAGTGTATGTTTTGATTCAATAGATAAAAAGAATTACATGTTAAAAAGAATGACGTGTTAAAATAGAATTTGCAATTAAAAATGTTACATTTAATATGTTTGTTCAGATAAAAAGAATGACATGTTAAAATGGAATTTATCATTAACATATTACATTTAACATGTTTATTTTGATTAAAAGGAATGACATGTTAAAATAGAATTTGCAATTAAAAATGTTACATTTAATATATTTGTTTAGATAAAAAGAATGACATGTTAAAATGGAATTTGTCATTAACATGTTTATTTAGATAAAAAAGAATGACATATTAAAATGGAATTTGCCATTAACATGTTACATTTTACATGTTTGCTTAGATAAAAAAGAATGCATATTAAAATAGAATTTGCCATTACAATGTTACTTTTAACATGTTTGTTTAGGTAAAAAGAATTACATGTTTGCTTATTAAAATATAATCGTTTACATGTTAGCGAAGGAGAAAAATGTTCATTAGTTAAATGATGTCATTTACATGTTAGTGATGATTAGAAAAATAATAATATGTTTTGATTCATTAAAATGTAATCACTTACATGTTAGCAAAGTAGGAAAATGATTATATGTTAATATATGTTTTGTTTGTTGAAAACATCACTTTTAACATATTTGTGAAATCGTCAAACGATATGTATATGTATATATATATATATATATATTAAAATTAAATGAATCACGCGCGGTATTTTGCGTTTCGGAATCGTAACTTTAAACGATTATATAGAAAGATCCGACCGTCGGATTTTCCCAAAATTGGAACCGTTAGGTTCGCTTTGGAAAGATCTTCCCAATGATATTAAATTTGTTAAGATCCAACGGTTAGATTTTGAGAAATATGTAATTCAAATTTGGATAAAAACAGCGCCAGGGCCACGTAACGACCTGAAATGTCATTCGAATTAAATAGGTTATTTTTATATAAATAAAAATAGCGATAAATCGTTATAAAATAATATTAATGATATAAAATGATTTGAATTATATATATTCGAGAATTATTTGAAACGAACGAGTTCAATCTCATTTCAAATAATTATACGATGATTTAAATTCGAAGACATTGAAGACGGTGGTTGAAGACGAGCGATCTTCACATTGAATGGATGACTACTAATGCCCTGGATTGGTTTGCTCCCAGGAAAGGGTTAAAATGGTAGTTGTCCGGACGTACTTATTGATTGTTCGGATATGAGAGAACCTCTCTTCCGTATTAGACATACGGGACGAGAAATAAGGTGCCTCCAGTTTCATTCAGACCTAGAACGGACTTGTAAATGGATGTGTGTCTGACATTGGACTTCGTTCTGTGTGAATTGATTTCTATTAAATATATATCTGTTTGGTGGCGGAGAATTTATTCTCTTGCTTAACACCCTTCTCTAAGACATACGAGCCTAGAGGTTATATATTGATAGACATCAGTCGCATGGCGTGGATTGTCAATGTGACATACCAAGATGCAAGTGATCAAGGCTTTTGTTGAAAAGCAGAGCCTTGTGGTTGATGATCAAAGCACAGCTTTAATTAGCATAGCTTTGTGTATAACGTTACTTCACGAGCCTCACACCGGGTATGAGTGAAAAATGGAATGAGGACCGTAGGAAGGACTTGCGTTTCTTTCTAGATAGAAATGGTGTCATGGTATGGAGCCCAGACATTTTTTTTACTTATGTGGATGATGGATTGTGAGGGCCCTCGGATATTGGTCGCTACTGGCCAAGTGATAGGTCCTATAGGACCGGGAAACATATTGTTCAAGAATAACCAATCCACTAAAGTATTTGTGGATCAGCCCTACCGCTAAGCAGGGCTCGCCAGCGTCCGAGTCCTGAGGCATTTGCTAGAGTGTCTCGAAATCGGTGAGGATGATTCCTAGCTCGACTCATGATGGAAACCCAATTTTTAATACGACATTACCGATTTGATTGTAAACCTATATATAGCGACATAGTATATGGTAGCTATACCGTCTAGGATTGATACATTTAATTTGAAAGTGTTTTAAATTGATTAGACACTAGTAATAATATCAAATGATTATTGTTTTATACGTATCAATCATGTTTGATCATTATAAGGTAAAACTCTATCCTTCAGTTTGCGTTGCATTGTGTGATGGGACTTGAGTCTTAAAATGGTTTCAATTTTCTAAAAGGCATTGCGTTGTTTTAAAAGATTCACTTATGCACTGACAATCCAATGAAGTAAACTCGTTCCGTGTTAGCGGCGTGGTCCTGTGATTAGCCTTATTATTAGATAAGTTAAGTAAGATTTCTCATACCAGTCCCATGACTGACTCGTAGTTTGTTTTCACTTGCAAACTCGGGTGCCCTTATTTTTACACGAGCAGCCAAGTAAACAGGTAACAAGCTTATTTTGGATATTCACCGCAGCATGGTGTGCTCTTTTGGCAGAAAACGAAGACTATCTTTATCTTTTATCTCTATTTTGGGACATTTAAACATCACTTTATCTATGATGTATTTGAGGATGTTCTAGACTTATTTTTTATTTGTGGGAACCTTTATGTACTAAGTAGTATCCTGTGTCTGTGCAACTCTGATGTTGATGACACTTATGATTCTGCTGCTATGACGATGAGTATTATTCTATGATTTAATGTGTCATGTTGTTATCTGTAATCTGCTAATGTGATAAATGTGTTATATTCCAATGATTATCCTTGCTTTTGTGTCATAGGAGTTTGGGGTTATCACAGGTTGTTGATGTTGTTTTGCACACATTATGGCACAACAAGTATGGAATCACATTAGTGATCGACAAATCTCCTTCGTAATTAAAAGCAATATCATTATTGAAATTGAAGGTTAATAACTGGGAAAGACCATATGTATGAATTCATATATATTGATAAAGTTCTTTAAACGAATAAATAAATACCGGAATGTTCTAGGATGACAGAGAGCATAGTGTCTAGGCTTGGTTTGGGAAAATATAGTTTCATGCTCTCTCTAGCTATCTCTAACTGATCCAATGAATGGGATGGTTAATTTGAAATTATTTGAATTTAGAAACGAACTGGAATTTGATTTATTAAGTAAAAAATAAAAGTCCAATTTTGAACCCATAATAAATTTGGAAAGTCAATGTAAATTACTTTAAATGGTTTTAAATGATTTACATGAGTATATAATGCTTTCCTAAGGTATTTTGAAGTACTAAAGAATAATTTTTATTTCGGTCAAAATAGAGCTTGTCGCACAATGGTAATTTGCGTATTTTAGTTATAAACTTTAAACGCTTATAACTTTTGCAATCTAAACCGGATTTCCAAGAAATGAAAAAAAATTAATTTATATTAATAAGAGCTTTTAGATGAGTGAAAGCGGATTTTAATTTCGGGTTATAATTTTTAAGTTATCTTTAAAACCGTTTTGGAAAAGGTCTCTGTAAGAGCAGTTGTCGACCATAACTATACACAGCTACTTTAAATGTTTTAAAAATAAGGAAAAAAATGGTAAAATCATTATAAATTATGTAAAAGTGGTTTGAATCATAAAATTTAAGTTTTGACTAAGATAAACGATATTTTGATCAAAGTAGTTAAGACAGCTGTTTTGTAATGCTTTTGAAACACTATGGTAACCCTTTCTTTGAAAATAATCTATTTTGAAGTGCTAAACCGCGAGCTGTTTCCTGAACTATAAGTAATCATTTGTAAATGATTGGTGGAATGTTTTCAAAGATTTAAAAGTATTGAAAATATTTTATATGGAAATTAAATAGATTTACTTGATACTAAAACGGGGTTTTCAATTTTAAATAATCAGATATGGTTGGAGGTAAATCTTCGGATGTTTGATATTAATCCGGTAGACGATGACTCTTACTATTTCAGGAATTTAAAAGGTAGTTCACCGTTATTCCGTTTATAGTGTGAGTTGGATACAGGGATTAATATTAAGTATAAGCGGATGATATTTCTATCTAGATCTTCAGATATTTGATATGAAATTCTTTGGTGTAAACGTATACTATTTGAGGAATTTGGAAGATATTATTATTATATCGTTATTCCACTTATAGTATTCGTTGATTATGAGAATTGATATCGAATATATGAAGATGCAATTTTTTGTAACTTATGTTCAACATCGATTGATTTGGGTTTTGTCGTGAATCATATTTTCAATAATATCATTCTTGAAACCTAATGAGATTGAGTTATGGAAATTCATATCGTAATTGGGGATTTAACCAAATCTTTGATTTGAGAAAATTAGAAATAAGGAATTGGGAAGGAAGAATAATCTTTTAGTTAAGATTACAGAATTGAATGTTCGGAAACCAATTTAATTGGAAACTAGGGTTGAAATGTGGGGTAAGGGTTTTCAAAGGAAACTAGGTTTTTGATAACGAGTTATCAAATGGAAAATTAATTAAGGCTTTAAGGCTAAATTATCTTTGATTTAATGGATGTGTTTTAAAAGAGAGAGGTTAAATATGGATTTTGTTATAATTTAAGAATGGATTTAGAGAAGTTCAATTTAACAAAATCCAAGATGAAAGGAGATTTGGCTGAAAGCATATGTGTTCCATAATTGTATTTTTTAAATTGTGCTTATTATTTGGAAAGACTGGGATCAAATATATGTTAGAAAACCATTCCAAGTAATAATACGACGTTATGGAATAATTCAAGACTTGGAAAACGACGAATGAAGACCGGGATTCTTTGAATTGTTTAGATTGATTGCTGATGTCTCGATTGGGCTGATCCCCCGATACGAGGTTATAAGTGGCAGGAGGTTTGAATATATTTGGAGATTTTCGGGTTGATGTTTCGTTCAAACCCAGAACAGACATATATGGATTGTGTGTCTGACACTATAATTGACTATCTTTGTTAAATATATATCTGCTTGGTGGCGGAGAATTTATTCTCTTGCTTAACACCCTTCTCGAAGACGTATGAGCTTAGAGGGTATATATTGATGGAAATCGGTGATGCGTTGTGAATGGACAATGTGGCATACTTAAGTTATGTGATGAGCCATGGATGATTAAAGCACGACATATTTAAGCATAGCTTTGTGTATATCGTGACCTTGGTAAGCCTCACTCCCCGGTAAATGGCCAAAACAGTAAGAAATGCAGCAGGGTTATAGGGTGTTGTCTCCATCTAGATAAAAGGTGTCTATGGTATGAAGCCCAGGTATTAACCTATGTGGTAAAAGCATGTACTTTTGTGGTTGTTGTTGGCGCGCGCTCGGAAAGGTCAGTAACGACCGGGAGATGACATACTCAGGCGTACGCTAAGTTGCCCAGTTAAGGGGTAACCCGGCCTTGTGTTGTCATGAGGAGTATTAGTTGATCCTCGGACATCCCTCTAGAGGTGTTCAAAATTTGGTTCGAAAGGAAGTTCCTTTGCCTGGTCATTGTTGGAAACCCAATCTCCGCTACGAGCCCGTGATTTTAGTTGTATACCATACGTCAGTATAGTATATGGTACCTATGCTGGCTAAGATTGATACATTTATTTTCGAAAGGATTTTCACACTATATTATAGTATTGAAAGAGGATTTTCACGTATCAAGCATTTTTGACTATCATAAGGAGAAACCTCGCTCATGTGTGCGTTTGCATTGTGTGTGTGCCGCGAGACTTTCATTTTTCATAAGTTATAGCGAATTTTTATGCATGGGGATTCATATGGAGTAAACCTGTTCCACGTTAGCGGCGTGGTCCGTTGAATTACCCAACTTTAAAATGAATCATAAATAACAACTGTTTTTGAGTTCTCAAACCAGTCCCACGACTGACTTGGAGTTTATTGTTCCCACACCTAAACTTTGGGTGCCCATAATTTTGCATTGCAGCCAGTAGCTTAGTTTACAGGTTTAGCCTTCAGAGTTAGATTCAGGGTTGGAGCTAGAGCTATATTTTGGATTTTCTTAGTCCGTTGAAGAGTTTATTTCCGCTGAGCTTATGTTGTACTCTGATGTTCCTGGTAACTCTGATGTAATATTTTGTAATGAAATGAAAAGTTCTGATATTTTTGTGCAAATATGTTAGTACCCATAACAATCCGTCTTTATGAATGGTTTAAGTTGGTTTGATTGCCAACGAGAACCGGACAAAAAGTCGGGTCGTTACAGAGGGTTTTACAGATTTGTAGTTCCATTACAAGCGGGCTCATGGGAAGATTGAACTTCTTTAATAATTCAACATCCAAAATCTCTTGGACAAACATGGTTCGACTCGAAGCAAGACCAAAATCATTTTCCTAATTCTTTCTGGTCATACTCTCTTACATTAACTTCTTGTTTTTCAAGAAATATACTCCTCACTTGCACAGTTTTCCATTTAGAGATCGTCGAGAGAGGCCCGAGTGTTTAACTTTGCAAATGATTTCGTTGAGCTATTTGAAATCTTGGTTCTCCAGTCTTTCAAAGAGTCATTCCAATACAATTTAGCAGTCTTAAAGGAAATTATACAAAAGGCTGCATATTTGTAGCCATATTTCCAACTCCAACATTCGTTATAGTACCAATATTTTGCATGTCATGATCGTCGTCGCATACTGATGTTTTATCTAGATTTTGGGCAGCATCCGTCTAAAGATTTGGATTTACTTTAAAATTGAGATTTCTAAGGAGAGAGGTCTCATTTCCTTTAGTTAAGTTTCGATTCACATCCTTATCCTGCACTCTATGCCCATGAGTTCGATTTCTTCTACGCCTATTAGAAGTAGATGAATTTGCATGTGCTTTCAAACCTACATTTTCTCTGGCAGTTCCGACATAAGTACTAGGTGGAAGTGCATGCAAAGATTTCATCCTATCCATTAAAGCTTGCGAGCAGTTTACATCCTTTGATTCTTATTATCTACAACCATATATAATTCCCTTGTAGTGGTTATAATCGTTTGGGAATGGTTTCTAGTTTGATTGTTGATCTCCACATTAACAAACAATTCTCTTGTATTGGCATTCCCTCTTACCATTACAGAGGAATTTTCCATTATAAAATCTGGTGGGACTGTTATTTGGAGGCATTTCCTCTTCCAATTGGATCATCCTATCAACTAGCAAGCAATCAACAATATTTAAGGCTCAAACCATAGATCCAACTTTTAGACCTTCTAGATTTATAGTAAATATCTTAAATTTGCGCCTCTTGTTCAATTCTCAGTAAAAGCACCAAATGTTGACTTAAAAAATGAAATCAACACCTAGTAGGGATGAAAGCATTTGTCTTTATAGACAATTTTAGTAGACTTAGGGTAGATATGATCCAAACAGTAGAAAATTGAAAAGAAATAAAATGGAGAAGATATGATTTAGAATGGTTCGTTTGTTTATGAAGCTTACGTTCACCATGAAGATTCTTATTCATTTACAGCCTATTTCAAGTAGTTTTAGCATAATTGATTGGAGAAGAGAAAACCACAAGTACATATACTGATGGGAAAGTCATAGTAATCTTTTTGAGAAGACGATTGATTTCATCAGCGTGTAAGCAGGCGATGCTTGGATCCGGTTTATGTAGTAGTTGATTTGCCATTCATAGGAGTTTGAAGATGAATTGAACCACACAATGACATAAAGAAGTTTACACTAAAGGCCAGAAAGTCACTTTGGAAATTTGGAGTTCATACGACTCATGGATTTGATTTGGAGGTAAGTTATAGAGTATGACTCGGTAAAGAGTCTAACCCATAGACTTTTGTAAGCTGCGACTTGGTCTTCTAATTTTGTCGTGATGCTTCTTGTAAAATTTCAAGATTTTTGACTTGTTTTGATATCATTTTTTTACTTGAGTTGACTTGAACTACATCCTCGGTTGCATGAGTTATCTAGAATTTGAGGTAGACACATCGAATTGCGACCAAACTTGAATTGTTGGCTTAGAAGAGCAAATAAAGCATGATGGAAGTGCCGCCGATGAGTCTTCCTTTGCCAATTAGATTCAGTACTGCGTCATAGGGTATGACTCAATACCAACTTTAATACTTTAGCATATTTTTAAGTTATTTTCCTCGAAGTCTCTCCTTGTTCTTTTGAGTGTTTTGATCAAGTTTCATGTCATCCGGATTTCACCATGATGTTCTAGCTTCCTTAGATTTTTGTTCGAACAAAAATCAAATTAGCATATCATTTGTTGTTTACATGCTGTGGATTGCACGTCTTGTACGCAAATGAATAAAGTACATGTTTGTCTTGTTTGCTTTTAATGAATAAAGTGCACGTTTAATGTTATCTTTTACAATGTAATGTTGACCAATCGTGAATCTATGTCGTCACTTGGTAAAAGATATCAACGAAAAGTGAAAAATAAATGTAATTAGCATCATTCCTAAGTTGGGAGGCTAAATCCAATCGCTAGCCTAGTTCACTTTGAAAATTGCACAAGAAATGTTAATAAACTGAAAGGTAAATTGATCATGGTCATCGCCGGTTCTTTTTACTTGTATAATTGCATTCAACGTTCATTCAGAGATGACTTGAAACAACATGCTTTCAGCCGTAATGAAACGCTCCAGACAACAAAACTGGAGCCTTTTAGGATGAGCTACAGCTGAATGACTGATTTTCAGCATTTGTAGCTAATTCTACACTGTTCAAGATGCTCTAAAATTCAAGAGTACTGCTTAAAAGTTAAAACAAAACATTTTTGCAGATAGATATAAACATCAAATATAAGCAGCACCTCACAGTCAGTAATGACATTATTTTAGCTACCACAATTGCAGCATAAAAGACAGGAAAGCAAGTTCAATCTTAAGAAATTCACATTAAGAATTTCGTCAAATAGGCACAGCACAACTTATCACTAGAAAGCCTGCCGGGAAGGGCATGTGTCAGCTAGAAGGTTGAGCCATTCCATCCCACGTGAGAACCCTGCAAATGAAGTTACTATTCAATATCCCTTGTGCTTTGAGAGTAAGCTTAAAAAATACAAATTAATAAAATAATTGAAAAATCAGCAATACCACCCTCAGTTTGACTTTTTTACATTTGTTTCATACTTGCGTTTTCTTTTGGTTATCTATAATGATCATGATCAGCCACACAACGATAATCAAACGGATACAAACCTTTGGTTTCAGTGCTGAATAAAACGGTGACCTAAATATCAAACTGAAAATAGATGCCGCGGCGCACCAAATTATTTGCTCTGAATCAAGTAAAAATGCTCTTTGTTCTACACGATATCTTTTTCAAAAATAATCGCAGGCACAATGAATCATAAGATGCAAGCTAATGCAGATTATAATTCAGTGAAGTATCCTCTGGTCATTGCTGATGTGTAGCATGTAATAATGGCACAGAAGCATAGAAACCATTAAAATTGCAATAAGAATATATATATATATATATATATATAGAGAGAGAGAGAGAGAGAGAGAGAGAGAGAACCATGGTTCAAGATTCCGTCCGGCATGCCGGAATTCCGGTCATTCCGGTCCGGTTCCGGCGATGGACGGGACGGAATTTGCCTAAAAATCCGGTTCCGGTACTACAATAGAAAATTGAGAGGAGAAAGACATACAGATGGGTGAGGAGGAAGCAAGAGAAAGGAGGCGAAATCGGAAGGCGACATCAGATGATGATAAAGAGAGATGCGAAAGTAGCGACGAGCAGCCGCAAGATTATATAATTTAGGGTTCTTCTAATTTAGGGTTCTTCTGTTGAGGAAGGAAGCTGGAAGCAGCAAGAACTGGGTTTGTATAATTTTGCTGCGCTGACTGGACTATTAAAATAACTGAGAAAATATAAAGCTAATAAAATACTCCGGGCTGAATTGTATATAACCTTATATTGATTCATCGCATAACAGTCCAGTGAATGCCCAACAAATTATCTTTATAAAAATTCTTCCAAGCTCTTTCTTATGAAGTTCAAACTATACTAATATATGGTATTTATATACATATTTACAACAATACATTGTATTAATTTACAAATTTACATATCGGAGTCGACAAACCGGAATTTACAAATTTTTACCAAGCTCTTTCTTATGAAGTTCAGAGAAATAGCTTTTGATATTAAAATTTTATTTTGTATTCTTTGCATTTTCTATGTAGTTCGAATAATTTAACGTAATTGATTATTAGTAACCCATATTTATTGTGTATATGCAAAAAAGAAGTACCGGAATTGGCAAACCGGAATTAAACCGGAATTTCCGGAACGGGACCGAAAATTTTACTTTTCTACATGACCGGAACGGAACCGGAAACCGGAATTTCAAACCTTGTATAGAACACACCAATTTCTGTTAAAAACTTAATTATTTGCTCTGAATCAAGTAAAAATGCTCTTTGTTCTACACGATATCTTTTTCAAAAATAATCGCAGGCACAATGAATCATAAGATGCAAGCTAATGCAGATTATAATTCAGTGAAGTATCCTCTGGTCATTGCTGATGTGTAGCATGTAATAATGGCACAGAAGCATAGAAACCATTAAAATTGCAATAAGAATATATATATATATATGTGTGTGTGTGTGTGTGTGTGTGTGTGTGTGTATATATATATATATATATACACATATATACATATATATATATATATGCATATACATACATATATACATATATACATATATATATATATATATATATATATAACACACCAATTTCTGTTAAAAACTTGTATTGCATACCTTGGTGTCATAAAACTTGAGGTAGAATCGCGACTTGGGAATTGACAGTTTGCTTTCCAGGATTGAAGAAATAGCAGCACTGAGCTTCTTGTTTGTGTCAGGATTCAGACCTCCAATAGACACAAGTTCACCGTAAGCAGCAGGCTCTTCTGTTCCTCCAAATGACATCGGCACTGATCCTTTGAGCACTATCATTGCATACTGTTGTCAAAGAAAAAGATATAATTATTCAATTTTAGCTGAGCTGTATGGTTGACATATTTTTTTGGACGACAAGGTGCCATATACTGCAATCAAGTCTATGCGAACATGTATGAAAGAGGAATCAAAATGCAGAGAAAAATTATAATTAAAGCAAGACGTAAAACTTAACTATATATGTTTGTTCTCCCTACAACCAAAAAATGCTTGGTCACAAAACCAAGTTCAAGGCATGCATAGGTAAGGAGTGTCAGCTCTCAATTTTGAAATATTTGCACCAACTTTAGAGAGAGATTTTATTATTATTATTGATTCCCCATTGTTAGGGTATTACATGTAAACTTGCATGCTAATTCCTACTTCCTCGCATATCTTAATTCTCACTTCTCAGTTCAGAAAGGGGATACCAGCAGCATCATTAGATTTATAAATCGTAATTTATTAAATCATTCCAAAGCAAAACCAAAGCGTAAAATAATTAATAAATAATATACAAATTACTTTGATTATGCTTTAATTATGCATTATATTTACCATGCTCTTGTTACACTGTGCTCCCAAATACTCGTAAGTTCATCAAAATGCAAAGAAAAGCTAAACCCCCTAAAATGCTAAACCAACCCTGAAAAGTTGTAAATTTCAAGCTACCCGTTGTTTGAATTACATTATTCTTCTTTCTTACTAAACCTTTCTTATAAATTTTCGACCTCTCTTTGAACCCTAGATCAATAATGTTAAGTTATAGTCTTAATTATGCTTCCGTACTGGTCAACACACATATTTATCTAGTTGGGTTTCATTATATTGTTTAAGTATCATGTCACAATTAGGAAGAAAGCACAAGGGGACCTAGTAGAAAATAAATTATATGCCCAAGTATGAGGTGAGAATCATGCATGAGGAGAATCACCCATACTGCTTGCGTGAAATTGTTGTTTGCCGTACACATCAAAAATGCCTGACACAAAGCTCGATTGGGCACAGTACAAACAATCATGGGTCATGATTGATTTATGTACAAAGCAAGATCCCTACACGGAAAGCATGATTCCTTCACATACGAAATGCATGGTTAGCAATGCTTCATGTACGAATTCATTCCGATGAGCTTCATGTACAAATTCATTCCGATGAGCTTCATGTTCAAACTATTAATTATATCCAATGGCTGAACAAAAAAAAAATCAAAGATTATGCATATTCCTTACATAATAAAGATAAATACCATGTGTACAATGTATGAATTTCAGATCCGATTCTAAAAGCTGAAATAAGAAGTCTCCAAGTTAATCTAATCTGTTATCTTTTTGGAGAAAAAAGTTGCACAAATGTACATATATTATATTACAAAAATAGAGTAAAGATAACGTGGTCTAAATTGAAATCATTTTTGGGCCTACAGTACCAAAAAATTATTATCAATGACCAATTCCAAAGGCTAAAAGCAAATGTAAAACGTACCCTAACATAAGTATCCCAAGAAATAGGCAAATTCTACTTCAACAAAAAATTGCTGAGTAGCCCTCCACTTTTATTAATAAAAGGTCAAGCACGAAACTATCTATTTTCAGTTATATATTTTTCTTCTTTCAGTCTACCACGTAGTGGCTCTACGTGGTTTTTTAGGAAATCATGCAGTGCCCATGTGTGATACTCTAAAGACACCACGTACAGCCACCATACGTGGTATCTTTACATATCACGTTGTGCCCCTGCAAGGTTCCATAAAAGACCACGTAAAGTCACTATGAGGAAGGATATTATTTGTTTTTTTTAATTAAATGGAGGGCTATTTAGCAAAATAATGGATTTTCTCATTTCTGGGCCACATATACTGTTGTATTATATTACAAAAATGGAGTAATAATAATTTGGTCTAAAAATGAAATCATTTTTGGGCCTACATTACCAAAAAATTATTATCAATGACCAATTCCGGCCCAAAAAATTATTATCAATGACCAACTCCAAAGGCTGAAGGTGGTGCCTGGCGCAACGGTAAGGTTACTTAGTTGGTAATCTGGAGCGCGCAGGTTCGAGTGCCGGCCTCTTCACATATGTGAGGGAAAGGCTGTGCACACTAATCGACCACTCCCATAACCCGGAAGGCCGTGAGAATAGTATCACGACGAGAAATTGACCTAGGAAGTCCTCTCGCGCTTAAGTACGGGAGCCTTTGACACTGGGTATCCACCACCAATTCCAAAGGCTAAAAAGCAAATGTAAAACGTACCCTAACATAAGTATCCCAAGAAATAGGCAAATTCTATCTCAACTCAGCAAATTGCTCAGTAGCCCTTCACTTTTATAAAAAAAAGTCAAGCACGAAACTGCCTATTTTCAGTTATACAAAAAAACAAAACAAAAACAAACAAACAAACAAACAGAAAAAAAAAAAAAAAAAAAAAAAAAAAAACTCAGTCTTTTAGGAAACCACGCAGTGCCCCTGCAAGGTTCCCTAAAACACCATGTAGAGCTACTACGAGAAAAGATATTATTTCTTTTTTTAATTGAATGGGGGATATTCAGCAAAATGACGGATTTTCTCATTTCTGTTGAACTTTAGGGGGCTAGTCAGGAAAAAGCTAGTTTGAATAGAATTTGCCTAAGAAATAACAGTAGCCAAATACCATGCACTAAACAGCTAACCTATAATAAATGAAGCAAATATGTCAAAGGTTGGGTGGAAATGAAGTAAAAAAGGGATCAAAGCTCAAATCCTCTGTTCTCAAATCCCATGTCTCCTTGTATTTCCTCCAGTTCCATCCACTCATTACATGAAAGGTGGATGATTTATTAATCGTCAGATCAAATGGGGACATAGAGACGGGCAGTTCGAGGGTAGAGGAAATGAGCCGACAAACATTCAGTGTTCGCTTGGAAGAACTTTGCTCCAAATTCCCAATTTCAAATTTATTCTCAAATAAAATTTTCACAGGAAGCCAGATCTATCAGCTGCAGCTTCAGCCTTCAGTGAACTTTGATCCTGAGTTTAATGAGCGGTTAGCACTAAACGAAGAAAAAAAATCTCAATAATCGTATATCTAAGCTTCTATGCTGTCAGCAACAGTTGACAGCCACTGCACAAACCATATGAACCCCAAGTGTAAGGTTCATTCAGATCCCATCTTCTACTTCAGCAACAGATTAACCAAACGCAAGTAAACACTTACCCACTCCTAATTTATTCAACAACATAGAAATCCAACAAAAGAAAACGCAGATATACAGATACAAAGAAATATATTCGATTCAGATTTTTTTTTTCTAAAAAAAAAAAAGAAGGTAAAAAGAGCTCACGCTCTCGGGCTTGCCAAGGATCTTGGCAACAGTCGAAGAAGCTTCGGAGAGGATGGGTGATGTATCGACTGAGTCGAGGTTGACATTAGTGGTTACGTTAAGCATCGGCATTTTTCTCCTCCTTTTTTGTCGTCCGTTCTTTTTCTTTCTAATACCAGAAGCTTTCGGACCAGACAAAGAACGGACTTGAACGATATTTGTAGACGGAAAATGCTGTCTTACCCGATCCCAATTTTGTCAAATTGTGTTTAACCCTTTCCCCGAAGAGCCCAACGTTAGAATTACATAAATACCCCGTAATATTCTCCATTTACGGGAATTCCTAGGAATTGTGACGTGATATTTTAGGGATATTTAAACGGAACTTGAAGTCAAAGAGATATGTGTTTCTTCAACTAAAGCATTTAAACGGAGCAGAAGTATTTTAATTTATGATTTTTGATTTAATTATTCTATAGTCAGTTGATTATTTATTTCATTGAGCAATATGCGTTCAATTAAAATGAAACAATAGCACACAAACTAAAATACATGCATATTAATCAAAATACGTTAATTAATGCACTGAAAAATGCATAAAAAATTCATATAGAAACACAAATTCGGAATGTACTATCATTGATCTTCAGTATCGACAAGGGAATTTTAAAATCTCTCAAAAACCCCATGAATTGTTAAAATGGGGAGACATTGGCATTGAAGTGAATTGTTCTTGGATTTGAGCAGTCATATAAGACGTTTGGCCGATTGTAGGATTTCCTTGGAACAATTGTTGTTTTAGATCGAATTATTAAGCGGTGCTCCTCTATATTACAGAATATTCTTGCCAAATTCCTACAAGCAAACATATAAGTAATAAACTGTTGACACCAAATATTGACACAACACCCAAAGAAAAGGTAATGTAGAGAATAAGTGAAGATTAATGTCGGGTATAAACTTAAAAACGGAGAAGATCACACATAAATTTATAGTGGTTCGGCGTTAATGAGCCTAACTTTATATTCTCTTTTTCTACTATTTCGACTATTAGATAGAAGAGTTATAACAGCCGTATTACAAGAGATTGATGAAAAGTATCAATAGCTAAGGTTTCTCTACTTCAAAAAAAGAAAAGCCCCTCTTACTGAATTCAGAAGAAGTATTTATAGATGATACAGTATTTAAGCCAACTTGTACATATGTTATAAGACCCGAAAGAATAGCCGGGTTAGAATAGGCCTTTCTCTGCCAAGGAATCGGTACTCTTGGGATCTTTGGCATGAGGTGGCATTTGGTCTGTCTGATTCGGATAACTTGAAAAGGGGGTTAGATCCAGGATGAACTATTCTATACGAGGGCTCTTCGGCTTGCAGTTGAAGGCAACGCGGCTGATCTTGCTTGGTCACATCGGGCTTCATCTGGACCGCTCCGAACGACGGAGATAAATGTAAATGTAGGATCTGGTCGACTGGCCTACTTCGAGCGCCCAAAGCAAGAGCCTACAGTATTATTGAGCCTTAATGGGCTGCCCGAAAGGCCCATCAACACTTTGCCCCCTCCCCCAAAGTATGGTGTGTTGGAAATAGAGCATACTTTGCAAACATATGACTTGAACAAATTTTCTCATCTCAACCGAAGAATTTTGAAGGTTGGCCCAAATAGTTCATTTGATGAATCTTGTAAACTGCAATAACTCCTTCAGCCGCTTTGGGAACGCAAACCGGCTTATATAGTAATGATGCCTTACTGTCATCCGTCTCATCGGCTGACCCTTGGTTCACCAAGCCACGTCTGACCTGAAGGTCACATCAGCCGAATTCGAATAGCCTATCTATCATATTATAAAGGGAAAATCTTTTTACCCCATCTTCCTCATTTCTTCTGTTGCGAAATTTATTTACTGCTCAACGTAAAAGATTGAGGACCGATCATCGCTTCACTCAAATTCATCTTTCTCAGGTAAAGATCCCTTATTTATATCATTCTCAATGCATCAATGTTGTTTTTGCATAGGACCTCCCCCTTTTTTTTATCTTGTCATAACCTGGGCTCCATGGGATCTATGACCAGGATCGCCAATGTAGGATTGCTTGAGTCGGTGGCGATAAGGTGGTCCATGGAGAATCTAATCACGGATCCGATTTGGTCCTAGCAAACCCTAAATAATGTTATATCTTGTTAGCCCAATTATTTCATAGGGGTGAAAAATTTTCCCGCCTTTCTATAGCATCGGGTGTGTCAGGGTTTTGGCAAATGTTCAGACATGTGACGATGCTTGAGAGGACGGTGACGAAACAGTAACCTTTATGCAGTTTAATATGTGAAAATGAATCGTGATTCCTGTAGCTTGTCTTTCATTGAAATTACGCTAAAAAATAAAGTTAATCTCTTCCTGAATCTGGCTTCCTTCTTTTATTTCAACTTGACAGTGATTTAATTAGTTATGGTCAAGACACTGGGCAATCTTAAGCATGAATCGACCAAGAGTTTTCTTTTTTCCACCAGAGTCGATAGTTCTTGCGGGTCTTCGACCGATTCTGAGTCGAATCCGAACAACAATTCTCAAAATCAACCGATAGAATTATTGCCTCCTCTCGAAGTGGCGGTTGAATTGAATACTGCAACACCAGTTCCGATAGCGACCGACATGCTTCCAGGAGCTGGAATTCTAAGAAACCCTCCAAACGCCTTAGAATCTGAAATAATTGCAAACGGCTAAAGAATTTGATGGCTAAACACAAAATTCCCTTTACGGATGTCCGTCTTCCACAAGACACCGATCGACCTCACAATCCCTTGGCGGGTTACATGGCGATATCTCTCCCGATATGTAATGTGGGAGCCATTCCCCCTTTTCATCCATTTATTGTCAACTTCTTGCGGCGTATGAATTTAGCTTCGATGCAATTCCACCCGAAGGCCTACGGTAGCATGCTATATGTGTATTTCTTATTCATGAGATATTCGGGTTACCCTCCAACCTTTAATGACCTAACCTTCTTTTTCCATTTCAAACATAATGAGAAACAATCCCCTTCTCTTCTCTATTTTTCAATCTGCTCGAGGTTGGAAGATTATTGAAGAAATTGCAAGTAAAGCGGGCAATCCAAAGCGGGAATGGTTCTGGATTAAAGAACAGTCGGGGTGTGCCCGATATTGGCTCTAATGTAGTAAGTCCTTACATCAATACGAACATTTGCGATGAAGCTCTTTTTAAATAATCTCCCTTTTTTCAAAAAAAGTATAAGCATCCTCATTTCTCCCTTTTTAATAGGAGATTATCCCGCAAGGCCTGAAGGGGAGGTGTTCGAGGAAAGATACAGGCGATTGATTACTTTAGAGCTCAAGCAGCTATGGTTTTGGAATTGTATGTCCGGTTGGCATCTTCATCAGTACGCTCTCCTTAGCGAAAATAGGTCCATTGGACTTATAAATAAGAACCGGGTCGACCACCCCAAATCAGGGCGAAATGCCCCTAATAAAAAGGAAACCAGAGGATGGCAAGACAACCACCTTGGTAGGGGACTACTCTGCCCATCTCTCACTTGGGGAGAGAAAGAAACTCAGTCCAAAGAAGCCTACCTTCAAAAGACGAGTTCGAGAGGCTGAACGTCTAGAAGCCGAGTGCCGAAAGTTCTAGCACCGAGAAAGAGAGAAAGTTCTCGCCAAGAAATGTCCGAAGAAAGCATAAGAAGAGCCATCCCAAGAGGTCCTTGTTGAAAACCGTTTGCAATAAGAACTCATCGTATCACCTTTTCCAGGGCTAGAATCACTGCAGATGCCCGATATCATTCTTTCACCGCAGACTTTAGATCCGAATCAATTCTTTGCCAATCAATCTAAAGGGATGTCAGTCGAACAGAGTGGTATCAAGGAATGATTTCGTCCTCGGTACAAGGTTCATTTTGAATGACTTGTCACATAACATTTGCATTGCGCGTCACAATGCCATGCTTCTCACGTGCAAATTGAGTGTTGATCATTTTAATCGTAGCCCATCCTCTTTTTTCTAGGGACATCAACAAAGAATTTTATGGTAATCTTTTCGCCTCCCTTCCAATAGATATCAGGCCAGACGAACCCATCTTGCAACACGCTGGGAGGGGCAATGATGAGGCATATGATAATAGTTGGAGGAAGAAGGAAAAGAAAGATGGAGATGTGAAAAAAGACAAAGAGAAGGAGAAGAGAAAAGAAGATAAGAGGGAGAAGGAGAAAAAGGAAGACAACAAGCAGGAAGAAGATGAGCGGGAGACAGATAAAAGAAAAGAGTTGACCCAGATCAGGGTAAGCAAAAGAAGAAAAACTTGGGAAAACATGATCGAATATTGGAAGATAAGGAAGAGCTGGGGAGCATGCCCAAAAGGAAAAAAGGGAATGAGTCCTCCAGGCTCCGGCTATCTCCCCGCTCTCAGAAAAAGATCCCCGAGGAAGGAGAGAGAGAGTTGAACATTCCCGGGCTGCGCTGAGTCGCCCCGTATCCTCAGTCGAGCCTTCTTCCATCGATCGAATCAGAGAGATGGAACGAGATTTTCCCGACTCCTTATTTTTGCAGAGATTGAGCTTGCCCCCGAGCTACAACCATTGTCGCGTAGTTTTCGCCATCACATTCGCAACAACCTTGACCACGTTTTTTCTCAGTATGACACAATGCGCGAATATGCCGGGTAAGTGAGTGGGATGTTGAAAGAGAAAATGACCGAGATGGACGGATTGAAAAGGGCCATAGCGAGTGACAGAAAGTCCTTTGGGTTTTTTGAGAAGAAAGTTAAAGATCAGGAACTATAGGCGGCGTCTGACAAGGAGAGGCATGAAAAAATAGTGGAGGATCTGGGCGCCCAAGTCCAGCAAAGAAGTCAGGAGTGTGATTCCATGAGGGGTGAAATAGAACCATTGAGGGCCAACAAAGTTCGACTGGATTTGGAGATACAGAATCTCAAGGCCACCCTTCACTCATCTGAATTGGCCAAGAGTTTGGCCGAACAAAATGCTGCTGCGGCAACTGAGTCGGCTAACAACTTAAAGCTCCAGCATGATATCGACATCTAGGCCATCAAGGCCGAACATGCTCAGGAAAAGGTCGAGTTGAAAAAGGGGCACGCCCGTCAGGTTCTTGTGTTTTTTTGCCAAATTTCTTCGACACGGGGATTTTTCCTAGATGCCGAAGTATTCCATGATTTTAGCTAATGTATGGGGAATAATCCTAAGGGAGGAGAGGAAAGCAGTGCAAGGGCAATTAGTGGACGAAGAGCTTTTAATGACCCGAGTTTTGAATGAAAAGGAGCGAGCAGTGTTGGCTGAGAGGAGGAGATAGTAAGAGGTTGTGACAAAGGCAGAACGTCGTAGAGTAAAGGAAAAGTTGGTCCCCGAGTGAGAAATTGATAGCAGTCGGACCAAGGCATCCATTTCTTTTGTTGCTGCAAATGTTGAGAGGGGCTCATCGTCTGTTCCTCCACCTGAACCATCCAGAGTTGTAGAAGAACAAATAATCAAACCTGATGTTAGAGGTAAGACCATTTGCTAATTCCTAGTTTACTTTCCCCACCTTGATTTGTGTGTTCTTCGGCAGGTACTTATTGGGTGAACGAGAGTGTAGAGGCAGCTGTCGTCGTCGGGGAGAGAGGTGGCGCCGTGAATGCAGTCGAGGGACCGAGGGGAGAGAGAGTTCATATAGGATCGTCAGAGGACAAGGATGTCGAGATAGTGTCAGAATTGAAGGAAGATGGTTGTCCATCTATGGCAGAGGTTAAAGCTCAAAAGGAGATGGATATTTCATCCATAAAACTAGAATTATCTGAAGACCCCATGAATGTCTAGCCTATTCGAGCTATTCCCCCGACCATCCTTTCTTCAGTCGAAGTCCCTCCCTTCGTGGATTCTACCGACACGCAGGTCTTAGCACCAACCCCCCGTTATTTTGGAAACAAGCTTGGGGGATCACGACGCATGTTGAGCACTGAGGAGGCGGTGGAAATGGTCAAGCAGAAAGAGCTGGCTGAGATAGTTGAACGCAGGGAGGTGGCGCCTCCGTCTTTAACTTCTTCTGTTGTAATTTTTTCTTTTAGGCCCTTTGGAAGTCTCGTGCGAGTGCGGCCCTCGCGTCTTTGTAATTACTAAACTTTATATATCTGGAGATGATGCTTGAATTGTACCTGTCATGTAACAATATTTTGTAATCATGCCATGGTATTATGAATGAAAGTCTGCGTGTTTTGCAAATATTTGTGTCACTTATGTGCAAAAATGTCATTCTAATTTCTTATCTTATTTTAGCCTTAGAGGGTTACTCGAATGCTACCCTTGTCGGGGTTACTCATCACCCCTTTTCCCCCCGATGTCTGGGTAAGCGAGCCACCAATCATGCTCAGGCAGATCCAACCCTAATCAGGAGTCGGATGTCAATACCGGTTTTTAGTATTTTATACTCATCCATTAGTCAGTAAGGGGAAGAGTTTTTTAAGGTTCGAGCGGTCTTTAGTCGGGGTGCATCTTTCACGCTCTTTCGTCGTTTATACTCATCCTTAAGTCGCGGGGATTAGAGTTATGTCCAAACAATCAGTCGTTGTGTTTGGTCGATGTCATCCTTACTTTTAGTCGTCAAAGTAGGAGCCAAACATTAATCGACCAGTCCAAGTATAGGGTCGATGTTTCCGATGATTCTTACTTTCCTAATGACACCAGTCCGTTTCATCCCAGATCGGCACATCAGGGTTCTAGCCAAAGCTAGTCAGATCACAACATTTAGCTATTACAATAAAGAGTCAGAGCAGGAATGAAGCTTTTTATTCATAAATTGCTGAAATCGACAAATGATTGCTTATTACAATATTAAAACAAATAAAGAAATTAAGGAACTCTAAGAAAGGTAAAGTCGTAAATGCTCTGCATTCCATGCTCTTTGAAAAATCTCGCCATCAACGGTGGATAGCCTGAAACTTCAGTATCAAGTTTTTGTTGAATGACATATGGTCCTTTCCATTTGGGGCCCATATGAACGGGAACCGGAAAGACCTGTTTCAGAACAAGGTGGCCAACTTCGAAAGTTTTTGGCCAGACCCTTTGGTTGTAGTATCGGGCAACCCTTCGTCTATGGGCTTCGACATGAAGGTTCGCTTCTTCTCTTTTTTCGTCAATCATGTCTAACAATGCCAAGAGAAGTGCTTTATTAGATAGAGGGTCGTACGTAGTAAGTCGTTCAGTGAGAGGGGACTTCGAGCTCTATTAGAAGGAATGCTTTCGATCTGTAAGATAGGGCGAAAGGAGTATGGCCAGTTGTTGTCTTGTGAGTGGTACGATATGCCTAAAAGGCTAAGGGCAATTCGTCAACCTATTTTCCCTTAACTCGCTCTAACCGCTTTTTCAAGATGATTTTGTTGACCGCTTCAACTTGACCATCAGATTGGGGATGCGCTACTGCTGTATACTTCTTCTCAATATGATACTTCTCACAAAAGTCTCTGAACTCTAGACTTTCAAATTGAGTCCCATTATCCATGATGATGGTTATAAACACCCCATACCGACATATAATATTTCTCATGATGAAGTTAATAACTCGCTTAGTCGTGATGGTTGTCATCTGTTCGGCCTCTGCCCATTTTGTGAAGTAGTCTACCGCTTCAATCGCGTACCTAGCGCCTCCCTTTGAAATGGGAAAGGTCCTGATGATGTCTATTCCCCAAACGGCGAACGGCTAAGGGCTAGCCATTTGGTGATTTTTGTCGGAGGAGCTCGTGGGATTTATCCAAATCTCTGATATTTATCACATTTTTTAGAATAATTAGCAGCGTAAAAGTATCCATATCGCAACACTTTCCTGGCTAAAGTCTGTCCCCTAGTATGCGCTCCACAATCCCCTTCATGCACTTCCCTTAGTATCCTTTAACTTCGTCATTGGTCACACATCGAAACAAGGGAACATAAAATCCTCTTATGTATAACTAGTTTTGTTGAATAATGTATCTGGAGACTTGCTGCACAATAGCTCGTCTTTCGTTTTTATTTTCCGGTAACGTACCGTGGAGGAGAAAGTTCTTGATAGGAGTCATCCAAGATTCTTTTTCAAGCTTAGAATCGGCCTGGTTGACTTCCATTTCTTCGATGCTCGATACACTAAGGGTCTCAACTGGAACTAATTCTGTTTCACCTGGGTGGTCAGAACTGGCTAATTTTGCTAATCTGTCCACCTTTTGGTTTTCTTTTCTGGGGATATGGGAGATGCTATGCTGTTTGAAGTCGCGCAATAATTTCTCAACCTGTTGATACGCAGTTAGTCGATCCCCTTTGGTGAGATATTTCTTCTAAACCTAGCAGACAACAAGTTGTGAATCGCATAAAATATCAAGTGCTGTTATTTTCATATCCTTTGCGAGTTTAAGTCCGGCAATCAAGGCCTCATATTCGAAATTGTTGTTTGTTGCCAGGAAGTCTAATATTAAGGCATAATAAATTGATTTTCCTTTGGGGGATAACAACACTATTCTAGCACCCGAGCGATGATTGTTACGAGCTCCATCGATATATAATTTCCAGGCCATCGGTTTTAATTCGACACCCAGGGGTTCGGTATTATCCTCCGAGTTTTCTTCTTCTGGGTAGTGAATTCGGCTATAAAATCAGCTAGGGCCTGACCTCGGATGGATTTTCGAGGAACAAAGGTTAAATCAAATTGAATCAATTCGATGTTCCATTTGGGTAATCTTCCGTTGGCCTCAGGTCGTTGCAAGACTTGCTGGAGGGGTTGGTCAGTGAACATTTTGATTGGGTGAGCCTGGAAGTAGTGTCAAAGCTTCCTTGATGCAATTAATAAACTATAAGCGAGCTTCTCGGTCTTCGGATAGTTACGCTTAGCTCTTGTCAACTTTTTGCTTACATAATAAACCAGTTGTTGCACCCGATCTTCCTCTCGGATCAGTACTGAGCTGATTGCGTGTTCGTACACCACTAAATACACAAAGAGATATTCATGGTCGATAGGTTTAGAAAGGATAGGTGGTTCCTCCAAGTGGTCGAGCAGGTTTTGGAAAGCTTCGAATAGTCGGGTGTCCAAGCGAAATTCCGTTTCCCTCTTTTAATCAACTCAAAAAAGGGTAGGAACTTATCGGCTATCTTGGAAATAAATCAGCCCATAGCTGCTACTTTACTTGTTAAACTTTGAACGTCCTCGATTCTTCGTGGTTCCTGAATTCCTTTAAGGGTCGAAATCTAGTCGGGATTGATTTCGATCCCGCGAGAGCCAACTATAAAGCCTAGAAACTTGCTCGATGCTACCCCAAAAGAACATTTAAGAGGGTTAAGCTTCATCCCGTACTTGCGGAGGATGTCGAACATTTATGATAGGTCACTTATGTGGCCGGTTGATTGTTTTGACTTAACCAGCATATCATGCACATATATCTCCATCGTTTTCCCTATCTGGTCGTGAAACATCCGGTTAACTAACCGCTGGTAGGTTGCTCCCGCGTTCTTCAATCCGAAGGGCATTACTACGTAACAGTATAGCCTAAGATCAGTGATGGCGCTGGTACGCTCTTGGTTGGGAACATGCATGGAGATCTGGTTGTATCCCAAATACGCGTCTATAAACGAAACCAACTCGTGCCCTGCGGTCGAATCAACCAATTGATCAATTCTGAGCAAGGGGGAAGCTGTCCTTGAGGCAGGCTTTGTTTAAGTCAGAAAAATCAATGCAAGTGCTCCGCTTCCCATTATCCTTCTTCACAAGTACCGGATTCTCTCTCCAGTCGGGATAGATCGAATCTCGGATAAATCCATTGGCTTGTAGCTTCCCGATTTCTTCTTTCAATGCTGCAGACCTTTTAGGGCCGAGCATTTGCCTCTTTTTCTTTATTGGAGTATACCTTGGGTTGATGCAAAGGGAGTGAATCATAACTGAAGGTGAAATTCCAAACATGTCAGCATGGGTCCATTCAAACACATCTAGCTTTGCATGGAGGAATTCACTCAATTCCCTCGTCCGGAGGTGATCGAGGTGGGACTTGAACCTTAGAACCCTAGTAGGGTCATTTCCATCGATCAAAATCTCCATTGTTTCCTCATTCAGGGATGCCTTTCTACATTCCGGTTCTTCGTCCTCTCTTGGGCCGATGTCCTCGACCCCACAGATGGATGGTCCCGACCAGGACGTTTTCTGTAGTTGCTATGCTCTTATCTCCTCCGCAGGAGGAGGACCGTTTGTTGATCTTTTTCCACCTTTATTCTGAAGATCTTTCCCCACTGCTAGATAACAATCTCTCCCCGTCACCTGGTCTCCACGTACCATACCAATTCCCCCCTCAGTTTGGAATTTCAATAGCAAGCACCATGGGGTGATATAGGCCCTGAACTCCATTAGTGACGGTCTCCCAATGAATGCATTATATCAAGAATCAATATCCATCACGACAAATAGTAGGAGCCTTACTTTCCTCTGATCCCCGTCCTCTAATTCCACGGCCAGCTTGATCATTCCAATAAACTCGGTGGAAGATCCGTTAAAGCCCTATATCCGGCCGAAGTAGGGCTCCAAGTTCTTCAATTCTAATTTCGTCTATTCATAGGCTTACTTAAACAATATATTGATCAAACTCCTATTGTTGATCAACACCTTCCTTACTATTGCCGGGCCGATAGTTGCAGTTATCACCATGGGATCGACTGTCGGAGCTTCTGTGCCTATCGCTTCCCTTCCATGAAATACAACATCCTTTGCCTTGGTTTTTCTCTATTTCATCAGACTTACATTTTCAGGGGACACTAATTTTAGCAACATACAGGTGTTTTGCGGAATTCACACATTGCTTCATAGTACTGATGTTGAACCCGACGGGGTGCGGTACTCCGACTATGGCATTGATATCTTTCCCTTTCTCTTGGGCAAGAGCTTGAGGTGCGGCCTGACTTTGTCTAGGGGCTGAAGCCTTTTGCCCCCTGTCCCTTGAGGCTGTCTTATATTCGTCAAGCTTTCCCTCTCAAATCAGCTTTTCTATGATGTCCCTAAGTTGTCGACACTCGTTAGTCGTATGCCCGCAGATGTCGTGGAATAGGAAATATTTCTCAGTCGCTTGTTCTTTATCCATGGGCTCACGTGGGGGCAGTTTCTTATACTGGACCGTGTTGCAAGTGTCGAGATAGATGTTTTCTAGCATGTCATTCAAGGCCGTATAATTCTTAAATACCTAGAATCGTAGTCGCTTTCGAGCATTTTCCCTCCGTCCTAAGCTCTCATTGGTCTCTTTCGACCCCTCATTGTTTCGCTTGCCACAGTTTCTGACATTCACTTCCACTTTCCTCGAGCTGTCCCCGAACTGCTTGACCGCGACGTTATTCTGGGTTGATGGGATAAATGTATTTTTCAGCCCATCCTCCTCTTCTAATTGCGCATCCTCTTGTCATAGTCATATGTGGGCTTTCTCATAAAAACCTCAATTGTTGCTGGTTGCTTCTCAATCACGTACTTTCCAAACTCTGTTCATTTGTCGATGCCATCGACCATGGCCATTAGAGCAGTTTCATGGTTGGGATTACTGACCTTAGTGGCAGCTCGGTTATATCGATTAAGGTAATTTCTCAAGGACTCGCCTCTCCCCTGTTTAACCACCGAGAGAGTTATTACATGCTTTGACTTAGTATTATGGAGGCAAAATTGAGTCGAAAACTTCTCGCTTAAGTCTTTAAAGCCCAGGACAAATTTCGCGGGCAAATGCACGAACCACATGAGCGTTATTCCGCTCAGAAAGATTGGGAAGGCTTTGCACTTGATAGTATCCGGAGCCACTGCTACCTCCATGTGCCAGGAGTACCTCATCAGGTGTTGTTGTGGGTCAAAAGTACCGTCATACCGATTCATCTAGGGCATATTAAATCTCCTAGAGAACTCCGACTTGAAGGATGCTATCGGTGAATGGTGTGTGGCTTCGCTCGACTCTCTAGTCTTCGTTCCTATGTTCCCGACTGTCGTTCATGATTTGTCGCACCATTGCGGTCATATTTGGTGGAATGACTGTGTCCTGGTCGATTTCTTAGACAGAACGGACTCTCTTGGCTCTTTCGTTAGGAAATGTTGCCTGACCCACTACCCGGGAATTCCTCCTTCCTCCCAAGGTATCTCGGTCGATCACAAGATTCCAGGAGGAATGAATAGGGACCTGATTCCCTTGAGTAGCATTCTAAAGTGGAGGAGGGGCTTCTTGGTTTCGCGAAGCCACAAGATCGACAATTTCCACCTCGGACTGGTCGACATCGGCTTATTCGCCTGCCCCCTACTGACCTAGATGTCTCTCGAAACACTATTGCCGTACATTCTTGGCTCTTTCTAGAGGACGTCGAATCCGTCTGGATCCCTACGATCGTCGGACGATGAAGAGCCTTCCAAAATATGATCCAACCGGGGAGGAGGGAGCTGATATTCCTCGACTTCTTGGGTTTGGTTCCTGAACTCCTCCCATTGTCTGGTCATGCGAGTCATATCCGCCGCATCATGGCATTTTCTTGAGCTTGGGCCTTTAAAGCCTCTGTTGTCTCCTAAAGCTGATTTAGCACATCCATAAATTCGTCCTCAGTGGCGAAGGCCGAGGGAGCTGGATCTACCGTGGGAAACAATGTAGGTTGATCCCGAATAATTTCAGGTGCGGTCGATCCACCGACTACTTCCACAGTGGTTCCAACTTGCGGTTGCTTTCCAGTATTGCAGGCTGATTTTCCAACCATAGCTTAACAATGCAGGAGTGAAGATAAGGTTTTTGTCTCGGACTTGTTGATCCGAAAATAGAGCAAAAATCCGGACTAAGTTGAGAATTTCAATTCCCAGTGAAAGCACCAAAGTGTTGGCACCAAAAATTGGCACAACACCCAAAGAAAAGTTAATGTAGAGAATAAGTGAAGATTAATGCTGGGTATAAACTTAAAAACGGAGAAGATCACACACAAATTTATAGTGGCTTGGCGTTAATGAGCCTACATCCACTTTATAATCTCTTTTTCTGCTATTTCGACTATTAGACAGAAGAGTTACAATAGCCGTATTACAAGAGATTGATGAAAAGTATCAAAAGCTAGGGTTTCTCTGCTTCAAAAAAAGAAAAGTCCCTCTTACTGAATTCAGAAGAGGTATTTATAGATGATACAGTATTTGAGTCGGGTTGTAAACATGTTATAAGATCCGAAAGAATAGCCGGGTTGGAATAGGCCTTTCTCTTCCAAGGAACCAGTACTCCTGGGATCTTTGGTATGAGGTGGCATTCGGTCCATCTGATTCGGATAACTTGAAAAAGGGGTTAGATCCAGGATGAACTATTCTATAGGAGGGATCTTCGCCTAGTAGTTGAACGTGACGTGGCTTATCTTGCTTGGTCACATCGAGCTTCATCTGGACTGCTCCGGGCGAGGGAGATAAATGTAAATGTAGGACCTGGTCGACTGGCCTACTTCGAGCGCCCAAATCAAGATCCCACAGTATTGTTGAGCCTTGATGAGTTGCCCGAAATGCCCATCAACATAAACGATTTTGAAATTTGAATTTTTGAAAAAAAAAACTTTTGCACGATCACTTTATCAGTAGTTCATTGGATCGCCGGAAAAATATTAAAGTTTGCTATGAGGATGGAGAGGAGATGAAAGATTTGAGGAGTAGTGTAATGACCCAAAAATCCCCCTCGTGGGAAATCGCCGTATACACTAACTTTGGGTATACAACACATCAGAATAACAACTAAAAACTTTTATTACATCATAATAATGTTACATCAGAGTACATAATATATCAGAGTACATCGAAAAATAATAATACAGCGGAAGATTAATTTACAAAAAATGTAATACAACGCAGTGGAAACAAATAAAATAACATGGCGGAAGACTATCAATGCTCTGGACATAGCTTTAAGCTTCGATCCAGAATCCTGCTCAATAAATAAATATCTGCAAAACAAGCCACTCGACTGCCCGTGTGGAAAATAAGGGCACTCGAGTTTGCAAGTGAAACAAACTACAAGTCAGTCACGGGATTGGTATGAGAAATCTTACTTAACTTATTTAATAATAAGACTAATCACAGGACCATGTCGCTAACGCGGAACGGGTTTACGCCATTGGATTGCCAGTGCATAAAATAAGTAAATCTTTTAAACAACACAATGCTTTTATAGAAAAATGGAACCATTATAAGACTCAAGTCCCATCACACAATGCAATGCAAACCGGAGGAAAAAGTTTTACCTTATAATATTCAAACATGATTGATACGTATAAAAATTTATATTATTATTAGTGTCCAGTCAGTTCAAAACATTTTCAAAGTAAATGTATCAATCCTAGATGGCGTAGTACCCCATCCTACTATGTCGCCATATATAGGTTTACAATCAAATACGTAATGTCATATTGGAAATTGGGCTTCCATCATGAGTCAAGGCTAGGGATGGTCTCCATACTGATTGGAGACACTCTAGCAAATGTCTAAGGGCTCGGACGCTGGCGAACCCTTGGATCCTATAGGGCCGGTCCACAAATACTTTAGTGGATTAGCAATTCCTGAACACACGTTTCCCGGTCCTATTGGACCTATCACTTGGCCAGTAGCGACCAATATCCAAGGCACCTCACTCCATCATCCACATAAGTAAAAATGTCTGGGCTCCATACCATGACACCACTTCTAGCTAGAAAGAAACGTCGTGCACTCCCTGCATTCCCCTATCCCGTTTATGACCCTTACCGGGGTGTGAGGCTCAAGAAGTAACGCTATACACAAAGCTATGCCTAAATAAGCTGTGATTTGATCATCAACCACAAGGCTTTGCTTTTCAACAAAAGCCTTGATCATTTGCATCTTGACATGCCACATTGACAATTCACGCTATGTAACTGATGTCTATCAATATATAACCTCTGAGCTCTTATGTCTCAGAGAAGGGTGTTAAGGAAGAGAATAAATTCTCCGCCACCAAACAGATATATATCAAATAGAAATCAATTAACACAGAACGAAATCCAATGTCGGACTCACATCCATTTACAAGTCCGTTCTGGGTCTGAATGAAACCGGAGACACCTTATTCCTCGTCCCGTATGTCCAATACGGAAGAGTGGTCCTCGCATATCCAAGGCAGTAACTCCAATCAAAGGCATCAGTGGTCGTCCATTCGATGTGAAGATTGTCGGTCTTCAACCACCGTCTTCAATGACTTTGATTTAAACCGTCGTATAATTATTTGAAATGAGATTGAACTCGGTCTTTTCAAATAATTCTCGAATATATGTAATTTAAATCATTTCATATCATTAATATTATTTTATAATGATTTATCGCTATTTTTATTTATATAAAAATAGCCCATTTTAATTTAACGATGCTTCAGGTCGTTACGTGGCCCTGGCGCTGTTTTTATCCAAATTTGAATTACACATTTCTCAAAATCTAACCGTTGTATTTTAACAAATTTAATATCGTTGGAAAGATCTTTCCAAAGCGAACCTAACAGTTCCAGTTTTTGAAAAATCCGATAGTCGAATCTTTCGGTATAATTGTTTAAAGTTAGATTCCGAAACGCGAACTACCGCACGCGATTCATTTTATTTTAATTTATATGTATATATTATACATATATAAATATAAATCGTTCGACGATTTCACTAGCATGTTAAAAGTGATGTTTTCAATCAAACAAAACATATATTAGCGTATAAACACTTTTTCTACTTCGTTAACATGTTAATGACAAGTTCCGTTTTAATATGTCGTTCTTTTTAATCTAAATGAACATGTAAAATGTAACATTTTTGATTACAAATTCTATTTTAGCATATATTCTTTTTTACCTAAATAAACATGTAAAATGTTATTTTTAATGAAACTAATTGAACATTGAAATGTCCTTTTTAACTCTACACAAACTCTAATGAATATGTCAATTTAAATAATGAATCATTTCATACATTAGAAATGGGTCTTTTTAATGTTTACACAATTTACTAATAAAAATGTCACTTTAAATAATGAATCATCTCATACATTAAAAAGGTTTCTTTTTAATGTTTACACAATTTACTAATAAACATGTCACTTTAAAAAATGAATCATTTCATACATTAAAATTGTTTATTTTTAATGTTTACACAATTTAGACAATTCCTATGTTCACATATATACAATAAAAGATAATCTTATTGTCTACACAATTCCTACATTCCATATGTATAAATAAAAAGAATATTTTATTGTCTACATAATTTTTACATTTCATATGTATAAAATAAAAAGAATATATTATTGTCTACATAATTTTTACGTTTCATATGTATAAAATAAAAAGAATATTTTATTATCTGCATAATTTTTATGTTCAACATGACAAATAAAAAGGAGAATTTTTATTGTCTACAATTCCTATGTTTGGCATGTGACAAATAAAAAGGAGAATTTTCATTTTCTATAATTCCTATGTTTACATATGTACAAATAAAAAGGAATTTTATTTGTATAACAAATTTCTATATAATTCCTATGTTTACATATGTACAAATAAAAAGAGAGTTTTATTTGTATAACAAATTCCTATGTAATTCCTATGTTTACATATGTACAAATAAAAAGAGAGTTTTATTTGTGTAACAAATTCCTATGTAATTCCTATGTTTACATATGTACAAATAAAAAGAGGGTTTTATTTGTATAACAAATTCCTATGTAATTCCTATGTTTACATATGTACAAATAAAAAGAGAGTTTTATTTGTGTAACAAATTCCTATGTAATTCCTATGTTTACATATGTACAAACAAAAGGAGGGTTTTATTTGTATAACAAATTCCTGTGATTATATATGTACAAATAAAAAGAGAGTTTTATTTGTATAATAAATTTCTATTATTAACACATACAATAAAAAGAATATCTTTATTGTACAAACAATTCTAGTAATTTTCATGATTATATATACAATAAAAAGAAATATTTTTATTGTACGAACAATTCTAACAATTTCATGATTATATATACAGTAAAAAGAAATATTTTTATTGTACGAATGTAATGACCCGCATTTGCAGAGGTATTATAATTTATTTATTTAATTATATAAATAGTGATATAGTGAATTTAATGGTCGTGGAATTAAATAATGGTGAATATTTAATTAAAATAATAAATATAATAATATATTTAATTCTGAAATAATCAGAATGGGCTGAAATGGCAATATGGCGTGAACTGGGAAATTCAAAATATATAATTCAGTTTAGAATTGAATTAGAATAACGAATATATTATTTGAACGACAGTTTGAACGTATAATTATATTATAATTAAAATCGAGCTTGAAATGGCGCTGCAGTTCGTAATTTGGCGAGTTGAACTTCAACTGAATGTACATGATTCGTTTTAAGCCGAATTTCTGAGAAACAAGAAACGTGTGGAGCTGGTGGAGTATATCATTCTAGCGGAAGAGAAAAATCGGGATTTTGTTGTGTAGAGTTTGATTTACGTCCAAATCAAATTTTAGAAAAGTCGCTGTGGAATTCCTTTATAATTTATAAAGGAATTATTTATATTTTAAAAAGGAATTTCAATATAAATCGAATATCGGGTTGACCTTGATTTGAAATATCAAGTTAGAAATTCATATAGGAATATTCTAGAGCTGTATGGTATTCCACTAGGAATATATACGATAATATTTATTTATAAATATTTAATTCAATTATATTTAAATATATTTATATATTTAAATGGGTTATTTAGGGCTTTAAAAATAGCCAGTTTTGCAACTGACCTCATAATTCGACGAAACTAATTTTGTTGGATCCGCAATATTAAATTATTGTTAGATTCCAAGTTCCGTGATTTTTAAATTCATTGTGTGGCCGTATGGATTTTTAGAGTGAAGAACGGTCAGTATTTTGACGGTTAAAAATACGTTGTGTGAGCATACGAAGTCGGAATTCGACGAAACCAGTTTCATTGGAACCGTAATGTCAAACAGTAGCTGCATGTCAATTTCCATGATTTTTGGGTATTGTGTGTGGTCACACGAATTTTTAGACAGGAAGAACGAATATCAAATAATAAAAGAAAATATCTAAAACTCATTTTGAGGTAAAAACAAAGGCCACATCCTCATCCTTTCCACCACACAAAAATCTCACCCCCTTATATAAGCGTTCTCTTAAAGCCGCCACTTTTGTTTTTACAGAAATCAAAACGTGAGCTTATAAAATAAAAAACAATTGAAATAAAATCCTAAAAATCTTCCTCTATACATATTTTGATCCCTTCTGATATACACTTCAACCTGATGCGAAGTTTACAGGGTGCGATGCACCAGAGCATTTCGACATTTTTGGGCGGAAAGGCTAGGGCATGGGTTTCAGTGGACTTGGTGAGGTCGGAGCGTCGAACTGGGTGGTTGGGTGAAATTGGGGTGGCGATGCGGTTGCTTTGACGATGGTTAGGAGGATCTCAGTGAAGGGGATTGAAAGGCGATAGTGGAAATGGTGAGTTCAGGGCAGCAGGTCATTTCGAACAGAGGGGTTCGAGTTTAACATTTACGGTTTGGGGATGGAGCGTGATTGATGAGCGAAATTGTAGTATTTTTATCTTGATTAGTAGAGGAGTATTGGAGTAGCAGTAGAATGGAGTAACGGTTGTGGAAGGGTGTGGTTTACTGTAGATGGATTTCGGGAAGACAAAGAGGAACGGGTCTGAGAATTAGAAAAGGGATGGGCCGGGTTTAAGGAATGGGTGAGGCCCATTTGGAAATTTTTTATTTAGTTAATTTTAAATTAAATATATGTATAACTTGTTAATGCGGTATCTATCTCGTACGATATCAGAATTTCAAACCGTCGGATCCGTTGGGATCGTATGGACGGGAGCAACACAACGAAGCTGACTGGGAGTGAATCCGAGCTCGTTACAATTTATTGCAAAATAAATTGTCCATCTGAATCAACAGACGCAAATCGTATTTAACGGTTAACGCGAAATGTGAGTAAATCTCACTAACCCTAACAATTTATAATTTCATGTTGTATTTTTAGAACTGTTAAATATTGGCTGATTGATTGTGTGTTGACTGTTTGATTGAACTGCTAGTCAGTTAGTTGAATTTCTATATTGATTCTATTTAATAGAATATATTATATGGAACTGAAAGTGATGTTGATTTTGTTATGTAACATATGTGGAAGCAGGGAAACAGGTTGGAGGAATCCGACTGGATTCCTCAACATTTATTTTATTGTTTTTCATATATTTTGATATGTGATGTGAATTATAACCTGTTGTTGATTGTGTGTGTATGGATGATATTGGACATCGTAATTTGATATGTTAAACACCATAACATAACGAGATTTGGGAAAAAGGAATTTTCAAAGTGATATTGAAAATAGTATTTATAAAATCAAAGGATTTTATAAGGGAAATTATTAATAAAATCAAAAGATTTTATAAAAGAGAATATTTATAAATGGAATATGTATAAAGTGGATTATTTATTTAGAAAATAAATAAGAGATTATAAATGGAATATTTATTTAGAAAATAAATAGGACATTATAAAGGAGAATATTTATTTAGAAAATAAATAGGATAAAGGAATATTTATTTAGGAAATGAATAGAGTTAATCGATTTGAGTAAATCAAATAGAGTAAATCGATTAGAGTAAAACAGACATAGTTAAAACCATTAGAGTTAATCAAATGGAGTTAATTGAATAAAGGTAAAGAAATAAAGTTAAACAAGATTAGAAACTAACTAGAGATTAGTTAAGTTGAATAGTTTTCTGAGTATCTATCTGATGTTGGTTTCGACCTTCGGGGTTTATACTTAGAGAATTTGTTCTCCTACTAGTTTACAGTCAGGGACTGATAGTTGAGAAATGATAGTGATATGTAAATAACAATGGAAATGTTTTCCAGTGTTAATAACGTATATTTTCTAAAACATAGAACATAAGGAAATGTGAGTATATATATACATATATATATAGATATATATGATTAATGATTTAATGATAGTATTTCCGTTTGGAAATAATATCGTTGTTTGCACACATGTTTTCATTTGATAGTTAACTCACCGACTATCAAAGTTTTGACCATTTTAACGTTGTTAATATGGAGAGACCGGTTGGATTATTATCCAAAGAACCACTCTGTATTGGCATAAGCGTTGCGAATCATATATGCCAAAGATAATTGAAGACAGAGTAAAGTGCAAGGGCTATTGTATAAGTCTTAGATAACAGTGCCTAAGATGGATGTACTGAATAGTGCCTTCGGTTCATCCTGTTCCTGGATTACTTGTATGGACGAATGTCTGACAGAGTATTTCCAGACGATCACGTATATTGATTTCTCCAACCGTACCTAGAGTGGAAGCGGAGAAGGAAACTTCTTTTAGCTAACACATAATGTATTGTTGAGGACGTCAATCGGTGATTTGATGGATTTGACAATGTGGCATTCGAAGTGAATCTGGTGTGATGATAAAGCGTAGCTTCTAGCCTCACATCTGGTAAATGACATAAATCGGGCAGGCAACATGGCTAAGTCGGTCGCTCCGAAGTAGGGTGTATAATCACCTGATCTAGAGTTTCATTTACTTCTAAAAATCTATTGTTGATGCTGTCCCATTCGGGAAATGGTTGCTGATCCCAACCGTTGGTGATATACATTCGATACACTCAAGCGAAATGAGTGGTCGGTCATGTATGGTCGGGTTGCAAGATGTTCTTGTTGAACCCAATGTATTCCTTTCTAGAGGTACACTAGAGAAAGGTGGTTTCGTACCTTGTCATAGTTGGAAATCCATTACCCAATGCGTGCTTGCGGTTTTGATTGTATACTATATATGTAGAACTTGAGATGAAAGCGTTTCTGCTAGATGATTATTATATTGTGGTTGACAGACATTATTATAATATCAAAAGTTTTTTGATATAAAGATAATTTGGATTCTCATAAGGGAAAACCCCGTTCCGTTATACGGCATGGTCTTATGAGATATCATTTACCTGCTTAAACTATTTTAAACTGTTTTACTCATACCAGTCCCATGACTGACCTGGAGTTTATTTTGTTTTGTTTTCCCTAAACTCTTGGGTGCCCAATTTTGTACGGGCAGTCAAGTAGTCGGGATTTACAGATACTTGAAGAGCTGGAGCAGGAGGCTTCAGGATCATATAGCTATAGTTTATTTCTGCTGTGTTGTAAGTGTTGTACTTTGATAATGATGTATATTTAAGTACAAATGTATATTTCAAGTTATGTTATATATATTATATGTTATTCGTTCCGCTGTGAGGTTCGTGTTACTATGATGTTGTGTTCTTCTTCTTCTTCTATTCTAAGTTTCTATCTTATCAATCCTCACCCTCTAATTTCTTTCATTAACTATTTGGTTATTTTCGATCGTTGGATGTTCGATATGTGTCGTATATCGGATAACCAAGATCGCAAAAATCTGGGTCGTTACAGTTGGTATCAGAGCAAGGGTTAAGTTATTACCTTGGCTCTGTGGCGTGACTCAGTAGAGATAGGGTTAGTAATACCCTAGATTGAGTTGAGTGTATATATACGAGTGAACGTATTTGTTATTGATATAAAAATTGTTTTATATTGTGAAGATTTATTGGTTGAGTTGTTTATGGGTTCTGATCGATCTGTTTGATCCACTGTATCGGTAGGAGCTTCTAAACACTCGAATACGATGGGTCGACATGATATGTTTTGAAAAGAGGATAAATGAAATAATTTTACCTAAAGTATAACTATTACTATAATCGAGTAAAAAATTATAAATTAAATGGTTATGTAAATAATCAATCAGAATTCATATAAATGAAATATATGAAATCAAATTGAACTAAATCTAAAATTTAAACCGGGAATTGAATTAAAATTCTGGAAAATTGGATAAGTGTTTGTAAATGGATTTGGATTAAAAATAAGGAAAATTTAAGATCCTGGGAGATTTTAAATTGTTTTACAAGCAGTGTGAATTATATTTTGAAATGAATTTCAAAGTGGAAATGTTTAGAAATGGTCTTATAGTATTGAACTCACTTCGATCGCTGGGAAATAGATTCTGATGATGACAGCTGCATTATCAGTATTTATTTTCTAGTTGTAAGTGACGAGTTACTACCAGAGATATTGTTTTGAATTTATTTTGGGAAAGACCAGTTGTGTTGAATTTCAAAAAGGAAAATTTGATTTTTGAAAAGAGTAAACTATTTAAAAACTCCCTAGGAAAGACTTTTTGAATTAAAAACAAATTTAACAGAAATTTGTGAAAGTAAATTTGAATTAAAGTAAAGCCAGTAAAGTGGTAACTGAGATTGAATTAGAATGATATCAAGACATATTGGATTGTGAGATTCAAATTTGAAGTGTAATGTGATAATCAAGTTAAGAGTTGGGAATCGAGAAGAAACTAGAGTTGAAATGATATTTGGCTCGGATATAAGCAAATGGTTGTGTTGTGGATAGAAGCAGATTGGAATTTGATTGGGATGACCCTTGTATCCGCTGAATTGATAACAGGTGGAAGTGATATAATGATATACCCGACAAAAAGGTACAAGTTTATATTTGATATAAGCATGAGATTTATGAGCCGAATTGGCAAGCCGCTTGGCTGTTTGATTTTCTTTTGGGATGGAGATGGCCCAGAGAGGCGAGTTGGAGTTTGACCGATTGACCAGTACAAAGGAGGTGCTGGCGAAATTTTTGAAAAGTTAAGGCGTTAGAAAATTTTCAGGATTTTTGGAAATTTTCGTTGATAAGAATTAAATAATTTTTTAATTGAAATTTAATTTGGTTTAGTTGGAAACTGAAGTTAAGAAGTGAACAAATATGTTCTAACCAGTCGATAGGGTCGTTCTCTACCTTAGCAATTTCGAGGACGAAATTATTTTAAGTGGGGAAAATTGTAATGACCCGCATTTGCAGAGGTATTATAATTAATTTATTTAATTACATAAATAGTGATATAGTGAATTTAATGGTCGTGGAATTAAATAATGGTGAATATTTAATTAAAATAATAAATATAATTATATATTTAATTCTGAAATAATCAGAATGGGCTGAAATGGCAATATGGCGTGAACTGGGAAATTCAAAATATATAATTCAGTTTAGAATTGAATTAGAATACCGAATATATTATTTGAATGACAGTTTGAACATATAATTATATTATAATTAAAATCGAGCTTGAAATGGCGCTGCAGTTCGTAATTTGGCGACTTGAACTTCAACTGAATGTACAGGATTCGTTTTAAGCCGGATTTCTGTGAAACAAGAAACATGTGGAGCTGGTGGTGTATATCTTTCTAGTGGAAGAGAAAAATCGGGATTTCGTCGTGTAGATTTTGATTTACGTCCAAATCAAATTTTAGAAAAGTCGCTGTGGAATTCCTTTATAATTTATAAAGGAATTATTTATATTTTAAAAAGGGATTTCAATATAAATCGAATATCGGGTTGACCCTGATTTGAAATATCAAGTTAGAAATTCATATAGGAATATTCTGGAGCTGTATGGTATTCCACTGTGAACATATACATTAATATTTATTTATAAATATTTAATTTAATTATATTTAAATATATTTATACATTTAAATATATTTATATATTTAAATGGGTTTTTAGGGCTTTAAAAATAGCCAGTTTTGCAAACAACCTCAAAATTCGACGAAACTAATTTTGTTGGATCCGCAATATTAAATTATTGTTAGATTCCAAGTTCCGTGATTTTTAAAGTCACTGTGTGGCCGTACGGATTTTTCGAGTGAAGAACGGTCAGTATTTTGACGTTTAAAAATACGTTGTGTGAGCATACGAAGTCGGAATTCGACGAAACCAGTTTCATTGGGACCGTAATGTCAAACAGTAGCTGCATGTCAATTTCCATGATTTTTGGGTATCGTGTATGGTCACATGAATTTTTAGAAAGGAAGAACGAATATAAAATAATAAAAGAAAATATCTAAAACTCATTTTGTGGTAAAAACAAAGGCCACATCCTTATCCTTTCCACCACACAAAAATCTCACCCCCTTATATAAATGTTCTCTTGAAGTCGCCACTTTTGTTTTTACAGAAATCAAAACGTGAGCTTATAAAATAAAAAATAACTGAAATAAAATCCTAAAAATCTTCCTCTATACATATTTTGATCCCATCTGATATACACTTCAACCTGATGCGAAGTTTACAGGGTGCGATGCACCTGAGCAGTTCGACATTTTTGGGCGAAAAGGCTAGGGCATGGGTTTCAGTGGGCTTGGTGAGGTCGGAGCGTCGAACTGGGTGGTTGGGTGAAATCGGGGTGGCGATGCGGTTGCTTTGACGATGGTTAGGAGGATCTCGGTGAAGGGGATTGAAAGGCGATAGTGGAAATGGCGAGTTCAGAGCAGCAGGTCATTTTGAACAGAGGGGTTCGAGTTTAACATTTACGGTTTGGGGATGGAGCGTGATTGATGAGCGAAATTGTAGTATTTTTATCTTGATTTGTAGAGGAGTTTTGGAGGAGCAGTATAATGGAGTAATGGTTGTGGAAGGGTGCGTTTTACTGTAGATGGATTTGGGGAAGACAAAAAGGAACGGGTCTGAGAATTAGAAAAGGAATGGGCCGGGTTTAAGGAATGGGTGAGGCCCATTTGGAAATTTTTTATTTAGTTAATTTTAAATTAAATATATGTATAACTTGTTAATGCAGTATCTATCTCATACGATATCAGAATTTCAAACCGTTGGATCCATTGGGATCGTATGGACGGGAGCAACACAATGGAGCTGACTGGGAGTGAATCTGAGCTCGTTACAATTTAGTGCAAAATAAATTGTCCTCCTGAATCAACAGACGCAAATCGTATTTAACGGTTAACGCGAAATGTGAGTAAATCTCACTAACCCTGAACAGTTTATAATTTCATGTTGTATTTTTAGAACTGTTAAATATTGGCTGATTGACTGTGTATTGACTGTTTGGTTGAACTTCTAGTCAGTTAGTTGAATTTCTATATTGATTCTGTTTAACAGAATATATCATATGGAACAGAAAGTGATGTTGATTTTATTATGTAACATCTGTAGATGCAGGGAAACAGGTTGGAGGAATCCGACTTGATTCCTCAATAGTTATTTTATTGTTTTTCACATATTTTGATATATGATGTGAATTATAACCTGTTGTTGATTGTGTGTGTACGGACGATATTGGACATCGTAATTTGATATTTTAAACACCATAACATACCGGGATTTGGGAAAAAGGAATTTTCAAAGTGATAATGAAAATAATATTTATAAAATCAAAGGATTTTATAAGGGAAATTATTTATAAAATCAAAAGATTTTATAAAAGAGAATATTTATAAAGAATATGTTTAAAGTGGATTATTTATTTAGAAAATAAATAGGAGATAATAAATGGAATATTTATTTAGAAAATAAATAGGAGATTATAAAGGAGTATATTAATTTAGAAAATAAATAGGATAAAGGAATATTTATTTAGGAAATGAATAGAGTTAATCGATTTGAGTAAATCAAATAGAGTAAATCGATTAGAGTAAAACAGACATAGTTAAAACCATTAGAGTTAATCAGTTAGAATTAATCAAATGAAGTTAATCGAATAGAGGTAACGAAATAAAGTTAAACAGGATTAGAAAATGAATAGAGATTAGTTAAGTTGAATAGTTTTCTGAGTATCGATCTGATGTTGGTTTCGGCCTTCGGGGTTTATACTTAGAGAATTTGTTCTCCTACTAGTTTACAGTCAGGGACTGACAGTTGTGAAATGATAGTGATATGTAAATAACAATGGAAATGTTTTCCAGTGTTAATAACGTATATTTTCTAAAACATAGAAAATAAGGAAATGTGAATATATATACATACATATATATATATGATTGATGATTGATTAATAGTATTTCCATTTGGAAATAGTATCGTTATTTGCACACGTGTTTTCATTTGATAGTTAACTCATCGACTATCAAAGTTTTGACCATTTTAACGTTGTTAATATGGATAGACCCGTTGGATTATTATCCAAAGAACCAACTCTGTATTGGCATAAGCGTTGTGAATCATATATGCCAAAGATAGTTGAAGACGGAGTAAAGTGCAAGGGCTATTGTATAAGTCTTAGATAACAGTGCCTAAGATGGATGTACTGAATAGTGCCTTCGGTTCATCCTGTTCCTGGATGACTTGTATGGACGGATGTCTGACAGAGTATTTCCAGACGATCACATATATTAATTTCTCCAACCGTACCAAGAGTGGAAGCAGAGAAGGAAACTTCTTTTAGCTAACAAATAATGTATTGTTGAGGACGTCAATCAGTGATTTGATGGATTTGACGATGTGGCATTCGAAGTGAATCTTGTGTGATGATAAAGCGTAGCTTCTAGCCTCACATCCGGTAAATGACAGAAATCGGGCAGGCATCATGGCTAAGTCAGTCGCTCCGAAGTAGGGTGTATAATCACCTGATCTAGAGTTTCATTTACTTCTAAAAATCTATTGTTGATGTTTTCCCATTCGGGAAACGGTTGCTGATCCCAATCGTTGGTGATATACATTCGATACACTCAAGCGAAATGAGTGGTCGGTCATGTGTGGCTGGGTTGCAAGATGTTCTTGTTGAACCCAGTGTATTCCTTTCTAGAGGTACACTAGCGAAAGGTGGTTCCATACCTTGTCATAGTTGGAAATCCATTATCCAATACGTGCTTGCGGTTTTGATTGTATACTATATATGTAGAACGTGAGAAGAAAGCGTTTGTGCTAGATGATTATTATATTGTGGTTGATAGACATTATTATAATATCAAAAGGTTTTTGATATAAAGATAATTTGGATTCTCATAAGGGAAAAACCCGTTCCATCATACGGTGTTGTCTTATGAGATATCATTTACGTGCTTAAACTATTTTAAACTATTTTACTCATACCAGCCCCATGACTGACCCGGAGTTTATTTTGTTTTGTTTTCCCAAAACTCTTGGGTGCCCAATTTTGTATGGGCAGTCAAGTTGTCGAGATTTATAGATACTTGAAGAGCTGGAGCAGGAGGCTTCAGGATCATATAGCTATAGTTTATTTCCGCTATGTTGTAAGTGTTGTACTTTGATAATGATGTATATTCAAGTACAGATGTATATTTCAAGTTATGTTATATATATTATATGTTATTCGTTCCGCTGTGAGGTTCGTGTTACTCTGATGTTGTGTTCTTCTTCTTCTATTCTAAGTTTCTATCTTATCTATCCTCACCCTTTAATTTCTTTCATTAACTATTCGGTTATTTTCGATCCTTGGATGTTCAATATGTGTCGTATATCGGATAACCTAGATCGCAAAAATCCGGGTCGTTGCAACGAACAATTCTAACAATTTCATGATTATATATACAATAAAAAGAAATATTTTTATTGTACGAACAATTCTAACAATTTCACGATTATATATACAATAAAAAGAAATATTTTTATTGTATGAACAATTCTAACAATTTCACTACCTAATTCAATCCAGTATATCGTCACAATGGTAATTATCCAATTCAAATATCATACGACATGAATATGAATTTTTACATCGTATATAAATAAATTTCTCAATGCAATAACGATTAATTTTAATTTAAATAAGAGATCTCACGGTTCTTTCGGATTCCTCAAAAATTTCAGATTGATCTGAAATTTCCTAGTCGCCAAACAATTCCTGTTTCATACGATTTCGATGACGTATGAACGAGTTATGAATTTAATTGTGAAAATAATATTGTAAATTTAAATTAATAATTTAATTAATTTAAAAAGTCGCCTTCTTCTTCAATCAGAAACCAAGCTGTAACCTTTTCGTATTTGTTCAAAACTAGGTTAGAGATTTTCAATCTGCTTGTTCAACTCCGCGACGATCGGATGGTGCCACAACGGAGAGGAAGAGTGGCGCGCAGAGCGGGGGCCCCATGGCGTTGGGTTGGGGAGGTTGTGCGATCAAAATAGTCCACTACAAGGGCGTTGTCTGTATGGATATGAAGAATGGAGAAATCTCTACAATATTCTCCAAAGGATGGAATGATTTTACTGAGAGGATAAGGAGTTATTGGGGGAAGAAGGAGGGAAACGGTTCTTGCCATTGTAGAATGAGGTGGCGGCGGCTATGAAAATGAATTAGGGTTTTGTTAATCCGATATATAGTAATAATATATTGAATAGTATTTAATTTAATAATTTTCTATCTTATCCTTTTTTCTTGTATTTACAAAAGGCATAAAGTATGGCATATATGCATATGAAAGGAAGAGAGAACATAAAAGAAATAAAGGGTATGAATGAAGCGCATGCGGCAATTATTATTATTATCATTATCATTATTTTTTTCCCTCTTTTTTTTTCTTTCATTGAATGACATGTCTCTAATTTCCATTGATTATGATTTCAAATTTTATTTATTTATTTTATGAAGGAGGTGACTTTCCCTTTTTTATCTTTATTTGGTTATATATTTTATTTTATTTCTCACTTGTGTCTCTACATATGTAGCAGGTTACAAGACAAAAAAAATTGGCTGAGGTGGCGTATTTATTTCTCATTTCTTATTTTCATCACTTACATTAGTTAAAAATTATATTTTTAACTAACTAATAACTACTCCGTAGCATGTAAATTTTATCCATTCTATATATGCGTTAAAAAAATTATTTTTAATGAACAAACATTTATTTCATTACAGTAATGTGTCTCTTCACATATAGTAGGTTACAAAGGAAATAAATTAGCTGACTAAGCAGCTGTTTAACCTAATCAACGTTTATCTCTTATTCAAAAATTCAAAAGAAAGACGTAAGGAAAGAGAAAATGGAAATGTAATTAATGCACGATTTATTGTTTAATGCCAATTGTTAGAAAGATTATGACTTTTCAATTTTCAAAACATATAATATTAACGTTTCAAAATTTAAGGAACCTATTCAATGCTCATGCAAGAACAAATAAAAAAGAAATATACTTACATGGAGTTTATTTATTTTTGTAGAGAAATAATAAAAGGGAAAGAAAAGAAAAAAGAGAAATAAGGGGATGTAAATTTAAGAAATAAGAATACATGTGTGAAAATAGAATGAAGAGAAAAAAGTCAATAGAATGAAGAGTAATGAATTAATAGATAAAGGAAAGAAATGAATGCGTAATTAATGGTGAAATGGAGTGGTGAGAAAAGAGGTAGTGAATTCGATGAAGTTAGAAAAAGAAAAGAAAGCAAAATAAACTTGCACGAAATGTGAATGAGCAAAGAAATTATGTGTTGATTTATTATTAATTATCATAAAACTCTTATATTAAAGTTTTTAACAAAACAATGATTCAACTACTATTTTCTTTTATTATCAATTATTTGAAGTTAATTATTACAAATATACATACAATTTGATACTAATTTCAGTTGTTATAAATCACTATTTATCTAATAACAAATTGTTGTTTATTAGAAACAAAATTTGAAGTCATTCATAAATAATATAATAATTTTATTTAGAAACTTCTTTTTCTTTCTTTATTCAATAATTCAATCTTTTTTAAAAAAATCAATATCTTAATCTAATAATGGAAAATTTAAATTCTTGACACATTTTCTAATAAAATTTCCTTAAAATAAATTTTTAAAATGGTTCTGATTTTCCGAATTGTTATAATCTCCCCCACTTAAAATTTTTCGTCCCCCAAAAGAGAACGGAGCTGAAAGTTGTTTAACTAACCAACTCTACTTTCCTTCTTTTATTGGTTATTAGTGGAACTAATAATCACACAAAACAATCATCAATCAATTAGTTGATTAGCTTTTTAAATATATATAACTTTATATATTCAAAAATCATATTTTCTAAGATCAGATTATATATATAATCACAAATACGTTAATTATAAACTTGTCACTCTCAACTCATTCTAGGGCATTTCTAACCCCATCTCTAACGAGTTTTATCATTCTAGGATACTATTGATCCTAACTCTAATGAGTATTCTTTTTAGGGTATTTCTAATCCTAACTCTGACGAGTCTTTGTTCAGTTCTAACGAGTTGTACCCCAAAGATTTGAGTTAACCAAAGCTTTAATACCACATGTAATGACCCGAAAATCCCCATCGTGGGAAATCGCCAGATACACAAACTTTTGGTATACAACACATCAAAACAACAACAGAAGACTTTTATTCCATCATAATAATGTTACATCAGAGTACAGAAAATATCAGAGTACATCGATAAATAATAATGCAGTGGAAGATTAATTTACAGTAAATGTAATACAATGCAGCGGAAACAAATAAAGTAACACAGCAGAAGACTATCAATGCTCTGGACATAGCTTTAAGCTTCGATCTAGAATCCTGCTCAATAAATAAATATCTACAAAATAAGCCATTCGATTGCCTGTGTGAAAAATAAGGGCACCCGAGTTTGCAAGTGAAACAAACTACGCGTCAGTCATGGGACTGGTATGGGAAATCTTACTTAACTTATCTAATAATAAGGCTAATCACAGTACTACGCTGCTAACGCGGAACGAGTTTACTCCATTGGATTGCTAGTGCATAAAATAAGTAAATCTTTTAAACAACGCAATGCTCTTTTAGAAAAAAGAAACCAATATAAGATTCAAGTCCCATCACACAATGCAACGCAAACCGGAGGATAGAGTTTTACCTTATAATGGTCAAACATGATTGATATGTATAAAACTTGGTAGTATTATTAGTGTCTAGTCAGTTTAAAACATTTTCAAAGTAAATGTATCAATCCTAGACGGCATAGTACCACATCCAACTATTTGGCCATATATAGGTTTACAATCAAATCCGTAATGTCGTATTGGAAATTGGGCTTCCATCACGAGTCAAGGCTAGGGATGGTCTCCTTACCGATTCGAGACACTCTAACAAATGTCTCAGGGCTCGGACACTGGCGAACCCTTGGATCTTTGTAACAACCCGAATTTTTATAACATGTTAAAACAAGAAATCAAGGAAGAATTAAATTTTAAAATCAAAATTAGGGGAAACGGGTTACTCCATTGCGTTCGTCTCGAAATTTTACATGAAATAGAGTCCGAGTTTTCGAAAATCGGAGTCCGGATGAAGAAGTTATGGCCTGTACAAGTTTCAGCAGTTTTCAGGCAGCACTGGACCAGGGGGTCGACCTATCCCCCCCCCGGTCGACCATAGGGTCGACCTACCCCCCAGGTCGACCATAGTGTCGACCTCCCCCGCTTACAGGTCGACCTGGTCGGCCTTTTCTGACCCAGAAGTCATTTTTGAAGCCTGAGACGTGTTTTGACGGTCCGGATTAATTCTAGGGTTAATCTAAGGGCCTAAACTAGTTGCTACACCTATAAAAACACCCTTAGACCAAACCTAATTCATATCAAATAATTTTTACACTATTATGCTGCTAAAATACCTCTTGAACCATGGCCGCCGTCTCCAAATCAAAGTACAAACATTCAAACTCAAATCAATCCAAAGAACAAGGCTTCTACAATGATTCAAGACAATAAATTAACAACGCCGCAACATTTTTACAACAAATTTAGCTCTTAATTCATTAGCCATGCTCTATAAGTTCTAGTTGTTTTTAGATTTAAACATTTAATTATAATATGGTCATGGAATAAAGTGGAATTAGATTTAAGTATGTTTATCGATTCTGATCTATTTATGTTGATCCTTGAATCTTGTGTTTTGGGGCTTGTCTATCTTTATGCTCATGACAAGTTTATGATCTATTCCGCAGTTTTCTTGATTCATAATAACGTTATCATCAAGTTGTAATATTTATGCCTATGATGATGTTTTCCTCTGATCTTATTTTTATTCAATTTCTATCTTCCTCAATTTATTTTCTTTCATGAACCTTGGTCAATTTCGGACCTTGGCCTAAAATCGGGATTGCGTACGATAGGTATACGGGGGAATTATGGGATTATTGCCTATATGAATATGATGTAATAATTGGTAACATGAAATTGGATATTATCATTGTATTTGCAAGTTTGGGCGTGATCTGTAAATTTTGGTATAATCTTGTTATGAAAAAAATTGCATAAATATTATATACATGGAATTTGGCACAAACAGGATCTATGTAATGTAACATGAGATTTGGTATATATAACATGTAAATAATTTGGCATGAAGTGGGCATACATGAATTATCATGTAAATTAAATCACGAGTTTGGGACTATGTAAGCTTAAATCAAAAGATTGGGCTTATGTTAATTAGGCATATGTAGAATTGAGAATTTGAACATGAAAGCGATTGTAAACTTGATAATTGACATAAACATGTATTATGAACTTGGGCAACTGACATGTATTGTAATAAAAAGATTATAGTTTGGGATAACTGCATCATGAATCATGATTTGGGTTTATTGGGTATAAAACTTAATACATGTAATCTTGGCTAGAACTTGATATGGGTAAAATGGCATAAACCTGGCATACATGTAATAGGCAAGAATTGGGTGTATGTGAACTGACTAGGATTGGGTATATATATATATATATATAAATTGGCATGTAATTTTGGAACTTGGGCATATGTTTATTAATATGTAAAGTTGGGAATTTGAAACATGAAAATGACTGTGTATTGGATAATTGACTTGAACACGAACATGAACATTTCTATATGTTAAACACATGAACTGATTTGGGGTTTTGGGTAGAATACGACCATTAATGAACTTTTGACACGAGGTTAGACTCAGTTTGTGGTGTAAATCTTCCCGGAACCGCTCGACAAATCCAGTAGCCACAAAGTGTCATTCTAATGTGAGAGGTCGAAGGCCAAATTGTAGGCGTAACGATTTATGACACGAGGTTAGACCCAGTTTATGGTATAAATCTGCTCGGAACCGCCCGACAAATCCAGTGGCCACAAAATGCACGGTCTAATGTGAGAGGTCATGATTCGTTCGTCATAATGAATGAATTAAGGAATACTAACCATAATAAGACGTGGGTATGGTTAGAGGGTTAGGTGGGATGACATGGAAATTTGACATGTAAATGTGGACCTAACCGGTATGAGTTAAGAACATGTAAAACTTATAAATGTAGGCTCAACCAATATGATATGAATGGGTGGGTTAAGTAACGTGTCTAGGCTAATGACACTTAACCGTTATAACGTGACTAGCGGATGGGTTGGGCTAACTTGAATAGGTTGATAACACCCAATCGATATAACCTGACACGTGGTAGGGTTAAGTCAACTTGAACATATAGATAATACTTAACCAACTTAGCATGATACGTGGGCGGGTTAAGCCATGAATTATTTGAATATACTTAACCATTTGGACACGATGATTTGATAGGGTTAAGTCATGAACCGCTTGAATATACTTAACCAATTGGACACGATGATTTGATATGGTTAACTCATGAACCGCTTGAATATACTTAACCAATTGGACACGATGATTTGATAGGGTTAATTCATGAACCGCTTGAATATACTTAAACAATTTAACACGATGATTTGATAGGGTTAAGTCATGAACCGCTTGAATATACTTAACCAACTTAACAGATGATTCGTAGGGCTAAGTCATGAACTTGAACGACAACACTTAGCCATTTTGACATGACACGTAGGGGGTTAAGTCACAAACTTGAATGACAACACTTAACCAACTTGACATGCTAGACTGATGGGGTTAAGTCTCGAATTTAAATGACAACACTTAACCTACTGAACGGAAACCCTAGTTGCGTGGTCCTTTTCAGCAGTAACCCACTAGATGTATCACGGTACCCTGGAACTGGGCAGGGTGGGGCACAATTACTGGGCTGATTGTAAGCGACCAGAACGACGGCTGAGTTGGTGCACCATTGTAGGTTCAGGCGGACTATGGTCGTGCACGTAGTCCGAAGTTGAAAAAGCAGGCATTGGGCACCGATAGGTTTACACTGTGCGTGCTTGATTCGTGTCGGTGGTTGGCACCCTAGGGCTTGATACACCCTATGGTGGACCTAGCACAGGTGACTACATTTCTTGATTGGGCCGTATGACACAGACACATGAACGAGCTAGGACTTGTAGGGAGCCGATCGATTAATAGATCGTTACGTGGAATTCGTTAGGTAGCATAATCAGTAGTGGTCCTAGGTGGCATAAACCCTAATCGAATATAGAAAACGTTCAATAGGTAGCATAATCCCTAGTGGTCCTAGGTGGCATAAATCCTAGTTGAACACGCGATAGTTCATGATAAGGAAACCTAGCCAGAACAAGGGTGGCGGTCCAAACGATTTCAAGAATGGTGGCACTACGTTGAAGTAGTATAGAAATATGTGATGAATCCCGTACGATATACGGCAAGGGGTTGTATATATACATGGAAAGGATGATACGGGGTGGAGTAATAGTACAGTTGGTGCAGAGAATATAGGAAATCAAAGAAAATAGTGGAATGGTGAAGCTTAGAAATCTTGCGACGTTATACTTAATTGAAACCTTGCAATGCTATACTTGATTCATCGTGCCTGTGGCTTACCTTGTCCATCATGCTTATGTTTACTTTCAGTTTATTCATGCCATATTATCTTCACCTGTTTTTATGCTGAAAGCTACTAGGACTTACTCAGTCTTTATGACTGACGCAGTTTGTTTCGCCTCTTTTTCTTTCGTTTCCCCCCCCAGGTTCGTAGGGTGGGAATACAGCTTAGTTCGGATCTTACCAAGCTCCAAGGCTCTTTCATGTACTGCTTGGATTTCTCTTGGCTATGGCTTGCTTTGCTGTTTTGCTTGGGGAATGATTTATGACTATGGTTTTATGCTTCTTTACTATTGTAAGACAGATTTCGATGTAATGGATTTAGTAGCATTTTGATGTAAAAGGCTTTAGACCTTTCTATATTTTAAAGCAATGAAATTTGGTTCTTCTTCCGTTGTTTTATATGTTTTGTCTTGTAATATTTCTGTGTATGTTTACCTAGATAATGCTCCACCAAAACTAGTGCATTCCCTTTGTGAGTGACCCTAGCGGAGGTGGGGTGTTACATTTGGTAACAGAGCAGAAGGTTACCAGACTAGGCTAAAGTTTATAAAACCTTTTGAAATTATTTTCAAAACCATTTACAAAGAAGCATTTTTCAAGAAAAGTTTTGTTTTTAAAGGCTATTCCCCAAAGGCCATTAGCATTATACTTTGTTTCCTTGTTTGAATCCCTTTTCCTTTCTTTCCTCCATCTGTAGTCACATTAGTTCCATCTGCGAATAATCTTATTTCAAGCTTTGTAGGGTTGTCGTGCGATGGAGGTAGTTCTCGAGAGACCTGTTAACACGTTATATAAGAGGGGAAAAGAGTGGTTAAGGCGAATGAGGCTCAGAACAAGAAGGTAGAAATGTTTCTGTAGGAAAGTCTAGTTTATCTTTCTATCCTGTTCGTACCCTTTTTGATTATGGTACATCGCATCCTTTTTATTTCTGCTTCGATAGTTGAGTCTCTGCACCTTAGTACTAGCGTAGTAGAGGATCCCATTTTATTCTCAAATCCTGTTAGGGAATCGGCTCATTTATTCATGACTTGTTTGGATTTGAGAATGTCTATGCTAAGTGTTGAGTTTAGAAGTAAAGCTTATGTTTTTGGGCTATGGGTTAATTCTAGGGATAGAGAGGTTGTCCAGAAATGGTACCATTCTCGAGTATGAAAAGAGGGTAGTTAGACGCTCGACTTGCCTTGGTAATGCCCTCGAAGTCTAGTGTAACCCTTAGGGTTCTGCCATGTTTAGTTACCTAGAATCTCTTGACACATTTATCGATCCGTTCTTGATACATTTATCGATCCGCTCGAGTAGTGTTCGCCACTAAGGCGGATGGTTCATTTCGCTTATGCATGAGTTATAGAAAATCACTTTAGTAAGTGCATTTGGCAACATGGTTGACATTTGTTTGTTTTGAAGAGATAGTTCTTCTGCGTGGAATAACTTATAGTGAGTAAACGAGATCCAGGATTCATTAGTGAATTTTGGAGAGCTTGCATGAAACCATGAGTACGCAGTTATGTTTGAGCCAAGTATACTAAAAGGAGGATAAGGGAAAATGGGACGAGAGACAACAGTGAAATGAGTTCCAACTCATATTTTGGAAACAAGAATTAAGAAAATTTGAAGTTAAAGACGGACAAAGCACAATGGAGTTAAGCTCAAGGAAATGCGACTTAGAAGATTGAAGACTAGATATGCGCATCATATCTCTTTTTAAGGGTATATCCTTGATCCCTCTTTTCCTGTAGAGCTAATTTGCATGTTATCTTTCAAGTATATCCTCTCGGTCCTATTCTCAATCCCATTTCTGTTAGAACCCCATAGGGAGGATGACTCGTCTGTTAGTAATACATTTTGGGGGCTTGAGGGTGTCCGTTGGGTTGACTAAACTCTTTGGGTTTTATAGGATACGAGTTGGTTTTAGGAAGGGATTTCCTTGTGACCTAAAAGGAGTCCATCATGCTTAGTTTCCTAGAATCATATATATTGGTTGGGTTGAGTAATTCTTTGGGTGTCAACATGATGTTGATTTCGTTCTTCGCGGCTGGTTCTTAGGGAGTTCTTCTCCAAATCAGTATATTTGTGACATAGATTTCCAGTTTTGACATTGCCTAATGGGCACAAGGTTTTTACTTGCTTCTATCGTTCGACTATACCTTTAGTTAGGAACAATTGGGTGTAAACATGTGTTTGAGACATGGTATGATTGATGGTTGCAAGTGGCTGCTAGTGGTTGCTCATGATTGCATAACACACATTAGGCACTAGATCGGCTCAGACACATTTCCATATTGCATATGCATGAGTGTTTTGTAACACCCCACGTCCGTTAAGGTCACTCACAAAGGGAATGCCTTAACTTTGATGGAGAATTTTAGTAAACAGAACAGAATATTACAAGACAAATATAAAAATAATACTTGAAAAACTTTATAACTTTATTGCAGTGGACAGAAATCAGTTTCGTTACAACTTTACCAAAAACTCAAGTACATATATATCAGCCTTGTTCAAAAGCCATCAGAGTACAAAACTTTAAAATCGTAATCCCCACCAAAGATGCCAAGACAAGCCATACTTTAAGCACTTCAAGCACTCCAAGCAGGAAGAAAGATCTGGATCAAGCTAGAGTATTCCCTCCTTGAAAACCTGGGGGGCGGGCGAAACGGAAGAAAAGAGGCGAAACAACAAGGGTCAGACATAAAGTCTGGCAAGTCCAGTAACTTTCATTTATGAACAGATAATAATGTCATGGCATGCAAATAAAACTGGATGAGAGATAACAGGAAACAGGAATAACAGATATACTTAGGTTAAACAGAAGAAACATGATGATATTACTTTTCACATCTCTGCACTAATACTAGTATAACAGGATTAGGTGTTACCCTAATGTCTAAACAGAAACAGAAACAGAATAATGGGCCTTTACCACCCTAACAGAAGGTACAGAAACATTATGCTAATAATGGGCCTTTACCACCCGAACAAAAAGTACAGAAACAGAATGCTAGTAATGGGCCTTTACCACCCGAACAGAGACAGAAACGGAAACAGAATAATCCCTACGGAAACAGAATGTTAGAATTAGGTGTACACTAGTAAATGGGCCTTTACCACCCCAACAGACGGTACCACGCAGAAACAGACAGGTGTTACCACCCAACAGAAACAGACGGTACCCCACAGAACAGACATAACTAAGTGTACCCTAAATCCTACCCCATGCGATCGGCTCCATAATACATAAATACCTTGTGCCAGCCCCACAAAAGGGTGTATCATTCCCTAAAGTGACAACCTTTGAATGACACAGACCTATTTATAGATGTCACGGCGTCTTACATCCTCAGAGGCAGACCGGGATCCGTGCACGCACATGACCCGGTTGGAACGCACCATCAACACCCCTCTCCATTATCAGAATGAACCACTTATAATTAGTTCAGTAAGCAAGCCCGGACCCTACCTACTGTTGGGTCAAAGTTTTGATACCAGAAAGGGTTACTGACTAATATGGGTCCCAAACAACAGATGACACAAGTATTTTCCCTCCTAACCTTATGCCCCCAGACTAACAGATTTCAGATTAACTTGTTTACAAGTTCAGACATACAGAGTTCAGGTCAACTAGTTCACAGATCAGAAAATCAAGTTAATAAGTTTTCAGACTAACGGATCAGACATACAGATTTAACAGATTTACAGACTTGTCTAACTTTGTATTGGGCCTACAGATTCATGAAATGGGTTTATTAATTTCATTATTCCAGTTGGTTTAACCCTATCCACCCGAACACGTTTTAGACATCATATTTATCTCAGATTTTCATTAATTAAATATTAATGCTCAGACCTCTCACATTAGACTGACAGTTTGCGGCTACTGGTTAGGCTGGTTGGTTCCGGTCAGATTTCTGCCACAAACTGAGTCTAACCTCGGGTTTCAAGCATGTTATGACTAACTTCTCACATTAGAACCTATTGTTTGCGGCCACTGGATGTTCTGGGCGGTTCTGGGCAGGATTACAGATTTCGCATAACTATAGCCAATTCAGATTATGTCAGTAACAGACTAAATATATCAACTCAGCAGATAACAGATTTCGCAGATTAGGCGACTTAACAGATTTAGCAGATTAAGCAATTTAGCAGATTTAGCATATAATGGATTAGGCATTTTCAGCAGACTTAGCAGATGAACAGATCTAGCAGATTAGGCAATATAGCAGAACTAGCAAATTAGGCAATATAACAGATTTAGCAGATAACGGATTAGGCAATTTAACGGATTTAGCAGATAACAGATTTAGCATATTATATATATCTAAAACTCTATTTACCTATCTTGCCTAATCATAGATTTAGCCTAAACTTACATGCCTAAATCAAGGTCATAATTCATAATACAATATATGCCCCAAATCTTAGCCTTAATATTCCCATTTACAGTTTATGTCAAAACTAGATTTAATATTCTAGTTTACCATTTTTGTCCAAGACTAATATGCATGTAAATCATTCTCTATCATAGCCAATTCAAATTATGCCAACATATTTATTAACTTAATTAAGCTACGCCCAATGTTTCAACAAGTTCTCTAAGTACTCATGAAATGGCCCTAGCAAAAGGAATAGGAGATAAGCACAAGAAAGAATAGGCATGAAATAATGAACCAAACTCAATGATAATGGCCCCACTAGGCTCGATGTACATAACAGTGAATGGGAATAAACTAGCAAAGTTACATACTAAATATGAGATCTAGTATCATTAAGGGAATAGGCGTAAGAAACTAACTACAATAGTCATGGGCGACAAATCACAATAGTTTCTTATTCAATGTCATAGGCAATAGTCTCATAAGTGTGAATCATAGTCATAGGCAATAGTCTCATAGGCGTGAATCATAGTCATAGGCAATAGTCTCATAGTCATGAATCATAGTCATAGGCAGTAGTCTCATAGGTGTGAATCATAGTCATAGGCAATAGTCTCATAGTCATGAATCATAGTCATAGGCAATAATAGTCTCATAGGCAACAGTTTCATGTCTAATTATGCATTATTTGTCCCAAAATTTAGCGTTCGTGCGTTAATCACTTATGAGATTCGGCGCAAGCTCGGAGTAGCCTGGCTATAGAACAGAAAGAAGAAAGAGATACAGAATAAGATAGATCTTAACAGAACAGAACAGACATAACCTCAGATTCAGATTTACATTTCATGCCACAATCATAATTAACGTTTATATCGGAAAATAACTGTACTTTCCTTTCGTAGCTAAAGAAAAGGATTATAAATCGAATTTGATGCAGAAACGCTGATTAATCTTCTTCGATTGTTGTTGCAGCTCTAAATTTTAATTTGAATTGTGAATGGACACTTGAGATTAGATTTAGAGGCGGCGACTAGGGTTTAAGAGAGAGTTTGGTAGCATAATGGTGTCATAGACAATATTCTATGAATTAGGGTTAGGTTAATCACATATTTATAGGTGTAGAGAGTGTTTCAGAACCATTAAATCACCCTAGAAGCCATCAGGTCCATCCAGCACATCAAAAATCGTCATTAGAACTCTCTAGAACCCTGTGCAGGTTTCTGGCTCGACATGGGCGCACTTCCCAAGTGCGCCAGTGTATTTTTGTGCTGGCGCACTTCACAAGTGCGCCAGTGCATTTCTGGCCTGTTTCCGGTTTTTCTGCCTACCTTCGTTCGTCCATATCTCCTTCATACGGTATCCGTTTTACGCAAACTCAGGCTCTATCTCAAGCAGAATTTCGAGACGAACGCAATGGCGCAACCCGTTTCCCTTAATTCTTCTCCTAAAAATTAAGTATACTTTAATTTGTTACTTATACATTCACAGAAAATACGGGGTGTTACATTCTCCCCTCCTTAAAGGATTTCGTCCCCGAAATCTTCAAGTTAAGAAGAATGTGTCCTACCATCCAATCATCCATCTACTCAGCCATCATCCACAAGCATCCATTTTCCTTAGAAAACTTCTAATGTTGTATGAACATATGCAAAATTGTGTGTATATGTCTCCTATCTAATGCAAAGATTAGGCGGTCTACTGATTCAGTTGACCTCCTCAATGCGAACCATGTTGGTGCCATGAGTCCAAATATGTATGCAAGAAATCCTATTTGATACACATCATTTCTATATGTGTGCGCAATCATTCATCCAAATGCTACATCCATGTGATGAATCAATCGTTTTGCATCCACAAAATTGAAAATGCACACACATCCATATGCAGTATGAGAGTGTTTTCGAGCCGACCTAGTGCCTAGTGTGTGTATATGCATCCACGAGCAACCACTAGTATCCACTTGCATCCACTGGCAACCATCAAACAAAACATGTCTCAAACACATGTTTACACCCATTGGTTTCTACCTAAAGTTCGAAGATTCGATCGATAGGATATAGTCGAATGATGGAAGCGAGTACAGATGAAACAAAAACTTGGTTTCCATTAGACAATGGTTGAGGGAATAATTTCCCTAAGTATTGGCCTCGAAGACCGAAACCAACATCAGATTGACACCCAGAGGATTACCCTCTTTAGACAATGTCAAAACTGGAAATCTTAAACTTATCAGAAATATTCAGATATTTATAGATTACTGGTACAGATCAGATTACCGAACTAAGCATGATAAAAACCAGAATGTATGCATCCTACTTGACGCCTAACACATATATCTCTCAATCCCCAATCTATCACAAACAAATGAGTCCTTACCCTTAGGGGTTTGAGTCTACAGCGGAATCAGAAACAATACTAGTATTAAAGTGCAGAGTATCGATTACAGAATCAAAACGCCAGAATCAGAAAGAGTTTTAACTCAAAAATCAGATAAGAAAATTAAACCTTCTACATAAATTTTCTTATTTCTACCCTATCTACCTGTCACTTGAGCATTCGCCTGTCCTCCAGAAGTGGGTTCTGCCCTTGCCCTCGTTTCTTCGAGCAGTCCCTAGTGAAGTGTCCCATCTCACCACAGTTGAAGCAAGTGCCCTTCCTTTTTCTGCAATCCTTGTTTAGATGAGTCGAGCTTCCACAAGCAAAGCACTTTTTCTCCTTCTTATCTTCAGACTTCTCATCCTTCGTTTTTGTTTCCTTTTTGGGCCATGCTTTCTTATTCTGTGGTTCTTCCTTCTTTGTCTCTTTCTGGCCCTTGTCTTCCTCGTGAGTAGTGCCATGTCCACCAATTTCTCGTAAGTCGCTCCCATGGGTACATGGGTCATGGCTAGGCTGTGTAGTGGCTCGTTCAATCCTTTAACAAAGCGAAGAGCCTTTTTATGCTGAGTGTTGACTAAATCCAGTCCGAACCTAGCCAGTTGGTTGAACTGGTTGACGTATTCCTTGACCGTCATACTTCCTTGCTTAAGAGATAAGAACTTTTCCAATTGTAGACTTCGTTCTGCTTGCGATAGGAATTTCGTCTCAAACCTTGTTCTGAAATCCATCCATGTTTCAACCGATCCTCAGTTTCTTTAAGCCAGTTCCTCGCTTCTACGAATGATTCAGTTCCCTTGAAATCCTTTCCACCCATGGCCCTAAAGTCTTTACAGATCTTTGAGAAAGCAATTGCACGAGGAGGGGGCGGAGGAGGGGGATCATTTGCTGGACCTGTGGCGGCGGTCCTAGCCTCAAGGTATTGACGAAACCAACCGGGTACATGAACACCCTCTGGTATCTCAGATGCTTCAGACATGCTGAAATGAAAAAGGAAAAGTTCAATACAAAAAGGACCGAAGGAAAGATATATGGCTATTGGGGATTATGTTTTTCAAAATAAGCTTTACTTTTTAAAATACTTCCTTTTAAAACCTTTTTGAAAATAGTTTTCAAAAACTTCTATCTAATCTGGTAACCTTCAGCTCTGATACCAAGTGTAACACCCCACGTCCGTTAAGGTCACTCACAAAGGGAATGCCTTAACTTTGATGGAGCATTTTAGTAAACAGAACATAATATTACAAGACAGATATAAAAATAATACTTGAAAAACTTTATAACTTTATTGCAGCGGACAGAAATCAGTTTGGTTACAACTTTATCAAAAACTCAAGTACATATATATCAGCCTTGTTCAAAAGTCATCAGAGTACAAAACTTTAAAATCATAATCCCCACCAAAGATGCCAGAAAAAGACAAGCCATACTTTAAGCACTTCAAGCACTCCAAGCAGGAAGAAAGATCCGGATCAAGCTAGAGTATTCCCTCCTTGAAAACCTGGGGGGGGGGGAACGGAAGAAAAGAGGCGAAACAACAAGGGTCAGACATAAAGTCTGGCAAGTCCAGTGACTTTTAGTTATGAACAGATAATAATGCCATGACATGCAAATAAAACTGGATGAGAGAAAAATAGGAAACAGGAATAACAGATATACTTAGGTTAAACAGTAGAAACATGATGATATTACTTTTCACTTCTCTGCACTAATACTAGTATAACAGGATTAGGTGTTACCCTAATGTCTAAACAGAAACAGAAACAGAATAATGGGCCTTTACCACCCTAACAGAAGGTACAGAAACATAATGCTAATAATGGGTCTTTACCACCCGAACAGAAAGTACAGAAACAAAATGTAAGTAATAGGCTTTTACCACCCGAACAGAGACAGAAACGGAAACAGAATAATCCCTACGGAAACAGAATTTTAGAATTAGGTGTACACTAGTAAATGGGCCTTTACCACCCCAACAGACGGTACCATGCAGAAACAGACAGGTGTTACCACCCAACAGAAACAGACGGTACCCCACAGAACAGACATAACTAAGTGTACCCTAAATCCTACCCCACGCGATCGGCTCCCTAATACATAAATACCCTGTGCCAGGCCCACAAAAGGGTGTATCATTCCCTAAAGTGGCAAACTTTGAATGACACAGACCTATTTATAGATGTCACGACGTCTTACATCCTCAGAGGCAGACCGGGATCCATGCACACACATGACCCGGTTGGAACACACCATCAACACCCCTCTCCATTATCAGAATGAACCACTTATAATTAGTTCAGTAAGCGTGCCCGGACCCTACCTACTGTTGGGTCAAAGTTTTGATACCAGAAAGGGTTACTGACTAATATGGGTCCCAAACAACAGATGACACAAGTATTTTCCCTCCTAACCTTGTGCCTCCAGACTAACAGATTTCAGATTAACTTGTTTACAAGTTCAGACATACAGAGTTCAGGTCAACTAGTTCACAGATCAGAAAATCAAGTTAATAAGTTTTCAGACTAACGGATCAGACATACAGATTTAACAGATTTACAGACTTGTCTAACTTTGTATTGGGCCTACAGATTCATGAAACGGGTTTATTGATTTCATTAGTCCAGTTGGTTTAACCGTATCCACCGAACACGTTTTAGACATCATATTTATCTCAGATTTTCATTAATTAAATATTAATGCCCAGACCTCTCACATTAGACTGACAGTTTGCGGCTACTGGTTAGGCCGGTTGCTTCCGGGCAGAATTCTGCCACAAACTGAGTCTAACCTCGGGTTTCAAGCATGTTATGACTAACTTCTCACATTAGAACCTATTGTTTGCGACCACTGGATGTGCCGGGCGGTTCCGGGCAGGATTACGCCGCAAACTCATTCTAACCTCGAGTTAGCCATGTTTATCTTTACGGCCAATTAATTAATAATTTACCATTTATTCCCATGCCTAATATACATGTCAATTATTCATAACTATAGCCAATTCAGATTATGTCAGTAACAGACTAAATATATCAACTCAGCAGATAACAGATTTCGCAGATTAGGCGACTTAACAGATTTAGCAGATTAAGCAATTTAGCAGATTTATCATATAATGGATTAGGCATTTTCAGCAGACTTAGCAGATGAACAGATCTAGCAGATTAGGCAATATAGCAGAACTAGCAAATTAGGCAATATAACAGATTTAGCAGGTAACGGATTAGGCAATTTAACGGATTTAGCAGATAACAGATTTAGCAGATTATATATATCTAAAACTCTATTTATCTATCTCGCCTAATCATAGATTTAGCCTAAACTTACATGCCTAAATCAAGGTCATAATTCATAATACAATATATGCCCCAAATCTTAGCCTTAATATTCCCATTTATAGTTCATGTCAAAACTAGATTTAATATTCTAGTTTACCATTTTTTTCCAAGACTAATATGCATGTAAATCATTCTCTATCATAGCCAATTCAAATTATGCCAACATATTTATTGACTTAATTAAGCTACGCCCAATGTTTCAACAAGTTCTCTAAGTACTCATGAAATGGCCCTAGCAAAAGGAATAGGAGATAAGCACAAGAAAGAATAGGCATGAAATAATGAACCAAATACAATGACAATGACCCCACTAGGCTCGATGTTCATAACAGTGAATGGGAATAAACTAGCAAAGTTACATACTAAATATGAGATCTAGTATCATTAAGGGAATAGGCGTAAGAAACTAACTACAATAGTCATGGGCGACAAATCACAATAGTTTCTTATTCAATGTCATAGGCAATAGTCTCATAGGCGTGAATCATAGTCATAGGCAATAGTCTCATAGGTGTGAATCATAGTCATAGGCAATAGTCTCATAGTCATGAATCATAGTCATAGGCAATAGTCTCATAGGCGTGAATCATAGTCATAGGCAATAGTCTCATAGTCATGAATCATAGTCATAGGCAATAATAGTCTCATAGGCAACAGTTTCATGTCCAATTATGCATTATTCATTATTTGTCCCAAAATTTAGCGTTCGTGCGTTAATCTCTTATGAGATTCGGCGCAGGCTCGTAGTAGCCTGGCTACAGAACAGAAAGAAGAAAGAGATACTGAATAAGATAGATCTAAACAGAACAGAACAGACATAACCTCAGATTTAGATTTACAATTCATGCCACAATCATAATTAACGTTTATATCGGAAAATAACTGTACTGGCCTTTCGTGGCTAAAGAAAAGGATTATAAATCGAATTTGATGCAGAAACGCTGATTAATCTTCTTCGATTGTTGTTGCAGCTCTAAACTTTAATTTGAATTGTGAATGAACACTTGAGATTAGATTTAGAGGCGGCGGCTAGGGTTTAAGAGAGAGTTTGGTAGCATAATGGTGTCATAGACAATATTCTATGAATTAGGGTTAGGTTAATCACATATTTATAGGTGTAGAGAGTGTTTCAGAACCATTAGATCACCCTAGAAGCCATCAGGTCCGTCCAGCACATCAAAAATCGTCATTAGAACTCTCTAGAACCTTGTGCAGGTTTCTGGCTCGACATGCGCGCACTTCCCAAGTGTGCCAGTGTATTTTTGTGCTGGCACACTTCACAAGTGCGCCAGTGCATTTCTGGCCTGTTTCCGGTTTTTCTGCCTAACTTCGTTCGTCCATATCTCCTTCATACGGTATCCGTTTTACTCAAACTCAGACTCTATCTCAAGCAGAATTTCGAGACAAACGCAATGACGCAACCCGTTTCCCTTAATTCTTCTCCTAAAAATTAAGTATACTTTAATTTGTTACTTATACGTTCATAGAAAATACGGGGTGTTACATGTTTATACTTGTTTATGGATGAAATTGGATGTGTTATCATGTGGATGTTGCATATGAATGGATGTGTGTGCACACATATAGTGTTTAGTGTTTATATGACTAGGACTATTTGCATACATGTTGGATTCATGGCACTAAACATATTTTGCATTTAAAAAGATCAATCAGGCCTGATCATTTGCATTAGACAAGGAACATGTACACACACTTTCTGCATATGTTCATACAACATTAGAAATCTCTTAAGGACAGTGGATGCCCGTGATTGATGATTGAGTAGATGGATGATTGGATGGTAGGACACATTCTTCTTTACTTGAAGATTTCGGGGACAAAATCCTTTAAGGAGGGGAGAATGTAACAACCCGAATTTTTATAACATGTTAAAACAAGAAATCAAGGCAGAATTAAATTTTAAAGTCAGAATCAGGGGAAATGGGTTATGCCATTGCATTCGTCTCGAAATTTTCCATGAAATAGAGTCCGAGTTTTCGAAAATCGGAGTCCGGATGAAGAAGTTATGGCCTGTACAAGTTTCAGCAGTTTTCAAGCAGCACTGGACCAGGGGGTCGACCTACCCTCCAGGTCGACCTACCCCCCTGGTCGACCCTAGTGTCAACCTCCCCCCCTTACATGTCGACCTGGTCGGCCTATTTTGACCCAGAACTCGTTTTCGAAGACTGAGACGTGTTTTGACGGTCCAGATTGATTCTAGGGTTAATCTAAGGGCCTAAACTAGTTGCTACACCTATAAAAACACCCTTAGACCAAACCTAATTCATATCAAATCATTCTTACACCATTATGCTGCTAAAATACCTCTTGAACCATGGCCGTCGTCTCCAAATCAAAGTACAAACATTCAAACTCAAATCAATCCAAAGAACAAGGCTTCTACAGTGATTCAAGACAATAAATTAACAACGCTGCGACATTTTTACAACAAATTCAGCTCTTAATTCATTAGCCATGCTTTGTAAGTTCTAGTTGTTTTTAGATTTAAACATTTAATTATAATATGGTCATGGAATAAAGTGGAATTGGATTCAAGTATGTTTATCGATTTTGATCTATTTCTGTTGCTCCTTGAATCTTGTGTTTTGGGGCTTGTCTATCTTTATGCTCATGACAAGTTTATGATCTATTCAACATTTTTCTTGATTCATAATGACGTTATCATCAAGTTGTAATATTTATGCCTATGATGATGTTTTCCTCTGATCTTATTTTTATTCAATTTCTATCTTCCCCAATTTATTTTCTTTCATGAACCTTGGTCAATTTCGGACCTTGGCCTAAAATCGCGATTTGCGTACGATATGTATACGGGGGAATTATGGGACTATTGCCTATATGAATATGATGTAATAATTGGCAACGTGAAATTGGATATTATCATCGTATTTGCAAGTTTGGGCGTGATCTGTAAATTTTGGTATAATCTTGTTATGAAAAAAATTGCATAAATATTATATACATGGAATTTGGCACAAACAGGATCTATGTAATGTAACATGAGATTTGGTATTTGTAACATGTAAATAATTTGGCATGAATTGGGCATACACGAATTAGCATGTAAATTAAATCACGAGTTTGGGACTATGTAAGCTTAAATCAAAAGATTGGGCTTATGTTAATTAGGCATATGTAGAATTGAGAATTTGAACATGAAAGCGATTGTAAACTTGATAATTGGCATAAACAGGTATTATGAACTTGGGCAACTGACATGTATTGTAATAAAAATATTATAGTTTGGGATAACTACATCATGAATCATGATTTGGGTTTATTGGGTATAAAACTTAATACATGTAATCTTGGCTAGAACTTGACATGGGTAAAATGGCATAAACCTGGCATACATGTAATAGGCAAGAATTGGGCGTATGTGAATTGACTAGGATTGGGTGTGTGTATATATATATATATATATATATATATATATATATAAGTTGGCATGTAATTTTGGAACTTGGGCATATGTTTATTAATATGTAAAGTTGGGAATTTGAAACATGAAAATGACTGTGTATTGGATAATTGATTAGAACACGAACATGAACATGAACATGAACATTTCTATATGTTAAATACATGAACTGATATTGGGGTTTTGGGAGGAATACGACCATTAATGAACCTTTGACACGAGGTTAGACTCAGTTTGTGGTGTAAATCTGCCCGGAACCGCCCGACAAATCCAGTAGCCACAAAGTGTCAGTCTAATATGAGAGGTTGAAGGCCAAATTATAGGCGTAACAATTTATGACACGAGGTTAGACCCAGTTTGTGATATAAATCTGCCCGGAACCGCCCGACAAATCCAGTGGCCACAAAATGCACGGTCTAATGTGAGAGGTCATGATTCGTTCGTCATAATGAATGAATTAAGGAATACTAACCATAATAAGACGTGGGTATGGTTAGAGGGTTAGGTGGGATGACATGGAAATTTGACATGTAAATGTTGACCTAACCGGTATGAGTTAAGAACATGTAAAACTTATAAATGTTGGCTCAACCAATATGATATGAATGGGTGGGTTAAGTAACGTGGCTAGGCTAATGACACTTAACCGTTATAACATGACTAGCGGATGGGTTGGGCTAACTTGAATAGGTTGATAACACCCAATCGATATAACCTGACACGTAGCAGGGTTAAGTCAACTTGAACATATAGATAATACTTAACCAACTTAGCATGATACGTGGGTGGGTTAAGCCATGAATTATTTGAATATACTTAACCAATTGGACATGATAATTTGATAGGGTTAAGTCATGAACCGCTTGAATATATTAAACCAATTGGACACGATGATTTGATATGGTTAAGTCATGAACCGATCGAATATACTTAACCAATTTAACACGATAATTAGATAGGGTTAAGTATGAACCGCTTGAATATACTTAACCAACTTGACAGATGATTCATAGGGCTAAGTCATGAACTTGAACGACAACACTTAGCCAATTTGACATGACACGTAGGCGGGTTAAGTCACGAACTTGAATGATAACCCTTAACCAACTTGACATGCTAGACTGATGGGGTTAAGTCTCGAATTTAAATGACAACACTTAACCTACTGAACGGAAACCCTAGTTGCGTGGTCCTTTTCAGCAGTAACCCACTAGATGTATCACGGTACCCTGAAACTAGGCAGGGTGGGGCACGATTATTGGGCTGATTGTAATCGACCAGAACGACGGCTGAGTTGGTGCGCCATTATAGGTTCAGGCGGACTATGGTCATGCATGTAGTCCGGAGTTGAAAAAGCAGGCATTGGGCACCGGTAGGTTTACACTGTGCGTGCTTGATTCGTGTCGGTGGTTGGCACCCTAGGGCTTGATACACCCTATGGTGGACCTAGCACAGGTGACTACTTTTCATGATTTGGCCGTATGACACAGACACATGAACGAGCTAGGACTTATAGGGAGACGATCGATTAATAGATCGTTGCGTGGAATTCGTTAGGTAGCATAATCCGTAGTGGTCCTAGGTGGCATAAACCCTAATCGAATCTAGAAAACGTTCAATAGGTAGCATAATCCCTAGTGGTCTTAGGTGGCATAAATCCTAGTTGAACACGCGATAGTTCATGATAAGGAAACCTAGCCAGAACAAGGGTGGCGGTCTAAACGATTTCAAGAATGGTGGCACTACGTTGAAGTAGTATAGAAATATGTGATGAATCCTGTACGATATACGGCAAGGGGTTGTATATATACATGGAAAGGATGATACGGGTTGGGGTAATAGTACAGTTGGTGCAGAGAATATAGGAAATCAAAGAAAATAGTGGAATGGTGAATCTTAGAAATCTTGCGATGTTATACTTAATAGAAACCTTGCAATGCTATACTTGATTCATCGTGCCTGTGGCTTACCTTGTCATCATGCTTATGTTTACTTTCAGTTTATTCATGCCATATTATCTTCACCTGTTTTTATGCTGAAAGCTACTAGGACTTACTCAGTCTTTATGACTGACGCAGTTTGTTTCGCCTCTTTTTCTTTCGTCCCCCCCCAGGTTCGTAGGGTGGGAATACAGCTTAGTTCGGATCTTACCAAGCTCCAAGGCTCTTTCATGTACTGCTTGGATTTCTCTTGGCTATAGCTTGCTTTGCTGTTTTACTTGGGGAATGATTTATGACTATGGTTTTATGCTTCTTTACTATTGCAAGACAGATTTCGATGTAATGGATTTAGTAGCATTTTGATGTAAAAGGCTTTAGACCTTTCTAGATTTTAAAGCAATGAAATTTGGTTCTTCTTCCGCTGTTTTATATGTTCTGTCTTGTAATATTTCTGTGTATGTTTACCTAGATATTGCTCCACCAAAACTAGTGCATTCCCTTTGTCAGTGACCCTAGCGGAGGTGGGGTGTTACAATCTTGCAGGGCGGGTTCACAAATACTTTAGTGCATTGGCAATTCCTGAACACACGTTTCTCGGTCCTATTGGGCCTATCACTTGGCCAGCAGCGACCAATATCCGAGGCGCCTCATTCCATCATCCGCATAAGTAAAAATGTCTGGGCTCCATACCATGACACCACTTCTAGCTAGAAAGAAATATCGTGCACTCCCTACGTTCCCTTATTCCGTTTCTGACTCTTACCGGGGTGTGAGGCTCGCAAAGTAACGCTATACACAAAGCTATGCCTAAATAAGTTGTGCTTTGATCATTAAGTACAAGGATTTGCTTTTTAACAAAAGCCTTGATCATTTGCATCTTGCCATGCCACATTGACAATTCACGCCATGTAACTGATATCTATCAACATATAACCTCTGAGCTCGTATGTCTCAGAGAAGGGTGTTAAGCAAGAGAATAAATTCTCTGCCACCAAACAGATATATATCAAATAGAAATCAGTTAACACAGAACAAAATCCAATGTCATACACACCCATTTACAAGTCCGTTCTAGGTCTGAACGAAACCGGAGACACCTTATTCCTCGTCCCGTATGTCCAATACGGAATAGAGGTTCTCGCATATCCGGACAATCAACAAGTACGTCCGGACAACTACCACTGTAACCCTTTTAAGGCAGCAACTCCAATCAAAGGCATCAGTAGTCGTCCATTCAATGTGAAGATTGCCGGTCTTCAACCACCGTCTTCAATGACTTCGATTTAAACCATCATATAATTATTTGAAATGAGATTGAACTCGGTCTTTTCAAATAATTATCGAACATATGTAATTTAAATCATTTCATATCATTAGCAATATTTTATAACGATTTATCCCTATTTTTATTTATATAAAAATAGTCCATTTTAATTTAACGACGTTTCAGGTCATTACGTGGCCCAAGCACTGTTTTATCCAAATTTGAATTACACGTTTCTCAAAATCTAACCGTTGGATTTTAACAAATTGAATATCGTTGGAAAGATCTTTCCAAAGCGAACCTAACGGTTCTAGTTTTGGAAAAATCCGACGTTCGGATCTTTCGGTATAGTCGTTTAAAACTACGATTCCGAAACGCAAACTACCGCGCGCGATTCGTTTTACTTTAATTTATATTTATATATTATATGTATAAATATAAGTCATTCGCGATTTCACTAGCATGTTAAAAGTGTTGTTTTCAATCAAACAAAACATATATTAGCGCATAAACACTTTTCCTGCTTCGTTAACATGTTAATGACAAGTTCCATTTTAATATGTCGTTCTTTTTAATCTAAATGAACATGTAAAATGTAACATTTTTGATTACAAATTCTATTTTAACATATTTTCCTTTTTTATCTAAATAAATATGTAAAATGTTATTTTTAATGAAACTAATTAAACATTAAAATATCCTTTTTTATCTCTACACAAACTCTAATGAATATGTCAATTTAAATAATGAATCATTTCATACATTAAAAATGTTTCTGTTTAATGTTTACACAATTTACTAATAAATATGTCACTTTAAATAATGAATCATTTTATACATTAAAAATGTTTCGTTTTATTGTTTAGACAATTTACTAATAAACATGTCACTTTAAATACTGAATCATTTCATGTATTAAAAATGTTTCTTTTTAATGTTTACACAATTTAGACAATTCCTATGTTCTCATATATACAATAAAAGATAATCTTATTTTCTACATAATTCCTATATTTCAAATGTATAAATTAAAAGAATATTTTATTATCTACATAATTTTTACATTTCATATGTATAAAATAAAAAGAATACTTTATTGTCTACATAATTTTTATATTTCATATGTATAAAATAAAAAGAATATTTTATTGTCTACATAATTTTTACATTTCATATGTATAAAACAAAAAGAATATTTTATTGTCTACATAATTTTTATGTTCAACATGACAAATAAAAAGGAGAATTTTTATTGTCTATAATTCTTATGTTTGACATGTGACAAATAAAAAGGAGAATTTTTAATATCTACAATTCCTATGTTTACATATGTACAAATAAAGAGGAGTTTTATTTGTATAACAAATTTCTATGTAATTCCTATGTTTACATATGTACAAATAAAAAGAGGGTTTAATTTGTATAACAAATTTCTATGTAATTCCTATGTTTACATATGTACAAATAAAAAAGAGAGTTTTATTTGTATAACAAATTCCTATGTTCACATATGTACAAATAAAAAGAGAGTTTTATTTGTATAACAAATTCCTATGTAATTCCTATGTTTACATATGTACAAATAAAAAGAGAGTTTTATTTGTATAACAAATTCCTATATTTACATATGTACAAATAAAAGGAGGGTTTTATTTGGATAATAAATTTCTATGTAATTCCTATGTTTATATATGTACAAATAAAAAGAGAGTTTTATTTGTATAACAAATTTCAATTATTAACATATACAATAAAAAGAATATTTTTTATTGTGCAAACAAGTCTAGTAATTTTCATGATTATATATACAATAAAAAGAAATATTTTTATTGTATGAACAATTCTAACAATTTCATGATTATATAAACAATAAAAAGAAATATTTTTATTGTATGAACTATTCTAACAATTTCATGATTATATATACAATAAAAAGAAATATTTTTATTGTACGAACAATTCTAACAATTTCATGATTATATATACAATAAAAAGAAATATTTTTATTGTACGAACAATTCTAACAATTCACTAGCTAATTCAATCCAATATATCGTCACAACCAAAATCATCCAATTCAAATATCATACAACACCAGTATGAATTTTTACTGCGTATATAAATAAATTTCTCAACGCAATAACGAGTAATTTTAATTTAAATAAGAGACCTCATAGTGCTTTGGGATTCCTCAAAAATTTTAGATCGATCTAAAATTCCTTAGTCACTTCTAAAATGAAGTAGACTCCACCACGATCCAAACAATTCATGTTTCATACGATTCCGATAACGTATGAACGAGTTATGAATTTTATTGTGAAAATAATATTGTAAATTTAAATTAATAATTTAATTAATTTAAAAAGTCACCTTCTTCTTCAATCAGAAACCAGGCTGCAACCTTTTCGTATTAGTTCAAAACTAGGTTAGAGATTTTCGATCGACTCGTTCAACTCCGCGACGATCGGACGATGCCACAACGGAGAGGGAAGAGTGGCGCGCAGAGGGGGCCCCACGGAGGTGGGTTGGGGAGGTGGTGAGATCAAAATACTCCACTACAGGGGCGTTGTCCATATGGATGTGAAGAATGGAGAAATCTCTACAATATTCTCCAAAGGATGGACTCATTTTCTGAGACGATAAGGAGTTATTGGGGGAAGAAGGAGGGAGCAGTTCTTGCCAGTGAAGAATAGGTGGCGGCGGCTATGAAAATGAATTAGGGTTTTGTTAATCCTATATATAATAATAATATATGATCATCGCTAATCTAGGAATCAGAAAAGCGCGACATTTAAATTAAATTCTGCAAGCATACATGTGTGTAGCATATAGGTCGAACACAGGGAGGTGTAATTAAAAATTATTATTTATTTATTCTTGGGCGAGTTAGGCATAATTTGGAGTTGTTTTTAATGTTGTTGAAATTACTCTGAATCTGAATCTAATCAGTATCAAATTCAACAATTGAAAAGAAAAGAAACAATTACTAGAAAAAGAAAATAACAACTAGAACAACAACAGAGAATTAAAAAGCAGAATTGCCGTTGAATCTAATCGAACGGACAATAGTTAACAAGCAGTAATAAAAGAAAATAACAATGTGTTCTACCAAAACTAATTGGATAGATACACAAATTGTTATGAAAGAAAAAGACAGTCAATTAATAAAACTTTTTATTAATAAACGAGAGTACAGAATAATCGAGATCCCCGTTACAATGGGTATACATGTGCTTATATAGGTGAACTGAAAAACCCTAATCCTCTAATGGGTCATGACTTAACCTCTTGAAAATAATATATTCACAAATAAAAGAGATAAGATAAACTTGAAATATTCCATGCAGCTTTCCTCTTTTGATTGGTCATGTGGCAAATTGATTGGCATTTTCCAAGAGATTTGAAGTTGATTGGTAAATTGATTGGCATCATGATTGGCATCTATCTAATCAAATCTTCATCTTTATGGAGAGTAAAAATGAAAGATTCCCTTTGATTTATCTATGAAGAATACTTCCAATTCTTGAAATATTTATTAGTGTATATCATATATTCATACATATGAATATATATACACCATAAATCACTAATCCATAAATTCTTCAAAGCAAGGGAGGCAGTGTGAATGCGTTCCATTCTTCAGCAAAAAGAGAGTTTGATGGGAATCGAACCCAGGTCTTTCTGTACAGATTTCCATGCCTTAACCAATGTGCTACGACTTCCTTTGTGATTGAAAACTTGTTGAGATGGGAAAGTAGCTTCTTTTTCTTATCAGTGGTCTTTTATTTAATGAAGGAGACAATTAATCAATGACATGTAAAAACACACAAAATACCCAAAGTAGCATTTATTTATATACAATAAAGATAAAATATAAGCATAAAAATAAACACATTTCTGTGCTAATCAAATATCCCCACACTTATCTTTTACTCGTCCTCGAGTAAAAAGAAAATAAAAATGGAAAACTAACTAGATAGGTCACACTTTCGTAGGAAACACGATTGCATTGATCGTATGCAACAAGCCGTTAAACCTCTAGGTGTCCCTAGTAGGACGAGTGGTGCATCGTGAGGGTTTTCAGCGGATACTACCCACAAAATCCAAATGCAGTATGTGTGGATATAATGTAACTACATGAATGCAATGGTTATATACAAGAAAACAAAAACAAAAAATGACAGCAAGACTTGTTTCAGGAAAGTGGTACAACAAATTAAGTTAACAATTTCTAGTCAGTTGATTTTATTTTAGATACCTCAACTTGTCACAAATTTTCAATATAAATCAAGTTTTCAAATGTTAAATTCCATTTTGGCCAGTTAGTTCAGTTGATAACATAGTGCAGCCATGAAATAGATTCTTAGTTTGCTTGGCATAGTTTGTAAAGTGGTATTATTATTTCCTTGTGTATGGCTATTCAAATCAATAAGGTCAAGAAATGTTTGAGCATCATCGCTTATTCTCTATCTCTATAAAATTTTAAAATTTATGATTAAGTACATACACCTAACTTAGAAGACCAAGGTTTACCACCCATGCACTGCCTCGTGGACTAACGGAGAGTGGGTAAAGAGCTTGGCGGATTGTGCAGACCGACTTTGACTTTGTCAACAACGTGTCGATAATCCTTAGGTGTCCAATCTCATAAAATGAGACCAAGATATTCCAACGATGACTTTGTCAACAACGTGTCGGATAGAGCTTGGCGGGTTTGCACACCAACGCTTGATATACAAGCAATGTGGGATACCCTTGGATTATTATTATTATTATTGAAAATATAAGCACAAAAGAGAGTCACGCGAATTCAACTTGACACAACTTAGTTTTAAAGATTCGAAGAGCCAATATAAGTATTTTAAGTTCTCCACTTTTTTAAACAAAGTCTACAATATAGAATAGATTTCATGGCCATCACCTAAGAATCTCCCTATGTACCGGTTACACTATTATCCCTCAAAATTAAACTTTTCATTACATTTCTTATTCGATCTTAGTCGAGAGAAAAAAAATACTATCAACTGACTAAAAGTTGTAAACTTATTTCGTAGTATCACTCTAAAATGAGTCGTGTCTGTGTGATTGTGTGTGTGTGTTTTTTTAAAACTAAAACGAAGATGGAGAAGATGTGATGCAGACTTGACTCCCCCACACTAGATTGAGACAGTGTCCCAACTGTCTAAGGTATGCAGACCAAAATGGCAGAACAACAAAAATAAAAAAAATAAAAGAAAAATAAAAGAAAAAGAACGTGTACCACCTGATTTCACGGTGGATGCTTAGGCTCATGAAGATCGATAAGGTCATCTTCGTCATATTTCTCGAATTCTAAAAATGGTTTCAGTCGTTGACCGTTTACTTTGAAGACCTTTTCATCCCTAGGATTTTCAATTTCAACTGCCCCATGAGGATATGCTGTTTTCACAACATAAGGTCCAGTCCATCGAGATCTGAGTTTTCCTGGAAGCAAGTGAAGTCTAGAGTCATATAAAAGAACTTTTTGACCTACGTTGAATTCCTTACGAAGTATGTAACAACCCGTATTTCGATAACATGTTAAGACGAGAATCAAGGCAGAATTTAATATTAAATTCTGAATCAAGTAAAACGGGCTATGCCATTGCGTTCATCTCGGAAAAATACGTGAAATAGAGTCCGAGTTTTCGAGAATCGGAGTCCGTGTGACCAAGTTATGGTCCGACGAAGTTTTCAGAAAATTCAAGTTCAAAAACGAGTTCTAATTTCAAGTTTTAGGGCTGGAAGGCCAGGCGGGAAAAATTCCCGCCAGGCACCCCAAGTCGACAGCCCTGTCGACTTGGGAGTCGACATGCTTGACCCAAGTCGACAACCCTGTCGACTTGGGGGTCGACCTATGGTGGCCGGGCAGTTTTGCCTGGTGCACCTATTCTCTATCTTGGCTAGGTTTTTGGGCCTGGTTTGAAATCTGACGGCTCAGGTTGATCCTAGGGTTAATCCTAAGGTCCTAATCACTCCTAATCTCTATAAATAAGCCCCTAACCTACCCCTAAACCCTCATTATTCATTCATGTAACTAAACTATGGCAAAATTGCTCCACTCATGGCCTCCACTCAAAATCCTAGCCTCCACTTCATTTCTATGAGAGGTTTCATGATCATGAGAGTGTTAGAGAGTCCCTATGTTAGTATGAGAGCTTCTCAAGTTGATTTCAAGGCAAAAGCTTTGATCTTTGTTCATAAAGATGGGGTTTTTATTGATTTGGAGCATCCATCTTTGGGTTTTTGGGTGATGGCATGCATAGGCGTTGTCTCAATCTTTAACTTAATCGATTTGTGCCTTCATAGCAATGTAAGCCCTTTCCCTACTCTTAGATACTAACTATGAAGTTAAATGTTCATGTTGCAAGTTTGGGTTTGATCATTGAGAATGATACATGCTATCATGTCATGCAAGTTTATGAAGTCATTATCTTGATCTTATGAGCAAAAAGCTACAACCTTTATGTTGAAATGTTGCATTATGCAACATGAGAACACTCATAATCTTTATGTCAACTTGCATATGAAGTCATAACCCTTATATGATGATATATGCGAGTTACTAGTCATCATTCCATGTCTTTTGTCACCATGATTCGTTTATGTGCCAAGTTTGGGTTTATGCATGTTTTTGAGGCTTAAGAATGTAACATGCAAGTTAATGAACACATTTGTGCCTCATTTGCCACCATGATTAACTTGTGGCTTAATATCCATTTTTGCCATGCCTTTGCCAAGTCTATTCTTTTAATCCATTACGTTGTTGCGAACGTATATGCGAGTTTAAAAGCGTTGGGGTCACATTATGGGAAAACATAATGACATGAACATGATTTGGGTAAATGGGTATAAACATGACAACATGTAACGTTAAATATGACATGTGTTTATACTTGAAAACATGACTTGAAATATAACATGGAAGTTGACATGTAAGTATGCTTGAAAACATAAGCTTGGGAATTTACCTATTAAGTTAGGTCTACCCATTGGGAATTTACCTATTAAGTTAGGTCTACCCAATTGCTTGAAAACTTGAATATGAACATGACACTAGACTAAACATGAAAGTGGTCAACTCGAGGTTGGGTTGAGTTTGCAACGTAAAGCTACCCGGAACCGACCGGCCTAACTAGTAGTTGCAAACAATAGGACCCAATGTGAGAAGTTGGTCATGTTGTGCTTGGACCCGAGGTTAGACCAAGTTGTGGTGTAAAGCTACCCGGAACCGACCGGCTTAACTAGTAACCACAACAAAGTCTAATGTGAGAGGTTGAGGTGCATTAAGTAATTAATGCCACATGATTCGGTTAAGTTAATTTGATTAATGACTCTTAACCAAATATGACATGGACAAGTGGGTTAAGCAAATTGATTAGGCTAATGGTACTTAACAAAACATGACAAGGTTGGGAAGGTTAAGTGACTTGATTTGCCTAATGACACTTAACCATTTCTATACGACTAGTGGACGGGGTTAAGTTAACCAACACTTAATCAATCCAACACGATAACTTGGTAAGGTTAAGTAAGTAAGTTTTCTTAATGACGCTTAACCGAAAAAGACAGTTAATGGATGGGGTTAAGATTTGACTCAACTAGTCTAAACAAGGAAATCAGATGGGGTTAAGTTAGCCTAGACTTAATTAGTCCCACTTGACAGTTCAATGGGGTTAAGTTAAACACTTAACTAATCTAGCATGATGATTTGATGTGGTTAAGTGACCTATACTTAACCAATCTAACCCGTTAATTTATTGAGGTTAAGTTAACCTATACTTAACCAATACAACGTGAAAATATGATAAGGCTAAGTCACGAATCGCTTGAATACACTTGACCGATTTGACTAAGTAAACTGATAGGGTCAAGTTAATATATACTTAACCAATCTAGAATGATAATTGGACGAGGTTAAGTCGTGAATTGCTTAGTATACTTAACCAACTTGACACATGGTTCGTAGGGTTAAGTCTTGAACTTGGATACTTAGCCAATTTTGAGATGGTTTGTAGACGGGTTAAGTCATGAACTTAAGTGACACTTAATCCATTATGTAAACCCTAGTTCTGAGGATTAGGTGGGTAACCGTGGTTAACAAGGATAACGGGAATAAGGCTAAGTGGTAAACCTTAGTTGAAGAATAACTAAGTAATGATTCTTAGTCAAGGAAATTTAGACCAGTTCATAGATAGATGAGTAACCTGATACGGTAGGTCATCGTTTAAGTATACGAGTAGGAGCAAGTATCTGATTTAGATAAAGGCTCCAGCGAACTGGGTAACGAAGCAGCGGCTTCGGGGAACGTGAGGATATTCTTGGTATCCCTCTGTGAGCTGCCAGGTGATCATACTAGGCTCATGAGAGGTTAAGGTCTGCGTTAGAAGAACCAAGAGTATGCCTGGGTTGCTATACGAGCGACCTAAAGACGGGGATGGATAGGGGATAGTCGACGATACACGGTCGTACCCTAGATAGCATTTTTCGTCAGGCTACCTACCATCTTTGGTCAAGCGTGTACGTGCGGAAAGGCAGAGAACACCCAATAGACCATAATTTCTATCTAATTATGGTTGCGGTAAGGCTAGGATTGTGGGTTGGCCAGAGTGTGTTCTCATACAGGATTTATCCTGTCTTGTCTTTCACTAGTTGAGGGAGGGGTCGCGTGGGACCATAGCCACGTATAGAAAAACAGACCTTAGCATCTGCATCGGCAGATAAATTGAAAGCTCCCGACCGAGTCCTGTATTTCCTGGTCTGCCCTGTGACAGGACTCGGATGGCACGATGTGATACATGTGCATACAGTCATGGAAAAACGATTCACGATGAATGCGTGGGAAAAAGGGCGCGGTTGACGGTTAGCGTAAATCCTAGTGGCCCTGGGTGGTTGAACCAAAACCGAGATACGAAAATGTGCAATGGGTAAGCGTAATCCCTAGTAGCCCTAGGTAGCATAAGTCCTAGTTGTACAAACGATAATTCATGTTGGGAGACCCTATCTAGGTTTAGGGTAACAGTCCAAACCGATCTTAAGGATCATGGAGCTATGTTAAAGTAATATAGAATCTCATGGGAAAGCCCGTATGGTCTACGGCAGGGAACTGAACATTTACATGGAATAAAACATACGAGTTGAGTAACCTATATATGCGATACATTAGGTTGACAAGGACCATTACACGACTTTTGAGTAAGGGTCATTCATGGATAACACATGATACGGTGGGGATACTAGTACGGTAGGTGCAGAGCTAAAAGACAGGATAGATACCATGGGGTTATACGTGATAGATATCTTGGGGATATTATATTTGACAGGAACTTGATGACGGGATACCTTGTTTTATCTTGACACCGTAATGTATCATGACACCTTAGTTTATCTGAGTTCAGTAGTTCATCCTGTTATTCTGATTTAGCTTATCTATCTTGTCATCATGCTTATGTTCATCTCAGTTTCTCATGTCAGTTAACTTTACTAGTTTTTATACTGATAGTAGATAGGGCTTACTCAGTCTTTTTGACTGACCCGTTTTGTTTCGCCTCTTTTCTTCCGTTTCCCCCCAGGTTACAGGGAGGAAATAATGCTGTTCAGTTCGGATTTCTTCTGCTTGAAGGTCATCATGGATGGCTTGGATTTTTCTTGGCTATGGCTACTTTACTGATTTTACTTGGGGAATAATTTATGAAAAAGTCTTTATGCTTCTTTACTATTGCAAGACAGGTTTTGATGTACTCTGATGTAAAAGGCTTTAGACCTTAATTATTAATGTTTATGAAAGTTCAATTTTACTTCCGCTATTTTATATGTTCTGTCTCGTGATATTTCTGTGCATGTTTACCAGTAATGCCCCTCTAAAGCTAGTGCATTCCTTTGCGAGTGACCCTAGCGGAGGCGGGGTGTTACATTTGGTATCAGAGCAGAAGGTTACCAGACTGGGCAAAAGTTTTTTTTAAGACCTTCTGAAAACTATTTGAAAACCGTTTACAAAGAAGCATTTTTCAAGAAAATTTTCTTTTAAAAGAAAAAGGCTATTCCCCAAAGGCCATTAGCACTATCCTTGTTTCCTTAATTGAATCTCTTTTCCTTTTCCTTCCTCCATCTGTAGTCACAATGGTTTTAACTGCGACTAGTCTTTTCTATCTACGAAAGTGCTTTCCATACGATGGAGGTGGTTCTCAAGAAACCAGTGGCCGCGTTATAAGAAAAGGATAGTGAGAAAGAGGATAAAGGATACGAGCTTAAGGATGAGTAACTTGTTGGTATAGCTTAGTCCTCAAAGGAGGGTGAAAGATGAACAATGAAACCCATGACGAGAGAGTACCTTTGGCATGATAGTTAAGTATCATGGGGCAAGGACAAGATCATCGGGAGGGCAGTATTATGCTCTCATTTCTAGGATACCTCGGAAGGAGGGTAACGATCTTGTTAAAGGTTTAGCTCTTCCTCTCTATCATCCTGTTGGGACTTTGTTTTGATCATCGTATCATTTAAGTCTGCTTTGATAGTTGAGTCTCTGCACCTTAAGTACTAGCGTAATGGAGAATCCCATTTTTGTCTCAAAGTCCTATTGGAGAAGCAGTCCGTTTATTCATGACTTGTTTGGATTTGAGAATGTCTATGCCAAGTGTTGAGTTTGGAAATAATGCTTATGTTTATAAGCTATGGATGGATTCTAGGGATGAATTGGTTATCCAGTAAGGGGTGCCACTCTCAGTTTTGATAGGAGGGTAGTTAGACCTTTTGACTAGCCTTGGTAATACCCTCGAAGTATCATGTAACCTTTTTTGAGGTTCGGTCATGACTAGTTACTTAGAACCCCTTGATGCCTTTATTGGAAATTTGAAGCCCGATCGAGTGGTGTTCGCCGATAAGACGGGTGGTTTACTTCATTTGTGCATGGGTTATAGAGATCACCCTAGTAAGTGCGCATGATAACCTGGTTGACATCTGTTTACTTTCAAGAGAAAGTTCTCCTACGTGGAATACCTTGTGGTACGAGGTCCGAGATTCACTAGTGAATTTTGGAAGGCTTGCATGAGATCATGAGTACGCAGTCCTGTTTGCGCCAGTATTCTAGAAAAAGGATAGGTGCAAAGTGGAACAGGAGGCGATGAAGAAATGAGTTCCAGCTCATGTTATGGAAACAGGAAATAAGAAGCTACGAAATCGCGAAGTTAAAATACGGTCAAGGCACAATGGAATTAAGCTCAAGGAAATACGACTCTGATGGTCAAAGACTATATATGAGCATCATATCTCTTTTTGGGAGTATATCCTTGATCCCTGTTTTCTGTAGAGCATACTTGTAGGCTGTCTTTTGTGGACGTCCTCTCGGTCCTATTTTCTGTTACAACCCCCGTAAGGAGTTTGTCTTGTTTATCTTCTCGACCCTGTTTCAGGGAATCCTAGGTAGAACCCTATGGATGTAAACATGTATTTGAAACATGTTATGATTGATATGGTTGCAAGTGGTTGCAAGTGGTTGCTCGTGGATGCGCGAATACACATTAGATACTAGCTCGACTCGGTCACATTTCATATTGCATATGCACGAGTATTTATACTTGCTTATGGATGAAATCGAATGTATTCTCATGCGGTTGTTGCATATGAATGAATGATTGTGCATGCATATAGTATCTATATGACTAGGACTATTTGCATACATGTTGGATTCATGGCACAATACATATTTTTGCATTAGAAAGATTATTCAGGCCTGATCATTAGCATTAGCTAAGGAACATGTACACACACGTTTTGCATATATTCATACAGCATTAGAAATCATCTAAGGACAATGGTCGCTTGTGGATGATGTTTTGAGTAGATGGATGATGGATGGTAGGATTTGTTCTTCCTAACTTGGAGATTTCGGGGACGAAATCCTAAAAGGTGGGGAGAATGTAACAACCCGTATTTCGATAACATGTTAAGATGAGAATCAAGGCAGAATTTAATTTTAAATTCTGAATCAAGTAAAACGGGCTATGCCATTGCGTTCGTCTCGGAAAAATACGCGAAATAGAGTCTGAGTTTTCGAGAATCGGAGTCCGTGTGACCAAGTTATGGTCCGACGAAGTTTTCAGAAAATTCAAGTTCAAAAACAAGTTCTAATTTCAAGTTTTAGGGCTGAAAGGCCAGGCGAGAAAAATTCCCGCCAGGCACCCCAAGTCGACAGCCCTGTCGACTTGGGAGTCGACATGCTTGACCCAAGTCGACAGCCCTGTCGACTTGGGGGTCGACCTATGGTGGCCGGGCAGTTTTGCCTGGTGCACCTATTCTCTATCTTGGCTAGGTTTTTGGGCCTGGTTTGAAATCTGACGGCTCAGGTTGATCCTAGGGTTAATCCTAAGGTCCTAATCACTCCTAATCTCTATAAATAAGCCCCTAACCTACCCCTAAACCCTCATTATTCATTCATGTAACTAAACTATGGCAAAATTGCTCCACTCATGGCCTCCACTCAAAATCCTAGCCTCCACTTTATTTCTATGAGAGGTTTCATGATCATGAGAGTGTTAGAGAGTCCCTATGTTAGTATGAGAGCTTCTCAAGTTGATTTCAAGGCAAAAGCTTTGATCTTTGTTCATAAAGATGGGGTTTTTATTGATTTGGAGCATCCATCTTTGGGTTTTTGGGTGATGGCATGCATAGGCGTTGTCTCAATCTTTAACTTAACCGATTTGTGCCTTCATAGCAAGTAAGCCCTTTCCCTACTCTTAGATACTAACTATGAAGTTAAATGTTCATGTTGCAAGTTTGGGTTTGATCATTGAGAATGATACATGCTATCATGTCATGCAAGTTTATGAAGTCATTATCTTGATCTTATGAGCAAAAAGCTACAACCTTTATGTTGAAATGTTGCATTATGCAACATGAGAACACTCATAATCTTTATGTCAACTTGCATATGAAGTCATAACCCTTATATGATGATATATGCGAGTTACTAGTCATCATTCCATGTCTTTTGTCACCATGATTCGTTTATGTGCCAAGTTTGGGTTTATGCATGTTTTTGAGGCTTAAGAATGTAACATGCAAGTTAATGAACACATTTGTGCCTCATTTGCCACCATGATTAACTTGTGGCTTAATATCCATTTTTGCCATGCCTTTGCCAAGTCTATTCTTTTAATCCATTACGTTGTTGCGAACGTATATGCGAGTTTAAAAGCGTTGGGGTCACATTATGGGAAAACATAATGACATGAACATGATTTGGGTAAATGGGTATAAACATGACAACATGTAACGTTAAATATGACATGTGTTTATACTTGAAAACATGACTTGAAATATAACATGGAAGTTGACATGTAAGTATGCTTGAAAACATAAGCTTGGGAATTTACCTATTAAGTTAGGTCTACCCATTGGGAATTTACCTATTAAGTTAGGTCTACCCAATTGCTTGAAAACTTGAATATGAACATGACACTAGACTAAACATGAAAGTGGTCAACTCGAGGTTGGGTTGAGTTTGCAACGTAAAGCTACCCGGAACCGACCGGCCTAACTAGTAGTTGCAAACAATAGGACCCAATGTGAGAAGTTGGTCATGTTGTGCTTGGACCCGAGGTTAGACCAAGTTGTGGTGTAAAGCTACCCGGAACCGACCGGCTTAACTAGTAACCACAACAAAGTCTAATGTGAGAGGTTGAGGTGCATTAAGTAATTAATGCCACATGATTCGGTTAAGTTAATTTGATTAATGACTCTTAACCAAATATGACATGGACAAGTGGGTTAAGTAAATTGATTAGGCTAATGGTACTTAACAAAACATGACAAGGTTGGGAAGGTTAAGTGACTTGATTTGCCTAATGACACTTAACCATTTCTATACGACTAGTGGACGGGGTTAAGTTAACCAACACTTAATCAATCCAACACGATAACTTGGTAAGGTTAAGTAAGTAAGTTTTCTTAATGACGCTTAACCGAAAAAGACAGTTAATGGATGGGGTTAAGATTAGACTCAACTAGTCTAAACATGGAAATCAGATGGGGTTAAGTTAGCCTAGACTTAATTAGTCCCACTTGACAGTTCAATGGGGTTAAGTTAAACACTTAACTAATCTAGCATGATGATTTGATGTGGTTAAGTGACCTATACTTAACCAATCTAACCCGTTAATTTATTGAGGTTAAGTTAACCTATACTTAACCAATACAACGTGAAAACATGATAAGGCTAAGTCACGAATCGCTTGAATACACTTGACCGATTTGACTAAGTAAACTGATAGGGTCAAGTTAATATATACTTAACCAATCTAGAATGATAATTGGACGAGGTTAAGTCGTGAATTGCTTAGTATACTTAACCAACTTGACACATGGTTCGTAGGGTTAAGTCTTGAACTTGGATACTTAGCCAATTTTGAGATGGTTTGTAGACGGGTTAAGTCATGAACTTAAGTGACACTTAATCCATTATGTAAACTCTAGTTCTGAGGATTAGGTGGGTAACCGTGGTTAACAAGGATAACGGGAATAAGGCTAAGTGGTAAACCTTAGTTGAAGAATAACTAAGTAATGATTCTTAGTCAAGGAAATTTAGACCAGTTCATAGATAGATGAGTAACCTGATACGGTAGGTCATCGTTTAAGTATACGAGTAGGAGCAAGTATCTGATTTAGATAAAGGCTCCAGCGAACTGGGTAACGAAGCAGCGGCTTCGGGGAACGTAAGGATATTCTTGGTATCCCTCTGTGAGCTTGTAATGACCCGCATTGGCAGGGGTATTATGATTAGTTTATTTAATTATATCAATGGCGGTGTAGAGAATTTCATGATCGTGGAACTAAATAATGGTGAATATTTAACTTAAATAATATATTTAATTCTGAAATAATCAGAATTGGCTGAAATGGCGATATGGTGCGAACGGGATCATCTGTGATATTTAATTCAGCTTGAAATTGAATTTGAATAACGAATATATTCAATCGTCGACAGTTGAACGTATAGTTTATAATATAATTATAAACGAGCTCGAAATGGCGCTGCAGTTCGTAAATTTGGCGATTTGAACTTCAACTGAATGTACATGATTCGTTTTAAACCGGATTTCTGTGAAACAAGAAACGTTAGGAGCTGGTGGAGTATATCTTTCCAGTGGAAGAGAAAGATAGAGATTTCGTCATGTAGATTTTGATTTATGTCCAAATCAAATTTCCAAATAGTCGCTATAAAATCATTTATCGACCGTAACGGTTTATTCGATATAACTAGATATCGGGTTTGAATTTAGACAAGGTTCTTTTGGGAAGTAGTGATAATTTAATTTTTAGAATTTTACTGTAATTTTTAATTAATTAAATAAGCAACTTTTTATTTGGAGTATTTCGTACCCTGTAATCAACATTTTAGGGTTTCACAATATGAGTTAATCTACCGGTATTTTTATATTTTTGAAATCGGGGTACCTTACTCATCACAATGGTATTTTTATTTCTGTCCTTAGCTGTCCGTAAGTAAACAAAATTTGATGGGATGGAGTACACTATCTTTCAGTTATGAAGTAAGGTTGATATTCTTAAACGTCCAAGACAAAAACCTTCCCTGCATTCGCTTATAATTTCAATAAATGAAACGTACAGCGTTCCTTAGCCATTTAGTATCATTGATTTTTTATACATCCACGTACACATCATGACAGTCACGTATGTTCTCTTTGCTGTACATTTCTTAACCATTAAGTTCTGCAAATCTATATGTATATGCGAATTCTCCTCAAATCTTTTCTTTCCAGAACATAAAAAAAACCTCAGTAAACAAAATGGAAACGAAAATGTGTTTTACATGTGTCCTTCACAAGGGGTAGACACATGCAAGAAACAAGTAACCAGGAGCAAACGAGAAGGGAGTTCGATCTCCTGATGGATTGCGGGCACTTAACTAACGCTGTAGGCGCTCGGTCTGTTGGTGACATCGAGGGAGAAGGTGAGGTGCGGTTTGTCTTGAGTGACCCAAAGTAAAGAAAAAAAACTGATAAGCCAAAGTAAAGCATGTCCTTGGCAGTAGCAACAAAATAGGAGATGGTGAGGATGTTTCGTGTTGGGCTTACGTGAAACTGAAATGGTGCAGTTTGAGTTCGGTAGTACTGTGATGGCTTTCGTGACTCATGTCGATGTCGGATTTCCATAGAAGGGTGCGAGGTGGTTGTTACTGATGTAAGGAGGGAGAGCTCGGGTAGAAATGGACGTTGGGGGCATCAGATTTGGATTCCGTGAAGGAGAAAGGGAGTATGGGAGTTGGGGATTCTTCGAAATGGTGTTTGCAGGTTCGTGAAAGAAGTAATGAGCGCAGGGATTTAAAGTTAAGTATGGGGCAACACTAATTGTTTTCAAAGGGAAAAATAAATGAAACTGTTATAACATTTTAGTGAATGGGCTGTGAGGATCAGGGAAATGGTAGAGTAAGACATGAGGAGCACGTTGATTATTTTTGTGAAGGAGAAATGCTGACGTGGGCATGTGTTTTACTGTGTGGGTGGGCCAAAGTGTGTAGCCCAGAAAAGAAAAATGAAAAGAAGTCGGCCATGTTTTTCTTTGTGGTACGGGTCGACAGCAGGGTACGGGTTGATTAATCTAAGGAGAAGAGGAGTTAGCCTTTAAACCTAATGATGAAGTATCAGAATTTCGAACGGTTGGATCCGTTAGGATCGTATGGACGGTGGCTACACCATGAAGCTGACGGGGAGTGAATAGAAGCTGGTTACAATTTATTGCAAAATAAATTGTCCGTCTAAATCAAAGACAGTTAATCGTTTTTAACGATAACAGTTCAAGGTGAGTAAATCTCACTAACTCTGAACAGTTCATAATTTCATGTTATATTTTTAGAACTGTTAGATATTGGCTGATACTGTATGTTGACTGTTTGATTGAACTGCTAGTCAGTTAGTTAAATTTTCTATATTGATTCTGTTTAACAGAATATATCATATAGAACTGAAAGTGATGTTATCTATATTGTTTAACATCTGTGATGCAGGGAAATAGGTTGGAGGAATCCAACTGGATTCCTCAACATTTATTTTACTGTTTTCATATATTGTGACATATGATGTGTTATATAATCTGTTATGGATTATGGGTGTTGGAATGATGTTGATCATTGTTATTCGATATTGTAAATATCATAAAAGACCCTGGGATGTAAAAAGAAGTATTTCAATGTATATTGAAATAAAGGAATTTTATAAAATCACAGGATTTTATAAAAGGAATTTTTTATAAAACGAACACGGTTTTATAAAAGGGATATTTATTTAGAAAATAAATAGAAATAGAAAAGGAATATTTATTTAGAAAATAAATAGAAGTTATAAATAGGGAATATTTGTAACGGTAAATAGAAGTTATAAATAGGAAATATTTGTAACGGTAAATAGAAGTTATAAATAGGAAATATTTGTAACGGTAAGTAAACGTTATAAAAAGGAAATAGTTGTAACGGAAAACGTAGTCTATCAAAGGAACTAATCGATGTTAGTTTAATCGATTAGTGTTAAAGTAAAAAGGAACTAATCGATGTTAGTTTAATCGATTAGTGTTAAAGTAAAAGGGAACTAATCGATGTTAGTTAATCGATTAGTGATAAAGTAAAAGGAACTAATCGATGTTAGTTTAATCGATTAGTCATAAAGTAAAAGGAACTAATCGATGTTAGTTAATCGATTAGTGATAAAGTAAAAGGAACTAATCGATGTTAGTTTAATCGATTAGTGTTAAAGTAAAAGGAACTAATCGATGTTAGTTTAATCGATTAGTGGTAAAGTAAAAGGAACTAATCGATGTTAGTTTAATCGATTAGTGTTAAAGTAAAAGGAGTTAATCAATGTTAGTTAATCGATTAGAGAATAAAGTGAAAGGAGTTAATCGAATATAGTTTATTCGAAGAAAGTCAAAGGAGTTAATCGATGTTAGTTAATCGATTAGAGAATAGAGTTAATCGATGTTAGTTTAATCGATTAGAGTAAAAGGAAAGTATTTAATCGATGTTAGTTTAATCGATTAGAGTTAAAGCAAAGGAGCTAATCGATGTTAGTTTAATCGATTAGAGTTAAAGCAAATGAGTTAATCGAATATAGTTATTCGAATAGAAAGTAAAAGGAATTATTGAATATAGTTTATTCGAAAGGAGTTAAGTGAAATGAGTAAATAAATAGAGTTAGTCAAATAGAGTTAATCCAATAGTGTTAATCCAATTGAGTTAATTTATAAGGGTAAATCGAATAGAGTTAAGTGAAAAGAGTCAATCGAATATAGCTATTCGAAGAGGGTTAAGTAAGGAAGTTAGTAAAAGGAATATAAAGTGAACTTTGCTTATTTCAAAGTTAGAAATGTTGTTCAGTTAAGGTCTGAGAGGTAATTCTACCCCAACTTGATTGGCTTCGTTTTTAACTAAGGAATAGTAAGGTTCGGCAGTAAAGGAAACGGTTTGAGTTGGCATAACGATGTTTGTTTAAACATCTGTCTAAGTCCAAATGAAGAAGCTTTGGAAATGTTTTCCAAATAAGAAACCAGAAATGTTTTCTAATAAAGAAGACAAGAAATGGAAATGTTTTCCATTGTTAATAACGTATATTTTCCAAATATAGAAAATAAGAAATATTGAACGTAGGGAAACATGAGATAAGTAAATTAATGAACTAAAGAGATGAATGTTGAATGATGTTTGATCGATATAAATTTCCATTTGGAAATAATATCGTTGTTTGCACACCTGTTTTTATTCGATAGTTAAATCACAGACTATCGAAGTTTTGACCATTTTAATGTTGTTAATATGGAGAGACCGGTTGGATTATTATCCAAAGAACCACTCTGTATTGGCATAAGCGTTGCGAATCATATATGCCAAAGATAATTGAAGACGGAGTTATGCAAGGGCTATCCTGTTTACAGAATAGTGCCTTCGGTTCATCCTGTTCCTGGATGACTTGTATGGACGGATGTCTGACAGAGTAATTCCAGACGATCACGTATATTGATTTCTCCAACCGTACCAAGAGTGGAGGCGGAGAAGGAAACTTCTTTTAGCTAACACATAATGTATTGTTGTAGACGTCAATCGGTGATTTGATGGATTTGACGATGTGGCATTCAAAGTGAATCTGATGTGATGATAAAGCGTAGCTTCTAGCCTCACATCCGGTAAATGACAGAAATCGGGCAGGCAGCATGGCTAAGTCGGTCGCACCGAAGTAGGGTGTATAATCACCTGATCTAGAGTTTCATTCATTTCTAACAATCTATTGTTGATGCTGTCCCATTCGGGAAACGGTTGCTGATCCCAACTGTTGGTGATATACATTCGATACACTCAAGCGAAATGAGTGGTCGGTCATGTGTGGCCGGGTTGCAAGATGTTCTTGTTGAACCCAGTGTATTCCTCTCTAGAGGTACACGAGCGAAAGGTGGATCCATACCTTGTCATAGTTGGAAACCCATTACCCAATACATGCTTGCGGTTTTGATTGTATACTATATATGTAGAACGTGAGATGAAAGCGTTTCTGCTAGATGATTATATATATACTGTGGTTGATAGACATTATTATGATATCAAAAGGTTTTTGATATAAAGATATTTTGGATTCTCATAAGGGAAAAACCCGTTCCGTTATGCGGCGTGGTCTTATGAGATATCATTTACTTGTTCAACTGTTTTTAAACTGTTTTACTCATACCAGTCCCATGACTGACCCGGAGTTTACTTTGTTGTTTTCCCTAAACTCTTGGGTGCCTAAATTTGTACGGGCAGTCAAGTAGTCGGGATTTACAGATACATTGAAGAGCTGGAGCAGGAGGCTTCAGGATCATATAGCTATAGTTATTTCCGCTGTGTTGTAAGTGCTGTACTTTGATAATGATATGTATATTCAAGTACCAAGTTTGTATTTCAAAGTTATGTTATGAAATATATTTATTCGTTCCGCTGTGAGATTCGTGTTACTCTGATGTTGTGTTCTTCTTCTTCTTCTTCTTCTATTCTAATTTTCTATCTTATCTTTCCTCACCCTCTAATTTCTTTCACTAATTACCAGGATTTTTCGATGTTTTGGTTATTGACATCGTGCTTATGTCGATAACCAAAGTCGCTCAAAATCCGGGTCGTTACAGTTGATATCAGAGCGTAAGTTAAGAATTACTTGGCTCTGTGGCGTGACTCGGTAGAGATAGGGTTAGTAATACCCTAGACTGAGATTGAGTGTATATATACGAGTGAACGTATTTGTTATTGATATAAAAATTTGTTTTATATTGTGGAGATTCATTGGTTGAGTTGTTTATGAGTTCTGGTCGATCAGTTTGATCCACTGTATCGGTAGGAGTTGATAAACACTTGAATACGATGAACCGTCACGATATGTTTTGAAAGAGGGTAAACGAAATAGTTTACCCAACGTATATTTTGATATATATTGGATATATTGGTTGTTATTATAATCGAGTAAGATTATAAATTAAATGGTTATGTAAATAACCAATCAGAATTAATATAAGTGAAATACGTGAAATCAGATGAGTTAAATCTAAAATTTAAACCAGAAATTGAATTAAAATTTCTGGAAAATTGGATAAGTGTTTGTAAATGGATTTGGATTATTAGTAAGGAAAATTTAAGATCCTGGGAGATTTTAATTTGTTTTACAAGCAGTGTGAATTATATTTTGAAATGGATTTCAAAGTGGAAATGTTTAGAAATGGTTTTATAGTATTGAACTCACTTCGATCGCTGGAAAATAGATTCTGATGATGACAGCTGCAACATCAGTATTCATTTTCGAGTTGTAAGTGACGAATTACTACCAGAGATACTGTTTTGAATTTGTTTTGCGAAAGACAAGTTGTGTTGAATTTCAAAATAGAATTTAAAATATAGAATTGGAATTTTTAAATAGATTTGAAAAATTAACTTGTTTTAAAAGAAATAAAACAAGAAGTTCCTTTATAAACGAAGTTTATAAATAGTTCTTTTATAAACGAAGTTTATAAAATGAAGTGAAAAGAATTATCATTGGATAATCCAGAAAAAAAATATATATACAAGTATGAAATTGAAAGGGAAGACTATTTTCCAAAGGTAGTAATATCGATTTCAAAAGGAATTGAAATCGAGACTTATGTAAAGAATGAGTAAAGAAAGTTTGAAAAGGAATTAGAATAAAGGAAATTCAAACATAGAATGTAAATAAGAAAATTCAAAGGGGATTTGAATATAGAAATTCAAATGAGATTTGAATAAAGAAGATATAAATAATGGAAAATTGAATATAGAAATTCAAAGGGAGTTTGAATATATGAAATTCAATGGAAGTGATATAAAATTTGAATATAGAAATTCAAATGGCGTTTGGATATAGAAAATATAAGAGATTTCAAATATAGGATTTGAATATCGAAAGTGAAATGAAATTTGAATGTAGAGGATTCAAATAGAATTGAATTTGAAATTTGAATATAGAAGATTCAAAGGGAATTAAAAATGAAATAAAGAGAATTCAAATAGATTTGAATATAGGGATTCAAATGGAGTTTGAAAATATATTTGAATAATGGAATTCAAGTATAGAATTTGAATAATAGATTTGAATAATGAAATTCAAATATGGAATTTGAATAAGAGAATCGAAATGGAATTTGAATATATGAAATTCAAATAGAATTGAAAAGGAATTCAATTAGTTGATAAACAAGTTAAAATATATTTGAACATGTTATACTCAAATATGAAGGTGAAATGGGCAAACCAATAATTTGAAAATCACTTAACGAACTAAGTTAAAATGATTGGATTAAGTTGAAATGAATTAGAAATGTACAAATATACATGAGATAGGTATGGATAAGGTATGAAGGTATATAAATAGAATGCTCAACGGAAAGGTACGTATTTAATTCATATATGAGATTTTATGTGCCGTATCGGCTAGCCGTTTGGATTTTCTTTTTCTTTTTGATTGGAGAAGGCCTGTGTGGCAGTTTGGGGATTTTCCCGATGCTCCCGGTACAAAGGAGGTTATGGCGAATTTTTCCGGGAATTTAAGGAGTTAGAATATTTTTAAGATAATTTTATAGTTAGAAATCAACGTATCGATATATATAGAAGTCGATAAGGAAATGAACTTAGAAATAGAATAGTATAATCAAAAAAGTAGTCTAGAATAAAATCTAGTTAGGATAGAAAGAGGGAACGTATACGTGTTTAAAAGTGAATAAGTAGTTGCATGGTATTGATTATTCGAATAAGTAGTCATAACTGTTTTGGCGTTATAAATGTTATTCAGTCAAGGTCTGAGAGGTAGTTATACCCCAACTTGATTGATTTCATTATTAACAAATAAATAGTAAGATTTCAGGCTCAAAGATCAATGTTGAATAAGAGTTAGTTGAATATAGTATTTGAGTTGTCATAACGATGTTTTACACAACATCTGTTTTAACCAAATAAGAGTAAGCTTGGAAATATAATAATAAATATTTCCTAAGTATAAAAATAAACGAGATCGAAAAAGAGATAAGTAATTGGAATATTTTCCAATTATAAATAGCATATATTTTCTAAAGTTTAGAAAATAAAGGAAGGCAATATTCGGAAGTGTTTTCCAAATAACGTGAAAGGCCAAATATGGTTACTGAAAATATTTGGTTAACAAATATTGATGAAGAAATAGAGAAGTGATTTAACTAATGGAATATTGATTACGGGCTCAGTGACATATCAAAAAGGAAAATTTGATTTTTTAAAAGAGTAAACTGTTTAAAAAAATTCCCAGGGAAAGACTGTTTAAATTAAAAACAAATTTAACAAAAATTTGTGAAAGCAGATTTGAATTAAAGTAAATTCAGTTAAGTGGTAACTGAAGTTGAACTGAAATCGAATAAGATTGGATTTGTGAAATTAGAATCCGAAATGGTATTGGATTGAGGAGTTAAGAAATTGAAAATCAAGAGTTGAACTCGAGTTGAACTCGAGTTGAACTCGAGTTGAAATGATATTTGGCTTAGTTATAAGCGAATGGTTGTGTTGTGGATAAAAGCAGATTGGAGTTTGATGGGGATGACCCTGGTATCCGCTAAATTGATAACAGGTGGAAAGGATATAATGATATGCCGACAAAAAGGTACAAGTTTATATTTCATACGGTGTGTGATTTTGATGAGCCGAATTGGCAAGCCGTTTGGCTGTTTGATTTTCTTTTGGGTTGAAGATGGCCCAGAGAGGCGAGTTGGAGTTTGACCGATTGACCAGTACAAAGGAGGTACTGGCGAAATTTTTCGAAGAGTTAAGGCGTTAGAAAATTTTCAGGATTTTTGAAAATTTTCGTTGATAAGAATTAATTAATAATTTAATTGGAATTAAATTGGTTCAGTTGAAACTGAAGTTAAGAAGTGAACAAATATGTTCTATCCAGTCGATAGGGTCGTCCTCTACCTTTTAGCAATTTCGAGGACGAAATTATTTTAAGTGGGGAAGATTGTAATGACCCGCATTGGCAGGGGTATTATGATTAGTTTATTTAATTATATCAATGGCGATGTAGAGAATTTCATGATCGTGGAACTAAATAATGGTGAATATTTAACTTAAATAATATATTTAATTCTGAAATAATCAGAGTTGGCTGAAATGGCGATATGGTGCGAACGGGATCATCTGTGATATTTAATTCAGCTTGAAATTGAATTTGAATAACGAATATATTCAATCGTCGACAGTTGAACGTATAGTTTATAATATAATTATAAACGAGCTCGAAACGGCGCTGCAGTTCGTAAATTTGGTGATTTGAACTTCAACTGAATGTACAGGATTCGTTTTAAACCGGATTTCTGTGAAACAAGAAACGTTAGGAGCTGGTGGAGTATATCTTTCCAGTGGAAGAGGAAGATAGAGATTTCGTCATGTAGATTTTGATTTATGTCCAAATCAAATTTCCAAATAGTCGCTATAGAATCATTTATCGACCATAACGGTTTATTCGATATAACTAGATATCGGGTTTGAATTTAGATAAGGTTCTTTTGGGAAGTAGTGATAATTTAATTTTTAGAATTTTACTGTAATTTTTAATTAATTAAATAAGCAACTTTTTATTTGGAGTATTTCGTACCCTGTAATCAACATTTTAGGGTTTCACAATATGAGTTAATCTACCGGTATTTTTATATTTTTGAAATCGGGGTACCTTACTCATCACAATGGTATTTTTATTTCTGTCCTTAGCTGTCCGTAAGTAAACAGAGTTTGATGGGATGGAGTACACTATCTTTCAGTTATGAAGTAAGGTTGATATTCTTAAATGTCCAAGACAAAAACCTTCCCTGCATTCGCTTATAATTTCAATAAATGAAACATACAGCGTTCCTTAGCCATTTAGTATCATTGATTTTTTATACATCCACGTACACATCATGACAGTCACATATGTTCTCTTTGCTGTACATTTCTTAACCATTAAGTTCTGCAAATCTATATGTATATGCGAATTCTCCTCAAATCTTTTCTTTCCAGAACATAAACAAAAAAAAAGAAACCTCAGTAAACAAAATGGAAAAGAAAATGTGTTTTACATGTGTCCTTCACAAGGGGTAGACACATGCAAGAAACAAGTAACCAGGAGCAAACGAGAAGGGAGTTCGATCTCCTGATGGATTGCGGGCACTTAACTAACGCTGTAGGCGCTCGGTCTGTTGGTGACATCGAGGGAGAAGGTGAGGTGTGGTTTGTCTTGAGTGACCCAAAGTAAAGAAAAAAAACTGATAAGCCAAAGTAAAGCATGTCCTTGGCAGTAGCAACAAAATAGGAGATGGTGAGGATGTTTCGTGTTGGGCTTACGTGAAACTGAAATGGTGCAGTTTGAGTTCGGTAGTACTGTGATGGCTTTCGTGACTCATGTCGATGTCGGATTTCCATAGAAGGGTGCGAGGTGGTTGTTACTGATGTAAGGAGGGAGAGCTCGGGTAGAAATGGATGTTGGGGGCATCAGATTTGGATTCCGTGAAGGAGAAAGGGAGTATGGGAGTTGGGGATTCTTCGAAATGGTGTTTGCAGGTTCGTGAAAGAAGTAATGAGCACAGGGATTTAAAGTTAAGTATGGGGCAACACTAATTGTTTTCAAAGGGAAAAATAAATGAAACTGTTATAACATTTTAGTGAATGGGCTGTGAGGATCAGGGAAATGGTGGAGTAAGACATGAGGAGCTCGTTGATTATTTTTGTGAAGGAGAAATGCTGACGTGGGCATGTGTTTTACTGTGTGGGTGGGCCAAAGTGTGTAGCCCAGAAAAGAAAAATGAAAAGAAGTCGGCCATGTTTTTCTTTGTGGTACGGGTCGACAGCAGGGTACGGGTTGATTAATCTAAGGAGAAGAGGAGTTAGCCTTTAAACCTAATGATGAAGTATCAGAATTTCGAACGGTTGGATCCGTTAGGATCGTATGGACGGTGGCTACACCATGAAGCTGACGGGGAGTGAATAGAAGCTGGTTACAATTTATTGCAAAATAAATTGTCCGTCTAAATCAAAGACAGTTAATCGTTTTTAACGATAACAGTCCAAGGTGAGTAAATCTCACTAACTCTGAACAGTTCATAATTTCATGTTATATTTTTAGAACTATTAGATATTGGCTGATACTGTATGTTGACTGTTTGATTGAACTGCTAGTCAGTTAGTTAAATTTTCTATATTGATTCTGTTTAACAGAATATATCATATAGAACTGAAAGTGATGTTATCTATATTGTTTAACATCTGTGATGCAGGGAAACAGGTTGGAGGAATCCAACTGGATTCCTCAACATTTATTTTACTGTTTTCATATATTGTGACATATGATGTGTTATATAATCTGTTATGTATTATGGGTGTTGGAATGATGTTGATCATTGTTATTCGATATTGTAAATATCATAAAAGACCCTGGGATGTAAAAAGAAGTATTTCAATGTATATTGAAATAAAGGAATTTTATAAAATCACAGGATTTTATAAAAGGAATTTTTTATAAAACGAACACGGTTTTATAAAAGGGATATTTATTTAGAAAATAAATAGAAATAGAAAAGGAATATTTATTTAGAAAATAAATAGAAGTTATAAATAGGGAATATTTGTAACGGTAAATAGAAGTTATAAATAGGAAATATTTGTAACGGTAAATAGAAGTTATAAATAGGAAATATTTGTAACGGTAAGTAAACGTTATAAAAAGGAAATAGTTGTAACGGAAAACGTAGTTTATCAAAGGAACTAATCGATGTTAGTTTAATCGATTAGTGTTAAAGTAAAAAGGAATTAATCGATGTTAGTTTAATCGATTAGTGTTAAAGTAAAAGGGAACTAATCAATGTTAGTTAATCGATTAGTGATAAAGTAAAAGGAACTAATCGATGTTAGTTTAATCGATTAGTGATAAAGTAAAAGGAACTAATCGATGTTAGTTAATCGATTAGTGATAAAGTAAAAGGAACTAATCGATGTTAGTTTAATCGATTAGTGTTAAAGTAAAAGGAACTAATCGATGTTAGTTTAATCGATTAGTGTTAAAGTAAAAGGAGTTAATCGATGTTAGTTAATCGATTAGAGAATAAAGTGAAAGGAGTTAATCGAATATAGTTTATTCGAAGAAAGTCAAAGGAGTTAATCGATGTTAGTTAATTGATTAGAGAATAGAGTTAATCGATGTTAGTTTAATCGATTAGAGTTAAAGCAAAGGAGCTAATCGATGTTAGTTTAATCGATTAGAGTTAAAGCAAATGAGTTAATCGAATATAGTTATTCGAATAGAAAGTAAAAGGAATTATCGAATATAGTTTATTCGAAAGGAGTTAAGTGAAATGAGTAAATAAATAGAGTTAGTCAAATAGAGTTAATCCAATAGTGTTAATCCAATTGAGTTAATTTATAAGGGTAAATCGAATAGAGTTAAGTGAAAAGAGTCAATCGAATATAGCTATTCGAAGAGGGTTAAGTAAGGAAGTTAGTAAAAGGAATATAAATTGAACTTTGCTTATTTCAAAGTTAGAAATGTTGTTCAGTTAAGGTCTGGGAGGTAATTCTACCCCAACTTGATTGGCTTCGTTTTTAACTAAGGAATAGTAAGGTTCGGCAGTAAAGGAAATGGTTTGAGTTGGCATAACGATGTTTGTTTAAACATCTGTCTAAGTCCAAATGAAGAAGCTTTGGAAATGTTTTCCAAATAAGAAACCAGAAATGTTTTCTATTAAAGAAGACAAGAAATGGAAATGTTTTCCATTGTTAATAACGTATATTTTCCAAATATAGAAAATAAGAAATATTGAACGTAGGGAAACATGAGATAAGTAAATTAATGAACTAAAGAGATGAATGTTGAATGATGTTTGATCGATATAAATTTCCATTTGGAAATAATATCGTTGTTTGCACACCTGTTTTTATTCGATAGTTAAATCACAGACTATCGAAGTTTTGACCATTTTAACGTTGTTAATATGGAGAGACCGGTTGGATTATTATCCAAAGAACCACTCTGTATTGGCATAAGCGTTGCGAATCATATATGCCAAAGATAATTGAAGACGGAGTTATGCAAGGGCTATCCTGTTTACAGAATAGTGCCTTCGGTTCATCCTGTTCCTGGATGACTTGTATGGACGGATGTCTGACAGAGTAATTCCAGACGATCACGTATATTGATTTCTCCAACCGTACCAAGAGTGGAGGCGGAGAAGGAAACTTCTTTTAGCTAACACATAATGTATTGTTGTAGACGTCAATCGGTGATTTGATGGATTTGACGATGTGGCATTCAAAGTGAATCTGATGTGATGATAAAGCGTAGCTTCTAGCCTCACATCCGGTAAATGACAGAAATCGGGCAGGCAGCATGGCTAAGTCGGTCACACCGAAGTAAGGTGTATAATCACCTGATCTAGATTTTCATTCATTTCTAAAAATCTATTGTTGATGCTGTCCCATTCGGGAAACGGTTGTTGATCCCAACTGTTGGTGATATACATTCGATACACTCAAGCGAAATGAGTGGTCGGTCATGTGTGGCCGGGTTGCAAGATGTTCTTGTTGAACCCAGTGTATTCCTCTCTAGAGGTACACGAGCGAAAGGTGGATCCATACCTTGTCATAGTTGGAAACCCATTACCCAATACGTGCTTGCGGTTTTGATTGTATACTATATATGTAGAACGTGAGATGAAAGCGTTTCTGCTAGATGATTATATATATACTGTGGTTGATAGACATTATTATGATATCAAAAGGTTTTTGATATAAAGATATTTTGGATTCTCATAAGGGAAAAACCCGTTCCGTTATGCGGCGTGGTCTTATGAGATATCATTTACTTGTTCAACTGTTTTTAAACTGTTTTACTCATACCAGTCCCATGACTGACCCGGAGTTTACTTTGTTGTTTTCCCTAAACTCTTGGGTGCCTAAATTTGTACGGGCAGTCAAGTAGTTGGGATTCACAGATACATTGAAGAGCTAGAGCAGGAGGCTTCAGGATCATATAGCTATAGTTATTTCCGCTGTGTTGTAAGTGCTGTACTTTGATAATGATATGTATATTCAAGTACCAAGTTTGTATTTCAAAGTTATGTTATGAAATATATTTATTCGTTCCGCTGTGAGATTCGTGTTACTCTGATGTTGTGTTCTTCTTCTTCTTCTTCTATTCTAATTTTCTATCTTATCTTTCCTCACCCTCTAATTTCTTTCACTAATTACCAGGATTTTTCGATGTTTTGGTTATCGACATCGTGCTTATGTCGATAACCAAAGTCGCTCAAAATCCGGGTCGTTACAGAGCTGCCAGGTGATCATACTAGGCTCATGAGAGGTTAAGGTCTGCGTTAGAAGAACCAAGAGTATGCCTTGGTTGCTATACGAGCGACCTAAAAACGGGGATGGATAGGGGATAGTCGACGATACACGGTCGTACCCTAGATAGCATTTTTCGTCAGGCTACCTACCATCTTTGGTCAAGCGTGTACGTACGGAAAGGCAGAGAACACCCAATAGACCATAATTTCTATCTAATTATGGTTCCGGTAAGGCTAGGATTGTGGGTTGGCCAGTAGTGTGTTCTCATACAGGATTTATCCTGTCTTGTCTTTCACTAGTTGAGGGAGGGGTCGCGTGGGACCATAGCCACGTATAGAAAAACAGACCTTAGCATCTGCATCGGCAGATAAATTGAAAGCTCCCGACCGAGTCCTGTATTTCCTGGTCTTCCCTGTGACAGGACTCGGATGGCACGATGTGATACATGTGCATACAGTCATGGAAAAACGATTCACGATGAATGCGTGGGAAAAAGGGCGCGGTTGACGGTTAGCGTAAATCCTAGTGGCCCTGGGTGGTTGAACCAAAATCGAGATACGAAAATGTGCGATGGGTAAGCGTAATCCCTAGTAGCCCTAGGTAGCATAAGTCCTAGTTGTACAAACGATAATTCATGTTGGGAGACCCTAGCTAGGTTTAGGGTAACAGTCCAAACCGATCTTAAGGATCATGGAGCTATGTTAAAGTAATATAGAATCTCATGGGAAAGCCCGTATGGTCTACGGCAGGGAACTGAACATTTACATGGAATAAAACATACGAGTTGAGTAACCTATATATGCGATATATTAGGTTGACAAGGACCATTACACGACTTTTGAGTAAGGGTCATTCATGGATAACACATGATACGGTGGGGATACTAGTACGGTAGGTGTGGAGCTAAAAGACAGGATAGATACCATGGGGTTATACGTGATAGATATCTTGGGGATATTATATTTGACAGGAACTTGACGATGGGATACCTTGTTTTATCTTGACACCGTAATGTATCATGACACCTTAGTTTATCTGAGTTCAGTAGTTCATCCTGTTATTCTGATTTAGCTTATCTATCTTGTCATCATGCTTATGTTCATCTCAGTTTCTCATGTCAGTTAACTTTACTAGTTTTTATACTGATAGTAGATAGGGCTTACTCAGTCTTTTTGACTGACCCGTTTTGTTTCGCCTCTTTTCTTCCGTTTCCCCCCAGGTTACAGGGAGGAAATACTGCTGTTCAGTTCGGATTTCTTCTGCTTGAAGGTCATCATGGATGGCTTGGATTTTTCTTGGCTATGGCTACTTTACTGATTTTACTTGCGGAATAATTTATGAAAAAGTCTTTATGCTTCTTTACTATTGCAAGAAAGGTTTTGATGTACTCTGATGTAAAAAGCTTTAGACCTTAATTATTAATGTTTATGAAAGTTCAATTTTACTTCCGCTATTTTATATGTTCTGTCTCGTGATATTTCTGTGCATGTTTACCAATAATGCCCCTCTAAAGCTAGTGCATTCCTTTGCGAGTGACCCTAGCGGAGGCGGGGTGTTACAAAGTATGTTTTTGTCGTGTTGGGCTTTGGTTCTTTCTTTGTAGATTTTCGCATTTTCATACGCCTTATTTCTTAATTCCTCTAATTCATAAATTTGTAACTTCCTATGTGAGCCGGCTTTCTCTAAGTCAAAATTCAAAAATTTTATGGCCCGAAGAGCACGATGCTCTAATTCAAGAGGTAAATGACATGCCTTTCCAAAGACTAATCGATATGGTGACATCCCTAGATTGGTTTTATAAGCAGTGCAAAAAGCCCAAAGTGCATCAATCAGTTTTAAGGACCAATCTTTTCTATTGGAATTCACGGTTTTCTCAAGAATTTGTTTGATTTGTCTATTAGAAACTTCTACTTGTCCACTGGTTTGTGGATGGTAAGGGGCTGATAGCTTGTGTGTGATTGAGTATTTCTTGAGCAAGGATTCAAAAGCACGATTACAGAAGTGAGTGCCATTATCGCTAATGATAGCTCGAGGTGTGCCAAAGCGTGAAAAGATGTTTTCTTTGAGGAATTTGATAACAACCTTGTTGTCGTTTGTTTTGGTTGGGATAGCTTCAACCCATTTTGAGACATAGTCTACCGCAAGCAAGATGTAAAGATTTCCAAATGAGTTAGGGAAAGGTCCCATGAAATTGATGCCCCAAACATCGAATAACTCAATTACTAAAATGGGGTTGAGAGGCATCATGTTTCGCTTAGCAATTCGACCCGTTCTTTGACATCGATCACATTTAGAGCAAGATTCGAAAGCGTCACGGAAGAGTGTGGGCCAATAAAAACGGCTTTGCAAAACTTTTGCGGCAGTTTTTCTTGCTCCAAAATGACCGCCACAAGCATGGTCATGTGAGAAAGAGAGAATACTTTGGTGTTCATGATCGGGCACACACCTTCGAATGATTTGGTCTGAACAGTACTTGAAAAGATATGGGTCGTCCCAATAGAAGTTTCGAACCTTCGAGAGAAATTTTTGTTTATCTTGTTTCGACCATTCAGCAGGTGTTTGTTGTGTGACAAGATAATTCACAATGTCAGCATACCAAGGGGTGTTAGAGATCGAAAGGGTTTGTTCGTCAGGAAAATAGTCATCGATTTGGGTGTCATCAACATTTTTGTGCACAATTCGAGAGAGATGATCAACTACAACATTCTCAGAACCCTTTTTATCTCGTATTTCTATATCGAATTCTTGAAGAAGAAGGATCCAACGAATCAAGCGGGCCTTAGCATCCTTCTTAGAAAGCAAATATCGTAGGGCAGCATGATCAGTGTAAACTATGACTTTGGATCCTATGAGATATGGTCTGAATTTCTCAAGAGCAAAGACAACTGCTAAAAATTCCTTTTCAATAGTTGAGTAATTCAATTGGGCCCCGTTTAAGGTTTTGCTAACGTAATAAATGACTCGAGGGAGTTTATCGATACGCTGACCTAAGATGGCTCCAATTGCAAAGTCAGAAGCGTCGCACATAAGTTCTGTAACAACCCGGAAAATCTGGGCCAGTTTAAAATTTTTATTTTGGCAATTTTAGCGAATTTTGATTATTTAAAATGAATTATTTTAAATAAAACGACGAGAAAATTTATTTTGAATATAAATCGAACGTATATATTATACGCGTCGTCGTTAGAATATAAATATTTATATATAATTATAAATAGAATTGAAAATGGCGCGGTAGTTCGATTTTTCGATTTCAAACTTCAATTGAATGTACCGGGTGCAAAACAATCCGGATTTTAGTGAAACCAAAAATAATGGAATCTAATTGATAATATCTTTCCAACGAATCCGAAAAATCAAGATTTCATATCAGGAATCAAAAGATATGTCCAGTTGAAAATTCTGAATAGTCGCTGTGGAATTTATATATATTTTTATATATATAAGGCCCTTAAAAATAGCAATTTTGCAAACGACCTCGGATTTCGACGAAACCAGTTTTGTTGGGTCCGTGATGTTAAGTTATTGCTAGATTCCAAATTTCATAATTTTTCGAATCGATATGTGAGCGTGGCAAAGGAAAACGCGTTTGACCAGTTTCAGTTGATTTTAATCGACTGGAAAATGGCCATTTTTCTAACGGTCTCAGAATTCGACGAAACTAGTTTTATTAGGACCGTATCGTCAATACGAAGCTAGAAAATATTTTTCGGGAATTTTTCTAGTTAGTATGTGACCCCGGTAAATCGAAATGTACGTTTAAAATTCAATATAGTGATTTAAATGAAAATTCAAAAGGAAACTGATTGTAACAATCGAATCAGCTTGCGATACATATCCCATTGTGTTCGGAATGGGGGTAAAACGCTATGGGCGACAAGCGGTGGGCCTCGTTTCGAGGTCGTATGTAAAAGTCAACCCTTTTGCAAATTTAAATAATAAAATAAAAAAAAAACAAAAAAACTCTTCCCTCCCTCCTTATCTCCTGCTTGGCCCCCCCCCTCATTCGATGATAACCAGAGGAAAAAAAAAGAAAAACAAAAAACAAAAAAAAACCCTAGAAATCGATTCGAAGCCACCCCCCCCCCCGACAGCCCACGACCGCCGAACCCCCCATCGCACGCCCTCCGATCTTCTCCCCCCCCTGAAGCGAAGCCGCCGCCCTCACCGTACCCCCCTCCCTCGTACTTCGAAGCCCCCCCTGAAGCGTCGCCTTGCCGCCGAGAGCCGCCGACGAAGGCGAGTCGCCCCCCCCCCTGCGCAGGTACGTTATCTATTTTATTTCATTTTTATTTTTAATCAAAAAAAAATTCGATTTTTAAAAACAGAGAATAAAATTGATTTATTTATCAATTTAAAACTGAATTTTTAAAAATTTAAAAACTGATTTTTGAAAAAGAATTTAAAAACTGATTTTTGAATTAGAATATAAAAACTGATTTTTGAATTAGAATATAAAAGCTGATTTTTGAATTAGAATATAAAAGCTGATTTTTGAATTAGAATATAAAAGCTGATTTTTGAAAAAGAATTAAAACTGATTTTATTTTAATTTTAAGATTAAAGAAAAAGGTTTAAACTTTAAGAAGATCAGATTTGTAGAAAGGAAAATCATATTTTTATGTGTTGAAAGTCAAAGTAAAAATCATATTTTTATGTGTTGAAAGTCAAAGTAAAAATCATATTTTTATGTGTTGAAAGTCAAAGTAAAAATCATATTTTTATGTGTTGAAAGTCAAAGTAAAAATCATATTTTTATGTGTTGAAAGTCAAAGTAAAAATCATATTTTTATATGTTGAAAGTCAAAGTAAAAATCATATTTTTATATATTGAATAGCGAAGTCAAAATTCGATTTTTACATATTGAGTAGCATAGTAAAAATTCTATTTTTACATATGTAGAGAATACGGGCGAAAGCGACAATAGGCGAAGATTTCTATTAAGAAGAGTCTTGAAGTTGGATAGCTATTGGTGAGAATTTCTCACCTTTCAATTTATTTCTCTAGTTGTATATATATACTAGGATGCAGACGGTGCTTATTAGAAGCACCCGACACCCGTCCACAGACCATGGACTTGTTTGTTTAGTTGAATGATTGGGTGATTGATTTATTCGTTTGGTTGAATTGGAAATTGATTGAAATTGATTTGTGAATGGCGTGGGCCTTCACTAGACCGGGGATAAGGCTAGGCCTCGTCCCGTTTCTAGTATCGTGCCGTTATGCCGCCGAAATTTTCTAAAATAAGTTAGAAAAATAAAAATATCATTTTATTGAATAAATGAATTGTATAGAAATCCATAGGTTGGAATAAAATGTTTTAGCGTTAAAAATATAATTTTTAACGTGAATGTGAATAAATAAATATTCATTTACAAACCAGACGGTTTGTTTATGTACACTTATTTGAATGACATTGATTGGGACGATAAATTTTACACATCGCCCAACTGCACAAATAAAATATGTGTTTGATTGTTTGAAACCCCACACGGGTGTTAGGATGAAATTTGAAGTTCACTCATCCTGATTGATTAAATATGTCGATCGATTGATTGACAGGCTGTTATAAGCGATGAATATCTATATTTGATGCTTATACAGTGTAGTGCACTTTGGTTGATGGTTGATTATTTTTCAATGCTATGATATACATGTGTTGTATGAAAATCCATATAATTAACTTTATATGGTAATTGATTGGGCCTCATTCCAATTTGAAAAATAAAGAATATTATAAAATAAAAGTTCATGTGTTGACAGTACTCATTCATTGAGATTGGTCATGTGTTGAACGAAATATTTTGATAATAACAACTATTTTGAAAATAGAAATTTATGAAGCCGTGTTAATTAGATTGACGCCATTTTGACGTGAACGGTATTTATATCGATTTGAAAACGATTTCGAAATGAATTGAATTGAAAACGATTTCGAAATGAATTGAATTGAAAACGATTTCGAAATGAATTGAATTGAAAACGATTTCGAAATGAATTGAATATATAACGATTTCGAAATGAATTGAATATATAACGATTTCGAAATGAATTGAATTGAAAACGATTTCGAAATGAATTGAATATATAACGATTTCGAAATGAATTGAATTGAAAACGATTTCGAAATGAATTGAATTGAAAACGATTTCGAAATGAATTGAATTGAAAACGATTTCGAAATGAATTGAAAACGAATTCAAATTGAATTGAAAGCAAATTGAAATGAATTCAAATTGAATTGAAATTTGAATTGAATAGAAATGAATTTTAAAACGAATTTATAAAGAAGAATTCAATTTTGATTTGAATTGAAATGGAAGTTGAAAAGGTTTTTGAAACGAATTCAAAACTATTTATATAATTCGTTTTAAATAGAAATCGACGAAATATATATTATATATATTATATATATAATATAATGGCCTGAATAGAACGCGCCGCGCCGCGGCAGTTCGCGAATTTCGACCATTTATTTCAAATGGACGTTACGGGAGATCCGACCGTCGGATTCTCCTAAAACCGGAACCGTTGGGTTCGTATTGAAAAGAGCTTTCTAACGAATATTAGAAATTTGAAATCTAACGGTTGGATTTGGAATTATGTCCAAATCAAATTTGAAAAAGGTCGCTGTAAGTGCAGTTCGATGGCCATTGATGGAAATCGACTGTACGGGCCTTGATAAAATTATTAAAAATAGTAATAATTTGTGTAAAATCATAAGAAATGATTTGTGAAGATTTGGGATGAAAGACTCCATATTTGAAAAGATAAAAATAGGTTTTTATCGAAATGAACTAGTTTTGAACTAGGATTATAATTCTATTTATTTTTAAATAAATAAATTGAATTTGAAAAGGGTTTTAAAAATAACCAAAATTTCCAATGATTGCATTGGAGTGGATTTGAATCGAAATTGTCTTCGGAATATTTCGATGTTGGAATTCGTGATATTACAGGTGTTGTTATGGAAATTTGAAAGATATATATTTGTATCGTTATTTCCAATACGACATTTGTTAGTCGTAGAATTCGATATTGAATATAAGCCGATATATTTTCTATTCAGAGCCTTGTATTGAATATCGAATGTGATTTGGGTTTGTCGTGAATGGTGTCTTCACTAACACTGTCCTTGAACCCAGTTGAGAAAAGATTAAATCTTTTTATTTAGATTTAATGAAGTGTACCAATTAAATGATATTTAATTGGAATTGAATTGGTATTGATTTTTGGGTTTATCGTGAACAGTGTTTTAAATAACACTTGTTCTTTAACCCGATAATTAATGGAATGTGATTTTGGGTTTATCGTGAATCGTGTTTTAAATGACACTGATTCTTTAACCCAGATAATGATTAAAACTAAGTGGAGTTTTAATGAATCTTTAATTAGATTGAAAAGATCGAGAATGGAGTATCACCAGTTTTGCTCCAGGCGATAGTTAAATCTTTAATTAGATTTGAACGTAAAATTTAGAAACTAACTGTCGGTTAGCTAAGTAGAATGGTTTTCTGGATATTGATCTGATGTTGGTTTCGGCCTTCGGGGTTAATATTTGGGGAATTATTCTCTTGATTAATTTACGGTTAATGACTAATGAGTTGGAATGAGGCGTATGTTGTGTTTGTGTAACACTTTTATAATATATACGCGAGTTATTCGGAAAGACCGGGTTAATCCCATTCTGAATAACTGATACGACGATAAGTCGAAGATGAAGACGATGGTCGAAGACCGGAGATCTTCACGTCGTTTGGGTAATTACTGATGATCTTGATTGGGCTGTACACCCAAGAAGATGGAAACAGTTAGTGATCGTCCATACGTACTTGGAGATCGATGGATATGCGGGGTACTAGGTACCTCCGGTTTCGTTCAGACCCAGAACGGACTTGTATATGGACTGTGTGTCTGACATCGGATTTCATTCTGTGTGACTGATATCGGTTGCATAGGATGGTTTGCCTGTGTGGCATGCTAAGATGCAAATGATCAAGGCTTCTGTTGAAAAGCAAAGTCTTGTGGTGATGATCAAAGCACGGCCTTTGTGGCGTAGCTTTGTGTAACGTTTACCTCGCGTGTTTCACACCAGGTATGAACCAAAAACGGGAGACGGACCTCAGGGAGGGCCTGCGTTTCCTCCTAGCTAGAAGTGGCGTCAGTGGTTTTACACGCCCTGACGAGTTTGACTTATGTGGTTGTTGCTGTTGCGAGGCGCCTCGGTTAGATCGGACGATCCGGGTCCGATGGAGTCATTCGTTGGCTCGCTTACGCCCCAAAGGGCGGCGAAACGTAGTGCTCAGGTATAATAATCCACGTCGGTGGACCGGCCCTGTCGCTCCAAGGCTTGCCTGCGCGCTTGCCTGAGACTCGGGCTAGGCAGTCTCGAATCGGTTGAGGACTATCTTTTGCCTCGGTTCATAGATGGAAATCCAATTTCCAAATACGACATTTGCGGTTTTGATTGTAAACTTATATATGGCGACATAGTGTTATGGGCCGTTCATGCCGCCTATGATTGATACTTATGATTTGAAGTGTTTTATACACTATGCACTTATAATAGTATCAAATGATTTGTTTTAAAACGTATCAAGCATTCTTTGGCTGTTATAAGGGAAAACCCTATCCTCGACTGCGTTGCATTGTGTGATGGGACCTGGGTCTTATAACAGCTTCATTTTTCTTTATTTAGCATTGCGCTGTTTGTTTTATGCACTGGTATTCTTGGGAGGAAACCCGTTCCGTGTTATACGGCGTGGTCCCTTGATTTACCTAGCTTTGAAAATAAAGATTAATAACTGTTTTAGTTCTCACACCAGTCACATGACTGACCTGGAGTTTATTGTTTTAACCTAAACTCTGGGTGCCCCTATTTTTGACACGGGCAGCTAGTAGTTTTGGTTTTGCAGATTTATATTCACAGGATCCTGGTTTACAGCTGGAACGATATCCGGAAAGCTTTGTATCCGTATATCTCTTCTAGTTGTGTATTGTATTATTTTCCGCTGCGATGTATTTAAATGTAATTTAAATCTCTGATATTTCTGTGTAATATTCATTTATACTCTGTATATTCTTGTAATCTGATGCATTGTTGTAATATACAATGAAATGCTCTTCTGTATGCGTTCTGTTGTGGTTTGTTCTCGAACTATCCGACGCTTTCCTTTACGGGGAAGTTACGGGTCTTCACAGTTGGTATCAGAGCTTTGGTTTACAAAGCTCAGAGAACAAGGCACATTAGAACTATACGAAAGAATTCATCAGATATTGGATTAGTAATATCCAATGAGAATGACTCGTTAGAGATAGGATCAGTAGTATCCTAGAACGAGTGTGAAGAGTATATTTTTGAAAATGAAAACAATTTTTGTTTTGAAAATTTAAATCAATTATTCGTATTTGATTATCTATTTATATTGAGTTGGACAGTCCAGTATATATAGATTTTGCGTATACGTCTGATCCGCGTGTATTCGAAGTTTTAATATACTGGATAGATATAGAATCATACTCTAGTGGCCCGAAGATGATTCTGATGATTGACTAGTCGTCATTAGTATTCATGTTCGAGTAACGAAGGTGTGATATCTATATATTTCCATTAGACTGGTGTGAGAACCAAAAATTAGATAGGGCCTATTGTTGTGATTTGGCATCAAGAACCTGATTTTTGACTATGTATCAAAATTATGAATTTGAAACTCTAATTCACTAATTGATTGATGTTTGTGTTGTTTGTTTAATTGTTTGCTAATTTTGAACCATTTAGCCTAATTGTACCAAATATTGAATTATATCGAAAATTGGTTGCGTTTGCTTGCATATACATATGTATCATTGAACAGGTCATAGCAAGGAGGCTAGAGCCGAAGAATAAAATTTGTTTGCCCGACAAATAGGTACATGTTTACTACATAATTTCCTGTTTTGTTTGGGTGATGATGATTTTGTGAGCCTATTGGCTAGCCGCTTGGCTTTTTCTTTTTCTTTTTGAGATCTGAAGGACCGGGGAAGCTATTTGAAATTCCCCGATGCTCCCATTGCAGGGGAGGTTATGGCGAAATTTTTCGAAAATTTAGGGTGTTAGCCAAATTTTTGAAATTTTGGAAATTCTCAGAAACTGAAAAGTTGGAGAATGGAAGCCAGGTCGAGCGTAGAGTTGAATAATCAAACCACTTTCGACTTTGTTCCTTTTCGGGGACGAAAAGTTTTAAGTGGGGGAGATTGTAACAACCCGGAAAATCTGGGCCAGTTTAAAATTTTTATTTTGGCAATTTTAGCGAATTTTGATTATTTAAAATGAATTATTTTAAATAAAACGACGAGAAAATTTATTTTGAATATAAATCGAACGTATATATTATACGCGTCGTCATTAGAATATAAATATTTATATATAATTATAAATAGAATTGAAAATGGCGCGGTAGTTCGATTTTTCGATTTCAAACTTCAATTGAATGTACCGGGTGCAAAACAATCCGGATTTTAGTGAAACCAAAAATAATGGAATCTAATTGATAATATCTTTCCAACGAATCCGAAAAATCAAGATTTCATATCAGGAATCAAAAGATATGTCCAGTTGAAAATTCTGAATAGTCGCTGTGGAATTTATATATATTTTTATATATATAAGGCCCTTAAAAATAGCAATTTTGCAAACGACCTCGGATTTCGACGAAACCAGTTTTGTTGGGTCCGTGATGTTAAGTTATTGCTAGATTCCAAATTTCATAATTTTTCGAATCGATATGTGAGCGTGGCAAAGGAAAACGCGTTTGACCAGTTTCAGTTGATTTTAATCGACTGGAAAATGGCCATTTTTCTAACGGTCTCAGAATTCGACGAAACTAGTTTTATTAGGACCGTATCGTCAATACGAAGCTAGAAAATATTTTTCGGGAATTTTTCTAGTTAGTATGTGACCCCGGTAAATCGAAATGTACGTTTAAAATTCAATATAGTGATTTAAATGAAAATTCAAAAGGAAACTGATTGTAACAATCGAATCAGCTTGCGATACATATCCCATTATGTTCGGAATGGGGGTAAAACGCTATGGGCGACAAGCGGTGGGCCTCGTTTCGAGGTCGTATGTAAAAGTCAACCCTTTTGCAAATTTAAATAATAAAAAAAAAAAAACAAAAAAACTCTTCCCTCCCTCCTTATCTCCTGCTTGCCCCCCCCTCATTCGATGATAACCAGAGAAAAAAAAAGAAAAAAAAAACAAAAAAAAACCCTAGAAATCGATTCGAAGCCACCGCCCCCCCGACAGCCCACGACCGCCGAACCCCCCATTGCACGCCCTCCGATCTTCTCCCCCCCCCTGAAGCGAAGCCGCCGCCCTCACCGTACCCCCCTCCCTCGTACTTCGAACCCCCCCTGAAGCGTCGCCTTGCCGCCGAGAGCCGCCGACGAAGGCGAGTCGCCCCCCCCCCCTGCGCAGGTACGTTATCTATTTTATTTCATTTTTATTTTTAATCAAAAAAAAAAAATTCGATTTTTAAAAACAGAGAATAAAATTGATTTATTTATCAATTTAAAACTGAATTTTTAAAAATTTAAAAACTGATTTTTGAAAAAGAATTTAAAAACTGATTTTTGAATTAGAATATAAAAACTGATTTTTGAATTAGAATATAAAAGCTGATTTTTGAATTAGAATATAAAAGCTGATTTTTGAAAATGAATTAAAACTGATTTTATTTTAATTTTAAGATTAAAGAAAAAGGTTTAAACTTTAAGAAGATCAGATTTGTAGAAAGGAAAATCATATTTTTATGTGTTGAAAGTCAAAGTAAAAATCATATTTTTATGTGTTGAAAGTCAAAGTAAAAATCATATTTTTATGTGTTGAAAGTCAAAGTAAAAATCATATTTTTATGTGTTGAAAGTCAAAGTAAAAATCATATTTTTATGTGTTGAAAGTCAAAGTAAAAATCATATTTTTATATGTTGAAAGTCAAAGTAAAAATCATATTTTTATATATTGAATAGCGAAGTCAAAATTCGATTTTTACATATTGAGTAGCATAGTAAAAATTCTATTTTTACATATGTAGAGAATACGGGCGAAAGCGACAATAGGCGAAGATTTCTATTAAGAAGAGTCTTGAAGTTGGATAGCTATTGGTGAGAATTTCTCACCTTTCAATTTATTTCTCTAGTTGTATATATATACTAGGATGCAGACGGTGCTTATTAGAAGCACCCGACACCCGTCCACAGACCATGGACTTGTTTGTTTAGTTGAATGATTGGGTGATTGATTTATTCGTTTGGTTGAATTGGAAATTGATTGAAATTGATTTGTGAATGGCGTGGGCCTTCACTAGACCGGGGATAAGGCTAGGCCTCGTCCCGTTTCTAGTATCGTGCCGTTATGCCGCCGAAATTTTCTAAAATAAGTTAGAAAAATAAAAATATCATTTTATTGAATAAATGAATTGTATAGAAATCCATAGGTTGGAATAAAATGTTTTAGCGTTAAAAATATAATTTTTAACGTGAATGTGAATAAATAAATATTCATTTACAAACCAGACGGTTTGTTTATGTACACTTATTTGAATGACATTGATTGGGACGATAAATTTTACACATCGCCCAACTGCACAAATAAAATATGTGTTTGATTGTTTGAAACCCCACACGGGTGTTAGGATGAAATTTGAAGTTCACTCATCCTGATTGATTAAATATGTCGATCGATTGATTGACAGGCTGTTATAAGCGTTGAATATCTATATTTGATGCTTATACAGTGTAGTGCACTTTGGTTGATGGTTGATTATTTTTCAATGCTATGATATACATGTGTTATATGAAAATCCATATAATTAACTTTATATGGTAATTGATTGGGCCTCATTCCAATTTGAAAAATAAAGAATATTATAAAATAAAAGTTCATGTGTTGACAGTACTCATTCATTGAGATTGGTCATGTGTTGAACGAAATATTTTGATAATAACAACTATTTTGAAAATAGAAATTTATGAAGCCGTGTTAATTAGATTGACGCCATTTTGACGTGAACGGTATTTATATCGATTTGAAAACGATTTCGAAATGAATTGAATTGAAAACGATTTCGAAATGAATTGAATTGAAAACGATTTCGAAATGAATTGAATATATAACGATTTCGAAATGAATTGAATATATAACGATTTCGAAATGAATTGAATTGAAAACGATTTCGAAATGAATTGAATATATAACGATTTCGAAATGAATTGAATTGAAAACGATTTCGAAATGAATTGAATTGAAAACGATTTCGAAATGAATTGAATTGAAAACGATTTCGAAATGAATTGAAAACGAATTCAAATTGAATTGAAAGCAAATTGAAATGAATTCAAATTGAATTGAAATTTGAATTGAATAGAAATGAATTTTAAAACGAATTTATAAAGAAGAATTCAATTTTGATTTGAATTGAAATGGAAGTTGAAAAGGTTTTTGAAACGAATTCAAAACTATTTATATAATTCGTTTTAAATAGAAATCGACGAAATATATATTATATATATTATATATATAATATAATGGCCTGAATAGAACGCGCCGCGGCAGTTCGCGAATTTCGACCATTTATTTCAAATGGACGTTACGGGAGATCCGACCGTCGGATTCTCCTAAAACCGGAACCGTTGGGTTCGTATTGAAAAGAGCTTTCTAACGAATATTAGAAATTTGAAATCTAACGGTTGGATTTGGAATTATGTCCAAATCAAATTTGAAAAAGGTCGCTGTAAGTGCAGTTCGATGGCCATTGATGGAAATCGACTGTACGGGCCTTGATAAAATTATTAAAAATAGTAATAATTTGTGTAAAATCATAAGAAATGATTTGTGAAGATTTGGGATGAAAGACTCCATATTTGAAAAGATAAAAATAGATTTTTATCGAAATGAACTAGTTTTGAACTAGGATTATAATTCTATTTATTTTTAAATAAATAAATTGAATTTGAAAAGGGTTTTAAAAATAACCAAAATTTCCAATGATTGCATTGGAGTGGATTTGAATCGAAATTGTCTTCGGAATATTTCGATGTTGGAATTCGTGATATTACAGGTGTTGTTATGGAAATTTGAAAGATATATATTTGTATCGTTATTTCCAATACGACATTTGTTAGTCGTAGAATTCGATATTGAATATAAGCCGATATATTTTCTATTCAGAGCCTTGTATTGAATATCGAATGTGATTTGGGTTTGTCGTGAATGGTGTCTTCACTAACACTGTCCTTGAACCCAGTTGAGAAAAGATTAAATCTTTTTATTTAGATTTAATGAAGTGTACCAATTAAATGATATTTAATTGGAATTGAATTGGTATTGATTTTTGGGTTTATCGTGAACAGTGTTTTAAATAACACTTGTTCTTTAACCCGATAATTAATGGAATGTGATTTTGGGTTTATCGTGAATCGTGTTTTAAATGACACTGATTCTTTAACCCAGATAATGATTAAAACTAAGTGGAGTTTTAATGAATCTTTAATTAGATTGAAAAGATCGAGAATGGAGTATCACCAGTTTTGCTCCAGGCGATAGTTAAATCTTTAATTAGATTTGAACGTAAAATTTAGAAACTAACTGTCGGTTAGCTAAGTAGAATGGTTTTCTGGATATTGATCTGATGTTGGTTTCGGCCTTCGGGGTTAATATTTGGGGAATTATTCTCTTGATTAATTTACGGTTAATGACTAATGAGTTGGAATGAGGCGTATGTTGTGTTTGTGTAACACTTTTATAATATATACGCGAGTTATTCGGAAAGACCGGGTTAATCCCATTCTGAATAACTGATACGACGATAAGTCGAAGATGAAGACGATGGTCAAAGACCGGAGATCTTCACGTCGTTTGGGTAATTACTGATGATCTTGATTGGGCTGTACACCCAAGAAGATGGAAACAGTTAGTGATCGTCCAGACGTACTTGGAGATCGATGGATATGCGGGGTACTAGGTACCTCCGGTTTCGTTCAGACCCAGAACGGACTTGTAAATGGACTGTGTGTCTGACATCGGATTTCATTCTGTGTGACTGATATCGGTTGCATAGGATGGTTTGCCTGTGTGGCATGCTAAGATGCAAATGATCAAGGCTTCTGTTGAAAAGCAAAGTCTTGTGGTGATGATCAAAGCACGACCTTTGTGGCGTAGCTTTGTGTAACGTTTACCTCGCGTGTTTCACACCAGGTATGAACCAAAAACGGGAGACGGACCTCAGGGAGGGCCTGCGTTTCCTCCTAGCTAGAAGTGGCGTCAGTGGTTTTACACGCCCTGACGAGTTTGACTTATGTGGTTGTTGCTGTTGCGAGGCGCCTCGGTTAGATCGGACGATCCGGGTCCGATGGAGTCATTCGTTGGCTCGCTTACGCCCCAAAGGGCGGCGAAACGTAGTGCTCAGGTATAATAATCCACGTCGGTGGACCGGCCCTGTCGCTCCAAGGCTTGCCTGCGCGCTTGCCTGAGACTCGGGCTAGGCAGTCTCGAATCGGTTGAGGACTATCTTTTGCCTCGGTTCATAGATGGAAATCCAATTTCAAAATACGACATTTGCGGTTTTGATTGTAAACTTATATATGGCGACATAGTGTTATGGGCCGTTCATGCCGCCTATGATTGATACTTATGATTTGAAGTGTTTTATACACTATGCACTTATAATAGTATCAAATGATTTGTTTTAAAACGTATCAAGCATTCTTTGGCTGTTATAAGGGAAAACCCTATCCTCGACTGCGTTGCATTGTGTGATGGGACCTGGGTCTTATAACAGCTTCATTTTTCTTTATTTAGCATTGCGCTGTTTGTTTTATGCACTGGTATTCTTGGGAGGAAACCCGTTCCGTGTTATACGGCGTGGTCCCTTGATTTACCTAGCTTTGAAAATAAAGATTAATAACTGTTTTAGTTCTCACACCAGTCACATGACTGACCTGGAGTTTATTGTTTTAACCTAAACTCTGGGTGCCCCTATTTTTGACACGGGCAGCTAGTAGTTTTGGTTTTGCAGATTTATATTCACAGGATCCTGGTTTACAGCTGGAACGATATCCGGAAAGCTTTGTATCCGTATATCTCTTCTAGTTGTGTATTGTATTATTTTCCGCTGCGATGTATTTAAATGTAATTTAAATCTCTGATATTTCTGTGTAATATTCATTTATACTCTGTATATTCTTGTAATCTGATGCATTGTTGTAATATACAATGAAATGCTCTTCTGTATGCGTTCTGTTGTGGTTTGTTCTCGAACTATCCGACGCTTTCCTTTACGGGGAAGTTACGGGTCTTCACAAGTTCGAAGGGCTGAGTCCAATCAGGAGGTTGAATGATGGGAGCTGTGGTCAAGATTGACTTAAGAGTTTCAAAAGATGTTTTGCAGTCATTGGAGAATTCGAACTTAACGTCTTTGGCAAGTAAATTTGAGAGAGGTTTTGAAATTTTCGAGAAATCCTTAATGAATCTTCTATAGAATCCCGCATGGCCAAGAAATGAACGAACATCTTTAACAGACTTAGGAGGAGGCAGATTAGCAATCAAATCGATTTTAGATTTATCGACTTCAAGGCCGTCTTTGGAGACGACATGACCTAGAACTATCCCCCTTTTTACCATGAAATGACATTTTTCCCAATTAAGCACGAGTGATTTCTCCTTACAACGTTTTAGAACGAGTTCTAAATGAGTGAGGCATTGGGAAAAAGATGATCCATAGATTGAAAAATCATCCATGAATATTTCCAAGAATTCTTCCACTATATCAGAGAAAATACTCATCATTCACCTTTGGAAAGTCGCGGGGGCATTACAAAGACCAAAAGGCATGCGATGATAAGCAAAGGTTCCAAAGGGACAAGTAAAGGTGGTCTTATGTTGATCCTCTAAAGCAACATGGATTTGGTTATAGCCAGAGTATCCATCGAGAAAACAATAGTACTTATGACCTTCTAAGTGTTCGAGCATTTGGTCAATAAAAGGTAAGGGGAAATGGTCTTTTCGTGTGGCTGAGTTGAGCTTTCGATAGTCGATACACACACGCCATTTTGTTTTTATTTTTGTTGGGACGAGCTCATTACTTTCATTTTTGATCACCGTGACTCCCGATTTCTTTGGTACGACTTGTATCGGACTCACCCAGGTACTATTAGAGATGGGATAGATGATGTTATTGTCTAGACATTTGATTATCTCCTCCTTGACCACTTCTCTCATGTTTGGGTTTAATCGCCTTTGAGCCTCACGGGTGGGTTTAGCCTCATCAACTAAATGTATGCGATGTTCCACAATTGACGGGCTAATTCCTTTTATATCGCTCAGTTCCCACCCCAGGGCGTCTTTATTTTCCCGCAAAATTTCTAAGAGTTTTTCTTCTTGATCCTCGGTAAGATCAAAGGCCAAGATTACGGGGAGAGTTTCTGAGGAGTCTAAGTATGCGTACTTAAGGTCTTGTGGCAAGGGTTTGAGATCTAACTTAGGATGTTCTTGAGTGTTAACATTGGTTAACATTCCCTGGTTAGATTCAGGAGACGAAGGATTTAAGTTAAGAAATTCACTCAGCTCAGAAATGTATTCAAGTTCGTCGAAATCGGAGTCGAAATGTTCCAGACACATTTTCAAGGCTTCAGAAGTGTCGTTAGAGGTTTCGTCAACTATGGTTTGAATCATGTCGATTTCATCGGTCTCAAAATCCCTAGGTTGTTTGTTGAGATTAAATATGTTTAGCTTAATGGTTAGGTGCCCGAAGGAAAGTCGAAGTTGACCGTTCCTACAATTAATGACAGCATTTGAGGTTGCTAAGAAGGGCCGTCCTAAAATCAACGGTATTTGAACTTTGGGATTTGAGACAGGCTTTGTGTCTAAAACTATGAAATCGACAGGGAAGTAAAACTGTTCGATCTGTATCAAGACGTTTTCGATAATTCCCAATGGTTTTTTGACAGATAGATCGGCTAACTGAAGAGTGATGTTTGTTGGTTTAATTTCCCCTAATCCAAGTTGACAATAAACAGTATAAGGAAGAAGATTGACACTGGCACCAAGGTCGAGTAGGGCACGAGAGATATGGGTGTTTCCTATTTTGCAATCAATCGTAGGGCAGCCAGGGTCTTTGTACTTGACTGGGGTAAGATTCGAAAGAACAGAGCTTGTATTCGCAGTTAGAAAGGCGGTTTTTGGGACATTAGTCGCATGTTTTTGTGTGCACAATTCCTTAAGACATTTAGCATATTGAGGAATTTGTTCAATGGTGTCTAAAAGAAGAATGTTCACATGGATTTGTTTGAAAATCTCCAAAATTTTATCGAAATTTGCCGCTTTCTTCTTATTATTGAGTCTATGGGGAAATGGGGCTATTGGTTTTTCGACTCTGTGATCAGTTTCATCATTCGAAGAAGAAGGTTTATCCAAGGAAATAGAAGGTGGTAAGGTCGTAGAAGATGGAATGTTGGTATTGCCAACATTATTTTTCGAAGGTGGGTTGGGTTTGCCGACACTAGGAGAGGAACTGTTGGGATTGCCAACATTTAAGGAAACTTGAGGTTTAGAAGAATTGGCATTCGAATCCAATGGGTGATCATCAAGATTAGGGATTGGGGTCGAGTTAGAAGGTTCGTCAGGGTCGCTCACGTTATTATCAATCCTCTTTCCAGAACGAAGGGTTGTAATAGCATTGACTGGATTATGGTTTTCGTCCTCACAAGAATTTACAGCACAAGAGTTAAATTTTGGATTCACCTCAGGTTAACTAGGCAACTTTCCTTTCTCATTATTTTTCATTAGTTCTTCCATCACACTCATCATTTGGTCGAGTTTAGCGTCGTGTGAGTTCATTTTAGCTTCGTGAGAGTTCAACTGTTTTTCTAAACGCACAATTTCTTGCGACGGTTAAGAAGGTTGAGAGGATTGGTTTGATGATTGAAAGTTGAGGTGCCTATAAGGTTGTTTGGATTGAGACACTGTTTGAGAGGTTTGAGAAATTGGAGGTGGAGCTTGATAATTTGGATTTGGAATAAAGGGTTGCACGTGAGATGGGTTAGCCGAATTATTGGGGTTTGACCAAGAAAAATTTGGGTGGTTCCTCCAACCAGGATTGTATGTGGATGAGTAAGGATTATTTTGAGCTATGGCATTAGCTTGGTCCTGAGATTAATAGTGGGGTAGCCCTTCTCTGGCTTGAGGAGTTTGATTTTCTAAGGGAATTTGACTTGGGTCCACGACATGCACTCCTCTAGAAGAAGTACGAATGGGAACACGAATCGATTCCCATTGCATGTCTTTTTTAGAATAATCTTCTAAGAAGCGCCAAGCTTCATCGGCCGTCTTAGACATAAATTCTCCTCCACACATTGATTCTAGTTGAGTTCTAGTCTGATAGTTTAGCCCTTCATATGCAATTTGACATAAGTGGTCTTTTAGAATTCCATGATGAGGACAACTATATAATAGTTGGTTGAATCTTTCAAAGTATTTTGAAAAAGTTTCCCCCACATTTTGACAAAATTGATTTATCTCGGTTCAAATTTTGAGAGTTTTATGGAAAGGGAAAAACTTTTTCAAGAATGTAGTGACAAATTCATCCCAACTTCTTATGGAATGTTTTGGAAGAGAATTTAGCCATCTTTTAGTGCTTTCAAGTAGTGCAAATGGAATTAGCCTCAGCTTGATCGATTCGTTAGACAATTGTTGCATTTTTGTTGTGGATGCATACAATTCAAATTCACTTAGAAATTCATAAGCATTTTCAGACCCAGTAAACTTTGGTACCCCTTGAATAAAAGAATGTTTAAGCTCAAAATTGTTTCCTTTAGCTGGTGGGAACACGATGACAGAGGGTTGAACGGTCCTAGTTGGATAACATCGATCACGAAGAGATAAGGGTCTGTCCATTTGGATATTGAGATTTTGAAAATTTTGATTTATTTGATTTTGATCTCCAAAGTTTGGAAAGTTTTGATTCACTCGATTTTGATCCAACTCGGTTGGAAAATTTTGGTTGATTCGAGAACCCCTAGGAGAATTTTGTTGGCTAACACTTTTTTCACTCATTGTTGTTAAATGCAAGCACAGAAATCTGCTACAATGAATTTTTTTGTCCTTAATGGCTCCTAACCCAAAATTATAAAGTGACACGTTTGATTACTTAGATCAAAAGATTTCTCAGCCAATTAACGGACAAGAGTTATCAGTGCACCAAGAATCACCCTAGCAATGCAGCCGAAGGTTTAAGTACCTTCAGAGTAACAACCGATATAATATTTACGAATCACCATAATATTTATAAACGGCTATTTCTCTGCGTAGTCTAGACACCAAGAAATAATTCGTTCCAAATGAATCAACTATCACAATACAATTAAGCCCTAGATGAGCCTGTGACTCCCTTAAGTCCAACGTCTAACCGTTATTATTAGTCAGATTCTACGATGAAATGCAATTTGTGGGCTAAGGAAAGGGTGATGAAATCCCTCACCTTATGTGTATTGGGGTATTGCCCTTAACGGAATGAATAAAACGTGCAGAAATAACAACAATCACACAATTTAATTGCAGAAATTAAAAATTGTACATTCAAGCCGTTGTCCCTACAGAATTTTTTTACAACAATTGTCTATATTTTTTCTTTGCAGCAGAGCACCTGTAGAGTTAAAAGAAATTTACAGTGGGGTATGGCAGTCCGTCCAAAGATTTAATAACACTGACAATCAAATCAACTATTGGAATTTCGCTTGACCTTTGAATTTTGATTAATTGGTTGAAGTATGTTCCTCGCTTGTTTGCTTGAATTCTTTCTTCCCTTTGGTCTTTGATTTTGATTTTCCTTTTTTTTTCTTTTTCTTCTTTTTTAAAAAGAAAAAATTGCAAATTGAATATAAAAAGAAAGAAAATAACTAAATCACAACAATTATCTCAACAAGCCAAAACTCAACCAAAATAACTCAAACAAACGGCCAGATCAAGCTGAAAATAGGCAAAACATACAAGAGACAAATCCTAGAATAACTATGAGAGAAAACGCACCCCACGCTGAGCAAAGGCAAGCACAGACAAACAAAACCCCTTTTTTCTTATGCAAGTACCCCAAATAAACTCCAAAACTCACGTCTTCAACAAAATCACCCCACACCAAAAAGATGGGATAAGTCAACATGCCTCTGTTCTCAATAAATAAAGTCAAAGTCGACTAAACAAAACCAAAAGAAACAGTCAAGGCCAAATTCACGGTTCCTTATTTCCGAATCAATTTGTCGATGTTCGATTCAGATAGGTTAGGGCGATTTCGATTTGGGTTTACTTCGGGTCGAGATGTTGATTCTTCGATTAGGGCTTTGAATCAGGTAAGGGTTTCGAAGTCGGTCTCCAAGCTGTGCTTGGTTTGGGTTTTCTGGTGTTTCGAATATGGGTGGTTACGGATTGTGGAGTCTGTAGTTGGTTTGGATACGGCGAAGGAGATTTGCAGTTTTCCGAACTGGGTATTGGATTTCAGGGGAAGGACGCAGGCGAGAATTTTTAGGTTGTGAAACTGGATTTGGTTTCAGCTGTTGGATCGGTGGTGAAAGCTACGAGGAGCGAAGGTGTTTGAATGGCAATAAGTGGTTTGTGAAGATGAATGGGGGTATTGCTTTGTGTCCGCTGGAGTTTTGAATTGCGCTGTTAAACGGTGTGACTGAGGTGTACGGTGGGTACTGGATGGGGTTTGGATTGTGGAGGATTTAACAGTAGTGGACTTGCCGAGGTGGTAAGGTGAATTTGTGGTCTTGAAGCGGATGGGAATATGAACTGGTGTTGGTAGTTGGATTGGAGAGATGCTGTTGCGTTTTCAAGATGAAAGGTGGATGATGCGTGTATGATGATGGGGATGGGTCTGAGTTGCGCGTATGGATTTGTGAGTGAAATTCAAGGGTGGAGGACGGTGATATTTTCTGAAGTGGGTGGTTGCTGAAACGTGTGTGGTTTTGATTAAAGATGTCTGGACGTGGTTTGTTAAGGACTGATGTATGGAGAGGGTGCGAGATTTCTTGTGACAGACAAGGAATTCAGGTAGGTTGGTGATGGGGTGATCGGTCCATGGCAGTGGTTTTGGGAGTTGTAGTTGTTGGTAGAAGATGGTTTTGATGTAAAAGGAAGGGGATTTGAAGGTGACCAGAGTGGAAGGGGAGAAGAAATTGAGGAAAGAAATAAAAGCAAACGAAAACAAGAAAGAAATCAAAGTAGATAGAGAAGAAAAATGCAATTTTTTTTAGAAAGTTGTAGACAGAAGATGGAAACAAATAGAAAAGGAAAGGGAAAAGAAAAATGTGAGGTGGTAGAAAGATGGAAAGAAATTTGAGAAAAGTTGGCAATCTCTTTTTTTTCTCTTGTATAGAAGATTATAGTATCAGCATTTAATACCAAATCAACCAATCAAGATTTATATATATATATACAAGAAAATAAAGGGAAAAAAAATTAAAAGAAAAACTAACACGAATAAGAAATTAAATAAATAACAAAATTTAATTATTGCCTCATCGGCAACGGCGCCAAAAACTTGATCGTCGCTAATCTATGAATCAGAAAAGCGCGACATTTAAATTAAATTCTGCAAGCATACGGTTGTGTAGCATACAGTTCGAACACATGAAGGTGTAATTAAAAATTATTATTTATTCTTGGGCGAGTTAGGCAGAATTTGGAGTTGTTTTTAATGTTGTTGAAATTACTCTGAATCTGAATCTAATCAGTATCAAATTCAACAATTGAAAAGAAAAGAAACAATTACTAGAAAAAGAAAATAACAACTAGAACAACAACAGAGAATTAAAAAGCAGAATTGCCATTGAATCTAATCGAACGGACAATAGCTAACAAGTAGTAATAAAAGAAAATAATAATGTGTTCTACCAAAACTAATTGGATAGATACACAAATTGTTATGAAAGAAAAAGACAGTCAACTAATAAAACTTTTTATTAATAAACAAGAGTACAGAATAATCGAGATCCCCGCTACAATGGGTATACATGTGCTTATATAGGTGAACTGAAAAACCCTAATCCTCTGATGGGTCATGACTCAACCTCTTGAAAACAATATATTCACAAATAAAAGAGATAAGATAAACTTGAAATATTCCATGCAGCTTTCCTCTTTTGATTGGTCATGTGGCAAATTGATTGGCATTTTCCAAGAGATTTGAAGTTGATTGGTAAATTGATTGGCATCATGATTGGCATCTATCTAATCAAATCTTCATCTTTATGGAGAGTAAAAATGAAAGATTCCCTTTGATTTATCTATGAAGAATACTTCCAATTCTTGAAATATTTATTAATGTATATCATATATTCATACATATGAATATATATACACCAAAAATCACTAATCCATAAATTCTTCAAAGCAGGGGAGGCAGTGTGAACGCGTTCCATTCTTCAGCAAAAAGAGAGTTTGATGGGAATCAAACCCAGGTCTTTCTGTACAGATTTCCATGCCTTAACCAATGTGCTACGGCTTCCTTTGTGATTGAAAACTTGTTGAGATGGGAAAGTAGCTTCTTTTTCTTATCAGTGGTCTTTTATTTAATGAAGGAGACAATTAATCAATGACCTGTAAAAACACACAAAATACCCAAAGTAGCATTTATTTATATACAATAAAGATAAAATATAAGCATAAAAATAAACACATTTCTGTGCTAATCAATATATTAAATAGTATTTAATTTAATAATTGTCTATCTTATCATTTTTTCTTGTATTTATAAAAGGCATAAAATATGGCATATATGCATATGGAAGGAAAAGAGAGAACATACAAGAAATAAACGGTATGAATGAAACGCATGCGACAATTATTATTATCATTATATTTTTTTCTCTTCTTCTTTACTTGCAATGAATGACATGCCGCTAATTTCCATTGAATATGATTTCAAATTTTATTTATTTATTTTATGAAGGAGGCGACTTTCCCTTTTTTTTCTTTATTTGGTTATATATTTTACTTTATTCCTCACTTCTGTCTCTACGTGTGTAGCATGTTACAAGGGAAATAAATTGGCTGAGGTGATGTATTTATTTCATTAGTTAAAAAATATTTTTTTGACTAACTAATATCTAATCCGTAGCATGTAAATTTTATCTATTCTATATATACAATAAAAAAATTATTTTTAACGAACAAACATTTATTTCATTATCCTAATGTGTCTCTTCACATATAGTAGGTTACAAAGGAATTAAATTAGCTAACTAGGCAGGTGTTAACCTAATCAACGTTTATCTCTTATTCAAAAATTCAAAAGAAAAACATAAGGGAAGAGAAAATGGGAATGTAATTAATGCATGATTTATTGTTTAATGCCAATTGTTAGAAAGATTATGACTTTTCAATTTTCAAAACATATAATATCAACGTTTCAGAATTTAAGCAACCTATTCAATGCTCATGCATGAACAAATAAAAAATAAATATACTTACATGGAGTTGATTTGTTTTTGGAGAGAAATAATAAAAGGAAAGGAGAAGGAGAAAAAAGAGGATGTAAATTTAAGAAATAAGAATACATGTGTGAAAATAGAATGAAGAGAAATAAGTTAATTGAATAAAGAGTAATAAATTAATAGATAAAGGAAATAAATGAATGCGTAATTAATGGTGAAATGGAGTGGTGAGAAAAGAGGTAGTGAATTTGATGAAGTTAGAAAAAGAAAAGAAAGCAACATAAACTTGCATGAAATGTGAATGAGCAAAGAAATTATGTGTTGATTTATTATTAATTATCATAAAACCCCTGTATTAAAGTTTTTAACGAAACAATGATTCAACTACTATTTTCTTTTATTATCAATTGTTTGAAGTTATTTCACTACAACAAATATACCATATTACAACCGTGCAAAAACGTTGTAAAAGGTTTTTACAACGGTGGAGCCACCGTCGTGTATAAAGAAGTTGTAATATACTTATATCTTTTACAACGTTTTTGCACCGTTGTGAAATAGGATATTTTACAACTTTTACTCACTGTTTTAATAAATTTTATTACAACTCTTTAACACCGTTGTAAAATGCATTAGTACAACTTTTTTTTGCTGTTGTAACTTATGTACACCTCACTAATATAAAGAATTCATATATATTAATAATATGATTCATATTTCAATGCAACAAATATAACTATACAGAATTATTCATATATATTAATTAACATAATATTTGATCAACATACACATATTACATCATCAACTAAACCCATCACAAAAAACATAACCATTTCAAAATACATACATCGATCTAACACATAAGAAAGATAGAAGCTTTGTCCATAAAAGATACATAAGAATACCCTACAAAAGCACTCTAACTGAAGGCAATGTTATTTTTATTCCAAGCCATAGTTGATCCAACAGCTTCTCCAATGGTAGTCATTTTGGAATTCGGCTTCCATAAGAAAACATCAGGATCCACCGCCACATCAATCCAAACTTTCCAACCTTACGGTCCACGGTGGGACTGCCAAAAAGAAAAAATCATTAGAGGTGCAAGCTCATATATATTGTTATTATGACAAAAGTAAGAAGGAGAAGGAAACTATAGTGATTTGTAAATCGAAGATGAAAAGGTTGACATGCACCCACCATATAGTGATCACGTTCAAAAGCATTAGAGGTGAAAGAAATAATATATATATATATATACACACTTCGCCATTGGAAACCCAAAATTTTCACCATAAGGATCATTAAAAGAATATATTTTCCACATATTTGCGAACAGAAATACCTGTCAATGTACAATGATTTACGCATTCACAATATCCACGATTCATTCTTTGATAGTTATGTTCAGTTGTCTTATTCAATACACACTGACAGAGAATGAGATTGCAAGAGACCAAAATTGCATTTGCTACTGCAGATAAAGTAAATCAGTGCGAAATAAAGACCAGGTACCTTGAACATTCCTTCAAATTTGGTAATAAATTGGCTTCCACATTCCGTTTTGAGCTGAAAATCAAATTAAACATTTCAAATATTTTCACCAGGAGCTTTTGAAAGTTTAGATTTCTCTAGTTAAAATAAAAATCAAGAAACAATTGTATTCAAGAGAAATATCATCTTTACTTTGCTTATCATTGACTTTTTCAGCGTCTATGGAAGCGCTTTTCCCCAACATCAACCTTTTTGCAAGATCCTTCTTATAGAAGGCCTAAAAAATATCCTTACCCTGCTCAATAGTGCAGTCGGTTTAAATGAATCTATGCATAAGCACACACTTTGGTCCAAGTATGAAGTTAACACCTGAATAAATCTGAACAACATCAGCACTTTTTAATGGTTCTTATGCTCATTTTTTCCATTTAACATATATTTATTTTATATAATTTGAAGCAAACCTCTAATTATCATCCTCCAAACACCATAAACCAACAAGAGACAAACTGCTCCACATTAAAGTATAGGCAGTTTAATAGTGTGCTTCTATATTAGGAGAACATGGAGTACAAAATGCACTAATTTGCATATAAACGGAAATTCCTAATCACAAAGCACATACAACAGCACATACAACCAAGACAATTTAGCTATTATATCCTAGTTATTATTGATGCCAAGTTACTTGAAAATAAGGTAAAACGTGAGTGGAAACTCACCATTACAGCGATAAGGAGGAAAACTTGGGTCTGCTGGGCTTTGCTACAGTTTCAAAAGGGGTTCACGGATTTCGACGAGGCGGCTTCAACGAAACGTCGAGGAGCTGCTGCGGCTCAGGTGCGGTTCTTGTGACGGGTGCTTGGATTTAGAAGGGGAAAAGGTTGGTTTCCCTTCGGCTTCGATTAACGGTTCTCAGGTGGCCTTCGACTTGGACAAGGGAAGAGAAATCCACGCACTGACTGCCGGATGGGCACACCTCGACTTCAGCGAAGGCGAACTGGTTCATCTTGGCACCTGAACGCCTACCTGCTTCCACCTCTGTATAAGTTTGCTTGAATTAGAAGATCTAGTATTAGTAGCTTCTCAGAGAAATTTGGGCTAGCAAATAAAAAAAAGGAGAAAACAACGAAACGGATTTCGGCTATTGATGGAGCTAGGGATTACTAGGCTGTTGGAATTGATTAGGGTTACCAAAAGAAGGAAAATAGAATAAGAAGTGAATTAGAGAGAGAGGGACAAGGAAAAAATGGATTAAAAAGCAAAAATTTGGGCGTGGAGCCAAATTTTCGGAGTTTGGTGCCAAAAAGAAGATGCGTATGAGTTTGGCAAAAAAAGACATGCACCCATGGAAAGAAACGAAAACAACAACATTATCTTAAAATACAAAAGAATGCTAAGTGAAAAATCTGCATAGTTAATTATTTACAATTGACACCATGTCCTTATTGTCAAAAGTTTCTTAAACAATCATAACATATGAACACGAATTGGTAATAAATAGTTATATACAAAAGTCAAGATTAATTGATTGTTATAAATTATTAAATATTAATTACTAATATAGTAAATTAATTTATTACTATATTAAATTAATTAAATATTAATTATTTAATTATTATTTTTTATGTATTACTTATTTAATATATGTTTTTATCATTAATTTTAATTATTATTTCAGTTAATTATAAATTATTTACTATTGATTTTTAACTTACAATTGTTACTTAATTAACAATTACTTATTAAAAAAATATTATATACTAAATATTATTTACTGCTAATAGTCATGATTAATTATAAATTAAATATTTATTAATTGTTATTTATTTATTGATTATTAATTAATTGATTATTAACCGCTGATTAGTTATTACTTACTAATTAATTACTGGTACTTAATAATGAAGTAGTTATAAATTATTATTTTTAATTAAATATTTAATATTTATATATTGATTATTATTTAATAATTGCTAATCGGTTGTTAGTTAGTAATTATTAGTAGGAATTATTTATTTATTGAAGTATTTTTAATTAAATAATTAATAGTATTTATTGATTATTAATTAATAATTACTAATTTGTTGACAATTACTAATTATTAGAACGAATTATTTATTTACTAAAGTATTTTTAATTAAATATTTAACATTAATATATAGGTTATTAATTAATAATTACTGATTAGTTGTTAATATTAATTATTAAAAATTATTTAAGGAAAATAATTAATATTAAAATATAGTCATATTACAACAATAAAAAAATAAAAGTTGTAATAGGCTTTTATTACAACAGTCAAAATAACATAGTTGTTAAAAATAAATTTATTACAACTTTTCTGGAAAAAGTTGTAAAAAACATTTATTACAACGGTGCTTTTACCACCGTTGTAAAATTAAAGTTGTAATATGGTGTTTTTGTTGTAGCCATTATTACAAATATACATACAATTTGATACTAATTTCAATTGTTATAAATCACTATTTATCTAATTACAAATTGTTGTTTATTAGAAACAAATTTTGAAATCATTCATAAATAACATCATAATTTTATTTAAAAACTTCTTTTTATTTTTTTCTTTCTTTATTCAATAATTCAATTTTTTTTAAAATTCAGTATCTTAATCTAATAATGGAATTTTTAAATTCTTGACACATTTCTAACAAAATTTCCTTAAAATAAAATTTTAAATTAGTTCTGATTTTCCGGGTTGTTATAAGTAGTGAAAGAGGAGGGGAATAATGGGGTTATATGGACAATTCAAAAATGAGTTGTCGATGTCCAACGTGTCTGACGCCCAAGGCTCATTGAGCTATTGGAAAACTAGCCAAATAAGCCAGTTTTTGTGATGAATATGTTCGACACATTGGATTCATCCATCATGAAAACTGACCGGTTTTTTCTTCCAGATCGTACTAATAAAACCTAAAAAAAGAGTAAAGGATTTGATTTTCCTCAAAGAGAGCATCAGATAACCATTATCATATCTTCATCCCAATAATTTAACAATTATCTTTGATTTTACATACAACGTGTGTTTTGTTCCGATATAAACTTTTTATGACCGCCGTAGAATTTATATAGATCTTTAAACCATTTATGAAGTCATTCTCGTATCTATTCATCGCATTCATTTATCAATTACCTTATAAATTTTTTTAGCCATGCGCATATATGATTTCGCTATAACAATTTATAAAATGATTCGCAAAGCATGGATGATTCAAATGAGTATAACCATAATCTCGAAACTATTTCTAGATTGATGGTAAATTCATTTCAGTTAATTTTGCTTCATACCATAGTTCTTCTTATACGGTCGAATGTGGATTGCTATGTTCTTGATAGACATGAGAATAAAAGTCATCATGTTTTCTTATACGGTCGAATGTGGATTGCTATGTTCTGAAATGGTAGAAATATTTTACTAGACGATAAGTCATGGAACATCACGTAAATTCATGATGAAATTTTTAATCATACTATTGATAATGTTACTTTTTGTGTTTTTAAGTTCCAATAAAGTGTCTTACTTATGACTAGGGGTGTAAATGGGTCGGACCAGACCATTCAGAGGTGTGTCGTAGTCCTGTCCTATAAGGGATTGGGACGGACACAAACCAGACATCATATAGCCTCGGACCGAGCCAAACAACAAACTGTCCTGTTCGATATTGCCTTGGATAATAGAAAAACATAGAACATTTTGGATCAGACTGAACACTGGTGTGCCCTCGTCCTACCCTATAAGAGAATCGTACAGACATGGACCAGGCACCATATAGTCTCGGATCGAGCCGGAAAACAGACTGTCCAGTCCGATATACAACCCTACTTATGAAAAAAAATATTACTAAACTAAAAGTTCAGCATGTTAATGAAATTAGGTCTAATGCATGTTACTACCTCTTTCCTGAAAGTTATCAGAGTTATAAACATGATACATGCTCCAAAGGTTAATATAGAGGAATTACAACAATTTTAGATAGAAAGATGCTTCCATTCAAAATATATTTGCTATTGGTTATTCTGATTTAACAGTTATTTTTGTAATGTTCGATTGGAAAGGCCTGGCTATGATAGTAGACTATTAAATCATATCACTGATTAAGTTGGAACATTCTCACAGCTGCCATTAGATAAGTATTACCTAGCAGATTCAGTACAAGCTCCAAAATGGATATGTACCATCTTATTACATGTTCCTGAGTTTAACAACTCAAAATGTTCCAAGATAACATCCATCATTTTAGTTTGTGCATATTTTTTTAAAAAAGGAACATTTATGGGACTTGTCAATGTACAGTATCTTTTAATAAGCGTACTTGTCATTGAAACTTATGCTATTAATAATTTATTAAAGAAATATAAAGATACATATATCAATTATGAAGACATTGTTAATGCAAAAATTTCACTAGTTATGCTAACAATGGCACAAAAATTGTCAAACACAGACATAATGGTGCAAGTTCATCAAATATAACACATATTGTTTTTGTTTTTTAAATATGATACTTAAGTGGTCGTATGTTATTGTGCTACAAGTCTTATATGGCATTCTATAATGTGGATTGATGTAACACATGATCATATTGGAAATGCTTTAATTGATGTAATACGAATTAATGTGTTAAATATTTACATGTTCTTTATCATTTTTTATTTTGTGAACTATTGTGATTGAATTCAACATTCAATTTGCTATAGTAATCGAATTGCTTTAATTGTTAAAGTAACAATCAATACAAATAAAAATACATAGTGTACATTATATATGATTTCCATCCAATCTTTAATCAATTTTTCTCCACAAACGTCATAACTTCTAACCCTTAACATCTAGTCTAGTTTGTTTGCAAACACACTCTTAGTGATGTTCACTTGCTAGCTAATTGGCTATCATTATTTTTTATTTTATTCCAAAATATAAAATGAGGGTTGTGACGTTAGCAGAAATCTTATTGATTTAACTCTTTGTTAATTATCCTTTTGTTATGGAATAACCTTGGTTATTTTTTAATGTAATTTAAACTAAACTACTGCAACTAAAACGAGCATTATTATTCACTATATAAAAAGGTTGAATTATAAACCTTGTAATAATTACATTTTCATTTCATCAAAAACAACCAATTGTCAAAATTTTGTTGAATTTTTTTGTGCAACTTAAATATATGAAGACTTTCTTGAATTGAAAATTTGAAAGTATATGGAATCTTTTCTAATTTTCAATTTTGCAATATATGTAACCTTTGTTAATTTAAATTTTTGAAAACTTTCTTTAATTACAACTTTACCTTATTTAAACTTTCTATATTGGCCCTCAAGGATCTGTAGGCCTATAAATAGACGGATAGACACATGGTGTTCATTATCTATACAACTCTGGAAGAAATAATACAATCCAATCAAAAGACAAATTATAACCCTAAGTAATCAAATCGGGGATTTTTATTATTCGTCTATGATCTCATGTAATCCCCCTTATTTATTGGAAGCAATAAAACTTCTTTTTTCCTACAGTGTAGTTGAACCACAATAATTCTCTCATGTCCCCTTTTCTCTTTTGTAATTTTTTTACTATTTCTTTTGGAATAGCTATGTTTTGATTAGAGAATTGATCATTCTATCTGTTTTACATGTCATGACATGATCTTATAAGTATGATTTTCCTAATGGATAGATCACCCATTCACAACCAGTATATATTGGAGCTTTTAAGCTTGTTATTGCGTAAAAGATGTTGGGTAGATTGAGAAGTGAAGATAATATACTGGAGATTAGCGTTATACCAATAATTGCTTCATATATTTAGTGTTTATACATTGTTTCATATATTAATGGTTCGTACATTGCTTTAGGTTCATAGTTTCGATGGAGAAGGAGATTTTGAGAAGTATTAGTGGATTGTAAGACAATACTAAGAAGATATTGCATCAACAACGTAATTTATGACTTGGAGGACTAATATCCAGCTATGTCTATTACAAAGAAGAAGGGATGAATAAAATGATCCTGTACTACAACTTGATATGGGTAAGAATATTAGTCTTGAAATTAGTTAGAAAACTACTGCTAGAGGAATTTGGAAGAAGTTAGAAAACCATTACATTCTTCAACCAACCGCTTGGTCTTGCTGACGACCTTCCTTACCGCAAGATAAAGGAACGTTCTCTCGTTAAAGCATACCTAAGTATATTTGATGATATATTATTCAAGATGAAATCAATCGATTTGATGATTTCCAAAGAACATAAATTTGTGGTTCTGATGTGTTTGCTTTCAAATAGATTCAACATTTTCATCAATGACCTCTTCTATAGTGGAGAAACATTGACCTTGGATAATGTGAAGATAGATTTGCTTAGCGAGGAGTTGAGATGTCAGATGTAGGGTCTAAGCTTGGGAGATGGTTGTGGAGGAAGCAATAGTAGGTCAAGCTTGCTTATTGAGATAGAAAGAACAAAGAAGAAGAAAAAGATTTAACAGTCATTCTGATTCGAAGAAGCGCCACTAGCACAATAAGTCTAAAGATGAAAAGTGTTATCGTTGTAAGAAACTAGATCATTGGAGAATAGAATGTCCGAATTTGAAGAAGGAAAATGAATATTTTTCATCTACTGCGAGGAGAATTATGATAGCGATGTGTTGACAACTATAATGTCAGATGTTGAAGACGACTAAATCATCGATTTAGGAGATTTTTTCTATATGACACTCAACAAGTACTATTTTTCTTCCCTATCGGTAATGAATAAAGCTCTGTCCTTATGGATATTGATGATACATGTAGGTTCATGAGAGTTAGTTCACTTCACATTTGCATGTTCAACGGGATTGTTCGCACTCTTTCAGATGTTCATTATGTAACCGGTCTATAGAAGTCATTGATATCGTTAGGGTAGTAAGCCTAACTGGAATGCAAGTTTGCCATCAATAGAGATGGATTGAATGTTTTTAGAAGGAAACTTATAGTAATGAAAGGTTTGAAATCTTTAATTTCAAATGAGTATAATTATTCAAGGGGAATCATTTGTTAAAGTTAATAGCACTAAATGCTAGAGTTGGTAGAATTAAACGTTTGTATTCTATTAAGCTATGGCACTTTAGATTAGGTCATCCCTTGGAGAAAAATCTAGAATCGTTTCATAGGAAGAATAAGAAGATCAGAGGTGAAAAGCTTCAATGAGCTTGGTTTTTGTAAGGATTGTGTTTTGAGTAAGCATACCAAAGCATCAATTGGTGTTGGCAAGCATACTTCTAAGGAGGTACTTGATTATGTGCATTCAGATATTTGAAGACTAATTTCTACAACTTTAATTGAAATATCTCACTACTTTATATTTTTATTGATGGCTAATCGTGTATGGTTTGGGTATGTATAATGAAGGATAACTCTAAAGTGTTTGAAAAGTTTAATGGATGATTAGCCCTCGTTGGAAACCAAACATGAATGAAATTGAAGATTCTTCAAAGTAGTTCAAACTAACAATGACAACGATAATGTTTGGAAGGAGTTCATTGGACACTACAGATAGCATGGTAGACATTTTATTACACTCAGTGATCCATAATCTAATGGGGTTGTTAAGAGGAAGAGTATGACTCTACTGGAGAAGGCTCATTGATTGAGATAAACTGCTGGCTTACCTAATGATCTTTGGGCTAAAGCTATACTGATCACTGCTCATATTATTTATCGGATTCTGTGCCCATCCAATGGCACTGAAAGAGCATTGGAGGAGCATATCTATTTACGTAACAACCCTACTTTTTACAACATAAATTAAATAAATTTAATTAAATTAAAAATTGTTTAAATTCAATATTGATAATTAAAATTTTAAAAATATTTTTTCTTAATTAAAGTATGTTTAATAAAAGGTATTTTCATTGTATATAGTATTTGAATTTCTGAATTCGCTTCGAACGATACATTAAACAAATAAGGTGTTTTAGTGCATATGAAATACGTTGAAATGCATATTAATTCAAATAAATTTGACTTTATCTACAAATGAAAACAACTTATTAGAAGAAGAGAAGGAAAAAATTAATCAAATTAGCCATGCAAATTATTTTAAACTGAAACGAATTAAAAGCTCAAACTATGCCCATTTTCTTTCTCTTTGGAATACCCTCCCTCCTTCACCAGGTTCAGTCGTGCCTTTTTTCTTATTTATGCAACCCTACTCACCTCCTATATAAAATTTGAGCTAAAATCATGATTATTCATTAAAAAGAATTTGGTCGTGCCTGAAGCGCTTGGTATTGGCATAGGGGAATGATGTAAGGAAGGGTGTTCTGGGATTGGCAACAATGTCAAACACATTCATGGAGGCAGGTGATATAAGACCATGGCGATGCAAGGGTTGGTGGTGTCGATGCAAGTTGGGTAACGGTCTAGAGATGTAGAATTAAATGACTGATGGCTGCTCATAAGCTTTTAAGCTAGTATGTATGCTAATGATGTAAGGGCATGAGCAGAAATAAAAGAAGAGGCAGTGAAGTTAATTTCAAGTACTTTACCTGGAAAACACGACGAGCAAATTTCTGTTTACTTGATCTATGATCTAGATCCATTTTTCAATTATTTATATTAATTGTTCGATGGTTATATTAATTTCTACGAATCTTGTTAGTTGAAATTGAATACCTTATCCCTGTTTGTTTATGTTAAAATAAGGCATTAATGGATTAGTAGGCATATACGTATGGTATGTTGTTGCACGATAGATTGATGATTGTAGATAGTTTAGAGAGAAAAAAATTGGTTCAAAGGCATAAGATTGAATGAAATTGAACATTTAAATCATATTTTATGATTTGAATTAAATGTAGTTTGTTTCATAGTTATGGATTTCTTTTGAAATAGTATATTATTATAGAAAATTTTGAATGAAGGTTTTGATCACAAATTATGGTTTGAAAAAAAAGAATAATTTTGTAGATCTACAAATTTATTTTAAAGGTTAGTATTTAGTTATAAAAAAATTATAAAATAGGTTTATGATTATTTTTGGTTTTTAAGTGACATTGTAAGTTTCGGAAAATATACATAGGAATTGGGAACGAATTATAATAATTGAATCTCATACTAGGATTATATTAACAAGGTAAATATAAGTAATGTATAAGAATACAGCTTGGCTCGGGACTCTACCTCCTCTTCTCATGCCCAAGAGATCTAAATTATCATTTAAATATACTAATCCTAACCCAAGCATTATAATAAAATGACATCTAGGTCTGTCTAGTGAACCAGCGTGAAAAAACTCAAGTTATAAGGAATTTGATCCTTTTCGCTTATAATACTGTAACAACCCGGAAATTCAAAACCAATTTAAAATTTTTATTTTAGAAATTTTAATGGATTTTAAATATTTAAAATGATTTATTTTAAATAATAACAACTAAAAATTTATTTAAATCGAAGTTAGAACAAATGTATTTATTTTAATTATAAAAGGAGTTAGAAATAGCGCGGTAGTTTGAAAATTTGAATTTGAATTTTGATTGACTATAAAGGATGCAAAATAAAAAGGATTTTAGTAAAACCAAAAATATTAGAATCTATTTAAAAATATCTTTCTATTGAATCTGAAAAATTGAAATTTCATAGCAGGAATCAAAAGTTATGCCCATTTTAAAATTCAGAAAAGCCGCTATGGAATTTATGTATATATTTTAATATAATTTATAGCCCTTAAAAATAGCCATTTTTCAAACGATCTCCATTTTCGACGAAATCAGTTTTGTTGGAACTGGAATGTAAAATTATTACTAAGTTTTAATTTTTAGAATTAATATGCGAGCGTGGCGAAAGAAAATGTGTTTTGTCAATTTAAGTCAAATTGGATTGACCAGAAAATGGCCATTTTTCAAACGGTCTCCAAATTCGACGAAATTAATTTTTTAGGACCGTATCGTCAAAACATAGCTAAATATATTTTTTCTGTAATTTTTAGAGTCCATATGTGGCCCGGTAAATTTAAATGTACGATCAAATTAAATAAATAAATGATTTATATTTTAAATTAAATAAAACAAGTTGGAGATGATCAAACGGGCTGACGGGACCAAGCCCATTGCGTTCGGAATGTGGGTACTTTCCTGGGAACAACTCTGGCTGGACTTAATTTGGAGTTAATATGAGAGAATGGGTTTTCCTTTTGATTAATGGATTAAATAATTTATTTATATTATAAATACACTGAAAAATACGGTCCCAATACCCATTAAATACCAAATCGTAAACCACTTTGAAGCCGCCGCCATTTCAGATTTATACGGCCGATTTTCTCCCAATTCAATCCTTTAAAATCTTCTAGTTTAGATCAAATTACATCATAGATTCAAAACAAAAGGTGTTGAGATTTTCAAGCTCAACTTATCTATACAGTTGTGATCAAGATTAATGGCGTATTGCGTTCTGATTTGGGATTGAAAGTGCCAACACTTGGATGCGATATAGTGGAGCTGGGGTGTGACGGCCCGCCCCGCACCAGCCTGCATTTCCTCCGAAAGTGCGCTGTACACATGCGCGACTAGCACAGGACGGTCGTCAGAAGAAAGGAGAGAATGGAACGAACTAATCAAGAACCTGTAGAATGTCTCACAGCGCATGGAGTAAAATATAATAATAATAACATACTTGACATAAAACAGGTGAGACAGTGCATAAGCTGATAACTAAAATCAACATCAACATCAGAGCAGCGGAAATCCAAATACAGCTTATTACAACTTTCCAAATTTACCGTCTCTAAACAAAAGAAAGCTAAAGTAGAAGATGCACCACTAATGCCCAAGCAGTGATCTTCAACAACACAGGGAGAATAATATGTATATATTACGTGGAAGCCTCCTGCTCGTCTCCGGATCATCTACCCGTGCATCACCAGCTAATCTGTCTCTAGTCTGCTCGTGTGAGCACCTAGAGTAATAAGAAGAGACATAAAACTCTGGGTCAGACATAAAGCCTGGTATGAGCGATAAGCATCTAAACAGAACAATGACAGGTATACTAAACCATACCTGAACCTGGACCTGCAACCAAAGAGTTAGTACCACATACCGTACAGTACTCTAAGGTGCCATAATAAATAGTGTAAAGAATACGAGGGTAGGGTGTGCATGTCATAATGATAGCAAACAAATCATCCATAGCAACCATCCTCACATCTCTCACTCAGTGCGTAAAGCATACGATGTCCACCACTGTCAATCACTAGACCCATCGAAGTAGTGACGGAGTTCAACTTGTACAACTACTGCTACTACCAAGCTTACCACATGGAGTCATGACCAAATCTTTACAAATGACCCCATTTCATTGGTTTATAGCCCTTTAGTCGTACCTAGGCCATTGCAGCCCTGAATCCGTTCACGTACTTCCCATACATAGTGATCCAAAGTCATAAACATCGACTGCCCCTTGGCACACGTCCCGCAGCAAAGCCCAATCATGAAGTGAACTCATCGGTTCCCAATTGGATCCTGAGCTCTAACTTCCCATATTGGACTACCTTTGCATCTCGGGTTATTGGTCAATACTGGGTTGGGTCGGGTTCCCCTCCTAGCCATCGGTTCGGGTCGGGTGTCCATTCTGAGTCGGGTCGGTGTGTTGTCCTCCCCTGTAGCAGTTCGGTTCGGGTTTCCAGCATTATGTCAGTTCGGGTCGGGTGCGATCTCCCTTCCAGTTCGTGCTTCCGCTCCGATCTGCTCCCTCGTTCTTCACGTGCTCCGATCCAATCCGTTCTTCTTCATCCGATCCGATCCCAGTTCAATTAGCGTGGCCTTCCTTCTTGCTAGTTCTCCCAAGTGTCAAGTTCCAATCCGAGCCATTCGTCCCTAAGTCGATCCGATCCCCAGCTTAACCAACATGGCCTTCCTTTTTGCCAAGCCTCTTTTGTGCCAGACTCCAGTTTGGGTCGGGTTCCTTGCCCAGGTCTCCAATCCGATCCGAGCCCATATCCGATCCGATCCGAAACCCTGCACAACTTTCTGCAACTTTTTCCAGCAACTTGTTTACGCCATTCGACGGTGTTTTCGACAAATCTAACTATACTAATCAATCACAAATCATGTCAAACAGTCATGGCAACATAGCAAACTAACCACAAACACCAAAACAATGAATTTACATGTCAAAATGGATCAAATATACCCAAAACCCCTTACTTTCCCTTAAGCATGTTTAAGTAAAACTAATCATAGGGTTAACAGAACTTAACCAAATTAAACCAAATTTATACCAGAGGCATAAAATATTATTTTCGAATTTATAGATATTTTTCCAGAATTTATCAATGTATAAATTCGCTAATCTTCACTAATTACCCTTAATTAACTGTAATTAGTGTCAAAACGATGCTAATCACTCACCTTGGCCACAAATAAGATTCTCAGAACTGAAACCTCGCTGATTTGGGTGAATATTGATGTCTAACAGCAGCTCCAACCTTGCTTTCGTGTTTTCTCTCCTTAATTTGATGTAGATTAAGCCAAAACTTGATTAGAAAGTGATAAGAAGGTGATTTGGGTGTTGGAGGCCATTGCTAGGGTTGCAAGAAAGAAAGTGGCGGCTGGGAAATGAGGATAAGATCATTCTCTAACTGATTTCAGCCTCCTCCTTACCCTAATCCCGAAATCCCCCATTGGGCTTAGCTGTTAATCACCCGGTTAAGCCCAATTAAGCTGTTTTTCACCATCTGAAACTTGTTTCAGCCATATCTCCCAAATGATGAGTCCGTTTGGCTAATGTGACCACTTAGCGGAATTGTAAACCATCATCTGGAGCCAATGGAAGTGGTTTCAGGTCAAAATTCCTTTCCAGTCAAAAGTTATGGCCAAAACAGTGCCAACTAGGGGTAAAATGGTCATTTAAAAATTGGGAAAAATCATGAACATGGGAAATGACCCCAATAATAGTCTTCCAAAGTTACATGACCATACGAATTCATATATGAAAGAAATAAATATTCTACGGTCCTATGATGCGTAGAATACGGGTCGTTACACTCTCCCCCCCTTAAGAAATTTCGTCCCCGAAATTCCTTAACCCAAAACATACAAAAGATCCCGCATGCCTAACAGCCACATACAACAATCAAACATGCAAAGCAAGAAAAAAAGCCTATCCTAGCATGCGAAAAACTAAATCGAAGTCAAAATCTTACCAGGCAAAGTGTTCTGGGTATGTCTTCCTAATGTTCTCCTCTGTCTCCCAAGTACAATCATTCTCGTCCTCGCTCCACTGAACCTTGACTAGCTTCACCGCCTTCCTTCGAAGTTGCTTCATGTGGTGCTCGACAATACGGGCCGGCATGCGGTTCCCAACAGCCTCGGGTTCTACTTCGAAGTCCTCTAACTGATCAGGTGAAATAGTCATATCTGGGTCGTGAACGAACTTCCTTAGTTGGGAAACATGAAATACGTTGTGAACACCCGCCATCTTCTCTGGTAAGTCAATTCTGTATGCCAAATTCCCGACTAGTTCAAGAACAGGGAATGGGCCAATAAACCTTGGTGCCAACTTGCCTCTCATACCAAATCGTATTACGCTCTTCAACGGAGAAATCTTGACAAACACCAAGTCACCAACGGAGAATCTTAAGTCTCTTCTCCTCTTATCAGCATAACTCTTCTGCCTATCTTGGGCAGCTTTCATTCGTTGTTGAATGATCTTGATTTTGCCTGAAGTTTCCCTCACCACATCTGGTCCAAGCATAAACTTCTCGCCAGTCTCTATCCAACATGATGGTGAGTTACACGGTCTTCCGTACAAAGCTTCAAACGGAGCCATACCGATACTGGATTGGTAGCTATTATTGTATGCAAACTCTACTAGATGCAAATGGTCATCCCATGATCCACCAAAATCCAATATACATGCTCTCAAGAGATCTTCCAAAATACGATTCACCCTCTCCGTCTGACCGTCAGTCTGAGGATGATATGCGGTACTGAGATGTAACTCTGACCCTAGAGCCTCTTGTAAGCTCTTCCAAAACCCACTAGTGAACAACGGGTCTCGGTCACTCACAATGCTTTTAGGTACCCCATGAAATCTCACTACCCACTTCATATACAATTCTGCTAACTTAGCTGCCATTCTGGTCGATTTGACTGGTATGAATCTTGCACTCTTAGTCAATCGATCCACGATTACCCAAATGCTATCATGTCCCGATCTAGTCCTTGGTAAACCATCGATGAAATCCATCGAGACTTGCTCCCATTTCCATTCGTGAATTTCTAATGGTTGCAATAACCCACTAGGCTTCTTTTGCTCGGCTTTAACTAGCCGGCAATTCATGCATTTGGATATAAACCTCCCAATGTCTCTTTTCATCCCTTCCCAGTAGTAGGTCTGCTTCATATCTCGATACATCTTGTTACCACCGGGGTGTATAGTCAGTTTTGAGTGATGACATTCTCTAAGCACTTCATCTCTCAATCCATTGACATTGGGTACAACAAGCTTTCCATTCTTTCTAAGCCATCCATCTCGATCAAGCCCATACTTGTTCATCTCCTCATCGATACCCATCTCTAACTTGGATATGATTTCCAATAGGTTAGGATCGTCCCTCTGACTAGAGCCGATCCGCTCAATCAAAGTGGGTCTGATGTTAAACTTGCTAACATTTCTGGATCCAATTCGCACTTTGGTCTGAAATCAATCCCTGCGATATACTCCAGTTGCTTCCATTCAAGGAACATAGCCCCTAAACTGGCATGTCTTCTACTCAACGCATCGACTACCGCATTGCCCTTTCCCGGTGTATATGCGATATCAAAATCATAGGAAGCCAAGAATTCTAACCACCTTTGTTGCCGGAGATTTAGATCCTTCAGAGAGAAGAGATACTTCAACGACTTATGATCTGTAAACAGCTCAAATATTTCTCCCAAGAGATATTTTCTCGTGCGGTTTCAATTGTCGACTTGCATAAGCCACAACTCTACCACCTTGCATCAATACAGCACCCAGTCCGGTACCACAGGCATCCGTGTATACCGTCATCTCTTCATTCCCCTTAGGAATGACTAACACTGGTGCGCATGTCAACTTGTCCTTTAGACTCTTGAATGCATTATCGCACCTTTCATCCCAGACAAAAGCTTGATTCTTCATGGTCAACTGGGTCAATGGTGCTGCTATCTTGGAGAAACCTTGGATAAACTTACGATAATATCCAACTAACCCCAAGAAACTTCTTACATCTGTTGCATTCTTGGGCGTAGGCCAATCCTGTACCGTAGCCACCTTTGCCGGGTCCAAGGCAATACCATTCTCTGATACAACATGGCCCAAGAACCTCACTTCCCTCCTCCAGAAGTGACATTTAGAAAACTTTGCTTTCAATTGGTGTTTTCTCAACACCTCCATCACCATTTTTAAATGTTCCTTGTGTTCTTCCTCTGTCCTCGAATAGACCAAAATATCATCAACGAACACAAGGACGAACCTATTCAACTGATCCCTGAATACCCTATTCATAAGATCCACAAAATATGCTGGGGCATTGGTCAGCCCGAATGGCATGACCAACCACTCATAAAACCCAGACGGCGTTCGAAATGTCGTTTTAGCTATACTCTCAGCTTCCACTCTAAGCTGATGAAAACCTGTCGCGAGATCCAACTGGGAAAATACTCTCGCGCCACTCAATTGATCAAACAAATCATCTATCCACGGTAGAGGATACTTGTTCTTCCTCGTCACTTTATTAAACTCGCGGTAGTCTACACACAATCGAAGGGAACCATCCGCCTTGGTAGCAAACACAACTGGTGCTCCCCATTCAGAAACACTCCTTTTGATAAATCCCTTCTTCAAAAGATCGCTGACTTGCACCTCGAGCTCTCGCTGCTCCCTTGGTGCCATACGACGAAGTGGCATCACTATAGGTCTGGCATCTTTTACCAAATCAATACGGAACTCTATCTCTCGGTGTGGTGGAAGCCCGGTCACTTCTTCGAAAACATCCGGATACTGGCCAACCACGGGCAAACCTGACAACTCACTATGCGGAATGTCGAGGGAGTTTAGAAAACTAGCCAATACCCCCTCACTGGGTAGACCACCAAACACTATCCTCCGCCCATCATCCGCTCTAGCTGTCACCAAAAAGCCCTCACAGTCTACCACCACCCCGTATCTTCGGAGCCAATCTACTCCCAAAATAATGCCAAACCCAGTAAAGTCCAAAACAAAGCAATCACAAACAAACATGCATCCATGACTCGATAAGACCACATTACGACAAATCATGCTAAGGCTAGTCGAACCACCAATCGGGTTCGTCACTACTAAAGGTCTATCGACAATCTCGGGCTCCAATCCCAACCTATCTACCAGGTCACTAGATATGAAAGAACTGGAAGCTTCGGTATCAAACAAAACTCTAACAGGAACATCATAAACAGAAAGCATATCTTGAATGACGACATTCTTTCCCTTCTCCGCCGCAGTTGGGGCATTCGACGAAGAAGGAATAACATTAAGGGCATATGCTTTCACCATTTGCTTTTCTTTGGGGGGTTGCGGACACTTGTCCTTGTGATGTCCCATTTGGCCACAGTTGAAGCACTTCCTATCCGCTGGCTTGGCCCGACAATTACTAGCATAATGGCCCTTCTTACCACAGCTGAAGCACTCAACATCTTGCTTATTCTTTTTCTTCTGGCCATCCTTAGTCTGATTCTGCTTTCTCTTATTCTGGGAACCACCCTTGCCTCCACCACTTGCTTGTGGTTTTGGCTCTTCTGCAAAAGCAACCTCAGTCTTCGGCTTAGGGTAGAGGCTTTCTGATCTCAATGCTTTCCCCATAATCGATTCAAACGTCTCATCGATGTGGTTAATAAGCCTTTCCCCCAAGTACTGATCCAAACCAGTTATGAATTTCTCATTCTTCTTCTCGGCAGTATCAATAAGAGATAACCCATATTTTGACAAAGTGTCGAATTCAGCAATATACTCCGAGATAGCTCTGCCATTCTGCTAAAGCTCTAAGAATTTCTTAAACAACACTGACTTCTGAGCAGATGGGATGAACTTCTCACTAAAGCGGACCTTAAACTGCTCCCAAGTAATCTGATCTTCGGGAGTAGCTGCCTTTATAGCATTCCACCAATTCATTGCCCGCCCTTGCAGCTGACGGGACGCTAGCTTTCTCTTCATCGCATCCTCGATACCCAAATCCTCGAAGATATGTTCGCAACTATCCAACCAATCCTGAACATCCGTAGCCGACTCCGTTCCATGGAACGGCTTCCCACCAAGGCTAGTATAATCCTTATTCAGCTTGGCGAAGTCGACTCTCGGCGCCTGCACTATTGGACCACCGCCATTTCCACCATTGGGAGCTGCCCTCTGTACATCCCTAAGCATCTCTCTCATGAGGTCAGTAAACATCGCCCTCATGTCAGCATCATTCCCATTATTGGCCCCTCTACCGGTACCTCTAACATATCGGCTCATCGTCAATCTGTAAAAGGAAACGATTAACGACCCCATAGTGGTGCTAGTGCAGCGCGACTTCATTCTTATACTACTAATAGTATATATATAGCTTTGAAAACCAAAATAATCACAAATACGCTCTCTCGTATACGTATATTATCTATCCCTGATAACTTCCCTAGGTTAACTACGCAACCTAGAGCTCTGATACCAAGTGTGACGGCCTACCCCGCACCAGCCTGCATTTCCTCCAAAAGTGCGCTGTACACATGCCCGACTAGCACGGGACGGTCGTCAGAAGAAAGGAGAGAAGGAAACGAACTAATCAAGAACCTGTAGAATGTCTCACAGCGCATGGAGTAAAATATAATAATAATAACATACTTGACTTAAAACAGGTGAGACAGTGCATAAGCTGATAACTAAAATCAACATCAACATCAGAGCAGCGGAAATCCAAATACAGCTTATTACAACTTTCCAAATTTACTGTCTCTAAACAAAAGAAAGCTAAAGTAGAAGATGCACCACTAATGCCCAAGCAGTGATCTTCAACAACACAGGGAGAATACCATGTATATATTACGTGGAAGCCTCCTACTTGTCTCCGGATCATCTACCCGTGCATCACCAGCTAACCTGTCTCTAGTCTGCTCGTGTGAGCACCCAGAGTAATAAGAAGAGACATAAAACTCTGGGTCAGACATAAAGCCTGGTATGAGCGATAAGCATCTAAACAGAACAATGACAGGTATTGAAAGAACCTGTAACTTCCCCGTGAAGGAAAGCGCGGATACTTTGAGAACAACACACAAAAGGACGCATACGGAAGAACATTTCATTGTTATTACAACAATTCCATCAGATACAAGAATATACAGAGTATAAATGAATAAATTACATTCGATAAATATCAGAGATTACAATAAATTACATAGCAGCGGAAAATAATACAAAAGCACAACTAGAAGTGATACACGGATACAGAGCTTTCCGAGCATCGTTCCAGCTGTTAATCAGGACCCTGTGAATATAAATCTGCAAAACCAAAACTACTAGCTGCCCGTGCGGAAAATAGGGGCACCCAGAGTTTAGGTTAAAACAATAAACTCCAGGTCAGTCATGTGACTAGTGTGAGAACTAAAACAGTTATTAATATTGGTTTTAAAGTTAGGTAAATCAAGGGACCACGCCGTATAACACGGAACGGGTTTCCTCCCAAGAATACCAGTGCATAGAACAAACAGCGCAATGCTAAATAAACAAAAATGAAGCTGTTATAAGACCCAGGTCCCATCACACAATGCAACGCAAGCCGGAGGATAGGGTTTTCCCTTATAACAGCCAAAGCATGCTTGATACGTTTAAATCACATTATTTGATACTATTATAAGTGTATAGTGTCAAAACAATTTCAATCATAAATATCAATCATAGGCGGCATGGGTACCATCTATCATGTCGCCATACTAGTTCTACAATTAAACCCGCAATATCACGTATTGGAAATTGGATTCCATCATGAGCCGAGGCAAGGGGCAAGCTCCTCTCCGCGTTCGAGACACTCGAGCAAATGCCTCAGGACCCCACTATGATCCTTGGAATCGGCTGGGCCATTCCTCTCTTACTTTTGATGATTGGCAATTCCTGAACACACGTTTCCCGGTCCTTACAGACCTATATCCGAGGCGCCTCGCATTCCAACAACCACACAGGTGAAAAGTATATAAATGTCAGGGCTGGTAGGTCACTGACACCACCCTAGCTAGAAAGAAACGTCGTGCTCTCCCAGCGGTCCGTCTCCCGTTTTTGACTCATACCGAGGTGTGAGGCTCGCGAATTCACGTTATACACAAAGCTACGTCACACAGGTCGTGCTTTGATCATCAACCACAAGACTTTGCTTTTCAACAGAAGCCTTGATCAATTGCCACTTACGCATGCCACATTGGCAATTCACTCCATGCGACTGATTTCCATCGATATACAACCTCTGAGCTCGTACGTCTGAGAGAAGGGCGTTAAGCAAGAGAATAAATTCTCCGCCGCCAAACAGATGTATATTTAATAGAGATCAATCAACACAGAATAAAATCCAATGTCAGACACACAATCCATTTACAAGTTCGTTCTGGGTCTGAACGAAACCGGAGGCACTTTCCTCGCATATCCATCGATCTCCAAGTACGTCTGGACGATCACCAACTGTTTCCCTCATCTTGGGTGTACAGCCCAATCAAGATCATCAGTAATCACCCAAACGATGTGAAGACTTCCGGTCTTCAACCACCGTCTTCATCTTCGACATCTCGTCGAATCGGTTATTTAGAATGGGTATAAACCCGGCCTTTCTGAATAACCCACGTATATAATAAACGAATGTTACACAAACACAACAAACGCCTCATTCCAATTCAGAATATTCTTTTATTCACAAAAACACATTCTTAGGGAAATGTTCCCATTAATTTTATCCAAGATAAATTCTTCTAAATTTATTCTTTAATCCTCCTTTGGATATCATTTCAAACTAGTCGGGATTAGCGAACCACACCGAAGTAATTATTTATTTTATTTCCCAATCCCAACCTATATATCCCATGGAGAAAACTGGTAATACTCCACATCTAACACCACTGTATTATCGGTAAAATTAATTACCATTTCACGTTCAAATCTAATTAAAGATTTAACTATCGCTTTGGAGCAAAACTGGTGGTACTCCACTCTCGATCACTTCTCAGATTTGATAATTTAAATTATCAATTCACTTTTCAATCTAATTAAAGATTCATTAAAACTCCACTTAGTTTTAATCTTTTCAAAAATCAATATCCTGCCTTTAACTGGGTTAAAGAACCAATGTCATCAAAAACACGATTCATGACAAACCAAATCACATTTGATATTAAATACAAGGCTCTGAATAGAAAATATATCGGCTTATATTCAATATCAAATTCTGAAACCAACAAATATCGTATTGGAAATAACGATATAAAATATATCTTTCAAATTCCCATAACAATATCTGTATAGTCACGAAATCCAACATCGAAATATCCCGAAGATAATTTCGATTCAGCTCCATTCCAATCCACGTATTGGAAATTATCGATTATTTTCAAAACCACTTTCATATTCAATTTATTCATTTCAAAAATAAATTGATTTTAATTCTAGTTCAAAACTAGTTCATTTCGATAAAAATCTATTTTTACCTTCTAATGTGGAATTTTCCAGCCCAATTCTTTCCAATTCACATATTATAATTTTACACAAATTATAGATATTTTTGATAATTTTATCAAGGCCTGTACAGTCGATTTCCATCAACGGCCATCGAACTGCACTTACAGCGACCTTTTCTGAATTTGATTTGGACATAATTCCAAATCCAACCATTAGATTTCAAAATTCTAATATTCATTGGAAAGCTCTTTTCGATACGAACCCAACGGTTCCGGTTTTAGGAGAATCCGACGGTCGGATCTCCCGCAATGTCCGTTTGAAATAAATGGTCGAAATTCACGAACTGCCGCGGCGCGGCGCGTTCTATTCAGGCCATTATATATATATAATATATATATATTATATATTTCGTCGATTTCCTTTTAAAACGTATTTTATAAATCGTTTTAAATTCGTTTCAAAACAATTTCAACTTCCTTTTCAATTCAAATCAAAATTGAATTCTTCTTTATAAATTCGTTTTAAAATTCATTTCTATTCAATTCAAATTTCAATTCAATTTGAATTCATTTCAATTCGCTTTCAAATCAATTTGAAATCGTTTTCAATTAATTCATTTCGAAATCGTTTTCAATTCAATTCATTTCGAAATCGTTTTCAATTCAATTCATTTCGAAATCGTTTTCAATTCAATTCATTTCGAAATCGTTTTCAATTCAATTCATTTCGAAATTGTTTAAAATCGATATAAATATCGTTCGCGTCCAAATAACGCATCTCTAATCAACACGGCTTTATATTTTCAAAACTTCTTTATTCTATCCAACAAATGAATATTTATCCCATTCAACACATGAATCTATATTGCTTTCAACACACGAATAATCTCAACACATGAGTACTGTCAACACATCACTATTGTTGTTATGTAAAATATTTTATAAAACTATGGTATCTATCGTTTGATTTTAATTAGACTTCTACTAGGAAGTAGTTCTAATTTTAAATATGATAAAGATGTAAATTTCATTGTATAAAATATTTCACTCAACACATGAACATCGTCAACACATGACTATTTTTATATTCAACACATGAATTTTCTTTTATAATATTCCTTATTTTCCCGATTGGAATGAGGCCCAATCAATCACCACATAATGTTAATTATATGGATTCCATACAACACCTGTATATAATAGCATTGAAAAATAATCAATCATCAACCAAAGTGCACTACACTGTATAAGCATCAAATATAGATATCTGACGCTTATAACAGCCTGTCAATCGACCGATCGACATATTTAATAAATCAGGATGAGTGAACTTCAAATTTCATCCCAACACCCGTGTGGGGTTTCAAACAATCAAACACAGATTTTATTTGTGCAGTTGGGCGATGTGTAAAATTTATCGACCCAATCAATATCAGTCAAATCAGTGTATATAAACAAATCGGCCGATTTGTTTATAAATATTTTACTTATTCACTTTCACGTTAAAAATTATATTTTTAACGATAAAATATTCTATTTCAACACATGAATTTCTATTCATTTCATTTATTCAATAAATGATTATTTTTATTTTTCTAACATATTTTAGAAAATTTCGGCGGCATAACGGCACGATACTAGAAACGGGACGAGGCCTAGCCTTATCCCCGGTCTAGTGAAGGCCCACGCCATTCACACATCAATCAAATCAATTTCAATTCACCAAACAATTCAAATTTCAATCAATTAGACTAACCAACTACACAACCAAACAATTTAACAAACAAGCCATCCATGGTCTGTGGATGACGGGTGTCGGGTGCTACTAAGCACCGTCTACATCCCAGTATATATATATATAACTAGAAAAAGAGAATCTAGAGTGAGAAGTTCTCACCGAAAGCTATCCAATACCACGACTCTTCTTTGCCAGAAATCTTCCTCGTTGTTGCCTTTTTCATCTTCGTTGCCCGTAGCCACTACATATATAAAAATCACACATTTTTAAAATCATATTTTTATAATCACTTCATATATTTAAAAATCGAATTTTTACTATGCTATTCAATATATAAAAATCATATTTCCTTACCGCTAATATATAGATAAAAATTCTATTTTTATAACGCTATTCTCTATATAAAGATTTCGCCTTTTTAAATTTAAAGATTTCACCTTTTTAAATTTAAAGATTTCACCTTTTTAAATTTAAAGATTCCACCTTTTTAAATTTAAAGATTTCACCTTTTTAAATTTAAAGATTTCACCTTTTTAAATTTAAAGATTTCACCTTTTCTAATTTAAAGATTTCACCTTTTCTAATTTAAAGATTTCACCTTTTCTAATTTAAAGATTTCACCTTTTCTAATTTAAAGATTTCACCTTTTCTAATTTAAAGATTTCACCTTTTCTAATTTAAAGATTTCACCTTTTCTAATTTTTTACTTTGTTAAAAATCTATCTTTCTCCTCTTTATGAATCTATACTTTTAAAACGTTATATTATATATAAAAATTATCCTACATACTCATATAAAATTTTTTTTATGTCTTTATATTAATTAAAAATATGAACTTTATATAATTAAGGAAATCGAGTTAAAAAAAATAAAGAAAATCAGAAAAACTTACATTCAATCGAAGAAGGGGGTGCGTTTTCCGTTCAGTTGGCCGTGGGAGGGCACTGGGTGGTGCATTGAGGCATGAGGCGGCGGTGGGGTCCGCAGTTGGTCGGAGATTGGGCGGTGGCGCGGCTAGGTCTTGCTGGACTTCGATTTGGGGCCGTTTCCTATGCAGAGAGGGAGAATAGAGGAGCAAGGGGCGGGAGATCATCAGGGCGGCGGCGCCTGAGCTGGATTGGGGGCTCGAGCAGCTACTGGCAGCGCTAGGGCTGAAATCGAAGGGGAGAGGGCGGGTTCGAAGGAGGAGCGATGAAGGGTGGCTGGGTCTCGTCGGCGCTAGGCGCGACACTTGGGAGGGCGACGGTGGAGGAGGAGGAGGGAGCGGTCGTGGGGGAAGCGAGATCCAGCGCCTTTCTTCCCTTTTTTTTTATTTATTTATTTCTGAACGATTGAATATATGAGGGGGGGCCAACGGGTTTTGAAGGGGAGATATTTTTTTTTTAATTAATTATTTTATTTTGCAAAAAGTTGACTTTCACATACGACCTCGAAACGAGGCCCACCGCCTGTCGTCCATAGCGTTTTACCCCCATTCCGAACACAATGGGATATGTTTCGCAAGCTGATTCGACTGTTACAGTCAGTTTCCGTTAAATTTACATTTAAATCACTATATTGAATTTTAAACGTACATTTCAAATTACCGGGGTCGCATACGAACTTTAAAAATTCCCGAAAAATATTTTCTAGCTTCGTATTGACTATACGGTCCTAACAAAACTAGTTTCGTCGAATTCTGAGACCATTTGAAAAATGGCCGATTTCCAGTCGATTAAAATCAACTAAAACTGGTCAAACGCGTTTTCCTTCGCCACACTCACATATTGATTCGAAAAATTATGAAATTTGGAATCTAGCAATAATTTGACATCACGGACCCAACAAAACTGGTTTCGTCGAAATCCGAGGTCATTTGCAAAATGTCCATTTTTAAGGGCCTGAATTCCATAGCGACTATTCAGAATTTTCAACTGGACATATCTTTTGATTCCCGCTATGAAATCGGGATTTGTCGGATTCGTTGGAAAGATATCCACAATTAGATTCCATTATTTTTGGTTTCACTAAAATCCGGATTGTTTTGCACTCGCTACATTCAATTGAAGTTTGAAATCGAATTATCGAACTACCGCGCCATTTTCAATTCTATTTATAATTATATATAAATATTTATATTCTAACGACAACGTATATAATATATACGTCGAATTATATTCAAAATAAATTTTCTCGTCGATATTATTTAAAATAATTCATTTTAAATCTTCAAAATTCGCTAAAATCGCCAAAATAAAAATTTTAAACTGGCCCAGATTTTCGGGTTATTACAATCTCCCCCACTTAAAACTTTTCGTCCCTGAAAAGGAACAAAGTCGAAAGTGGTTTGATTATTAAGCTCTACATTCGATCTGGCGTTCGTTCTCCAACTTTACAGTTTCTGAGAATTTTCAAAAATTTCAAAAATTTGGCTAACACCCTAAATTTTCGAAAAATTTCGCCATAACCTCCCCTGCACCGGGAGCATCGGGGAATTTCAAATAGCTTCCCCGGTCCTTCAGATCTCAAAAAGAAAAAGAAAAAGCCAAGCGGCTAGCCAATAGGCTCACAAAATCATCATCACCCAAACAAAACAGGAAATTATGTAGTAAACATGTACCTATTTGTCGGGCAAACAAATTTTATTCTCTGCTCTAGCCTCCTTGCTATGACCTGTTCAATGTAAGTATATGTATATGCAAGCAAATGCGACCAATTTTCAATACAAATCAATATTCGGTTCAATTAGGCTAAATAGTTCAAAATTAGCAAACAAATAAACAACCAACACAAACATCAATCAATTAGTGAATTAGAGTTTCAAATTCATAATTTGATATATATACAGAAAATCTTGTTTTTGATGCCAATTCATAACAATGTGTTCTAACTATATAAGTTTTGGTTCTCACACCAGTCTAATGGAAATATATAGAAATCACACCTTCGAAACACGAACATAAATTCTGATGATGATATATCAATCATCAGAACCATCTCCGGGTGTCTAGAATGTGATTCTATATCTACCCAGTATATTAAAACTTCGAATATACGTTCATGACGCGTATACGCGAAATCTATATATACTCGATTGTCCATATTCAACATAAATAAATATTCAAATACGTATAAGACGATTTAAATTTTTAAAACAAAATTGTTTTCATTTGAAAAATATACTCTTCACACTCGTTCTAGGATACTACTGATCCTATCTCTAACGAGTCATTCTAATTGGATATTGCTAATCCAATATCTGATGAATTCTTTCGTATGGTTCTAATGTGTCTTGTTCTCGAGCTCTGTAAACCAAAGCTCTGATACCAACTGAAAGAACCCGTTACTTCCCCGTGAAGGAAAGCGCGGATACTTTGAGAACAACACACAAAAGGACGCATACGGAAGAACATTTCATTGTTATTACAACAATTCCATCAGATACAAGAATATACAGAGTATAAATGAATAAATTACATTCGATAAATATCAGAGATTACAATAAATTACATAGCAGCGGAAAATAATACAAAAGCACAACTAGAAGTGATACACGGATACAGAGCTTTCCGAGCATCGTTCCAGCTGTTAATCAGGACCCTGTGAATATAAATCTGCAAAACCAAAACTACTAGCTGCCCGTGCGGAAAATAGGGGCACCCAGAGTTTAGGTTAAAACAATAAACTCCAGGTCAGTCATGTGACTGGTGTGAGAACTAAAACAGTTATTAATATTGGTTTTAAAGTTAGGTAAATCAAGGGACCACGCCGTATAACACGGAACGGGTTTCCTCCCAAGAATACCAGTGCATAGAACAAACAGCGCAATGCTAAATAAACAAAAATGAAGCTGTTATAAGACCCAGGTCCCATCACACAATGCAACGCAAGCCGGAGGATAGGGTTTTCCCTTATAACAGCCAAAGCATGCTTGATACGTTTAAATCACATTATTTGATACTATTATAAGTGTATAGTGTCAAAACAATTTCAATCATAAATATCAATCATAGGCGGCATGGGTACCATCTATCATGTCGCCATACTAGTTCTACAATTAAACCCGCAATATCACGTATTGGAAATTGGATTCCATCATGAGCCGAGGCAAGGGGAAAGCTCCTCTCCGCGTTCGAGACACTCTAGCAAATGCCTCAGGACCCCACTATGATCCTTGGAATCGGCTGGGCCGGTCCTCTCTTACTTTTGAGGATTGGCAATTCCTGAACACACGTTTCCCGGTCCTTACAGACCTATATCCGAGGCGCCTCGCATTCCAACAACCACACAGGTGAAAAGTATATAAATGTCAGGGCTGGTAGGTCACTGACACCACCCTAGCTAGAAAGAAACGTCGTGCTCTCCCAGCGGTCCGTCTCCCGTTTTTGACTCATACCGAGGTGTGAGGCTCGCGAATTCACGTTATACACAAAGCTACGCCACACAGGCCGTGCTTTGATCATCAACCACAAGACTTTGCTTTTCAACAGAAGCCTTGATCAATTGCCACTTACGCATGCCACATTGGCAATTCACTCCATGCGACTGATTTCCATCGATATACAACCTCTGAGCTCGTACGTCTCAGAGAAGGGCGTTAAGCAAGAGAATAAATTCTCCGCCGCCAAACAGATGTATATTTAATAGAGATCAATCAACACAGAATAAAATCCAATGTCAGACACACAATCCATTTACAAGTTCATTCTGGGTCTGAACGAAACCGGAGGCACTTTCCTCGCATATCCATCGATCTCCAAGTACGTCTGGACGATCACCAACTGTTTCCCTCATCTTGGGTGTACAGCCCAATCAAGATCATCAGTAATCACCCAAACGATGTGAAGACTTCCGGTCTTCAACCACCGTCTTCATCTTCGACATCTCGTCGAATCGGTTATTCAGAATGGGTATAAACCCGGCCTTTCTGAATAACCCATGTATATAATAAACGAGTGTTACACAAACACAACAAACGCCTCATTCCAATTCAGAATATTCTTTTATTCACAAAAACACATTCTTAGGGAAATGTTCCCATTAATTTTATCCAAGATAAATTCTTCTAAATTTATTCTTTAATCCTCCTTTGGATATCATTTCAAACTAGTCGGGATTAGCGAACCACACCGAAGTAATTATTTATTTTATTTCCCAATCCCAACCTATATATCCCATGGAGAAAACTGGTAATACTCCATATCTAACACCACTGTATTATCGGTAAAATTAATTACCATTTCACGTTCAAATCTAATTAAAGATTTAACTATCGCTTTGGAGCAAAACTGGTGGTACTCCACTCTCGATCACTTCTCAGATTTGATAATTTAAATTATCAATTCACTTTTCAATCTAATTAAAGACTCATTAAAACTCCACTTAGTTTTAATCTTTTCAAAAATCAATATCCTGCCTTTAACTGGGTTAAAGAACCAATGTCATCAAAAACACGATTCACGACAAACCAAATCACATTTGATATTAAATACAAGGCTCTGAATAGAAAATATATCGGCTTATATTCAATATCAAATTCTGAAACCAACAAATATCGTACTGGAAATAACGATATAAAATATATCTTTCAAATTCCCATAACAATATCTGTATAGTCACGAAATCCAACATCGAAATATCTCGAAGATAAATTCGATTCAGCTCCATTCCAATCCACGTATTGGAAATTATCGATTATTTTCAAAACCACTTTCAAATTCAATTTATTCATTTCAAAAATAAATTGATTTTAATTCTAGTTCAAAACTAGTTCATTTCGATAAAAATCTATTTTTACCTTCTAATGTGGAATTTTCCAGCCTAATTCTTTCCAATTCACATATTATAATTTTACACAAATTATAGATATTTTTTATAATTTTATCAAGGCCTGTACAGTCGATTTCCATCAACGGCCATCGAACTGCACTTACAACGACCTTTTCTGAATTTGATTTGGACATAATTCCAAATCCAACCGTTATATTTCAAATTTCTAATATTCATTGGAAAGCTCTTTTCGATATGAACCCAACGGTTCCGGTTTTAGGAGAATCCGACGGTCGGATCTCCCGCAATGTCCGTTTGAAATAAATGGTCGAAATTCACGAACTGCCGCGGCGCGGCGCGTTCTATTCAGGCCATTATATATATATAATATATATATATATATTATATATTTCGTCGATTTCCTTTTAAAATGAGTGCACAATCATTCATACAAATGCAACATCCATATGACAACACATTAAAGTTCAACCATATACGAATGCAAACATATATGCATATGAAATATGAAGTGACTACGTATTTTATAAATCGTTTTAAATTCGTTTCAAAACAATTTCAACTTCCTTTTCAATTCAAATCAAAATTGAATTCTTCTTTATAAATTCGTTTTAAAATTTATTTCTATTCAATTCAAATTTCAATTCAATTTGAATTCATTTCAATTCGCTTTCAAATCAATTTGAATTCGTTTTCAATTCAATTCATTTCGAAATCGTTTTCAATTCAATTCATTTCGAAATCGTTTTCAATTCAATTCATTTCGAAATCGTTTTCAATTCAATTCATTTCGAAATTGTTTAAAATCGATATAAATATCGTTCGCGTCCAAATAACGCATCTCTAATCAACACGGCTTTATATTTTCAAAACTTCTTTATTCTATCCAACAAATGAATATTTATCCCATTCAACACATGAATCTATATTGCTTTCAACACACGAATAATCTCAACACATGAGTACTGTCAACACATCACTATTGTTGTTATGTAAAATATTTTATAAAACTATGGTATCTATCGTTTGATTTTAATTAGACTTCTACTAGGAAGTAGTTCTAATTTTAAATATGATAAAGATGTAAATTTCATTGTATAAAATATTTCACTCAACACATGAACATCGTCAACACATGACTATTTTTATATTCAACACATGAATTTTCTTTTATAATATTCCTTATTTTCCCGATTGGAATGAGGCCCAATCAATCACCACATAATGTTAATTATATGGATTCCATACAACACCTGTATATAATAGCATTGAAAAATAATCAATCATCAACCAAAGTGCACTACACTGTATAAGCATCAAATATAGATATCTGACGCTTATAACAGCCTGTCAATCGACCGATCGACATATTTAATAAATCAGGATGAGTGAACTTCAAATTTCATCCCAACACCCGTGTGGGGTTTCAAACAATCAAACAAAGATTTTATTTGTGCAGTTGGGCGATGTGTAAAATTTATCGACCCAATCAATATCAGTCAAATCAGTGTATATAAACAAATCGGCCGATTTGTTTATAAATATTTTACTTATTCACTTTCACGTTAAAAATTATATTTTTAACGATAAAATATTCTATTTCAACACATGAATTTCTATTCATTTCATTTATTCAATAAATGATTATTTTTATTTTTCTAACATATTTTAGAAAATTTCGGCGGCATAACGGCACGATACTAGAAACGGGACGAGGCCTAGCCTTATCCCCGGTCTAGTGAAGGCCCACGCCATTCACACATCAATCAAATCAATTTCAATTCACCAAACAATTCAAATTTCAATCAATTAGACTAACCAACTACACAACCAAACAATTTAACAAACAAGCCATCCATGGTCTGTGGATGACGGGTGTCGGGTGCTACTAAGCACCGTCTACATCCCTGTATATATATATAACTAGAAAAAGAGAATCTAGAGTGAGAAGTTCTCACCGAAAGCTATCCAATACCACGACTCTTCTTTGCCAGAAATCTTCCTCGTTGTTGCCTTTTTCATCTTCGTTGCCCGTAGCCACTACATATATAAAAATCACACATTTTTAAAATCATATTTTTATAATCACTTCATATATTTAAAAATCGAATTTTTACTATGCTATTCAATATATAAAAATCATATTTCCTTACCGCTAATATATAGATAAAAATTCTATTTTTATAACGCTATTCTCTATATAAAGATTTCGCCTTTTTAAATTTAAAGATTTCACCTTTTTAAATTTAAAGATTTCACCTTTTTAAATTTAAAGATTCCACCTTTTTAAATTTAAAGATTTCACCTTTTTAAATTTAAAGATTTCACCTTTTTAAATTTAAAGATTTCACCTTTTTAAATTTAAAGATTTCACCTTTTCTAATTTAAAGATTTCACCTTTTCTAATTTAAAGATTTCACCTTTTCTAATTTAAAGATTTCACCTTTTCTAATTTAAAGATTTCACCTTTTCTAATTTTTTACTTTGTTAAAAATCTATCTTTCTCCTCTTTATGAATCTATACTTTTAAAACGTTATATTATATATAAAAATTATCCTACATACTCATATAAAATTTTTTTTATGTCTTTATATTAATTAAAAATATGAACTTTATATAATTAAGGAAATCGAGTTAAAAAAAATAAAGAAAATCAGAAAAACTTACATTCAATCGAAGAAGGGGGTGCGTTTTCCGTTCAGTTGGCCGTGGGAGGGCACTGGGTGGTGCATTGAGGCATGAGGCGGCGGTGGGGTCCGTAGTTGGTCGGAGATTGGGCGGTGGCGCGGCTAGGTCTTGCTGGACTTCGATTTGGGGCCGTTTCCTATGCAGAGAGGGAGAATAGAGGAGCAAGGGGCTGGAGATCATCAGGGCGGCGGCGCCTGAGCTGGAGGGGGGGGGGGCTCGAGCAGCTACTGGCGGCGCTAGGGCTGAAATCGAAGGGGAGAGGGCGGGTTCGAAGGAGGAGCGATGGAGGGTGGCTGGGTCTCGTCGGCGCTAGGCGCGACACTTGGGAGGGCGACGGTGGAGGAGGAGGAGGGAGCGGTCGTGGGGGAAGTGAGATCCAGCGCCTTTCTTCCCTTTTTTTTTATTATTTCTGAACGATTGAAAATATGAGGGGGGGCCAACGGGTTTTGAAGGGGAGATATTTTTTTTTTATTTAATTAATTATTTTATTTTGCAAAAAGTTGACTTTCACATACGACCTCGAAACGAGGCCCAACGCCTGTCGTCCATAGCGTTTTACCCCCATTTCGAACACAATGGGATATGTTTCGCAAGCTGATTCGACTGTTACAGTCAGTTTCCGTTAAATTTACATTTAAATCACTATATTGAATTTTAAACGTACATTTCAAATTACCGGGGTCGCATACGAACTTTAAAAATTCCCGAAAAATATTTTCTAGCTTCGTATTGACTATACGGTCCTAACAAAACTAGTTTCGTCGAATTCTGAGACCATTTGAAAAATGGCCAATTTCCAGTCGATTAAAATCAACTGAAACTGGTCAAACGCGTTTTCCTTCGCCACGCTCACATATTGATTCGAAAAATTATGAAATTTGGAATCTAGCAATAATTTGACATCACGGACCCAACAAAACTAGTTTCGTCGAAATCCGAGGTCATTTGCAAAATGTCCATTTTTAAGGGCCTGAATTCCATAGCGACTATTCAGAATTTTCAACTGGACATATCTTTTGATTCCCGCTATGAAATCGGGATTTGTCGGATTCGTTGGAAAGATATCCACAATTAGATTCCATTATTTTTGGTTTCACTAAAATCCGGATTGTTTTGCACTCGCTACATTCAATTGAAGTTTGAAATCGAATTATCGAACTACCGCGCCATTTTCAATTCTATTTATAATTATATATAAATATTTATATTCTAACGACGACGTATATAATATATACGTCGAATTATATTCAAAATAAATTTTCTCGTCGATATTATTTAAAATAATTCATTTTAAATCTTCAAAATTCGCTAAAATCGCCAAAATAAAAATTTTAAACTGGCCCAGATTTTCGGGTTATTACAGGTATACTAAACCATACCTGAACCTGGACCTGCAACCAAAGAGTTAGTACCACATACCGTACAGTACTCTAAGGTGCCATAATAAATAGTGTAAAGAATACGGGGGTAGGGTGTGCGTGTCATAATGATAACAAACAAATCATCCATAGCAACCATCCTCACATCTCTCACTCAGTGCGTAAAGCATACGATGTCCACCACTGTCAATCACTAGACCCATCGAAGTAGTGACGGAGTTCAACTTGTACAACTACTGCTACTACCAAGCTTACCACATGGAGTCATGACCAAATCTTTACAAATGACCCACTTCATTGGTTTATATCCCTTTAGTCGTACCTAGGCCATTGCAGCCCTGAATCCGTTCACGTACTTCCCATACATAGTGATCCAAAGTCATAAACATCGACTGCCCCTTGGCTCACGTCCCGCAGCAAAGCCCAATCATGAAGTGAACTCATCGGTTCCCAACTGGATCCTGAGCTCTAACTTCCCATATTGGACTACCTTTGCATCTCGGGTTATTGGTCAATACCGGGTCAGGTCGGGTTCCCCTCCTATCCATCGGTTCGGGTCGGGTGTCCATTCTGAGTCGGGTCGGTGTGTTGTCCTCCCCTGTAGCGGTTCGGTTCGGGTTTCCAGCATTATGTCGGTTCGGGTCGAGTGCGATCTCCCTTCCAGTTCGTGCTTCCGCTCCAATCCGCTCCCTCGTTCTTCACGTGCTCCGATCCAATCCGTCATTCTTCATCCGATCCGATCCCAGTTCAATTAGCGTGGCCTTCCTTCTTGCTAGTTCTCCCAAGTGTCAAGTTCCGATCCGAGCCCTTCGTCCCTAAGTCAATCTGATCCCCAGCTTAACCAACATGGTTTCCTTTTTGCCAAGCCTCTTTTGTGCCAGACTCCAGTTCGGGTCGGGTTCCTTGCCCAGGTCTCCAATCCGATCCGAGCCCATATCCGATCCGATCCGAAACCCTGCACAACTTTCTGCAACTTTTTCCAGCAACTTGTTTACGCCATTCGACGACGTTTTCGACAAATCTAACTATACTAATCAATCACAAATCATGTCAAACAGTCATAGCAACATAGCTAACTAACCAAAAACACCAAAACAATGAATTTACATGTCAAAATGGATCAAATATACCCAAAACCCCTTACTTTCCCTTAAGCATGTTTAAGTAAAACTAATCATAGGGTTAACAGAACTTAACCAAATTAAACCAAATTTCTACCAGAGGCATAAAATATTATTTTCGAATTTATAGATATTTTTCCAGAATTTATCAGTGTATAAATTCGCTAATCTTCACTAATTACCCTTAATTAACAGTAATTAGTGTCAAAACGTTGCTAATCACTCACCTTGGCCACAAATAAGATTCTCAGAATTGAAACGTCGCTGATTTGGGTGAATACTGATGTCTAACAGCAGCTCCAACCTTGCTTTCGTGTTCTCTCCTTAATTTGATGTAGATTAAGACAAAACTTGACTAGAAAGTGATTAGAAGGTGATTTGGGTGTTGGAGGCCATTGCTAGGGTTGCAAGAAAGAAAGTGGCGGCTGGGAAATGAGGATAAGATCGTTCTCTAACTGATTTCAGCCTCCTCCTTACCCTAATCCCGAAATCCCTCATTGGGCCTAGCTGTTAATCACCCGGTTAAGCCCAATTAAGCTGTTTTTCACCATCTGAAACTTGTTTCAGCCATATCTCCCAAACGGTGAGTCCGTTTGGCTAATGTGACCACTCTACGGAATTGTAAACTGTCATCCGGAGCCAATGAAAGTGGTTTCAGGTCAAAATTCCTTTCCAGTCAAAAGTTATGGCCAAAACAGTGCCAACTAGGGGTAAAATGGTCATTTAAAAATTGGGAAAAATCATGAACATGGGAAATGACCCCAATAGTAGTCTCCCAAAGTTACATGACCATACAACTTCATATATGAAAGAAATAAATATTCTACGGTCCTATGATGCGTAGAATACGGGTCGTTACATGGGGGCCCGCGAGTTCATCGTCGCGGCCAGCGTGTGAAGGCGGCAGGACGGTGGAGCTCATGGCGAATTTCGATCTGGTGCAGGCGGTGTATGGAGGGATCAGTGGCCAGCCTTAGGATTGAAGCACAGTTCGATTTGTATCCAGGCAAGACATTGAAGAAGGGGTTTATTGGAAGGTTAATTAACTGATTATATATTTAATTATTTTAATTATTTTAATAAAAAGGATTAAAGTTTAAACATTCGTATTTTCTTCGAATCAAAACAGAATTTGATGTGGTCGGAAGCGTTGGAATCATAATTTCAAACTCTACAGCATGAAAAAGGCCAGATCTGAAACGAAGTACTTTGAAAATTTAGACAAAAAGAAAGGTGAGAATTCTGATTTAGTAATTAAATTAAATTTTAATTGTTTTTATCGCTTTTAAAATCACTGTATGTATGTTATTGATTAGGATCTGCGATGTCTGTAAATTAGAATTTATTTATTATTGTTTGTGGTATATTCTGATTTATTAGATCTACGATGAAATCTCATGTTTGCTGAATTTCTAGTTTACGTTAGAATTCAGATCTGAAATTATCTTTTATTTCAAATCTATGGATGTTAATTAAAATTTTTATTCATAAATATGAAACCATTCTTCTATCATCCGGATCTACTTTCCGTTATCCAAATCTATGTCTTCCTTCATGGATTCATGGGTACAGATTTGGTTTAAATAAAAATTTCAATTTTATTTTTTATCCATAAATATTGATTTGTTTTATTTATATAAATATAGTTTTCATTGAATACATAAATTTGGGATAAAGATTAAGAATAAAGATTTCATCTTTATTTATTTCGTGAACATAAAATTTCTTGAGATTAAAGATTCCATCTTTGATATGATTTTGAACACGGAATTTGATCAATGATGAAAATTTACATTTTATTGTTTTTCATGGACATGAGTTTTTATGAAATTGAGATTTGTAATAAAATTTCATTTTCGTTGTTTACATTAAAATATCATTATATTTGATTACATAAAATATGTTTTTTTTAACTAAAATTTGTTTCAACCAAAAAGGAACATATTTTGGGATGAATTTGTTTCAACTAAAGGTAAATATTTTAGTGTCAATTTTTTCAAAATAAAAAGAACACATCTTTGTTTAGTATAAATGAAATGTTTATGATAAAAAGATCATATTTTTATTGTTGATTAGTTACAATAAAAAGAATAGTTATAAAAGGTCATATTTTTATTGTCGATTAGTTACAATAAAGATCATATTTTTATTGTCGATTTGTTATAATAAAAAGTATAGTTATTAAATTTTACATTGTTAATGTCATTTCGTTAAAATAAAAGGATTAGAATAAAGTTCACATTTTTGTTGTCATTTGTTTTGCAATAAAAGATTTCATTTTTATTTTCAATTAGTTACAAAGATTAGAATTGGAATAAAAGATTTCATTTTTATTTTCAATTGGTTACAAAGATTAGAATTGGAATAAAAGATTTCATTTTTATTTTTGATTAGTTACAATGAAATAGAGTTGAGATTTAAAAGTAACATTTTATTGTCATTTTATATACAATAAAAAGTGTAGATTAAAAAGTAACATTTCTATTGTCGTTTTATATGCAATAAAAGGAATGGATTTAAAGTAACATTTTTTTTATTGTCGATTTAGTTACAATAAAAAGGATAGATTTAAAAATAAACTTTTATTGCCAAGTTAGTTATAAATAAAAGAATTGACATAAAAGAAACTTTTTTATTGTCACTTTAGTTGTAATGAAAATAGAAGATTTAAAGGTATCATTTTGTTGACATTTTATATGCAACAAAAATAGAAGAGTTGAAAGTATCAATTTTTGTTGTCATTTTATATGAAATAAAAATAGTCATTTTTGTCAAACATGTTAGTTGAAATAAAAATAACATTTATATCAAAACATGATTATTGAAATAAAAATATAGATTTTTGTCATAACATGTAAATTGAAATAAAAGTTATCACTTTTGTCAAAACATGTTATTGAGACAAATTTAACATTTATGTCAAAAAAGATTAGAATAAGAAGTTTAGAATAAAAAGGATTAAAATCAAAAGATAACAAAAGTTATCACCTTTGCTAAATAATTTAGCAAAACAAACATTATCATTTTTGTCGCATTAGATTTGTCAAAACAAACATTTTCAATTTGTCGCATTAGAATTGTTAAACGAACATTAGCATATTTGTCAATATAGGATAGTCAAACAAAAATATTTATTTTTGTCAGTATAGAATAGTTAAACAAAAATATTCCTTTTTGGTCATTATAGTTTAACTGAACAAAAACATTCAGTTTCGTCAAATTAGAATTGTTGAACAAAATATACATTTTGTCAAAACACATTAATTAAAACAAAATATCCATTTTTTCAAAACACAATTGTTGAAACCGAATTTGTCACTTTTGTCAAAATGCAACCGTTGAAACAAAATTGGCCTTTTTGTCAAAATATAATTGTTAAAGCAAAAGATGAACATTTTTTTAAATTAGAGTAGTTGAAACAAAAAAAATTACATTTTGTGAAATATGAGGGTTGAAAACAAAATTTACATTTTTGTTAATTAGATTTGAAATGAAATAAAAATTACATTTTTGTTAAATAAAAGAGTTAAACACAACTAGCATTTTTGTTAAATAGGTTTGTGTTACAACAAAAATATTTATTTGATAAAATAGAATTGTTAGCAAAACGGATGTATCACGTTTTGTTGAAATAGAATTTATATTGCAAATATAAGAATCATCTTTATTTGCAAAAGTTAGAATTTGTATGTGAAATAAAGAATCATTTGCATTGTCACAACACACCTTAGAATTTGTATGTAAGTAAAAGTGACATTTTAATGTGTTAATGTACACATTAAAGTTTGTATGCAATTTAAAATAAAACATTTTTGTGTGTTAGGATAAACATTGGAAATATAAAAAAAATAAAATTATGTCTTTTATTTGTTAAAATTAAAGATAGAAATTTGCATACAAATAAAGAAAAATGAAAATTATCTTTTCATTTGTCATCAACAATAATGTCATATAAATAAATTACATTCTATTAGACATTAGAAATGTATAGGGAAATTATACGAGTAAATTACATTTTTATTCGGCACTAGAAATAAAATAGCATGTTTTGTTCATTATCGTCAACATGTTAGCAGAATTAAAATTGGTTAAATTCATTAACCAATTATTTATTTTTATGAATTGTTGTTGGCTGAAAACCCCACACGGGTATTGGGATTATACTTGGCATACACTAGTCCCAATATTTAGTTGTATGTCGATCGATAGATTAACAGGCTGCGATGAGCGTTATTATTTCATTTTAATGCTCACACAGTTGTGAACTTCACTCTAGATGTTGAATGGATGGTTTGATGATTATTTATCATTTGTTGTCATATACATGCTGTAATAACCCGGAAATGCGGGCCAGTTTATTTTTATTTTTGCAATTTTAGCGAATTTTGAACATTTAAAATAGATTATTTTAAATAATATCGACGAGAAATTTATTTTGAATATAAATTGAACGTATATATTATATACGTCGTCGTTAGAATATAAATAATTATTTATAATTATAAATAGAATTGAAAATGGCGCGGTAGTTCGATAATTCGATTTCAAACTTCAATTGAATGTACCGGGTGCAAAACAATCCGCATTTTAGTGAAACCAAAAATAATAGGATCTAATTGAGAATATCTTTCCAACAAATCCGAAAAATCGAAATTTCATAGCGGAAATCAAAAGATATGTCCAGTTGAAAATTCTGAATAGTCACTATGGAATTCAGGCCCTTAAAAATGGGAATTTTGCAAACGACCTCGGATTTCGACGAAACCACTTTTGTTGGGTCCGTGATGTCAAATTATTGCTAGATTCCAAATTTCATAATTTTCCGAATCAATATGTGAGCGTGGCAAAGGAAAACGCATTTGACCAGTTTCAGTTGATTTTAATCGACTGGAAAATGGCCATTTTTCCAACGGTCTCAGAATTCGACAAAACTAGTTTTGTTAGGACCGTATCGTCAATACGAAGCTAGGAAATATTTTTCTGGGATTTATAGAGTTAGTATGTGACCCCAGTGAATTGAAATGCGCGTTCAAATTCAATATATAGAGTTATATGTAAATTCAACGGAAACTGATTGTAATGATCGAATCAGCCTACGATACATATCCCATTGTGTTCGGAATGGAGGTGAAACGCTATGGACGACAGGCAGTAGGCCTCGTTTAGAGGTCGTATGAAAAAGTCAACTTTTTGGTAAGTTAAATAATTAAAATAATTAAATCCTCTCTCCTCCACCTTAAATCCCTCTGCCCCCCCTTTCCGATTAAATTCATTTCAGAGAAAAGAAAAAAAAATCGATCGCGTCGCGCGCCTCACCCCTGAGACCCCAAACCGCCGCCGCCTCTGGCCAAGGCTCCGCCTCCAACCGACCACCCGCCCCTCGCGCCTCTGCTCCCTCTCTCCTCCGCTTCTTCTTTTCCCTCCTCTCCCCTGTCGCGCGAGACACCCAACGCCCCCTTCTCGCGAGGACCCACTGCTACCACCTCGACTCCGAAGCGGACCGCCCTCCTCTTCCTGAAGCGCATCAGCCCCCCTCTCCTCTGCAAAACACTGTAGTGGCTACGGGCAACGAAAGTGACAAAAAGGCGAGAACGACGAAGACTTCTACTTAAGAAGAGTCGAGATGATTGGATTAGCTATATGTGAGAACTTCTCACTCAAAATTCCTTTTCTAGTTATATATATACTAGGATGCAGACGGTGCTTAGTAGCACCCGACACCCGTCGTCCATAGACCATGGATGGCTTGTATGCTTGTTTGATGTGTTGTGAATTTTGTTTGTGTTGTTGATGTGAAATCAATAATAAATTGTAGATGGTTGAAATAAATTAATTATTGTTAAAAATATAATTTTTAACGTGAATGTGAAGAAATGAATATTTATGAACAAATCGGCCGATTTGTTTATATACACTGATTTGACTGATATTGATTGGGTTGATAAATTTTACACATCGCCCAACTGCACAAATAAAAATCTATGTTTGTTGATTTGAAACCCCACATGGGTGTTGGGATGATATTTGGCGTACACTAATCCCAATTATTTAATTGTATGTCGATCGATTGGTCGACAGACTGTGTAAGCATTGATTATTTATATTTGATGCTTATGCAGTTGTGTGGTGCACTTTGGATGATGGTTTATCGTTGCTATTATATACATGTGTTGTATGGATCCATATAATTAACATTATATGGTGATTGATTGGGCCTCATTCCAATCGGGAAAATAATGAATATTATAAAAGAAAATTCATGTGTTGAATATAAAAAAAGTCATGTGTTGACGATGTTCATGTGTTGAAACTATTCGTGTGTTGAGTAAAATATTTTTATAACAAAATTTACATCTTTATCATATTTAAAATTAGAACTACTTCACGGTGGAGTCTGATTAAAAATCAAATGATAGATACCATAGTTTTATAAAATATTTTACATAACAAAAATAGTCGTGTGTTGACAGTACTCATGTGTTGAGATTAGTCGTGTGTTGAAAGAAATATAGATTCATGTGTTGAATAGAATAAATATTCATTTGTTGAATAGAATAACAAATTTATTGAAATATATAAAGCCGTGTTGATTAGAGTTGCGCTATTTTGACATGAACGATATTTACATCGATTTTATTCGTTTTACAATGAATATTGAAAAGTGATTTCAAAATTTAATATTTTAAAATGAAATTCAAATTAAATTAGATTAAAATTCAAATTGAAATTTTATTGAATCAATTTGAAATGAATTCGAATTGAATAGAAAATGAATTCGATTCGAATTGAATAGAAAGTGAATTTGAATTCAAATTGAATAGAAAGTGAATTTGAATTCGAATTAAATAGAAATAAATTCAAATTGAATTAAATTGAAATTGAATTAAAATCGAATTGAAATCATTTTGAATGAAATTTAAAACGAACTGAAATTGAATTGAAATCAATTTGAAATGAATTCGAATTGAAGTAAATAGAAGGTAAATTCAAATTGAATTGAATTAAAATGAATTAGAATTTGAATTGAATTGAAACGAATTTGAATTCGAATTAAATAAAAATTGAAATGAATTCGAATTGAATTGAAATCAAATCGATTTGGGATTGAAGATGAAGGTGAAATTGTTTTTGAAACGAATTTAGAACTATTTATAAAATTCGTTTTAAACGGAAATCGACGAAATATATATAATATATATATATATTATATATATAATGGCCTGAATAGAACGCGCCGCATCGCGGTAGTTCGTGAATTTCGACCATTGACTTCGAATTGACGTTGCGGGAGATCCGACCGTCGGATTCTCCTAAATCCGGAACCGTTGGGTTCGTATCGAAAAGTGCTTTCCAATGAATATTAGAAATTTGAAATCTAACGGTTGGATTTGGAATTATGTCCAAATCAAATTTGGAAAAGGTCGCTGTAAGTGCAGTTCGATGGCCGTTGATGGAAATCGACTGTACGGGCCTTGATAAAATTATTAAAAATATCAATAATTTGTGTAAAATCATAAGAAATGATTTGGGAAAAATTAGGCTGAAGAATTCCACATTTGAAAGGATAAAAATAGATTTTTGTCGAAATGAACTAGTTTTGAACTAGAATTAAAATCAATTTATTTTTGAAATTAATAAATTGAATTTGAAAGTGATTTTAAAAACAATCAATATTCCCAATACGTGGATTGGACTGGAGTTGAATCGAAATTATCTTCGGAATATTTCGATGTTGGATTTCGTGACTATACAGATATTGTTATGGGAATTTGAAAGATATATTTTATATCGTTATTTCCAAAACGATATTTGTTGGTTTCAGAATTTGATATTGAATATAAGTCGGTATATTTTCTATTCAGAGCCTTGTATTTAATATCAAATGTGATTTGGGTTTGTTGTGAATCGTGTTTTAGATGACATTGGTTCTTTAACCCAGTTAAAGGCAGAATATTGATTTTTGGAAGGATTAAAACTAAGTGGAGTTTTAATGAATCTTTAATTAGATTAAAATGTGAATTGATAATTTAAATTATCAAATCTGAAAGGTGATCGAGAATGGAGTACCACCAGTTTTTCTCCAATGCGATAGTTAAAGCTTTAATTAGATTTGAACGTGAAATGGTAATTAATTTTACCGATAACACTGTGGTGTTAGATATGGAGTATTACCAGTTTTTCTACATAGGATAAATAGGTTGGGATTGGGAAATAAAATAAATAATTACTTCGGTGTGGTTCGCTAATCCCGACTAGTTTGAAATGATATCCAAAGGAAGATTATAGAATAAATTTAGAAGAATTTATCTTGAATAAAATTAATGGGAACCTTTCCCTAAGAATGTGATTTTGTGAATAAAAGAATATCCTGAATTGGAATGAGGTGTTCGTTGTGTTTGTGTAACATTTGTTTATTATATACGTGGGTTATTCAGAAAGGCCGGGTTTATACCCATTCTGAATAACGATTCGACGAGTTGTCGAAGATGAAGACGGTGGTTGAAGACCGGAAGTCTTCACATCATTTGGGTGATTACTGATGAACTCGATTGGGCTGTACACCCAAGAGGAGGGAAACAGTTGGTGATCGTCCAGACGTACTTGGAGATGGATGGATATGCGAGGAAAGTGCCTCTGGTTTCGTTCTGACCCAGAACGAACTTGTAAATGGATTGTGTGTCTGACATTGGATTTTATTCTGTGTTGATTGATCTCTATTAAATATACATCTGTTTAGCGGCAGAGAATTTATTCTCTTGCATAACGCCCTTCTCTGAGACGTACGAGCTCAGAGGTTGTATATTGATGGACATCAGTCGCATGGAGTGAATTGCCAGTGTGGCATGCGTAAGTGGCAATTGATCAAGGCTTCTGTTGAAAAGCAAAGTCTTCTGGTTGATGATCAAAGCACGACCTGTGTGGTGTAGCTTTGTGTATAACGTGAAATCGCGAGCCTCACACCTCGGTATGAGTCAAAAACGGGAGACGGACCGGTGGGAGAGCACGACGTTTCTTTATAGCTAGGGTGGTGTAACAACCCGGAAAATCAGGGCCAATTTAAAATTTTTATTTTAAAGAATTTTATTGGAAAATGTGCCAGAATTTAAAATTTTCAATTTTTAATAATATTTAAAGCCAGTGAAAATAGCCAATTTTCAAACGACCTCTGTTTTCGACGAAACCACTTTTGTTGGAACCGGAATGTCAAATTATTGTTAGGTTTCAATTTTTAGAATTTTCCAAGTTAATATGTGAGCGTGGCAAGAGAAACTGTGTTTTGTCAATTACAGTTAAATTTAATCGACTTAAAAATAGCCATTTTTCAAACAGTCTCAGAATTCGACGAAATTAGTCTCGTTAGAACCGTATCGTCAAAACATAGCCAAATATAATTTTTCTGTAATTTTTAGAGTCCGTATGTGGCCTCGGTGAATTTATTTGTACGACAGAATTAATTTAATAAAGGAATTAAATATTAAAATAAATAATTCAGGCCACAGACAGCCATTTTGGCTGACGAGGCCTAGCCCGTTGAATCCGAAATAGGGGCTATTGGGTACGGTAGACTTCAGTTGGACAGAAATTGGTTTAGTTTGAAATATAGGGATTTAATTACAAAAATTACTTTAAAACATTATAAAAAGAATTAGAAAATCATTTAAACCCTAATTTACATCGTATACCAGCCGCCACTACCCATCATCCATGGCCGAAATGCTCCCCTTTTCATCCCCTAAGTTCTCCCTCTTCTCCACGAATTAAACTCCATCCTTTACATCATATTGAAGCTCTTCTTCCCCTCCTCCTTTTCATACGGTCGGATCAATTTCTAGTGGCCCAAACCCATAGGTCCAGCGACCCAAACTCCGGCCGAACACACCCGTCGCCGTCCCCCTAGGCACAACCGAGCTTCACCATAGTGGCCCCCCTGGTGCGCCACTCGTAGCCCGAGACCGTGGTGATCTCTGATTTCCCCCTAGCCCCTTGTGTCGAGTGGAAAACTGTGCCCTAGTATTGAACAGCTCGTGAAAAGCTTACGGCCTAAGTCTGATAAGAGGAAGAAGGTGAAATCCTTCTTAATTAATTTATTTATTTAATTTAAATATTTCCAATCTTAAATTAATCATAACTCTTTCGTTCGAACTCGGAATTCAACGATTCCAGGACCGTCGGGATCGTAATTCAGAGGGCTATTTTTCTATACTGATTAAGAACAGTTCCGAGCAAGTCTAATTTTTGGCCAAATTCAAAGAGAACAACGGCCGAATTTGATTGAGGTAGAAGAAGAGGAATATTCCCTTTTGATTCCTTTTCTTTTCTCTAACTTAGATGAATCGTAACTCGTTCGTTTTAGCTCAGAATTTGACGAATTCGGAAGCGTTGGAATCGTAACAGCAATTAGAACGTGTTGAGACTGACTGGAGTTGATTCTGGGCTGTTTGGAATTTTGACAAAAATCGCAAAACTGTGAGAATCTCTGATTTTTACAATTTAAATAATTTATTAAATTATTTATTCAGTTAATTATCTGTCTGTATGTTATTTTATCTGTGCTGTGATGTGATAGAATTTTGGTGTTGATTCTGTTTGTATTGGATGGTATTGTATAGATCTGGTATGATAAATTGTTTGATTTTGTTTGTATTGGATGATATTGTATAGAATCTGGTATGACAAATTTAGACCTGTATATGGGGTTAAAATAAAAAGGTTGAGATTAAAAATACATTTTTGTTAATATTATATTTGTCAACAAAATGTTAAGATTTTAAACAAAATTTTTGTAATATTCTAATTGGTTAATAAAAAGGATAAGATTATAAATATATTTCTATTAACATTTTATTTGTTAATAAAAAGGTCAATAGTATAAATACATTTTTGTCAACATGATGTGTACAAATAAAAAGATAAATGTTTATGTAATTTTGTTTACATAAGAAAAAAAAAATTATACAAATTTTGTTTACAAAATAAATGACAAAGTTTTTACTTTAATTTTTGTTTTTACTTTCATTTTATTTTCTTAAATAAAATTAAAACATTTAATCGTGTTGGTTTATTTTGTTTACATAATAAAAACAATTTTAACATGTAATTTTGTTTGTAAAATAAAAAGACAAAGTTTTGTGTACATAATAAAAGACCAAATTTTTGTTTGCATAATAGAAAAACAAATTTTTGCTTACATAATGAAAAGGACAAAGTTTTAACATTAAATTTTGTCAACAAAGTTTTAACACAATTTTGTTAGTAAAATAAAAGAACAAAGTTTTAACATTAATTTTGTTAGTAAAATAAAAAGGATAAAGTTTTAACATGAGTTGGGTTAACAAGTTTTTAACATTAACTTTGTTAATAAAAGGACAAGTTTTGACATTAATTTTGTTTACAAATAAAAAGGACAATCCTTATGTCATTTTGTTTGTTAAAATAAAATGACAATTCTTATGTCATTTTGTTTGTTTGTTAAAATAAACAGACAATTCTTATGTGATTTTGTTTATATAAAATAAAAAGACAAAATGTTTATACTATTTTGTCAGCAAAACTAAAGGACAATTTTTATGTTATTTTGTCAACATAGATAAAAGGACAACTTTTATTTTTGTCTTGTCTACGAATCAAGATACCAATTTTTATCCTTTATTTTTGTTAACACAAATGAATGCAAGTTTTATCTTTATTTTTGTTTACATAAATAAATGCAAGCTTTTATCCTTAATTTTGTTAACCTAATAAAATGCAAGTTTAAATCCTTATTTTCATTTACAAAATAAAATAAGGATGAGACCCTTTATTGATATTCCTTAAAATTATATACTCCTATGTTGTGTGGTATGGTTGACATGGAAATTACATCGTTGGGTGAATGGAATGGTTAGACAAAAACCATTATTTTGGTTACCTTACTTGACACCAAATTGACATGACAAAATTGATGATGAACCTTATGCGTAGCATTGTGTTAATATATTTAGAGAATAAAGTCTTTCTTTTTATTTGTGTTTCAACACAAATATATATTTAAAATAAAATAAAGTATGCAAATATACATAGAAATTAAGTTCATCTTTTTATTTGTATTTCTCAATACAAATATGACATAGAAGTAAATTGTGTTCCCAACACAAATATTAACATAGAAATTGAATTACCTTTTTATTTGTGATTTCAACACAAATATAAAAAAAAACATTTCTTGATCAATGAAAAAGAATAACATTTCTTGATAAATGTAAAAGAATACACTTTTATTATGTTCGGTTTAAATGAAACAAGATAACATATTTTTATCTGAATATGATTGGTGAATGTTAAAACATATTTTTATCAAAATATGATTGGTAGAACAAAATATACATTTTTTTTGTATATTAAAAGTGAATTAGACAAAATACACATTTTTGTATATTAAAAGTGTGTTAAAACAAAATAAGCATTTTGTTAAGATAAAAGATGGTTAAAACAAAATAGACATTTTGTTAAGATAAAAAGTAAAAAAAAAATTATTTATTTACAAATAGGTAAATAAATAAGAAATTATAATGCGTTACCCGAGGTTGGATTGAGTTGTGATGTAAACCTGCCCGGACCCGCCCGGCTGTCCAGTAATCACAACAATACATATCCAATGTGAGAGGTTAAAGCACATGTAAAATATCTAGTGTAAATAAATAAAACATAGACAAAGGAAGACATATATATTTACATCAAACAAAATAAGAGGATAAATAAATCACATTTTTATATGTAATTGAAAGAATATATTTTACTCTGTAAAGAAGATCACATTTAATGTAAATAAGATTATAAGAATTTATTTACATTTTCCTATGTAAATAAAAAGAATAAAAATAATAGTGATGTAAATAAAAAGAATTAAAAGAATAATTTTATGAATAGAATTTATTTACATTTTCTTATGTAAAAAAAAGGGATTAAAAGAATAATTATGTGAATAATATTTATTTACATTTTCTTATGTAAATAAATAAGATAAAGGAAGAGGTACATTTATTTACAATTATTGTAAATAAATATAGCAAAAGTAAAAGTAAAATATTTATTTACATATAGGCAAATAAATAAGAAAAAGATAAGAATGTATTTATTTACATTTAGGTAAATAAATAAGGATAAGAAAAAGAATATAATTTATTTACATTTAGTGTAAATAAATTAAAACATAGAAAGAATATAATTTATTTACATTTAGGTAAATAAAACAAAATATAGAAAAAGTATAATTTATTTACATTTAGTGTAAATAAAACAGAGATATTAAAAGTGATATTTTTATCGTCATTTCAGAAGCGATAAAAAGAATAGACTTTTATAGTTGAAATCGCCAAACGATTTATATTTATATTTATATAAATATAAATTATAAATTTAACAAATCGCGTGCGGTAGTTCGCGTATCGACATTCTTAACTTCAAACGGTTATACAGAGAGATCCAACCGTCGGATTTTCCCAAAACTGGAGCCGTTTGGACCGCTTTGGGAAGATCTTTCCAATGACATAAATTTCGCCAAAATCCAACGGTTAGATTTCAAGATATGTGTAAATCAAATTTGGTTGAAAACAACGCCAGGGTCGCCCATTTACCCGAAGCGTCGTTAAATTAATTTAGGCTATTTTTATATAAATAAAAACAACGATATGTTGTTATCAAATATTAATAACAATATGAAATGTTTTCAAATTATATATATATATATGCGAGAATCATTTGAGAAGACCGAGTTCAATCTCATTTCAAATGATTATACGACGTTTTAAATCTAAGAGTTGAAGACGGCGATTGAAGACCGACGATCTTCACATCGAATGGGTAACTAGCGTTGAGGTCCTTGATTGATTTGCTCCCAAGACGGGGCTAAGATGGTAGTTATCCGGACGTAGTGTTGATTTGTACGGATTTGAATTTCGCTCAGACCCAGAGCATAAGTTTATAAATGGAATGTATGTCTGACGTTGTAAGCCTTTATACTACATTCGTTGATCTCTGTTAATACATATCTGCTTGGTGGTTAACACCCTTCTCTGAGACATATGAGCTTAGAGGTTATATATTGGCAGAAATCAATGGTATAGTATGGACTGACAATGTGGCATGCTAAGATGCATTGATCAAGGCTTTTGTTGAAAAGCAGGGCCTTGTGGTTGATGATCAAAGCATAGCCTATTACGGCATAGCTTTGTGTATATCGTGACTTCGCGAGCCTCACACCCCGGTATGAGTCAAAAACGGGATATGGACCGTAGGGAGTGCACACGTTTCTTTCTAGCTAGAGTGGTATCAGCGACCTACCAGCCCTGACATTTTACTTATGTGGATGATGAATTTTGAGGCGCCTCGTTATTTTTCTAGGCCGTTGATGGTCATACTATAGGTCCAAAGGGACCGGGAAACGTGTGTTCAGGCATAACCAATCCACTGCCCATAGGCGGGGACCGGCCCTACCGCTTCCAAGGGTTCACTACGGGGAATCCTGAGGCATTTGCTAGAGTGTCTCGAATCGGAGAGGATCTTGCCCCTAGCCTCGACTCATGATGGAATCCAAATTTCCAATACGCCCTTGCGGTTTTGATTGTAGAACTAGTATCGGCGACATAGTAGGATGGGGTACTATGCCGTCTAGGATTAATACTTATGATTGAAATGTTTTTATTTAAAACATATACACATTAATATCAAATCCGTTTTATATGTATCAAGCATCTTTTGACCATTATAAGGTAAAACCCTATCCTCTGGTGCGCGTTGCATTGTGTGATGGGACCTGGGTCTTATAATGGTTTCATTTTTCCAAAAAGACATTGCGTTATTTCTCGATTTACTTTGGTTTATGCACTGGCAATCCATAGGAGTAAACCCGTTCCGCGAAAGTGGCTTGGTCCTTGGATTTGTCTTATTAGTTATATTAGTTTAGAATTCTCACACCAGTCCCATGACTGACTCGTAGTTTGTTTCACTTTGCAAACTCGGGTGCCCTCTTTTCCACATGGGCAGTCGAGTAGCTTTTTGCAGATATCTATTCTTTTAGCAGGATCCTGGATCGAAGCCTAAAGCTGTGTCCAGAGCTTAGTAGTCTTCCGCTGTTTACTGTATTTTATTTAATGTATTAAATCTTTTATAGTTTATCTTCAACTGTAATTTTATTTCAATGTACTCTGATATATTCTGTACTCTGATGTAACATTATTACAATGTAATAAAAGTCTGCTGTTATTGTTCTGATGTATTGTATTCCCAAAGTTAAAGTATTCGAAGATTTCCAACCTTTGGGTCAGACCTGTGTGGTTTATGGTCGATTCAAAGAGCGGGGATTTCCGGGTCTTTACAGTTGGTATCAGAGCTTTGGTTAGCTCAAATCTTTGGGGTACAACTCATTAGAACTGAACAAAAGACTCATCAGAGGTAGGATTAGTAATATCCTATAAAAAGAATACTCATTAGAGATAGGATCAGCAGTATCCTAGAATGAGAAAAACTCGTTAGAGATGGGGTCAGTAATGCCCTAGAATGAGTTGAGAGTGCCAAGCTTATAATATACGTATTTGTGATTATAATATATTTTAGAAAATATGATTTTTATAAAAGTTATATATATTTGAAAAGCTAATCAACTAATTGATTGATGATTGTGTAGTATAATTATTAGTTCAGCTAATAAAATTATTTAAACCAATGGAAAAAATATAAATTAGATAGTTAATAAAACAACTTTTAGCTTCGTTCCTTTTCGAGGATGAAAAGTTTTTAAGTGGGGGAGACTGTAACAACCCGGAAATTTAGGGCCAATTTAAATTTTTTATTTTAAAGAATTTTGTTGGAAAATGTGCCAGAATTTAAAATTTTCAATTTTTAATAATATTTAAAGCCAGTGAAAATAGCCAATTTTCAAACGACCTCTGTTTTCGACGAAACCACTTTTGTTGGAACCGGAATGTCAAATTATTGCTAGGTTTCAATTTTTAGAATTTTCCGAGTTAATATGTGAGCGTGGCAAGAGAAACTGTGTTTTGTCGATTACAGTTAAATTTAATCGACTTAAAAATAGCCATTTTTCAAACAGTCCCAGAATTCGACCAAATTAGTCTCGTTAGAACCGTATCGTCAAAACATAGCCAAATATAATTTTTCTGTAATTTTTAGAGTCCGTATGTGGCCTCAGTGAATTTATTTGTACGACAGAATTAATTTAATAAAGGAATTAAATATTAAAATAAATAATTCAGGCCACAGACAGCCGTTTGGGCTGACGAGGCCTAGCCCGTTGAATCATAAATAGGGGCTATTGGGTAGGGTAGACTTCAGTTGGACAGAAATTGGTTTAGTTTGAAATATAGGGATTTCATTACAAAAATTACATTAAAACATTATAAAAAGAATTAGAAAATCATTTAAACCCTAATTTACATCGTATACCAGCCGCCACTACCCATCATCCATGGCCGAAATGCTCCCCTTTTCATCCCCTAAGTTCTCCCTCTTCTCCACGAATTAAACTCCATCCTTTACATCATATTGAAGCTCTTCTTCCCCTCCTCCTTTTCATACGGTCGGATCAATTTCTAGTGGCCCAAACCCATAGGTCCAGCGACCCAAACTCCGGCCGAACACACCCGTCGCCGTCCCCCTAGGCACAACCGAGCTTCACCATAGTGGCCCCCCTGGTGCGCCACTCGTAGCCCGAGACCGTGGTGATCTCTGATTTCCCCCTAGCCCCTTGTGTCGAGTGGAAAACTGTGCCCTAGTATTGAACAGCTCGTGAAAAGCTTACGGCCTAAGTCTGATAAGAGGAAGAAGGTGAAATCCTTCTTAATTAATTAATTTATTTATTTTAAATATTTCCAATCTTAAATTAATCATAACTCTTTCGTTCGAACTCGGAATTCAACGATTCCAGGACCGTCGGGATCGTAATTCAGAGGGCTATTTTTCTATACTGATTAAGAACAGTTCCGAGCAAGTCTAATTTTTTGGCCAAATTCAAAGAGAACAACGGCCGAATTTGATTGAAGTAGAAGAAGAGGAATATTCCCTTTTGATTCCTTTTTTTTCTCTAACTTAGATGAATCGTAACTCGTTCGTTTTAGCTCAAAATTTGACGAATTCGGAAGCGTTGGAATCGTAACAGCAAATAGAACGTGTTGAGACTGACTGGAGTTGATTCTGGGCTGTTTGGAATTTTGACAAAAATCGCAAAACTGTGAGAATCTCTGATTTTTACAATTTAAATAATTTATTAAATTATTTATTCAGTTAATTACCTGTCTGTATGTTATTTTATTTGTGTTGTGATGTGATAGAATTTTGGTGTTGATTCTGTTTGTATTGGATGGTATTGTATAGATCTGGTATGATAAATTGTTTGATTTTGTTTGTATTGGATGGTATTGTATAGAATCTGGTATGACAAATTTAGACCTGTATATGGGGTTAAAATAAAAAGGTTGAGATTAAAAATACATTTTTGTTAATATTATATTTGTCAACAAAATGTTAAGATTTTAAACAAAATTTTTGTAATATTCTAATTGGTTAATAAAAAGGATAAGATTATAAATATATTTCTATTAACATTTTATTTGTTAATAAAAAGGTCAATAGTATAAATACATTTTTGTCAACATGATGTGTACAAATAAAAAGATAAATGTTTATGTAATTTTGTTTACATAAGAAAAAAAAATTATACAAATTTTGTTTACAAAATAAATGACAAAGTTTTTACTCTAATTTTTGTTTTTACTTTCATTTTATTTTCTTAAATAAAATTAAAACATTTAATCGTGTTGGTTTATTTTGTTTACATAATAAAAACAATTTTAACATGTAATTTTGTTTGTAAAATAAAAAGACAAATTTTTGTGTACATAATAAAAGACCAAATTTTTGTTTGCATAATAGAAAAACAAATTTTTGCTTACATAATGAAAAGGACAAAGTTTTAACATTAAATTTTGTCAACAAAGTTTTAACACAATTTTGTTAGTAAAATAAAAGAACAAATTTTTAACATTAATTTTGTTAGTAAAATAAAAAGGATAAATTTTTAACATGAGTTGGGTTAACAAGTTTTTAACATTAACTTTGTTAATAAAAGGACAAGTTTTGACATTAATTTTGTTTACAAATAAAAAGGACAATCCTTATGTCATTTTGTTTGTTAAAATAAAAAGACAATTCTTATGTCATTTTGTTTGTTTGTTAAAATAAACAAACAATTCTTATGTGATTTTGTTTATATAAAATAAAAAGACAAAATGTTTATACTATTTTGTCAGCAAAACTAAAGGACAATTTTTATGTTATTTTGTCAACATAAATAAAAGGACAACTTTTATTTTTGTCTTGTCTACGAATCAAGATACCAATTTTTATCCTTTATTTTTGTTAACACAAATGAATGCAAGTTTTATCTTTATTTTTGTTTACATAAATAAATGCAAGCTTTTATCCTTAATTTTGTTAACCTAATAAAATGCAAGTTTAAATCCTTATTTTCATTTACAAAATAAAATAAGGATGAGACCCTTTATTGAGATTCCTTAAAATTATATACTCCTATGTTGTGTGGTATGGTTGACATGGAAATTACATCGTTGGGTGAATGGAATGGTTAGACAAAAACCATTATTTTGGTTACCTTACTTGACACCAAATTGACATGACAAAATTGATGATGAACCTTATGCGTAGCATTGTGTTAATATATTTAGAGAATAAAGTCTTTCTTTTTATTTGTGTTTCAACACAAATATATATTTAAAATAAAATAAAGTATGCAAATATACATAGAAATTAAGTTCATCTTTTTATTTGTATTTCTCAATACAAATATGACATAGAAGTAAATTGTGTTCCCAACACAAATATTAACATAGAAATTGAATTACCTTTTTATTTGTGATTTCAACACAAATATATAAAAAAAAACATTTCTTGATCAATGAAAAAGAATAACATTTCTTGATAAATGTAAAAGAATACACTTTTATTATGTTTGGTTTAAATGAAACAAGATAACATATTTTGATCTGAATATGATTAGTGAATGTTAAAACATATTTTTATCAAAATATGATTGGTAGAACAAAATATACATTTTTTTTGTATATTAAAAGTGAATTAGACAAAATACACATTTTTGTATATTAAAAGTGTGTTAAAACAAAATAAGCATTTTGTTAAGATAAAAGATGGTTAAAACAAAATAGACATTTTGTTAAGATAAAAAGTAAAAAAAAATATTTATTTACAAATAGGTAAATAAATGAGAAATTATAATGCGTAACCCGAGGTTGGATTGAGTTGTGATGTAAACCTGCCCGGACCCGCCCGGCTGTCCAGTAATCACAACAATACCTATCCAATGTGAGAGGTTAAAGCATATGTAAAATATCTAGTGTAAATAAATAAAACATAGACAAAGGAAGACATATATATTTACATCAAACAAAATAAGAGGATAAATAAATCACATTTTTATATGTAATTGAAAGAATATATTTTACTCTGTAAAGAAGATCACATTTAATGTAATTAAGATTATAAGAATTTATTTACATTTTCCTATGTAAATAAAAAGAATAAAAATAATAGTGATGTAAATAAAAAGAATTAAAAGAATAATTTTATGAATAGAATTTATTTACATTTTCTTATGTAAAAAAAAGGGATTAAAAGAATAATTATGTGAATAATATTTATTTACATTTTCTTATGTAAATAAATAAGATAAAGGAAGAGGTACATTTATTTACAATTATTGTAAATAAATATAGCAAAAGTAAAAGTAAAATATTTATTTACATATAGGCAAATAAATAAGAAAAAGATAAGAATGTATTTATTTACATTTAGGTAAATAAATAAGGATAAGAAAAAGAATATAATTTATTTACATTTAGTGTAAATAAATTAAAACATAGAAAGAATATAATTTATTTACATTTAGGTAAATAAAACAAAATATAGAAAAAGTATAATTTATTTACATTTAGTGTAAATAAAACAGAGATATTAAAAGTGATATTTTTATCGTCATTTCAGAAGCGATAAAAAGAATAGACTTTTATAGTTGAAATCGCCAAACGATTTATATTTATATTTATATAAATATAAATTATAAATTTAACAAATCGCGTGCGGTAGTTCGCGTATCGACATTCTTAACTTCAAACGGTTATACAGAGAGATCCGACCGTCGGATTTTCCCAAAACTGGAGCCGTTTGGACCGTTTTGGGAAGATCTTTCCAATGACATAAATTTCGCCAAAATCCAACGGTTAGATTTCAAGATATGTGTAAATCAAATTTGGTTGAAAACAACGCCAGGGTCGCCCATTTACCCGAAGCGTCGTTAAATTAATTTAGGCTATTTTTATATAAATAAAAACAGCGATATGTTGTTATCAAATATTAATAACAATATGAAATGTTTTCAAATTATATATATATATATATATATATATATGCGAGAATCATTTGAGAAGACCGAGTTTAATCTCATTTCAAATGATTATACGACGTTTTAAATCTAAGAGTTGAAGACGGCGATTGAAGACCGACGATCTTTACATCGAATGGGTAACTAGCGTTGAGGTCCTTGATTGAATTGCTCCCAAGACAGGGCTAAGATGGTAGTTATCCGGACGTAGTGTTGATTTGTACGGATTTGACTTTCGCTCAGACCCAGAGCATAAGTTTATAAGTGGAATGTATGTCTGACGTTGTAGGCCTTTATACTACATTCGTTGATCTTTGTTAATACATATCTGCTTGGTGGTTAACACCCTTCTCTGAGACATATGAGCTTAGAGGTTATATATTGGCAGAAATCAATGGTATAGTATGGACTGACAATGTGGCATGCTAAGATGCATTGATCAAGGCTTTTGTTGAAAAGCAGGGCCTTGTGGTTGATGATCAAAGCATAGCCTATTACGGCATAGCTTTGTGTATATCGTGACTTCGCGAGCCTCACACCCCGGTATGAGTCAAAAACGGGATATGGACCGTAGGGAGTGCACACGTTTCTTTCTAGCTAGAGTGGTGTCAGCGACCTACCAGCCCTGACATTTTACTTATGTGGATGATGGATTTTGAGGCGCCTCGTTATTTTTCTAGGCCGTTGATGGTCATACTATAGGTCCAAAGGGACCGGGAAACGTGTGTTCAGGCATAACCAATCCACTGCCCATAGGCGGGGACCGGCCCTACCGCTTCCAAGGGTTCACTGCGGGGAATCCTGAGGCATTTTCTAGAGTGTCTCGAATCGGAGAGGATCTTGCCCCTAGCCTCGACTCATGATGGAATCCAAATTTCCAATACGACCTTGCGGTTTTGATTGTAGATGTGATATCCCCAAACTTCCGTAGAACGAAAGCTGAGATGATCTTTGGAATACAACATAAATATAGCAACACATAACACAGGTAACAGCATAAATATAAGAAACTATAAAATAACAACATCAACATAGCAGCGGAATACGGATGTCATCATACATAGAGTCCCAGTCCCAGAGTTCTACTAATTCATCAAAAATCCCAATACAAAGGAAACAAGTACATGATGCCAAAAGTACAGTTCAAAATAGAAATAGAATACGATTTAAATGTCTCAAAGACTGAACAGAAAAATAAAGATAGAATGAGGGCTTCCAAAGTCCAGCAAAGCACCTCGACGAAGCAACTCCAAAGCAAGCTCCAAATCAACAAATCCAATGTAAGCAACTAAGCACCTGTCAATTGGCTGCCCGTATGGAAAGAGGGCACCCGAATTTGCAAAGTGAAACAAAATTCGAGTCAGTCGTGGGACTGGTGTGAGAAATCATTTATACTAACTAACAAGATGGCGAATCACAGGACCACGCCGCTAAAGCGGAACGGGTTTACTCCATTGGATTTCCAGTGCATAAATAAGTGAATCGTTAAAATAACGCTATGCTTTTCAAAGAAAATGAGACCGTTATAAGACCCAAGTCCTATCACACAATGCAACGCACACCAAAGGAAAGGGTTTTTCCTTATAACGATCAAGATATGATAAATACGCCAAACGTAGTATATATATATATTTTCATGAATCATTTCAATATAAATGTATTAATCCTAGGCGACATAGGTACCATATATTATGCCGCCGTATATAAGTATACAACTAAAACCGCAATGTCGTATTGGAGGTTTGGTTTTCCAACATGAGTCAAGGCTAGGGAGGAGCTCCTTACCGATTCGAGGCACTCTAGCGGATACCTCAGGATTCCCCGCAGTGAACCCTTGGATAGCTGCAGGGCCGGTCCCCGCCAATGGGCAGTGGATTAGTTATGCCTGAACACACGTTTCCCGGTCCCTTTGGACCTATAGTATGACCACCATCGGCCTATAGAAATAACGAGGTACCTCAAAATCCATCATCCACAATGAGTAAAATGTCAGCGCTGGTAGGTCCCTGACATTACCCTAGCTAGAAAGATAACGTGTGCACTCCCTGCGTTCCCTTCTCCCGTTTAAGACTCATACCGGGGTGTGAGGTTCGCGAAGTCATTTTAATCACAAGGCCTGCTTTTCAACAAAGCCTTGATCATCTTCATCTTGAATTTCTTTAATACACTTATGCTCTGGGTTCGAGCGAAAGTTAAACCCGTACAAATCAACACTACGTCTGAATAGCTACCATCTTAGCCCCGTCTTGGGAGCAAATCAATCAAGGGCTTCAACGCTAACTACCCATTCGATGTGAAGATAGTCGGTCTTCAACATCGTCTTCTATAATTTGTCGTATGATTATTTGAAATGAGTAAAACTCGGTCTTTCCAAATAATCATCGTACAATTATTCTTAAAATTATTTCATATCGTTAATATTTATTTATGACGCTTTATCGCTATTTTTATTTATTTAAAAATAGTGCGAATTAATTAAACGACGCTTCAGGTTGATAGGCGACTCTGGCGCTGCTTTTACCAAAATTTGTTTTAAACATATCTTAAAATCTAACCGTCCGATTTTGGTAAATTTTATGTCGTCGGAAAGCTCTTTCCAAGACGGTCCTAAGGACCCAATTTTGGGGAAATTCAACGGTCGGATCTTTTTGTACGACCCTTTTAAAGTTGTGATTTCAAAACGCGAACTACCGCGCGTGTTTTGCTTAGTTTTAAGTTATACTATATATATATATCCTTTTGTCCGCCAATTCTAGTGCGACGCAGAAATGTTTTTCTTATTTTCTTTTACATAAGAAAATATACATTTTAACATTGTTTTCCTTTACATAAGAAAATATATATTTTAATCTTATTTCCTTTATATTAGAAATTAATGTTCATTTTCTTTATTTCCTTTACATTAGAAAATAATGTTTACTTTTTATTTACATTTTCTTTACATTAGAAAATGTTTACTTTTTATTTTTCTTTACATTTTCTTTACAATAGAAAATGTTTACTTTTTCTTTAAACAAAGAAAATTGTTTCTTTTCTTTTAAACAAAGAAAAATGTTACCTTTCTTTTAATTTTCTTTAACATAGAAAAAATGTACATTTAACTTTTTATTTTCTTTAACATAGAAAGTATGTACATATTTGGTTTATTCTCTTTGACATAGAAAAAATGTACAAATTTGTCTGCAAATTCTAATGCGACAAAAATAACAATTTGCTTATATTTTGACAAAAACATATTTTTGTGCGCAAACTCTAACGCGACAAAATGACAAAGTAAACTACGTTTTTACATAGAATATAATTTTGTGCGCAAACTCTAATGCGACAAAAATAATTATTTTATTTATATTTTAATCTCATAAGTCATATTTTGTTCGCAAATTCTAATGCGACAAAATGATAATTTATTTATATTTTTACAACGATATGACGATGACTCAACTAATTTAAGCACGACGGTGATTTTTATCGTCATGACATTCAAGTTAACACGCTTATGGTTTTGGGTGTCATAATATACAAATTTAACACACTAACGTTTTGGGCGTCATAACATACAACTTAACATGCTTGTAGTTTTGGGTGTCATAACACACAACTTAACACACTTGTAGTTTTAGGTGTCATAATACACAACTTAACACACTTGTAGTTTGGGTGTCATAACATACACATCAACACACTCATGGTTTTGGGTGTCATAACATACACATCAACACACTCATGGTTTTGGGTGTCATAATATACAAATAAAAATAACACAAAAATTTTGTGTCTTTATAACTTTAACATGAAATTTGCCCTTTTTAAATTTTAACAAAATGACATAAAGTTTATGTCCTTTTTATTTTAACAAAACCAACATAAAAGTTTTTGTCTCTTTTATTTTGACAAAAATAAACATAGAACTTTTGTCTCTTTTATTTTGGCAAAATAAACATAAAAGTTTTGTCTTTATACTTTAACAAAATGAACATAAAAAGGTATGTCTTTATATTTTAACAAAAATCACATAAAGATGTATGTCTTTTTATATTTAACAAAATAAACATAAAGAGTATATTTTTATTCTCAACAAAATAAACATAAGAACTTTGTTCTTTTAAATTTTGACAAAAATAAACATAAGCATTTTGTCCCTTTTTTTTTGTTTTTTTTTTGACAACTATAAGCATAAGAAATTTGTCTCTTTTATTTTGACAAAATTAACATAAGAAATTTGTCCAATTTTATTTGGATAAAATAACATAAGAAATTTGTCCAATCAACAAAGTTTTGACATAAAATTTTGTACTTTTAATTCAACACAATTTTGACATGAATTTTTTTGTGCTTTTAAATTTAACGCAAATTTTGACATGAATTTTGTCTAACAAAATGTCATACAAGAATAACCACAATCATTCAAGAATAATCACGGTATCACCACAAATTTCAACAATAATTATACATAACATCATCAATCACAGATCAGGGTAAAACACGCAAACTATAATTTCACGATCATCATCGATTTATAATTATTTTAATAAATTAGAATTTCTCACAATTTTCCGAATTTGGCCAAATCTCAAACTGCCCAGAATCACTCCGTTCCTGTCTAGAGTTGTAGATCTCAGTCTTACGAGTGCACAGCTTCTGAAATCACCGGATTCCGAGCTAGGACGACAAAGTTATGAATGGTTTAAGTTAGAGAAAAATCTTATTTAATTAATTAAATTAATTAAAGTAGGAATACCCTTCTCTTCTCAATTCTGAAGTTCGGCCGCGACTTCGTTCTTGGGTTCGAACCTAGGGTTCGTGATTTCGGCCGACACAGACGACGAGGGGGCGAGCTGATGGGCGGACGTTGAAGGGCTGGCTGAGGCGCACGTGCGCTGGCGAAGGGGGGCAACTCGGTGGGCCCCTCTGGCCGTGGCGGCGGTGCAAAACCCGAGGGTTTGGGTCGGTTGTTCGGTCGCTACAGGCGACGAGATGGACGGTGGCGAGTATGGTCGGGAAGAGGGAAGAAAGGTCTTCGACGTGGGGTGTGTGGTGGGTGCTAATTCGAGAGGAGGAGGGAGCAATTGGAGGAGAAAGAATCGACTGATGTATTGGGTGGCGGCGGACGATTTTGAAGATGAACAGTAGCTTAGGGTTTTTAATTTCCTTTTTATAATAGTTTAAGTGAATTTTACGTTTAAATCCAAACGTTTCAAGCCGCGCCAATTTCAGTCCAACTGAAGCCCACCCTAGCAAATAGACCCTATTCCGGACCCAATGGGCTAGGTCCCGTCAGCCCAAGGGTTCGTCTCGACCTCCGTTTTTCAATTTTAAATATAATTCTTTTATTTTAAAATTCTACCGTCTTTAAAAATTCACCGGGGCCATATACGGACCCGGAAAAATCCAGAAAAAATATATTTGTCTTTGTTTTGACGATACGGTCCCAACAAAATTAATTTCGTCGAATTCTGAGACCGTTTGAAAAATGGCTATTTTTCAGTCGATAAAAATTACAACTGAAAATAACAGAACACGGTTTATTTTGCCAGGCTCACATATTAAGTTGGAAAATTCCAGAAAATTAAACTTAACAAATAACCGGCATTCCGGATCCAACAAAAGTGGTTTCGTCGGAAACCGAGTTAAAAGGAGTTACCTTTTTGTGGGTCGTCCCCGTTCTCTTTTAAAGAGAATTTATTTATTTACTCTATTTCTCCTTTTGAAATTTCCAAAATAAAATTTTTAAATTGGCCCTAAAATTCCGGGTTGTTACAGTCTCCCCCACTTAAGAACTTTTCGTCCTCGAAAAGGAAACAAAGTAAAGTAGGGAACAAACGGAAATGTAAATTGTGGTAAATGTACCTTAACACAAAAATCATCCGGAGATATCCTCTCTGCAATGAGGGTAAGCCCTTCTGAAGCTATCCTCTGTCTCCCAAGTGCAGTCCCTGGGATCACTGCTCCACTGCACCTTGACTAGGGGAATCTTCTTGTTTCTCAGCACCCGGATTTCTTTGCCAATAACCTTCATCGGCTCCTTTCTCACTGTCAGATTTGGGGCGATATCCAAGACTTGTTGATTCAATTCATCCTCAATCAAATTAGGGTCATGCACATGCTTGCGAAGTTGAGACACATGAAAGACATCATGCACCCCAGGCAACCAATCGGGCAACTGCACTCGATAAGCAAGCGTACCAATCCTTTCGAGGATAGGAAATGGACCAATGAACCTTGGCGCCAATTTCCCCGTCTTACCAAACCGAATCACGCCTCTTAATGGAGAAACCTTCAAATATACTCGATCCCCCACAGAGAATTCTACCTGCCTTCTTCCCTTGTCTGCATAGCTTTTCTGTCGGCTCTGAGCAGTCAATAGGCGCTTCTTAATCATATCCACCTTATCCGATGCTTCCTTAATCATATCAGGGCCTAGGATTAATCGATTTCCTTGCTCCACCCAACACGCTGGAGATCTGCATGGCCTGTCATAAAGAGCTTCAAATGGCGACATCCCCAGGCTAGCTTGGTAGCTATTATTATAAGAAAACTCTACCAAGTGCAAATGATCCTCCCATGAACTGCCATAATCTAGTATGCATGCACGCAGCAAATCTTCCAAAATGCGGTTCACCCTCTCAGTCTGACCATCTGTCTCAGGGTGATAAGCTGTGCTCAGATTTAATTTGGTCCCAAGCTCTTCTTGAAAAGCCTCCCAGAATTTGCTAGTGAATAATGGATCCCGATCACTGACAATGTGTTTGGGCACTCCATGCAGTCTGACTATCTCCTTTAAATAAAGCTGTGCCAAACTACGAGCTGTTCTGTTGGACAAGACAGGGATGAAATGGGCTGTCTTTGTCAAGCGGTCTACAATCACCCATATGCTATCATTCCCTTTTCTGCTACGGGGTAAGCCGTCAATGAAGTCCATAGAGATTTCCTCCCACTTCCAACTTGGAACATCCAGCGGTTTCAACAATCCTGCCGGCTTCTGTTGGTCGGCTTTTACTAGCTGACAGGTGGGGCATCTAGCAACATACATAGAAATGTCCCTCTTCATAGATTTCCACCAAAATGTGCGTTTGAGGTCGTTGTACATTTTACTCACCCCTGGATGAATACTTAGCTTAGATTTATGACATTCATCCATAACTTCCCTTCTTAGCTCAGGAATGTGTGGGACACAAATCCGACCTTGTAGCCTTAGAACCCCTTTGTCATCAATTTGAAAACTCAAGGCTTCTCCATCTCGAATTCTTTGGCTAACCTTCTGAATAAACTTATCCTCCCTTTGTAGTGCAAAAATCTTATCAATCAGAGTAGGAGTGATAATGAGATTGGCAAGGATGAGATTGACACTGTCAGCGTTCTTTCTACTCAGCGCATCGGCCACAACGTTGGCTTTCCCTGGAGTGTATAAAATATCCAAGTCATAGGGTGCAAGAAATTCAACCCAACGTAGCTGCCTCATGTTCAAGTCTTTTTGGGAAAATAGATGCTTCAAAGATTTGTGATCAGTATAAAGCTTGAACTTCTCGCCCAAGAGATAGTGCCTCCATATTTTCATAGCAAACACGATGGCCATCAACTCAAGATCATGAACGGCATATTTCTTCTCATGCTCCTTTAATTGGCGGCTGGCATATGCGACTACTTTGCCTCTTTGCATCAACACCGCACCAATACCTTAGATAGAAAAGGATAAACGCATTAAAATGAGATTTGACATTAAAAGGAAAATGTTATCTCAGACATGCTAATTTAGACTAGAAGAATGACCTTCCCTAGAAGCATCTACCCAGACCTCCAAACCTTCATTGCCATCAATTATGGTCAACACTGGAGCAGTGGTCAACCTCATTTTTAGATCTTGGAACGCTTTCTCGCATTCGGGAGTCCAAACAAATTTGGTATGCTTCTTGGTCAAGTTTGTCAATGGACAAGCTATCTTCGAAAAATCTTTGACAAATTTCCGATAATAGCCAGCCAGACCTAAAAAGCTTCTGACTTCTGTAGGAGTTCGAGGTTGCTTCCAATCTTGGATGGCTGAGATTTTTCCTGGATCAACTGAAATACCTTCTTTTGATACGACATGACCGAGGAATTTCACCTCTTCTTGCCAAAATATGCATTTAGAGAACTTTGCTTTCAGCACATTTCTACGCAAAATCTCTAAGACTTCCTTCAGATGTCTTTCATGTTCAGCAGTAGACTTAGAAAAGATGAGGATGTCATCTATGAACACGAGCACAAATTTATTTAGAACCTCTCTGAAAACCCTATTCATCAGGTCAACAAAATATGTTGGAGCATTACATAAACCAAAAGGCATTACTAGCCATTCATAAAAGATATCAGGTCCTCTGAAAGCAGTTAGAGGCACACATTCTTCGGCGATGCGAAGTTGATGGAAGCCTGTAGCTAGGTCCATCCTAGAAAATACTCGCGCTCCATGCAAGCGGTCTAGCAAGTCATCGATACGAGGTAGTGGGTATTTGTTCTTCAGGGTTTGTTTGTTGAGATCACGGTAGTCCACACATAGCCTGAGGGTACCGTCTGATTTAGGGACGAACACCACTGCTGCTTCCCATTCTGAGAAGCTGGGCTGGATCAGACCCTTAAACAAAAGCTGCTTGGTTTGGTTCCTCAGCTCCTCTTTTTCTTTTGGCGACATCCTCCGAATAGGATGTACGACAGGCCTTGCATTCGGAGCCAAGTCAATTCTGAAGTTGATTTCTCTACGCGGAGGTAAACCTTCAACTTCTTTGAACACATCAGCATAATCTCTAACAATGGGAATTTCTTCAATAGAAGCAGGGGTGACTTCTAGAGAAGACCAGAATGCTGTTCTATCTGTGGCTGAACCGTGGCATGGTATAGAAATAGTCTTGCCCAAATGAGTTTTAATTTTAACAATCCTTTCAGCACACACTAACTCAGTTTCATATTTGGTTAGCCAATCCATCCCCAGTATAATATCATATCCAGAGAAATTCATGATGATCAGGTTAAAAGGGAATGAGAAATAAGAGTAAGAAATGGGAACTCTACAATACAGATCGAGAGTGAGGGAACCCCCAATAGGACTATGAGCTCTAATCAGTACCTTAAGTTTTCGAGGTTTCAATTTCAGCTTTTTGATTGTGTTACTCGAAATAAAACTACGTGCTGCACCGGTGTCAAATAAAGCAGTAACAGGGATGTTTTTAATGCTAAGAGTACCGCTTAAAACATCAGGTGTACCTGGGCCCTCGGTAGGAGCTGGAGTAGTCGTACCCTCATAGATATGTGCCACTTCTGCATTCTTTAGCAATGGGCAATTTGGCTTGATGTGCCCCTTCTGATGGCAGTTGTAGCATTCGAGGTTGCGGTGAGGATTCTGACCACTACTCTGAGAACTCTGACCCCGATCCTGAGAGCTTTGACCACGGTTCTGACTGGGGCCTGAATCATTTCTCTTGACCTTCTTAGGGGCTTTGCACTCAAAATCAAAGTGCCCAGTCCTGCCACAGTTATAACATGTCAGCTTGCTCCTGTCCCTTTTCTTTGCTTGCGGCTTTGAAGCAGAAGAATTCCCTGTCTCTGGTTTCTTGCTAGTCTGCTCCTTCTGGCTATTGTTCTGATTCTTTGCTCTCTCTTTTTGGGCAGACTCATCATTATCTTCATAACGGCTGGCAAAGGTGATAACTTCATGGAAAGGAAGGTCGATATGAGCTGTAACCCTATTCAGATACTTTGGAGCGAGGCCCTTGATGAATTTCTTGTTCTTCTCAGTTGGGTCTTGGATTAGGTTAGGAGCATATCGGGAAAGCTCATCAAATTTCGTCGCATACTCAGCAACTGTCATATTTCCTTGTTTCAGATTGACAAATTGTTCACGGAGGCGTTCCCTTGCTTGTGGAGGAATGTATTTCTCATTGAAAAGTTCTTTGAATTTTGCCCAGGACATATTGGCCACATCGTTCCCAATCTTAACGGTGTCCCACCAATGCTCGGCTTGATCTTTGAGCTGCCAAGCTGCCAGAAAACGCTTCCTCTGATCCTCTAGTTCCATTCCTTCTAAGATCTTTTCACAATTTTTGAGCCATGACTCTGCTTCAACTGCAGACTCTCTACCAGTGAAATGAACTCCGCCCAAGTTTTTAAATTTCTTCGACATCCTCTCTAAGTCAAATGGCTGTGGTGGTAGAGGTGGTGGTATGACAACGGGATCGGGCTGTACACGAATAGTCTCTTCTCTAGCAGGCCCTCTGCCTCCACCTCTTCCTCGGGCTGCAGCTCTCGTTCTTGCACGAGTACTCATTTTCAATCAGTCTGTAACATCAAGAGGAGAGTCAGACCAATAGAAATGAAAATTTTCAAAGGAAAGGCTAAAAGATGAAGATGATGTAACGACTGATAAATATGTGCTATTATGTTATGCTCACTCTAGGACTTTTAGTCCTATCTCTAATGAGGCGTATTGCTATAAATATGTTATATCCCAAGGCTTGGGTTAAACCTAATCTCCGATACCAACTGTGATATCCCCAAACTTCCGTAGAACGAAAGCTGAGATGATCTTTGGAATACAACATAAATATAGCAACACATAACACAGGTAACAGCATAAATATAAGAAACTATAAAATAACAACATCAACATAGCAGCGGAATACGGATGTCATCATACATAGAGTCCCAGTCCCAGAGTTCTACTAATTCATCAAAAATCCCAATACAAAGGAAACAAGTACATGATGCCAAAAGTACAGTTCAAAACAGAAATAGAATACGATTTAAATGTCTCAAAGACTGAACAGAAAAATAAAGATAGAATGAGGGCTTCCAAAGTCCAGCAAAGCACCTCGACGAAGCAACTCCAAAGCAAGCTCCAAATCAACAAATCCAATGTAAGCAACTAAGCACCTGTCAATTGGCTGCCCGTGTGGAAAGAGGGCACCCGAATTTGCAAAGTGAAACAAAATTCGAGTCAGTCGTGGGACTGGTGTGAGAAATCATTTATACTAACTAACAAGATGGCGAATCACAGGACCACGCCGCTAAAGCGGAACGGGTTTACTCCATTGGATTTCCAGTGCATAAATAAGTGAATCGTTAAAATAACGCTATGCTTTTCAAAGAAAATGAGCCGTTATAAGACCCAAGTCCTATCACACAATGCAACGCACACCAAAGGAAAGGGTTTTTCCTTATAACGATCAAGATATGATAAATACGCCAAACGTAGTATATATATATATTTTCATGAATCATTTCAATATAAATGTATTAATCCTAGGCGACATAGGTACCATATATTATGCCGCCGTATATAAGTATACAACTAAAACCGCAATGTCGTATTGGAGGTTTGGTTTTCCAACATGAGTCAAGGCTAGGGAGGAGCTCCTTACCGATTCGAGGCACTCTAGCGGATACCTCAGGATTCCCCGCAGTGAACCCTTGGATAGCTGCAGGGCCGGTCCCCGCCAATGGGCAGTGGATTAGTTATGCCTGAACACACGTTTCCCGGTCCCTTTGGACCTATAGTATGACCACCATCGGCCTATAGAAATAACGAGGTACCTCAAAATCCATCATCCACAATGAGTAAAATGTCAGCGCTGGTAGGTCCCTGACATTACCCTAGCTAGAAAGATAACGTGTGCACTCCCTGCGTTCCCTTCTCCCGTTTAAGACTCATACCGGGGTGTGAGGTTCGCGAAGTCATTTTAATCACAAGGCCTGCTTTTCAACAAAGCCTTGATCATCTTCATCTTGAATTTCTTTAATACACTTATGCTCTGGGTTCGAGCGAAAGTTAAACCCGTACAAATCAACACTACGTCTGAATAGCTACCATCTTAGCCCCGTCTTGGGAGCAAATCAATCAAGGGCTTCAACGCTAACTACCCATTCGATGTGAAGATAGTCGGTCTTCAACATCGTCTTCTATAATTTGTCGTATGATTATTTGAAATGAGTAAAACTCGGTCTTTCCAAATAATCATCGTACAATTATTCTTAAAATTATTTCATATCGTTAATATTTATTTATGACGCTTTATCGCTATTTTTATTTATTTAAAAATAGTGCGAATTAATTAAACGACGCTTCAGGTTGATAGGCGACTCTGGCGCTGCTTTTACCAAAATTTGTTTTAAACATATCTTAAAATCTATCCGTCCGATTTTGGTAAATTTTATGTCGTCGGAAAGCTCTTTCCAAGACGGTCCTAACGGACCCAATTTTGGGGAAATTCAACGGTCGGATCTTTTTGTACGACCCTTTTAAAGTTGTGATTTCAAAACGCGAACTACCGCGCGTGTTTTGCTTAGTTTTAAGTTATACTATATATATATCCTTTTGTCCGCCAATTCTAGTGCGACGCAGAAATGTTTTTCTTATTTTCTTTTACATAAGAAAATATACATTTTAACATTGTTTTCCTTTACATAAGAAAATATATATTTTAATCTTATTTCCTTTATATTAGAAATTAATGTTCATTTTCTTTATTTCCTTTACATTAGAAAATAATGTTTACTTTTTATTTACATTTTCTTTACATTAGAAAATGTTTACTTTTTATTTTTCTTTACATTTTCTTTACAATAGAAAATGTTTACTTTTTCTTTAAACAAAGAAAATTGTTTCTTTTCTTTTAAACAAAGAAAAATGTTACCTTTCTTTTAATTTTCTTTAACATAGAAAAAATGTACATTTAACTTTTTATTTTCTTTAACATAGAAAGTATGTACATATTTGGTTTATTCTCTTTGACATAGAAAAAATGTACAAATTTGTCTGCAAATTCTAATGCGACAAAAATAACAATTTGCTTATATTTTGACAAAAACATATTTTTGTGCGCAAACTCTAACGCGACAAAATGACAAAGTAAACTACGTTTTTACATAGAATATAATTTTGTGCGCAAACTCTAATGCGACAAAAATAATTATTTTATTTATATTTTAATCTCATAAGTCATATTTTGTTCGCAAATTCTAATGCGACAAAATGATAATTTATTTATATTTTTACAACGATATGACGATGACTCAACTAATTTAAGCACGACGGTGATTTTTATCGTCATGACATTCAAGTTAACACGCTTATGGTTTTGGGTGTCATAATATACAAATTTAACACACTAACGTTTTTGGCGTCATAACATACAACTTAACATGCTTGTAGTTTTGGGTGTCATAACACACAACTTAACACACTTGTAGTTTTAGGTGTCATAATACACAACTTAACACACTTGTAGTTTGGGTGTCATAACATACACATCAACACACTCATGGTTTTGGGTGTCATAACATACACATCAACACACTCATGGTTTTGGGTGTCATAATATACAAATAAAAATAACACAAAAATTTTGTGTCTTTATAACTTTAACATGAAATTTGCCCTTTTTAAATTTTAACAAAATGACATAAAGTTTATGTCCTTTTTATTTTAACAAAACCAACATAAAAGTTTTTGTCTCTTTTATTTTGACAAAAATAAACATAGAACTTTTGTCTCTTTTATTTTGGCAAAATAAACATAAAAGTTTTGTCTTTATACTTTAACAAAATGAACATAAAAAGGTATGTCTTTATATTTTAACAAAAATCACATAAAGATGTATGTCTTTTTATATTTAACAAAATAAACATAAAGAGTATATTTTTATTCTCAACAAAATAAACATAAGAACTTTGTTCTTTTAAATTTTGACAAAAATAAACATAAGCATTTTGTCCCTTTTTTTTTTTTGTTTTTTTTTTTTGACAACTATAAGCATAAGAAATTTGTCTCTTTTATTTTGACAAAATTAACATAAGAAATTTGTCCAATTTTATTTGGATAAAATAACATAAGAAATTTGTCCAATCAACAAAGTTTTGACATAAAATTTTGTACTTTTAATTCAACACAATTTTGACATGAATTTTTTTGTGCTTTTAAATTTAACGCAAATTTTGACATGAATTTTGTCTAACAAAATGTCATACAAGAATAACCACAATCATTCAAGAATAATCACGGTATCACCACAAATTTCAACAATAATTATACATAACATCATCAATCACAGATCAGGGTAAAACACGCAAACTATAATTTCACGATCATCATCGATTTATAATTATTTTAATAAATTAGAATTTCTCACAATTTTCCGAATTTGGCCAAATCTCAAACTGCCCAGAATCACTCCGTTCCTGTCTAGAGTTGTAGATCTCAGTCTTACGAGTGCACAGCTTCTGAAATCACCGGATTCCGAGCTAGGACGACAAAGTTATGAATGGTTTAAGTTAGAGAAAAATCTTATTTAATTAATTAAATTAATTAAAATAGGAATACCCTTCTCTTCTCAATTCTGAAGTTCGGCCGCGACTTCGTTCTTGGGTTCGAACCTAGGGTTCGTGATTTCGGCCGACACAGACGACGAGGGGGCGAGCTGATGGGCGGACGTTGAAGGGCTGGCTGAGGCGCACGTGCGCTGGCGAAGGGGGGCAACTCGGTGGGCCCCTCTGGCCGTGGCGGCGGTGCAAAACCCGAGGGTTTGGGTCGGTTGTTCGGTCGCTACAGGCGACGAGATGGACGGTGGCGAGTATGGTCGGGAAGAGGGAAGAAAGGTCTTCGACGTGGGGTGTGTGGTGGGTGCTAATTCGAGAGGAGGAGGGAGCAATTGGAGGAGAAAGAATCGACTGATGTATTGGGTGGCGGCGGACGATTTTGAAGATGAACAGTAGCTTAGGGTTTTTAATTTCCTTTTTATAATAGTTTAAGTGAATTTTACGTTTAAATCCAAACGTTTCAAGCCGCGCCAATTTCAGTCCAACTGAAGCCCACCCTAGCAAATAGACCCTATTCCGGACCCAATGGGCTAGGTCCCGTCAGCCCAAGGGTTCGTCTCGACCTCCGTTTTTCAATTTTAAATATAATTCTTTTATTTTAAAATTCTACCGTCTTTAAAAATTCACCGGGGCCATATACGGACCCGGAAAAATCCAGAAAAAAATATTTGTCTTTGTTTTGACGATACGGTCCCAACAAAATTAATTTCGTCGAATTCTGAGACCGTTTGAAAAATGGCTATTTTTCAGTCGATAAAAATTACAACTGAAAATAACAGAACACGGTTTATTTTGCCAGGCTCACATATTAAGTTGGAAAATTCCAGAAAATTAAACTTAACAAATAACCGGCATTCCGGATCCAACAAAAGTGGTTTCGTCGGAAACCGAGTTAAAAGGAGTTACCTTTTTGTGGGTCATCCCCGTTCTGTTTTAAAGAGAATTTATTTATTTACTCTATTTCTCCTTTTGAAATTTCCAAAATAAAATTTTTAAATTGGCCCTAAAATTCCGGGTTGTTACAGTAGAACTAGTATCGGCGACATAGTAGGATGGGGTACTATGCCGTCTAGGATTAATACTTATGATTGAAATGTTTTTATTTAAAACATATACACATTAATATCAAATCCGTTTTATACGTATCAAGCATCTTTTGACCATTATAAGGTAAAACCCTATCCTCTGGTGTGCGTTGCATTGTGTGATGGGACCTGGGTTGTAACACCCCACGTCCATTAATGTCACTCACAAAGGGAATGCATTAACTTCCATGGAGGTTTTAAGTGAATATAGAACAGTAAAATTACAACAAGACAGATATAAAATAGTACTTGGAAATTCAAAAACTTTATTTCATTGTAGCAGAAGTCAAAACATGTTTGATTACATCATAACACCATATTCAATGTCAAGTACAATATCTATCTTGATAAAACAAGTACATAATCCCATTACATGAATAGCCATTAAAAAGAAAGATAACAAGCTGGACTTTACTTCAGCAGTCCAAGCTTTCCAGAAGATAAGCGATCCAACTAGACTCCACTAGAACTTGGCCCAACCTGCGGACCTGAAGGGAGAAAAAGGATGGAAAAGAGGGGGTCAGACATAAAGTCTGGTGAATATGATAATTCTACAATACTATTACCAAAATAACTGGACTAAGGCATAAGCTGGAAAACAAGAAAATGTCTATGAAGAGCAGATTAAGGACATAGACAATCGCTAAAGGCAACGTTATAGGCGCTCCTAAATACTAAAGGATAAACACTATACTGCACCACACCAGTCACCCTAAAGATTCATCCCACTTAGCTTCACTTAGAAACTTTCCCAATGGCTTTACGTACCCCTAGCTGACTACATAGGTGCCGCCTGCCCCTATCTCCACTAGGTGTACCCTACTTCCCATTATTCGATCGGCTCCCTAACTCGTAGATACCCGTGCTGGCCCCCACAGTGGGGTGTATCACTCCCCTAAAGTGGCAACCTGATACAACGGACATGCACAGCTTATACCTACACGATGCAACAACGTCTTACCTACCAGCCCGGGTCCACACACGCATATGAAACCCGTTGGACTTGCGTTGCCACTGCTCCCTGTTTTGGCCTCTTATAGTCAAACCCAGTATGCGTGTCCCGTCCTCGACTTGGGTCGAGCCCACAAAGATACGTTTTGGGATACTGGTTGAAATGGGCCCCCACTATTTACCACAAGCATTCCACCTAAGCTTGTCCCCATTAGTCCATCCCACTTAACCCACTTAGTCATGTTCATTTACATGTGTGTTTGGTTAAGTCTAATCGTATTTCAAATGCCTCTAAAGGCAACCACCAGATTCCTCATGCCACCCAAGGCACCTACTTAACCCCCATGTCCAACCTTACATGATTATCTGGTTAAGTATTTCTTAGTTCATTAAGGCCATAACCTCATAAAGACCTCTCACATTAGACTGGCATTTATGGCAGCTGGATTTGCCGGGCGGGTCCGGGCAGTCTTACACCATAAAAGAGTCTAACCTCGTGTCTTTACAACTGTTATGCTTTAGTTTGGGCCTAGGACCTCTCACATTGGGCCGACATTTGTGACTACTGGATTTGCCGGGCGGGTCCGGGCAGGTTTACATCACAAACGGGTCCAACCTCGTGTCCTAAGCATTGATTATTAATAATAATCCACTTTCCCCCAATTTTAATAATTCCCTACTTGAATTATTAATTACTTCCAATTTTTAACAATGTCCATAATTGACTCAATTATGGACATTCATTCATGGTATGCAACATCTTACAAAATTGCACCCAATTTATTAATTCCTAATATTACCCCTACCCCACGTTTGAACGTTTATTCGCAAAATATATGTTAGACTCGAATAGCCTAACTCATAGCATAAAAGAGATTATCATAATAACAACATGTATATGTGACCAAATGAATCATAATAAGGGGTGAAACTTGCATATGTCCAACTTGCATAGATTATACATGTCATGGATCTAAAGGTGTCAACTTGTTCAAAATTCACCTAATATGATCTCAATCAATTTTCATAAACTTACATATGAACATGTGTGAATCAACATCATCTAATTTTTTAACAACATGGTTTTATATGGGTACACCTAACTCAATAGGCAAATTCCCATAATCAAGTTTTATTTAATTATAGTTTCAAGTTTATGGGTACACCTAACCTAATAGGAAAATTCCCATAAACAAGATCCATTTAAATTAAGAAAAAAAAACATAACTTTAAGCATGATCCAACAACATCATGATTTTTCAACATAATATAGCATGATTTATAACATGGCATAATATGATAGTATAACATAGCTTGACATGATTCTCAACATAGCACGACATAGCATAAGAGAATTTACAACATAGCATGACATAGCATATATAATTTACATCATACGACAACATAATAACATAATAAGAGATCCACAATATATAGAATTTACAATTACAAATCACATCACTTTCTTGTGATCCATTCATAACTGAGTCAAATTAGTTTGTAATAGTCTTGTGAGAATCATCATACTCACCAACAAAAGAAAAGAATTAGAGAAAGAGAGATCTTTTGATTTGATTTGTGTAGATTTAGTTGTAGATGATTAGGCTTCCTCTTCTTAGTTTGTGACGGCTATGCTGAACCCCATGGCAGCAGCATGACGGTAGCTTCTCTAATTTTACAAGTGATTTAGGTCTAGGGTCTACCCACTTATTTATAGATTTTAGAATTCATTTAGGCCATTAGATTTAACCTAGAAATAACCGTAGCCATTCAGACAAGATGGGGTTTATCTTGTTGACTCAGCAATGAGTCAGAAGTGACTTAGCAAACACTCAGCAAATTAATAAACTTCTATTCATGTTTGCATTAACTGCCCATATATATATATATATATATATATTCTACAATGTACACATTAGATACATCCCCCCCCTTTTACACACTTATTATTGTTTTTATATACATATTAGATACATCCCCTCTCTTACACACTTATTAATATTTTTATATTCATATTAGATACATCCCCTCTCTTACACACTTATTAATATTTTTATATTCATATTAGATACATCCCCTCTCTTACACACTTATTAATATTTTTATATTCATATTAGATACATCCCCTCTCTTACACACTTATTAATATTTTAGCAACTTTAGTGTTAATAGAAAATTCGGGGTGTTACATTCTCCCCTCCTTTTAGGATTTCGTCCCCGAAATCTTCAAGTCTGGAAGAATGTATATCCTACCATCCAAACGTCCATCTACTCATCCATCATACACAGGCATCCATTGTCCTTAAAAGACTTCTAATGCTTTATGATCATATGCAAGTGTGTGTACATGTCCTTACCTAATGCGAAATCAGGCGGTCTACTGATTCAGTTGACCTCCTTAATGCAAATTATGTAAGTGTCATGAATCCATTATGTATGCAAAAGATCCTAATTGCTTACATACTACTTCTATATGCGTGCACATCCATTCAACCGAATGCAGCATCCATATGATGGTACAACCATTATACATCCATTATACTAAATACATCCATATATATGCAATATGCAATATGAAGTGACTGAGCCAATCTAGTGCCTAAAGTGTGTGTATATATGCATCCACGAGCAACCACTAGCAAACAGTTGCATCCATTTTGCATCCATCATACATAACATTTCTCAAACACATGTTTCAACCATAGGATCTAAAGGTCAAAGATACTAATGAGAGGACATACTAAAGATAAGATAAGATAAGCTAAGCGATAAAGGAGAGATTAAAAGACATACCCTCAAAAAGAAAAGGGTACAACGAACGCATCTTCTCTTCTGTCTCCCAAGTTGCGTTGCTCTCATCATCTCCCCATTGCACTTTAACCAGTCTGACCTCTCGATTCCTCAACTTTTTGATCTCCGACCCAAGAATGCATGTAGGAGCTCGTCTAATTGTTGCATCACGCTCTATTTCCACCTCTTTAAGCAAGCTCGGCTCTACCACCTCCGCGGTCTTGTGCAAACACTTCCTCAAATGTGATACATGGAACACGTCGTGTACTCCACTAAGTTTCTCAGGCAACTCCACCCTATATGTCATCTTCCCAATCCTGTTTTTTTACAGGAAACGGCCCTACAAACCTTGGTGCTAATTTCCCCACGGACCCAAAGCGAACAACATTCTGTAACGGAGATACTTTGATAAAAACCATGTCCCCAATGTCAAACTCAAGATCTGTCCTCCTCTTATCAGCATACGATTTTTGCCTATCTTGTGCTGCTTTCATCCTCCTTCGAATCAACTCAATCTTCTCCGAGGTTTCCCTATCCATATCGGGCCCAAGTAGGATTTTATCGGTAGATTCCCACCAACATGTAGGCGAACGGCAAGGCCTTCCATAAAGAGCTTCGAAAGGTGCCATGCCAATACTAGACTGAAAGCTATTATTATATGCGAATTCTACTAACGGAAGGTGCTCTTCCCATGTACCCACAAAGTCTAGGATACAAAGCCTTAAAAGATCCTCTAGAATGCGATTCACCCTCTCGGTCTGGCCGTCTGTCTGAGGATGATATGCGGTGCTCAAACATAGCTGAGTCCCTACCACCTCTTGTAAACTCTTCCAAAATTCGCTAGTAAAGATGGGGTCACAGTCGCTTACTATACTAGAAGGAATACCGTGCAAACGAACTATCTCCTTAATGTATACAGAAGCCAACCACGGAGCAGTCCTCTTACTTTTCACGGGAATAAAATGGGCGCATTTAGTAAGTCTATCTACTATAACCCAAATCCCGTGTTACCCTTCCTTGATCTTGGTAATCCATCCACAAAATCCATTGAGATGCTTTCCCATTTCCATAGTGGAACTTCTAATGGGTGAAGCAACACACCGGGTTTCTTTTGTTCTGCTTTAACTCGTTGGCACACCAAGCATCTAGCGACGTACTCGGCCACATCCTTTTTCATACCGGCCCAAAAGAAAACCCGCTTCATATCTTTGTACATCTTATCCCCGCCGGGATAAATGGTCATTTTTGAGCGATGAGCATCATCAAGAATGGCCTTCCTTAAGTCTTCGTCTTGTGGTACACAAAGTCTATTATCCCTTCGTAACCAACCCTTATCGTCTAGGGTATACCTACGAAGATGGCTTGACGACTCCCCCCCTTTGAGCTTTTCTACTATCTCAACCAACTGTGGGTCGTCTCGCTGTGCCTCACCAACCCGTCCTAGAAGTGTAGGTCTAACCTCCAAGGATGCTAACGGACCGGGTACTAAGTCAACGTAGGGTCTAAAGTCAAACATAGAGATGAATTCTAAGCTTTGTCGTTCAACAAACAACGGACTCAAGGACAACCTTTTCCTACTTAAGGCGTCTGCCACCACGTTACCCTTGAACGGGGTATATGCTATTTCAAAATCGTAGGAGGCTAAGAATTCCATCCACCGTTGTTGCCTTAAATTCAAATCCTTCTGAGAGAATAAGTATTTTAATGATTTGTGGTCAGTGAACAGTTCGAATTTCTCACCAAGAAGATAGTGACGCCAAGACTTAAGCGCGAAAACAATTGCGGCTAGCTCTAAGTCATGCGTGGGGTAATTCTTTCCATGAACCCTCAACTGCCTTCCACCATAGGCTATTACTCTTCCCTCTTGCATGAGGACCGCGCCAAGTCCCGTCCCACAAGCATTAGTATAGATGGTAAACGGTTTATTCCCGTCTGGCAGCACTAAGACTGGGGCTGAAGTTAAGGCTCTCTTTAAACGTTGGAACGCATCATCGCAATCTTTGTCCCACGTAAAAACCAGGTTCTTCTTCGTTAACCGTGTTAATGGAGCTGATATTTTTGCGAAGTCTTTGATAAACTTCCTATAATAGCCAGCCAACCCCAAGAAACTTCTTACTTCGGTTGCATTTTTAGGGACCTTCAAACCTTGGATGGCCACCACCTTTGCGGGATCCACTGTTATCCCTTCTTTGGAAACCACGTGCCCTAAGAACCGTACTTCCTTCCTCCAGAAGTGACACTTAGAAAATTTTGCCTTAAGGTTATGCGCTCGAAGGGTTTCCAACACTTCCCTAAGATGTAGGGAGTGCTCTTCTTTATTCTTAGAAAAGACTAAGATGTCATCCACAAAGACTACCACGAATTTGTTAAGGTATTCCCTAAACACCCTACTCATCAAATCAACAAAATATGCAGGGGCGTTTGTCAAACCAAAGGGCATCACTAACCATTCATAGAATCCGTCAGGAGTCCTAAAAGCAGTCTTATCTATACTATCCTCAGCCACTCTCAGTTGATGAAAGCCAGTGGCTAAGTCCAACTGCGAAAACACTGAGGTGCCAACTAACTGATCAGAGAGATCGTCAATCCTCGGCAGTGGGTATCGGTTCTTTTTAGTAAGCTTGTTTAGTTCTCTATAGTCCATACAAAGTCTAAGAGACCCATCCGCCTTTGTGGCAAAAACTACTGGAGCACCCCACTTCGATATACTACGTCTTATGAACCCCTTCACAAGCAACTCCTTTACTTGCTTATTGAGTTCCCTCCTTTCACGAGGAGCCATGTGGCGCACTGGCAAAGATACGGGTTTAGCATTATCCACAAGATAAATTCGAAAGTCTATCTCCCGCTTTGGAGGTAAGCCCTTCACCTCCTCAAACACATCCGGATATTCCCGGACCACTTCTACCGATCGCAGGTTCTCTACAGACGCGTCAAGCGATTCAAGATAACTTAGCATAACGGAATTTATGGGATTACAAAAGATGTCGAGAGCATTACCAAGGCGAGTCACAAGCCTAACTACTCTCCTTTCACAATCAAGAATGGCCCTATTTCTAGACAACCAATCCATTCCTAAAATTAGCCCATAGCCCGTGAAGCCCAATACATAAGCATCACATCTAAATTCAACGCTAAGTATAGAGATTTTCAAATCCAAACATATCATGGTCAAATGAGCCGAACCCCCAATTGGATTTGAAACGACCAAGGGATCCTCTACTAAACTGGTGTTCAAGTGCAGTGATTCAACTAATGATGCAGAGATAAACGAATGAGATGCGCCAGAATCGAATAAGGTACGGACAAGATGATCAAACAGAAAAACTAAGCTTTCAACAGAAATTGTTCTACCTCTTTCTTGCAGCGGTGGGGCCGCAATAGCCTGAACTTGCCCCCTTGCCTGCCCTGGTGCCATAAGAGCCTGCACCTGTCCTCCCGAGGTAGACCCTGCCCTCTGCCCCTTCTTTGGACAGTCCTTCACTAAATGTCCCGCATCTCCACAATGAAAACAACCAGTCTTCTTTTTCTTTCTACAATCTTTGCTGAGATGGCCAGGCGTCCCACAATTGAAGCATTTCTTCTTCCCTTTGCCATTATTGTTTTTACCACACTTCTTATTTTGCTGTTGGGGTTTCTTCTGATCCCCTTTCTTTTCAACTGCCTTATCCTCATGCATAAGTGCCATTTCTACTAGCTTTTCAAAGGTGGCTCCCATAGGGATGTGGGTCATAGCCAACCCTTGCAACGGTTCATTCAAGCCTCTAACGAACCTCAAAGCTTTCTTCTCTGGCGTGTTCACCAACTCCAAGCCAAACCTTGCTAACTGATTAAATTTATTGACATATTCCTTTACTGATGAGCTCCCTTGCTTTAGTGCCAGGAATTTTTCCATATTTAAGTTCTCCTCTGCCCTTGAAAGAAACTTTGCCTCAAACCTTCGTCTGAAATCCGCCCATGAATCAACTGGACGTTCCCCGTTAGTGACCTCCCACCAAAACGAGGCCTCTCCCTTCATTAACCAAGCAGCTAAACGGACTTTCCTCCCATCTTCCACTTCAAAGATATCCAACAATTCCTCAGTCTCCTTAAGCCAATCTCTGGCCTCCACAAACGTCTCAGTCCCTTGAAAAGTTTTTCCTCCCATAGCCTTGAATTCCTTGCACGTCTTTGCAAAAGTGTCAACACGAGGAGGAGGAGGAGGAGGAGGAGGAATGGGTGCAACTAGGGGTGGAGGAGTATCCGCTGGGCCTGCAGTGGTGGCCCTAGCCTCCAAGTATCTCCTAAACCACCCTGGAATCGTCACACCTTCTGGGAGATTAAGATCTTCAGCCATGCTGAAACGAAAAAGGAAAGATTCAAAATGGAGAATTCGAAAGATAAAGATAAGGATGTGGCTATTTGGGATTATGTTTTTCATAAAAACTCTCTTTAAATAACATGTTTTTTTTTTGAAAGCACTTCTTCCAAAAATACTTTAGAAAAAAAATATTTTTCTAAAAAAAAATTTATCTGTTCTGGTAACCTTATGCTCTGATACCACGTGTAACACCCCACGTCCATTAATGTCACTCACAAAGGGAATGCATTAACTTCCATGGAGGTTTTAAGTGAATATAGAACAGTAAAATTACAACAAGACAGATATAAAATAGTACTTGGAAATTCAAAAACTTTATTTCATTGTAGCAGAAGTCAAAACATGTTTGATTACATCATAACACCATATTCAATGTCAAGTACAATATCTATCTTGATAAAACAAGTACATAATCCCATTACATGAATAGCCATTAAAAAGAAAGATAACAAGCTGGACTTTACTTCAGCAGTCCAAGCTTTCCAGAAGATAAGCGATCCAACTAGACTCCACTAGAACTTGGCCCAACCTGCGGACCTGAAGGGAGAAAAAGGATGGAAAAGAGGGGGTCAGACATAAAGTCTGGTGAATATGATAATTCTACAATACTATTACCAAAATAACTGGACTAAGGCATAAGCTGGAAAACAAGAAAATGTCTATGAAGAGCAGATTAAGGACATAGACAATCGCTAAAGGCAACGTTATAGGCGCTCCTAAATACTAAAGGATAAACACTATACTGCACCACACCAGTCACCCTAAAGATTCATCCCACTTAGCTTCACTTAGAAACTTTCCCAATGGCTTTACGTACCCCTAGCTGACTACATAGGTGCCGCCTGCCCTATCTCCACTAGGTGTACCCTACTTCCCATTATTCGATCGGCTCCCTAACTCGTAGATACCCGTGCTGGCCCCACAGTGGGGTGTATCACTCCCCTAAAGTGGCAACCTGATACAACGGACATGCACGGCTTATACCTACACGATGCAACAACGTCTTACCTACCAGCCCGGGTCCACACACGCATATGAAACCCGTTGGACTTGCGTTGCCACCGCTCCCTGTTTTGGCCTCTTATAGTCAAACCCAGTATGCATGTCCCGTCCTCGACTTGGGTCGAGCCCACAAAGATACGTTTTGGGATACTGGTTGAAATGGGCCCCCACTATTTACCACAAGCATTCCACCTAAGCTTGTCCCCATTAGTCCATCCCACTTAACCCACTTAGTCATGTTCATTTACATGTGTGTTTGGTTAAGTCTAATCGTATTTCAAATGCCTCTAAAGGCAACCACCAGATTCCTCATGCCACCCAAGGCACCTACTTAACCCCCATGTCCCACCTTACATGATTATCTGGTTAAGTATTTCTTAGTTCATTAAGGCCATAACCTCATAAAGACCTCTCACATTAGACTAGCATTTATGGCAGCTGGATTTGCCGCGCGGGTCCGGGCAGTCTTACACCATAAAAGAGTCTAACCTCGTGTCTTTACAACTGTTATGCTTTAGTTTGGGCCTAGGACCTCTCACATTGGGCCGACATTTGTGACTACTGGATTTGCCGGGCGGGTCCGGGCAGGTTTACATCACAAACGGGTCCAACCTCGTGTCCTAAGCATTGATTATTAATAATAATCCACTTTCCCCCAATTTTAATAATTCCCTACTTGAATTATTAATTACTTCCAATTTTAACAATGTCCATAATTGACTCAATTATGGACATTCATTCATGGTATGCAACATCTTACAAAATTGCACCCAATTTATTAATTCCTAATATTACCCCTACCCCACGTTTGAACGTTTATTCGCAAAATATATGTTAGACTCGAATAGCCTAACTCATAGCATAAAAGAGATTATCATAATAACAACATGTATATGTGACCAAATGAATCATAATAAGGGGTGAAACTTGCATAGATTATACATGTCATGGATCTAAAGGTGTCAACTTGTTCAAAATTCACCTAATATGATCTCAATCAATTTTCATAAACTTACATATGAACATGTGTGAATCAACATCATCTAATTTTTTAACAACATGGTTTTATATGGGTACACCTAACTCAATAGGCAAATTCCCATAATCAAGTTTTATTTAATTATAGTTTCAAGTTTATGGGTACACCTAACCTAATAGGCAAATTCCCATAAACAAGATCCATTTAAATTAAGAAAAAAAAACATGACTTTAAGCATGATCCAACAACATCATGATTTTTCAACATAATATAGCATGATTTATAACATGGCATAGTATGATAGTATAACATAGCTTGACATGATTCTCAACATAGCACGACATAGCATAAGAGAATTTACAACATAGCATGACATAGCATATATAATTTACATCATACGACAACATAATAACATAATAAGAGATCCACAATATATAGAATTTACAATTACAAATCACATCACTTTCTTGTGATCCATTCATAACTGAGTCAAATTAGTTTGTAATAGTCTTGTGAGAATCATCATACTCACCAACAAAAGAAAACAATTAGAGAAAGAGAGATCTTTTGATTTGATTTGTGTAGATTTAGTTGTAGATGATTAGGCTTCCTCTTCTTAGTTTGTGACGGCTATGCTGAACTCCATGGCAGCAGCATGACGGTAGCTTCTCTAATTTTACAAGTGATTTAGGTCTAGGGTCTACCCACTTATTTATAGATTTTAGAATTCATTTAGGCCATTAGATTTAACCTAGAAATAACCGCAGCCGTTCAGACAAGATGGGGTTTATCTTGTTGACTCAGCAATGAGTCAGAAGTGACTTAGCAAACACTCAGCAAATTAATAAACTTCTATTCATGTTTGCATTAACTGCCCATATATATATATATATATATATATATATATATATATATATTCTACAATGTACACATTAGATACATCCCCCCTTTTACACACTTATTATTGTTTTTATATACATATTAGATACATCCCCTCTCTTACACACTTATTAATATTTTTATATTCATATTAGATACATCCCCTCTCTTACACACTTATTAATATTTTTATATTCATATTAGATACATCCCCTCTCTTACACACTTATTAATATTTTTATATTCATATTAGATACATCCCCTCTCTTACACACTTATTAATATTTTAGCAACTTTAGTGTTAATAGAAAATTCGGGGTGTTACATGGGTCTTATAATGATTTCATTTTTCCAAAAAGACATTGCGTTATTTCTCGATTTACTTTGGTTTATGCACTGGCAATCCATAGGAGTAAATCCGTTCCGCGAAAGTGGCGTGGTCCTTGGATTTGTCTTATTAGTTATATTAGTTTAGAATTCTCACACCAGTCACATGACTGACTTGTAGTTTGTTTCACTTTGCAAACTCGGGTGCCCTCTTTTCCACACGGGCAGTCGAGTAGCTTTTTGCAGATATCTATTCTTTTAGCAGGATCCTGGATCGAAGCCTAAAGCTGTGTCCAGAGCTTAGTAGTCTTCCGCTGTTTACTGTATTTTATTTAATGTATTAAATCTTTTGTAGTTTGTCTTCCGCTGTAATTTTATTTCAATGTACTCTGATATATTCTGTACTCTGATGTAACATTATTATAATGTAATAAAAGTCTGCTGTTATTGTTCTGATGTATTGTATTCCCAAAGTTAAAGTATTCGAAGATTTCCAACCTTTGGGTCAGACCTGTGTGGTTTATGGTCGATTCAAAGAGCGGGGATTTCCGGGTCTTTACAGGTGGTGTCAGTGACCTACCAGCCCTGACATTTATATACTTTTCACTTGTGTGGTTGTTGGAATGCGAGGCTCCTTGGATATAGGTCTGTAAGGACCGGGAAACGTGTGTTCAGGAATTGCTAATCCTCAAAACTAAGAGAGGACCGGCCTAGCCGATTCCAAGGATCAAAGTGGGTTCCTGGGACATTTGCTAGAGTGTCTCGAACGCGGAGAGGAGCTTGCCCCTTGCCTCGACTCATGACGGAAATCCAATTTCCAGTACGTGATGTTTCGGTTTTATTTGTAGAACCTAGTATGGAGACATAGTGGTATGGGTCATTCATACCGCCTATGATTGATATTTATGATTGAAATAGTTTTGACACTATACACTTATTATAGTATCAAATAATGTGTTTTAAACGTATCAAGCATGCTTTGGCTGTTATAAGGTAAAAACCCTATCCTCCGGCTTGCGTTGCATTATGTGATGGGACCTGAGTCTTATAACACCTTCATTTTTCATTATTTAGCATTGCGCTGTTTATTCTATGCACTGGTATTCTTTTGAGGAAACCCATTCCGTGTTATACGGCGTGGTCCCTTGATTTACCTAACTTTAAAAGTAAAGTTTTAAATAACTGTTTTAGTTCTCACACAATTCACATGACTGACCTGGAGTTTATTGTTTTAACCTAAACTCGGGGTGCCCCTATTTTCGACACGGGCAGCTAGTAGTTTTGTTTTTGCAGATTTATATTCACAGGGTCCTGATTTACAGCTGGAACGATGCTCGGAAAGCTCTGTATCTGTGCATTACTTCTAGTTGTGTTTTATATATTTTTCCGCTGCTATGTAATTTATTATAATCTCTGATATTTATCGAATGTAATTTATTCATTCATACTCTGTATATTCTTGTATTCTGATGGAATTGTTGTAATAGCAATGAAATGTTCTTCCGTCTGCGTTCTATTTTGTCCTGTTCTCAATTCTATTCGTGCTTTCCTTACCGGGGAATTCCTTGCCGTGTCAATTTGGTATCAGAGCTTTGGTTTACAGAGCTCGAGAACAAGACACATTAGAACCGTACGAAAGAATTCATCAGATATTGGATTAGTAATATCCAATTAGAATGACTCGTTAGAGATAGGATCAGTAGTATCCTAGAACGAGTGTGAAGAGTATATTTTTCAAATGAAAACAATTTTGTTTTGAAATTTAAATCGTTTTATACATATTTGAATATTTATTTATTTTGAATTTGGACAATTGAGTATATAAAGATTTCGCGTATACGCGTCATGAATGTATATTCGAAGTTTTAATATACTGGATAGATATAGAATCACACTCTAGTCGCCCGGAGATAATTCTGGTAATGCGGCCGCATTATCAATATTTATGTTCGTGTTTCGAAGGTGTGATTTCTATATATTTCCATTAGACTGGTGTGAGAACCAAAATATAGCTATAATACATTGTTGTGAATTGGCATCAAAAACATGATTTTTTGTATATATCAAAATTATGAATTTGAAACTCTAATCCACTAATTGATTGATGGTTGTGTTGTTTATTTATTTGTTTAATAATTTTGAACCATTTAGCCTAATTGAACCAAATATTGAATTGTATTGGAAATTGGTAGCATTTGCTTGCATATACATGTACTTACATTGAACATGTCATAGCAAGGAGGCTAGAGCAGAGAATAAAATTTGTTTGCCCGACAAATAGATACATATTTACTATATAATTTACTGTTTTGTTTGGGTGATGATGATTTTATGAGCCTATTGGCTAGCCGCTTGGCTTTTTATTTTTCTTTTTGAGATCAGAAGGCCTATATGGCAATTTCGGGATTTTCCCGTGGCTCCCGGTGCAGGGGAGGTTATGGCAAAAAATTTCGAAAATTCAGGGTGTTAGTCAAATTTTTGAAGAATTTGAAAATTCTCAGAAACTGAAAAGTTAGAGAATGGAAGCCAGATCGAACGTAGAGTTGATTTATCAAACTACTTTCGACTTTGTTCCTTTTCGGGGATGAAAAGTTTTAAGTGGGGGAGATTGTAATAACCCGGAAAGCGGGCCAGTTTAAAATTTTTATTTTGGCAATTTTAGCGAATTTTGAACATTTAAAATAGATTATTTTAAATAATATTGATGAGAAATTTATTTTGAATATAAATCGAACGTATATATTATATACGTCGTCGTTAGAATATAAATAATTATTTATAATTATAAATAGAATTGAAAATGGCGCGGTAGTTTGATAATTCGATTTCAAACTTCAATTGAATGTACCAGGTGCAAAACAATCCGCATTTTAGTGAAACCAAAAATAATAGGATCTAATTGAGAATATCTTTCCAACGAATCCGAAAAATCGAAATTTCATAGCGGGAATCAAAAGATATGTCCAGTTGAAAATTCTGAATAGTCGCTATGGAATTCAGACCCTTAAAAATGGGAATTTTGCAAACGACCTCGGATTTCGACGAAACCACTTTTGTTGGGTCCGTGATGTCAAATTATTGCTAGATTCCAAATTTCATAATTTTTCGAATCAATATGTGAGCGTGGCAAAGGAAAACGCATTTGACCAGTTTCAGTTGATTTTAACCGACTGGAAAATGGCCATTTTTCCAACGGTCTCAGAATTCGATGAAACTAGTTTTGTTAGGACCGTATCGTCAATACGAAGCTAGAAAATATTTTTTGGGATTTATAGAGTTAGTATGTGACCCCAGTGAATTGAAATGCGCGTTCAAATTCAATATATAGAATTATATGTAAATTCAATGGAAACTGATTGTAACGATCGAATCAGCCTACGATACATATCCCATTGTGTTCGAAATGGGGGTGAAACGCTATGGACGACAGGCAGTAGGCCTCGTTTAGAGGTCGTATGAAAAAGTCAACTTTTTGGTAAGTTAAGTAATTAAAATAATTAAAAATTAAAAACCTCTCTCCTCCACCTTAAATCCCTCTGGCCCCCCCTTTCCGATTCAATTCATTTCAGAGAAAAGAAAAAAAAATCGATCGCGTCGCGCGCCTCACCCCCGAGACCCCAAACCGCCGCCGCCTCTGGCCAAGGCTCCGCCTCCAATCGACCACCCGCCTCTCGCGCCTCAGCTCCCTCTCTCCACCGCTTCTTCTTTTCCCTTCTCTCCCCTGTCGCGCGAGATACCCGACGCCCCCCTTCTCGCGAGGACCCACAGCCGCCATCTCGACTCCGAAGTCAACCGCCATCCTCTTCCTGAAGCGCATCAGCCCCCCCTCTCCTCTGCAAAACACTGTAGTGGCTACGGGCAACGAAAATGAAAAAAGGCGAGAACGACGAAGACTTCTACTTAAGAAGAGTCGAGATGATTGGATTAGCTATCTGTGAGAACTTCTCACTCAAATTTCCTTTTCTAGTTATATATATATACTAGGATGCAGACGGTGCTTAGTAGCACCCGACACCCGTCGTCCATAGACCATGGATGGCTTATATGCTTGTTTGATGTGTTGTGAAATTTGTTTGTGTTGTTGATGTGAAATCAATAATAAATTGTAGATGGTTGAAATAAATTAATTATCATTAAAAATATAATTTTTAACGTGAATGTAAATGAATATTTATGAACAAATCGGCCGATTTGTTTATATACACTGATTTGACTGATATTGATTGGGATGATAAATTTTACACATCGCCCAACAGCACAAATAAAAATCTGTGTTTGTTGATTTGAAACCCCACACGGGTGTTGGGATGATATTTGGCGTACACTAATCCCAATTATTTAATTGTATGTCGATCGATTGGTCGACAGACTGTGTAAGCATTGATTATTTATATTTGATGCTTATGCAGTTGTGTGGTGCACTTTGGATGATGGTTGATGGTTTATCGTTGCTATTATATACATGTGTTGTATGGATCCATATAATTAACATTATATGGTGATTGATTGGGCCTCATTCCAATCGGGAAAATAATGAATATTATAAAAGAAAATTCATGTGTTGAATACAAAAATAGTCATGTGTTGACGATGTTCATGTGTTGAAACTATTCGTGTGTTGAGTAAAATATTTTAATAATAAAATTTACATCTTTATCATATTTAAAATTAGAACTACTTCACGGTGGAGTCTGATTAAAAATCAAACGATAGATACCATAGTTTTATAAAATATTTTACATAAAAAAATAGTCTTGTGTTGACAGTACTCATGTGTTGAGATTAGTCGTGTGTTGAAAGAAATATAGATTCATGTGTTGAATAGAATAAATATTCATTTGTTGAATAGAATAACGAATTTATTGAAATATATAAAGCCGTGTTGATTAGAGTTGCGCTATTTTGACGTGAACGATATTTATATCGATTTTATTCGTTTTACAATGAATATTGAAAAGTGATTTCAAAATTTAATATTTTGAAATGAAATTCAAATTAAATTAGATTAAAATTGAAATTGAAATTTTATTGAATCAATTTGAAATGAATTCGAATCGAATAGAAAATGAATTCGATTCGAATTGAATAGAAAGTGAATTTGAATTCAAATTGAATAGAAAGTGAATTTGAATTCAAATTAAATAGAAATGAATTCAAATTGAATTAAATTGAAATTGAATTAAAAACGAATTGAAATCGTTTTGAATGAAATTTAAAATGAACTGAAATTGAATTGAAATCAATTTGAAATGAATTCGAATTGAAGTAAATAGAAGGTAAATTCAAATTGAATTGAATTAAAACGAATAAGAATTTGAATTGAATTGAAATGAATTTGAATTAAATAAAAATTGAAATGAATTCGAATTGAATTGAAATCAAATCGATTTGAGACTGAAGATGAAGTTGAAATTGTTTTTGAAACGAATTTAGAACTATTTATAAAATTCGTTTTAAAAGGAAATCGACGAAATATATAATATATATATATTATATATATAATGGCCTGAATAGAACGCGCCGCGCCGCGGCAGTTCGTGAATTTCGACCATTGACTTCGAATTGACATTGCGGGAGATCCGACTGTCGGATTCTCCTAAAACTGGAATCGTTGGGTTCGTATCGAAAAGAGCTTTCCAATGAATATTAGAAATTTGAAATCTAACAGTTGGATTTGGAATTATGTCCAAATCAAATTTGGAAAAGGTCGCTGTAAGTGCAGTTCGATGGCCGTTGATGGAAATCGACTGTACGGGCCTTGATAAAATTATTAAAAATATTAATAATTTGTGTAAAATCATAAGAAATGATTTGGAAAAAATTGGGCTGAAGAATTCCACATTTGAAAGGATAAAAATAGATTTTTGTCGAAATGAACTAGTTTTGAACTAGAATTAAAATCAATTTATTTTTGAAATAAATAAATTGAATTTCAAAGTGATTTAAAAAACAATCAATATTCCCAATACGTGGATTGGACTGGAGTTGAATCGAAATTATCTTCGGAATATTTCGATGTTGGATTTCGTGACTATACAGATATTGTTATGGGAATTTGAAAGATATATTTTATATCGTTATTTCCAATACGATATTTGTTGGTTTCCGAATTTGATATTGAATATAAGCCGGTATATTTTCTATTCAGAGCCTTGTATTTAATATCAAATGTGATTTGGGTTTGTTGTGAATCGTGTTTTAGATGACATTGGTTCTTTAACCCAGTTAAAGGTAGAATATTGATTTTTGGAAGGATTAAAACTAAGTGAAGTTTTAATGAATCTTTAATTAGATTAAAATGTGAATTGATAATTTAAATTATCAAATCTGAAAGGTGATCGAGAATGGAGTACCACTAGTTTTGCTCCAATGCGATAGTTAAATCTTTAATTAGATTTGAACGTGAAATGGTAATTAATTTTACCGATAACACCGTGGTGTTAGATATGGAGTATTACCAGTTTTGCTCAATGGGATAAATAGGTTGGGATTGGGAAATAAAATAAATAATTACTTCGGTGTGGTTCGCTAATCCCGACTAGTTTGAAATGATATCCAAAGGAAGATTATAGAATAAATTTAGAAGAATTTATCTTGGATAAAATTAATAGGAACCTTTCCCTAAGAATGTGATTTTGTGAATAAAAGAATATCCTGAATTGGAATAAGGTGTTCATTGTGTTTGTGTAACATTTGTTTATTATATACGTGGGTTATTCAAAAAGGCCGGGTTTATACCCATTCTGAATAACCGATTCGACGAGTTGTCGAAGATGAAGACGGTAGTTGAAAACCGGAAGTCTTCACATCGTTTGGGTGATTACTGATGATCTCGATTGGGCTGTACACCCAAGAGGTGGGAAACAGTTGGTGATCGTCCAGACGTACTTGGAGATGGATGGATATGCGAGGAAAGTGCCTCCGGTTTCGTTCAGACCCAGAACGAACTTGTAAATGGATTGTGTGTCTGACATTGGATTTTATTCTGTGTTGATTGATCTCTATTAAATATACATCTATTTGGCGGCGGAGAATTTGTTCTCTTGCTTAACGCCCTTCTCTGAGACGTACGAGCTCAGAGGTTGTATATTGATGGACATCAGTCGCATGGAGTGAATTGCCAGTGTGGCACGCGTAAGTGGCAATTGATCAAGGCTTCTGTTGAAAAGCAAAGTCTTGTGGTTGATGATCAAAGCACGGCCTGTGTGGCGTAGCTTTGTGTATAACGTGAACTCGCGAGCCTCACACCTCGGTATGAGTCAAAAACGGGAGACGGACCGCTGGGAGAGCACGACGTTTCTTTCTAGCTAGGGTGGTGTCAGTGACCTACCAGCCCTGACATTTATATACTTTTCACCTGTGTGGTTGTTGGAATGCGAGGCGCCTCAGATATAGGTCTGTAAGGACCGGGAAACGTGTGTTCAGGAATTGCCAATCCTCAAAAGTAAGAGAGGATCGGCCCAGCCGATTCCAAGGATCAAAGTGGGGTCCTGGGACATTTGCTAGAGTGTCTCGAACGCGGAGAGGAGCTTGCCCCTTGCCTCGACTCATGACGGAAATCCAATTTCCAATACATGATGTTTCGGTTTTATTTGTAGAACCTAGTATGGCGACATAGTGGTATGGGTCATTCATGCCGCCTATGATTGATATTTATGATTGAAATAGTTTTGACACTATACATTTATTATAATATCAAATAATATGTTTTAAACATATCAAGCATGCTTTGGCTGTTATAAGGTAAAAACCCTATCCTCCGGCTTGCGTTGCATTGTGTGATGGGACCTGGGTCTTATAACAGCTTCATTTTTCTTTATTTAGCATTGCGTTGTTTGTTCTATGCACTGGTATTCTTGGGAGGAAACCCGTTCCGTGTTATACGGCGTGGTCCCTTGATTTACCTAACTTTAAAAGTAAAGTTTTAAATAACTGTTTTAGTTCTCACACCAGCCACATGACTGACCTGGAGTTTATTGTTTTAACCTAAACTTTGGGTGCCCCTATTTTCGACACGGGCAGCTAGTAGTTTTGGTTTTGCAGATTTATATTCACAGGGTCCTGATTTACAGCTGGAACGATGCTTGGAAAGCTCTGTATCCGTGCATTACTTCTAGTTGTGTTTTATATATTTTTCCGCTGCTATGTAATTTATTGTAATCTCTGATATTTATCGAATGTAATTTATTCATTCATACTCTGTATATTCTTGTATTCTGATGGAATTGTTGTAATAGCAATGAAATGTTCTTCCGTCTGCGTTCTATTTTGTCCTGTTCTCAATTCTATCCGTGCTTTCCTTACCGGGGAAGTTTGGGTCGTCTCACATGCGATGTATGAAATCTATATAACCGAAATTATATGGTAACTGATCGAGTTGCATTCCGATTTAGAATATCTTTTAAATAAAGAATATTGTAAATAAAGAATATTGTAAATAAAGAATATTTTTACATAAAGAATCTTTTTATATAAAAAAATATTTTTACATAAAGAATATTTTTAAATAATGAATATTTAAAATAATATTCAACGAAGAATAAAATGATGATTTCTATGTCCGTTTTTTGATGGACAAAAGATTGAAATATATTTTTATCGAAATGAACAAGTTATTAACTAGAATAAATCTTTTAAATTAAGATTTAATGTAGTCTTCCAATTAACTGATATTTAATCAGAATTAAATAAAAGAATTGGAATTCAGGTTGTCGTAGATGGTGTCTTAAATAACACTGTTCTTAAACCATGTATTAAAAAATAAACCTTTTAATTAGGATTATTAAAGCTTCAAATAATATTTAATTGGAATAAAATGATATGTGAGATGGGTTTATTGTGAACTGTGTTTTAAACAACATTTGTTCTTTAACCCAATTAACAGTGAAATATAATTTAGTATTTATAAATCTTTTATTAAGATTTAAAAAGAAATTTTCTAAAGTTAAGTTTCCAATTTAATATATTAAATTGGAATTGAGTGGAAATTCAATTTGATAATAATCGAGACCGGCTTCTGTAAAAGAAGGCTGATACTATGTGACAACAAAGAATTTCGCTCGATCTGAATCAGTCACTAAACCGATCTAGACCGTTCGAAACGCCTGATTGTTTTGAGAACACGACAAATTAGAACGCATGCGGAAGAACATTTCATTGTTAATTACAACAGTTCCATCAGAATACAAGAATATACAGAGTATGAATGAATAAATATTACACAGGAATATCAGAGATTTAAATTACATAGCAGAGGAAAAATAATACAACACACAACTAGAAGGAGATATATGGATACAAAGCTTTCCGGATATCATTCCAGCTGTAAACCAGGATCCTATGAACATAAATCTGCAAAACCAAAACTACTATGCTGTGAGAACTAAAACAGTTATTAACCTTTATTTTTAAAGCTAAGTGAATCAAGGGACCACGCCGTATAACACGGAACGGGTTTCCTCCCAAGAATACCAGTGCATAAACAAACAACGCAATGCTAAATAAAGAAAAATGAAGCTATTATAAGACCCAGTTCCCATCACACAATGCAACGCAAGCCGGAGGATAGGGTTTTTACCTTATAGTAGCCAAGAATGCTTGATAAATTTAAAACAAATCATTTGATACTATTATAAGTGCATAATGTATAAAACAATTTCAAATCATAAGTATCAATCATAGACGGCATAAGCGCCCCATCCCACTATGTCGCCATACTAGGCTCTACAAATAAAACCGCAAATGTCACGTATTTGGAAATTGGATTTCCGTCTGTGAACCGAGGCAAAAGATAGTCCTCAACCGATTCGAGACTGTCTAGCCCGAGCCTCAGGAACAGCCGCAACTGCCCCTTGGATCGTTAGGGCTGGTCCACCGATGTAGATTATTATGCCTGAACAATACGTCTCCCTGCCCTATGTGGCGTAAATGAGCCAACAAATGACTCCATCGGACCCGTATCGTCCGATCAAACCGAGGCGCCTCGCAACAACCACATAAGTCAAACTCGTCAGGGCGTGTAAAACCACTGACGCCACATCTAGCTAGAAAGAAACGCATGTCCTCCCTGAGGTCCTCTCCCGTTTTTGGTTCACCACCGGGGTGTGAGGCTCGCAAATCAACGTTACACAAAGCTATGCCACACAGGCCGTGCTTTGATCTTCACCACAAGACTTTGTTTTTTAACAGAAGCCTTGATCAATTGCCACTTAGGCATGCCACACAGGCAATTCACTCCATGTGTTTGATATCCATCAATATATAACCCCTGAGCTCGTACGTCTCAGAGAAGGGCGTTAAGCAAGAGGATAAATTCTCCACCGCCAAACAGATATATATTTAATAGAAATCAATCACACAGACTAAAATCCAATGTCAGACACACAGTCCATTTACAAGTTCGTTCTGGGTCTGAACGAAACCAGAGGCACCTAGTACCCCGCACATCCATCGGTTTCCAAATACGTCTGGACGATCACCAACTGTTTCCATCTTCTTGGGTGTACATCCCAATCAAGATCGTCAATAATCACTCAAACGACGTGGAGACCTCCGGTCTTCGACCACCGTCTTCATCTTCGACTTATCGTCGTATCAGTTATTCGGAATGGGATAAACCCGGTCTTTCCAAATAACTCGCGTATATTTTAAATAAGTGTTACACAAACACAACATAGGCCTCATTTCAATTCATCAGTCATTAACCGTAAATTAATCAAGAGAATAATTCCCCAAATATTAACCTCGAAGGCCGAAACCAACATCAGATCAATATCCAGAAAACCATTCTACTTAGCTAACCGACAGTTAGTTTCTAAATTTCACATTCATAGGGAAAGGTTCCCATTAATTTTATCAAAGATAAATTCCTTGAATTTATTCTTTAATCTTCTTTTGAATTTCGATTCAACTAGTCGGAATTAACGAACCTTACCGAAGTGATCATTTGTTTTAATTTCCCAATCCCAACCTATCCATCCCATGAAGTAAAACTGGTAATACTTCATATCTAACACCACGGTGTTATCGGTAACTTCAATTACCATTTCACGTTCAAATCTAATTAATGATTTAACTATCGCCTGGAGCAAAACTGGTGATACTCCATTCTCGATCATTTCAATCTAATTAAAGATTCATTAAAACTCCACTTAGTTTTAATTTGTGACTGGGTTAAAGAATCAGTGTCATTTAAAAACACGGTTCACGATAAACCCAAAATCATATCACATTTCATTCAGTCCCTAACCGTGAATTAGCAAGTGAGCAGTTCCCTAAGTATTAACCCCGAAGACCGAAAACAACATCAGATCAATACCCCAGAAACCATTCAACTTAACTAATCTCCAGTTAGTTTCTGATTTTCTTAACTCTGTTGGGTCTAAGAACAGTATTATTGAAGATACCGTTCACGACAACCCAAAATCACATTCTATTAATTATCGGGTTAAAGAACAAGTGTTATTTAAAACACTGTTCACGATAAACCCAAAAATCAATACCAATTCAATTCCAATTAAATATTATTTAACTGGTACACTTCATTAAATCTAAATAAAAGATTTAATCTGTTTCTCAACTGGGCTTAAGAACAGTGTTAATGAAGACACCATTCACGACAAACCCAAATCACATTTGATATTAAATACAAGGCTCTGAATAGAAAATATACCGGCTTATATTCAATATCAAATTCTACGACCAACAGATATCGTATTGGAAATAACGATATATATATCTTTCAAATTCCCATAACAATATCTGTATCATCACGAAATCCAACATAGAAACATTCCGAAGACAATTTCGATTCAAATCCATTCCAATAATTATTGGCAATTCTGGTTATTTTCAAAACCATTTCAAATCCAATTTATTTATTTAAAAATAAATAGAATTATAATTCTAGTTCAAAACTAGTTCATTTCGATAAAAATCTATTTTTATCTTTTCAAATATGGAGTTTTTCATCCCAATTCTTTCTAAATCATTTCTTATGATTTTACACAAATTATTACTGTTTTTAATAATTTTATCAAGGCCCGTACAGTCGATTTCCATCAATGGCCATCGAACTGCACTTACAGCGACCTTTTCCAAATTTGATTTGGACATAATTCCAAATCCAACCGTTGGATTTCTAATTTCTAATATTAGTTGGAAAGCTCTTTTCGATACGAACCCAACGGTTCCGGATTTAGAGAATCCGACGATCGGATCTCCCGCAACGTCAATTCAAAGTCAATGGTCGAAATTCGCGGCATGCCGCGGCGCGGTGCGTTCTATTCAGGCCATTATATTATATATATAATACATACTTCGTCGATTTCAATTCAAAACGTTCTTTATAAATCGTTATAAATTCATTTTCAAAACGGTTTCAACTTCATATTCAATTTCCTTATAAATTCGTTTTAAATTCATTTCAAATTGATTTCAATTCAAATTGATTTCTAATTCAATTTCAGTTTGTTTTCAACTCAATTTCAATTCTAATTCATTTATATTCAATTTCAATTCGAATTCATTTATATTCAATTTCTATTCGAATTCATTTCTATTCAATTTAATTCGAATTTCAATTCTTTTCAAAATATCAGATTTTGAAATCACTTTCAATATTCATTATAAAATGAATAAAATCGATATAAATATCGTTCACGTCAAAATGGCGTCAATCTAATCAACACGGCTTCATATATTTCTATTTTTCAAATATTCTATTTCAAATATTTCTTTTTCAAAACTGGAATGAGGCCCAATCAATTACCATATAATGTTAATTATATAGATTTTCTACAACACATATATACAATAACAACGATGAATAATCAACCATCATCCAAAGTGCATTCTACACTGTATAAGCATCGAATATAAATATTTAACGCTTATAACAGTCTGTCAATCAATCGATCGACATACGACTAAACAATCGGGATTAGTGTACGCCAAATATCATCCCAATACCCGTGTGGGGTTTCAAATAATCAAACACAGATTTTATTTGTGTAGTTGGGTGATGGGTAAAATTTATCGTCCCAATCTATATCAGTTAAATGTGTGTATATAAACAAATCGTCTGATTTGTTTATTTTTATTTCATTTCATATACACGTTAAAAATTCTATTTTTAACTATAAAATATTTTCCACTATAAAATATTTTATTTTATTTCTCATCACATTTCATTCAATCAACTACACATCAAAATCAAACAAACAAGCATACAAGCCGTCCATGGTCTGTGGACGATGGGTGTCGGGTGCTACTAAACACCTTCTGCATCCTAGTATATATTTTAACTAGAAAACAATATTTAAAGGTGAGAAGTTCTCACAGAGGGTTCCACTCCTCTATTCTTTATTTCTGGATGGTCTGGATTCTGTTTTGCTGCCGGTCAATTCCATCGCACTCTTATTCACGCTGTTCATAATAAAAATCTCATTTTTATTCCACTATATATATAACAAAAATTAGATTTTTATTTCGCTATATATATATAAAAATTATGTTTTTATATTCTTTATTATTATAAAAATTCTATTTTTATATTCTGTCTACTTCAAGATAAAATAAAGTTCATATTTTTACGTTGCTATAATATATATAAAAATCGAATCTTTTTATATTTAAAAATCTCACCTTTCATATATTAAAAATATTATCTTTTTACTTACAAAAATACGATCTTTCCTTTTATAAAATCAGTTCTTTTGTTATCTAAAAATCCTATCTTTGATTTTGTCTATGTATTAAAACGATTTTTAAATAAAAGAAGATGAATTTCATACAAAATAACTTAAAATAAAATCAAAACAAAAATTAGAAACTTACGGGGTTAATCGGAGGAAGGGGGAAGGTTTTGTTGCTGCCTTGGAGGTGGAGTGTTGTGCTCGCGTGGGGGTGAAGACATGGGTGGCGCAGGTGCAGAGAGGCGACGGTAGGGGTAGGGGGCGGCTGCAGTTGGGCGTCGACGAACTAGGGCTCGCGATTGGGTTGGGGGTGCTCGATTCAGAGGGAGATGGGAGCAAGGGAGCGTCAGAGGGGCTAGGGGAGGATCGATTCGCGGTGGGGTGGCCTGCGCTGGGGCGCGGCGCCGCCGAGGAGGCGGTGACGGCGTCAGCTCGACTGGGAGGCGTGATTTTTGGTTATCCCCTTTTTTTTTCTTTTGAACGATGAGCTAATATAAACGGGGAGAGAGAAAAGGCTTTGGGGGGTGTTTATTAATATATATATATAAATAATAATTTAATATTATTTTTCCCTTTAAAGTTGACTTTTCATACGATCTCGAAATTGGGCCCAGCGACTATCGTTCCTAGGGTAATACCCCCATTCCGAACACAATGGGATATGTCACGTCAGTCAATTCGATTGTTTCGATCTGTTTTTCTCAAATTCAAAATATAAATCAAGATATACTGAATTTGAACTTACATTTCAATATACCGGGGCCACGTACGGACTCTAAAAATTCCCGAAAAATATTTTCTAGCCTCGTATTGACGATATGGTCCTAACAAAACTAGTTTCATCGAATTATGAGAGCTTTTGATAAATGACCATTTTCCAGTCGATTAAAATCAACTGAAACTGGTCAAACGCGTTTTCCTTTGCCACGCTCACATATTGATTCGAAAGATTATGAAATTTGAAACCTAGCAATAACTTGACATCGCAGATCCAACAATAGTGGTTTCGTCGAAATCCGAGGTCGTTTGCAAAATGGCCATTTTTAAGGGCCGAAATTCCATAGCGACTATTCTGAAATTTCAACTGGGCATAACTTTTTACTCCCGCTATGAAATTCCAATCTTTCGGATTCGTTGGAAAGATATTAACAAATAGATTCTAATATTTTTGGTTTCACTAAAATCCGGTTTATTTTGCACCCGGTACATTCAATTGAAATTTGAAATCGAATTATCGAACTACCGCGCCATTTTCAATTCCTTTTATAATTTAAAATAAATATTTATATTCTAACGACGATCTATATAATATATACGTTCGAATTCCATTCAAAATAAATTTCTCGTCGATATTATTTAAAATAATTCATTTTAAATAATCAAAATTCACTAAAATTGCCAAAATAAAAATTTTAAATTGGCCCAGATTTCCGGGTTATTACATACTATATACGGAACTTAAATGGCTTTGCCGTTATTCCATTTATATTATCGGTCTGATACGGAAATTTATATCGGTTATATATTGTTTTAATTTCTGTGAAAATTCCATATTTAATGGATGATGATTTTGGGTTTATCGTGAACAAGGTTTTTAAATGACATTGGTTCTTTAACCCAGTTAAAGATAAGATTAATTTCTTAAAAATAAATAATCATAAAGTAATGATTTTAATATTAAAACAGAATTGGAGTTTTGATGAATCTTTAAAAAGAAAATTAAAGAATAAGATTCAAAAAAATTTGTCTTCGATAAATTGATGGGATCATTTCCCTATTGATATGAATATTTTATTAAAAGAATATTCTGAATTGGAATGAGGCGTATGATGTGTCTTTATAGCACTTGATTTTTATTTATAAAGTACGCGAGTTATTCGGAAAGACTTGGTTTAGCCCATTCTGAATAATTACTACGTCGATTAAGAGTCGAAGATGAAGACTGTGGATGAAGATCGACAATCTTCACATCGAATGGACGACTACTGATGTCTGGCATTGGCTAGCTAGCAGCAAAGGGTTATAGTGGTAGTTTGTCTGGATGTACTTGTTGATTGTTCGGATATGCAAGCACCTCACTTCTGTATTGGACATACGGGATGAGGAATAAGGTGTCCCCGATTTCGTTCAGACCTAGAATGGACTTGTAAATGGATGTGTGTCTGACATTGAATTTCATTCCATGTAAATTAAATTGATTTCTATTTAATATATATCTGTGGTGGCGGAGAATTTATTCTCTTGCTTAACACCCTTCTCCGAGACGTACGAGCTCAGAGGTTATATATTGTTAGTTATCGATCGCATGGCGGGGATTGTCAATGTGGCACGCTAAGATGCAAATGATCAAGTCTTTTTTTGAAAAGCAGAGCCTTGTGGTTGATGATTAAAGCGTAGCCTATTTCGTCATTGCTTTGTGCATAGCGTGACTTCGCAAGCCTCACATCCCGGTATGAGTCAGAAACGGAGCAAGGGAATGTAGGGAGTGCGCACATTTCTTTCTCTCCAGAAGTGGTGTCAGCGACTTACCAGCCCTGACATTTTACTTATGTGGATGATGGAATTTTTTAGGCCTCGGATTTATCGGTCGCCACTGGCCGGATTATTGGTTCAATAGGACCGGGAAGCGTGTGTTCAAGCATAACTAATCCACTAAAGTATTTGTGGACCTGTCCTGCAGTATCCAAGGGTTCGCCAACGTCCAAATCCTACGACATTGCTAGATCGTCTCGAATTAGTAAGGAGATCATTCCTAGCCTTGACTCTAGATGGAAACCCAATTTCCAATACGACATCATGCAGTTTTGATTGTAGAATTAGTATGGTGACATAGTATATGGTAGCTATGCCGTCTATGATTGATGCATTATGATTGAAATATTTTTGAAACATATGTACACTAATAATAGTACCAAATCCGTTTTTATTGTATCATGCATTTTTGACCATTATAAGGTAAAACTCTATCCTTCAGTTTGCGTTGCATTGTGTGATGGGACTTGAGTCTTATAATGGTTTCATTTTTCTAAAAAGCATTGTGTTGTTTAACGATTTACTTTATTTATGCACTGGCAATCCAATGTAGTAAACCCGTTCCGTGTTAGCGGCGTGGTTCTGTGATTAGCCTTATTACTCGTTAAGTTAAATAAAGGTTTCTCGTACCAGTCCCATGACGGACCCGTAGTTTGTTTCACTTTCCAAACTCGGGTGCCCACTTTTCCACATGGGCAGTCGAGTAGCTTATTTTGCAGATATTATTGAGCAGGATTCTAGATCGAAGCTTAGAGCTGTGTCCAGAGCATTGGTAGCCTTCTACTATGTTAATTTAAATTGTTCCGTTGCATTGTATTAAATTTGCTGTAAATTTATCTTTCGCTATATTATATTCAGTGTACTCTGATATATTCGGTGCTCTGATGAAACATTATTATGATGTTTATAAAAGTCTTCTGTTATCTGTTCTGATATGTTGTATTTCCAGAGTTAGCATATTTGGGTTTTTTGAACGGTTTTAGTCGATTTAGCGATCGATTAGGTCCGGGCGAAATCCTTGGTCGTTACAGTTGGTATTAGAGCTCTGATTAGCTCAAATCTTTGGGGTACAACTCATTAGAACTAAACAACAGACTCATCAGAGATTGGAATACTAATATCCAATAAGAATACTCATTAGAGATAGGATCAGTAGTATCCTAGAATGAGAAAACTCATTAGAGTTGGGGTGAGAAATGCCCTAGAATGAGTTGAGAGTGTCAACTATATAATTAACATATTTGTGATTATTTATATATATAATCCAATCTTAGAAAATATGATTTTTGAATGTATAAAAGTTATATATATTTGAAAAGTAATCGACTAATTGATTGATGATTGTGTTGCAATTATTAGTTCAACTAATAGAATTATTGAAACCAAAAAAAGAATGAAAGTTGAGTTGGTTAATTAAACAACTTTGCGCTCTATTCGTTTTCGAGGACGAAAATATTTTAAGTGGGGAGATTGTAACAACCCGGAAATTCATAATCAATTTAAATTTTTTATTTTATAAATTTTAATGGATTTTAAATATTTAAAATGATTTATTTTAAATAATAATGACTAAAAATTTATTTAAATTGAAGTTAGAATGAATATATTTATTTTAATTATAAAAGGAGTAAGAAATAGCGCGGTAATTGAAAATTTGAATTTGAACTTTGATTGACTGTACAGGATGCAAAATAAAATGGATTTTAGTAAAACCAAAAATATTAGAATCTATTTAAAAATATATTTCTATTAAATCTAAAAATTTGAAATTTCATAGCGGGAATCAAAATTTAGTGAAAAACAGCGCTAGTGCATCGGCACGACCTGAATCGTCGTTTAATTAAATATGGCCGTTTTAAATAAATAAAAATGGCGATATATCGTTATAAAATACTATAGACGATATAGAGTGGAAATAAACCAATTTTGTTGTGTTTGCTCGATATGTGATGGTTGAATGTATTTAACATCAAAATTATGACTAAAGAACTAAAATGTGAATGTTGAATAGTCCAACCATATGATAAATTGATTTGAAAATCTAAATATACGTGGGTTATTTGAAAAGGCCGAGTTAATCTCATTTCAAATAATCGATCGACGTTGAGAAGTCGAAGAGTCGAAGACGGTTGAAGATCGACGATCTTCACATTGGATGGATGGGCGCTACTGATGCTCGTGATTGGAGTAGCTACCGTGAAGGAGCTGAAGTAGTAGCCGTCCAGACATACTGTTGATTGTACGGATATGCGAGGAATTGGTGCCTCCGGTTTAGTTCAAACCCAGAACGGACTTGTAAATGGACCGTGTGTCTGATATTGGATTTTGTTATGTGCTGATTGATCTCTGTTAAATATATATCTGTTTGGCGGCGGAGAATTTATTCTCTTGCATAACGCCCTTCTCTAAGACGTACGAGCTCAGAGGTTATGTATTGATAGAAATCAGTGGCATGGAGTGGATTGCCTGTGTGGCACGCCTAAGTGGCATATGATCAAGGCTTCTGTTGCAAAGAAAAGTCTTGTGGTTGATGATCAAAGCATGGTCTGTGTGACGTAGCTTTGTGTATAACGTGAATTCGCGAGCCTCACACCCCGGTATGAGTCAAAAACGGGAGACGGACCGCTTGGAGAGCACGACATTTCTTTCTAGCTAAGTTGGTGTCAGTGACCTACCAGCCCTGACATTATATATACTTTTCACCTGTGTGGTTGTTGGAATGAGAGGCGCCTCGATTATAGGTCTGTAAGGATCGGGAAACGTGTGTTCAGGAATAACTAATCCTCAAAAGTAAGAGAGGACCGGCCCAGCCGATTCCAAGGATCATAGTGGGGTCCTGGGACATTTGCTAGAGTGTCTCGAACGGAGAGGAGCTTGCCCCTTGCCTCGACTCATGAAGGAATACAATTTCCAATATGAAATATGCGGACGTGATTGTATTACTAGTATGGCGACATAGTAGATGGTAGCTATGCCGCCTAGGATTGATATTTATGATTGAATTTGCTTTTGAAAACATATATGCACTAGTAATAATATCAAACACTTTTGTTTTATTCGTATGAAGCATTTTTGGCCATTATAAGGTAAAACTCTATCCTCCGGCTTGCGTTGCATTGTGTGATGGGACCTGAGTCTTATAATGGCTTCATTTTATTAAAAGCATTGCGATGATTTAATCATTTACTTTATTTCATGCACTAACACTCATTGGAGTAAACCCGTTCCGCGAAAGTGGCGTGGTCCTTTGATTTGCCTTATTATTGTTGTTAATAAGTTTGGTAGATTTATCATAACAGTCCCATGATTGACTCGTAGTTTGTTTCACCTTGCAAACTCGGGTGCCCTCATTTTCACACAAGCAGCCTAGTTACAAGTATCTGGCGCACTTTTGGCTCATGGCGAGGCTTGACTACACTGTGCTGACTTTGACTCTCTCCGCCATTATAGTATATGTATTATGATTCCGCCATTGGCGATGTAGACTGATATTTATTTTGTGCACTCTTTATGTATGATTCCGCCTCTGGCGATGGTGACTGATTATGTATTATTATGCACTAAGTTGTATCCTGCACTATGCTCTCTGAAGTAGTGATATCTATTTGATTCCGCTGTCATATGTGTGTAAATTATCCTATTTTATGTTTATGCTATTATCTGTGGTCTGCTAATGATGATTGATGTGTTATATTCCAATGATTATCCTTAACACCATGTCATGGGGTTTTGGGATCGCCACAGCTGGTATCAGAGCTTTGGTTAACCTTAGTTCTGGAGTCTAACACATTAAACACTTCGTCAAAATAGAATTAGTAGTATTCTAAGGCGAGTAGCTCATTAGAGATAGGACTAGTAAAGTCCTAGAATGAGCCAAGCAGAATAGCTAAAACAATTTGATCAGTCCATCATTATCTTTCCTTAAATTTTCTGCTTAACCATGCAATAAATTATCGTTTCTGTAAGCTGACTCTTTTTTTGCTTGTACATAACTTGAAAAATGGCTACCCGAGCAGCCGCCGCTAGAGGAGGTCGTGCTGGCCGTGGCAGAGGAAGAGGTCCCAGTAGAAGAAGGACCTTTGATACAACCCCCGGCCGCTCAATACTTCGAGCTGGACCGCGTAGCTAAGAGATGCAAAAACCTAGGAGGCAAGACCTTCTCGGGAACTGGCACAGTAATAGAGGCCCTTGCATGGCTCAAAACATGCGAGAAAATACTAGAAGGCCTAAGGCTTGGACATCAAGATAAAGCTATTATGGGTGCCTGGCTTATGCAGGAACAAGCTGAACTATGGTGGGAATATCTCACCGCCAGGAATAGAGAAGCTGGAAGAACCTGGGACGGATTTAAAGAAATCTTCAAAGAGAAATATGTCCCGGAACATGCCCTAGAACGATGCACGATGATTTCGCCAACCTCCAGCAGGGGGATCTTTCAGTGCAGGATTATCTGAATAAATTTACACAGTTGTCACCCTATGCTCCAGAGCTTGTCGCCACTGCAAAGTCCAAGAATAAGAGGTTTATCCTCGGGCTGAAGCGACAATATCATGATAGAGCCATGGCCCACGTCAAGCTGGGATTTAATGAATTGGTGGAAATGACATGCAACTACGAAGACCTTGACCAAAGGCACCTGGAGCAGGACCGCGCTAAAAGCCAAGCCGGAAACAAACGCAAGCCTGCGATGAATCAAGCTGAGTCAAGCCAAGCAGCATCCTCGAAACCACAGACTGGCAGGCCGCCAAGAGGAAGCTACTATAACTGTGGCAAGATGGGGCACTTCTCTAATGTGTGCACAGCCCCGAAGTGGCAGAAGACAAATTCACAAGGTTCAAGCCAGGGTTCTCAGAACCCTCGCTCCTGCTTTAATTGCCGCAAGACGGATCATCTTGTCAAAGACTGTCCTTTGCTGAAGAAGGCCGCAGTAGCTCATGTCTATGACGGGTCGAGCCCGCCAGCTGCTTCCGAAGGAGCAGGTAAACCCGATGTTTTGGGAGGTACCCTTACAATTAAAAATATTCCTGTCTCTGTATTGTTTGACACGGGTGCATCGCGTAGTTTTATTGCTAGTAACACAGTGCACAAATTAAAGTTAAAACAGAGAAAGCTTAAAGAATCGGTGGAAGTACATAACCCGATAGGGGGTTCTATTATTCTCAGTTCGTGTTGTAAGGTGCCTACTTCTTTCTCCCGATACCAGTTTCCTTTCAATCTAGTCATTATGGATTTTCCCGAATTCGATATCATTCTCGGGCTTGATTGGTTAACGAAATATGAAGCCGAAGTAAAGTGTGCGGAAAGAATCGTTAAAATTCGAATGAAGCTTGGATATATTACAGTACCATGTCATGGTTCGAATCCAGATAGAGAAGAATTTTGGTCTGCGTTAGAAGTTATCCCCACTTCCATAGAAAAGATTCCGATTGTTAGAAACTATGTGGATGTGTTTGAAGAAGTCGAAAACTTACCTCCGCAAAGAGAAATAGAATTCAGAATCAATCTAATTCCCAATGCCAGACCAGTGGTACATCCAATTCGCAGAATGACTCCAAAGGAAAAAGAAGAATTAGGCGATCAAACTCGTCAACTATTGTGGAAGGGTCTAATCAGACCTAGCTTTTCTAATTGGGGTGCACCTATTGTGTTTGTCCGAAAGTCAGACGGTACTCTTCGATTGTGCGTTGATTACCGAGACCTCAACAAACAGACGCTCAAAAATAAATACCCATTACCCCGCATCGATGAACTGCTAGACCAATTAAATTGGGCGAGAGTATTTTCCCGAATGGACCTAGCTACAGGTTTTCATCAATTGAAAATAGCAGAGGAGTGTGTTCCTTTGACCGCTTTCATAGGTCCAGACATATTTTATGAATGGTTAGTAATGTCGTTCGGCCTGTGCAACGCTCTAGCATACTTTGTCGATCTAATGAATAGAGTGTTCAGGGGAGTTCTGAATAAATTTGTCCTCGTATTCATCGATGATATTTTAATCTACTCCAAATCAAAACCCGAGCATGAAAAACACTTAGAACAAGTATTGGAGATTCTAAGAAAGAACGTCTTCAAAGCCAAATTCTCTAAATATGTCTTCTGGCAAGTAGAAGTGAAGTTTCTTGGCTATGTTGTGTCAAAGAAAGGGAATTCTGTAGATCCAAGCAAAATAACAGCGATTCAAGACTGGAAACAACCCACTACACCCACAGAGGTTAGAAGTTTTATGGGGTTGGCTAGTTATTATCGAAAGTTCGTTAAGGATTTTTCGAAGATATCTGGTCCGTTAACGAAGCTCACGAAGAAGCATGAGAAATTTAAGTGGACTTCCGACTGTGAAGAAGCTTTCCAGGAATTGAAATCGAAACTAACAACTGCTCCAGTGTTAACCATTATTGATGGCAATCAGGATTTGACGGTTTGGACAGATGCTTCTATTAGGGGTCTTGGTGCAGTGTTAATGCAAAGAGGCCAAGTAGTCGCTTATGCAAGCCGCCAACTGAAACCGCATGAGAAGAATTATGTAACTCATGATCTTGAGTTGCTAGCCATTGTTTTTGCATTGAAAATCTAGAGGCATTATTTATTGGGCGAGAAATTTGTACTGTACACAGACCATCAATCATTGAAGTATTTATACACCCAGAAAGATCTGAATTTGAGACAGCAGCGTTGGCTAGAATTTCTTGCAGTGTATGATCTTGATATCCTGTATACGCCGGGAAAGGCTAACGTTGTTGCGGATGCGCTAAGTAGAAAAACCGCAATCATTGCCAATCTTATAATTACGCCTGGCTTGATTGATAAGATATGTGCTCTCCAGAGGAATGATTATTTCATTCAAAGGATCAGAGGGAGAATCCAAAACGGAGAGCCCTCAAGTTTTCAGATAGATAAAGAAGAAGTTCTGAGACTGAAAGGGAGAATATGTGTTCCCAACATTCCTGAGCTCAAAAGAGAAGTGCTAGATGAATGCCATAAATCCAAAATTTGCATTCATCCTGGTGTGAGTAAAATGTACAACGATATCAAATGCACTTTCTGGTGGAAGGCAATGAAGAGGGATATTTCTTTGTATGTTAGCAGATGCCCTACTTGTCAATTAGTAAAGAGCGACCAACGGAAGCAAGCTGGATTGCTGCAACCGTTGGAAGTCCCAGGTTGAAAATGGGAACAGATTTCCATGGATTTCATAGATGGTTTGCCGTGAACCAGGAAAGGTAATGACAACATTTGGGTAATCGTAGATCGCTTCACGAAGACTGCCCATTTCATACCTGTCAGATCCAATAGAACCGCTCAAAGTCTAGCACAGATATATTTCAAAGAAATCGTTAAGCTGCATGGAATTCCCATCAGCATAGTCAGTGATAGAGACCCAATATTTGCTAGCAAATTCTGGGAGGCATTCTAGACAGAATTGGGAATGAAACTGAATATGAGCACCGCCTATCACCCTCAAACAGATGGCCAAACTAAGCGGGTGAATAGAATTCTAGAAGATTTATTGCGGGCTTGTATAGTTGATTTTGGTGGGTCATGGGAAGATCACTTGCATTTGGCAGAATTCTCATATAACAATAGCTATCAAGCAAGTTTGGGAATGTCGCCATTTGAAGCATTATATGGCAGACCGTGCAGATCTCCAGCATGTTGGGTGGAACCTGGCAATAGACTTGTGTTAGGACCCGATATGATTAGAGAAGCATCTGATAAAGTCGACTTCATCAAAAAGCGATTGAGAACCGCACAAAGCCGACAGAAAAGTTATGCAGATTCTAGAAGAAGAGATTTGACATTTGCTGTTTGTGACCATGTTTATTTGAAGGTTTCTCCGATAAGAGGAGTAATCAGATTTGGCAAAACTGGGAAGTTGGCACCGAGATTTATTGGTCCCTTTCCTATACTCGAACGAATTGGAACTCTTGTTATAGGGTTCAATTACCAGATTGGTTGCCTGGAGTGCATGATGTATTTCACGTATCTCAACTTAGAAGACATGTGCATGATCCGGATCTTGTTGTAGAAGAAGCAGCGCAACAGGATATTGACATAACTCCAGAATTAGCAGTCAGAAGAGAGCCATTAAAGATTGTTGGCAAAGAAACTAGAGAACTAAGAAGCAAAAAGGTTCATTTAGTTAAAGTGCAGTGGAGTAGTGATCCTAGAGATTGTACTTGGGAGACTGAGGAAAGCATTAAGCAAGCTTACCCCAAATGCAGAGTGGACATCTCTGACTAACTCCAGTGCAAGGTACCTTTACAATACTTTGCATTTACATTTTGTTTCCTACTTTACTGTTATTTCCTTTTCGGGGATGAAAAGTTTTAAGTGGGGGAGATTGTAACAACCCGGAAAATACGAGCCAATTTAAAATTTTTAAATTGGTTATTTCAAAGGAATTTGAACAATTGAAATAGAATATTTCAATAAAATAGTGAATTAGAAATAGTGAGCCAGTTTGAAAATTTGAATTCAAACTTTGACTGACTGTGCAGGGTGGAAAATATAACGGATTTTAGTGAAACTAAAAATATTTAAATCTGTTTATCAATACCTTTCTAACGAATCTGAAAAATCGAAGTTTCATAAAAGGAATCAAAAGTTATGGCCGAATGAATTTTCAGAAAGGTCGCTATATAGAATATATAGCCCTGGAAAATAGATATTTTGCAAACGACCTCGGAATTCGACGAAACCACTTTTGTTAGGTCCGGGATGTCAAACTATTGCTAGGTTTCAAATTTCATAATTTTTGAAGCTAGTATGTGAGCGTGGCAAAAGAAAATGTGTTTGGTCAATTTCTGTTAAATTGGATCGACCAGAAAATGGCCATTTTTCAAACGATTTCAGAATTCGACAAAACTAGTTTTGTTGGGACCGTAGCATCAAAACATAGCTAGATTTATTTTTCTGGAATTTTTTGAATCAGTTTGTGGCCCTGGCAAATTGAAATGTACGTTCAAAGTTTAGAATTAAATTTTTTATACATTAATTTAAAGAATAACTGAATGTAACAGTCGAATTGGCCAACGAAACATATCCCATTGTGTCCGGGATGGGGGTAATTAGCTAGGGACGACAGTCGTTGGGTTTGAATTGGTGTCCGTGTGGAGAAACACTATTTAAAGATTTATTAAAACTATGGGCCAATCAGAATTTTCATTCATTATTTAAAAAAAACGTTAGAAACCCTCTTTCTCTCTCGACCTACGGCGGAAACCCGTTTGATTCTTCCCAGCCAAACCGCCGCCGCCACAGGCGATTCCAGCCGCCTCCTCCTACACCAGTCGACGCGCCTCCCTCCCCTCTTCCAATCCGACCCTACCCCGACCCCTATCGCCTCCTCCTTCGCCAGTAACGTCGACCCAAAGTCGACCACCTCCCAGCGCCGCCACGTGCGCCACCGACCACCGAACCACCTCAAACCACCCTGCGCCGACTTCCCTCTCCTCCCTCTTCCACGTCATCACCTCTGAACATCCCATCATGCCTCGGTTTTCGCGAAAACTACAACCCTAGTTTTGAACCATCGATAAAGGTGAGTTCTTTTTGATGTTTTCACTTTAAAAAATCATATCTTTATGGTGTGCTTGACGAAATTCGATGAAACAGGAAATATCGGGACCGCAAGGAAGCTCTCTACCACATAGAAGAGACCGCGGATTTTTCTGAGTCATCTACGATTTTTAGCACTCCGAAAACCAATGTGAGAAATCTAAATTAAATGAATTTGAATGGAAAATTTCGTGTATAAATTATATAAGCGAAATATAAATTATACACGTGTTGTATACCTCATGTACATGCGTTGTGTAAGCTATATAAGCGAAGTATGAATTATACATGCATAGAATAATTGATATATGTGTTGAAATGCAAGTGAAATATAGCAATAATATATATATACTCCCCTTGTCCACAAACCATGGACGATATTTATTGTTGTGAATTGGTGTGAAATATTGGATGAAAAATGCGAATGGTTGAATAATTGTTTGTGGTTGATATTGATTGGTTGTGGTTGAAAAATACCCATTGGTGATTGAAAAGAATTGGAAATAATTATGGAAATAAAAATAAAACATGCCGCCTGCGTGCGAATTAGATGCATGAATCCCCATTGTCAAAAACTGCGAGGTTTTAAGGTAGAGCGAGGAGCCGTACTAGGGACGGTGCCGGTTTTAACTACCCTACCGTTATGCTGCCGAAATTTTGAATAACATTCTTGTGTTAGAATTATTTTCATATGTTGAAATTATCTATATGCGTTGAAATTAAAGTCATGTGTTGAAACTATATCCATGTGTGGAAATGCTCATGTGTTGAGAAGTGATGTGTGAAAATTAAATTCATGTGTGAACGAATGAAGTGTTTAAATAATAAAAATCACATTTCTATATTATATATGAAGTATGTAAAATATTCGCATTATATATAAATAGTTTCAATAATAAAAATTTCACCTTTCTTATATGAACAACATATATAAAATATCCATGTGTGGAGGTGCTCATGTGTTGAGAAATGTGTGTATTGGAAAAGTTCATGTATTTAATAAAAAGAACAAACAATAAAAATTACATTTTTACTGAAACTATAAAGTGTTGAAAACATCCATTTGTTGAATAAATATTTTAAATGATAAAAATATCATTTTTATCATATATGTGATATGCTAAAGATATGCGAGCGTTGAAATAAATATTTGTGAAAGGAATATTATTTTTAACATGCATAGGAACTAAATAAAATAGTCATGTGTTGGAATATATTTTAGTTCGCCAAAATTATCATCTTTGAAATGTGAAGTGTTAAAAATAGCCACTTGTTCAAATAAATATGCATGAGTTGAAATATTCATTAATTAGCTAATGATATGATTTTTGCCTATGCATGCAACATTAGAATGAATGGTGTCTTTAAACCAAAGTGAATCAAATATGAAGTTGAATGGAAAATGATAAGTGATAAGAATTTCATATATGTACATGCATATTTATTTAACAGGTTATAGCAAAGAGGCTAGAGAAGAGGAATAAAATTTTGTGCCCGACAAATAGGTTCACGTTTACTGTTTTGTTTGGATGTTGATTTTATGACCCTGTTGGCTAGCCGCTTGGCTTTTTCTTTTTCTTTTTGACATGAGACGCCCATGTGGCTATTTGGGAATTTTCCCAGCCCCTCCCGTACAAAGGAGGTTATGGAAAAATTTTCCAAAATTTAAAGGCGTTAGTGAAATATTTGAAGTGAAAACGATATTGAAATCGTCTAATGAACTATATTTATATAAATATATAAATATAAATAAAATTATAACAAAACGTGGCCGTGTAGTTCGTGTTTTGAAACCGTGATTTCAAACGACTAGTGCGGGAAATCCGACCATTGGATTTTTCCGAAACCGCAACCGTTGGGTTCGCCTTGGAAATATCTTTCCAACGGTACCGACGTTGTAAAGATCCGACGGTTGGATTGTCTGGAATGTTTAATTCAAATCTGAAGAAAAACAGCACCAGAAACGATTATATATATATGTATATAAATATAATTAAATTAAATCGAATAACGACGCTGCAGTTCGTAATTTGAAATCGTAACTTCAAACGACGAGTGTGGAAGATCCGACCGTCGGATTTTTCCGAAACTGAAACCGTTGGATTCGTTTTGAAATAATCTTTCTAATGATATAAAATTTGTGAAGATCCAACGGTTAGATTTTCAGATATGTGTAAAACAAATTTAGTGAAAAACAGCGCCAGTGCATCGGCACGACCTGAATCGTCGTTTAATTAAATATGGCCGTTTTAAATAAATAAAAATGGCGATATATCGTTATAAAATACTATAGATGATATAGAGTGGAAATAAACCAATTTTGTTGTGTTTGCTTGATATGTGATGGTTGAATGTATTTAACATGAAAATTATAACTAAAGAACTGAAATGTGAATGTTGAATAGTCCAACCATGTGATAAATTGATTTGAAAATCTAAATATACGTGGGTTATTTGAAAAGGCCGAGTTAATCTCATTTCAAATAATCGATCGACGTTGAGAAGTTGAAGAGTCGAAGACGGTTGAAGACCGACGATCTTCACATTGGATGGATGGGTGCTACTGATGCTCGTGATTGGAGTAGCTACCGTGAAGGAGCTGAAGTAGTAGCCGTCCAGACATACTGTTGATTGTACGGATATGCGAGGAATTGGTGCCTCCGGTTTCGTTCAAACCCAGAACGGACTTGTAAATGGACTGTGTGTCTGACATTGGATTTTGTTCTGTGCTGATTGATCTCTGTTAAATATATATCTGTTTGGCGGCGGAGAATTTATTCTCTTGCTTAACGCCCTTCTCTGAGACGTACGAGCTCAGAGGTTATGTATTGATAGAAATCAGTCGCATGGAGTGGATTGCCTGTGTGGCACGCCTAAGTGGCATATGATCAAGGCTTCTGTTGCAAAGCAAAGTCTTGTGGTTGATGATCAAAGCATGGTCTGTGTGACGTAGCTTTGTGTATAACGTGAATTCGCGAGCCTCACACCCCGGTATGAGTCAAAAACGGGAGACGGACCGCTGGGAGAGCACGACGTTTCTTTCTAGCTAAGGTGGTGTCAGTGACCTACCAGCCCTGACATTATATATACTTTTCACATGTGTGGTTGTTGGAATGAGAGGCGCCTCGATTATAGGTCTGTAAGGACCGGGAAATGCGTGTTCAGGAATAACTAATCCTCAAAAGTAAGAGAGGACCGGCCCAGCCGATTCCAAGGATCATAGTGGGGTCCTGGGACATTTGCTAGAGTGTCTCGAACGGAGAGGAGCTTGCCCCTTGCCTCGACTCATGAAGGAATCCAATTTCCAATACGAAATATGCGGACGTGATTGTATTACTAGTATGGCGACATAGTAGATGGTAGCTATGCCGCCTAGGATTGATATTTATGATTGAATTTACTTTCGAAAACATATATGCACTAGTAATAATATCAAACACTTTTGTTTTATTCGTATGAAGCATTTTTGGCCATTATAAGGTAAAACTCTATCCTCCGGCTTGCGTTGCATTGTGTGATGGGACCCGAGTCTTATAATGGCTTAATTTTATAAAAAGCATTGCGATGATTTAATCATTTACTTTATTTCATGCACTAGCACTCATTGGAGTAAACCCGTTCCGCGAAAGTGGCATGATCCTTTGATTTTCCTTATTATTGTTGTTAATAAGTTAGGTAGATTTCTCATACCAGTCCCATGACTGACTCGTAGTTTGTTTCACCTTGCAAACTCGGGTGCCCTCATTTTTCACACGGGCAGCCTAGTTACAGGTATCTGGCGCACTTTTGGCTCATGGCGAGGCTTGACTACACTGTGCTGACTTTGACTCTCTCTACCATTATAGTATATGTATTATGATTCCGCCATTGGCGATGTAGACTGATATTTATTTTGTGTACTCTTTATGTATGATTCTGCCTCTGGCGATGGTGACTGATTATGTATTATTATGCACTAAGTTGTATCCTGCACTGTGCTCTCTGAAGTAGTGATATCTATATGATTCCGCTGTCATATGTGTGTAAATTATCCTATTTTATGTTTATGTTATTATCTGTGATCTGCTAATGATGATTGATTTGTTATATTCCAATGATTATCCTTAGCACCGTGTCACGGGGTTTTGGGATCGCCACATATACGGCCGATTTTCTCCCAATTCAATCCTTTAAATTCTTCTAGTTTCGATCGAATTACATCATAGATTCAAAACAAACGGTATTGAGATTTTCAAGCTCTACTTATATGTACGGTTATGATCAAGATTAATGGCGTATTGCGTTCATATTTGGGCTTCAAAGTGCCAACGTTTGGAGGCGATTTAGTGGAGCTGGGGGCCCGCGAGTTCATCATCGCGGCCAGCATGGGAAGGCGGAGCTCATGGTGAACTCCGATCTGGTGCAGGCGGCATGTGGAGGGATCGGTGGCCAGCCCTAGATTAAAGCACGGTTCGATTTGTATCCTGGCAAGACGTTGAAGAAGGGGTTTAATGGAAGGTTAATTAACTGATTAGATATTTAATTATTTTAATAAAAAGGATTAAAGTTTGAACATTCGTATTTTCTTCGAATCAAAACAGAATTTGATGTGGTCGGAAGCATTAGAATCGTAATTTCAAACTCTACAGCATGAAAAAGGCCAAATCTGAAACGGGGTACTTTGAAAATTCAAACAAAAAGAAAGGTGAGAATCTGATTTAATAATTAAATTAAATTTTAATTATTTTTATCGCTTTTAAAATCAATGTATGTATGTTATTGATTAGGATCTGCGATGTTTGTAAATTAGAATTTATTTATTATTGTTTGTGGTATATTCTGATTTGTTAGAACTACGATGAAATCTCATGTTTTACTGAATTTCTAATTTACGTTAAAATTCAGATCTGAAAATATCTTTTATTTCAAATCTGTGGATGTTAATTAAAATTTTTATTCATAAATATGAAATCATTCTTCTATCATCCGGATCTACTTTCCGTTATCCAAATCTATGTCTTTCTTCATAGATTCATGTGTACAGATTTGGTTTAAATAAAAATTTTAATTTTATTTTTTATCCATAAATAATGATTTGTTTTATTCATATAAATATAGTTTTTGTTGAATACATAAATTTGGGATAAATATTAAGAATAAAGATTAAGAATAAAGATTTCATCTTTATTTATTTCGTGAACAGAAAATTTCTTGAGATTAAAGATTCCATCTTTGATATGATTTTGAACACAGAATTTGATCAATGATGAAAATTTACATTTTATTGTTTTTCATGTACATGAGTTTTTATGAAATTGAGATTTGTAAAAAAAATCATTTTCGTTGTTTACATTAAAATATCATTATATTTGATTACATAAAATATGGTTTTTTTAAACTTAAATTTGTTTCAACCAAAAATGAACATATTTTGGGGTGAATTTGTTTCAACTAAAGATAACATATTTTCGTGTCAATTTGTTCAAAATTAAAAGAACACATTTTTATTTAATATAAATGAAATGTTTATGATAAAAAGATCATACTTTTATTGTTGATTAGTTACAATAAAAAGAATAGTTATAAAAGATCATGTTTTTATTGTCGATTAGTTACAAAAAAAATAATAGTTATAAAAGATCATATTTTTATTATCGATTAGTTACAATAAAAAGTATAGTTATTATAGTTTTTTAATGTGATTTCATTAAAATAAAAGGAATAGAATATAAATTTCACATTTTTGTTGCCATTCGTTTTGCAATAAAAGATTAGAATTGGAATAAAAGATTTCATTTTTATTTTCAGTTAGTTACAAATATTAGAATTAGAATAAAAGATTTCATTTTTATTTTCAATTAGTTACAATGAAATAGAGTTGAGATTGAAAAGTAACATTTTTATTGTCATTTTATATACAATAAAAAGTGTAGATGAAAAAGTAACATTTTTATTGTCATTTTATATGTAATAAAAGGAATGGATTTAAAGTAACATTTTTTTATTGTCAATTTAGTTACAATAAAAAGAATAGATTTAAAAATAACATTTTTATTGCCAAGTTAGGTACAAATAAAAGAATTGATACGAAAGAAACATTTTTATTGTCACTTTAGTTGTAATGAAAATATAAGATTTAAAGGTATCGTTTTGTTGACATTTTATATGCAACAAAAATAGAAGAGTTGAAAGTATCATTTTTGTTGTCATTTTATATGAAATAAAAATAGTCATTTTTGTCAAACATGTTAGTTGAAATAAAAATAACATTTATATCAAAACATGATTATTGAAATAAAAATATAGATTTTTGTCAAAACATGTAAATTGAAATAAAAGTTATCATTGTGTCAAAACATGTTATTGAGAAAAAATTAACATTTGTGTCAAAAAAGATTAGAATAAGAAGTTTAGAATAAAAAGAATTAAATAAAAATATAAAAAAAGTTATCACCTTTGCTAAATAATTTAGCAAAACAAACATTATCATTTTTGTCGCATTAGATTTGTCAAAACAAACATTTTCAATTTGTCGCATTAGAATTGTTAAATGAACACTAGCATCTTTGTCAATATAGAATAGTCAAACAAAAATATTTATTTTTTTCAATATAGAATAGTTAAACAAAAATATTCATTTTTGGTCATTATAGTTTAATTGAACAAAAACATTCAATTTTGTCAATTGGTATAGTTGAAATAAAAACATTCAGTTTCGTCAAATTAGAATTGTTGAACAAAACATGCATTTTGTCAAAACACATTAATTAAAACAAAATACCCATTTTTGTCAAAACACAATAATTAAAACCAAATTTGTCACTTTTGTCAAAATGTAACCGTTGAAACAAAATTGGCCTTTTTGTCAAAATATAATTGTTAAAGCCAAACATAAACATTTTTGTCAAATTAGTGTAATTGAAAAAAAAAATTACATTTTGTGAAATATGAGGGTTGAAAACAAAATTTACATTTTTGTTAATTAGATTTGAAATAAAATAAAAATTACATTTTTGTTAAATAAAAGAGTTAGACACAAATAGCATTTTTGTTAAATAGGTTTGTGTTACAACAAAAAGATTCATTTTGATAAAATAGAATTGTCAGCAAAACGGATGTATCACTTTTTGTTGAAATAGAATTTATATTGCAAATATAAAAATCATTTTTATTTGCAAAACATACGTTAGAATTTGTATGTGAAATAAAGAATCATTTGCATTGTCACAACACACCTTAGAATTTGTATATAAGTAAAAGTGACATTTTAATGTGTTAATGTATACATTAAAGTTGCATGCAATTTAAAATAAAACATGTTTAGGTGTTAGGTTATACATTGGAAATATAAATAAATAAAATTATCTCTTTTTTTGTTAAAATTAAAGATAGAAATTTGCATACAAATAAAGAAAAATGAAAATTATCTTTTCATTTGTCATTAGCAATAATGTCATATAAATAAATTACATTCTATTAGACATTAGAAATGTATAGGGAAATTATACGAGTAAACTATATTTTAATTCGACATTAGAAATAAAATAACATGTTTTGTTCATTATCATCAACATGTTAGCAGAATTAAAATTGGTTAAATTCATTGACCAATTATTTATTTTTATGAACTGTTGTTGGCTGAAAACCCCACACGGGTATTGGGATGATACTTGACATACACTAGTCCCAATATTTAGTTGTATGTCGATCGATAGATTAACAGGCTGAGAGACGACCCCAAACCCCGTACTGACGGTGGCAAGGGTAATCTTTGGAATATAACACAGAAACAGATAATAGCATAACAGAAATAAATAAATACATCAGATAATGCACAATAGAATATACTGGATAAACGTAATCATCAGAGTTACACAGTATACAGGATCTTACTTAGTACAAATACAGTTCAGCTATACATATATGTCTACAGCGGAAAAACAAACATAATGTACAATAGGAGCTGAACAACATAAAAAGAGATAAATGATAGAATCCATCTTCAGCTCCAGCTATCCAGAGAAAGCCAGCTAAAACCTGAATACAAGGCTGCCCGTGTAGAAAAAGGGGCACCCGAATTTGAAAGTGAAACACACTACGAGTCAGTCATGGGACTGGTATGAGATATCTACTCAACACATTTATAATATGGCTAATCACAGGACCACGCCACTTTGGTGGAACAGGTTTACTCCATTGGATTGCCAGTGCTTTAAAAACAAATCTTTCTTTTAAACGTCGCAATGCTTTTTATAAAAATGAAGCCATTATAAGACTCAGTTCCCATCACACAATGCAACGCAAAACCGGAGGATAGAGTTTTACCTTATAATGGCCAAAATATGCTTGATACGAATTAAACAAAAGCATTTGATATTATTACTAGTGTTTAACTGTTTCAAAAACAATTTCAAATCATAACTATCAATCATAGACGACATTAATGCCCCAAACCACTATGTCGCCATATATAGGTATACAATCAAAACCACACAGTCACGTATTTGGAAATTGGATTTCCGTCATGAACCAAGGCAAAAGATAGTCCTTACCAAATTCGAGACAATCTAGCCCATCTCTCAGGCACAGCCGCAACCGTACCTTGGATCGTCAGGGCCGGTCCACACGAAGTGGATTATAATGCCTGAACAATGCGTTCCTCCGCCTTTTGGGGCGTAAATGAGCCAACGAATGACTCCATCGGTCCCGAATCGACCGATATTTCTGAGGCGCCTCGCAACAGTAACAACCACATAAGTCAAACTCGTCAGGGCGTGTAAAACCACCGACGCCACTTCTAGCTAGAAAGAAAACGCACGTCCCCCTGAGGTCCTCTCCCGTTTCTGGTTCATACCGGGGTGTGAGGCTAGCGAATTCACGTTATACACAAAGCTACGCCACACAGGCGGTGCTTTGATCATCACCACAAGACTTTGCTTTTCAACAAAAGCCTTGATCACTGCATCTTAACATGTCACACAGGAAATTCATGCCATGCAACTGATAGCTATCAATCACACAGAATAAATTCCAATGTCAGACACACAGTCCATTTACAAGTCCGTCCTGGGTCTGAACGAAGCCTGAGGCACTATATACCTCGCAAACCCATCGACCTCCACGTATGTCTGGACGATCACAACTAATTATCCATATTTCGGGATGCCTCCCAATCAGGACATCAGTTACCATCCAAACGAGGTGAAGATCTCCGGTCTTCGACCACCGTCTTCATCTTCGATTTCTTATCGTCGATTCAGTTATTCAGAATGGGATAAACCCGGTCTTTCTGAGCAACTCGCGTATATGATAAACAAGTGCAACACAAATACACATACGCATCATTTCAGTTCATTAGTTACTAACCGTCAATCAGTAAGAGAACGATTTCCTAAATATTAACCCCGAAGGCCGAAACCAACATCAGATCAAAATCCAGGAAACCATTCGACTTAGCTAACCTTCAATTAGTTTCTAAATTTCACATCCATATAGTTTATAATATTTTATAACGATTTATCGCCATTTTTATTTATTTTAAAATAGCCAATTTATTCAAACGACGCTTCGGGCCATAACGCGGCCGTGGCGCTGTTTTTCTTCAGATTTGATTTACACATATCTGAAAATCTAACCGTTGGATCTTCACAAAATTTACATCATTAGAAAGATCTTTTCAAAACAAATCCAACGGTTCCAGTTTCGGGAAAATCCGACGGTCGGATCTCCCGGTACAATCGTTTGAAGTTTCGATTTCAAAATACGAACTGCAGCGTCGTTATTCGATTTAATATAATTATATATATATATATATATATATATATAATCGATTCTGGCACTGTTTTTCTTCAGATTTGAATTAAACATTCCAGACAATCCAACCGTTGGATTTTTACAAAGTTGGTGCCATTAGAAAGATATTTCCAAAGCGAACCCAACGGTTGCGGTTTCGGGAAAATCCGATGGTCGGATCTCCCGCACTAATCGTTTGAAATCACGGTTTCAAAATACGAGCTGCCGCTTCGTTATTCGATATATTTCAATTCTATTTATATATATATATCGATTCTTCGATTTCAAAACTATATGGTTTTCATACATTTAATAAAAATGATATTTTTATCTAACTGTCTTCTATTTCAACACTTCACTATTTTTCATAATTCATGTACATAATAAAAATGTGATTTTTAATGTAAAACAATTTATTTCAAAACACGACTATTTTATATAGTTCATATAAATGATAAAAATATGATTTTTATTATAAAACAATTTCTTTCAAAACACGACTATTTTATATAGTTCATAAAGATGATAAAAATATGATTTTTATTATAAAACAATTTATTTCAAAATATGAATACCATTCAACACATGAATTTCAATTCAACGAATGAATTTCGATTCAACACACGAAGGTTTTCTGTAGTTTATATATATAGATAAAAAGGCGATTTTTATATTTAAAACACGAATACCATTCAACACATTAATTTCTATCCAACGAATGAATATCGATTCAACACATGAAGGTTATCTATAGTTTATATATATAGTGTAAAAATGTGATTTTTATATTTAAAACACGAATACCATTCAACACATGAATTTCTATCCAACGAATGAATATCGATTCAACACTTGAAGGTTTTCTATAGTTTATATATATAGAGTAAAAATGTGATTTTTATATTTAAAACACGAATACCATTCAACACATGAATTCCTATCCAACGAATGAATATCGATTCAAAACATGAAGGTTTTCTATAGTTTATATATATAGAGTAAAAATGTGATTTTTATATTTAAAACACGAATACAATTCAACTCATGAATTTCTATTCAACGAATGAATATCGATTCAACACATGAAGGTTTTCTATAGTTTATATATATAGAGTAAAAATGTGATTTTTATATTTAAAACATGAATACCATTCAACACATGAATTTCTATTCAACGAATGAATATCGATTCAACACATGAAGGTTTTCTATTCAACGAATAAATATAATTTCAACAAATGAAAATAATTCTAACACATGAATATTATTCAAAATTTCGGCAGCATAACGGCAGGGTAGTTAAAACCGGGACCGTCCCTGGTACGTCTCCTCGCTCTACCTTAAAGTCTCGCAGCTTTTGACAATGGGGAATCATGCATCTAGTTCGCACGCAGGCGGCATGTATATTTTTTTCATTTCCACAAACTAATCCTATGTGATTTCGACCAAATATTTCTCAACCACAAACGGGTATTTTTCAACCACAATCAATCAATTTCAACCACAAACAATTTCAATCAACCATTCACTATCAATCAATTTTTCACACCAATCACAACCAATAAATATCGTCCATGGTTTGTGGACGAGGGGCGTGTATATATATATATATATATATAGCATTTCACTTCTATTTCAACACATATATAATTTTTACAACGGATATATAACTTATACATCGAACGTACAACTTATACAACGCTTATACATGAGGTGTACAACGCTTATATAACTCATACATCGATTATATAATTTATACATCGTCGTTTTCCGTATTGTTTATAAATTAGAAATCTCACATTGGGTTCCACTCCACCAAAAATAGCAGAAGGCTCAGAAAAATATGCGGTCTCTTCTAGAAGGTAGAAGATGTCCACACGAGTCCACCGTCTCTTGTTTCACTGAAATTCATCAAGAAACGAAAAAGATATGATTTTTACAAGTTTGCAACGGTTTAAAAGTGTAATGACCCGAAAATCCAGTAGAATTTGAGCTGACCAAAAACACAAGTCCAACCCCAAATATCACGGAAATTCGAACCATTAATAGAAAGAAGTTAGAGGGTGAGGATAGATAAGATAGAAACTTAGAATAGAAGAAGAAGAAGAACACAACATCAGAGTAACACGAATCTCACAGCGGAATGAATAACATATAATAGATAACATATCCTTGAAATAAATCTTTATATGTATACAATACATTATCAGAGTACAATACTTACAACACCGCGGAAATAAACTATAGCTATATGATCCTGAAGCCTCCTGCTCCAGCTCTTCCAGTATATCTGTAAAATCCTGACTACTTGACTGCCCATACAAATTTAGGCACCCAAGAGTTTAGGGAAAACAACAAAGTAAACTCCGGGTCAGTCATGGGACTGGTATGAGTAAACAGTTTAAAATAGTTTCAGATAACTAAATGATATCTCATAAGACCACGCCGTGAAAACGGAACGGGTTTTTCCTTATGAGTATCCAAACATCTTTGAAAAGCAATATCATTCTGATATTATAATAATGTCTAAATACAAATAGATATCAATCTAGTAGAACGTTTGCATCTCACGTTCCACATATATATATACAATCAAAACCGCACGCACGTATTGGGTAATGGATTTCCAACTATGACAAGGTATGGGACCACCTTCCGCTGGTATATCTCTAGAGGAGAATACACCGAGTTCAACAAGAACATCTTGCAACTCAGCCACACATGACCGACCACTCATTTCGCTTGAGTGTATCGAATGTATATCACCAACGGTTGGGATCAGCAACCGTTTCCCGAATGGGACAGCATCGACAATAGATTTTTAGAAGAAAATGAAACTCTAGATCAGGTGATTATACACCCTAATAGGTGCGACCTACATAGCCATGTTGTCTGCCCGATTTCTGTCATTTACCGGATGTTGAGGCTAGAAGCTACGCTTTATCATCACACCAGATTCACTTCGAATGTCACATCGTCAGATCCATCGAAAATCACTAATTGACGTCTACAACAGTACATTACGTGTCAGCTAAAAGAAGTTTCCTCCTCCGCTTCCACTCTTGGTACAGTTGAAGAAATCAATGTACGTGACCTTTCTGGAAATACTCTGTCAGACATTCATCCATACAAGTCACCCAGGAACAGGCTGAACCGAAGGCACTATTTCTATTAATAGAAAAAGTCCTTGCACTCTACTCCGTCTTCGATTATCTTTATATAATCTGATTCGCACGCTACTGCCAATACGGAGTGGTTCTTCGGATAATAATCCAACCGGTCTCTCCATATTGACAACGATGGTCAAAACTTCGATAGTCTGTGATTTAACTATCGAATAAAAACAAGTGTTTCGATAGTCGATGATTTAACTATCGAATAAAACAAGTGTTCATCCAAACATCCAACAATCACTGAGCCTTTAATTAATATTCCATTAATTAAATCTCTTCTCTATTTCTTTACTAATACTTGTTAACCAAATATTTTCAATAACCATATTGGCCTTATACGTTATTTGGAAAACATTTCCATATATCGCCCTCTTTAAATTTCTAGCTTTAGAAATATTCATTATTCTATTTCCAAGCTTTGCACATATTTGGGTTAAAACAGATGTTGTGTAAAACATCGTTACGACAACCCAAATACAGTATTTAACAAATTCTTATTCCACATTGATCTTCGAGCCTGAATCTTGCTACTTATCGGTATATCATGAAATCAACCAAGTTGGGGTATAATTACCTCTCAGACCTTGACTGAATAACATTTAACGTCAGAACAGACAAGACTACTTACTCGAACAAATCAATTCCATACAACTGATTATTCCTTTAAACACATATACATTTTCTCTTTCTATTCTTACTAGATTTTATTCCTAGTCTTCCTTTTTTTTTTATACTATTCTATTTCTAAGTTCGTTTTCTTATCGACTTCTATATATTTTGATATGTTAATTTCTAACTATCAAATTATCTTAAAAATATTCTATCTCCTTAAATTCCCGGAAAAATTCGCCATAACCTCCTTTGTACCGGGAGCATCGGGAAATTTCAAATAGCTTTCCCGGTCCTTCTTATCTCAAAAAGAAAAAGAAAAAGCCAAGCGGCTAGCCGATACGGCGCATAAAATCTCATATGGAAATTAAATGCGTACCTTTTTGTCGGGCATTCTATTTATTTTACTTCTATACTTTATTCCATACCTGTCTCCTGTATGTCTATACCTGTCCAATCTATTTTAACTATACCAATCGCTTTAACTCAATTTGTTAATTAAATCTGTTAATTAACTTTTCAGTCTATTTCACCTTCATATTTGAACATGACATGTTCAAATATATTTTAACTGCATATTAACAAATTCTAATTATACTCATACTCTCGTTTCCTTATCGACTACTCTATTCAAATTCCAATTCAATTCTATTTGAATTCTCTTTATTTAAAACTTCATTTGAATTCTATTTTCAAATTCTATAGTTTAAAGTCCATTCGAATTCTATATTCAAATTCTATAGTTAAAGTCCATTTGAATTCTATATTCAAATCGTTTAAAGTCCCTTTGAATTTCTATATTCAAATCTATAGTTTAAAGTCTATTTGAATTTCTATATTCAAATCTATAGTTTAAAGTCTATTAGAATTTCTATATTCAAATCTATAGTTTAAAGTCTATTAGAATTTCTATATTCAAATCTATAGTTCAATTCCTTATATTCAAAGTCCATTTGAATTCTCGGCATTATTTTATAAACAACGTTTATAACTTCAATTCAAATCCCACCTTTCCATTTATAAACAACGTTTATAAATTCAATTCAAACCCCATATTTTCATTTATAAACAACTTTATAAATTCGATTCAAATCCTACCTTTCCATTTATAAACAACGTTTATAAATTCGATTCAAATCCTATCTTTTCATTTATAAACAAAGTTTATAAATTCAATTACTTGTTTATATATATATTCAAAACAAGTTAATATTTCTATACTTCATTTAAAATTCAAATTTCTATTTATAAAAATAGAATTCCCCTTTTTAAATTTCAAATACCCTTTTCGATATTTTTATAAATCAATATTCAAGCCCCAGGGATATTTTAAACAATCAAATCAACCAATTTTCAATCATTTGATTTTTAACACATCATATAGGAATATATATGAAATCAAACAAACAACAAACAGATAATATATTTTTGAGGAATCCAGTTGGATTCCTCCAACCTGTTTTTCCTGCATCCACAGACGTTAGTCAATAAAATAATACCCATCCTGCTTCGAGACAGGATATCGCGGTATAGAAGGTCATCCACTAATCATAGCGTGGGGCGTATAGGGTAATCATCCGCTATGGTACCGCGGGCATCCGCTAATGAAACTGCGGGAATCCAACCAATCATCAACCCAATATATATATATAATAGTCAACCAATCCTAAATAACTATATATATATTTTAAACAATCAGACAGCATTCAAACAAGCATAGCAATTATTTTTAACAACTAGAAATAATTCTAATTAAATGGTGAGCGAGGTTTACTCACCGATGATTTTTTTGCTTTGTCGAAACTCCAATTAAATTCCATATCGTCTCATCCATGAATCGTCTTGAATTTCTCGAATAAATTAATCACCTACGATTGTTTTTATTTATCGATTTACTGATTGTTTAATTTAAATTAACTACTAACTAATAAATAAATATGTAATTTAAATTTGCATATACCTTATTTCCTCGTAAATAAATCGATCAGTCCACGAAGCATAAACCCAAACAGCCCTAAATCTGCATCAGTCCCAAACTGCCATTTTTCTCATTACGGCATTTCGTCGAACACTTCATGGTCGACCTCCCTCCCTCCTTAAATACTATCATCATCGAACAACCTCTGCAACCCCAACATACCGTACTGCTTCACTGCTGCACCCACATATGTCGTCCCTTCCTTCACTGGCCTCGGTGACCTCCCAGGTTAACGTTGATGACCCAAAATGCCATAGAAATCCCAAAACTCCACCGTCGAACAGTAACTCCCCCAAAATGATGAACGCACAGATCCTCCCTTTCTCCGAACCCGCTGCCACCATCTATCGTGAATCACCCTGACCCAAATCGCCAGGGTCGAGACCAGCTATCGCACAACAATCGAGACCCCCTTATTGAACTCGCGAGCGCCCTAAATCCCAAATCTCGGTCTTCTCCGTTTATCGCGAACCCTAACTCGGCTAGAACGAGATCGACTACTTCCAAAAATCGCGAACCCCTAGGCTTTGCCATTTCGATGGCTACCGTTGAACGCAATCGCCTTCTACCTATTTTCCTTCGAATCCGAAAGGAACGGCTTTTGATTTTGTTTGAGTAAGGGAGTGGTCATTCGATTTTGGTTCGATGCTTTTTGGGTTTTGATTTCAACAGAGAGAAATGAGGAAAGAAAAGGGCGGATTTATTTGTAGTGGAGAGGAGCGAAGTAGCATTGGCCACGTTGAATTGCTTTGGTGGTTTTAATTTGAACACCACGCCATTTTTGTTTGCCTTGTTGCTTTGTTTATGTTCACTTAAAAAGGAAAGGAATTATAATATTATATTTTAATTTAATTTGTTTTAAAAAACTGTATCCTTAAATTTAAAATACCCATGATGTCGAACTCCTTTCTGAACCCAACAACTGTCAATTCTAGGGTAATAACCCTATTCCGGACACACTGGGATAGGTTACGAAGTCTGATTCGATCATCTGTGGAAGATTTAAATTTTAAACCAATATAAATTAAATTTGAAACAATTTATTTCCTCGATAATAAATAAATATTATTATCGTTATAAATTCAAATAAAATTTCCTATAAATTATTTGAACTGTATTTAATTCAAATAAAAATTTGAATTCAACTAAATCCATTTTCGTATTTTGTTATTTTAATATATTCGATATATTAAATTGAAATTGATTATTAAATCTATAGCTCAAATATAAAATTCCACTTATATTATCCACCCAATATTTAAATTAAATATTAAATATTCAAAAATTAACCCATAAGGATCCGGGTCATTACAATCTTCCCCACTTAAAATAATTTCGTCCTCGAAATTGCTAAGGTAGAAAAAAAGTGCTACAAACCCATTAACTTTTCAAAATTTATTTATGTTGTACTCAACATTTCATATTCCATTCATAACTCTCTTTCGAATAAATCCTTATTCGATAACTCCTCCCTTCGAATAACTATATTCTATAATCTCTCTATCAAGTAACTAGATTCGAAAACCTTTCCTCGAATAAACTATATTCGATTTACTCTTATCAATTTACTCTATTGGATTAACTCTTATCGATTAACTCCATCGAATAACTAAATTCGATAACTCCTTCGAATAACCAATATTCTATAACTCACTTCGATTAAACTAATCGATAACTCTTTTCGATTAAACTGTAATCGATAACTCATTTCGATTAACAAATAATCGATAACTTCTTCGATTAACTAATAATCGATAACTCCTTTCGAATAACCAAATTCGATAATTCCTTTCGAATAAACTATATTCGATAACTCCTTTAGTTCTATTCAAATAAACTAATATTTGATTTAACTTCACTCGCTTGACTCTAGATCGCAGCGATCACAATGGTTACGCCTGGTTCCCCCAGGAAACATCCGACCGCCCTAGGCTATCTGTAGCCCTGCAAATTACGCTAGCTGTCGTACGAAATGGCAACTTATCCTGAGTAACTATGTTTGACTAATTCTATCTCAATACTCTATTCGATCAACTTTAATTGAATAACTAACATTCCATTAAATCCTAATTCGATTTACTATGTTCAATTAACTCTATCTGGTTAACTCTTAACTTGAATAACAAATATTCGATAAATTCTAATTGAATAACTAATATTCAATTAACTCTACGGATTTACCCTAACTGATTAACTCTAACTGGTTAATTCTTACTCTAATCGATTTATTCTAACACTAATCGACTTCTCTTATTCGAATAACTCCTAATGGATAACGTTTATTCATTTATAAAGATTTACTTTTAGTAACGGTTCTTCACTTTATAAATGTTCTCTTTAATAACGTTACTTCACTTATACAAGTGTTGTGTACCCCTTCTATTTAAACTATTGGTGTTTAAAAACCAATATCTCTTCTTTATATAAGCTCAGACTTATATATTCCATTTATCGAATGATAAATATTTAATTTAATTTATAAACTGTTATTTATAAATTAATCTTTTCTATTTATCTGTTAAAAACAGATTTCCACTTTCTATTCATCTTCTGAATATTCCTTTGATTATATTCTATTTATTTAACAAATAAATATCTCATTTATAACATTCTATTTATTTTCTATAAATAAATATTTCCATTGAATCTATTTGTAAATGTTTTTACAAATATTTTTCCTTCTATTTGTTTGCACATAACTTCCTTTGTATTTGTGTTACAAATATATTACTTTTTAACTCTTTTGGTTTTTCCTTTATTCATTCCCAATTCATATTTCATTCACATTGATTTTACTCAATTTATTCAATTCGATCAATTTAACTTACTTAAGTTAAATTTAAATTCAATCATTCAACTTCCCATTAACTAGTTGCTAATTAACCGTTTTGCCGATTTCATCCTTTTTATTTGAATATAACTTGTTCAAATATATGTCAACTTAATTATAAACTAATCTAATTATATTTTCAACTCGGGTTATATATTCGATTTCGAATATAAATTCTCAATCTCTTTCGCTTATCCAAAAACCCAATTTCGATTCAACTTTGATTAACTAATTTCTCTTTTACTTAGTTAATTCTATTCAATAATCAGAAATATGATCATTGTTTCCCAAATCATTTTATCTACTTCACTTGAGTTCACATTCATTTTATAACTCAAGTCCATATTTTTCTCATGGCCATTCGGATTTCATTTACTTTAAAAATCCTTTTACTTATATATATATATAAACCATTGTGGTTTTAAATGGTTTCTGGCGCTGCACTTTTTGAAATTTGATTTTGACCTATCTCAAAATCTATACGACGAAATCCAGATTTTTCTCTTTCATTAGAAAACTATTATTCAACCGGTCCCGACGATTCTTGTTTCAAAGAATTCCGACTTCAATCGAGTTCTGTATACTAAATTGAAGTTCGAATCGCCAATTTACGAACTGCCGCGCTATGACGAGCTCGTTTTAATTATATTTATAAATATAAACGTTTTAACTTTGTTTATAATAAATTCAACTCCATTTCTGATATATTTTTAATATATATCCAATCCATTTTTCCATTTCAACAAAATATTCCCGATCTATTTCACTACTATTTGAAATTCTATATATTTACAATATTCAAATTCCATTTGAATCTCTTTATTCAAACTCTATATTATTTCCTTCTATTCAATTTCTATTTGAATTTCTTCTATTCTAATTCTATTTCAATTCCTTATCTTCAAATTCTATTTCAATTCCTTATCATCAAATTCTATTTCAATTCCTTATCATCAAATTCTATTTCAATTCCTTATCATCAAATTCTATTTCAATTTTCTTATCTTCAATTTCTATTTGAAATCCTTCATTCAAAAACCCATTTCAAATCCCTTATTCAAATTCCATTTGAAATCCTTTATTCGATTTCTATTTAAATTCCTTTGTTCAATTTCTATTTGAAATCCTTTGAATTTAAATTCTATTTCAAACTCTATATTTTCTTGAATTCTAATATTCAACCTCCACTTTATATTCTCTTTGTAATTCTATTAAATCAAATTCCATTTGAATTCTAATATTCAAATCTCTATTTGACTTTTCTTTATTCAAACCCATTTGAATTCCTTTGAATTCAAATTCCATTTCAATCTTTCTTATACAATTTCGATTTGAAATTTTCTTTATTCAAACTCATTTGAATTCCTTTGAATTCAAATTCTATATTTTCATTTATTTGAATTATATATTCCAATTCCCATTTCAAAATTCCTTTGAAGTAATATAAATATATACATATATTTATATCTATCTCAAATTCAAAACATTTGAATTTTCAAACAACTTGTTTCCTTTCAAACAAATTTCCATCAAAAACTTTTCTAAGGCAGCAATTCATCACTTAGAAACTCGAAAATGAACACTGATGATGTTGCGACCATCATCAGAATTATTTCCCAGCTACTGAATGAGTCCAGTGCTATATTTCTTTCAAAATCCATTTAGAAAAAATATTTTCCAAACTCCCAGGATTTTAAATTCTGAATTCTGGTTGGAATTCAATTTCAATTTATCACATTTGTATATTTGATTTCATATACAAATTTCATTGGTTATATATAACTATTTCATTTCTTATAATCCAATTTGATTATAATCCTAACAATCAACTTAACTATTTGAAAACAATATCGTGTCCAATCTCCTGTTCAAGTGTTTATAAATTCCTATCGACTTCGTGGCGTCCCACGATTCGACCAAAATTTATAATCCACTCAACAGACTAGTCAACACAATATAAAACAGTTTTTATATCAAATAACAAATACGCTCTCTCGTATATATATACACTCAACTCATTCTAGGATACTACTGATCCTATCTCTAATGAGCACATTTCCACACAGCCTAGGTATTCGCTAAACCTAAGCTCTGATACCAACTGTAATGACCCGAAAATCCAGTAGAATTTGAGCTGACCAAAAACACAAGTCCAACCCCAAATATCACGGAAATTCGAACCATTAATAGAAAGAAGTTAGAGGGTGAGGATAGATAAGATAGAAACTTAGAATAGAAGAAGAAGAAGAACACAACATCAGAGTAACACGAATCTCACAGCGGAATGAATAACATATAATAGATAACATATCCTTGAAATAAATCTTTATATGTATACAATACATTATCAGAGTACAATACTTACAACACCGCGGAAATAAACTATAGCTATATGATCCTGAAGCCTCCTGCTCCAGCTCTTCCAGTATATCTGTAAAATCCTGACTACTTGACTGCCCATACAAATTTAGGCACCCAAGAGTTTAGGGAAAACAACAAAGTAAACTCCGGGTCAGTCATGGGACTGGTATGAGTAAACAGTTTAAAATAGTTTCAGATAACTAAATGATATCTCATAAGACCACGCCGTGAAAACGGAACGGGTTTTTCCTTATGAGTATCCAAACATCTTTGAAAAGCAATATCATTCTGATATTATAATAATGTCTAAATACAAATAGATATCAATCTAGTAGAACGTTTGCATCTCACGTTCCACATATATATATACAATCAAAACCGCACGCACGTATTGGGTAATGGATTTCCAACTATGACAAGGTATGGGACCACCTTCCGCTGGTATATCTCTAGAGGAGAATACACCGAGTTCAACAAGAACATCTTGCAACTCAGCCACACATGACCGACCACTCATTTCGCTTGAGTGTATCGAATGTATATCACCAACGGTTGGGATCAGCAACCGTTTCCCGAATGGGACAGCATCGACAATAGATTTTTAGAAGAAAATGAAACTCTAGATCAGGTGATTATACACCCTAATAGGTGCGACCTACATAGCCATGTTGCCTGCCCGATTTCTGTCATTTACCGGATGTTAAGGCTAGAAGCTACGCTTTATCATCACACCAGATTCACTTCGAATGTCACATCGTCAGATCCATCGAAAATCACTAATTGACGTCTACAACAGTACATTACGTGTCAGCTAAAAGAAGTTTCCTCCTCCGCTTCCACTCTTGGTACAGTTGAAGAAATCAATGTACGTGACCTTTCTGGAAATACTCTGTCAGACATTCATCCATACAAGTCACCCAGGAACAGGCTGAACCGAAGGCACTATTTCTATTAATAGAAAAAGTCCTTGCACTCTACTCCGTCTTCGATTATCTTTATATAATCTGATTCGCACGCTACTGCCAATACGGAGTGGTTCTTCGGATAATAATCCAACCGGTCTCTCCATATTGACAACGATGGTCAAAACTTCGATAGTCTGTGATTTAACTATCGAATAAAAACAAGTGTTTCGATAGTCGATGATTTAACTATCGAATAAAACAAGTGTTCATCCAAACATCCAACAATCACTGAGCCTTTAATTAATATTCCATTAATTAAATCTCTTCTCTATTTCTTTACTAATACTTGTTAACCAAATATTTTCAATAACCATATTGGCCTTATACGTTATTTGGAAAACATTTCCATATATCGCCCTCTTTAAATTTCTAGCTTTAGAAATATTCATTATTCTATTTCCAAGCTTTGCACATATTTGGGTTAAAACAGATGTTGTGTAAAACATCGTTACGACAACCCAAATACAGTATTTAACAAATTCTTATTCCACATTGATCTTCGAGCCTGAATCTTGCTACTTATCGGTATATCATGAAATCAACCAAGTTGGGGTATAATTACCTCTCAGACCTTGACTGAATAACATTTAACGTCAGAACAGACAAGACTACTTACTCGAACAAATCAATTCCATACAACTGATTATTCCTTTAAACACATATACATTTTCTCTTTCTATTCTTACTAGATTTTATTCCTAGTCTTCCTTTTTTTTTATACTATTCTATTTCTAAGTTCGTTTTCTTATCGACTTCTATATATTTTGATATGTTAATTTCTAACTATCAAATTATCTTAAAAATATTCTATCTCCTTAAATTCCCGGAAAAATTCGCCATAACCTCCTTTGTACCGGGAGCATCGGGAAATTTCAAATAGCTTTCCCGGTCCTTCTTATCTCAAAAAGAAAAAGAAAAAGCCAAGCGGCTAGCCGATACGGCGCATAAAATCTCATATGGAAATTAAATGCGTACCTTTTTGTCGGGCATTCTATTTATTTTACTTCTATACTTTATTCCATACCTGTCTCCTGTATGTCTATACCTGTCCAATCTATTTTAACTATACCAATCGCTTTAACTCAATTTGTTAATTAAATCTGTTAATTAACTTTTCAGTCTATTTCACCTTCATATTTGAACATGACATGTTCAAATATATTTTAACTGCATATTAACAAATTCTAATTATACTCATACTCTCGTTTCCTTATCGACTACTCTATTCAAATTCCAATTCAATTCTATTTGAATTCTCTTTATTTAAAACTTTATTTAAAACTTCATTTGAATTCTATTTTCAAATTCTATAGTTTAAAGTCCATTCGAATTCTATATTCAAATTCTATAGTTAAAGTCCATTTGAATTCTATATTCAAATCGTTTAAAGTCCCTTTGAATTTCTATATTCAAATCTATAGTTTAAAGTCTATTTGAATTTCTATATTCAAATCTATAGTTTAAAGTCTATTAGAATTTCTATATTCAAATCTATAGTTTAAAGTCTATTAGAATTTCTATATTCAAATCTATAGTTCAATTCCTTATATTCAAAGTCCATTTGAATTCTCGGCATTATTTTATAAACAACGTTTATAACTTCAATTCAAATCCCACCTTTCCATTTATAAACAACGTTTATAAATTCAATTCAAACCCCATATTTTTATTTATAAACAACTTTATAAATTCGATTCAAATCCTACCTTTCCATTTATAAACAACGTTTATAAATTCGATTCAAATCCTATCTTTTCATTTATAAACAAAGTTTATAAATTCAATTACTTGTTTATATATATATTCAAAACAAGTTAATATTTCTATACTTCATTTAAAATTCAAATTTCTATTTATAAAAATAGAATTCCCCTTTTTAAAATTCAAATACCCTTTTCGATATTTTTATAAATCAATATTCAAGCCCCAGGGATATTTTAAACAATCAAATCAACCAATTTTCAATCATTTGATTTTTAACACATCATATAGGAATATATATGAAATCAAACAAACAACAAACAGATAATATATTTTTGAGGAATCCAGTTGGATTCCTCCAACCTGTTTTTCCTGCATCCACAGACGTTAGTCAATAAAATAATACCCATCCTGCTTCGAGACAGGATATCGCGGTATAGAAGGTCATCCACTAATCATAGCGTGGGGCGTATAGGGTAATCATCCGCTATGGTACCGCGGGCATCCGCTAATGAAACTGCGGGAATCCAACCAATCATCAACCCAATATATATATATAATAGTCAACCAATCCTAAATAACTATATATATATTTTAAACAATCAGACAGCATTCAAACAAGCATAGCAATTATTTTTAACAACTAGAAATAATTCTAATTAAATGGTGAGCGAGGTTTACTCACCGATGATTTTTTTGCTTTGTCGAAACTCCAATTAAATTCCATATCGTCTCATCCATGAATCGTCTTGAATTTCTCGAATAAATTAATCACCTACGATTGTTTTTATTTATCGATTTACTGATTGTTTAATTTAAATTAACTACTAACTAATAAATAAATATGTAATTTAAATTTGCATATACCTTATTTCCTCGTAAATAAATCGATCAGTCCACGAAGCATAAACCCAAACAGCCCTAAATCTGCATCAGTCCCAAACTGCCATTTTTCTCATTACGGCATTTCGTCGAACACTTCATGGTCGACCTCCCTCCCTCCTTAAATACTATCATCATCGAACAACCTCTGCAACCCCAACATACCGTACTGCTTCACTGCTGCACCCACATATGTCGTCCCTTCCTTCACTGGCCTCGGTGACCTCCCAGGTTAACGTTGATGACCCAAAATGCCATAGAAATCCCAAAACTCCACCGTCGAACAGTAACTCCCCCAAAATGATGAACGCACAGATCCTCCCTTTCTCCGAACCCGCTGCCACCATCTATCGTGAATCACCCTGACCCAAATCGCCAGGGTCGAGACCAGCTATCGCACAACAATCGAGACCCCCTTATTGAACTCGCGAGCGCCCTAAATCCCAAATCTCGGTCTTCTCCGTTTATCGCGAACCCTAACTCGGCTAGAACGAGATCGACTACTTCCAAAAATCGCGAACCCCTAGGCTTTGCCATTTCGATGGCTACCGTTGAACGCAATCGCCTTCTACCTATTTTCCTTCGAATCCGAAAGGAACGGCTTTTGATTTTGTTTGAGTAAGGGAGTGGTCATTCGATTTTGGTTCGATGCTTTTTGGGTTTTGATTTCAACAGAGAGAAATGAGGAAAGAAAAGGGCGGATTTATTTGTAGTGGAGAGGAGCGAAGTAGCATTGGCCACGTTGAATTGCTTTGGTGGTTTTAATTTGAACACCACGCCATTTTTGTTTGCCTTGTTGCTTTGTTTATGTTCACTTAAAAAGGAAAGGAATTATAATATTATATTTTAATTTAATTTGTTTTAAAAAACTGTATCCTTAAATTTAAAATACCCATGATGTCGAACTCCTTTCTGAACCCAACAACTGTCAATTCTAGGGTAATAACCCTATTCCGGACACACTGGGATAGGTTACGAAGTCTGATTCGATCATCTGTGGAAGATTTAAATTTTAAACCAATATAAATTAAATTTGAAACAATTTATTTCCTCGATAATAAATAAATATTATTATCGTTATAAATTCAAATAAAATTTCCTATAAATTATTTGAACTGTATTTAATTCAAATAAAAATTTGAATTCAACTAAATCCATTTTCGTATTTTGTTATTTTAATATATTCGATATATTAAATTGAAATTGATTATTAAATCTATAGCTCAAATATAAAATTCCACTTATATTATCCACCCAATATTTAAATTAAATATTAAATATTCAAAAATTAACCCATAAGGATCCGGGTCATTACAAAAAGTGTAAAAATTGATTTAAATATACTCAGCCGATTACCTTTCTATTTCGTTCAAATCTAGGTTTTCACTTTTCTCGAAATCCGCGCAGCTAGGGGCCGATCGGCCTGCGCCACAGCGTCGGGGCTGGAGAGGCATGCCTGCACCTAGAAGGGGGAGGAGTTCGACGCAGCAGGGGCGGTGGAATCGAGGCGCGAACGGAGCAACTTCAGGAGGTTGATTCGAACAATCCACTCAATAAAAAATTCAGCAATTGGTATGGATTTCGAGATCTCGAAGAGTGCTACAAAATCCTCAACAGGAGGAAGGTGTAATTTCGCTTGTAGGAGGAGGAATCGGTGAGGAAAGGATTGAAGGGGTTTCCGCCTTCAGATCTGCTCGCTCGGGGAGAGAGAAAATCGTATGGGCTAATGAGATTTTTCCATTTATTTATATATTTTTAAATTTCGAAAATACCCCCTTTCACACACGAACCCCAATCCAAACCCAACGACTATTGTCCCTAGCGTTTTACCCCCATTCTGAACACAATGGGATATGTTTCGAAGGCCCATTCGACTATTTCAGTCAGTTATTCTTCAAATTAAAATATAAAACATTCAATATTTAATTTGAACATGCATTTCAATTTGCCGGGGCCACATACTGATTCGAAAAATTCCAGAAAAATAAATCTAGCTATGTTTTGACGATACAGTCCTAACAAAACTAGTTTCATCGAATTCTGAGACCGTTTGCAAAATGGCCCATTTCTGGTCGATCCAATTTAACTGTAATTGACCAAAACACATTTCTCTTTGCCACGCTCACATACTAGCTTCAAAAATTATGAAATTTGAAACCTAGCAATAAATTCACATCCCGGATCCAACAAAAGTGGTTTCATCGAATTCCAAGGTCGTTTGCAAAATGGCCAATTTCACGGGCTATATAAATTCCATAGCGACCTTTCTGAAAATTCATTTGGCCATAACTTTTGCTTCCCGCTATGAAACTTCGATTTTTCAGATACGTTAGAAAGGTATTCACTAACAGATTTAAATATTTTTGGTTTCACTCAAATCCGTTTTGTTTTGCACCCTGTACAGCCAGTCAAAGTCTGAATTCAAAATTTGAAACTACCGCGCCATTTCAGGCCTTGTTTATAATTAGAATTAATTATATTCGTTTTCAAATGTCGATTCGAGCTTACTTTTCATTGCTATTATTTAAAATATTTATTTTAAATATTTAAAATCCACTAAAATAGCCAATTTAAAATTTTTAAATTGGTTCAGATTTTCCGGGTCGTTACAGGCTGCGATGAGCGTTATTATTTCATTTTAATGATCACACAGTTGTGAACTTCACTCTGGATGTTGAATGGATGGTTTGATGATTATTTATCATTTGTTGTCATATACATGCGATGTATGAAATCCATATAACCGAAATTATATGGTAACTGATTGAGTCGCATTCCGATTTAGAATATCTTTTAAATAAAAAATACTGTAAATAAAGAATATCTTTTAAAATAAAGAATAGTTTAAATAAAGAATATTTTTACATAAAGAATTATATAAAAAAATATTTTTACATAAAGAATATTTATAAATAACGAATATTTAAAATAATATTCAATGAAGAATAAAATGATGATTTCTATGTCTGTTTTTGGATGGACAAAAGATTGGAATATATTTTTATCGAAATGAACAAGTTATTAACTAGAATAAATCTTTAAATTAAGATTTAATGTAGTCTTCCAATTAACTGATATTTAATTAGAATTAAATAAAAGAATTGGAATTCGGGTTGTCGTGGATGGTGTCTTAAATAACACTGTTCTTAAACCATGTATTAAAAAATAAACCTGTTAATTAGGATTATTAAAGCTTCAAATTATATTTAATTGGAATAAAATGATATGTGAGCTGGGTTTACTGTGAACTGTGTTTTAAACGACATTTGTTCTTTAACCCAATTAACAGTGAAATATAATTTAGAATTTATAAATCTTTTATTAAGATTTAAAAAGAAATTTTCTAAAGTTAAGTTTCCAATTTAATATATTAAATTGGAGTTGAGTGGAAATTCAATTTGATAATAATCGAGATTGGCTTTTGTAAAAGAAGGCTGATACTATACATGGAATTTAAAAGGCTTTGCCGTTATTCCATTTATATTACTGGTCTGATATGGAAATTTATATCGGTTATATATTGATTTGATTTTTGTGAAAATTCGATATTTAATGGAAGATGATTTTGGGTTTATCGTGAACAAGGTTTTTAAATAACATTGGTTCTTTAACCAAGTTAAAGATAAGATTAATTTCTTAAAAATAAATAATCATAAAGTAATGATTTTGATATTAAAACAGAATTTGTAACAACCCGCAAATTCTGAACCAATTTAAAATTTTTATTTTAGAAAATTTTAATGAATTTTGAGGATATGATATAATTTATTATTAATAATAATGGCTAGAATTTATTTTAATCGAAGTTAAAACGGATAAATTTTATTTTTAATATGAAAGGAGTTAGAAATAGCGCGGTAGTTTTAAAATTTTATTTTGAACTTTGACTGAATGTACAGGGTTCAAAATAAATCAGAATTGAGTGAAACCAGAAATATTTAAATCTGTTTAATCATATCTTTCTAACGAATCTGAAAAATTGGAATTTCATTGCGGGAATCAAAAGTTATGGCCAATTCAATTTTCAGAAAGGTCGCTGTAGAATATATATATAATATATGGCCGAAAAGGCTTTTTTTCACATATGAAGGAATTTGGACTTGAAACCACATCCATTGAGTCTGGAATAATGTTTCTGCATTCAAAAAGTACAAACACTTATATATTTTGAGTTTCGGTATTTATTTGTTCAAAAATGTATTTTTAATATTAAATATATTGGCCTTGAAAATAGTCAATTTTCAAACGACCTCCGTTTTCGACGAAACCACTTTTGTTGGAACCGGAATGTCAAATTATACCTAAGTTTCAATTTTCAGAATTTTTCGAATTTATATGTAAGCGTGGCAAAAGAAGATGTGTTTGGACTATTTTAGTTAAATTTAAAACGACTTGAAAATAGCCATTTTTCAAACAGTCTCAGAATTCAACAAAATTAGTCTTGTTAGAACCATATCGTCATAAGAAAGCTAAAAATAATTTTTTTGGAATTTTCCGAGGTCATATGTGGCCCCGACATATTTAAATGTACGGTCGATATTTAATTAATTAATTTTTAATGGGATTTTAAATAAATATTCTACAAATTTCGGAATTGGACCCCAAGACCTGTCCCATTGCGTTCAGAAGGCCTTGAAACATTACGAACGACAGTAAGCAAGCCCAATTCTGAGACAGTCCAGAAATCCACCTTTATAACACGAAAAACGAGACTAATAATAAAAAAATAAAAAGAAAACCCTAACCCTAATTCTCTCAGCCCCCGCCTATTCATTCGAAGGCCAGAAAGCTCCGAATTTCAAATGCTAATCTCTCTCAATCCGTTCAATGAAAATCTACAAATTATATACCAAATCGAAGAGAATTCAAAGAGCTTCGAATCTATACGGTTAAGATCGGGTTTCAGTGCATGGATTTCGCGAATTCTGGTGAGGAAGGCGGCGCGTTCGGGTTCGGATTTCGAGGCGAGGAGGGGGCCGAGTTGGCTGGGTTTCTGGGCGGTGGTGGCTCATGGCTCGGGCTTCGGAGTGGCGGTGTTCAATCGGCGCCTAGGTGGCCGAAGAGGGGTGCGACGTGGGGTTCAGAGGTGATGAAGTTGGGTTCGGCCGATACGTGTAAACGAGGAAGAAAGGTGTATTATTTTAATATTATTTTATTTATTTAATATTTAATTTATCCAATGTTTAAAATTGAATATCTTTTTACTGTGATATCAGAATTCAGCGAAACGACTTGCGTTGGACTCGTCTTTCCGAGATCTTCGCAATGGCGTAGACCAGAGCTGAATCCGAGACAGTCAAATTTTCAGCCATATCAATGTGAGAACTCTAATTTTTATTATTTATAATTATTTTTCTCGTGTTAATAATAATTGTATTGTGATGTTAAATCAAATATGAAATGTTCTGTGTTGTACACATTGTTGATTGTTTGCTTGTGTTATGTTTTGTTGTTCATGATATGCTAGATCCGCGTTGAATTTAATATATTGTTGGATTTTATTTGCGATTAGAGAATTAGATCTAAATTAGATCTAAATCATATTTTATGCGGATTTAAATCGTAATCTTGTTGCTCTAATTTATTTTAAAATTATTAAAGTATTATTTTTATTATTCTGAAATGAACAATGAAATTGAACGATAAATAAAAATTTATTTTTATTTGTTGATGTTACAATAAAAATTTGAACGACAAATAAAGAAATTTATTTTTACTTGTTGATGTTACAATAGAAGTTGAAAGATAAATAAAAACTTTATTTTTGTTTGTTTGTTTACTTTGCAACAGAAAATGAACAACAAATAAAACCTTATTTTTATTTGTTTACTTTGCAATAAGGTTTGAACGACAAATAATATATTATTTTTATTTGTTTATTTACAATAGAATATGAATGAAAAATAGAATATATATTTTTTGTTTCATTACAACAGAATTTGGTTAACGAATAAAATCCTATTTTATTTGTTTACATTTAGAACACGATTTATCAATTACAGTAAAAATTCTTCTTTTTACTGTCACATTAAACGTAAGATTTTCTAGGATTAGTATAACAATAAAACAGTAAATTTTATTGTTGATATTAAAAAAACATATTAGTAAAATAAAAGTTTATTTACCTTGTATTTGTAAATTAAAGGTTATATTTGAAAACCACCTTTTTGTTTACATTTTTATGTAAATAAAAAAAATACATGTTTTGGAAATCACAATTTTGTTTACATTTTATATGTAAATAAGAAATTATTTTCAGAAGCTACATAGAAATTGAATAGATATTTAATTCGTGTTTTTCAACATAAATATATACATAGAAATGAATTATTATTTTTATTTGTGTTTTTCAACACAAATATAACTCAGCAAAAGTATTATCTTTTTATTTGTGTTTACCAACACAAATAAAACTTAGAATATGAATTATCTATTTATTTGCATTTTACAATGCAAATATTACATAGAAAATAAGATCAAAAATGAATTATCTTTATATTTGTGTTCTTAACATAAACATAGAACATGAATCATCTTTTCATTTGTATTCTTAACACAAGGATAAACATAAGAAAAATAAATGTCTTTATATTTGTGTTCTTAACACAAATACACATAGAATAATGAATGTCTTTTTAATTTTTGTCCCTTAACACAAATATTAACATTGAAATTGAATTGCTTCTTTTATTTGTGTACTCAATACAAATATTAACATAGAAATTGAATTATTTCTTTTTATTTATGTTCTTAACACAAATATACACTTAGCAAATGAAGTATCTTTTTATTTGTGTTTTTCAACACAAGTGTAACTTAGAAAATGAAGTATCTTTTTATTTGTGTCTTTTGAAAAAAATATAACTTAGAAAATGAATTATCTTTATATATGCATTTTTCAATTACATAGGAAAATAAATTGTCTTATTTGTGTTTCTTAACACAAATATTACATAGGAACATAAATTGCCTTTATTCTGTGTTCTCTAACACAAACACAGCATAGGAAGATAAATTATCATTTGACTTGTGTTCTTACTACAAATATAACATAGAAATAAAGTTCAACTTTTTTATTTGTATTTTTCAATACAAATATAACATAGAAATTAAGTTCATCTTTTTATTTGTATTTTTCCATACAAATATGACATAGAAATAAAGTCCATCTTTTTATATACATGCTACAACACAAATATATACTTAGAATCTGTTGCACAAATAAAATCCACTTTTATTTGTCACTTGAAACTTAGAATTTATTGCACAAATAAAATTCACTTTTTATTTGTCATTTGAAACTCAGAATTTATTAGATGAATAAAATCTACTTTTTATTTGTCATTTTAAAATTAGAATTTATTATACAAACATAATTCACTTTTATTTGACATTAGAATACATAGAAAAATATTTACATATAAAATATTCTTTTATATGTTATTAGAATGTATAGAAAAGTATAAATAAATAAAAGGATTCTTTTATTTGTTATTAGAACACATAGAAAAGTGTAAAACAATGAAATACCCTTTTTATGTTATTCTAGAATTGAAATTTTGAGTTCAATCTTTTATTTGCATTCACTAATGCAAACATACATCGAAAATAAAATTTAACCTTTTATTTGCATTCACCAATACAAATATATGTTGAAACCAAAATTTATTCTTTTATTTAGATTCACCAATGTAAAAATACATTGAAAATGAAATTAGTTCTTTTATTTGCACTCATTAAGGCAAATATATTTTGAAAGGAAAAATTGTTCTTTTATTTGGAATCACTAATGCAAATACACATTTAAATAAAATTTGTTTCTTTATTTACATTCACTAATGTAAATACACATTGGGAATGAGTTCTTTTTTTTTACATTCACTCAAATATACTTTTAAATAAAAATTTACATTTGTTAATTGCTTTCCTTGTTGCAAATAAAACATTAAATAAAAGTTTCATTTTTGTTTGCAATCCTACATGCAAACCAAACATCAAAATGAAAGTTACATTTTTGATTTATAATTTTGATATGAATAAAATATTGATAGAAAGAATATTTTTTTTAGAAATGCATTATTATTGCAATTCTATATGAAATGAAAAGAGATAATTTGTCAAATGTCTTATATGTAATAAAATGAGTTCTTTTTGTCACTTCAAAAAGAATGAATGGAAAATGTTTATTTAAGCTTTTGTAAAGAATGAATAACTAAACATTCATATATTTTATCATTAAGGTAAAATAGACAAAAACACTTATTTTGTCTAAATTAAAAGAATGAAACAAATTATAGCACTAGAATATTTTATTGGAATTGAAACACAAATTAATCACTATGGTAAATTTATGTTAGTTAAAACCAATTATTCATTTTTGTTGATTTATATTACTTAAAAACAATTATTCATTTTAGTCAATTTATACTAGTTAAAACAAATAGACATTTTGTCAGAAATGTTCATTTTTGTCAAAATGAATTAGTTAAAGCAAGTTATATATAGATATATATGTTATGTTTGGCAAGATATATACTTGTCAAGATAGGTTAGTTAAATCAAAATTATCATTTTTGTCTCATTAGAATTGTTAGAACAATATAACCATTTTTGCTTGAGTTTAAACTAGCTGAATAGAAATTGTCAATAGAGACAAAGTTATTATCCTTATTCGTTCATTGCAATAGAATTTTGTATAATATAAAAGAGACATTTTCTTGTCATGGTTATATATTGTGTATTACACTTCCATTCACAAGTTACCCGACTTGTTTATGTGATTGGGACGATTATTTTCACACATCGCCCAAGTGCACAAATTAGTTTGTCATTTGTTTGTTGGCTGAAACCCCACACGGGTGTTGGGATGAAAATTTACATACACTAATCCCAATATTTAGTTGTATGTTGATCGTTAGATCGACAGGCTGCGATGAGGTTATTAAATTTTAACGCTTACACAGTGGAAATTACACTTTGGATGTATATGGATGATTTGATGATTATACCGTTATTATCATACATATTATATGTGTGAAATCCATATAATCCAAATTATATGGTAAATGTTTGAGTCGCATTTCGATTAAGGTGTTCTTTTAAATAAGAATATTTTTACATTAGAAATCCTTTTTATATAAAGTACATTTTTAATCAAGTATATGTTAAAACAAAGAATATTTGTAAAAGATAAAAAAATTGTAATATAAAGAATTCTTCTCATTTAGAATCTTTTATATAAAGAATATTTTTATGATTATTTTTAAATATGTTTTAAAAGATTATTAGGATTTGCAATTATATTTGGTGATATGAAATATATTGAGATGTGAAGTGGATTTATTGTGGACGTTGTTTTAAACGACATTTGTCCTTTAATCCAATTTACTTTGAAATTATTATTTGGAATTTATAAATCTATTGTATAGATTTAAAAAGGCATTTTCTAAAAATCAAGTTTTTCCAATTTAATATATTAAATTGGAATTAAGTGGAAATTCGATTGGTAATAATTGAAATGGGCTTCTGTAAAAGAAAACCGATATTATATATGGAATTTAAGAGGCTTTGCCGTTATTCCATTTATATTATTAGTTCGATATAGAAATTTATATCGATTATGTATTGATACGATTTCTGTGGAATTCCATGTTTTGGAAATAGATTGTAGATTTATCGTGAACTGTGTTTTAAAGAACACTAGTTCTTTAACCTGTTTAAGACATGATTTATTGCTTAACATCAATGATCTTGTAATAATGATTTTTGATATCAAATCAAAGCTGGAGTTTCAATAAATCTTTTAATGAAGATTTAAGATTTTATTTTTAGAGTTTATCTTTGATAAAATTAATGAGAATCTTCTAATATGAATATCTTATTAAAAGAATACTCGGAGTTGGAATGTGGCGTAATGTGTGATCTTCCAATATTTGCTTTTTAATCACAAAATACGCGAGTTATTCAAAAAGATCGGGTTTAACCCATTCTGAATAATCATCACGACGATCTAGAGTCGAAGATGAAGGCGGTGGTTGAAGACCGAAGGTTTTCACATCGTTGGAATGATGATGACTGGTATCTTGAATTGGGATTGGCCTTCCAAGGCAAAGTATTTAGTAATGATTGTCGAAACGCATTTGGAGATCGATGGATACGTTGTTACGCTCAGACCCAGAGTGGACTTGTAAATGGATTGCGTGTCTGACATTGTATTCATTTCTAATGTATTTGTTGAACACTACTGATTATATATTTCTGTTTGGTGTTGAAGAATTTATTCTTTACTTATCACCCTTCTCTAAGACGTATGAGCTTAAAGGTTATATATATATATATTGGTAGATGATCAATAATATGGTAGGGTCTGACAATGGGACATGCTAAGATGCAAATGATCAAGGCTTTGTTGAAAAGCAGGCCTTGTGGTTGATGATCAAAGTATAGTCTATTTAGGCATAACTTTGTGTATATCGTGACTTCGCGAGCCTCACACACCGGTTGAGTCTAAAATGGGAGAAGGGAACACAGGGAGTGCACATGTTTTTTTCTAGCTAGAAGTGGTGATTGGACTATAACACGACCCGACATTTGCTTATGTGGTTGATGGAATTTTTGCGAGGCCTCGGTTTATTCTTATCGGTCGCCCTCGGCTGATTTGTAGGTCCAATAGAACTGGGGAGCGTGTGTTCAGGCATAACTAATCCACTAAAGTATTTGTGGACCGGCCCTACTGTATCCAAGGTTTCGCCAGTGTCCGAACCCTGAGACATTGCTAAAGTGTCTCGAATCGGTCAGGAGCTCCTCCCTAGCCTTGACTCATGATGGAAACCCAATTTCCAATACACCCTTGCGGTTTTGATTGTATAACTAGTATGGCGACATAGTAGATGGTATCTATGCTGTCTAGGATTGATATTATATTTAAAATGTTTTAAATATACATATATACACACTATGAATATCGTATTTTGCGTATTTAGCATCTTTTGACCATTATAAGGTAAAACCCTATCCTCCGGTTTGCGTTGCATTGTGTGATGGGACCTGGGTCTTATAATGGTTTCATTTTTCTAAAAAGCATTGCGCTATTTAACGATTTACTTTATTTTATGCACTGGCAATCCAATGGAGTAAACCCGTTCCGTGTTAGCGGCGTGGTCCTGTAATTAGCCTACTTCTTAGATAAGTTAAGTATAGAATTCTCACACCAGTCCCACGACTGACCTGTAGTTTGTTTCACTTTGCAAACTCGGGTGCCCTCTTTCCACATGGGCAGTCGAGTAGCTTTTTTGCAGATATAGTTAAGCAGGATCCTGGATTGAAGCCTGAAGCTGGGTCTAGAATATTGATGGCCTTCCGCTAAGATTAGTTCCGCTGCAATGTATTAATCTATTTTAAATGTATCTTCCGCTGTATTATTTATCGGTGTACTCTGATATTCTGTACTCTGATGTAACATTTATTATTGATGTTGTAAAAGTCTGTGTTGTTGTCCTGATGTGTTGTATGCCCAAAGTTAACGTATTCGGAATTTGAACGGTCTAGATCGATCTTGCGATCGATTGGGGTCGGGCGAAATCCGGGTAGTTACAACTGGTAATAGAGCCAGGTTAGCTCAAATCTTTGGGGTACAACTCATTAGAACTAAACAAAAGACTAATCAGAGGTTGGATTAGTAATATCCAATAAGAATACTCATTAGAGATAGGATCAGCAGTATCCTAGAATGAGAATACTCATTAGAGATGTGGTTAGCAATGCCCTAGAATGAGTCAGAGTGGAAAAATTTATAATTAACGTACTTGTTATTATATATAATTCGATTTTAGAAAATATGATTTTGAATATATAAAAGTTATATATTTTTGAAAATTTAATCCACTAATTGATTGATGATTGTGTTGTGTGAATATGAGTTCAACAAATAAAATGATTAAACAATTAATGAGAATGAAAATTAAATTAGTTAAATAAACTACTTTAGCTTCATTTCCTTTTCGAGGACGAAAAGATTTTAAGTGGGGGAGATTGTAACAACCCGCAAATTCTGAACCAATTTTAAAATTTTATTTTAGAAAATTTTAATGAATTTTGAGGATATGATATAACTTATTATTAATAATAATGGCTAGAATTTATTTTAATCGAAGTTAAAACGGATAAATTTTATTTTTAATATAAAAGGAGTAAGAAATGGCGCGGTAGTTTTAAAATTTTATTTTGAACTTTAACTGAATGTATAGGATTCAAAATAAATCAGAATTGAGTGTAACCATAAATATTTAAATCTATTTAATCATATCTTTCTAACGAATCTGAAAAATTGGAATTTCATAGCGGGAATCAAAAGTTATGACCAATTCAATTATCAGAAAGGTCGCTGTAGAATATATATATATATATATATATATATATATATATATAATATGGCCCGAAAAGCTATTTTTCACATATGAAGGAATTTAGACTCGAAACCACTTCCATTGAGTCTGGAATAATGTTTCTGCATTTAAAAAGTATAAACACTTATATATTTTGAGTTTCGGTATTTATTTGTTTAAAAATGTATTTTTAATATTAAATATATTGGCCTTGAAAATAGTCAATTTTCAAACGACCTCCGTTTTCGATGAAACCACTTTTGTTGGAACCGGAATGTTAAATTATAGCTAAGTTTCAATTTTCAGAATTTTTCGAATTTATATGTGAGCGTGGCAAAAAAAAATGTGTTTGGACTATTTCAGTTAAATTTAAAACAACTTGAAAATAGCCAATTTTCAAACAGTCTCAAAATTCAATAAAATTAGTCTCGTTAGAACCCTATCATCTTAAGAAAGCTAAAAATAATTTTTCTGGAATTTTCTGAGGTCATATGTGGCCCCGACATATTTAAATGTATGGTCGATATTTACTTAATTAATTTTTAATGGGATTTTAAATAAATATTCTACAGATTTCGGAATTGGACCCCGAGACCTGTCCCATTGCGTTTAGAAGGCCTAAAAACGTTAAAAACGACAGTAAGCAAGCCCAATTCTGAGACAGTCCAGAAATCAACCTTTATAACACGAAAAACGAGATTAATAATAAAAAATAAAAAGCAAACCCTAACCCTAATTCTCTCAGCCGCCGCCTATTCATTCGAAGGCCAGAAAGCTCCGAATTTCAAATGCTAATCTCTCTCAATCCGTTCAATGAAAATCTACAAATTATATACCAAATCGAAGAGAATTCAGAGAGCTTCGAATCTATACGGTTAAGATCGGGTTTCAGGGCACGGATTTCGCAAATTCTGGTGAGGAAGGAAGCGCGTTCGGGTTCAGATTTCGAGGCGAGGAGGGGGCCGAGTTGGCTGGGTTTCTGGGCGCTGGTGGCTCGTGGCTCGGGCTTCGGAGTGGCGGTGTTCGATCGGCGCCTGGGTGGCCAAAGGGGGGTGCGAAGTGGGGTTCGGAGGTGATGAAGTTGGGTTCGGCCGATACGTGTAAACGAGGAAGAAAGGTGTATTATTTTAATATTATTTTATTTATTTAATATTTAATTTATCCGATGTTTAAAATTGAATATCTTTTTACTGCGATATCAGAATTCAGCGAATCGACTTGCGTTGGACTCGTCTTTCCGAGATCTTCGCAATGGCGCAGACCAGAGCTGAATCCGAGACAGTCGAATTTTCAGCCATATCAATGTGAGAACTCTAATTTTTATTACTTATATTATTTATAATTATTTTTCTCGTGTTAATAATAATTGTATTGTGATATTAAATCAAATATGAAATGTTCTGTGTTGTACATATTGTTGATTGTTTGCTTGTGTTATGTTTTGTTGTTCATGATATGCTAGATCCGCGTTGAATTTAATATATTGTTGGATTTTATTTGCGATTAGAGAATTAGATCTAAATTTAGATCTAAATCATATTTTATGCGGATTTAAATCGTAATCTAGTTGCTCTAATTTATTTTAAAATTATTAAAGTATTATTTTTATTATTCTGAAATGAACAATGAAATTGAACGACAAATAAAAATTTGAACGACAAATAAAGAAATTTACTTTTACTTGTTGATGTTACAATAGAAGTTGAAAGACAAATAAAAACTTTATTTTTGTTTATTTGTTTACTTTGCAACAGAAAATGAACAACAAATAAAACCTTATTTTTATTTGTTTACTTTGCAATAAGATTTGAACGACAAATAATATATTATTTTTATTTGTTTATTTACAATAGAATATGAACGACAAATAGAATATATTTTTATTTGTTTCATTACAACAGACTTTGGTTAACGAATAAAATCCTATTTTATTTGTTTACATTTAGAACACGATTTATGAATTACAGTAAAAATTCTTCTTTTTACTGTCACATTAAACGTAAGATGTTCTAGGATTAGTATAACAATAAAACAGTAAATTTTATTGTTGATATTAAAAAAACATATTAGTAAAATAAAACTTTATTTACCTTGTATTTGTAAATTAAAGGTTATATTTGAAAACCACCTTTTTGTTTACATTTTTATGTAAATAAAAAAATACATGTTTTGGAAATCACAATTTTGTTTACATTTTATATGTAATTAAGAAATTATTTTCAGAAGCTACATAGAAATTGAATAGATATTTTATTCATGTTTTTCAACATAAATATATACATAGAAATGAATTATTATTTTTATTTGTGTTTTTCAACACAAATATAACTCACCAAAAGAATTATCTTTTTATTTTTGTTTACCAACACAAATAAAACTTAGAATATGAATTATCTATTTTTTTGCATTTTACAATGCAAATATTACACAGAAAATAAGGTCACAAATGAATTATCTTTATATTTGTGTTCTTAACATAAACATAGAACATGAATCATCTTTTCATTTGTATTCTTAACACAAGCATAAACATAAGAAAAATAAATGTCTTTATATTTGTGTTCTTAACACAAATACAAATAGAATAATGAATGTCTTTTTAATTTTCGTCCCTTAACACAAATATTAACATTGAAATTGAATTGCTTCTTTTATTTGTGTATTCAACACAAATATTAACATAGAAATTGAATTGTTTCTTTTTATTTGTGTTCTTAACACAAATGTACACTTAGCAAATGAAGTATCTTTTTGTTTGTGTTTTTCAACACAAGTGTAACTTAGAAAATGAAGTATCTTTTTATTTATGTCTTTCAACACAAATATAACTTAGAAAATGAATTATCTTTATATATGCATTTTTCAATGCAAATATACATAGGAAAATAAATTGTCTTATTTGTGTTTCTTAACACAAATATTACATAGGAACATAAATTGCCTTTATTCTGTGTTCTCTAACACAAACACAACATAGGAAGATAAATTATCATTTGACTTGTGTTCTTGCTACAAATATAACATAGAAATAAATTTCATTTTTTTATTTGTATTTTTCAATACAAATATAACATAGAAATTAAGTTCATCATTTTATTTGTATTTTTACATACAAATATGACATAGAAATAAAGTCCATTTTTTATATACATGCTACAACACAAATATATACTTAAAATCTGTTGCACAAATAAAATCCACTTTTATTTGTCACTTGAAACTTAGAATTTGTTGCACAAATAAAATTCACTTTTTATTTGTCATTTGAAACTCAGAATTTATTAGACGAATAAAATCTACTTTTTATTTGTCATTTAAAAATTAGAATTTATTATACAAATAAAATTCACTTTTATTTGACATTAGAATACATAGAAAAATATTTACATATAAAATATTCTTTTATATGTTATTAGAATATATAGAAAAGTATAAACAAATAAAAGGATTCTTTTATTTGTTATTAGAACACATAGAAAAGTGTAAAACAATGAAATACCCTTTTTATGTTATTCTAGAATTAAAATTTTGAGTTCAATCTTTTATTTGCATTCACTAATGCAAACATACATTGAAAATAAAATTTACCCTTTTATTTGCATTCACCAATACAAATATATGTTTAAACCAAAATTTATTCTTTTATTTACATTCACCAACGTAAAAATACATTGAAAATGAAATTAGTTCTTTTATTTGCACTCATTAAGGCAAATATATTTTGAAAGGAAAAATTGTTCTTTTATTTGGAATCACTAATGCAAATACACATTTTAATAAAATTTGTTTCTTTATTTACATTCACTAATGTACATACACATTGGGAATGAGTTCCTTTTTTTTTACATTCACTCAAATATACTTTTAAATAAAAAGTTACATTTGTTAATTTCTTTCCTTATTGCAAATAAAACATTAAATAAAAGTTTTATTTTTGTTTGCAATCCTACATGCAAACCAAACATCAAAATGAAAGTTACATTTTTGATTTATAATTTTGATATGAATAAAATATTGATAGAAAGAATATATTTTTTAGAAACGCATTCTTATTGCAATTCTATATGAATTGAAAAGAGCAAATTTGTCAAATGTCATATATGTAATAAAATGAGTTCTTTTTGTCACTTCAAAAAGAATGAATGGAAAATGTTTATTTAAGCTTTTGTAAAGAATGAATAACTAAACATTCATATATTTTATCATTAAGGTAAAATAGACAAAAACACTTATTTTTTCTAAATTAAAAGAATGAAACAAATTATAGCACTAGAATATTTTATTGGAATTGAAACACAAATTAATCACTATGGTAAATTTATGTTGGTTAAAACCAATTATTCATTTTTGTTGATTTATATTAGTTAAAAACAATTATTCATTTTAGTCAATTTATACTAGTTAAAACAAATAGACATTTTATCATAAATATTCATTTTTGTCAAAATGAATTAGTTAAAGCAAGTTATATATAGATATATATATATATGTTATGTTTGGCAAGATATATACTTGTCAAGATAGGTTAGTTAAATCAAAATTATCATTTTTGTCTCATTAGAATTGTCAGAACAATATAACCATTTTTGCTTGAGTTTAAACTAGCTGAATAGAAATTGTCAACAGAGACAAAGTTATTATCCTTATTCGTTCATTGCAATAGAATTTTGTATAATATAAAAGAGACATTTTCTTGTCATGGTTATATATTGTGTATTACACGTCCATTTACAAGTTACTCGACTTTTTTATGTGATTGGGACGATTATTTTCACACATAGCCCAAGTGCACAAATTAGTTTATCATTTGTTTGTTGGATGAAACCCCACACGGGTGTTGGGATGAAAATTTACATACACTAATCCCAATATTTAGTTGTATGTTGATCGTAAGATCGACAGGCTGCGATGAGCATTATTAAATTTTAACGCTTACACAGTGGAAATTGCACTTTGGATGTATATGGATGATTTGATGATTATACCGTTATTATCATATATATGATATGTGTGAAATCCATATAATCCAAATTATATGGTAAATGTTTGATTCGCATTTCGATTCAGGTGTTCTTTTAAATAAGAATATTTTTACATTAGAAATCCTTTTTATATAAAGTACATTTTTAATCAAGTATATGTTAAAACCAAGAATATTTGTAAAAGATAAAAAAATTGTAATATAAAGAATATTTCTTATTTAGAATCTTTTATATAAAGAATATTTTTATGATTATTTTTAAATATGTTTTGAAAGATTATTAGGATTTGCAATTATATTTGGTGATATGAAATAAATTGGGATGTGAAGTGGATTTATCGTGGACGGTGTTTTAAACGACATTTGTCCTTTAATCCAATTTACATTGAAATTATTATTTGGAATTTATAAATCTATTGTATAGATTTAAAAAGGCATTTTCTAAAAATCAAGTTTTTCCAATTTAATATATTAAATTGGAATTAAGTGGAAATTCGATTGGTAATAATCGAAATGGGCTTCTGTAAAAGAAGACCAATATTATATATGGAATTTAAGAGGCTTTGCCGTTATTCCATTTATATTATTAGCCGATACAGAAATTTATATCGATTATGTATTGATTTGATTTCTGTGGAATTCCATGTTTTGGAAATAGATTGTAGATTTATCGTGAACTGTGTTTTAAAGAACACTAGTTCTTTAACCTGTTTAAGACATGATTTATTGCTTAACATCAATGATCTTGTAATAATGATTTTTGATATCAAATCAAAGCTGGAGTTTCAATAAATCTTTTAAGGAAGATTTAAGATTTTATTTTCAGAGTTTATCTTTGATAAAATTAATGAGAATCTTCTAATATGAATATCTTATTAAAAGAATACTCGGAGTTGGAATGTGGCATAATGTGTGATCTTCCAATATTTTCTTTTTAATCACAAAATACGCGAGTTATTCAAAAAGACCGAGTTTAACCCATTCTGAATAATCATCACGACGATCAAGAGTCGAAGATGAAGGCGATGGTTGAAGACCGAAGGTTTTCACATCGTCGGGATGATGATGACTGGTATCTTGAATTGGGATTGGCCTTCCAAGGCAAGGTATTTAGTAATGATCGTTGAAACGCATTTGGAGATCGACAGATACGTTGTTTCTCTCAGACCCAGAGCAGACTTGTAAATGGATTGCGTGTCTGACATTGTATTCATTTCTACTGTATTTGTTGAACACTACTGATTATATATTTCTGTTTGGTGGTGAAGAATTTATTCTTTACTTATCACCCTTCTCTAAGACGTATGAGCTTAGAGGTTATATATATATTGGTAGATGATCAATAATATGGCAGGGTCTGACAATGTGACATGCTAAGATGCAAATGATCAAGGCTTTGTTGAAAAGCAGGCCTTGTGGTTGATGATCAAAGCACAATCTATTTAGTCATAGCTTTGTGTATATCGTGACTTCGCGAGCCTCACACACCGGTTGATTCTAAAACGGGAGAAGGGAACGCATGGATTGCACATGTTTCTTTCTAGCTAGAAGTGGTGATTGGGCTTTAACACGGCCCGACATTTGCTTAAGTGGTTGATGGAATTTTTGCGAGGCCTCGGTTTATTCTTATCGGTCGCCCTCGGCTGATTTGTAGGTCCAATAGGACCGGGGAGCGTGTATTCAGGCATAACTAATCCACTAAAGTATTTGTGGACCGGCCCTGCTGTATCCAAGGGTTTTCCAGCGTCCGAATCCTGAGACATTGTTAGTGTGTCTCGAATCGGTCAGGAGCTCCTCCCTAGCCTTGACTCATGATGGAAACCCAATTTCCAATACGCCCTTGCGGTTTTGATTGTATAACTAGTATGGCAACATAGTAGATGGTATCTATGCCGTCTAGGATTGATATTACATTTGAAATGTTTTAAATATACATATATACACACTGATAATATCGTATTTTGTGTATTTAGCATCTTTTGACCATTATAAGGTAAAACCCTATCCTCCGGTTTGTGTTGCATTGTGTGATGTGACCTGGGTCTTATAATGGTTTCATTTTTCCAAAAAGCATTGCGTTATTTGACGATTTACTTTATTTTATGCACTGGCAATCCAATGGAGTAAACCCGTTCCGCGTTAGCGGCGTGGTCCTATGATTAGCCTACTTCTTAGATAAGTTAAGTATAGAATTCTCACACCAGTCCCATGACTGACCTGTAGTTTGTTTCACTTTGCAAACTCGGGTGCCCTCTTTCCACACGGGCAGTCGAGTAGTTTTTTGCAGATATAGTTAAGCAGGATCCTGGATTGAAGCCTGAAGCTGGGTCCAGAATATTGATGGCCTTCCGCTGAGATTAGTTCTACTGCAATGTATTAATCTATTGTAAATGTATCTTCCGCTGTATTATTTATCGATGTACTCTGATATTCTGTACTCTAATGTAACATTTATTATTGATGTTATAAAAGTCTGTGTTGTTGTCCTGATGTGTTGTATGCCCAAAGTTAACATATTCGGAATTTGAACGGTCTTGATCGATCTTGCGATCGATTGGGGTTGGGCGAAATCCATGTCGTTATAGAATTGGAGTTTTGATGAATCTTTAAAAAGAAAAATAAAGAATAAGATTCAAAAGAATTTATCTTCGATAAATTGATGGGATCGTTTCCCTATTGATATGAATATTTTAATGAAAGAATATTCTGAATTGGAATGAGGCGTATGATGCGTCTTTATAGTACTTAATTTTTATTTATAAAATACGCGAGTTATTCGAAAAGACCGGGTTTAGCCCATTCTGAATAATTACTACGACAATTAAAAGTCGAAGATGAAGACGGTGGATGAAGACCGGCAATCTTCACATCAAATGGACGACTACTGATGTTTGGCATTGGCTAGCTACCAGTAAAGGGTTAAAGTGGTAGTTTGTCCGGATGTACTTGTTGATTGTCCGGATATGCAAGCACCTCACTACTGTATTGGACATACGGGATGAGGAATAAGGTGTCTCCGGTTTTGTTCAGACCTAGAACGGACTTGTAAATGGATGTGTGTCTGACATTGAATTTCATTCCATGTAAATTTAATTGATTTCTATTTAATATATATCTGTGGTGGGGGAGAATTTATTCTCTTGCTTAACACCCTTCTCTGAGACGTACAAGCTTAGAGGTTATATATTGGTAGTCATCGATCGCATGGCGGGGATTGTCAATATGGCACGCCAAGATGCAAAATGATCAAGGCTTTTGTTGAAAACAGAGCCTTGTGGTTGTTGATCAAAGCATAGCCTATTTCGACATAGCTTTGTGTATAGCGTGACTTCGCGAGCCTCACACCCCAGTATGAGTCAGAAACGGAGCAAGGGAACGCAGGGAGTGTGCACGTTTCTTTCTAGCTAGAAGTGGTGTCAGCGACTTACCGGCCCTGACATTTTACTTATGTGGATGATGGAATTTTCGAGGCCCTGGATTTATCGGTCGCCAATGGCCGTATTATAGGTTCAATAGGACCGGGAAGCGTGTGTTCATGCATAACTAACCCACTAAAGTGTTTATGGACCGGCTCTCCAGTATCCAAGAGTTCGCCAGCGTCCGAATCTTGAGACATTGCTAGAGTGTCTTGAATTGTTAAGGAGATTGTTCCTAGCATTGACTTAGAAGTAAACCCAATTTCCAATACGACATCATGCGGTTTTTATTGTAGAACTAGTATGGCGACATAGTATATGGTAGTTATGCCGTCTATGATTGATACATTATGATTGAAATGTTTTTGAAACATATGTACACTAATAATAATACCAAATCCGTTTTTATCGTATCAAGCATTTTTAACCATTATAAGGTAAACCTCTATCCTTCGGTTTGCGTTGCATTGTGTGATGGGACTTGAGTCTAATAATGGTTTCAATTTTCTAAAAAGCATTGCGTTGCATTATGTGATGGGACTTGAGCCTTATAACGGTTTCATTTTTCTAAAAAGCATTGCGTTGTTTAACGATTTACTTTGTTTATGCAATGGCAATCCAATGGAGTAAACCAGTTCCGCATTAGCGGCGTGGTCCTGTGATTAGCCTTATTACTAGTTAATTTAAGTAAAGGTTTCTCATACCAGTCCCATAAATGACCCATTGTTTGTTTCACTTTGCAAACTCGGGTGCCTCTTTTCCACACGGACAGTCGAGTAACTTATTTTGCAGATATTATTGAGTAGGATTCTAGATCGAATCTTAGAGCTATGTCCAAAGCATTGGTAGTCTTCCACTGTGTTAATTTAAATTGTTCCGCTGCTTTGTATTAAATTTACTGTAAATTTATCTTCCGATGTCTTATATTCAATGTAATCTGATATATTCGGTACTCTGATGTAACATTATTATGATGTTTATAAAAGTCTGCTGTTATCTGTTCTGATGTGCTGTATTCCCAGAGTTAGCGTATTCGGGTTTTTTGAACGGTCTTAGTCGATTTAGCGATCGATTAGGTCTGGGCGAAATCCTTGGTCGTTACAAATACCTTTAAAATCAAAGGTATCTAGTAAGACTATGTAACGACCCAGATTTTAGTAGGAAATATTTAATGGATATTAAATATTTAAAATGGTTTATTTTAAGGATTTAGGACTTGAAATTTATTTAAAATAAGGTTTGAACGTAAAATTGATAATATAATTAAAAACAAGTTCATAATGTCGTGGTAGTTCATAATATTATTTTTTGAACTTTAAACGACTATACATAACTCCATATAAGTAAGAATTCATTGAAACAAGAAACGTTAGGATCTATTGAACAATAGTTTTGTAATGAAACAGAAAAATCAAAATTTTGTAATATAGACCGTAAGATATGTTCAAGTCAAATTTCCAAATTGTTGCTATGGAATTAATTAATATTTTATTGATTTATTAAGCATATAAATAGGGGTTTTATATATAATATGAATGTTGTTTTACTTAGAATTAGTAAATATTGAATCGAAAGTTATAAACAATCCCGTTTGGATATATACGATAATAATAATTAGTTTATTATTATATTGAATAGTTTTGGAATTTAATAATATTACATATGCCTTTACAATAGCCATTTTGCAAACGATCTCCATTTTCGACAAAACCAATTTTGTTGGATCAGGACTAGTAAATTATTGTAAGATTCCAAATTTCAGATCAATCGGAGTTAGTATATGGACGTGCGAGATATAAACGTTCGATGTAGATAATCAATCAATAATTCGAGCTCGAACTAGCACTACTTGAGAAAAAAGACTCAAAATTTTACGAAACAAGTTTCATTAGGACTGTAATGACAAACCATAGCTGCATATCAATTTTCACCACGAACGAAATTCGTATGTGCCAAGCGAATGTTAAACGATAAATACAGGTAATGTTACAAAAAAATTAATAAAATAAAATATGAAGCTTACCCTATAAGCTAACCTACCACTATATAAAATCCTATCTAATCATAAACCCTCATTTCTCACTTCCCATGGTCAACAAAAATTCTCAGCCGCCACCAGGAAAGTTAGAACGTGAACAAAGCAAGTTTGGAAAAATCCAAACAAATGAAATAAAAATCCATAAATTATGAAATAAATATTTTTGAGATCGTGAGATGTTTCGCTACATCATACATGAGTTCTAGAGTGTTCGAATATGATTTGGTTCACTACTATGAATTGCACATGAGTTAGGGTTTACGATTTCGTGAGATTGGCGCATCGATTCAAGTTTTAGTGGTTATATTTGGATTTAAAGCATCTAATAGAGCTTGTGTAATCTTTTTTGAGATTAAAATATAAAAACATGTCGAAGCTTTCCTGTTGTCATGCATTTTGAACTGGAGTCGCATTTTTGGGGGAGCATGCAAGTTGAAGCATTTTGATGTAGGTAGAAGGAGAGTTTGATGAGACGCGCACAGTGGTGGTGTCAGATTTTGGTTTCGTAGTGTGTGGTTGTCGTTAGGAGGGAAGTCGGCAATGATGGATCATGCATACTGAAGAGGGATGGAAGATGACGAGTGTGGTGTTTAAACTTGGGTTAGTAATTAAGGTTTTAAATATTTTATTAATTAATTAATGGCCATCAATTGTGTACAAACGTATAAAATGTATAACTTTCTCCTACGAACTCAGAATTTGACGAAATTAGATCTGTTGGAATCGTGGAGTCGAAAGCTTCACAACAAAATTGATTATGTTGAATTTGAAGCTACTTGGAATTTTGGGTTAAATTAAACGCACATTTAATTTGATCAACAAAGTGATTGTTATAATAACTATCAAAATTCAAGGTGATAACTCCCTAAATTGATTTATAAGTTGTTATAATCTTATCTGATTATATATTGATTGCTTGTGGTTGCAATGATTGCTTTGTGGATGATGGATGTTTATTTACAGTTTTATATATACTGTTTATGTACATTTAAGCATTAAAAATTACAAACGCTTATCTTATGACTGTTGATTGTGGTTATTGGATATGGGTATGAATCCTATTGATGTTGAATACATATGTTAGTTGATTGTGTATTGCGGTTAATCTATTGATTGACAATACGATATAAGTGTTGAATAGTTTAAAGCTTATATGGATTATATCACAATAGTTGTGATTGGATGTTATCATGATTATTGATAATATGGTATGTGACTACCATAGTTGATATGGCCAAAAATTATAATTATTGACTCATTGTTTAAGTCTTTATTCATTAAAAAGGATTTTAATGAATATTTTATTAATATAATAATAGGTGAAAAATAAAAGTCAAAATTTGACCTCCGATTTTAGATGGACGTAAAGTATAAATCATTACGATGAATATTTGTAAAAGAAGAAATCGATTTGAAATAATTTTCACATAGTTAAGGCACATTTAAGTTTTTATTTTAAAATGAATAGTAACTAGAAAAAGTGAAGTTCGGTTAGAGTATTTAGGAGAGGCTTTAAAAAAAAAATCTTTTCAAAACTTTCTTATTTATTTTTATAATGGATGTTAGGAAAATTTAGGTTTAAAATATTGAAGTTTGAAAAATAAAATTATTTTAATAAAAAAATAATATTATAATAGCCATTTAATAGAGATATTGTGTTTTAAAGTAAAAAAATGGAAAATATAGTTTTCAAAAATTATTATACATATTTTATATAACAATTTATAAGAGATTCGTCATAGTTTATAATATACATTGAAGTTGTAACACCCCACGTCCGCTAAGGTCACTCACTAAGGGAATGCCTTAACTTCGGTGGAGTATTTTAAGTGAATATAGAACAGAAAAATTACAACAAGATAGATATAAATAATACTTGAAATCTAAAACATCATTTCATTGCAGCAGAAGATAAACATGTTTGGTTACATATCAAAACCAACTAAAACAAGAGTCAAGTACTAAATATCCATCCTGATAAAACATAAGTACATAATCCCACTACATAACTAATAGCCATAATAGAAAAGATAAGCTGAGCTTTACATCATGGTCCAAGCTCCCAAAGATAGATAAAGCAATCTAATCAAAACACACTAGTGCTAGGCCCACTCTGAGAACCTGAGGGTTGGGAAAAAGATAAAAACAACGGAGTCAGACATAAGTCTGAGTGAGCCCTATAACTTTAATAATACAATCATTAAAGTAATTAGGGTATGATAAAAACTTGGTACGGTGATGACTGGGGATAAATGACTACACTAAGCAGCCAACTAGACATAGGATGAACTAAGATAACGGTAAAGACGCATCTACCCACCCAAGGGTAATTACTACACAGCACCACACCACATGCTTATCTGGTTAAGTGTTTCTTAATTGATTAAGAACGTAACCTTTGTAAAGACCTGTCACATTAGACTATCTTTTATGGCAGTTGGATTTGCCGGTCGGATCCGGGCAGCCTTACGCCATAACCGAGTCTAACCTCGTGTCTTTACACTTGTCACGTATTTAGTTTATGCCTAAGACCTCTCACATTGGGCCAATCATTTGTAGCCGTTGGATTTGCCGGTCGGGTCCGGGCAATCTTATGCTACAAAAGGGTCCAACCTCGTGTCTTAGTCGATTAATTACACCTAATTAATCACCCCCATATTTTGAATTAATTTTCCCTAATTAATTCCAATTTAATGATGTACATAATTGACTCAATTATGTCCATCCACTTATGGTATGCCACATCATACCAATTTCACCACAATTTTGTTAACACGAATATTAACCCCATCGTTCCCCACGTAATACGCTAACATGACATACTTAAAAGGGAAGATTCATCACAAATACAATGGGTTCAACTTTGCATAACATTAGCATCAACATGGGTTTTTAAAGGTGTCAACTTGCATATATGACCATAGCATCAAACCCAACTTGCATGAATCACATATGTCATAAAGAGGGTAACTTGCATAAGTTACTTATGTCATACAAAGGGGTAAACTTGCATATATGTATGACATATAAAGGGGTTAACTTGCATATGTATGCATCTCATACAAAGGGGTAAACTTGCATATGTATGCTTATCATACAAAGGTGTAAACTTGCACATGTTACTTGCATAAAATCAAACACCAAACTTGCATAACATGTCATATTTGAACTTTCATATAATCAAACACCAAACTTGCATAACATGTCATATATGAACTTGCATATAATCAAACACCAAACTTGCATAACATGTCATATACGAACTTGTATATAATAAAACACCAAACTTGCATCATGAATAGTGATTTGCATAACTAGCATCATGAACACATAGCATAAAACTTGCATAACTAGCATCATGAACATATAGCATAAAACTTGCATAACTAGCATCATGAACACATAGCATATGACTTGCATAACTTGCATAACAACATGAACACATAGCATATGACTTGCATAACTTGCATAACATCATGAACACATAGCATATGATAACATAACTTGCATTGATCCACATACATAACCATAACCTCATGATATCCTATCATAATTAGTTTAGCAATTGCTTGCTAAAGGCATAGAAACTCACAACTTGTTGATTAGCACTCCTATGAAGAAGATTAAGTTGCTAGAGTTGATTAGAAGTTGATTTGAGAAGCTATCTTCTTCTACAATTTGATGGAGGCTCCTTCAAGTTGCATTTTGACGGCATGATGGCATTGTATCTATTTTTAGTATGAATTAGGGTAGTCTTAGGGTGTATTTATAGATTAGTTAAGTGTTTTAGGCCATAGGATTAACCCTAGGATAGTTTAGAGCCATCAGATCTCGTCACAAGCCACCAAACACAACCCAACAGCCAAAACAGTGCACCGAGCCAAACTGGCCGAGCCACCTGTGTCGACAGGGGTGTCGACACTATTGTCGACAAACCCCCCCGTGTGTCGACTCCCCAGTCGACACGGGGGTCGACCTGGTGCTGGCGGGAATTTTCCCGCCTAGCTCCATTTCTGCATTTGAAATCTGTTTTCGAAATTTAACTTTTCTGAAAACTTCTTCGGGCCTTATCTGGGTCATACGGACTCCGATTTTCGAAAACTCGGACTCTATTTCGCGTATTTTTCCGAGACGAACGCAATGGCGCAACCCGTTTCCCCTAATTCAGATCTTAAAATTTAATTCTGCCCTGATTTATATTATAACAAGTTATTCAACATACGGAGTGTTACATTCTCCCCTACACAAAGGATTTCGTCCCCGAAATCTCTAAGTCAAGAAGAATGTATCCTACCAACCAAATAACCATCTATTAAACCATCAAACACTGGCATCCATTGTCCTTAAAGTTTATAATGCTATATGAACATCTGCAAAAAGTGTGTGTATATGTTCCCTGTCTAATGCAAAATCAGGCGGTCTACTGATTCAGTTGACCTCCTTAATGCAAACCATGATAGTGCCATGCATCCAATATGTATGCGAAAGATCCCTATCGACACATACTATTTCTACATGTGTGCACAACCATACACCAAAATGCATCATCCATATGATAACACAACCATTATACATCCATGAATACAGCTACCTACACACAATTATATGCAATATGCAATATGAAGTGACTGAGCCGATCTAGTGTCTAAAGTGTGTGTATATGCATCCACTAGCAACCACTTGCAACCACTTGCATCCACATGCATCTATCAATCATAACATGTCTTCAAACACATGTTTCAACCATAGGCTTACCCTATCTAAAGGTCAAAGGTACTAATGAGAGGACATACTATAGATAAGATAAGTACTAGACAAACGATAAAGGAGAAGTTAAAAGACATACCCTCAAAAAGGAATGGGTACAGTGAACGCATCTTCGCTTCTGTCTCCCAAGGAGCATTGCTCTCATCATCTCCCCATTGAACTTTGACTAGTTGAACCTCTCTGTTTCTCAACTTCCTAGTCTCTGACCCAAGGATGCGATTAGGAGCTCGTCGAATCGTTGCATCACGCTCTACCTCCACTTCCCTAAGCAAGCTCGGCTCTACCACCTCTACGGTCTCATGTAGGCACTTCCTCAAATGTGACACATGGAATACGTCATGTACCCCACTAAGTCTCTTGGGTAAATCCACTCTATATTCCATCCGTCCAATCCTTTCCTTAAAAGGAAACGGTCCTACAAACCTTGGTGCTAACTTCCCAATGGACCCAAAGCGAACAACATTCCGTAATGGAGGTACTTTGACAAAGACCATGTCCCCAACATCAAACTCCAGATCCGTCCTCCTCTTGTCCGCATAAGATTCGTGCCTGTCTTGTGCCGCTTTCATCCTTCTTCGAATCAAATCAATCCTTTCCGAAGTCTCTCTAACCATATCAGGCCCAAGCAAGATCTTATCCGTAGATTCCCACCAACATGTAGGTGATCGACAAGGCCTTCCATAAAGAGCTTCGAAAGGAGCCATACCAATACTAGACTGAAAGCTGTTATTATATGCGAACTCCACCAATGGAAGTTGCTCTTCACATGTACCTCCAAAATCTAAGATACATTGCCTCAAAAGGTCTTCTAGAACACGATTCACCCTCTCGGTCTGGCCATCCGTCTGAGGATGATATGCGGTGCTTAAACACAACTGAGTCCCTACTGCCTCCTGCAAACTCTTCCAAAACTCGCTAGTGAAGATAGGATCTCGATCACTCACTATGCTAGAAGGTACCCCATGCAATCGAACTATTTCCCGAAGGTAAACTGAAGCTAGCCATGGAGCAGTCCTCTTGCTCTTCACGGGTATGAAATGGGCGCTCTTAGTAAGTCTGTCTACCACAACCCAAATTCCCGTATTACCCTTCCTCGATCTCGGTAACCCATCAATAAAATCTATCGAGACGCTATCCCACTTCCATTGTGGAACTTCCAATGGGTAAAGCAATCCACCAGGTTTCTTTTGCTCCGCTTTCACTTGTTGGCACACCAAGCATCTAGCGACATACTCGGCCACATCTTTCTTCATACCGGGCCAAAAGAAAACTCGCTTCATGTCTTGGTACATCTTGTCCCCACTGGGATGAATGGTCATCTTCGAACGATGCGTATCATCAAGTATAGCCTTCCTCAAACCCTCGTCTTGCGGTACACAAAGTCTACCGTCTCTACGCAACGACCCCCTATCATCTAGGGTGTGCCTACTCAAATGGTTGGACGACTCCCCCTTTATGAGCCTGTCTACCAACTCAACCAACTGTGGGTCGTCCCGCTGTGCCTCGCCAATCCATCCCAAAAGAGTAGGTCTGACCTCTAAGGATGCTAACAAACCATGTACAATGTCAACGGAAGGTCTGAAATCAAACATCGAGATAAATTCCAAGCTTCGTCGTTCCACAAACAATGGACTCAAGGACAACCTTTTTTTGCTTAAGGCGTCCGCCACCACGTTACCCTTACCAGGGGTATACGCTATCTCGAAATCATAGGATGCTAAGAACTCCATCCACCTTTGCTGTCTCAAGTTCAAATCCTTCTGAGAAAACAAGTACCTCAATGATTTATGGTCAGTGAACAATTCGAACCTCTCGCCAAGAAGATAATGGCGCCAATTCTTAAGCGCAAAAACAATAGCGGCCAATTCTAGATCATGTGTAGGGTAATTTTTCTCATGCTTTCTCAACTGCCTTCCCCCATAGGCTATTACCCTTCCCTCTTGCATTAAGACTGCGCCTAGTCCTGTCCCACAAGCATCGGTATAAACAACAAATGGCTTACTCCCATCTGGCAACACTAAGACTGGAGCTATGGTTAAAGCTCTCTTTAACCGTTGGAACGCATCATCACAATCTACGTCCCATGCGAAGACCAGATTCTTCTTTGTCAAGCGAGTTAATGGGGCTGATATCTTTGCGAAGTCCTTGATAAACTTCCTATAGTAGCTAGCCAACCCCAAGAAACTCCTCACCTCGATAGCATTCTTCGGAACCTTCCAATCTTGGATGGATACTACCTTCGCGGGATCCACAGCTATCCCTTCCTTAGAGACCACGTTCCCTAAGAACCGCACTTCCTTTCTCCAAAAGTGACATTTAGAGAATTTATCCTTAAGGCTATGCGCTCGAAGAGTCTCTAACACTTCCCTAAGATGTAGGGCATGCTCTTCTTCACTCTTAGAAAAGACTAAGATGTCATCTACAAAGACCACCACAAACTTATTAAGGTACTCCTTGTACACCCTACTCATCAAATCAACAAAGTGTGCAGGGGCGTTCGTCAAACCAAATGGCATCACAAGCCACTCATAGAAACCATCCGGAGTCCTAAAGGCAGTCTTGTCTATGCTATCCTCAGCCACTCTAAACTGATGAAACCCCGTGGCTAAGTCCAACTGCGAAAACACTGAGGCGCCTACCAATTGATCAAAGAGATCATCAATCCTCGGCAATGGGTGTCTATTCTTCTTTGTGAGCTTGTTGAGTTCTCTATAGTCTACACAAAGTCTGAGGGACCCATCCGCCTTCGTGGCAAAAACTACTGGAGCACCCCACTCCGATATACTTCGTCTTATGAACCCCTTCTCAAGCAACTCCCCTACTTGCTTATGGAGTTCCCTCCTCTCACGAGGAGCCATGTGGCGCACTGGCAAAGATACTGGCTTAGCATTGTCCACCAAATATATTCGGAAGTCTATCTCCCGCTTCGGAGGTAAGCCCTTCACCTCCTCAAACACATCCGAGTATTCCCGGACCACTCTAACAGATCGCAAACTCTCGACCGAAGCGTCAAGCGATTCAAGATAACTTAGCATAACAGAATCCATGGGATTACAAGAGATCTCGAGAGTGTTACCCAAGCGGGTCATGAGCCTAACAACTCTCCTTTCACAATCAAGAACGACACCATTACTGGACAACCAGTCCATGCCCAAAATCAACCCATAGCCCGTGAAGCCCTAAACAAAAGCATCACATCTAAACTCAATGCTAAGTATGGAAATCTTCAAACCCAAACATATCATGGACAAATAAGTGGAGCCCCCAATTGGGTTTGAAACAACCAAGGGATCATCTACTAGACTGGTGTGTAAGTGCAGTGACTCAACTAATGATGATGAGATAAACAAATGCGATGCGCCAGAGTCAAACAAAGTACGGACAAGATGATCAAACAGAAAAACTAGACTTTCAACGGAAATAGTTCTACCTCTTTCCTGAATTGGTGGAACCGCGAGAGCCTGAACTTGCCCCCTTGCCTGACCTGGTGCCATAAGAGCTTGCACCTGTCCTCCTGAGGTAGATCCCATCCTCTGCCCCTTCTTAGTGCAGTCCTTCACTAGATGCCCTGCTTCGCCACAGTGGAAGCAGCCCGTCTTCTTCTTCTTTCGACAGTCTTTGCTTAGGTGGCCTGGTGTCCCGCAATTGAAGCACTTTTTCTTTCCCTTGCCACTGTTGCCTTTCCCTCCCTTGTTTTGCTGTTGCTGTTGAGGTCTCTTCTGATCTCCTTTCTTCTCGGGTGCCTTATTAGCATTGGGAGCCTTCTCTTCCGCATGCATGAGTGCCATGTCTACTAGCTTCTCAAAGGTGGCCCCCATAGGGATGTGAGTCATAGCCAATCCATGCATCAGTTCATTCAAGCCCTTAACGAACCTCAAAGCCTTCTTCTCTGGTGTATTCACCATGTCTATGCCAAATCTTGCTAGTTGATTAAACTTGTTGACATATTCCTTCACTGATAGGTTTCCTTGCTTTAGAGTCAAGAACCTTTCCATATACAGATTTTCTTCCGCCCTTGAAAGAAACTTTGCCACAAACCTTTGCCTGAAATCCGCCCAAGAGTCAACAGGGCGCTCTCCATTAGTTACCTCCCACCAGAACGAGGCCTCTCCCTTCATTAACCAAGCAGCTAACTTGACTTTCTTTCCTTCTTCCATCTCAAAGATATCTATCAACTCTTCCACCTCCTTAAGCCAATCTCTAGCTACCACAAAAGTTTCTGATCCTTGAAAAGGTTTCCCTCCAATAGCCTTAAATTCCTTGCAAGTCTTTGCAAAAGTATCCGTGCAAGGAGGAGGAGGAAGATCGGGTGCAACTGTTGGTGGAGGAACATTTGCTGGACCCGCAGCGGCGGCCCTAGCCTCCATCAATCACCTATACCATATTGGTATTGCTACACCCTCCGGAAAGTTAAGATCTTCAGCCATGCTGAAACAAAAAAGGAAAGATTCAAAACGGAGAATTCGAAAGATAAAGATATGGCTATTGGGGATTATGCTTTTCTTTCAAAAACTTTTCTCTTAAAAAACATGTTTTTGAAAATACTTCTTCCAAAAATGTTTTTAGGAAAATAGTTTTTCTAAAAAAATTATCTGTTCTGGTAACCTTCAGCTCTGATACCACGTGTAACACCCCAAGCCCGCTAAGGTCACTCACTAAGGGAATGCCTTAACTTCGATGGAGTATTTTAAGTGAATATAGAACAGAAAAATTACAACAAGACAGATATAAATAATACTTGAAATCTAAAACATCATTTCATTGCAGCAGAAGATAAACATGTTTGGTTACATATCAAAACCAACTAAAACAAGAGTCAAGTACTAAATATCCATCCTGATAAAACATAAGTACATAATCCCACTACATAACTAATAGCCATAATAGAAAAGATAAGCTGAGCTTTACATCACGGTCCAAGCTCCAAAAGATAGATAAAGCAATCTGATCAAAGCCCACTAGTGTCAGGCCCACTCTGAGAACCTAAGGGTTGGGAAAAAGAAAAAAACAACGGAGTCAGACATAAGTCTGAGTGAGCCCTATAACTTTAACAATACAATCATTAAAGTAATTAGGGTATGATATAAACTTGGTACGGTGATGACTGGGGATAAATGACTACACTAAGCAGCCAACTAGACATAGGATGAACTAAGATAACGGTAAAGACACATCTACCTACCCAAGGGTAATTACTACACTGCACCACACCCGTTATTCCTAACTTAAAGGTTGATCCCACCCAAGGACTTAGAAAATATAACTAGTAGTTTCGTGTACCCCTAGCTGACCACATAGGTGCCGTCTGCCCCTATCTCCACTAGGTGTACCCACTACTCTCCAAGCGATCGGCTCCCTAACGTAGATACCCGTGCTGGCCCCACAGTGGGGTGTATCACTCCCCAAAGTGGCAACCCGATGCAACCAACGGTGCATGGCTTATACCTACACGATGCAACAACGTCTCACTTACCAGCCCGGGCCCACACACGCATATGAAACCCGTTGGACTTGCGTTGCCACCGCTAACCCGTTTTGGCCTCTTATAGTCAAGCCCAGTACGCGTGTCCCGTCCTCGACATGGGTCGAGCCCACAAAGATACGTTTTGGGTTACTGGTTGAAATGGGCCCCCACAAGCTACCCACCTAAGCTTGTCCCTTTCTAGTGCATCCCACTTAAACCCTTTTATCATGTTTCCAGTTGGTTAAGTATTCTAATCGTATTTTCTATTGCCACCCAAGGCAACCCACTAGATTTTCACATGCCACCTAAGGCACCCACTTAACCCCTCATGCCCCACTACATGCTTATCTGGTTAAGTGTTTCTTAATTGATTAAGAACGTAACTTTTGTAAAGACCTCTCACATTAGACTATCTTTTATGGCAGCTGGATTTGCCGGTCAGGTCCGGGCAGCCTTACGCCATAACCGAGTCTAACCTCGTGTCTTTACACTTGTCACGTATTTAGTTTATGCCTAAGACCTCTCACATTAGGCCAATCATTTGTAGCCGCTGGATTTGCCGGTCGGGTCCGGGCAGTCTTATGCTACAAAAGGGTCCAACCTCGTGTCTTAGTCGATTAATTACACCTACTTAATCACCCCCATATTTTGAATTAATTTTCCCTAATTAATTCCAATTTAATGATGTACATAATTGACTCAATTATGTCCATCCACTTATGGTATGCCACATCATACCAATTTCACCACAATTTTGTTAACATGAATATTAACCCCATCGTTCCCCACGTAATACGCTAACATGACATACTTAAAAGGGAAGATTCATCACAAATACAATGGGTTCAACTTAGCATAACATTAGCATCAACATGGGTTTTTAAAGGTGTCAACTTGCATATATGACCTTAGCATCAAACCCAACTTGCATAAATCACATATGTCATAAAGAGGGTAACTCGCATAAGTTACTTATGTCATACAAAGGGGTAAACTTGCATATATGTATGACATATAAAGGGGTTAACTTGCATATGTATGCATCTCATACAAAGGGGTAAACTTGCATATGTATGCATATCATACAAAGGTGTAAACTTGCACATGTTACTCATATAATCAAACACCGAACTTGCATAACATGTCATATATGAACTTGCATATAATCAAACACCAAACTTGCATAACATGTCATATATGAACTTGCATATAATCAAACACCAAATTTGCAAAACATGGTGTCATAAGGGATCAATGTTTATCATAGTGATTTGCATAGCTAGCATCATGAACACATATCATAAAACTTGCATAACTAGCATCATGAACATATAGCATAAAACTTGCATAACTAGCATCATGAACACATAGCATATGACTTGCATAACTTGCATAACATCATGAACACATAGCATATGACTTGCATAACTTGCATAACATCATGAACACATAGCATATGACTTGCATAACTTGCATAACATCATGAACACATAGCATATGATAACATAACTTGCATTGATCCACATACATAACCATAACCTCAATATATCCTATCATAATTAGTTTAGCAATTGCTTGCTAAAGGCATAGAAACTCACAACTTGTTGATTAGCACTCCTATGAAGAAGATTAAGTTGCTAGGGTTGATTAGAAGTTGATTTGAGAAGCTATCTTCTTCTACAATTTGATGGAGGCTCCTTCAAGTTGCATTTTGACGGCATGATGGCATTGTATCTATTTTTAGTGTGAATTAGGGTAGTTTTAGGGTGTATTTATAGATTAGTTAAGTGTTTTAGGCCATAGGATTAACCCTAGGATAGTTTAGAGCCATCAGATCTCGTCACAAGCCACCAAACACAGCCCAACAGCCAAAACAGTGCACCCAGCCAAACTGGCCGAGCCACCTGTGTCGACAAGGGTGTCGACACTACTGTCGACACACCCCCCCTGTGTGTCGACTCCCCAGTCGACACGGGGGGTCGACCTGGTGCTGGCGGGAATTTTCCCACCTAGCTCCATTTCTGCATTTGAAATCTATTTTCGAAATTTAACTTTTCTAAAAACTTCTTCGGGCCTTAACTAGGTCATACGGACTCCGATTTTCGAAAACTCGGACTCTATTTCGCGTATTTTTTCGAGACGAACGCAATGGCGCAATCCGTTTCCCCTAATTCAGATCTTAAAATTTAATTCTGCCCTGATTTATATTATAACAAGTTATTCAACATACGGGGTGTTACAGAAGTATAGTCAGAATAGAATTCGTCGCGCACCAGTAGTTCGCGAATTTCGACCTGTAACTTCAAACTGACATACCAGAAGATCCGACCATCGGATTTTCTCGAAACTAAAAACATTGGATTAGAAATGAAAAGAGCTTTCAAATGATATATAGAGTTTTAAAATCCAATGGTTGGAACTTTAGATAAGTTCAAATCCATTTTGAATAAAAACAACGCCATAACAATTAGTGGCCTGAAAGTGGATTTTAGTAAAAGGAGCTATTATTAGATTATTAAAAATAGGAAAAAATTGTGATAAATCATAATAAAAGATGTCAAAGCAATTTGAAAAATAAATAGGAAGTTTCGAACTATATTTTGGGATATTTGCGTTTTCAGCCCAATTGGCTGAAAACGATAAAACAGTGTTTAGTAAACTTAAGTGGAATAAAATTAAATTAGTTGATTTATCAAATATAACCATGATTTGAAATAAGTGTAGATAAATCTTCTGATTTAGAAAAGATTTCCAATTTGAATAAAAATTGGATTTGGGTAGAAATGATCTTCGGGTATTTGATATAGATTAGCGTTGTGTAGACATTTACTTTTACGAGGAATTTGGAAGATGTTTTAAATCGTTATTCCACTTATAGTATTCGTTGATTATGGAAATTGGTGTTGAATATAAGTTGATATAATTCTACCCAAATTCTTATATTTAATATAAGTTAGTTAGGGGTTTATCATGAACGATGTTTAAACAACGTCTGTTCTTTAACCCAGTTAAAAGAGAAGATGATTTCTCATGATTAGTTGGAAAGAAATCTTTATCAAATTTGATTATAAGGGTTTGAATAGAAGAATATTTCCAAAATGGAATAGGACTTAGGACATCTTGTATATCTTAATTGATTTGAAAGATGCGATAGTTACTATGGTTTTGGAAGCCTAACAACTTAAATAAATTTAATAGAACTAAATAGATGATTTTGGTCGCCTAAATAACTCAAAAAAAATGTGTTAATAGAATTGAACAGATGATTTTGGTAGCCTAAATAGCTTAACCAAATGTGTTAATAAAACTGAATAGATGATTTTGGCTGCCTAAATAGCTTAACCAAATGTGGAAATAAGATTTAATCTTATTAAAGGAGACTTAGTTGGTGGGCCAATAATCCGAGAAGGATTTAGCTTTAGCGCTAATTATTTCGAAAAGACTGGGTTTAACCCATTTCAAATAATTATACGATGATTAAAAGTCAAAGATGGTGGAAGACCGGAAATCTTCACATCGAATGGACTGTTTGTTGATGCCCTGGGTGTAACAACCCAAATTTTTAATAAAACAATAGTTAATTAATGTCATTAATTAATTGAGGAATAAACTGATAAAATAAATATTAATCGGAAATATTGAGAATGAAATAAAATGGATTTTTTCGTTGCATCTATTACGAAATACTAATTCGGGTAAACTTTTAGTTTGCATAAATCGGAAAAGAAACGAAGAAGTTTTGAGCTAAAGATGTTTGAACATAATTTAAATAATTAAATAAAAAATTAGCTTAGAAAAGCAATGGTAATTGGGTGACCTAGCCCAAACTGGGTCGACTCATGTGTCGATCTAGGTCTAAGGAGGGTCGAGCCATGGGTCGACACAGTTTTGACCCACATACATGCAGGACAGATTCCTACACTTGTATTTGGACTATTTTCTTTATTACATTCATTCGCTGAGGAGTATGGCTGGATTTATAAACCTAATATCTAATGGTTCAGAATTTTCATAGTTAATCTATAAATAGGCTACCTATGTAATAACCCTGAAATTCAGAACTAATTTAAAATTTTATTTTAAGGAAATTTTGTCAGAATTTAAAAATTCAAATTTTAAATTTGAATATAACCATTAAAATAGCCAATTTGCAAACCACCTCCGTTTTCGATGAAACCTTTTCTGTTGGATCCGGAATGTCAAATTATTGCTAGGTTTAATTCAATAATTTTTGGAATTAATATGTGAGCGTAGTAAATTAAAACACATTTGGTAATTTCTGTTGAATTGGATCGACCATTAAAGGGGCCATTTTTCAAAAGGGCTCCAAATAAGATGAAATTAGTTTTGTTAGGACCGTATCATCAAAACATAGCTAGATTTATTTTTTGGGAATTTTTGGAATCAATGTATGGCCTCGGTAAATTAAAATGTACGTTCAAATTTATTATTGAATGATATATATTTTAATTTAGAGAAAAAACAGACTGAAACAGTCGAAATGGCTCACGAAACATATTCCATTGTGTCCGGAATGGGGGTATTTAGCTAGGGGTGACAGTTGTTGGGTTTGATTTGGAGTTCATATGAATTAATGGGTATTTTTGGAATTAAAGGAATAAAATAATTTAAATATAAATAGACTGGCCAATTAGAATTCACTAAAAACCCTATTTCATTATCGTGAAAAAAGAAATCGCCGCCCTCTTTCTTGAAATCGAATGCGATAAATGTTCTGACCTTTCTCCCTCAATAACTTTCGATCCTCGCAACAAAATCCTTTGATTCTTAAGGAAATTTTGTAGTGGATCTTGCCCTCTTCAAATCCATACAGATTTGATCATCTGACGTTGGGTATTCAGTTTGAATCATTGCTTCAAAGTCACTCCGCTCGCCACCATTTTTTTCCCTCCTGCCGCCACCGAGTTCATCAATGTGGGTAGGCGCCTGGAGCTCTCTCTAAGGCGGTCTACGTGGTGTGGCCCGATCGAAGCCAAAGGGACTGCATTGCTCGCAAAATCAAGACCTAGTTTTGACTGAAATGGGTTGAGCGACGGCCTGTGTAATTTTGTAGGGAAGGTGATTATTTCTAACTAATTAATTTATTAATGAATTCAGAAAATGTCATTAACCTTCAAAAATACAAAATTTCTCATACGGTGTCAAAATCCAGTGAAATAGGAGACATTGGACTCGTGACAGCATATTCTACATTCTAGAAGTGACCATAGGAATTTTAGAGCTAGCCACCAATTAAGGAGTGGAACCCAATGTGAGATTTATAAATTCAAAATAAAATGGAGTAAATTATATATGAGTTGTAAAATCATTATAAATTGTATACGGTGCCTGTTAGCTCAACTCCCATGTCCACAGGCCATGGACGATTTAAATTGACTGTAATGAGTTGTGATTACGATGTATATGCATAGTATAATATATATATGAAATATATATATATATATATGTGATGTATAATATATATATATATATATGCATTGTAGAAAATGCATATGCGATGTATAAAAGTTGGTTATGCGTTATATAAATTAGAAATGCAACAAAATTGATTGTGTTGTGGAAAATTTGGTTGAATATGGCTTGGTTTGTCAACCCTATGATTGATTTGATTGAATTGAATGGTTATGTATGGTGCGAGCCAAGGACAGGAGAGGGATGCTGCTAGACATCATTTTCCCGGTTCTAATATAGTGCCGTTATAGTGCCGAAATTTTGTAATAAAAATAATCACGTGTTCAAATATATTTTTGTTCATTAAAAATATCATTTTTACCATATGTATGAAGTAATAAAAATAATCATTTGGTGAAATATATTTTTGTTCATTAAAAATATCATTTTTATCATATGTATGAAGTAATAAAAATAATCATGTGTTGAAATATATTTTTGTTCGCCAAGAATATCATTTTTATCATATGTATGAAGTAATAAAAATAATCATGAGTTGAAATATATCTTTGTTCACCAAAAATATCATTTTTATCATATGTATGAACTATATAAAATGGCCTTATGTTGAAATAAAAAAATTTCATTAAAAATATCATTTTTAACATGAATATGAAGTGTTAAAATTTACATGTGTTGAAATAATTGTTTGTATGTTAAAAATATAATTTTTACATGAATGTGAATTGTATAAAATTTCCATATAGTGAAATAAATGTTTGTATGTTAAAAATATAATTTCTACATGAATATGAAGTGTAAAAAAATTTACATATAATGAAATAAATGTTTGTTCATTAAAAATAAATCTTTTAACGTATATATGGAATGGATAAAATTTACATGCTGCGGAGTAGTTATTGGTTAGTTAAAAATATAATTTTTAACTAAGGTATGTGATGAAAATAAGAAATGTGATATTCAAAACAAACCGTATTTATATCATTAAACTGTGGCCATAAATTGATTTATTTAAAATCAATAATATAGAACTGGATTTATTTATTAGATAGATATGCATGTGTATGTAATGAACAGGTTATAGCAGGGAAGCTAAGAAGAGGGATAAAATTATATGCCCGACAAATAGTACATGTTTAATGTATTTATTGAGGTTTTGATGATTTTATGAGCCGATTGGCAAACTGCTTGGCTTTTTCTTTTTCTTTTTGATTGATGAGGGCCCTGCGAGGCAAGTTGTGGTTTTTCCGATCAGCCAGTACAAAGGAGGTTATGGCGAAATTTTCTAAAATTTAAAGGCGTTAGCCAATTATTTGAAGAATAAATGGTTTGGAAATCATCGAATGAAAACTATATATATATATATATATATATATATATATATATATATTAAAATTAAATGAATCACATGGGATAGTTCGTGTTTTGGAATCGTAATTTCAAACGATTATACCTAGAGATCCAACCATTCGATTTTCCTGAAACTAGAGACGTTAGGCTCGCTTTGGAAAGATCTTTCCAAAGATATTAAATTTGTTAGGATCCAATGGTTAGATTTTGAGAAATGTGTAATTCAAATCTAAAATCAGCGCCAAGGCCGCATAATGACCTGAAGCGTCGTTTGAATTAAATGGGCTATTTTTATATAAATAAAAATAGCGATAAATTGTTATAAAATATTATAAATGATATGGAATGGACATAAACCAATTTCACTTGGTTTATAAAGTAATATGGACGGTTAGATTCAATAGACATTAATCTATAAAATTGAATTGAGTTTGACCAACAAAATAAATGATTTGAATAATATATGTATTCGAAAATCATTTGAAAAGGCCGAGTTAAATCTCACTTCAAATAATGGAGTGATGATTAAAAGTCAAAGGAAATGAAGACGGCGCAAGACCGATAATCTTCACATCGAATGGATTACTACTGATGCCTTTGATATGGGTAGCTCCCTTGATGAGGTTATAGTAGTAGTGGTCCGAACGTATTTGTTGATTGTCCGGATATGCGAGGGCCTCTCTTCCGTATGACATATGGGACGAGGAATAAGGTGTCTCCGATTTCGTTCAGACCCAGAATGGGCTTGTAAATGGATGTGTGTCTGACATTGGATTTTATTCTATGTTGATTGATTTCTATTAAATATATATCTGTTTGGTGGCGGAGAATTTATTCTCTTGCTTAACACCCTTCGCTAAGACGTATGAGCTTAGAGGTTATATATTGATAGAAATCAGTCGTACGGCGTGGATTTCAGTGTGGCATGCTAAGATGCAAATGAACAAGGCTTTTGTTGAAAAGCAGAGTCTTGTGGTTGATGATCAAAGCACAACTTTAATTAACATAGCTTTGTGTATAGAGTTAATTCGCGAGCCTCACACCCCAGTATGAATCAAAAATAGAATCATGACTGCAGGGAGTGAACGACATTTCTTTCTAGCTAGAAGTGGTGTCATGGTATGGAGCCCAGACATTTTTACTTATGTGGGTGATGGATTGCGATACTGGCCAAGTGATAAGTACGATAGGACCGGGAAATGTGTGTTCAGGAATAAATAATCCTCAAAAGTAAGAAAGGACCGGCCCTGAAGATCCAATGGTTCACAAGAGTGTGATTCCTGAGGCATTTGCTAGAGTGTCTCTAAACCGGAAGGAGCCATACCTAGCATTGACTCATGATGAAAATCGAATTTCTAACACGACATTACGGATTTGATTGTGAACCTATACATGGCGACATAATATACGGTAGCTATGCTATCTAGGATTGATGTATTTATATTCAAAAGTGTTTTATACTGACTAAACACTAGTAATAATATCAAGTGATTTTTGTTTTATATGTATCAAATATATTTGTCGATTATAAGGTAAAACTCTATCCTCCGGCTTGCGTTGCATTGTGTGATGGGACCTGAGTCTTATAATGGCTTCATTTTTCTAAAAAGCATTGCGTTGTTTAAGTGATTTACTTTATTTATGCACTGGCAATCCAATGGAGTAAACCCATTCCGCGTTAGCTGCATGGTCCTGTGATTAGTCTTATTATTAAATAAGTTAAGTTAGATTTCTCATACTAATCTCATGACTGACTCGTAGTTTTTTTTCACTTGCAAACTCGGGTGCCCTTATTTTTACACGGGCAGCCCAGTAAACATGTAGCTGGATTTATTTTGGATATGCATCGTAGCATGTGGTGCTCTTTTGGATGGAGACAAAGACTACCTTTTATCACTTATTTTGGATATTTAGACATCACCTTATGTATGTTATATTTGATGATGTAGTAGACTTATTATCTACCTGATGGAATTTGTTATGTACTAAGTAGTATCCTGTATCTATGTAACTCTGATGATGATGACATTTATGATTCCACTAATGTGATGATGTATATTATTCTATGATTTCATGTGTTATGCAACTATCTACTGTTGATGTGATTAATGTGTTATATTCCAATGACTATCCTTGCTTCGATGGCTCGGGGGTTTAGGTTCTCACAAAAGTGGTATCAGAACCTTGGTTAACCTTAGTCCTGGAATTAAACACATTAAATGTCTCGTCAAAAATAGAATCAACAGTATTCTAAGGCGAGTAACTCATTAGAGATAGGAGTAGTAACATCCTAGAATGAGAGCAGCAGAGTAGCATAATAACTTGATCATCACAGCGTTATTCATGCACATGTCTTTATGCTTTCACCATCCCGCTAAATATATTTTTATTGGCCTGACTTTTTCTTAAAATTTGCAGAACTAACAGAAAATGAGTGGTAGAGGCAGAGGAAGGACTAGGAGTGGTCGAGGTGGAGGAAGGGGGAATATTCCCATTGTTAATGAACCTGAAATTCAGCGGCAACCCCCACAACCACCCCAACCACTGTTTGATCTTGATAGGGTTGTTAAGAAGTGCAAGAATTTGGGTGGCGTGCCCTTCACTGGCAGTGGAACAAAAACTGAGGCTCAAGCTTGGTTAATGTCAAGCTAACGGATCTTTGCGGGCCTAGAGTTGGAAGACCACATAAAGAAGTTTCTGGCTTCTTGATTACTTAAGGATGAGGCCTTGATATGGTGGAATGCAGTGACTGTTGGCGATATTGATGTTGACATGACATGGGCCAAGTTCAAAGAAATTTTTAATGAAAGGTTTGTCCCTCGACAAGAAGTCAAGCGCTTGCATGATGAGTTTACTAATCTCCATCAAGGGGATCGAACCATTCATGAATATATAAACAAATTTGAAGAGCTCTCTCGCTATGCACCCGAGCTGATTTAGGAACCGCTTCAAAAGAACAAGCGATTCGTATAGGGTCTTCTTAGAAAGTACCACAACTGAGTGACTGCACACATCCAGATTCCATTTACCAAGGTGGTTGAAATGGCTTGCAGGTATGAGGGTATTGACAAGAAGAATTCTCAGGAAGTTCGCGAGAGAAATCAAGCTAGTAACAAAAGGAAGTATTCTGGTAAGAAGCCCAAAGCGAGGAACACTGAAACACCTAAGCCTTAGTGGAATAACAAACCAAAAGGTAAATGCCGCAATTGTGGTTAGAATGGACATTGGGCTAATGAGTGCAACGCTCTAAAGAAGCCAAAGAGAAATGAATCTGAATCTAGCCGAAAACCTCATTATAATAGGGAGTGCTTTAATTGCCACAAGACAGGGCACGTTATCATGAACTGTGTAACACCCCACACCCGCTACGGTCACTCACTAAGGGAATGCCATAGCATCGATGGAGTATCTTAGGTGAATATAGAACAGAAAAGTTACAGCAAGACAGATATAAGTAATACTTGAGAATTTAAAACATCATTTCATTGCAGCAGAAGATAAACATGTCTGGTTACATCACAAAACCATAAACAAGAGTGAAGTACATAATATCCGTCTTGATAAAACAAAAGTACATAATCCCACTAACATAAACTAATAGCCATAAAAGCAAAGATAAGCTGAGCTTTACATCAATGGTCCAAGCTTCAAAAGACAGATAAAGCGATCTGATCAAAGTCCACTAGCACTAGGCCCACTCTGAGAACCTGAGGGTTGGGAAAAAGATAAAAACAATGGGGTCAGACATAAGTCTGAGTGAGCCCTATAGCTTTAACGATACAATCATTAAAGTAATTAGGGTATGATATAAACTTGGTAAGGTACAGCTGGGGATAAATGACTACACTAAGCAGCCAACTAGACTTAGGATGAACTAAGATAACGGTAAAGACGCACCTATCCACCCAAGGATAAATACTACACTGCCCCACACCAGATCTACCCACCCAAGGGTAATTCCTACACTGCACCACACCAGATCAACCCACCTAAGGGTAATTCCTAACTTAAAGATTGATCCCACTAAGTGTACTTAGTAATCTTAATAGTAGTCTCATGTACCCCTAGCTGACTACATAGGTGCCGTCTGCCCCTATCTCCACTAGGTGTACCCACTACTCCCCAAGCGATCGGCTCCCTAACGTAGATACCCGTGCTGGCCCCACAGTGGGGTGTATCACTCCCCAAAGTGGCAACCCGATACAACCAACGGTGCACGGCTTATACCTACACGATGCAACAACGTCTTACTACCAGCCCGGGTCCACACATGCATATGAAACCCATTGGACTTGCGTTGCCACCTCTAACGCGTTTTGGCCTCTTATAGTCAAGCCCAGTACGCGTGTCCCGTCCTCGACATGGGTCGAGCCCAATAAGATACATATGGGTTACTGGTTGAAATGGGCCCCCACAAGCTACCCACCTAAGCTTGTCAATTCTAGTGTATCCCACTTAACCCTTTTTAATAATCATGTCCACTTACATGTTAATGTTTGGTTAAGTCATTTAATCATATTTTTCAATTGCCACTCAAGGCACCCACTAGATTTCCACATGCCACCCAAGGCACTTACTTGATTTCCACATGCCACCCAAGGCACTTACTTAACCCTTTAATCATGTTTAATTACATGTTCTACCTTGGTTAAGTACTCTAATCGTATTTTCTATTGCCACCCAAGGCAACCACTAGATTTTTCCACATGCCACCCAAGGCACTTACTTAACCCTTTAATCATGTTTAATTACATGTTCCACTTTGGTTAAGTATTCTAATCGTATTTTCTATTGCCACCCAAGGCAACCAGTAGATTTTTCCACATGCCACCCAAGGCACCCACTTAAGCCCTCATGTCCCTCTACATGCTAATATGGTTAAGTGTTTCTTAATTGATTAAGACCGTAACCTTTGTAAAGACCTCTCACATTAGACTATCTTTTATGGCAGCTGGATTTGCCGGTCGGGTCCGGGCAGCCTTACGCCATAACCGAGTCTAACCTCGTGTCTTTACACTTGTCACGTATTTAGTTTATGCCTAAGACCTCTCACATTGGGCCAACCATTTGTAGCCGCTGGATTTGCCGGTCGGGTCCGAGCAGTCTTATGCTACAAAAGGGTCCAACCTCGTGTCTTAGTCGATTAATTACACCTAATTAATCACCCCCATAATTTGTATTAATTATCCCTAATTAATTACAAATTTAACGATGTACATAATTGACTCAATTATGTCCATCCACTTTATGGTATGCATAATCATACCAACTTCACACAATTTTGTTAACATGAATATTAACCCCATCGTTCCCCCCGTAATACGTTGACATGACATACTTAAATGGGAAGATTCATCACAAACACAATGGGTTCAACTTGCATAACATTAGCATCAACATGGGTTTTAAAGGTGTCAACTTGCATATATGACCATAACATCAAACCCAACTAGCATAAATAATCAACCCAAACTTGCATGAATCACATATGTCATAAAGAGGTTAACTTGCATAAGTTACTTGCATATGTATGTATTACATACAAAGGGGTTAACTTGCATATGTATGCATATCATACAAAGGTGTAAACTTGCACATGTTACTTGCATATAATCAAACACCAAACTTGCATAACATGTCATATATGAACTTGCATATAATCAAACACCAAACTTGCATAACATATCATATATGAACTTGCATATAATCAAACACCAAACTTGCATAACATGTCATATATGAACTTGCATATAATCAAACACCAAACTTGCATAACATATCATATATGAACTTGCATATAATCAAACACCAAACTTGCATAACATATCATATATGAACTTCCATATAATTATACACCAAACTTGCATAATCATGGTGTCATAGTGGATCAATGTTTATCATAGTGATTTGCATAACTAGCATCGAGAACTCATAGCATATGACTTGCATAACTTGCATAATCTCATGAACACATAGCATATGACTTGCATAACTTGCATAACATCATGAACACATAGCATATAACTTGCATAACTTGCATATCATCATGAACACATAGCATATGACTTGCATAACTTGCATAACATCATGAACATATAACATCAAACTTGCATAACTAATATCATGAACACATAGCATATGATAACATAACTTGCATTGATCCACATTCATAGCCATAACCTCGTTATATCCTATCATAATCATTTCAACAATTGGTCAATAAGGTTATAGAAACTCACAACTTGTTGATTAGCACTTCAATGAAGAAGATTAAGTTGCTAGAGTTGATTTGAGAAGCTATCTTCCTCTTTAATTTGTTGGTGGCTCCTTCTAGTTGCATTTTGACGGCATAACGACGTTGTCTCCAATTTTAGTATGAATTAGGGTAGTCTTAGGGTGTATTTATAGATTAGTTAAGTGTTTTAGGCCATTAGATTAACCCTAAATCAGATTAGAGCCGTCAGATCTCGTCACTAGCCACCAAAACACAGCCCAGATCCCAAATCAGTGCACCCAGGTCACCTGAGCTCGACCCGGGAGGTCGACCCCCAGGTCGACACTAGGGTCGACACCCTAGTCGACCTGGTGGGCAGGTCGACACCTAGGTCGACCCCTAGGTCGACTCCCAGGTCGACCTGGTCTGGGCGGGAATTTTCCCGCCTAGCCCATATTCTGCATTTTTGAAATCTGTTTCATTTTCTGATTTTTCGTGAAACTTCTAAAGGCCATATCTCGGACATACAGACTCCGATTCATGAAATTTCGGACTCTATTTCGCGTATTTTTCTGAGATGAACGCAATGGCATAGCCTATTTCCCCTGATTCAGATTTTAAAATTTAATTCTGCCCTGATTTATGTTATAACAAGTTATTCAACATACGGGGTGTTACATTCTCCCCTACTTAAAGGATTTCGTCCCCGAAATCTCTAAGTCAAGAAGAACGCATCCTACCAACCAGACAACCATCTACTCAAACCATCAAACACTGGCATCCATTGTCCTTAAAGTTTCTAATGCTGTATGAACATATGCAAAAAGCGTGTGTATATGTTCCCTGTCTAATGCAAAATTAGGCGGTCTACTAATTTAGTTGACCTCCTTAATGCAAACCATGATAGTGCCATGCATCCAATATGTATGCGAAAGATCCCTATCGACACATACTATTTCTACATGTGTGCACAACCATACACCAAAATGCATCATCCATATGATAACACAACCATTATACATCCATTAATATAGCTACCTACACACAATTATATGCAATATGAAGTGACTGAGCCGATCTAGTGTCTAAAGTGTGTGTATATGCATCCACGAGCAACCACTTGCATCCACACGCATCCATCAAACATAACATGTCTCAAACACATGTTTCAACCATAGGTTTACCCTATCTAAAGGTCAAAGATACTAATGAGAGGACATACTAAAGATAAGATAAGTACTAGACAAACGATAAAGGAGAAGTTAAAAGACATACCCTCAAAAAGGAAGGGGTACAATGAACGCATCTTCGCTTCTGTCTCCCAAGTAGCATTGCTGTCATCTTCTCCCCATTGCACTTTGACTAGTCGAACCTCTTTGTTTCTCAATTTCCTAATCTCTGACCCAAGGATGTGTGTAGGAGCTCGTCGAATAGTCGCATCACGCTCTACCTCCACTTCTCTAAGCAAGCTCGGCTCTACCACCTCTGCGGTCTCATGTAGGCACTTCCTCAAATGTGACACATGGAATACGTCATGTACCCCACTAAGTCTCTTGGGTAAATCCACTCTATATTCCATCCGTCCAATCCTTTCCTTAAAAGGAAACGGTCCTACAAACCTTGGTGCTAACTTCCCAATGGACCCAAAGCGAACAACATTCCGTAATGGAGGTACTTTGACAAAGACCATGTCCCCAACATCAAACTCCAGATCCGTCCTCCTCTTGTCCGCATAAGATTCGTGCCTGTCTTGTGCCGCTTTCATCCTTCTTCGAATCAAATCAATCCTTTCCGAAGTCTCTCTAACCATATCAGGCCCAAGCAAGATCTTATCCGTAGATTCCCACCAACATGTAGGTGATCGACAAGGCCTTCCATAAAGAGCTTCGAAAGGAGCCATACCAATACTAGATTGAAAGCTATCATTATACGCGAACTCCAACAATGGAAGATGCTCTTCCCATGTACCTCCAAAATCTAAGATACATAGCCTCAAAAGGTCTTCTAGAACACGATTCACCCTCTCGGTCTGGCCGTCCGTCTGAGGATGATATGCAGTGCTCAAACACAACTGAGTCCCTACTGCCTCTTGCAAACTCTTCCAAAACTCGCTAGTGAAGATAGGATCTCGATCACCCACTATGCTACAAGGTACCCCATGCAATCGAACTATCTCTGGAAGGTAAACTGAAGCTAGTCATGGAGCAGTCCTCTTGCTCTTCACGGGTATGAATTGGGCGCTCTTAGTAAGTCTGTCTATCACAACCCAAATTCCCGTATTACCCTTCCTCGATCTTGGTAACCCATCAATAAAATCCATCGAGACGCTATCTCACTTCCATTGCGGAACTTCCAATGGGTGAATCAACCCACCGGGTTTCTTTTGCTCCGCTTTCACTTATTGGCACACCAAGCATCTAGCGACATACCCGGCCACATCTTTCTTCATACCGGCCCAAAAGAAAACTCGCTTCATGTCTTGGTACATCTTGTCCCCACCGGGATGAATGGTCATCTTTGAACGATGCGCATCATCAAGTATAGCCTTCCTCAAACTCTCGTCTTGCGGTACACAAAGTCTACCGTCTCTACGCCAGCACCCCCTATCGTCTAGGGTGTACCTACTCAAATGGCTGGACGACTCCCCCCTTATGAGCCTTTCTACCAACTCAACTAACTGTGGGTCGTCCCGCTGTGCCTCGCCAATCCATCCTAAAAGAGTAGGTCTGACCTCTAAGGATGCTAGCAAACCGGGTATAAAGTCAACGGAAGGTCTGAAATCAAACATCGAGACAAATTCCAAGCTTCGTCGTTCCACGAACAATGGACTCAAGGACAACCTTTTTCCGCTTAAGGCGTCTGCCACCACGTTACCCTTGCCAGGGGTATACGCTATCTCGAAATCATAGGATGCTAAGAACTCCATCCACCTTTGCTGTCTCAAGACTATGCGCTCGAAGAGTCTCCAACACTTCCCTAAGATGTAGGGCATGCTTTTCTCCACTTCTAGAGAAAACCAGGATATTCTCCCATGCAAAATCGCCACATCTATCCATCTCTCACACAGACCATCCTAGTCGAACTCGACATCCCCCAAGTGCAAGCCTCAAAGGCCTAAACCAATATCAGACAAACACCCAAGGGATACCTCTTTCGAATTCAGACGACCTACATGAGATGATACTAGTAAAAATGGCTAAGCACTTATCCAACTCTGGATGTCCTTGCCAATCTCGCTCCAAAACCACCATTGATCAAATAACTGGCTTTGCTTAACCTATTAAGCACATACGAAAACTTATTTCGCTCTTAGAAAAGACCAAGATGTCATCCACAAAGACCACTACGAAGTTATTTAGGTACTCCCTGAATACCCTACTCATCAAATCAACAAAGTATGCGGGGGCGTTCGTCAAACCAAATGGCATCACAAGCCACTCCTAGAAACAATCCGGAGTCCTAAAGGCGGTCTTCTCTATACTATCCTCAGCCACTCCCAACTGATGAAAGCCCGTGGCTAAGTCCAACTGCGAAACACAGAGGCGCCAACCAACTGATCAAAGAGATCATCAATCCTCGGCAATGGGTATCTATTCTTCTTTGTGAGCTTGTTGAGTTCTCTATAGACTACACAAAGTCTGAGGGACCCATCCGCCTTCGTGGCAAAAACTACTGGAGCACCCCACTCCGATATACTTCGTCTTATGAACCCCCTCTCAAGCAACTCCCCTACTTGCTTATGGAGTTCCCTCCTCTCACGAGGATCCATGTGGCGCACTGGCAAAGATACTGGTTTAGCATTGTCCACCAGATATATTCGGAAGTCTATTTCCCGCTTCGAGGTAAGCCCTTCACCTCCTCAAACACATCCACGTACTCCCGGACCACTCTAACAGATCGTAAACTCTCGACCGAAGCGTCAAGCGATTCAAGATAACTTAGCATAACAGAATCCGTGGGATTACAAGAGATCTCGATAGTGTTCCCCAAGCGGGTCTACTCTCCTTTCGCAATCAAGAACGGCACCATTACTGGATAACCAGTCCATGCCCAAAATCAACCCATAGCCCGTGAAGCCCGAAACAAAAGCATCACATCTAAACTCAACGCTAAGTATGGAAATATTCAAACCCAAACATATCATGGACAAATAAGTGGAGCCCCTAATTGGGTTTGAAACAAACAAGGGATCATCTACTAAACTGGTGTCTAGGTGCAGTGACTCAACTAATGATAATGAGATAAACGAATGTGATATGCCAGAGTCGAATAAAGTTCGAACAGGATGATCGAGAGAACCAAATTTCAACCTCGTCGGTCCTACCCCCATCAGGTATACCCGTCGTGAGAGAATACATCTACCCTCCAGAAGATCCTGTACTTTGTCCTTACCTCTTTGGACAATCCTAATAAGGTGTCCTATTTCTCCAAAACAACTAGCCTTCTCCTTCACATTCTCCTTTCGTGGCCTTCTTACCACGATGAGGTTTCGGCCTTTATTTACCTAACAACTATTTGCACCTTCCTCCCTTGTCCATCATAAAGGTACCCACAAGCCCTCCACCTCCTTGGACTAACTTCTTAGCCCGACAAACGTCTAAGTCCCTTGAAGTGGTTCTTCCGTCCTTCATACGGAAGTCCTTATTTATCTTAAAAAGACATCTATACGCGGAGGGGAAATTCAAAAAGAGAAAGAGGAAGAGATTCAAAACGGAGAATCGAAGGAAGGATATATGGCTCTTGGGGATTATGTTCTTTTCTTTCAAAAACTTTTCTCTTAAAAGACATGTTTTTTGAAAATACTTCTTCCAAAAATGTTTTTAGAAAAATAGGTTTTCTAAAAGTTTTATCTGTTCTGGTAACCTTAAGCTCTGATACTACGTGTAACACCCCACACCCGCTACGGTCACTCACTAAGGGAATGCCATAGCATCGGTGGAGTATCTTAGGTGAATATAGAACAGAAAAGTTACAACAAGACAGAGATAAGTAATACTTGTGAATTTAAAACATCATTTCAATGCAGCAGAAGATAAACATGTTTGGTTACATCACAAAACCATAAACAAGAGTCAAGTACATAATATCCATCTTGATAAAACAAAAGTACATAATCCCACTAACAAAAACTAATAGCCATAAAAGCAAAGATAAGCTGAGCTTTACATCAATGGTCCAAGCTCCAAAAGACAGATAAAGCGATCAGATCAAAGTCCACTAGCACTAGGCCCACTCTGAGAACCTGAGGGTTGGGAAAAAGATAAAAACAATGAGGTCAGACATAAGTCTGAGTGATCCCTATAACTTTAACGATACAATCATTAAAGTAATTAGGGTACGATATAAACTTGGTACGGTACAACTGGGGATAAATGACTACACTAAGCAGCCAACTAGACTTAGGATGAACCAAGATAACGGTAAAGACGCACCTATCCACCCAAGGATAAATACTACACTGCCCCACACCAGATCTACCCACCCAAGGGTAATTCCTACACTGCACCACACTAGATCTACCCACCCAAGGGTAATTCCTAACTTAAAGATTGATCCCACTAAGTGTACTTAGTAATCTTAATAGTAGTCTCGTGTACCCCTAGCTGACTACATAGGTGCCGTCTGCCCCTATCTCCACTAGGTATACCCACTACTCCCCAAGCGATCGGCTCCCTAACGTAGATACCCGTGCTGGCCCCACAGTGGGGTGTATCACTCCCCAAAGTGGCAACCCGATACAACCAACGGTGCACGGCTTATACCTACACGATGCAACAACGTCTTACCTACCAGCCCGGGTCCACACATGCATATGAAACCCATTGGACTTGCGTTGCCACCGCTAACCCGTTTTGGCCTCTTACAGTCAAGCCCAGTACGCGTGTCCCGTCCTCGACATGGGTCGAGCCCAATAAGATACATATGGGTTACTGGTTGAAATGGGCCCCCACAAGCTACCCACCTAAGCTTGTCACTTCTAGTGTATCCCACTTAACCCTTTTTAATAATCATGTCCACTTACATGTTTAAAGTTTGGTTAAGTCATTTAATCATATTTTTCAATTGCCACTCAAGGCACCCACTAGATTTCCACATGCCACCCAAGGCACTTACTTGATTTCCACATGCCACCCAAGGCACTTACTTAACCCTTTAATCATGTTTAATTACATGTTCTACCGTGGATAAGTACTCTAATCGTATTTTCTATTGCCACCCAAGGCAACCACTAGATTTTTCCACATGCCACCCAAGGCACTTATTTAACCCTTTAATCATGTTTAATTACATGTTCCACTTTGTTTAAGTATTCTAATCGTATTTTCTATTGCCACCCAAGCAACCACTAGATTTTTCCACATGCCACCCAAGGCACCCACTTAATCCCTCATGTCCCTCTACATGCTAATATGGTTAAGTGTTTCTTAATTGATTAAGACCGTAACCTTTGTAAAGACCTCTCACATTAGACTATCTTTTATGGCAGCTGGATTTGCCGGTCGGGTCCGGGCAGCCTTACGCCATAACCGAGTCTAACCTCGTGTCTTTACACTTGTCACGTATTTAGTTTATGCCTAAGACCTCTCACATTCGGCCAACCATTTGTAACCGCTGGATTTGCCGGTCGGGTCCGGGCAGTCTTATGCTACAAAAGGGTCCAACCTCGTGTCTTAGTCGATTAATTACACCTAATTAATCACCCCCATAATTTGTATTAATTATCCCTAATTAATTACAAATTTAACGATGTACATAATTGACTCAATTATGTCCATCCACTTTATGGTATGCATAATCATACCAACTTCACACAATTTTGTTAACATGAATATTAACCCCATCGTTCCCCCCCGTAATACGTTGACATGACATACTTAAAAGGGAAGATTCATCACAAACACAATGGGTTCAACTTGCATAACATTAGCATCAACATGGGTTTTAAAGGTGTCAACTTGCATATATGACCATAACATCAAACCCAACTAGCATAAATAATCAACCCAAACTTGCATGAATCGCATATGTCATAAAGAGGTTAACTTGCATAAGTTACTTGCATATGTATGTATGACATACAAAGGGGTTAACTTGCATATGTATGCATATCATACAAAGGTGTAAACTTGCACATGTTACTTGCATATAATCAAACACCAAACTTGCATAACATGTCATATATGAACTTGCATATAATCAAACACCAAACTTGCATAACATATCATATATGAACTTGCATATAATCAAACATCAAACTTGCATAACATGTCATATATGAACTTGCATATAATCAAACACCAAACTTGCATAACATATCATATATGAACTTGCATATAATCAAACACCAAACTTGCATAACATCATATATGAACTTGCATATAATTACACGCCAAACTTGCATAATCATGGTGTCATAGTGGATCAATGTTTATCACAGTGATTTGCATAACTAGCATCATGAACTCATAGCATATGACTTGCATAACTTGCATAATCTCATGAACACATAGCATATGACTTGCATAACTAGCATAACATCATGAACACATAGCATATAACTTGCATAACTTGCATATCATCATGAACACATAGCATATGACTTGCATAACTTGCATAACTTGCATAACATCATGAACATATAACATCAAACTTGCATAACTAATATCATGAACACATAGCATATGATAACAAAACTTGCATTGATCCACATTCATAGCCATAACCTCATTATATCCTATCATAATCATTTCAACAATTGGTCATTAAGGCTATAGAAACTCACAACTTGTTGATTAGCACTTCAATGAAGAAGATTAAGTTGCTAGAGTTGATTAGAAGTTGATTTGAGATGCTATCTTCCTCTTTAATTTGTTGGTGGCTCCTTCTAGTTGCATTTTGACGGCATAACGACGTTGTCTCCAATTTTAGTATGAATTAGGGTAGTCTTAGGGTGTATTTATAGATTAGTTAAGTGTTTTAGGCCATTAGATTAACCCTAAATCAGATTAGAGCCGTCAGATCTCGTCACTAGCCACCAAAACACAGCCCAGATCCCAAATCAGTGCACCCAGGTCACCTGGGCTCGACCAGGGAGGTCGACCCCCAGGTCGACACTAGGGTCGACACCCTAGTCGACCTGGTTGGCAGGTCGAGACCCAGGTCGACCCCTAGGTCGACTCCCAGGTCGACCTGGCTGGGCGGGAATTTTCCAGCCTAGCCCATATTCTGCATTTTTGAAATCTGTTTCGTTTTCTGATTTTTCGTGAAACTTCTAAAGGCCATATCTCAGACATACGGACTCCGATTCACGAAATGTCGGACTCTATTTAGCGTATTTTTCCGAGACGAACACAATGGCATAGCCCGTTTCCCCTGATTCAGATTTTAAAATTTAATTCTGCCCTGATTTATGTTATAACAAGTTATTTAACATACGGGGTGTTACAAACTGTCTTTTGCTAAAAAAGTCCGAAGGGGCTCATATTTATGATGGAGCAGATGAGCTACCTTCTTCTGCAGGAGTAGGTACACCAGATGTTTTGGGAGGTACACTTACTATTAAAAATATTCCTGTTACAGTATTATTTGATACGGGTGCATCACGAAGCTTCATTTCAAGCAACATAGTTAAAAAGTTAAAGTTAAAAGATCTTAAAGAATCGATTAGTTTTCATTATCCGATAGGAGGATCTCTTGTTCTTGGTTTATATTGTAAAGTGCCCGTCTCCTATTCTTGTTATCGGTTTCCTTTCAATTTGATTGTCATGAATCTTTCTGAGTTCGGTATCATACTTGGACTGGATTGGTTGACGAAATATGAGGTCGAAGTTAAATGTGCCAAAAGAATTGTTACAGTTAAAACGAAGCTTGGATGTATTATTATACCATGCGAAGGCTCGAGTTCAGATAGAAAATAATTTTGGTCTGTTCTTGAAGTTGCTCCTGCTTCTCTTGAGAATATTTATGTAGTTAAGGAATATGCGGATGTGTTTGAAGAATTTGATAGCTTACCTCCGCGAAGATGAATTAACTTCAGGATCGATTTAATCCTGAATGCAAGGCCAATAGTGCACGCTATTAGGAGAGTGACATTGAAAGGGAAAGAAGAATTGGGCGATCAAACTCGACATTTGTTATGGAAAGGTCTGATCAGGCTTAGATTTTCGTGTTGGGAGCAACCGTGGTATATCTTCCTAAGTCAGACGGTACTCTCTGATTGTGTGTTGATTACCCAGACCTCAATAAGCAGACATTGAAGAATAAATATCCATTACAGCGTTTTGATGATTTATTAGATCGCTTGAATAGAGCGCAAGTATTTTCAAGAATGGACCTAGCTACAGGTTTCCATCAATTGCGTATTGCCAAAGAATGTGTTCCTTTGACAGCTTTCAGAGGTCCAGAATTATTTTATGAGTGGTTAGTAATGTCGTTCGGCTTATGTAATGCTCCTTCTTACTTTGTGGATTTAATAAACACAAAGTATTATGTGATGTGTTGAATAAATTTGTGTTGGTTTTCATTGACGACATTTTAATCTTCTCTAAGTTAGCTAGCGAGCATGCGAAGCATTTAGAAGAAGTTTTGGAAATTTTAAGAAAGAACATACTAAAAGACAAATTTTCTAAATCCATATTCTGGCAAGAAGAATTAAAGTTCCTCGGTCATGTAGTATCGAAAGAAGGAATTTCATTAGATCCAGGCAAAATCACAACCATTCGAGATTGGAAACAGCCTAGTCCCACAGAAGTCAGAAGTTTTCTAGGATTGGCTGGCTATTATCGGAAACTTGTTAAATATTCTTCAAAGCTATCTAGTCCATTAAAGAAGCTTACAAAGAAGCATGCAAGATTTAATTAGACGACGGATTGTGAGACCGCTTTCCAAGAGCTGAAATTAAGGTTGACTACTGCTCCAGTGTTGACTATTATCGATGACAATCAAGATTTGACAGTCTATACAGATGCTTCTCTTGAAGGAGTAGGTGTGGTATTAATGCAAAGAGGCCAAGTAGTTTCTTATGCTAGCCGTCAGTTGAAGCCGCATGAGAAGAGATATGTTACTCATGATCTTGAGTTGTTAGCCGTCGTGTTTGCTTTTGAAAATATGGAGGCACTATCTTTTTGGTGAGAAGTTTGAATTATATACAGATCATAAGTCATTGAAGTATTTGTTCACCCAGAAAGACTTAAATCTGAGATAGCAGCATTGGTTAGAATTTCTTGTGGCATACGATCTAGATATTTTGTATACTCTAGGGAAAGCCAATGTTGTAATAGATGCACTCAGCAAAAAGAATGCCATTATCGCTAATCTCTTTGTTACATCTTCATTGATTGATAAGATCTCTGTTCTTCAGAAAGATGATGAATTTATTAAGAGGATTAGCAAGAGAGTTCAGGAAGCCGAACCCTCGAGTTTCCAGATTGATAACATAGGAGTTCTGAGGTTATTAGGCCGAATTTGCGTTCTGAATATTCCTGAGCTCAGAAGAGAAGTAATGGATGAATGCCACAAATCCAAGCTTAGTTGTGACGGCCCGCCCCGCACCAACCGACATTTACTCCAAAAGTGCGCTGTACACATGTCCAGTTAGCATGGAACGGGTCGCCAGACGGAAAAGGAAGAAGGAAATGAACATACAAGGATCCTGTAGAATGTCTCACAGCGCATAGAACAAAATATAATAATAACATACTTGACATAAAACAGGAGAGACAGTGCATAAGCTGAAAATCAGAACTAAACATCATAGCAGCGGAAATTCAGAATACAGCTTATTACAACTTTCAAACTGTCTCAAAGTAAAGTAAGATAAACAAGGTACACTACTAATGCCCAAGTAGCGACCATCAACGACACAGGGAGAATGTGTGTATATATATATATAATACGTGGAAGCCTCCTGCCCGCCTCCGAATCGGCTACTCGCGCATCACCAGCTAACCTGTCTCTAGTCTGCTCGTGTGAGCACCCAGAGTAATAAGAGGAGACATAAAACTCTGGGTCAGACATAAAGCCTGGTATGAGCGATAAGCATCTAAAGTGAACAATAACAGGTAGACTAAAACATACCTGAAACTGGACCTGCAACCAAAGAGTTAGCACTACATACTGTACAACACTCTAAGGTATCATATCAAACAGTGTAAAGATACGTAGGTGGGGGAGGTGTGCATGTCATAATGATGGAAAACAATCAAGCATAACATCCATCCTCACATCTCTCACTCAGTGCATAAAGCATACGATATTCACCACTTCGATCACCCAACATTCCTTGCTACAATCACTTTGCCCCATGAAGTCATAAATGGCTTCACTACACTGATAACGTAGCCACAAATCCTTTGCTATGTCCACTTTGCCCCATGGAGTCTCAAGAACCCCACTGCACTGGCTCATAGCCTTACTAATCCTTACTATGTCCACTTTGCCCTATGGAGTTATTCACCCCATCTGCGCTGGCTCATAGTCTTACTACGCATCACCTTGCCCCTCAGGTCATAATGGCCCTACTGCACTGATAACGTAGTCTTGCTACCATTACCTTGCCCCTCAGGTCATAATTACCCTACTGCACTGATAAGTAGCCCATCATTCATTTTCAGTGGTGAATCGAAGTTATGAACGTCGACGACTCCTTAGCACACGTCCCGCAGCAAAGCCCAACTCATGAAGTGAACTCATTGGTTCCCAACTGGTTCCGGGATCCTGAGCTCTAACTTCCATTTGGACTACCTTTGCATCTCGGGTTATTGGTCAATACTGGGTCGATTCGGGTTCCTCCTCAAGTTATCGGTTCGGGTCGGTGTCCTTCATCTGTTCGGGTCGGGTCTCCTTCTGGTGCGGTTCGGGTCAGGTATCCCTTCTGGGTTCGAGTCAGATGCTTCTCTTCGGGTCGTGTCGGGTGCTTCCTTTCGGGTCGAGTCGGGTCCTTCTTGGTTCGTGCTTTCGATCAGTCTTCATGCTCCCTTCATATGCTCCTATCCGATCCGCTTTCGTGCTCCTGCTCTGATTCGCCTTCGTGTTTCCGATCCGATCCGTCCTCTTCGATCCGATCCGTCTTCCTCTAACCGATTCGATCCCAGTTCAGCTAGCGTAGCCTTCCTTTCTTCCACTTTTCCCAAGGGTGGGGTTCCGATCCGATCAGATCCTTTTCTCAGTTCAACATATCCGATCCGAGCCCCCTTATCCGATCCGATCCGAACCCTGCACTGTTTTCTGAAACTGTTCCAGCAAGTGTTTACGCCATTCAACGACGTTTTCGACCATTCTAACTACTGAAATCAATCACAAAGCATTTCATACAGTCATAGAAACATGCATAATCAACCAAAAACATCATTCACATCAATATCATAGGTTAAAATGGATCAAACATACCCAAAATCCCATATTTCCCCTTAAGCATGTTTATATGAAACTAATGATACGATTAGCAAAACTTAACCAAATTAACCCAAATTCATATCAGAGGTCTAAAACATTATTCCGAATTTTATAAACATTTTTCCAGAATTTTATCATGCTTAAATTCGCTAATTAACACTAATCACCCCTAATTAGCCATAATTAGTGCAAAACTATGCAAATCACTCACCTTAGCCACAAAATAAACTAAGATCTGAAATGATTCTCTGATTTGATGAGAATCTCAATGCCAACAGCAGCTCCTATGTTGATTTGGTGAAGATCTACCTTGATTAGGGGTTGCTAAGCCAAATCCTTGACCAAAAGATGATTTGGAGGTGATTTAGAGGTTGGAGGCCATTTTTAGGGATCCTTGGTGATAAGTGGAGGCTAGAAAACTGAAATGGAATGATTCTCCATCTCATTTCAGCCCTCCCATAACCCTAATCCCGAAATGGGTTATGGGCCTACTCACTAATCACCCGATTTGGCCCGGTTAAGCAGTTTTTCACCCTCCAAACCTTGTTTCAGCCATATCTCCCAAACGGTAAGTCCGTTTGGCTAATGTAACCACTCTACGGAAAGGTAAACCATCAAACGAATCAAATGGAAGTGGTTTTAGGTCAAAACTCCTTTCCAATCAAAAGTTATGGCCAAAACAGTACCAACTAGGGGCAAAATGATCATTTAAAAATCAACAAAAATCATGAACATGGGAAATGACTCTAATAGATGTTTCCCAAAGTTACATGACCATACGACTTCACATGGGAAAGAAATAAATATTCTACGATCCTATGACGTGTAGAATACGGGTCATTACACTCTCACCCCCTTAAGAAATTTCGCCCCCGAAATTCCCTAATCCAAACATACACAAAGGTTCCCGCATGCCTATCAATCATGTAGCAACAATCAAACATGCAAAACAAGCTAAACAAGTCTATCCTAGCATGCGGAAAACTAAATCGCAAAGTAAATCTTACCTGGCAAAGAGTTCTGGATAAGCCTTCCAAACGCTCTCCTCTGTCTCCCAAGTACAATCATTCTCGTTCTCGCCCCACTGAACCTTGACTAGCTTCACCGCCTTCCTTCGAAGTTGCTTCGTATCATGTCCCACAATACGAATCGGCTTGCGGTTCCCACCCGCCTCGGGTTCTACTTCGAAGTCCTCTAACTGATCAGGTGAAATAGTCACATCTGAGTCGTGAACGAACTTCCTTAGTTGGGAAACATGAAATACATTGTGAACTCCCGCCATTTTCTCTGGTAAGCCAACTCTATACGCCAAATTCCCGACTAGTTCAAGAACAGGGAATGGGCCAACAAATCTTGGTGCCATCTTGCCTCTCCTGCCAAATCGAATCATGCTCTTTAACGGAGAGATCTTGACGAACACCAAGTCACCAACGGAGAATTTCAAGTCTCTTCTCCTCTTATCAGCATAACTTTTCTGCCTATCTTGGGCAGCCTTCATTCGTTGCTGACTGACCTTAATCTTATCTGAAGTTTCTCTCACCACATCCGGTCCAAGCAAAAACTTCTCGCCAGTCTCTATCCAACATGATGATGAGTTGCACGGTCTTCCGTACAAAGCTTCATATGGAGCCATACCGATACTGGATTGGTGGCTATTATTATATGCAAACTCTACTAGATGCAAATGGTCATCCCATGATCCACCAAAATCCAATATACAAGCTCTCAAGAGATCTTCCAATATACGATTCACCCTCTCCGTCTGACCGTCGGTTCTGGGATGATATGTGGTACTGAGATGTAATCTTGACCCTAGAGCCTCTTGTAAGCTCTTCCAAAACCCACTAGTGAACAACGGGTCTCGGTCACTCACAATGCTTTTGGGTACTCCATGAAATCTCACTACCCACTTCATATACAATTCTGCCAACTTGGCTGCCGTCCTGGTCGATTTGACTGGTATAAATCTTGCGCTTTTAGTCAATCGATCCACAATTACCCAAATGCTATCATATCCCGATCTAGTCCTTGGTAAACCATCGATGAAATCCATCGAGACTTGCTCCCATTTCCATTCGGGAATTTCTAATGGTTGCAACAACCCACTAGGCTTCTTTTGCTCGGCTTTAACTAGCTGGCAATTCATGCATTTGGATATAAACTTCCCAACGTCTCTTTTCATCCCTTCCCAGTAGTAAGTCTGTCTCATGTCTCGATACATCTTATTACCACCGGGATGTATAGTCAGTTTTGAGTGATGACATTCTCTAAGCACTTCATCTCTCAAACCATTCACGTTGGGCACCACTAGTCTTCCATTCTTTCGAAGCCATCCATCTCGATCAAGCCCATACACATTCATCTCCTCACCGATACCCATCTCTAACTTGGAGATGATTTCCAATAGATTAGGATCGTCCCTCTGGCTGGAACCAATCCACTCTATCAAAGTGGGTCTGATCGTCAAACTAGCTAGCATGACTGGATCCAATTCGCACCTTGGTCTGAAATCAAACCCCGCGATATACTCCAGTTGCTTCCATTCAAGAAACATTGCCCCTAAGCTGGCATGTCTCCTACTCAAGGCATCGGCTACCGCATTACCTTTCCCAGGTGTATATGCGATATCAAAATCATACGAAGCCAAGAACTCTAACCATCTTTGCTGACGGAGATTCAGATCTTTCTGGGAGAAGAGATACTTCAATGATTTATGATCAGTAAACAACTCAAATCTTTCTCCCAATAGATAATGTCTCCACATCTTCAGCGCAAATACAATCGCTACCAATTCCAAATCATGGGTAGGATACTTCTTCTCATGCGGCTTTAGTTGTCGACTAGCATAAGCTACAACCCTACCTCCTTGCATCAATACTGCACCCAGTCCGGTACCACAAGCATCTGTGTATACCGTCATCTCTTCATTCCCTTTAGGAATGACTAACACTGGCGCACGCGTCAACCTCTCTTTTAGACTCTTGAAGGCATCCTCACACACTCCGTCCCAGACGAAGGACTGATTCTTCTTAGTCAACTGAGTCAACGGTGCTGCAATCTTGGAGAAGTCCTGGATAAACTTACGATAATACCCAGCTAATCCCAAGAAACTTCTTACATCTGTAGCATTCTTGGGTGTAGGCCAATCCTGTACCGTAGCCACCTTCACAGGGTCCACGGCAATACCACTCTCTGAAACAACATGACCCAAGAATCTCACTTCCCTCCTCCAAAAATGACACTTAGAGAATTTCGCTTTCAATTGGTGTTTCCTCAACACCTCCATCACTATCCTCAAGTGTCCCTTGTGTTCCTCCTCTGTCCTTGAGTAAACAAGGATATCATCCACGAACACAAGAACAAACTTATTCAACTGATCTCTGAATACTCGATTCATAAGATCCACAAAATAGGCTGGTGCATTGGTCAACCCAAATGGCATGACCAACCACTCATAAAATCCAGACGGCGTCCTAAATGCCGTTTTTGGAATACTCTCATCTGCTACTCGAAGCTGATGAAATCCTGTCGCGAGGTCCAACTGGGAGAACACTCTAGCTCCTTCCAGTTGATCAAACAAATCATCTATCCGCGGTAGAGGATACTTATTCTTCCTCGTCACCTTATTCAACTCGCGATAGTCCACACACAAACGAAGGGAACCATCTGCCTTAGTGGCAAACACAACTGGTGCTCCCCACTCGGAGACACTCCTTCTAATAAATCCCTTCTTCAAAAGATTGCTGACTTGCACCCTGAGCTCTCGCTGCTCCCTTGGTGCCATACGACGAAGTGGCATCACTATAGGTCTGGCATCTTTCACTAAATCAATACGGAACTCAATCTCTCGGTGTGGTGGAAGCCCGGTCACCTCCTCGAAGACGTCCGGATACTGGCCAACCACGGGCACATCTGACAACTCATCCTACGGGATGTCGAGGGAATTTACAAAACTAGCCATAACCCCATCACTAGGTAGGCTACCAAACACTACCCTCCGCCCATTATCCGCCCTCACTGTCACCCAAAAGCCCTCACAGTCTACCACCACCCCGTATCTTTGGAGCCAATCGACTCCCAATATAATGCCATACCCAGTAAAGCCCAAAACAAAGCAATCACATACAAACATACATCCATGACTCATAAGACCAAATTCCTGCAAATCATACTAAGGCTAGTCGAACCACCAACCGGGTTCGTCACAATCAATGGTTTATCGACTATCTCGGGTTCCAGTCCCAACCTATCTACCAGGTCACTAAATATGAAGGAACGGGAAGCCCCAGTATCAAACAAAACTCGAACTGGTATATCATAAATAGAAAGCATACCTTGAATCACAACATTCTTTCCTTTCTCCGCCGCAGTTGGGGCATTCGACGAAGAAGAAACGACATCAATAGCATATGCTTTCACAACCTGCTTCTCCTTAAGAGGTTGCGGACGCTTATCTTTCTGATGTCCCACTTGGCCACAGTTGTAGCACTTCCTTTCCGCTGTCTTGGCCCGACATTCCTTAGCATAATGACCCTTCTTTCCATAGCTGAAGCACTCAACATCCTTCTTGCTCTTTTTCTGGCCACCTTTTGATTGGTCCTGCTTCCTCTTGTTCTGAGAGTTATTCTTGCCTCCACCGCCTACTTGCGGCTTTGGCCCTTCTGCAGATGCAGCCTCAGTCTTTGACTTAGGGTGAAGACTCTCTGATCTCAAAGCTTTCCCCACGATCGATTCAAAGGTCTCATCGATGTGGTTGATAAGCCTTTCCCCCAAGTACCCATCCAAACCAGTGATGAACTTCTCATTCTTCTTCTCAGGAGTATCAATGAGAGACAGTCCATACTTCGACAAGGTGTCGAACTCAGCAATATAATCAGATACTGCCCTTCCGTTCTGCTTAAGTTCCAAGAACCTCTTAAGCAACACTGACTTCTGGGCAGCTGGGATAAACTTCTCGCTAAAGCGAGCCTTGAACTGATCCCAAGTAACTTGGTCCTCTGGAGTAGCTGTTCTAATGGAATTCCACTAATTCATCGCTCGCCCTTGCAGCTGACGAGACGCTAGCCTTCTTTTCATCGCATCCTCGAGGCCCAAGTCATCAAAGATACGGTCACAGCTATCCATCCAGTCCTGAACATCCGTGGCCGACTCCGTTCCGTGGAACGGCTTCCCACCAAGATTAGTGTAATCTTTGCACAACTTGGCGAAATCGACCCTAGGCGCCTGCACTACTGGGCCAACACCAACTCCGGGATTGGGAATTGCCCCTTGCACTTCTCTGAGCATGTCTCTCATGAGGTTAGTAAACATAGCCCTCATGTCAGCGGCATTCCCTTGGTTGGTCCCTCTACCAGCACCCCTCGTCTCTCGGCTCATCGTTAATATGTTAAAAAGGGAAACGATTAACGACCCCATGGTGGTGCTAGTGCAGTGCGACTTCATTTTTATACTACTAATAGTATATATACATATAGCTTTTGAAAACCAAAGTAATCACAAATACGCGCTCTCATATACGTATCAACTCTCCCTAGTGTCTTTCCCTAGGTTAACTACGCAACCTAGAGCTCTGATACCAAGTGTGACGGACCGCCCCGCACCAACCGACATTTACTCCAAAAGTGCGCTGTACACATGTCCAGTTAGCATGGAACGGGTCGCCAGAAGGAAAAGGAAGAAGGAAATGAACATACAAGGATCCTGTAGAATGTCTCACAGCGCATAGAACAAAATATAATAATAACATACTTGACATAAAACAGGAGTGACAGTGCATAAGCTGAAAATCAGAACTAAACATCATAGCAGCGGAAATTCAGAATACAGCTTATTACAACTTTCAAACTGTCTCAAAGTAAAGTAAGATAAACGAGGTACACTACTAATGCCCAAGTAGCGACCATCAACGACACAAGGAGAATGTGTATATATATATAATATGTGGAAGCCTCCTGCCCGCCTCCGAATCGGCTACTCGCGCATCACCAGCTAACCTGTCTCTAGTCTGCTCGTGTGAGCACCCAGAGTAATAAGAGGAGACATAAAACTCTGGGTCAGACATAAAGCCTGGTATGAGCGATAAGCATCTAAAGTGAACAATAACAGGTAGACTAAAACATACCTGAACCTGGACCTGCAACCAAAGAGTTAGCACTACATACTGTACAACACTCTAAGGTATCATATCAAACAGTGTAAAGATATGGAGGTGGGGCAGGTGTGCGTGTCATAATGATGGAAAACAATCAAGCATAACATCCATCCTCACATCTCTCACTCAGTGCATAAAGCATACGATATTCACCACTTCGATCACCCAACATTCCTTGCTACGATCATTTTTCCCCATGAAGTCATAAATGGCTTCACTGCACTGATAACGTAGCCACAAATCCTTTGCTATGTCCACTTTGCCCCATGGAGTCTCAAGAACCCCACTGCACTGGCTCATAGCCTTACTAATCCTTACTATGTCCACTTTGCCCCCATGGAGTTATTCACCCCATCTGCGCTGGCTCATAGTCTTACTACGCATCACCTTGCCCCTCAGGTCATAATGACCCTACTGCACTGATAACGTAGTCTTGCTACCATCACCTTGACCCTCAGGTCATAATGACCCTACTGCACTGATAAGTAGCCCATCATTCATTTTCAGTGGTGAATCGAAGTTATGAACGTCGACGACTCCTTAGCACACGTCCCGCAGCAAAGCCCAACTCATGAAGTGAACTCATTGGTTCCCAACTGGTTCCGGGATCCTGAGGTCTAACTTCCATTTGGACTACCTTTGCATCTCGGGTTATTGGTCAATACTGGGTCGGGTCGGGTTCCTCCTCAAGTTATCGGTTCGGGTCGGTGTCCTTCATCCGTTCGGGTCGGGTCTCCTTCTGGTGCGGTTCGGGTCGGGTATCCCTTCTGGGTTCGAGTCAGATGCTTCTCTTCGGGTCGTGTCGGGTGCTTCCTTTCGGGTCGGGTCGGGTCCTTCTTGGTTCGTGCTTTCGATCCGTCTTCATGCTCCCTTCATATGCTCCTATCCGATCCGCTTTCGTGCTCCTGCTCTGATTCGCCTTCGTGTTTCCGATCCGATCCGTCCTCTTCGATCCGATCCGTCTTCCTCTAACCGATCCAATCCCAGTTCAGCTAGCGTGGCCTTCCTTTTTTCCACTTTTCCCAAGGGTGGGGTTCCGATCCGATCAGATCCTTTGCTCAGTTCAACATATCCGATCCAAGCCCCCTTATCCGATCCGATCCGAACCCTGCACTGTTTTCTGAAACTGTTCCAGCAAGTGTTTACGCCATTTGACGACATTTTCGACCATTCTAACTACTGAAATCAATCACAAAGCATTTCATACAGTCATAGAAACATGCATAATCAACCACAAACATCATTCACATCAATATCATAGGTTAAAATGGATCAAACATACCCAAAATCCCATATTTCCCCTTAAGCATGTTTATATGAAACTAATGATAGGATTAGCAAAACTTAACCAAATTAACCCAAATTCATATCAGAGGTCTAAAACATTATTCCGAATTTTATAAACATTTTTCCAGAATTTTATCATGCTTAAATTCGCTAATTAACACTAATCACCCCTAATTAGCCATAATTAGTGCAAAACTATGCAAATCACTCACCTTAGCCACAAAATAAACTAAGATCTGAAATGATTCTCTGATTTGATGAGAATCTCAATGCCAACAGCAGCTCCTATGTTGATTTGGTGAAGATCTACCTTGATTAGGGGTTGCTAAGCCAAATCCTTGACCAAAAGATGATTTGGAGGTGATTTAGAGGTTGGAGGCCATTTTTAGGGATCCTTGGTGATAAGTGGAGGCTAGAAAACTGAAATGGAATGATTCTCCATCTCATTTCAGCCCTCCTATAACCCTAATCCCGAAATGGGTTATGGGCTTACTCACTAATCACCGGATTTGGCCCGGTTAAGCAGTTTTTCACCCTCCAAACCTTGTTTCAGCCATATCTCCCAAACGGTAAGTCCGTTTGGCTAATGTAACCACTCTACGGAAAGGTAAACCATCAAACGAGTCAAATGGAAGTGGTTTCAGGTCAAAACTCCTTTCCAATTAAAAGTTATGGCCAAAACAGTACCAACTAGGGGCAAAATGATCATTTAAAAATCAACAAAAATCATGAACATGGGAAATGACTCTAATAGATGTTTCCCAAAGTTACATGACCATACGACTTCACATGGGAAAGAAATAAATATTCTACGATCCTATGACGTGTTGAATACGGGTCATTACACTCTCCCCCCGTTAAGAAATTTCGCCCCCGAAATTCCCTAATCCAAACATACACAAAGGTTCCCGCATGCCTATCAATCATGTAGCAACAATCAAACATGCAAAACAAGCTAAACAAGTCTATCCTAGCATGCGGAAAACTAAATCGCAAAGTAAATCTTACCAGGCAAAGAGTTCTGGATAAGCCTTCCTAACGCTCTCCTCTGTCTCCCAAGTACAATCATTCTCGTTCTCGCCCCACTGAACCTTGACTAGCTTCACCGCCTTTCTTCGAAGTTGCTTCGTATCATGTCCCACAATACGAATCGGCTTGCAGTTCCCACCCGCCTCAGGTTCTACTTCGAAGTCCTCTAACTGATCAGGTGAAATAGTCACATCTGAGTCGTGAACGAACTTCCTTAGTTGGGAAACATGAAATACATTGTGAACTCCCGCCATTTTCTCTGGTAAGCCAACTCTATACGCCAAATTCCCGACTAGTTCAAGAACAGGGAATGGGCCAACAAATCTTGGTGCCAACTTGCCTCTCCTGCCAAATCGAATCACGCTCTTTAACGGAGAGATCTTGTCGAACACCAAGTCACCAACGGAGAATTTCAAGTCTCTTCTCCTCTTATCAGCATAACTTTTCTGCCTATCTTGGGCAGCCTTCATTCGTTGCTGACTGACCTTAATCTTATCTGAAGTTTCTCTCACCACATCCAGTCCAAGCAAAAACTTCTCGCCAGTCTCTATCCAACATGATGGTGAGTTGCACGGTCTTCCGTACAAAGCTTCATATGGAGCCATACCGATACTGGATTGGTGGCTATTATTATATGCAAACTCTACTAGATGCAAATGGTCATCCCATGATCCACCAAAATCCAATATACAAGCTCTTAAGAGATCTTCCAATATACGATTCACCCTCTCCGTCTGACCGTCGGTTCTGGGATGATATGTGGTACTGAGATGTAATCTTGACCCTAGAGCCTCTTGTAAGCTCTTCCAAAACCCACTAGTGAACAACGGGTCTCGGTCACTCACAATGCTTTTGGGTACTCCATGAAATCTCACTACCCACTTCATATACAATTCTGCCAACTTGGCTGCCGTCCTGGTCGATTTGACTGGTATAAATCTTGCGCTTTTAGTCAATCGATCCACAATTACCCAAATGCTATCATATCCCAATCTAGTCCTTGGTAAACCATCGATGAAATCCATCGAGACTTGCTCCCATTTCCATTCGGGAATTTCTAATGGTTGCAACAACCCACTAGGCTTCTTTTGCTCGGCTTTAACTAGCTGGCAATTCATGCATTTGGATATAAACTTCCCAACGTCTCTTTTCATCCCTTCCCAGTAGTAAGTCTGTCTCATGTCTCGATACATCTTATTACCACCGGGATGTATAGTCAGTTTTGAGTGATGACATTCTCTAAGCACTTCATCTCTCAAACCATTCACGTTGGGCACCACTAGTCTTCCATTCTTTCGAAGCCATCCATCTCGATCAAGCCTATACACATTCATCTCCTCACCGATACCCATCTCTAACTTGGAGATGATTTCCAATAGATTAGGATCGTCCCTCTGGCTGGAACCAATCCACTCTATCAAAGTGGGTCTGATCGTCAAACTAGCTAGCATGACTGGATCCAATTCGCACCTTGGTCTGAAATCAAACCCCGCGATATACTCCAGTTGCTTCCATTCAAGGAACATTGCCCCTAAGCTAGCATGTCTCCTACTCAAGGCATCGGCTACCGCATTACCTTTCCCAGGTGTATATGCGATATCAAAATCATACGAAGCCAAGAACTCTAACCATCTTTGCTGACGGAGATTCAGATCTTTCTGGGAGAAGAGATACTTCAATGATTTATGATCAGTAAACAACTCAAATCTTTCTCCCAAGAGATAATGTCTCCACATCTTCAGCGCAAATACAATCGCTGCCAATTCCAAATCATGGGTAGGATACTTCTTCTCATGTGGCTTTAGTTGTCGACTAGCATAAGCTACAACCCTACCTCCTTGCATCCATACTGCACCCAGTCCGGTACCACAAGCATCCGTGTATACCGTCATCTCTTCATTCCCTTTAGGAATGACTAACACTGGCGCACGTGTCAACCTCTCTTTTAGACTCTTGAAGGCATCCTCACACACTCCGTCCCAGACGAAGGACTGATTCTTCTTAGTCAACTGAGTCAACGGTGCTGCAATCTTGGAGAAGTCCTGGATAAACTTACAATAATACCCAGCTAATCCCAAGAAACTTCTTATATCTGTAGCATTCTTGGGTGTAGGCCAATCCTGTACCGTAGCCACCTTCGCAGGGTCCACGGCAATACCACTCTCTGAAACAACATGACCCAAGAATCTCACTTCCCTCCTCCAAAAATGACACTTAGAGAATTTCGCTTTCAATTGGTATTTCCTCAACACCTCCATCACTATCCTCAAGTGTCCCTTGTGTTCCTCCTCTGTCCTTGAGTAAACAAGGATATCATCCACGAACACAAGAACAAACTTATTCAACTGATCTCTGAATACTCGATTCATAAGATCAACAAAATAGGCTGGTGCATTGGTCAACCCAAATGGCATGACCAACCACTCATAAAATCCAGACGGCGTCCTAAATGCCGTTTTCAGAACACTCTCATCTGCTACTCGAAGCTGATGAAATCCTGTCGCGAGGTCCAACTAGGAGAACACTCTAGCTCCTTCCAGTTGATCAAACAAACCATCTATCCGCGGTAGAGGATACTTATTCTTCCTCGTCACCTTATTCAACTCGCGATAGTCCACACACAAACGAAGGGAACCATCTGCCTTAGTGGCAAACACAACTGGTGCTACCCACTCGGAGACACTCCTTCTAATAAATCCCTTCTTCAAAAGATTGCTGACTTGCACCCCGAGCTCTCGCTGCTCCCTTGGTGCCATACGACGAAGTGGCATCACTATAGGTCTGGCATCTTTCACTAAATCAATACGGAACTCAATCTCTCGGTGTGGTGGAAGCCCGGTCACCTCCTCGAAGACGTCCGGATACTGGCCAACCACGGGCACATCTGACAACTCATCCTGTGGGATGTCGAGGGAATTTACAAAACTAGCCATAACCCCATCACTAGGTAGGCTACCAAACACTACCCTCCGCCCATTATCCGCCCTCACTGTCACCAAAAAGCCCTCACAGTCTACCACCACCCCGTATCTTTGGAGCCAATCGACTCCCAATATAATGCCATACCCAGTAGAGCCCAAAACAAAGCAATCACATACAAACATACATCCATGACTCGATAAGACCAAATTCCTGCAAATCATACTAAGGCTAGTCGAACCACCAATCGGGTTCGTCACAATCAATGGTTTATCGACTATCTCGGGTTCCAGTCCCAACCTATCTACCAGGTCACTAGATATGAAGGAACGGGAAGCCCCAGTATCAAACAAAACTCGAACTGGTATATCATAAATAGAAAGCATACCTTGAATCACAACATTCTTTCCTTTCTCCGCCGCAGTTGGGGCATTCGACGAAGAAGGAACGGCATCAATAGCATATGCTTTCACAATCTGCTTCTCCTTAAGAGGTTGCAGACGCTTATCTTTCTGATGTCCCACTTGGCCACAGTTGTAGCACTTCCTTTCTGCTGGCTTGGCCCGACATTCCTTAGCATAATGGTCCTTCTTTCCACAGCTGAAGCACTCAACATCCTTCTTGCTCTTTTTCTGGCCACCTTTTGATTGGTCCTGCTTCCTCTTGTTCTGAGAGTTATTCTTGCCTCCACCGCCTACTTGCGGCTTTGGCCCTTCTGCAGATGCAGCCTCAGTCTTTGACTTAGGGTAAAGACTCTCTGATCTCAAAGCTTTCCCCATGATCGATTCAAAGGTCTCATCGATGTGGTTGATAAGCCTTTCCCCCAAGTACCCATCCAAACCAGTGATGAACTTCTCATTCTTCTTCTCAGGAGTATCAATGAGAGACAGTCCATACTTCGACAAGGTGTCGAACTCAGCAATATAATCAGATACTGCCCTTCCGTTCTGCTTAAGTTCCAAGAACCTCTTAAACAACACTGACTTTTGGGCAGCTGGGATAAACTTCCCGCTAAAGCGAGCCTTGAACTGATCCCAAGTAACTTGGTCCTCTGGAGTAGCTGTTCTAATGGCATTCCACCAATTCATCGCTCGCCCTTGCAGCTGACGAGACGCTAGCCTTCTTTTCATCGCATCCTCGAGGCCCAAGTCACCAAAGATATGGTCACAGCTATCCATCCAGTCCTGAACATCCATGGCCGACTCCGTTCCGTGGAACGGCTTCCCACCAAGATTAGTGTAATCTTTGCACAACTTGGCGAAATCGACCCTAGGCGCCTGCACTACTGGGCCAACACCAACTCCGGGATTGGGAATTGCCCCTTGCACTTCTCTGAGCATGTCTCTCATGAGGTTAGTAAACATAGCCCTCATGTCAGCGGCATTCCCTTGGTTGGTCCCGCTACCAGCACCCCTCGTCTCTCGGCTCATCGTTAATCTGTTAAAAAGGGAAACGATTAACGACCCCATGGTGGTGCTAGTGCAGTGCGACTTCATTTTTATACTACTAATAGTATATATACATATAGCTTTTGAAAACCAAAGTAATCACAAATACGCGTTCTCATATACGTATTAACTCTCCCTAGTGTCTTTCCCTAGGTTAACTACGCAACCTAGAGCTCTGATACCAAGTGTGACGGCCCGCCCCACACCAACCGACATTTACTCCAAAAGTGCGCTGTACACATGTCCAGTTAGCATGGAACGGGTCGCCAGAAGGAAAAGGAAGAAGGAAATGAACATACAAGGATCCTGTAGAATGTCTCACAGCGCATAGAACAAAATATAATAATAACATACTTGACATAAAACAGGAGAGACAGTGCATAAGCTGAAAATCAGAACTAAACATCATAGCAGCGGAAATTCAGAATACAACTTATTACAACTTTCAAACTGTCTCAAAGTAAAGTAAGATAAACGAGGTACACTACTAATGCCCAAGTAGCGACCATCAACGACACAGGGAGAATGTGTATATATATATAATACGTGGAAGCCTCCTGCCCGCCTCCGAATCGGCTACTCGCGCATCACTAGCTAACCTGTCTCTAGTCTGCTCGTGTGAGCACCCAGAGTAATAAGAGGAGACATAAAACTCTGGGTCAGACATAAAGCCTGGTATGAGCGATAAGCATCTAAAGTGAACAATAACAGGTAGACTAAAACATACCTGAACCTGGACCTGCAACCAAAGAGTTAGCACTACATACTGTACAACACTCTAAGGTATCATATCAAACAGTGTAAAGATACGGAGGTGGGGGAGGTGTGCATGTCATAATGATGGAAAACAATCAAGCATAACATCCATCCTCACATCTCTCACTCAGTGCATAAAGCATACGATATTCACCACTTCGATCACCCAACATTCCTTGCTACGATCACTTTTCCCCATGAAGTCATAAATGGCTTCACTGCACTGATAACGTAGCCACAAATCCTTTGCTATGTCCACTTTGCCCCATGGAGTCTCAAGAACCCCACTGCACTGGCTCATAGCCTTACTAATCCTTACTATGTCCACTTTGCCCCCGTGGAGTTATTCACCCCATCTGCGCTGGCTCATAGTCTTACTACGCATCACCTTGCCCCTCAGGTCATAATGACCCTACTGCACTGATAACGTAGTCTTGCTACCATCACCTTGCCCCTCAGGTCATAATGACCCTACTGCACTGATAAGTAGCCCATCATTCATTTTTAGTGGTGAATCGAAGTTATGAACGTCGACGACTCCTTAGCACACGTCCCGCAGCAAAGCCCAACTCATGAAGTGAACTCATTGGTTCCCAACTGGTTCCGGGATCCTGAACTCTAACTTCCATTTGGACTACCTTTGCATCTTGGGTTATTGGTCAATACTGGGTCGGGTCGGGTTCCTCCTCAAGTTATCAGTTCGGGTCGGTGTCCTTCATCCGTTCGGGTCGGGTCTCCTTCTGGTGCGGTTCGGGTCGGGTATCCCTTCTGGGTTCGAGTCAGATGCTTCTCTTCGGGTCGTGTCGGGTGCTTCCTTTCGGGTCGGGTCGGGTCCTTCTTGGTTCGTGCTTTCGATCCGTCTTCATGCTCCCTTCATATGCTCCTATCCGATCCGCTTTCGTGCTCCTGCTCTGATTCGCCTTCGTGTTTCCGATCTGATCCGTCCTCTTCGATCCGATCCGTCTTCCTCTAACCGATCCGATCCCAGTTCAGCTAGCGTGGCCTTCCTTTTTTCCACTTTTCCTAAGGGTGGGGTTCCGATCCGATCAGATCCTTTGCTCAGTTCAACATATCCGATCCGAGCCCCCTTATCCGATCCGATCCGAACCCTGCACTGTTTTCTGAAACTGTTCCAGCAAGTGTTTACGCCATTCGACGACGTTTTCGACCATTCTAACTATTGAAATCAATCACAAAGCATTTCATACAGTCATAGCAACATGCATAATCAACCACAAACATCATTCACATCAATATCATAGGTTAAAATGGATCAAACATACCCAAAATCCCATATTTCCCCTTAAGCATGTTTATATGAAACTAATGATAGGATTAGCAAAATTTAACCAAATTAACCCAAATTCATACCAGAGGTCTAAAACATCATTCCGAATTTTATTAACATTTTTCCAGAATTTTATCATGCTTAAATTCGCTAATTAACACTAATCACCCCTAATTAGCCATAATTAGTGCAAAACTATGCAAATCACTCACCTTAGCCACAAAATAAACTAAGATCTGAAATGATTCTCTGATTTGATGAGAATCTCAATGCCAACAGCAGCTCCTATGTTGATTTGGTGAAGATCTACCTTGATTAGGGGTTGCTAAGCCAAATCCTTGACCAAAAGATGATTTGGAGGTGATTTAGAGGTTGGAGGCCATTTTTAGGGATCCTTGGTGATAAGTGGAGGCTAGAAAACTGAAATGGAATGATTCTCCATCTCATTTCAGCCCTCCCATAACCCTAATCCCGAAATGGGTTATGGGCCTACTCACTAATCACCCGATTTGGCCCGGTTAAGCAGTTTTTCACCCTCCAAACCTTGTTTCAGCCATATCTCCCAAACGGTAAGTCCGTTTGGCTAATGTAACCACTCTACGGAAAGGTAAACCATCAAACGAATCAAATGGAAGTGGTTTCAGGTCAAAACTCCTTTCCAATCAAAAGTTATGGCCAAAACAGTACCAACTAGGGGCAAAATGATCATTTAAAAATCAACAAAAATCATGAACATGGGAAATGACTCTAATAGATGTTTCCCAAAGTTACATGACCATACGACTTCACATGGGAAAGAAATAAATATTCTACGATCCTATGACGTGTAGAATACGGGTCATTACACTAGTATTCATCCAGGGGTGGGTAAAATTTATCGTGATCTCAAGCGCATGTTCTAGTGGAGATCTATGAAAATGGACATTTCTATATATGTTAGTAGGTGTTCTAGCCAACAGGTCAAGAGTGATCAGCAAAAACTCGCAGGACTGTTGCAACCATTAGAGGTTCCAAATTAGAAGTGGTATCAAATTTCCATGGATTCCATTGATGGTTTGCCTAGAACCAAGAAAGGTAATTACAGTATATGGATGATTGTAGATCATTTCACGAAGATCGCTGATTTTATTCCTGTGAAGTCGAATATAACAGCTCAAAGTCTGATGCATATATATTTTAAAGAAATGGTTAGACTACATGGAGTGCCCAGCAGTATTGTTAGTGATAGAGATCCTATTTTCGTTAGTAAGTTCTGGGAAGCATTTCAAGAAGAGTTGGGAACAAAACTGAATCTTAGCACCGCATATCATCCTCAGACAAATAGTCAAACCGAGAGGGTGAATCGTATATCAGAAGATTTGTTGCGGGCATGTATTCTTGATTTCGGTTGATCTTGGAAAGATCACATACATTTGGTTGAATTCTCATATAATAATAGCAATCAAGCGAGCTTGAAATTATCTCTATTTGAAGCATTGTATGGTAGACCATGTAGATCTCCTGCATGTTGGGTAGAGCCAGTAAATCGACTGGTATTGTGTCCTGATATGGTTCGAGAAGCTTCAGATAAAGTCGACTTCATCAAGAAGTGATTACAAACAGCTCAAAGTAGACAGAAGAGTTATGCAGATTCTAGAAGAAGAGATCTGGGGTTTTCTGTTGGTGATTATGTATATTTGATAGTTTCTCCGATGAGAGGAGTAGTCCGATTCAGGAAGACAAGGAAGTTGGCACCTAGATTTATTGGTCCATTTCTTATACTCGAAAGGATAGGAACTCTTGCTTACAGGGTTCAATTGCCAACCTAGTTGCCTGGAGTGAATGATGTGTTTCATGTTTCCCAACTTCGTAAACATGTACATGATCCATATTTGGTCATGGAAGAAGCATCACAACAAGATTTCGGTATTACTCCGAGTCTAGCGGTGAGACGAGAGCTACTGAAAATTATTGGCAAAGAAACCAAAGTTCTCATAAACAAGAGGCTGCATTTAGTCAAAGTGCATTGGAGCGGAGATCCTAGAGGCTGTACATGGGAAACAGAAGATAGCATTAAGCAGGCTTATCCCAAGTGCAGAGTGGACATATCTGATTAGCTCTGGTGAAAGGTACATTTACAATATATTCTATTTCGGTTTTGTTTCCTACTTTACTATTGTTTCCTTTTCGGGGACGAAAAGTTTTAAGTGGGGAAGAATGTAACAATCCTGAAATGTAGAACTAATTTAAAATTTTATTTTAAGGAAATTTTGTCAGAAATTGTGTTAGAATTTAAAAATTCAATTTTTAAATTAGAATATAACCCTTAAAAATAGCCAATTTGCAAACGATCTCTGTTTTAAACGAAACCACTTTTGTTGGATCCGGAATGTCAAATTATTGTGAGGTTTAAAATTCCATAATTTTTGGAATTAATATGTGAGCATGGTAAATTAAATGTGTTTGGTAATTTCTGTTGAATTGGACTGACCATTAAAAAGGCCATTTTTCAAACTATCTCCAAATTCGTTGAAATTAGTTTTGTCAGGACCGTATCATCAAAACATAGCTAGATTTATTTTTTGGGAATTTTTGGAATCAATGTGTGGGCCCAATAAATTAAAATGTACGTTTAAATCTAGTATTGAACGATATATATTTTAATTTAGAGAAAAACAGACTGAAACAGTCGAAATGTCTTACGAAACTTCTATTGTGTCCAGAATGGGGGTATTTAGCTAGGGGCAACAGTCGTTGGGTTTGATTTGGAATTTGTATGGATTAATGGGTATTTTTCGAATTAAAGGAATAAAATAATTTAAATATAAACAGACTGGCCAATTAGAATTTACTAAAAAACCTAGTTCATTATCGTGAAAATAGAAACTGCCGCCCTCTTTCCTAAAATCGAACGCGATAAATCCTTCGACCTTTGTCGCCCAATAACTTTCAATCCTCGCAATAAAATCATTTGATTCTTAAGGAATTTTTATAGTGGATCTTGCCCTCTTCAAATCCATACGGATTTGATCATCTGACGTTGGGTATTCGGTTCGAATCATCGCTCTAAAGTCACTCTGCTTATCACCATTTTCATCCCTCCTCCCTCCACCGAGTTCATCAACGTGGTCAGGCGCCTAGAGCTCTCTCTGAGACAGTTCACGTGTTGTGGTCTGATCAAAGAAAAAGGGACTGCGTTGCTTGCGAAATCAAGACCTAGTTTTGACTGAAATGGGTTGACCGACGACTTGTGTAATTTGGTAGGGATGGCAATTATTTTTAACTAATTATTTTATTAATTAATTTAGAAAATGTCATTAACCTTCAAAATACACAACTTTCTCATACTGTGTCGAAATCCAGTGAAACAGGAGACATTGGACTCGTGATAGCGTATTCTACATTCTACAAGTGACAGGGGGAATTTTAGAGCTAGCCACCAATTAAGGAGGAGTGGAACCCAATGTGAGATTTCTAAATTCAAAATAAAATTGGATAAATTATATATGAGTTGTAAAATCATTATAAATTGTATACGGTGCATGTTAGCTCACCTCCCTCGTCTACAGATCATGGACGATTTAAATTGACTGTATTGAGTTGTGATTGTGATGTATATGCATAGTATAATATATATATATGAGTAATAATTTATATATATGCGTAATAATATATATATATATATCTATATATATGCGATGTATAATATATATATGCGTTGTAGAAAATGCATATGCGATGTATAAAAATTGGTTATGCATTGTATAAATTGGAAATGCAACAAAGTTGATTGTATTGTAGAAAATTTGGTTGAATATGGGTTGGTTTTTCAACCCTATGATTGATTTGATTGAATGGAATGGTTATGTATGGCGCGACCCAAGGGCAGGGGAGGGATGTTGCTAGACATCATTTTCCCGGTTCTAATATAGTGCGGTTATAATGCCGAAATTTTCTGAAATGAAGTGAATAAAAATAATCGTTTGTCGAAATATATTTTTGTTCATTAAAAATATCATTTTTATCATATATATGAAGTAATAAAAATAATCATGTGTTGAAATATATTTTTATTCATTAAAAATATCATTTTTATCATATGTATGAAGTAATAAAAATAATCATGTGTTGAAATATATTTTTGTTCGCCAAAAATATCATTTTTATCATATGTATGAAGTAATAAAATAATCATGTGGTAAAATGTATTTTTGTTCGCCAAAAATATTTTATCATATGTATGAACAACATAAAATAGTCGTATGTTGAAATAATTGTTTGTTCATTAAAAATATCATTTTTAACATAAATATGAAGTGTTAAAATTTACATATGTTGAAATAAATGTTTGTATGTTAAAAGTATAATTTTTACATGAATGTAAAGTGTATAAAATTTCCATGTAATGAAATAATTGTTCGTATTTAAAAATATAATTTCTACATGAATATGAAGTGTACAAAGTTTACATGTAATGAAATAAATGTTTGTTCATTAAAAATAAAAAATTTAACATATATATAGAATGGATAAAATTTACATGCTATGGAGTAGTTATTCGTTAGTTAAAAATATAATTTTTAACTAATGTATGTGATGAAAATAAGAAATGTGATATTCAAAACAAACCGTATTGATATCATTAAATTTTGACCATAAATTGATTTATTTAAAATCAATAATATAGAGCTGGATTTATTTATTAGATAACTATGCATGTGTATATAATCAACAGGTCATAGCATGGAAGCTAAGAAGAGGAATAATTTATATGCCCGACAAATAGGTACATTTATGTAACGATACAGATTTCGCTCGGGCCTAATCGTTCACTAAATCGACCAAGATCGTTTGAATCCCGCATACGCTAACTCTGGGCATATAACACATCAGAAAAAATAACAGAAGATTTTTATAAACATCATAATACAGTTACATCAGAGTACAGAATATATCAGAGTACATCGAAAAATAATAATTTAGCAGAAGAATAATTTACAATAAACTTAATACAATGCGGCGGAACTAATAAACTAACACAGCGGAAGACTATCATTGCTCTGGACACAACTTTAAGCATCGATCCAGAGTCCTGCTCAATAAATGAATATCTACAAAACAAGCCAATCGACTGCCCATGTGGAAATAAGGGCATCCAAGTTTGCAAGTGAAACAAACCACGATTCAGTTATTGGACTGGTATGAGAAATCTTTACTTAACTTATCTAATAATAAGGCAAATCACAGGACCATGCCGCGAATGCAGAACAGTTTTACTCCATTGGATTGCCAGTGCATAAATTAAAGAAATCTTTTAAAAACAACACATTACTTTTTAGGAAAATGAAACCATTATAAGACTCAAGTCCCATCACACAATGCAACGCAAACCAGAGGATAGAGTTTTACCTTATAATGGCCAAAAATGCTTGATACGTATAAAACAAAAATTATTTGATATAATTATTAGTGTCTAGTCAGTTTAAAACACTTTTCAATATAAATGTATCAATCTTAGACAGCATAGTACCCCATCCTACTATGTCGTCATATATAGGTTTACAATCAAATCTGTAATGTCGTATTGGAAATTGGGTTTCCATCATGAGTCAAGGCAAGGGATGGTCTCCTTACCGATTCGAGTCACCTCTAGCAAAATGACTCTGGGCTTGAATGCTGGCGAACCCTTGGATCCTCCATGGTCGGTCCACACATACTTTAGTGGATTAGTTATTCCTGAACACATGTTTCCCGGTCCTATCAGATCTATCACTTAGCCAGTAGCGACCAATAAATCGAGGTACCTCACATTCCATCATTCGCATAAGTAAAAATGTCTAGGCTCCATACCATGACACCGCACCTAGATAGAAAGAAACGCATGCACTCCTTGGGTCCCTTATCTCATTTCTGACTCATACCAGGGTTGAGGCTCGCTAATTAACGTTATACACAAAGCTATGCTAATTAAAGCCGTGCTTCGATCATCAACCACAAGGCTATGATTTTCAACAAAAGCCTTGATCAAGTGCATCTTAGCATGCCACATTAACAATCCACGACATGCGACTGATGTCTATCAATATATAACCTCTAAGCTTGTAAGTCTCAGAGAAGGGTGTTAAGCAAGAGAATAAATTCTCCGCCACCAAACAGATATATACTTAATAGAAATAAATCAACACAAAATAAAATCCAATGTCAGACACACATCCATTTATAAGTCCGTTTTGGGTCTGAACGAAACCGAAGACACCTTATTCCTCATTCCATATATCCAATACAGAAGAGAGGTTCTCGCATATCCGGACAATCAACAAGTACGTCCGGACAACTACCACTTTAACCCTTTCCTGGGAGCTAACCAGTCCAGGGCATCAGTAGTTATCCATTTGATGTGAAGATCGTCGGTCTTCAACCACCATCAATCTTCAATGTCTTCGACTTTTAGTCGTCGTATAAATATTTTAAATGAGATTTAAGTCGGCCTTTTCAAATAATCCTCGAATATATATAATTCAAATCATTTTGTTCTTTGCTTAAATTTAATTCAATTCTATCGATTAATGCCAAATAAATCTAACCATCCATATTACTTTATAAACCCAGGGAAATTGGTTTATTTCCACTCCATATCGTTCATAATATTTTATAACGTTTTATCGCTATTTTTATTTATATAAAAATAGCCCATTTTATTCGAACGACGCTTCAGGTCATTATGCGGCCCTGGCTCTGTTTTTATCCAAATTTGAATTACACATTTCTCGAAATCTAACCATTGAATCTTAACAAATTTAATATCGTTGGAAAGATCTTTCCAAAGCAAACCCAACTGTTTTCGTTTTGGGAAAATCCGATGGTCGGATCTCTTGGTATAATCGTTTAAAGTTACGATTCCAAAACACGAACTACCGCATGTAATTCGTTATATATATATATATATATATATATATATATATAATTCGTTCGATGGTTTCAACACCAATTATTACGTTACATGGAAATTTTGTACAATTCATATTCATGTTAAATATTATATTTTTAACATACAAACATATATTGCAACACCTGATTATTTAATTCACTTCATTAAGATATTGAAAATAATATTTTTATCTAACATAAACATATTTCTACAAATGATTATTTTTATTACTTCATTATCGTGTTAAATATGATATTTTTATCTAACATAAACATATTTTAACATATGATTCTTTTATCCCAAACTAGCATGTTAAAAAAATGACATTTTTATTTAATGTAACGACCCGCATTCTATACATAGAAGGACCATAGAATATTTATTTCTTTCACATACGAAGTCGTATGGTCATGTAACTTTGGGAGACGACTATTGAGGTCATTTCCCATGTTCATGATTTTTCCCAATTTTTAAATGACCGTTTTGCCCCTAGCTAATCTTGTTTTGGCCATAACTTTTGATTGGAAAGGAGTTTTGTCCTGAAACCACCTCCATTGGCTTCGGATGATGGTTTACGATTCCATAGAGTGGTCATATTAGCCAAACGGACTCACCGTTTGAGAGATATGGCTGAAACAAGTTTCAGATAGTGAAAACCAGCTTAATTGCGCTTAACCGGGTGATTAACAGCTAGGCCCAAAGGTGGATTTCAGGATTTGGAGTATTTAAGGGCTGTTAGGGTTAGAGATTTCGGTTTTTCTCATTTCCCAGCCGCCATATACATCTTAGAAAACCCTAACAATGGCCTCCAACATCAAGAATCATCCTTAATCACTTCTTATTCATGTTTTGGCTCAAACTACATCAAATCAAGGAGAAATAGCACCAAATCAGAGTTGGAGCTGCTTTTAGGCATTGGAATTCAACCCATACAGTAGATTATTTCAGTTCTACAGTTTAATTGTGGCAAAGGTGAGTGATTAGCATTGTTTTTACACTAATTACGGCTAATTAGGGTGATTAGTGATAATTAGTGAAATTATGGCTCGGAAAAATATGGAAAAATTTGTAAAATTCTAAAACATCATTTTATGCCTCTATTAGAAATTTGGGTTGATTTAGTTAAGTTTTGTTAATCCTATCATTAGTTGTGCTTAAACATGATTAAGGGGAAAATATGGGTTTTGGGTAGGTTTGATCCATTTTAACTTATTGAAATTGTTGTTTTGGTGTTTATGGTTGATTATACATGTTGCTATGACTATATAGTATGCTTTGTGCTTGTCTAAAAGTGTTAGATTGGTCGAAAACGCCGTCAAATGGTGTAAACAACTCGCTGGACAAAGTGTAGGAAAATGCAGAGGACCGGATCGGATCGCCCCTCCGAACCCGAACCGATCGTGATACCCTATCCGAACGACACGTGGATACTCCGATGCAACACGATCTGATGTTCCATGAACCGCTCGAGGGAAGGAGCCCGACCCGAGCCGCTTCAGCCTGAGCTCCATGATCCGACCTGAGCATGGTGGCACGACCCGAAGGCACCCGATTCGAACCGATGCACCATGGATGGACTTGAGAGACTCGACCCGATCCGGAGTGTTTGGGAAGGAGGACCAAACCGCCAGGAGATGTAGACTCCGACCCAATCCGATGGAGGTAGCTCGACTGATCCGAACCGAGATGCTTGGACTTGAGGCATGAATCACGATCCGAATTTGAAGTATAAACTGAAGCGAAGAACCGATCCGGAGAAGACCAATAACCTGAGATGCAAAGGTAGTCCAAATGGGAAGTTTGTACTTAGGATCCAGTTAGAAACCAACGATGTAACTTCATGATTGGACTTCACTGCGGGACGTGTGCTAAGGGGTTGTCGATGTCTGTAACTTTGAATCACTATGTGTAGGGAGTATGTGAACGGATTCAGGGCCACAGTGGCCTAGGTACGACTAAAGAGCTATAGACTAATGAGGTGGGGTCATTTGTAAAGGGTTGGTCATGACTCCATGTGGTTAGCTTGGCAGTAGCAGTAGTTGTACAAGTCGAACTCCGTCACTACTTCGATGGGTCTAGTGATTGACAGTGGCGGACATCCTATGCTTTACGCACTGAGTGAAAGATGTGAGGATGATTGCTATGGTTAATTTGTTTGCTATCATTATGACATGCACACCCCCACCCCCATTATCTTTACACCATCTGTTCAGTGGCACCTTAGAGTATTGTACGGTATGTAGTGCTAACTCTTTGGTTGCAGGTCCAGGTCCAGGTATGGTTTAGTATACCTGTTATTGTTCTGTTTAGCCGCTTATCGCTCATACCTGACTTTTTGTCTAACCCAGAGTTTTATGTCTCTTCTTATTACTCTGGGTGCTCTCACGAGCAGACTAGAGACAAGTTAGCTGGGTGTGCACGAGTAGCTGATCCGGAGACGAGCAGGAGGCTTCCACGTATGATACATATAGATATTCTCACTGTGTTGTTGAAGATCACTGCTCGGGCATTAGTAGTGCATCTTCTACTTCAGCTTTCTTTTTCTTTAGAGACAGTTTAAAATTGTAACAAGCTGTATTTAGACTTCCGCTACTCTAATGTTGATGTTGGTTTTAGTTACCAGCTTATGCACAGTCTCGCCTGTTTTATGTCAAGTACATTATTAATATATTTTGTTCCATGCGCTGTGAGACATTCTACAGGTTTTCGATTAGTTCATTCTCTTCTTTCCTTCCTTTGGCGACTATTCCGTGCTAGTTGGGCATGCATACAGCAGCACACTTTCGGAGGAAATGTCAGCTAGTGCGGGGCGGGCCGTCACACTTGGTATCAGAGCTCTAGGTTGCGTAGTTAACCTAGGGAAGTCATCAGGGAGAGATAGTATACGTATATGAGAGCGCGTATTTGTAATTATTTTGGTTTTCAAAAGATATATATATATATACTATTAGTATAGTTAAGGATGAAGTCGCACTGCACTGGCACCACTGTGGAGATGGTTAATCGTTTTTTCTTTACAGATTGAACGATGAGCCGATACGCATGGGGTACTGGTAGAGGAGCCAATAATGGGAATGCTGCTGACATGTGGACAATGTTTACTGACCTCATGAGGGAAATGCTTAGGGATGTGCCGATGGCAGCTCCTAATGGTGGTGGTCCAATAGTGCAGGCGCCTAGGGCCGATTTCGTCAAGCTGAACAAGGATTATACTAGTCTTGGTGGGAAGCTGTTCCATGGAACGGAGTCGGCTACGGATATTCAGGATTGGTTGGATAGATGCGAGCGTATCTTCGAAGACTTGGGTATCGAGGATGCGATGAAGAAAAGGCTGGCATCCCGTCAGCTGCAAGGACGGGCAATGAATTGGTGGAATGCTATAAAGGCAGCTACTTCCGAGGATTAGATTACTTGGGAGCAGTTTAAGGTTCGCTTTAGTGATAAGTTCATTCCAACTGCTCAGAAGTCAGTGCTGTTTAAGAAATTCTTGGAGCTCAAGCAGAATGGTAGAGCTGTCTCGGAGTATATTGCCGAATTCGACATTTTGTCGAAATATGGGTTATCTTTTATTGATACTGCCGAGAAGAAGAACGAGAAGTTCATAACTCGTTTGGATGGACACTTGGGGGAAAGGCTTATTAACCATATCGATGAGACATTTGAATCGGTCGTGGGGAAAGCATTGAGGTCAGAGAGTCTTTACCCTAAGTCAAAGACTGAGGTCGCATCTGCAGAGGAGCCAAAGCCGCAAGCAAGCGGTGGAGGCAAGAATAGTTCTCAGAATAAGAGAAAGCAGAATCAGACCAAGGATGGCTAGAAGAAAAAGAATAAGCAAGATGTTGAGTGCTTCAGCTGTGGTAAGAAGGGCCATTATGCCAAGTAGTGTCGGGCCAAGGCAGCGGATAGGAAGTGCTTCAACTGTGGCCAAGTGGGACATCACAAGGACAAGTGTCCGCAACCCCCTAAAGAAAAGCAGATGGTGAAATCATATCCCCTTAATGCTATTCCTTCTTCGTCGAATGGCCCAACTGCGGCGGAGAAGGGGAAGAATGTCGTTATTCAAGGTATGCTTTCTGTTTATGATGTTCCTGTTAGAGTTTTGTTTGATACCGGGGCTTCCAGTTCTTTCATATCTAGTGACCTGGTAGATAGGTTGGGATTGGAGCCCAATATTGTCGATAGACCTTTAATAGTGACAAACCCGATTGGTGGTTCGACTAACCTTAGCATGATTTGTCGTAATGTGGTCTTATCGAGTCATGGATGCATGTTTGTTTGTGATTTCTTTGGTTTGGGCTTTACTGTGTTTGGCATTATTTTGGGAGTCGATTGGCTCCAAAGATACGGGGTGGTGGTAGACTGTGAGGGCTTTTTGGTGACAGCTAGAGCGGATGATGAGCGGTTGGTGGTCAACCCGGTGATGGGGTAATGACTAGTTTTCCAAATTCCCTCGACATCCCACATAGTGAGTTGTCAGGTTTGCCCATGGTTGGCCAGTATCCGGACGTCTTCGAGGAAGTGACCGGGCTTTCACCACACCGAGAGATTGAGTTTCTTATTGATTTAGTGAAAAATGTCAGACCTATAGTGATGCCACTTCGTCGTATGGTGCCAAGGGAGCAACGAGAGCTCGAGATGCAAGTCAGCGATCTTTTGAAGAGGGGATTTATCAGAAGGAGTGTTTCCGAATAGGGAGCACCAGTTGTGTTTGCTACCAAGGCAGATGGTTCCCTTCGTTTGTGTGTAGACTACCGCGAGTTGAATAAAGTGACGAGGAAGAATAATTATCCTCTTCCGCGGATAGATTGTTTGATCAGTTGAGTGGCGCGAGAGTATTCTCTCAGTTGGATCTCACGATAGGTTTTCATCAGCTTAGAGTGGAAGCTGAGAGTATAGCTAAAACGACATTTCGGACGCTGTCTGGATTTTATGAGTGGTTGGTCATGCCATTGGGGCTGACCAATGCCCCAGCATACTTTGTGGATCTTATGAATAGGGTGTTCAGAGATCAGTTGAATAAGTTTGTCCTTGTGTTCATGGATGATATTTTGGTCTATTCGAGGATAGAGGAGGATCACAAGGAACATTTAAGAATAGTGATGGAGGTGTTGAGAAAACACCAATTGAAAGCTGTAACGACCTGCCATTTTGCCCGTCTCAAGTCGGTATTTAAACCAACGTGAAACGATCAAAACGACAGATTGTTATTTGGGTTACAAAGTTAAAATAGAATAAATGCAGAATCACTGAGTACAATATTGCAGCGGAACAAAATTTTATAGAAATATCAGAGTTTTATAAACATTGGATAGCGGAAGGCAGAATAAAGTATATACATGAATTCTTTAACAAATTTACTTTTCTTTTGGTCAAGCTTAGCGCGCATGCATCTCCACATCCTCTCTTGTTTTGCGAGCTGATATCTATAACCTGGAACACTTAGGGCTTGACCCAAGTGTCCCATGCAAAATACACAAAACACCCGAGTCAGGATTAAACTTATTTCAAGTTAGCGCACTTCGAGAATCACATAAATATAATTTGTTTAATTCCATCAAAATATTAATTATTTGATCATAATAGTGAACTTGTTAACATGCATGCTAATATAGGCGATATCCTGGCCAAAGCAAGACAGCAAAACACAAAGCATACTACGGAAATCACATCACAACATAACACTAAAATATGAAATGAAACCATGCATGGTCTAAACATCACGTCCATAATGGAAGAAGAAGAAGAAGAGCGGCAAAGACATAAATATGAGAGACAACGCATAAGTATGCAAAGTGACATAGCATAAAGGTTTATGATTTCAACATGAAGGCAGCATGGCTCACAAAAAGGGTGCGGGTTCCATCTTGGCCAAGAACAGACGGTATATATATAGGGAAATGGGAACACACATATAAACTCTTCTATATTAACATAAGAAGGTGCAATGCAACATCAGTAAGGACCTACATATATGTAGACAACCATGTATGAAAGCAACACTTTATTTTAAGGTTCAGGTGGAAATAAAATTTCTAAGTGGTGCCAATGAAACCTATACCTGATACAACAGCCATGTATTTGAGATTGAGACATACAAGTGCATATGGTCCAAACGTATGCGTTCCCAACAAAATAGTGCATGTGTGACTAGACCGTAAAATCATCATGAACAAGGTGAGTGTGGTAATGTTAAAAATACCACATTAGCATGTATACATAATATTTATGAGCATGTAAGCTGAACTCTTGTCAAACCAACATATGTAGCATCTAAATTAAACCATGCCAAAACATATTAGCATGCAGACAATAAGTATACAGATACTATACAAGTAAAATTTCTTCCTTTATTAACCAGTGTGCATGCTTCTGGTGGTAAAAGAAGCCATGTGGTATGGTACAAATAAACATGTAGACCCTTTCAATGTTTAGAGCAGGCATGCATGGAAGCAAATGTCAGTAAGGTGCTTAATGTATTATATACATAAGGAAATCTATTGTCAACATGCATGAGATAAAGGACTGAAACATGTAGTGTCTAGTTTGATTTGGACTAAATCTGAAATGTATGTGTATATATATATATTTCCTCAATAAGTTCATCAAATAAATGCAGGCCTAACCTGAACAGCAACAAACAAATTCTACCCACAATATAAATAAAACCCAATAACAGAAAATGTTACATGTGTGTACGGTGTGACAGCAAGGCATTGAAATTTAACTTGCATCCAATTTGTACTTAAGATGGGCTTAACGTAAGACATAACAAAACGGCAGTTTGTCAATACAGATCAATGCTATAGGATACATATGCATGGTGGTTTCTAGGATCCCAGTTCAACATTCATGTGAAAAACCTATATATTCATGCGTGAGCAATAAAAGATACGACAACAATTTGTTACAGTAACCTTTAGGAACAAAACTTGGAATATGCTGGACTATTTTGTCAACCATGCATGAGTAATGGTCATAAAAGAACCCAAAATGTAGACATATCAACCCACGAAGACAAGAACAATAGCAGGCCAACCCAAACAATTTATATTTATAAAACCCAAAGTAGCAAATTTGAAATAAGTGTAATCGTAAGAAATGCTTACCTTGGGTTAGTGAAACACGAACATGAGCTATTGTTCGGTGGCTGCAGCAACCATATTTGGCTTCAAGGTAGTGGCTTCGGCGAATTGGGGTGTGCGGAAAAGAGAAGGATTGACTCGGCCTGGCGTCGGATGGATTTGGGGCTTCCGACTTTACACGAGAAGAGGGGCCGACTTCGGGTATAGGTTATTGTCACAGTCGGCATGGTTGTGCTGGTTAGTGATGGAGTTTTATGGGTCTTAGTGGCGATGGTTTGCGGCACAAGGGAGGAGATAGGCGGAGACTGATGCGGAGGCAAGGGGGCTTGCAATTTGGTGAACGGCTTCGACTTTGCTGAAGAAGGTGAAGGTGGTCAGTGAATTGAAGGGCGCGAAGCAGATTAGAAGGCGAAGGCAAGTTGAGGCAAAGCGGTGGCCATGGATTTCGAATTAAAAGGCTCAGCCTTTCTGATTTTGGGGATTATCAGCTGAAAGAAGAAAAGCGAGGGAGGCATTTGTTTTGGCCGGTAAAGTAAGAAGAGGAGAAAAAGGAAAGAATAAAAAGACGGATAAATAAATGAAGCGGTGAGTACGTGCGTAAATAACAGGGACACGCGTGCAATAGCTTCAGCTCAAAAGGGACAAGTGTTGATATATACAAAATGGGAAAGACATGTGGTAAAATTTCTCCACCACCCAAAGACGGAGTAAGATTTCAGATATTGTTGGGATGAATTAAACGGCAGCTGAACGAAGGAAAAATAATAATTTTGAATGAATATACAACGTTGTTTAGTGTTAAACGACTGGCTGAACTAAGTCGTTATACGTTTTAACTTTAAAAATTTATTAGCTGATTAAATTACAAATTCACATATTTCTCTATAATGTTCATATAGCAAAGGGTTACATCGTTGAAAATTCAAATTCCTTAATGATGAAAGTTGCAACAATAAATTTACAAAAGCATTTTATTAACGGTGAATACTACGTTCAACAATTATTTAAGCCCAAATCCTATGTCAAAAACCACATATAAATATTTATTTCCAACTTTAATTCATAATTTAATTTATATTTTAAGCATTAAAATTTCTTGTTCGTTACAGCCTCCCCCACTTTAAACTTTTCGTCCTTGAAAAGGAGAGTTGTAAAGTTTTATACTTAAGTAAAACAAATTTCACTTATAAATTTACGAAACCAAATACTTATCATTTCAAATAAGCTTAAAAATATATCAAATAATTCATAAGACTTTTAAAAAAAATTGTAAACTTATTATTTAAGCAAAACTTAAATCATTGTATAAAACTAGATAAAGGAATTGCTATATTTTGAAATCATACATTTCAAAATATTTGAAAGCCTCAATATGATTCCTCCGAACTTAGAATCTCGTTTTTCATTTCAAACCATAGAAATACTACATACTTCTTTCATAAAGAGAATCATACTTCATTTCGGGATTTCAAAAATCAAAATTTCTTTTTAAACATATATGATAAACACTTGATACTCGAAGCCTAACAAGTTCATCGTCGTTCTTGCCAACTTTAAACATGCATTAATTAGGCGCGTGACTAAAATATACGAGTTCTAAATATACTTGTTTCGACTCACAGTAATAAAAATTATGTTTCATTTCCTCGAGAAGTTTTCCCTATGAAAAGGCATAGGGACTGCCTATCGTACGCAATAATATCGATAAATATGGCTGCTCTGGACACCTAAAGCCATCGTCGATGGTTCTCAAGCGAAGTGTACATCACGGTTTTCGTCCAGACACAGACCCCCAAGCACAACATGGCAGAGCACATATAACTCGGTTTTCATCCAGACTCGGACAACGTATATGCCTAGGTTGCTCATCCTTAAATATCATCACCGAAGGATCTCAAGCGAAGTGTACATCATGGCTTTCGTCCAGACGTGGACCTCCAAGTACAAAATCGCGGAGCACATATATCTCACGGTTTTCATCCAGATGCGGACACCGTATATGCCTAGGTTGCTTACTGTAACGACCCGGATTTTCGGTGACTTTGGTTATCGACATAAGCTCGACGTCAATAACCAAAACATCGAAAAATCCCGGTAATTAATGAAAGAAATTAGAAGGTGGGAATAGATAAGATAGAAACTTAGAATAGAAGAAGAAGAACACAACATCAGAGTAACATGAACCTCACAGCGGAACGAATAACATATAATAGATAACATAACTTTGAAATATAATAGTTATGTATACAATAGCACTTATCAGAGTACAGCACTTACAACACAGCGGAAATAACTATAGCTATATGATCCAGAAGCCTCCTGCTCCAGCTCTTCAAGTATATCTGCAAATCCCGACTACTTGACTGGCCGTACAAATTTAGGCACCCAAGAGTTTAGGGAAAACAACAAAGTAAACTCCGGGTCAGTCATGGGACTGGTGTGAGTAAAACAGTTTAAACAGGTATATGAACAAGTAAACGATATCTCATAAGACCACGCCGCAGAACGGAACGGGTTTTTCCCTTATGAGAATCCAAAATATCTTTATATCAAAAACCTTTTGATATTATAATAATGTCTTTGTACAAATAGATATCAACTAGCATAAACGCTTTCATATCACGTTCTACATATATAGTATACAATCAAAATCGCAAGCACGTATTGGATAATGGATTTCCAACTATGACAAGGTATGGAACCACCTTCTGATCAGTGTACTCTAGGAACGATACACTGGAGTTCAACAAGAACATCTTGCAACTCAGCCACACATGACCGACCACTCATTTCGCTTGAGTGTATCGAATGTACATCACCAACGGTTGGGATCAGCAACCATTCCCGTATATATATGGGACAGCATTGATAGATTAAAGAAGCAAGTGAATATTATCTAGACAGGTGATTATACACCCTACTTCAGTGCGACCGACTTAGCCATGCTGCCTGCCCGATTTCTGTCATTTACCGGTTGATGAGGCTAGAAGCTACGCTTTATCATTACATCAGATTCACTTCGAATGCCACATTGTCAGATCCATCGAAAATCACTAATTGGCGTCTACAACAGTACGTTACGTGTTAGCTAAAGAATTTTCCTTCTCCGCTTCCACTCTTGGTAAAGTTGAAGAAATCAATGTACGTGACCTTTCTGGAAATACTCTGTCAGACATTCATCAACACAAGTCATCCTCATTCACTTATAATGTCACATCGTCATACCCGCCAAATCACAAATTGACTTATCCAAAAATAACACGGGTATACAGCTAAGAGAAACGAATTCCTCCGCCACCAAACGTGAATACGTTTGAACATATCAACTTACGCGATCCATTGGATATACTCTGTCAGACCTTCGTCCATACAAGTTGTCCTGGGACTGGACAAACCGAAGGCACTATTCAGTATATCCATCTTAGTCACTGTTATCTAAGACTTATACAATAGCCCTTGCATTTTACTCCGTCTTCAATTATCTTTGGCATATATGATTCGCAACGCTTATGCCAATATAGAGTGGTTCTTTGGATAATAATCCAACCGGTCTCTCCATATTAACAACGTTAAAATGATCAAAACTCTGATAGTCTGTGATTTAACTATCAAAGAAAATCAAGTGTGCAAACAACGATATTATTTTCAGATGGAAATTATATCAAACAAACATCATTTAACATTTATCTCTTTAGTTCATTTTACATCTCCTGTTTCCCTATATTCAACATTTGCTATTTTCTATATTTAGAAAATATACGTTATTAACACTGGAAACATTTCCATTCCTTGTTTTCTGTATTTAGAAAACATTTCTGATTCTTGTTTGGAAAACATTTCCAAACTCCTACGTTTGGATTAAACAAATGTTTAGATAAAACATCGCTATGCCAACTCAACCATTTTCTTTAATTACTAAATTCACTTTACCATCCTTTACTGCCGAACCTTAACCATTCCTTAGTTAAAACGAAGCCAATCAAGTTGGGGTAAAACTACCTCTCAGACCTTAACTGAACAACATTTCTAACCTTGAATTAGCCAAAGTTCACTTTATATTTCTTTAACTAACTTCCTTACTTAACCTTTCTTTCGAATAACTATATTCGATTAACTCTTTTCAATTAACTCTATTGGACTGACCCTATTGGGTTAACTCTATTTGATTTACTCTATTTGATTAACCCCATTCACTTAACTCCTGTCGAATAAACTATATTCGATAACTCCTCTAACTCTATTTGAATAAACTATATTCGATTAACTCCTTTACTATATTCGAATAAACTATATTCGATTAACTTCTTTGATTTAACTCTAATCGATTAACTCCATCGAATAAACTATATTCGATAACTCCTTCGATTTAACTAATATTCTATAACTCACTTCGATTAACTAATAATCGATAACGCCTTCGAATAACTATATTCGATAACCTCCTCTCGAATAAACGATATTCGATAATCTTCCCTTTGGATTTAACAAATCGATAAATCCTTTTCGAATAACTAAATTTGACAACTCCTTTCGATTTAACTAATCGATAACTCCTTTCGATTAAACTATAATCGATTAATTTAACTCGACGAACATAACTCGACTCACTTATCTCGATAATCTAACTCAAGAACTTAACTCGATTAACTTATCTCGATAATCTAACTCAAGTTGATTAACTCCTATCGAATATCTAATATTCGATTTAACTCCATTCGCTTGACTCTAGATCGCAGCGATCACAATGGTTACGCCTGACTCCCTCAGGAAACATCTGACCGCCGTAGGCTATTTACAGCCCTGCGAATTACGCTAACAGTCGTACGAGATGGCAACTTATCCTGAATAACTATATTTGACTAACTCTAACTCAAATAACTACACTTGATTAACTCTAGTGGTTGACTCTACCTGATTAACTCTACTGGTTAACTCTAACTGATTAACCCTAACTGATTAACTCTAACTGGTTAACTCTATTTGACTAACACAACTCGACTAACCCCTTTTGAATGACATATTCGATTAACTAACTTCGATTACCATATTCGATTAACTAACTTCGAATACCATATTCGATTATCTAACTTCGAATACCATATTCGATTAACTAACTTCGAATACCATATTCGATTATTTAACTTCGAATACCATATTCGATTAACTAACTTTGAATACCATATTCGATTTCTCCTTTTTATAACGTTTATCCATTTAAAAAGATCCCCTTTTTACAACGTTTATTCATTTATAAAGATTCACTTTCTAGTAACGGTTCTTCACTTTATAAATGTCCTTTTAATAACGTTTTCCTTTTTATTAACTCTATTTATTTACTAAATATTCCCTTTTCAATTCTATTTGTAAATGGTTTACAAATATCTCTTTTTTCTATTTTATTCTATTTGCAAATGGTTTGCAAATATTTCCTTTTTCTATTTTATTCTAAAAATATTCTAACTCCTTAAATTTCCGGGAAAATTCGCCATAACCTCCTTTGTATCGGGAGCATCGGGAAAATCCCCAAACTCGCCACACAGGCCTTTCCATTCAAAAAGAAAATGGTTTGCAATTATTTCCTTTTCTAAATATCCCCTATTTATAAATATTCCATTTATAAATATTCCTTATTTATAAATATTCCAATTTATAAATATCTCTGTTTTCAATATCACTTTGAAAATCCCCTTATCAACATTTCGGTATGTTATGGTATTCAATCATATCAAATCACGATGTTCAATATCGTCCAAGTACATATAATCGCCCACAGATTTTATATCACATCATATAACAATATAAGAAAAACAATAAAATAACTGTTGAGGAATCCAGTCGGATTCCTCCAACCTGTTTCCCAGCATCACAGATGTTAGACAATATAATTAACATCGATTTCACTTCACTGTGAAATATTCTGATAAACAGAATCGGCATATAAATATTTAACAGTTTATATATATATATAATTTCTACTAACTGACTAGCAGTTCAATCAATCAACCAACACACAACAATCAACAGATGATTAACAGTTCTAAAAATACAACGTGAAATTATAAACTGTTAAGAGTTGGTGAGATTTACTCATTGACGCGTTAACCGTTAAATAATCGGTTTGCGTTCTTTGATTTAGTCAGACAATTTATTTTGCCATAAATTGTAACGAGCTCGGATTCACTCCCGGTCAGTCTCATTGTGTTGCTCCCGTCCATACGATCCTGTCAGATCTTGTTTCATGAGATTCTGACATCGTATGACCAAGTTATACAATTTACAAGTTTCGATACTATTTAACTTAAAACTAACTTATATAAATAAAAAGAATTGGACCTTTCACAACAATCGGGCCCAACCCAATTCCCTAAACCCGACCCGCCTCCTTTAAAATGCCTTCTTCCCAAATGGACGACGGCTTCAGCTCCTCAAACATAATACCCAGACCGACATTCCATCCCCAAAAATCCCATACTATTGCTTCACTGTGAACTCAATAAAACCCACCATCGAAATCTCCACCCTCAGTTCATCTTTCCTATCATCTCCTCGTTCAACTCGCGGGTGTACAGTACCTGCAACGTCAGCCCTTTGAGCTCGATCCAGTGGAGTTCGATCGACATTTCTGAGCTCGAATTTCCACAGAAGCACCTCTACAGGAGCGCCTCTTCACCACAAGTCTGACTACACCCTTCGTTTTGATCCATAGCTCCTCCAACGTCGGATATTTCCAACCCTAGACTGCTCTGTGTATTTTTGCAAATCCCTGGAATCGGTCGAAATCTACAAAAGGGACACGAGCTTGAAGCTCCTTCTTCAGCAATCTCATATATACTTGTATAATGATTTATAGAATTTTATTTTCTTTTCCATGGATTTTCTTTTGAATTTGTTGTACTGCGTTTTGATTTTTCTGAGTAATACTTTGTGGTGGCTCAATAGCAAATATATATACGGGACCATATTGGGTGTTTGGCTGTAAACGAGTAGATGTGGCTTTTGTTCTGACCTTACATGAGTTTCAGATATTTTGTTTATATTATTTTATATTCGTATCAGTCTTCTAAAAATCCCTGCGACCACATATGATACCCTAAAATCATGAAAATTGGCATGCCAGTAGAGTTTGACATTACGGTCCCAACGAAGCTGGTTTCGTCGAATTCCGACTCCGTATGCTCACACACCGTATTTTTAACTGTCAAAATACTGATTGTTTCTCACTCTAAAAATCCGTACGGCCACACACTGAATCTAAAAATCATGAAACTAGAAATCTAACAACTATTTGACATTGCGGATCCAACAAAATTAGTTTCGTCGAATTCCGACTTCATTTGCAAAAATGGCTATTTTTAAAGCTCTGAATGACCCATTTAAATATATAAATATATTTAAATAAAATTAAATAAAATATTAATAAATTAATATTATTGTATATATTCACAATGGAATATCATACAGCTCCAAAATAATTATATTCTCGATATTACAAGTCCTGGTTGAATCAATATTCAATTTACATTGAAAATCCTTTTATAACGTATATAAAGCGTTACGAATTATAAAGGAATTCCACAGCGACTTTTCTGAAATTTGATTTGGACATATCACAAAATCTACACGACGAAATCCCGATTTCTCTCTTCCACTAGAAAGATATACTCCACCAACTCCACACGTTTCTTGTTTCACAGAAATCCGGCTTAAAACAAATCTTGTACATTCATTTGAAGTTCGAATCGCCAATTTACGAACTGCCGCGCCATTTTGAGCTCGATTTTAATTATATTATAATTCTACGTTCAAACTGACGTCGATTGAATATATTCTATAATATAATTCAACTCTAAGCTAAGTTAAATCTAAGGGATGACCCCGTTCACAGAATATTGTGATTTCCAATATTTTGATTATTTCTAAATTAAATATATTATTTAATTTATTATTTAATTAAATATTCCCTCTTATTTAATTAAACGACGATTTAATTCCCTATATCACTATTTATATAATTAAATAAATTAATTATAATACCCCTGACAATGCGGGTCATTACACTTACCCTAATCACACGCACCCTTCTTTTAGTCACGGGTTAACCGAATCCCTGAAAAATATCAAATCAGTTAATATCCCGAAGTCATAAATTATTTCGCAACCATAATTCGCAAATACTTTCAATCATAGTATTGTTGTCTTTCAAACATTTCAAATATCAGGATTCAAGTCGTCGAACCTTTCTTAGTTCATAAATCAATTTGTAAACTATTCATTTTATCCAAAATAATTGGAAAACAATGTTGATCAATTGAAAAATACAATTTCGACTTCCAAATATTCAACTTATGTTTCATATTCCGAAATCAATGATCTTATTCATCTTATCGTTCTTTCAATTCAAATAAGCTGTACAAACTTTAAAGCTTAGGAAAATCGTAAATCTATATGTAAGTCATAACAGTCTTCCGTTAGATCAAATTTCCATTTGCAAATTTTTTCGAACCATTTCCATGATTCCTAAATAACTTTCATATTCTCATAATATAAAATTTTCAAGAACTTCAAGTCAATGTCTTGGAATCATTTACAATTCAAAATTGAATTCTTCGCTTTCCAAAAGTTATTTTCAAAATAATTCCAGCATATCTTGTTTCAAAAAATCCTTTACACCTCCATATAGGATTTATATTTATTCTTATTTCAAATATCACATCTTGTTTGAAAAGTTCACATTTTCCTACCATTGGGAAAAATCTCTCGTAACATTTTTATTCAAAAAAATACCATCTTGCTTATGCTACGCACTCTGATTATGCGTATATTCAAACTAGTATTGGTGAAACATTCCAAAACATCGGTTTCCAATTTTCCGAAACCAAATCCTTAAATTTAATATTTCAAAATCCAAAATTTCTTGCATAAGTAGGATTCTATATTTCAACCACCTTTTGTTATTATAAAAACTCATCTATTGAAGTTCCATTACGTAACAAATTGGAAAAGTCAAAGTTATCTAGTTCGAATGCAACCTGGTTTTAGACGGTACGAAGGGGTATACATGGATCAAGTCAAAATTTCATGTGTTCAAGTCAAGTGGAAAGGTATTCATAGAAGTTCAATACCAAGTGAGCATCAAAAGGTATAATAGTTCGGATCAAAATACTTGGCCAAATCCTTAAGATACACGGGTATGGATAACATTACTTAAAAGCCAATGGTTCGAATTCAATTGATTAGCCTAGGCCATGATAGGAGTGTCAAATGCAAACAAGGATACAAATTCCAGCAGTTCAATCATGGGATACTCGCAAATTTTTTCCATTAATTTTTCCTCTTGAGTAAATCTTACTTCAACATTTTCATTTTCTTTCTTTGTATCTTTGTTGAAAATTTTCACTCGACTTACTCGTTTTTGTCGGTTTCTTTTATCAGAGGGATATATATATATATATAATTCAATCGATTCGTTCCCGCTGTTTCACTTACATACATATCCCATTTTATTGTATTAACCTCATTGCTCAAATTTCGTATATCTTCAAGTGGGGAAAATCAATCTTCTCCCCCACTTAAGACATCTACTGTGACGGCCTGGAATTTCGCTCGATCCGAATCAGTCGTTAAACCGATCTAGACCGTTCGAAACCCCCTGAACGTTGAGAACAGAACAAATCAGAACACAAACAGAAGAACATTTCATTGCTATTACAACAACTCCATCAGATACAAGAATATACAGAGTATAAATGAATAAATTACATTCGATAAATATCATAGATTGCAATAAATTACATAGCAGCGGAAAATAATACAAAGCACAACTGAAGGTGATATACGGATACAGAGCTTTCCGGATATCATTCCAGCTGTAAACCAGGATCCCGTGAATATAAATCTGCAAAACCAAAACTACTAGCTGCCCGTGCGGAAAATAGGGGCACCCAGAGTTTAGGTTAAAACAATAAACTCCAGGTCAGTCATGTGACTGGTGTGAGAACTAAAACAGTTATTTAAAACTTTACTTTACTTTAAAAGAGAGTAATTCAAGGGACCACGCCGTATAACACGGAACGGGTTTCCTCCCAAGAATACCAGTGCATAGAATAAACAGCGCAATGCTTTTTCGAAAAATGAAGCTATTATAAGACCCAGGTCCCATCACACAATGCAACAAAAGCCGGAGGATAGGGTTTTCCCTTATAATAGCCAAACATGCTTGGTACGTTTAAAACAAATCATTTGATACTATAATAAGTGTATAGTGTCAAAACATTTTCAATCATAAATATAAATCATAGACGGCATGGGTACCATATATCATGTCGCCATACTAGTTCTACAATTAAAACCGCGATACACGTATTGGAAATTGGATTTCCGTCATGAGTCGAGGCAAGGGGCAAGCTCCTCTCCGCGTTCGAGACACTCTAGCAAATGCCTCAGGGTTACGCACACTGGGCAACCCCTGGATGCTTCAGGGCCGGTCCTCACTTACGTTAGAGGATTAGTATTCCTGAACACACGTTTCCCGGTCCTTACAGACCTATAATCGAGGCGCCTCATCCAACAACCACAAAGGTGAAAAGTATATAAATGTCAGGGCTGGTAAGTCATTGACACCACCAAAGCTAGAAAGAAACGTCGTGCTCTCCCTGCAGTCCTTATCCCGTTTTTAACTCATACCGAGGTGTGAGGCTCGCGAATTCACGCTATACACAAAGCTACGCCACAAAGGCCGTGCTTTGATCATCAACCACAAGACTTTGCTTTTCAACAGAAGCCTTGATCATTGCATCTTAGCGTGCCACACAGGCAATTCATGCCATGCGACTGATGTCCATCGATATACAACCTCTGAGCTCATACGTCTCAGAGAAGGGCGTTAAGCAAAAGAATAAATTCTCCGCCGCCAAACAGATGTATATTTAATAGAAATCAATCAACACAGAATAAAATCCAGTGTCAGACACACAATCCATTTACAAGTCCGTTTTAGGTCTGAACGAAACCGGAGGCACTTTCCTCGCATATCCATCCATCTCCGAGTACGTCGGGACAACCACCAACTATTTCCATCCTCTTGGGTGTACAGCCCAATCAGGATCGTCAGTAATTATCCAAACGATGTGAAAACTTCCGGTCTTCGACCACCGTCTTCATCTTCGACTTATCGTCGAATCAGTTATTCAGAATGGGTATAAACCCGGACTTTCCGAACAACCCGCGTATATTAAAAACAAAAGTTACACAAACACAACATACACCTCATTCCAATTCATTAGTCACTAACCGCAAATTAGCAAGAGAACAATTTCCCAAACGTTAACCCCGAAGGCCGAAACCAACATCAGATCAATACCCAGGAAACCATCCTTCTTAGCCAACCTACAGCTAGTTTCTAAATTTCACATTCTTAGGGAAATGTTCCCATTAATTTTATCCAAGATAAATTCTTTAAAATTTATCCTGTAATCTTCCTTTGGATGTCATTTAAAACCAAATTATGGTTTTTCCAACTAGTCGAGATTAGCGAACCACACCGAAGTAATTGTTTATTTTATTTCCCAATCCCAACCTATTCATCCCATGAAGCAAAACTGGTAATACTCCATATCTAACACCGTGGTGTTATCAGTAAAATTAATTACCATTTCACGTCCAAATCTAATTAAAGATTTAACTATCGCTTTGGAGCAAAACTGGTAATACTCCATTCTCGCTCATTTTCTAAATTTGGAAATTTAGATTATCAATTCGAATTTCAATCTAATTGCAGATTCATTAAAACTCCTTTTACTGGGTTAAAGAACTAGGTGTTATTTAAAACACAGTTCACGACAAACCCAAATCACATTCTATTTGTTATCGGGTTAAAGAACTAGTGTTATTTAAAACACTGTTCACGATAAACCCATTTTAAATCCAATCAAATATATTAGAAATTCCGATTATTTAAAACCCCCTTTTTAATCTAATTAATTTATTTAAAAATAATTGGGTTTTAAATTTAGTTCAAAACTAGTTCATTTCGATAAAAACTATTTTTATCTTTTCAAATGTGGAGTTTTTCATCCCAAATTTTCCCAAATCATTTCTTATGATTTTATACAAATTATTACTATTTTTAATAATTTTATCAAGACCCGTACAGTCGATTTCCAACAATGGCCATCGAACTGTACTTATAGCGACCTTTTTCAAATTTGATTTGGACGTATCTCCAAATCCAACTATTAGATTTCAAATTTCTAATATTCGTTAGAAAGCTCTTTTCGATACGAACCCAACGGTTCCGGTTTTAGGAGAATCCGACGGTCGGATCTCCCGCAATGTCCGTTTGAAATAAATGGTCGAAATTTACGAACTACCGCGGTGCGGCGCGTTCTATTCGGGCCATTGTATAATATATATAATATATATTTCGTCGATTTCTATTTAAAACGAATTATATAAGTAGTTTTAAAATTCGTTTCAAAAGCAATTTCAACTTCCATTTCAATTCAAATCAAAATTGAATTCTTCTTTATAAATTCGTTTTAAAATTCATTTCTATTCAATTCAAATTTCAATTCGATTTGAATTCATTTCACTTCATTTTAAATTCAATTCGAATTCGTTTTCAATTCAATTCAATTCAAATTGGTTTCCTATTCGATTCAAATTCATTTTCTATTCAAATTAAATTCGTTTCGTTTTCTATTTGAATCAAGTTCATTATATATTCAATTTGAAATCAAATTGGTTTTCTATTCCATTCAATTCGAAATCGTTTTATATTCAATTCAAATCGAAATCGTTTTCAATTCAATTCATTTCGAAATCGTTATATATTCAATTCATTTCGAAATCGTTATATATTCAATTCATTTCGAAATCGTTATATATTCAATTCATTTCGAAATCGTTATATATTCAATTCATTTCATTATCGTTATATATTCAATTCATTTCGAAATCGTTATATATTCAATTCATTTCGAAATCGTTATATATTCAATTCATTTCGAAATCGTTATATATTCAATTCATTTCGAAATCGTTATATATTCAATTCATTTCATTATCGTTATATATTCAATTCATTTCATTATCGTTATATATTCAATTCATTTCGAAATCGTTATATATTCAATTCATTTCGAAATCGTTATATATTCAATTCATTTCGAAATCGTTATATATTCAATTCATTTCGAAATCGTTATATATTCAATTCATTTCGAAATCGTTATATATTCAATTCATTTCGAAATCGTTATATATTCAATTCATTTCGAAATCGTTATATATTCAATTCATTTCGAAATCGTTATATATTCAATTCATTTCTAAATGAATAAAATCGATATAAATGTCGATCGCGTCAAAATGGCGCATTGCTATTCAACACGGCTTTATATATTCTATTTCAAATATTTCTTTTTGTCAACACACGACTAATCTCAACGAACGAGTACCGTCCATGTGTGACTATTTTTGTTAAAATATTTCGTTCAACACATGACTAATCTCAACGGATGAGTACAGTCAACACATGAACCTTTATTTTATATTGATAAAGATGTAAATTTTATTATTAAAATATTTCGTTCAACACATGACTAATCTCAACGGATGAGTACAGTCAACACATGAACCTTTATTTTATACATTCTTTATTTTCTAAATTGGAATGAGGCCCAATCAATCACCATATAATATTAATTATATGGATTTTCATACAACACATGTATATAATAGCATTGAAAAATAATCAACCATCAACCAAAGTGCACTACACTGTATAAGCATCAAATATAGATATATAACGCTTATAACAGCCTGTCAATCAATCGATCGACATATTTAATCAATCAGGATGAGTGAACTTCAAATTTCATCCCAACACCCGTGTGGGGTTTCAAACAATCAAACATAGATTTTATTCGTGCAGCTGGGCGATGTGTAAAATTTATCGACCCAATCGATATCAGTCAAATAGGTGTACATAAACAAACCGTCCGGTTTGTAAATGAATATTTATTTATTCACATTCACGTTAAAAATTATATTTTTAACGATAAAACATTTTATTTTAACATATGAATATCTATTCAGTTCATTCTTTAAATAAAATGATCTTTCTATTTTTCTAACATATTTTAGAAAATTTCGGCGGCATAACGGCACGATACTAGAAACGGGACAAGGCCCAGCCTTATCCCCGGTCTAGTGAAGGCCCACGCCATTCACACATCAATCAATCCAATTCAATTTCACCAAACAATTCAATTCAATCAAATCATATAACTAAACTATGCAACCAAACAAACAAGTCCATGGTCTGTGGACGATTGTGTCGGGTGCTACTAAGCACCGTCTGCATCCTAGTATATATATATAACTAGAGAAAGAATTTTTGAGTGAGAAGTTCTCACCTAAAGCTATCCAATACCACGACTCTTCATTTATAGAAATCTTCTTCGTTATCCCATCTTCGTCATCTTCGTTGCCCGCAGTCACTATATATATAAAAATCACACATTTTTATATTTCGATGTCTTTAAAATAAAAATCACATTTTTATTTATTCACTTTCAATCTAAAAATCATATTTCTATAATCACTTCATATATTTAAAAATCGAATTTTCACTATGCTATTCAATATATAAAAATTGCATTTTGACTTCGCTATTAAATATATAAAGATTATATTTTTATTATTCCCATGATGTAAAAATTATATTTTTATTACTTTAAAAATACAAAAATCATATCTTACTCCTTTACCTAATAAAAATTCCGTCTTTTCTCTTTTTTAAAAAATATGATCTTTATTTTTGCAAGTTCAAATCTTTTTCTTTTAAAAGATTAAACCTTTTCTATTTCAAAGTTTAAACCCTTTTTAAACCTTAAAATAAAATCAGTTTTTACTTTCTTTTTAGATCAGTTTTTATAATTCTTTTTCAAATCAGTTTTTGCATCTTTAAAAAAAATCAGTTTTTAAATTCTTTATTAAATCAGTTTTTAAATCTTAAAAAAAAATCAGTTTTTGAAACCTAATTAAAATCAGTTTTTAAATCTTTAAAAATTCAGTTTTTATATTCTTTAAAAATTCAGTTTTTGCAGAATAAAAAAATAAAAATAAAAAATGAAATAACCTAATCACTCACCGCAGCCTGCGAAAAGGGGGGAGGGAAGAAGAGGGCGTCGGTGGCAGGGTGGTGTTGTTCGGCGGTGGCGGCTTCGAGGTAAGGGCGGGGTGCTCGATTTGATTCTACGGGGGGGGGGGGGGGGGGGGCGTCGCGAGGGGTTCGAGGGCTTCGACACTGGAAGGAGGAGGTTGGACGGAGGGGGGGCGTCGCGAGGTCTTCGTCGGCGGCGATGTCTCGAGGGGGGAAGCGGCTGTCTTGAGGGGGGCGGCGGCGATAGGTTTAGGTTTTTTTTCTTTTTTTTTCGTTTCTGATTAATGAATCGGGGGGGGGGGGGAAGAAGAAGAAAAGGGGGGAAATAAAGTAATATATTTTTTTCCTTTTTAATATTTAATTATTTCATTTTGCAAAAAGGTTGACTTTTACATACGACCTCGAAACGAGGCCTACCGCCTGTCGTCCATAGCGTTTTACCCCCATTCCGAACACAATGGGATATGTATCGCAAGCTGATTCGATCGCTTTGATCAGTTTCCGTTAAATTTACATTTAAATCACTATATTGAATTTTAAACGTACATTTCAAATTACCGGGGTCACATACTAACTCTAAAAATTCAATAAAAATATTTTCTAGCTTCGTATTAACGATACGGTCCTAACAAAACTAGTTTCGCCGAATTCTGAGAACGTTGGAAAAATGGCCATTTTCCAGTCGATTAAAATCAACTGAAACTGGTCAAACGCGTTTTCCTTTGCCACGCTCACATATTGATTCAGAAAATTATGAAATTTGAAACCTAGCAATAGTTTGACACTGCGGATCCAACAAAACTGGTTTTGTCGAAATCCGAGGTCGTTTGCAAAATGTCCATTTTTAAGGGCCTAAATTCCATAGCGACTATTCAGAATTTTCAACTGGACATATCTTTTGATTCCCGCTATGAAATCTCGATCTTTCGGATTTGCTGGAAAGATATTCACAATTAGATCCTATTATTTTTGGTTTCACTAAAATCCGGATTGTTTTGCACCCGGTACATTCAATTGAAGTTTGAAATCGAATTATCGAACTACCGCGTCGTTTTCAATTCTATTTATAATTATATATAATTATTTATATTCTAACGACGGCGTATATAATATATACGTTCTATTTATATTCAAAATAAATTTTCTCGTCGATATTATTTAAAATAATCTATTTTAAATATTCAAAATTCGCTAAAATTGCCAAAATAAAAATTTTAAACTGGCCCAGATTTTCCGGGTTATTACAATCTTCCCCACTTAAAAATTTTCGTCCCCGAAAAGGAACAAAGTCGAAAGTGGTTTGATTAACCAACTCTACGTTCGATCTGGCTTCCATTCTCCAACTTTTCAGTTTCTGAGAATTTTCAAATTTTCAAAAATTTGGCTAACACCCTAAATTTTCGAAAAATTTCGCCATAACCTCCCCTGCACCGGGAGCATCGGGGAATTTCAAATAGCTTCCCCGGTCCTTCTAATCTCAAAAAGAAAAAAGAAAAAGCCAAGCGGCTAGCCAATAGGCTCATAAAATCATCATCACCCAAACAAAACAGTAAATCATGTAGTAAACATGTACCTATTTGTCGGGCAAACAAATTTTATTCTCTGCTCTAGCCTCCTTGCTATGACCTGTTCAAGGTAAGTATATGTATATGCAAGCAAATGCGACCAATTTTCAATATAGTTTAATATTTGATTCAATTAGGCATAAGTGTTTCAAAATTATCAAACAAATAAACAAACAACACAAACATCAATCCATTAGTGAATTAGAGTTTCAAATTCATAATTTTGATACATATACAAGAAATCATGTTTTTGATGCCAATTCACAACAATGTGTTCTAGCTATATAAGTTTTGGTTCTCACACCAGTCTAATGGAAATATATCGATATCACACCTTCGTCACTCGAACACGAATACTAATGACGACTAGTCAATCATCAGAATCATCTTCGGGCCACTAGAGTATGATTCTATATCTATCCAGTATATTAAAACTTCGAATATACGTTCATGACGCGTATATGCAAAATCTTTATATACTCGATTGTCCATATTCAAAATAAATAAATATTCAAATACGTTTTAAAATGGTTTAAATTTTCAAAACAAAATTGTTTTCTTTTGGGAAATATACTCTTCACACTCGTTCTAGGATACTACTGATCCTATCTCTAACGAGACATTCTAATTGGATATTACTAATCCAATATCTAATGAATTCTTTCGTATGGTTCTAATGTGCCTTGTTCTCGAGCTCTGTAAACCAAAGCTCTGATACCAAATGTGACGGCCTGGAATTTCGCTCGATCCGAATCAATCGTTAAACCGATCTAGACCGTTCGAAACCCCTGAACGTTGAGAACAGGACAAATCAGAACACAAACAGAAGAACATTTCATTGCTATTACAACAACTCCATCAGATACAAGAATATACAGAGTATAAATGAATAAATTACATTCGATAAATATCATAGATTGCAATAAATTACATAGCAGCAGAAAATAATACAAAGCACAACTGAAGGTGATATACGGATACAGAGCTTTCCGGATATCATTCCAGCTGTAAACCAGGATCCTGTGAATATAAATCTGCAAAACCAAAACTACTAGCTGCCCGTGCGGAAAATAGGGGCACCCAGAGTTTAGGTTAAAACAATAAACTCCAGGTCAGTCATGTGACTGGTGTGAGAACTAAAACAGTTATTTAAAACTTTACTTTACTTTAAAAGAGAGTAATTCAAGGGACCACGCCGTATAACACGGAACGGGTTTCCTCCCAAGAATACCAGTGCATAGAATAAACAGCGCAATGCTTTTTCGAAAAATGAAGCTATTATAAGACCCAGGTCCCATCACACAATGCAACGCAAGCCGGAGGATAGGGTTTTCCCTTATAATAGCCAAACATGCTTGGTACGTTTAAAACAAATCATTTGATACTATAATAAGTGTATAGTGTCAAAACATTTTCAATCATAAATATAAATCATAGACGGCTTGGGTACCATATATCATGTCGCCATACTAGTTCTACAATTAAAACCGCGATACACGTATTGGAAATTGGATTTCCGTCATGAGTCGAGGCAAGGGGCAAGCTCCTCTCCGCGTTCGAGACACTCTAGCAAATGCCTCAGGGTTACGCACACTGGGCAACCCCTGGATGCTTCAGGGCCGGTCCTCACTTACGTTAGAGGATTAGTATTCCTGAACACACGTTTCCCGGTCCTTACAGACCTATAATCGAGGCGCCTCATCCAACAACCACAAAGGTGAAAAGTATATAAATATCAGGGTTGGTAAGTCACTGACACCACCAAAGCTAGAAAGAAACGTCGTGCTCTCCCTGCAGTCCTTATCCCATTTTTAACTCATACCGAGGTGTGAGGCTCGCGAATTCACGCTATACACAAAGCTACGCCACGAAGGCTGTGCTTTGATCATCAACCACAAAACTTTGCTTTTCAACAGAAGCCTTGATCATTGCATCTTAGCGTGCCACACAGGCAATTCATGCCATGCGACTGATGTCCATCGATATACAACCTCTGAGCTCATACGTCTCAGAGAAGGGCGTTAAGCAAAAGAATAAATTCTCCGCCGCCAAACAGATGTATATTTAATAGAAATCAATCAACACAGAATAAAATCCAGTGTCAGACACACAATCCATTTACAAGTCCGTTCTGGGTCTGAACGAAACCGGAGGCACTTTCCTCGCATATCCATCCATCTCCAAGTACGTCGGGACAACCACAACTATTTCCATCCTCTTGGGTGTACAGCCCAATCAGGATCGTCAGTAATTATCCAAAAGATGTGAAGACTTCCGGTCTTCGACCACCGTCTTCATCTTCGACTTATCGTCGAATCGGTTATTCAGAATGGGTATAAACCCGGACTTTCCGAACAACCCGCGTATATTAAAAACAAAAGTTACACAAACACAACATACGCCTCATTCTAATTCATTAGTCACTAACCGCAAATTAGCATGAGAACAATTTCCCAAACATTAACCCCGAAGGCCGAAACCAACATCAGATCAATACCCAGGAAACCATCCTTCTTAGCCAACCTACAGCTAGTTTCTAAATTTCACATTCTTAGGGAAATGTTCCCATTAATTTTATCCAAGACAAATTCTTTAAAATTTATCCTGTAATCTTCCTTTGGATGTCATTTAAAACCAAATTATGGTTTTTCCAACTAGTCGAGATTAGCGAACCACACCGAAGTAATTGTTTATTTTATTTCCCAATCCCAACCTATTCATCCCATGAAGCAAAACTGGTAATACTCCATATCTAACACCGTGGTGTTATCGGTAAAATTAATTACCATTTCACGTCCAAATCTAATTAAAGATTTAACTATCGCTTTGGAGCAAAACTAGTAATACTCCATTCTCGCTCATTTTCTAAATTTGGAAATTTAGATTATCAATTCGAATTTCAATCTAATTGCAGATTCATTAAAACTCCTTTTACTGGGTTAAAGAACTAGGTGTTATTTAAAACACAGTTCACGACAAACCCAAATCACATTCTATTTGTTATCGGGTTAAAGAACTAGTGTTATTTAAAACACTGTTCACGATAAACCCATTTTAAATCCAATCAAATATATTAGAAATTCCGATTATTTAAAACCCCCTTTTTAATCTAATTAATTTATTTAAAAATAATTGGGTTTTAAATTTAGTTCAAAACTAGTTCATTTCGATAAAAACCATTTTTATCTTTTCAAATGTGGAGTTTTTCATCCCAAATTTTCCCAAATCATTTCTTATGATTTTATACAAATTATTACTATTTTTAATAATTTTATCAAGGCCCGTACAGTCGATTTCCAACAATGGCCATCGAACTGCACTTACAGCGACCTTTTTCAAATTTGATTTGGACGTATCTCCAAATCCAACCGTTAGATTTCAAATTTCTAATATTCGTTAGAAAGCTCTTTTCGATATGAACCCAACGGTTCCGGTTTTAGGAGAATCCGACGGTCGGATCTCCCGCAATGTCCGTTTGAAATAAATGGTCGAAATTTACGAACTACCGCGGCGCGGCGCGTTCTATTCGGGCCATTATATTATATATATAATATATATAATATATATTTCGTCGATTTCTATTAAAAACGAATTATATAAATAGTTTTAAAATTCGTTTCAAAAGCAATTTCAACTTCCATTTCAATTCAAATCAAAATTGAATTCTTCTTTATAAATTCGTTTTAAAATTCATTTCTATTCAATTCAAATTTCAATTCGATTTGAATTCATTTCACTTCATTTTAAATTCAATTCGAATTCGTTTTCAATTCAATTCAATTCAATTCAAATTGGTTTCCTATTCGATTCAAATTCATTTTCTATTCAAATTAAATTCGTTTCGTTTTCTATTTGAATCAAGTTCATTATATATTCAATTTGAAATCAAATTGGTTTTCTATTCCATTCAATTCGAAATCGTTTTATATTCAATTCAAATCGAAATCGTTTTCAATTCAATTCATTTCGAAATCGTTATATATTCAATTCATTTCGAAATCGTTATATATTCAATTCGTTTCGAAATCGTTATATATTCAATTCATTTCGAAATCGTTATATATTCAATTCATTTCATTATCGTTATATATTCAATTCATTTCGAAATCGTTATATATTCAATTCATTTCGAAATCGTTATATATTCAATTCATTTCGAAATCGTTATATATTCAATTCATTTCGAAATCGTTATATATTCAATTCATTTCATTATCGTTATATATTCAATTCATTTCATTATCGTTATATATTCAATTCATTTCGAAATCGTTATATATTCAATTCATTTCGAAATCGTTATATATTCAATTCATTTCGAAATCGTTATATATTCAATTCATTTCGAAATCGTTATATATTCAATTCATTTCGAAATCGTTATATATTCAATTCATTTCTAAATGAATAAAATCGATATAAATGTCGATCGCGTCAAAATGGCGCATCGCTATTCAACACGGCTTTATATATTCTATTTCAAATATTTCTTTTTGTCAACACACGACTAATCTCAACGAACGAGTACCGTCCATGTGTGACTATTTTTGTTAAAATATTTCGTTCAACACATGACTAATCTCAACGGATGAGTACAGTCAACACATGAACCTTTATTTTATATTGATAAAGATGTAAATTTTATTATTAAAATATTTCGTTCAACACATGACTAATCTCAACGGATGAGTACAGTCAACACATGAACCTTTATTTTATATATTCTTTATTTTCTAAATTGGAATGAGGCCCAATCAATCACCATATAATATTAATTATATGGATTTTCATACAACACATGTATATAATAGCATTGAAAAATAATCAACCTTCAACCAAAGTGCACTACACTGTATAAGCATCAAATATAGATATATAACGCTTATAACAGCTTGTCAATCAATCGATCGACATATTTAATCAATCAGGATGAGTGAACTTCAAATTTCATCCCAACACCCGTGTGGGGTTTCAAACAATCAAACACAGATTTTATTCGTGCAGCTGGGCGATGTGTAAAATTTATCGACCCAATCGATATCAGTCAAATAGGTGTACATAAACAAACCGTCCGGTTTGTAAATGAATATTTATTTATTCACATTCACGTTAAAAATTATATTTTTAACGATAAAACATTTTATTTTAACATATGAATATCTATTCAGTTCATTCTTTAAATAAAATGATCTTTCTATTTTTCTAACATATTTTAGAAAATTTCGGCGGCATAACGGCACGATACTAGAAACGGGACAAGGCCCAGCCTTATCCCCGGTCTAGTGAAGGCCCACGCCATTCACACATCAATCAATCCAATTCAATTTCACCAAACAATTCAATTCAATCAAATCATATAACTAAACTATGCAACCAAACAAACAAGTCCATGGTCTGTGGACGATTGTGTCGGGTGCTACTAAGCACCGTCTGCATCCTAGTATATATATATAACTAGAGAAAGAAATTTTGAGTGAGAAGTTCTCACCTAAAGCTATCCAATACCACGACTCTTCATTTATAGAAATCTTCTTCGTTATCCCATCTTCGTCATCTTCGTTGCCCGCAGTCACTATATATATAAAAATCACACATTTTTATATTTCGATGTCTTTAAAATAAAAATCACATTTTTATTTATTCACTTTCAATCTAAAAATCATATTTCTATAATCACTTCATATATTTAAAAATCGAATTTTCACTATGCTATTCAATATATAAAAATTGCATTTTGACTTCGCTATTAAATATATAAAGATTATATTTTTATTATTCCCATGATGTAAAAATTATATTTTTATTACTTTAAAAATACAAAAATCATATCTTACTCCTTTTACCTAATAAAAATTCCGTCTTTTCTCTTTTTTAAAAATATGATCTTTATTTTTGCAAGTTCAAATCTTTTTCTTTTAAAAGATTAAACCTTTTCTATTTCAAAGTTTAAACCCTTTTTAAACCTTAAAATAAAATCAGTTTTTACTTTCTTTTAAAATCAGTTTTTATAATTCTTTTTCAAATCAGTTTTTGCATCTTTAAAAAAAATCAGTTTTTAAATTCTTTATTAAATCAGTTTTTAAATCTTAAAAAAAAAAAATCAGTTTTTGAAACCTAATTAAAATCAGTTTTTAAATCTTTAAAAATTCAGTTTTTATATTCTTTAAAAATTCAGTTTTTGCAGAACAAAAATAAAAATAAAAAATGAAATAACCTAATCACTCACCGCAGCCTGCGAAAAGGGGGGAGGGAAGAAGAGGGCGTCGGCGGCAGGGTGGTGTTGTTCGGCGGTGGCGGCTTCGAGGTAAGGGCGGGGTGCTCGATTTGATTCTACGGGGGGGGGGGCGTCGCGAGGGGTTCGAGGGCTTCGACACTGGAAGGAGGAGGTTGGACGGAGGGGGGGCGTCGCGAGGTCTTCGTCGGCGGCGATGTCTCGAGGGGGGAAGCGGCTGTCTTGAGGGGGGCGGCGGCGATAGGTTTAGTTTTTTTTTCTTTTTTTTTCGTTTCTGATTAATGAATCGGGGGGGGGGGGGCAAGAAGAAGAAAAGGGGGGAAATAAAGTAATATATTTTTTTCCTTTTTAATATTTAATTATTTCATTTTGCAAAAAGGTTGACTTTTACATACGACCTCGAAACGAGGCCTACCGCCTGTCGTCCATAGCGTTTTACCCCCATTCCGAACACAATGGGATATGTATCGCAAGCTGATTCGATCGCTTTGATCAGTTTCCGTTAAATTTACATTTAAATCATTATATTGAATTTTAAACGTACATTTCAAATTACCGGGGTCACATACTAACTCTAAAAATTCAATAAAAATATTTTCTAGCTTCGTATTAACGATACGGTCCTAACAAAACTAGTTTCGCCGAATTCTGAGACCATTGGAAAAATGGCCATTTTCCAGTCGATTAAAATCAACTGAAACTGGTCAAACGCGTTTTCCTTTGCCACGCTCACATATTGATTCAGAAAATTATGAAATTTGAAACCTAGCAATAGTTTGACACTGCGGATCCAACAAAACTAGTTTCGTCGAAATCCGAGGTCGTTTGCAAAATGTCCATTTTTAAGGGCCTGAATTCCATAGCGACTATTCAGAATTTTCAACTGGACATATCTTTTGATTCCCGCTATGAAATCTCGATCTTTCGGATTTGCTAGAAAGATATTCACAATTAGATCCTATTATTTTTGGTTTCACTAAAATCCGGATTGTTTTGCACCCGGTACATTCAATTGAAGTTTGAAATCGAATTATCGAACTACCGCGCCGTTTTCAATTCTATTTATAATTATATATAATTATTTATATTCTAACGACGGCGTATATAATATATACGTTCTATTTATATTCAAAATAAATTTTCTCGTCGATATTATTTAAAATAATCTATTTTAAATATTCAAAATTCGCTAAAATTGCCAAAATAAAAATTTTAAACTGGCCCAGATTTTCCGGGTTATTACATCTACCACAATTTGATTAAATTGTATTGTCAAACCAAAATAGGTGGTGATATTCCCTAACATATCTTAAATATCATTACTTAACAAATAAGCTCACTTACGTGTGCTTCCAAAATTTCACCTTCCAATTCTTTAAGTGAGATTTACTTCTAAAATATGTTCTTCAGTTATTGACAAAATAACTCGATATGCGCCTTGTTATCCAAGTACTTTTAAACCCAGTTCTCTTATTTTCAACCATTAAATTTACTTTGCATATCTCGTTACATATCGAAAGTCATTTTCAAAAGAAATTTATATTCTACAACCGCGAGGATGTCGCAAAACCTTTCCAATTGTTTATCTATACAGTTTTAAGTACTTTTCGATGTCTAAATCAAAAATATATAGTCATCCCACTTTCAAAACTCGAAAATAAATTTCTGATGATGTTCGAACTATCACCAGAACCATCCCCAAGCGACTAGAGTGTGATTCTATATCCGTCTAGTATGTATTGGACTTTGAATATACGTTAGCTAGGCGTATATGCAAAATCCTTGCATACTTGATCATCTAACCTTGACGTCAAACAAATACTCGCAACCATTTCATTACACGTTGTTTATTTTTCAAATCTATCATTAAACATTCTTATATCATTTTCATATATAAGTTCAAAACTCTTACACCAAATATCTTGAAATTCTCGTTCCAATCTCGAAGTGTTCTTTTTTTTTCTTTCAAAACACTTGTTAAAGCCAGGTTATTAATCGCTTTTCTTGATAACTCTTAATAGTTTAACGTAGGATTCTCGAAGTTTTTATCGCAAAGAGCCTTTTAAGTTGGAATTTCAAAAAGGAACCTTTATTTCAATCATCTAGAAATTTCAAGCCAAGTTTTCGATTTACAATATAAGATTTCATTTCATATCAATTCGAAAAATCATTTCGACTTCTAAATCGACTTGCTATTCAATATCATTAAGATTTTTTTTATTATGAATTCATATTTACAAATCGACTTTTCAAAACTTAAATTTTGATTTGGATTTGTAAGTTACGCGCATCGTTCCTCCACCGATTCTTCATACTCGACCATTCGCACTAAATTTATTTAGACCTTTATAAAATAATAAGTAAAATAGTAAGTTTAAAATAAGTTTGAAATAAAATAAGTTCAAATAAGAAAATAAGATAATATGATTATATAGTGTAGTTTGAATAGTTAATTATAGAATGATTTAGGAAAGTAGTTTAAGTAAATATAGTAATGTATGTTTTAAGAAACTAGATAGTTTTGTATACAATAAATTAGAGTAAATATTGGTTAAACTAAATTTTAATATAACTAAGCTTAAAATGAGATGAATAATAATAATAATAATATATTAGTTATAACGAAAGCGATATTTTAGTTCGATCCAAGTCAAATTCCCGTGCTAATTCAACGCACGTCTTAACCCTTGCTTTCTTCAGTCGACTAATCATCAAAAATTCCATTTTGACCAGTTTCAACTTTTCCAAGTTCTCTTTTTTTTCAATGTATGCTGTGAAACCCGTACTTTGGTACTCGTCTCTGATTTTTCCACAAAATCTCCTTTTCCAAAATAATTTATTGGAAGATTACAAAACACTTGGAAAATCAGTTCATTTTTCACTTTTATTTTCCTTGAAAATTCCGAACACTCGACGATCGATTTCTTTACCGTAAAAGCTTTTATTATCGAAAATGTCTTCTTCAAAATTTTATTCCCCAATCTTCTTCAACATATTTTTTTCAAAAATCTCTTCCAAAAATAATTTATTTTTCGAATTCCGCTGATTCTAGCATCAATTATGCTCATTCTAAGGTATTTCTACCTTATCTCTAATGAGTTTTTTTAAACCGAATAAGCCAAGTTTGTATAAACCATAGCTCTGATACCAACAGTAACGACCTGCCATTTTGCCCGTCTCAGGTCGGTATTTAAACCAACGTGAAACGATCAAAATGACAAATTGTTATTTGGCTTACATAGTTTAAAAAGAATAAATGCAGAATCATTGAGTACAATATTGCAGCGGAACAAAATTTTATAGAAATATCAGAGTTTTATAAACATTGGCAAGCGGAAGGTAGAATAAAATATATACATGAATTCTTTAACAAATTTACTTTTCTTTTGGTCGAGATTCGCGCTCATGCGTCTCCACATCCTCTCTTGTTTTGTGAGCTGATATCTATAACCTGGAACACTTAGGGCCTGACCCGAGTGTCCCACGCAAAATACACAAAACACCCGAGTCGGGATTAAACTTATTTCAAGTTAGCACACTTCGAGAATCACATAAATATAATTTGTTTAATTCCATCAAAATATTAATTATTCGATCATAATAATGAACTTGTTAACATGCATGCTAATATAGGCGGTATCCTGGCCAAAGCAAGACAGCAAAACACAAAGCATACTTCGGAAATCACATCACAACACTAAAATATGAAATGAAACCATGCATGGTCTAAACATCACGTCCATAATGGAAGAAGAAGAGCGGCAAAGACATAAATATGAGAGACAGCGCATAAGTATGCAAAGTGACATAGCATAGAGGTTTATGATTTCAACATGAAGGTAGCATGGCTCACAAAAAGGGTGCGGGTTCCATCTTGGCCAAGAATAGACGGTATATATATAGGGAAATGGGAACACACATATAAACTCTTCTATATTAACATAAGAAGGTGCAATGCAACATCAGTAAGGACCTACATATATGTAGATAGCCATGTATGAAAGCAACACTTTATTTTAAGGTTCAGGTGGAAATAAAAGTTCTAAGTGGTGCCAATGAAACCTATACCTAATACAACAGCCTTGTATTTGAGATTGAGACATACAAGTGCATATGGTCCAAACGTATGCGTTCCCAACAAAATAGTGCATGTGTGACTAGACCGGAAAATCATCATGAACACGGTGAGTGTGCTAAAGTCAAAAATACCACATTAGCATATATACATAATATTTATGAACATGTAAGCTGAACTCTTGTCAAACCAACATATGTAGCATCTAAATTAAACCATGCCAAAACATATTAGCATGCAGACAATTAGTATACAGATACTATACAAGTAAAATTTCTTCCTTTATTAATCAGTGTGCATGCTTCTGGTGGTAAAAGAAGCCATGTGGTATGGTAGAAATAAACATGTAGACCCTTTCAATATTTAGAGCAGGCATGCATGGAAGCAAATGTCAGTATGGTGCTTAATGTATTATATACATAAGGAAATCTATTGTCAACATGCATGAGATAAAGGACTGAAACATGTAGTGTCTAGTTTGATTTGGACTAAATCTGAAATGTATGTATGTGTATATATATATATCCTCAATAAGTTCATCAAATAAATGCAGGCCTAACCTGAACAGCAACAAACAAATTCTACCCACAATATAAATAAAACCCAATAACAGAAAATGTTACATGTGCGTGCGGTGTGACAACAAGGTATTGAAATTTAACTTGCATCCAATTTGTACTTAAGATGGGCTTAACGTAAGACATAACCAGAATGGCAGTTTGTCAGTACAGACCAATGCAGTAGGATACATATGCATGGTGGTTTCTAGGATCCCAGTTCAACATTCATGTGAAAAACCCATATATGCATGCGTGAGCATAAAAGATAGGACAACAATTTGTTACAGTAACCTTTAGGAACAAAACTTCGAATATGCTGGACTATTTTGTCAACCATGCATGAGTAATGGTCATAAAAGAACCCAAAATGTAGACATATCAACCCACAAAGACAGGAACAATAGCAAGCCAACCCAAACAATTTATATTTATAAAACCCAAAGTAGCAAATTTGAAATAAGTGTAATTGTAAGCAATGCTTACCTTGGGTTAGTGAAACACGAACATGAGCTGTTGTTCGATGGCTGCAGCAACCAGATTTGGCTTCAAGGCAGTGGCTTCGGCGAATTGGGGTGCGTGGAAAAGAGAAGGATTGACTCGGCCTGGCGTCAGATGGATTTGGGGCTTCCGACTTTACACGAGAAGAGGGGCCGACTTCGGGTATAGGTTATTGTCACGGTCGGCTTGGTTGCGCGTTGCGCTGGTTAGTGATGGAGTTTTATGGGTCTTAGTGGCGATCGTTTGCGGCACAAGGGAGGAGATGGGCGGAGACTGATGCGGAGGCAATGGGGATTGCAATTTGGTGAACGACTTCGACTTTGCTGAAGAAGGTGAAGGTGGATGGTGAATTGAAGGGCGCGAAGCAAATTAGAAGGCAGAGGCGAGTTGAGGCAAAGCGGTGGCCATGGATTTCGAATTAAAAGGCTCAGCCTTTCTGATTTCGGGGATTATCAGCTAAAAGAAGAAAAGTGAGGAAGGCATTTGTTTTGGCCGGTAAAGTAAGAAGAGGAGACAAAGGAAAGAATAAAAAGACGGATAAATAAATGAAGCGGTGAGTACACGAGTTAATAACAGGGACACGCGTGCAACAGCTTCAGCTCAAAAGGGACAAGTGTTGATATTTACAAAATGGGAAAGACAGGTGGTAAAATTTCACCACTGCCCAAAGATGGAGTAAGATTTTAGATATTGTTGGGATGAATGAAACGGTAGCTGAACGAAGGAAAAATAATAATATTGAATGAATATACAACGTTGTTAGTGTTAAACGTCTGGCTAAACTAAGTCGTTATACGTTTTAACTTTAAAAATTTATTAGTTGATTAAATTACAAATTCACATATTTCTCTATAATGTTCATATAGCAAAGGGTTACATCATTGAAAATTCAAATTCCTTAATGATGAAAGTCGCGACAATAAATTTACAAAAGCATTTTATTAATGGTGAATACTATGTTCAACAATGATTTAAGCCCAAATCCTATGTCGAAAACCACATATGAATATTTATTTCCAATTTAATTCATAATTTAATTTATATTTTAAGCATTAAAATTTCTAGTACGTTACAAAAGCAAAGTTTTCTAAGTGTCACTTCTGGAGGAGAGAAGTGAGATTCTTGGGCCATGTTGTTTCAGAGAATGGTATTATCGTGGATCCTGCGAAGGTAGCTACGGTACAAGATTGGCCTACGCCCAAGAATGCAGCAGACATAAGAAGTTTCTTGGCGTTAGCTGGATATTATCGTAAGTTTATCCAAGACTTTTCCAAGATAGCAGCACTGTTGACTCAGTTGACTAAGAAGAATCAAGCTTTCGTCTGGGACGAAAAGTGCGAGAATGCATTCAAGAGTCTAAAGGAAAAGTTGACATGTGCACCAGTGTTAGTCATTCCTAAGGGCAATGAAGAGATGACAGTATATACGGATGCATGTGGTACTGGACTAGGTGCTGTATTGATGCAAGGAGGTAGGGTTGTAGCTTATGCAAACCAGCAACTGAAACCGCATGAGAAAAGATACACTACCCATGATTTGGAATTGGCAGCGATCGTGTTTGCATTGAAGATGTGGAGACATTATCTCTTGGGAGAAAGATTCGAGTTGTTTACCGATCATAAATCGTTTAAGTATCTTTTCTGTCAAAAGGATCTAAATCTCCAACAACAAAGGTGGTTAGAATTCTTAGCTTCCTATGATTTCGATATCGCATACACGCTAGGAATGGGCAATGCGGTAGCTGATGCATTGAGTAGAAGACATGCCAGTTTAGGGGCTATGTTTATAGAATGGAAGCAACTGGAGTACATCGCTGGGTACGATTTCTGACCAAAGTGCGAAATGGATCCAGAAATGTTAGCAAGTTTGACGATCATACCGACTTTGATTGAGTGGATTGGTTCCAGCCAGAGGAACGATCCTAACTTATTGGAAGTCATCTCCAAGTTAGAGATGGGCATCGACGAGGAGATGAACAAGTATGGGCTTGATCGAGATGGATGGCTTAGAAAGAATGGAAGACTAGTTGTACCCAATGTCAATGGATTGAGAGATGAAGTGCTTAGAGAATGTCATCACTCAAAACTGACTATACATCCCGGTGGTAACAAGATGTACCGAGACATGAAGCAGACCTACTACTGGGAAGGGATGAAAAGAGACATTGGGAAGTTTATATCCAGATGCATGAACTGCCAGCTAGTTAAAGCTGAGCAAAAGAAGCCTAGTGGTTTGCTACAACCATTAGAAATTCCAGAATGGAAATGGGAACAAGTGTCAATGGATTTCATTGATGGGTTACCAAGGATTAGATCGGGCCATGATAGCATTTGGGTGATTGTGGACCGATTGACTAAGAGTGCAAGGTTTATACCCGTCAAGTCAAATAGGATGGCAGCTAAGTTAGCGGAACTGTATATAAAGTGGGTAGTGAGATTTCATGGAATAGCCAGAGGCATTGTGAGTGACCGAGATCCGTTGTCCAGTAGTGGATTTTGGAAGAGCTTACAAGAGGCGTTAGGATCAAAATTACATCTCAATACCGCGTATCATCCTCAAATTGACGGACAGACAGAGAGGCTGAATCGAGTGTTGGAAGACCTCTTGAGAGCTTGTGTACTGGATTTTGGTGGATCATGGGATGACCATTTGCATCTAGTAGAGTTTGCATATAATAATAGCTATCAATCCAGTATCGGTATGTCTCCATTTGAAGCTTTGTACGGAAGACCGTGCAACTCATCGTCATGTTAGGTAGAAACTGGTGAGAAGTTTGTACTTGGACCCGATGTGATAAGAGAAACTTCAGCTAAGATTAAAGTTATCCAACAACAAATGAAGGCTGCCCAAGATAGGCAGAAGAGTTATGTTGATAAAAGCAGAAGAGAATTAAAGTTCTCCATTGGCGACTTGGTGTTTTTCAAGATTTCTCCGTTGAAGAGCGTGATACGATTTGGCAGGAGAGGCAAGTTAGCACCAAGATTTGTTGGTCCATTCCCAGTTCTTGAGCAAATTGGGAATTTGGCATACAAAGTTGAATTACCGGAGAAGATGGCAGGAGTTCACAACGTATTTCATGTTTCCCAATTAAGGAAATTCGTGCACGACCCAGATGTGACTATTTCACCTGATCAGTTCGGGGACGAAATTTCTTAAGGGGGGGGGAGGAGAGTGTAACGACCCGCATTCTACACATCGAAGGACCGTAGAATATTTATTTCTTTCACATACGAAGTCGTATGGTCATGTAACTTTAGGGACGACTATTGAGGTCATTTCCTATGTTCATGATTTTTCCCTATTTTTAAATGACCGTTTTGCCCCTAGCTAATCTTGTTTTGGCCGTAACTTTTGATTGGAAAGGAGTTTTGACCTGAAACCACTTCCATTGGCTCCAGATGATGGTTTACAATTCCGTAGAGTGGTCATATTAGGCAAACGGACTAACTGTTTGGGAGATATGGCTGAAACAAGTTTCAGATGGTAAAAAACAACTTAATTGGGCTTAACCGGGTGATTAACAGCTAGGCCCAAAGGGGGATTTCGGGATTTGGAGTATTTAAGGGCTGTTAGGGTTAGGGATTTCGGTTTTCTCATTTCCCAGCCGCCATGTACATCTTAGAAAACACTAACAATGGCCTCCAATATCTATAATCATCCCTAATCACTATTTAATCAAGTTTTGGCTTAAACAACATCAAATCAAGGAGAAATAGCACCAAATCAGAGTTGGAGCTGCTGTTAGGCATTTGAATTCGACCCATACAGTATATTATTTCAGTTCTAAAGTTTAATTGTGGCAAAGGTGAGTGATTAGCATTGTTTTTACACTAATTACGGCTAAATAGGGTGATTAGTGATAATTAGTGAAATTATGGCTCGGAAAAATCTGGAAAAAATAGTAAAATTCTAAAACATCATTTTATGCCTCTGTTAGAAATTTGGGTTAATTTGGTTAAGTTTTGTTAATCCTATCATTAGTTGTGCTTAAACATGATTAAGGGGAAAATATGGGTTTTGGGTAGGTTTGATCCATTTTAACTTATTGAAATTGTTGTTTTGGTGTTTATGGTTGATTATACATGTTGCCATGACTGTATGGTATGCTTTGTGATTGTTTAGAAGTGTTAGATTGGTCAAAAACGCTGTCGAATGGCGTAAACAGCTCGCTGGACAAAATGTAGGAAAATGCAGCGGACCGGATCGGATCGCCCCTCCGAACCCGACCCGATCGTGATACTCGATCCAAACCGCCACATGGAGACTCCGATGCACCACGATTTAATGTTCCATGAACCGCTCGAGAGAAGGAGCCCGAGCCGCTTCAGCCTGAGCTCCACGATCCGACCTGAGCATGGTGGCACGACCCGAAGGCACCCGATCGGAACCGATGCACCATGGATGGACTTGAGAGACTCGACCCGATCCGGAGTGTTTGGGAAGGAGGACCAAACCGCCAGGAGATGTGGACTCCGACCCAATTCGATGGAGGTAGCTCGACCGATCCGAACCGAGATTCTTGGACTTGAGGCGTGAATCACGATCCGAATTTGAAGTATAAACTGAAGCGAAGAACCGATCCGGAGAAGACCAATAACCCGAGATTCCAAGGTAGTCCAAATGTGATGTTTTTACTTGGGATCCAGTTGGGAACCAACGAGTTAACTTCATGATTGGACTTTGCTGCGGGACATGTGCTAAGGGGTTGTCGATGTCTGTAACTTTGAATAACTATATGGAGGGAGTATGTGAACGGATTCAGGGCCACAGTGGCCTAGGTATGACTAAAGAGCTATAGACCAATGAGGTGGGGTCATTTATAAAGGGTTGGTCATGACTCCATGTGGTAAGCTTGGTAGTAGCAGTAGTTGTACAAGTCGAACTCCGTCACTACTTCGATGGGTCTAGTGATTGACAGTGGCGGACATCGTATGCTTTACGCGCTGAGTGAAAGATGTGAGGATGATTGTTATTGTGACGACCGCCCATAACCCCCGCACTAAACAAGAGGAATAATGCGCTGAAAGGCGTGCCAGGCTGCTATGGACGATCATCATAGTAAGTGAACACATCGAAACCTGTCGTAGAACTCACAGCGCAAGGATAAAATATAATAGAACATATACAACAGGTGATAGTAATGAGGTATCATATAGCAAACTTTTGAAACTCTTTCAACATCCAGAAAGATTATCCAACTGATATCCAAGTTTGTACATAAGGCCTCACTACAACTCTCAAGCAACTCAAACAGCGTAAAAAGAAATACTAGATAGAATAAAACTGGTACGCCAGCCTCCTGCTCGTCATCGCTCAGCTTCCTCGTATCACTAAGCTCCATTACCTGTAACCTGCTACTTAGTCTGCCCATCCACAACCGGATGAACAGCCCAAGGTAATAAGAGGAGACATAAAACCTTGAGTCAGACAATAGTCTTAGTGAGCGATAATACAGCTAACAAACTTCAACAAGAAAGCATATGAGAATGGGTAAATGAACAACTTATCTACCCACATCACCAGAGAAGAACTCAACCTTATCTTCCCCACATCGGACAGTGATAGCCTTTACACCAAGCATTTCAACCATTCATCCATAGAAATCAGAACACCCATTCAATCATAGAAAACACACATGACATCCAGATAAGTCTCACGCAGACAACCCTAATCGAGTTTAACATTCCTCAAGTACTCTCGCCAGAGGCCTAGACCAATATCACTTAAGCACTCAAAGAACGTCTCCCTCTACTTTGGATAATCTATGTGAGATAGTACAAACAGAACAACTAATCATCCATGATTGACTCTGGCTATCACTGCCAATCCTGCTTCGAAACCATCATTATCGTATGACGGCCAACCTTGACATATGTCAAGGGCTAATGATAACCCCAGTTCTAGCATGAACTCCATATGCCCAACCTTGGCAATGTCCAACCTTGACACTAGGCCTTTCCCCAACCAGAAAGACCCAGGGTACTCGATCAACAACCGGTCTTTTGGGCCTTTCAACGATACCCATCGTACCCCTGCTTTGTGCCTGCTAGAACTTACGACAACGATGACTTCTCGGCCTTCGCATCTCTAATCGTCCAACCTTGACGATGTTTCATAGCTCAAGAAACCTTCTCGAGCAGCCATTATCCACCAACTCACGACATTTGAGTTGTCTTCGCATTCGTTGTTCCACCTTGATCAACGAACACATTCATCACTTCGAGTCTTCCTACTTGAATCACCTCGAAGTCACGACCCTTCCAAAACCGACCAGAACCTTGCTCCAGAATGACCAGCCAAAAACCGACCAGCCTTGCTCCAGAACGACCCGCCAAAAACCGACCAGCCTTGCTCCAGAACGACCCGCCTCCATGCAGCTTTGGATCGACTCAACCTCCTTGCAGCTTTGGATCGACTCGACCTCCTTGGGACCGACAAGCTTTGGATCGACTCAACCTCCTTGCAGCTTTGGATCGACTCGACCTCCTTGGGACCGACCAGCTTTGGATCGACCCCGTCAAGACCGACCAGATTTTGCTCCACCTGACCGACCAGCTCCTTCACAGCGACCAGGATTTGCTTCCAGTAAAAACCAACCAGAATGCCACCATCTGAAACCGACCAGAATGCGACCATCTAAAACCGACCAGAATGCCACCATCTTAAACCGACCAGAAACACTTCTGCTCCTTCTGGACAGACCAGCTTAAACCGACCAGCTCCCTGACTTGCTTCCCAAGCCGTACTATGACCGACCACCTCATTCCAGACCGACCCGACCAACTCCAGGACGACCAGAAACCTGCACATCTCCAATTCGACTCCGATTTCGACCAAAACTTCGCCAAACGACGAATCCGACGAAACCAGCTTATCCGATTCATCCAAACGCAATCACAAACATGTTATGCAACCAACAATATCATCAATCTAACAATTTCCATCAAAACACATAAATTTCCCAAAACATGATAAGTGAATCATATGAACATAAAAACGGATCTAACTTGCATAATCTTGAGAAAAATCATAAAATTAACCATTTAAATTATCTAGATCAGATCCTAAGGTGATTCATATATAAAATGGACTTAGCATGGTGTGGATCTAAGGAAAATAACATGGAAATGATGAAATTTACATCCTAAAACCCATATACTTGCATGAATCCGAATGAGAGATGTAAATCACTCACCAATTATCCAAATCTAAGCAAAAGCAATGAAAATGCAATCCGGACAGCGAACACTTCGAATCAAACTCTTCAATCCGATGAATTCGCCCTTGAGACGATGTAGATCTAGCCTCTTATGGTGTAGATCTTTGATTTCCCTCCTTGGATTTTGAAATTTTAATGGTGGAAAGATGTTAGAGGAAGAAGGAGATCAAAGCCTCCGCATAAGAGAATGGAAAATGCCAACCTTTCTCCATACCCCTTACCCCCTATTTATAGTCTCCACCCACCCTCTAATGGGCCTTCTCCAAATCAGCCCATTAGCCTTCCAAAACCTGAACAGCCAACTGAAAAACCTTAAAACAGCGATTTATCCCAAACCGCTGAACCAAATCCTTAATGTAACCACTCTACGGAAAGGGAATCATCAATTCCTTTCCAATGGCACAGGTCTCACCCTCTGATTCGACCTGAGTCAAAAGTTATGCCCAGTACAAGACTGACAGGGGCAAAATGGTCACAAACAAAATCGGTAAAAATTATGGACATGTCACACATCCCCATAAGCAACATACCAAAAGACGAGAATGATCCAACCCTCAGGGAATAAAATAAAAATATTTTACGATCTTCCGATACGTAAAATGCGGGCTGTTACAGTTATGGTTGATTTGTTTGCTATCATTATGACATGCACACCCCCATCCCCGTTATCTTTACACCATCTGTTCAGTGGCACCTTAGAGTATTGTATGGTATGTAGTGCAAACTCTTTGGTTGCAGGTCCAGGTCCAGGTCCAGGTATGGTTTAGTATACCTGTTATTGTTCTGTTTAGCTGCTTATAGCTCATACCAGACTTTTTGTCTGACCCAGAGTTTTATGTTTCTTCTTATTACTCTGGGTGCTCTCACGAGTAGACTAGAGATAGGTTGCTGGGTGTGCACGAGTAGCTGATCTGGAGATGAGCAGGAGGCTTCCACGTATGATACATAAAGATATTCTCCCTGTGTTGTTGAAGATCACTGCTCGGGCATTAGTAGTGCATCTTCTACTTTAGCTTTCTTCTGCTTTAGAGACAGTTTAAAATTGTAACAAGCTGTATTTAGACTTTCGCTACTCTGATGTTGATGTTGGTTTTAGTTACTAGCTTATGCACTGTCTCGCTTGTTTTATGTCAAGTACATTATTATTATATTTTGTTCCATGCGCTGTGAGATATTCTACAGGTTTTTGGTTAGTTCATTCTCTTCTTTCCTTCCTTTGGCGACCGTTCCGTGCTAGTTGGGAATGCATACAGCGCACTTTCGGAGGAAATGTCGGCCATTGCGGGGCGGGCCGTCACATTTAACGAAACATATATTAACATATGATTCTTTTATTCTAACATAACATGTTAAAAAAGATATTTTATTCTTAACTGAAATGTTAAAGATGACAATTTTATCTAACAAAAAATATATTTTAACATATGCTCACTAACATGTTAAAGATGACATGTTTATCTAATGAAACATATTTTAACATATGAATCTTTTTTGTTCTAACTAACATGTTAAGGATGATAGGTTTATCTAACGAAATATATATTATCATATGAATCTTTTTATTCTAACTAACATGTTAAGAATGACATGTTTATCTAACGAAACATATATTAACATATGAATCTTTTTCTTCTAACTAACATGTTAGGGATGACATTTTTATCTAATGAAAACATATATTAACATATGAATCTTTTTATTCTAACTAACATGTTAGGGATGACATGTTTATCTAACGAAAACATATAATATACGAATCTTATATTGGTTTATGCCTACAATAAAAATATAATTTTTATTGTTAAAACATTTTTGATTTGACATACCTATTATAACTTAATGACATTTTGTCTAACAAAGTATATTTTAACATAATGACATTTTTATCTAATACTACATATTTTAACATAATGACATTTTTGTCTAACAATGACATGTTTTAATAAAATGACATTTTTTTATCTAGCACTACATATTATAACATAATGACTTTTTTGCCTAACAGTGACATATTTTAATAAAATGACATTTTTAATCTAACTATGACATAATTTAACAGAATGACTTTTTTTTAATAATGACAATTTTAACAAAATGACATTTTTGATCTAACAATGACAATTTTAACCAAATGACATTTTTTATCTAATAATGACAATTTAACAAAATGACATTTTTTTAATCTAACACTTCATATTATAACATAAAGACATTAACATAATGACATTTTTGTCTAACAATGATATATTTTAACAAAATGACATTTTTAATCTATCTATGACATAATTTAACAAAATGACATTTTTTATCTAACAATGATAATTTTAACAAAATGACATTTTTGATCTAACAATGACAATTTTAACAAAATGACATTTTTTATCTAACAATGACAATTTATCATAATGACATTTTTTTTATCTAACACAACATATTATAACATAATGACATTTTTGTCTAATAATGTCATATTTTAACAAAATGACATTTTTAATCTAACTATGACATAATTTAACAAAATGTCAATTTTTTATCTAACAATGACAATTTTATCAAAATGTCATTTTTGATCTAACAATGACATTTTAACAAAATTACAATTTTTTTTTATCTAACACTACATATTATACATAATGACATTTTTGTCTAATAATGACATATTTTAACAAAATGACATTTTTGATCTAACAATGACAATTTTAACAAAATGACATTTTTTATCTAACAATGACAATTTTAACAAAATGACATTTTTTATCTAACAATGACAATTTTAACAAAATGACATTTTTGATCTAACAATGACATTTTAACAAAATTGTAACGACCCAGGGATTTTCGATCCTGAAAATTGACACCAATACCAATGTCGACTATTCAGACATCGAAAATACCAGATAGTTAATAAAAAGAAGTTATAGGGTGAGAATAGGTAAGATAGAAAATTAGAATAGGATAAGAAGATAAACACAACAACATCAGAGTAACACGAATCTCACAGCGGAACAAATAAAATATAGTATCCAAAATAACTTTGAAGCACAAATTTGTATTTGTATTTGTATATTAGAGTACAATACTTACGTCACAACAGAAATTAACAATAGCTATAAAATTCTGCTTAAGCCACATGCTCCAAGCTCCATCTAGTGTATCTGTAAATCCCGACTACTTGATTGCCCGTACAAATTTTGGGCACCCAAAAGTATAGGGAAAACAAAACAAAATAAATTCTGAGTCAGTCATGGGACTGGTATGAGTAAACTCCAACCATTCGGTTTAACTTTTCAAAATCCTTTTCAAAAAAAATGATATTCGTAAGACCGATCCATACATAAATACGGATGGTTTTTACCTTACGATAACCGAAAAACATTTTCAAAATCAATACTTTTCTGATATTATAATAATGTCTAATCACAAGTAATTAACAATCTAGCAGAACGCTTGCATCTCACGCTCCACATATATATAGTATACAATCAAAACCACAGGTGCTTATTGGAGATTGAATTCCGACAATGACAAGGTATGGAACCACCTGCCGATAGTGTATCTATAGAGAAATACACTGGGTTCAACAAGAATGTATTGCAACCCGACCACACATGACCGACACTCATTTATCTTGAGTGTATCGAATATATCGTCACCTATGGTTGCTAGCAACATAACCGTTCCCGGGAGATACAGAAGCGAAAAAGAAGTAACAAATATGAACATTCTCTAGATGGTGACAATACATTCTAATGGGGGCGACCCACATAGCCATGCTGCCTGCCCGATTTTTGTCATTTCCCGGTTGATAAGGCTTGAGACCATAACATATCTTTTGACGGATCATACATTCATTTACTTTGAATGCCACATCGTCATACCCGCTAAATCATAAATTGATTTCCACAAAAGTACCACATGTATACAACTAAGAGAAACGAATTCCTCCGCCACCAAATATGGATACGTTTGAAGCGATCAACTTACGTGATCCATTAGATATACTATGTCATACATTCGTCCATACACGTTGTCATGGGTCCGGACAAACCGAACGACTTATTATGTAAATCCATCTTAGGCAATTTCTACCTAGGATCGCCAGAATAACCCTTGCATAACTCCGTCTTCAATTATCTTCATCATATTTGATTCGCAACGCTAATGCCCATACGGAGTGGTTTTCAGGTAATGAATCTGATCCCGGTCTTTTCGTATTGACAACGGAAATGGTCAAAAACTTTGATAGTCGGTGATTTAACTATCAAAGGAAAACATGTGTACAAACAACGGTCGTATTTCCAAATGGAAATCTTACTGATCAATCATCAATCAAACTGACCCCTTTTTAAATTAATTTATCATTTATTTATTCATTTCCTGATTCCCATTTCCATATATTCGTAAATCCTTATTTTCTATATTAGTAAATATACGTTATTAATCATTCGAAAACATTTCCATATTTTCTCTCATTTCTTATTTCCTATATTAGAAACCATTTCTGATTCTTATTTGGAAAACATTTCCAAAACTCCTTCATTTGGATTTAAATAGATATTTAAATAAAACAGCGCTACGCCAACTCGAACCATTAACACTTACTAACTAAATTCAATTAACTAACCTTCACTATCGAACTTAAACCATTCCTCAGTTAAAAATGGAGTCAATCAAGTTGGGGTATAGCTACCTCTCAGACCTTAATTGAACAACATTTCTAACCTCGAAATAGACAAAGTTCACCTTTTAAATCTTTAACAAACTTCCTTACGTAGCTCTCGGATTCTATTTACGAATCCACTTCTTTTATAGAAATCATTTGATTATAACAATAGTGTTGTAATCCCATGCTTTCGAAATATAATAACTGGAGTACAACTTTTATTTATTAATTTGGATAAATAAACAAACAACTAATTTATTAATAAATAAATCTTGATTAAAAACGGAAAGTGAATAGTATTTTCCAAAATTCGATAAAATCGAATTTCAATGTATAATTCTCTCTCGAATAATCTCTATTGAATAACTCTCTCTCGAATAACTATATTCGATAACTCTTTTCCGAATAAACTATATTCGTTGATCTCTCCTTCTTCGAATAAACTATATTTGATTTACTCTATTCGGACAACTAATATTCGATTAACTCTATTTGCTTAACTCTAATTCAATTAACTTTAATCCGATTAACTTTATTTGATTAACTCTAATTCGATTAACTCTATTCGAATAACTCTAATTGATTAACTCGATTTGAATAAATCTAATTCAAAATCCCATTTGAATTTCTATTTCAAACCCCAATTTTTTCTTTATAAATTTTTAATTTATAAAATAACTATTTTAATCATTATTCACATTGAATGTGAAAAATATTTCTTATATATATATATCAATTCAGTTTGATTCATATTTAAAAATAATATTCCATTTCCAAGTTCTATTTATACCTTTATTTGTATAATTATTTCTACAAATCCTCCTTTTAACTTCGAACAGTTAAAATATCATTTAAATTCCCTTTTTTAAATGTTGAATTCAAATTCTATTAACCTATCGATGTCAAAATCGATTTCTACTTCTTTATATAAATTCAGATTTATATATTCAAATTATCTAATGATAAACATTTTTCTTAATTTATAAATATCATTTATAAATTAATCTTCCCAATTTATCTGTTAAAAAAGATTTCCATTTAATTATACTTTAAATAATTATTTTCCACTTATTCTCTTTTATAAAATTTTATTCATTTTATAAAATACTTCCTTTTATAATACACTAATTATTTCCCAAATGTTTACTTTTCTAATTATCCTATTTATTTTCCAATATTTCCTTTTCAATTATGTTGTAAATGTTTTACAAATATTTTCCCTTTCAATTCTATTTGTTTTACAAATAATTCTTTTTATAAAATCCATTGATTTTATAAAATCCTAAAATTTAATATCCACTTTGAAATTTCTTTGTATAATTCTACTTATTTTCCCAATAAATATTCATTTATGATTCTATTTATTTACTAAATAAATATTCCTTTTATAACTCTATTTATTTTCTAAATAAATATTTCTTTTATAGAATTCTTCGATTTTATAGATATTTCCTTTTATAAAATCCTTTGATTTTATAAATATTCCCTTTTCAATATACACTCTAAAAATTTCCTTTCTACATTCCAGTATCACTTATGGTATTAAAATACCAAATCAAAAAAATCAATCATCATCTAACACACAAAATCAATAACAGATTATATACCACATCATATATCACAATATATGCAAACAGTAAAATAAATGTTGAGGAATCCAGTTGGATCCCTCCGACCTGTTTCCCTGCATCCGCAGATGTTACACAGTATAATTCATATCTATCCCAATTCAATATAACATATTCTGATGAACAGAATAAATGTTTGTTTAATGATCAGTGTGTATATTGTTAACTATAATTTCAACCAATCAAACAACAATTCAACCAAACAATCGTCACATAAGAATTAATCATCATTTATCAGTACTAGCTTATATTTATAAAAATATAATTTAAACAGAGTTAGTGAATTTTACTCACCTTGGGCGATTATCGTTAAACAACGATAATTGGCGGTTGATTCACATCAGACAATTTATTTCGCTATAAATTGTAACGAGCTCCAATTCACTCCCAGTCAATTCCATTGTGTAGGCCCCATCCATATGATCCCAATGGATCCAGTTTCGTCCATTTCTGATAACGTATGTATAAGTTATGTCATTTACAAGTGATACGGTATTTAAATTAAATTTCAAACTAATTAAATTTACTTTTCAAGTTGTGCCTCACCAAACTGAAACGGCCCATTCTCAATTTGTAAAACCCAGACCCGAACACTTCTCCTTCTCCAAATTCTCCGCATCCAACTCCTCTTCACTACATAGACATTGCCGAAAATTACTCCATCGTTTTCACAATCCATACCACCAAAATTCCCACTATATTAATTACCGTGATTAACAATTTTAATCATCCCCTTAACCTGGAAATTAGAAATCGATATTCTTCCTTATTTGACCGTTCAGACCCTCCTCCGTTAACCCGCCACCGAAGCTTCCACCCATTACCGGACCCTATAAGACCGTCACTACCACATCCGCCAGCGTCTGACCTCTTCCTCCAATGAACCGGATCTGCTCCGACACCCTGAAACCCACTCACGAACCCAAACAACGAAACCTCTTTGAAGAAAATAAACACAGTAGAAGCCCCTCTATTCAACTAAACTCCGCAGCCTGTACTGTTCATCGGAGTTCACCCAATGACCATCGTGACGACCGCCATCCTCCTGGATTCCACCTCGCACCAACCTCACCCCTTCCGACGATCCACACTGTTAAAACAAATACTAGCTTAAAGCTCTCACTTCGACGAATCCAAATACATATGGTTTAGGATTTAACGATTTTTAGAGGAATTGTTTTGGATTTTACAAGTACTCGAATTGTTTTGGGAAAGAGAAACCGACGGCTAAAAATTCCTTTGACCCTGGGAAGAATAGATTTAGGTTTAGAAATGTTAAGGGCATTTTATATGATAAGTATGGCTTGTTGTAGAAGCTTCACTGAATTTTTATATTAATTTATATTGTTATTCATTGGTTAAAAATCCATACGTATCACACATGATACCAAATTTTAACGGAACTGGACATGCAGCTACAGTTTAACATTACGGACCGAATGAAAATTGTTTCGTCGAATTCCGACTCCGTTTACTCACATAACATATTTTTAAAGTCAAATAATTGGCTGTTTTTCACATTAGAATCCCGTACGGCCACATACTGACTTAAAAATCATGAAAATTGAAATCTAGCAATAATTCAGTATTGTGGATCTAAAAAAATTACTTTCGTCAAAAACGGAAGTCGTTTGCAAAAATGGCTATTTTTAAATCTCTAAATAAACCCATTTAATATTAATATATTTAAAAATAATTAAATTAAATATAAATAAATTTATATTATCGTATATATTCACATATAATATTATCCAGTCCTAAAATATTCCTATCTGAATTTATAACTCGATATTTCAAATCTGGGTTAAATCAGTATTCAGTTTATATTGAAAATCCATTTATAATATAAATAAATCGTTATAAAATATAAAGGAATTCCATAGCGACTTTTCGAAAATTTGATTTGATTATAAATCAAAATCTACACGATGAAATCTCGATTTTTCTCTTCTATTAGAAAAATATACTTCATCAGCTCCAAACGTTTCTTGTTTCACTGAAATCCGAATTAAAAACGGATTATGTATATTCGTTTAAAGTTTGAATCGCCAAACTACGAACTGCCGCACCATTTCGAGCTCGATTATAATTATAATATAAATTAAAAGTTCAACTGTCATTATTTAAATATATTCGTTATTATAATTCAACTCTAAACTGAATTACATATTATTAATGATCCAATTCGCACAATATTGTGAATTCTACTATTTCCGACTATTTCGGAAATTAAATATATTATTCTATTATTAAATTTAATTAAATATTCAATATTATTTAATTTTGGTCATTTTAAATTACCAAACCATTATTTAAATAATTAAATAAATTATTTATAATACCGTAAAAATATTGGTCGTTACAAAAATGACATTTTTTAACTAACAATGACAATTTAACAAAATGACATTTATATTAAAACAAAAACATATTCTAACATAGGACATTTATATTAAAAAAAAACATATTCTAACAAATGACCCTTTTTCAAACTTCTCTAACATGTAAATAACATTACTTTAATGAATCAATACATGTTTGACAAATGATCTTTTTTCTAATCATTCTTGCATACACAATAAAAATGAAAATTTTATTGTTAACATGTTTTCTTTCAAATAATGATCTTTTTTTAATCATCCCTACATACCCAATAAAAATGTAAATTTTAATAATAACATGTTTTCTTTCAAACAATGATTTTTTTAATCATTCCTCCATACACAATAAAAATGTAAATTTTATTGTCAACTTGATTTCTTTCAAACAATGAACATTTTTTTAATCATTCCTATAAACACAATAAAAATGTAAATTTTATTGTTAACTTGTTTTTTTTCAAACAATGATCTTTTTTTTAATCATTCCTACATACACAATAAAAAAGTAAATTTTATTGTTAACATGTTTTATTTCAAACAATGATCTTTTTTAATCATTCCTACATGCACAACTCAATCCAAAAATTCAACGCAACCACAACCAATCAGTTCCAATTTCATACAACACATACACGAATTTTATATAGCATATATATATAAATTTATCATGCAATCACAACCAATTTTATTTTAAATTTAGAAATCTCACCGATTGTTTCCACTCCGCCAAAAATTGAGACGAGCTCCAAATCAATCCAAATTAGTTTCGTTACGAAGCCTGCGTCGATAGGATCCTGTTTTGCTGAATTCCGAGTTCGTACGAAAAAACTATGCTTTTTACAAGATTCATGTACATAGATATATACAATTAACATAGGTAATTAATTAAATCCTTAACTTTAATCACTCCACTCATCCTCCTTCTTCCCCAAACACACAACATGCACCAACCACTCCAAATGCACGCTGTTCCATTTTCATCCCGATACCTTTTGTTTTCGATTCCTCTCAAATTTTACATACAAGCTTCAAACCTCCCCACAAACTCAAATATAAGCTTGAATTCGACAAGCAATGCACCAATTCTCTAAAACTCCAACCCTAGCTGCATGAACATCGCGCTGTAAAAATTGCAGCGACCAAACCATCTTCAAATAGCCCCAAAACTCATACCAAATCGAAGAGCAATTCATGAGGATCACATATATATTTATTTCATGAATTTTAGTGGAGTATTTTGGTTTCTATGATTTTTGAAATATTGAAAAGCTCTCATTTTTAGGGTTAGAAGAAGAAGAGAAAGAGACTGCCGTTGTTTTTTTTATTTGGAATAGGTTTAGAGAAGTTTAGAATGTTATATAGGGGAGCCAATTTATTTTTTATTGATTTTATTTTTAACTATACACAAATATTGCTCATTTTCATCGTTTAAAAATCCGTGTGATCACCTACGAATTCCGTTTTCAATGAAAGTTGACATGCAAATACTCTCTGACATTACGAACCCAACGAAACTGCTTTCGTCGAATTCCGAGTCCGTATGCACAAACAGTGACTTTTTAAGGTCAAAATATTTTCTGTTTTTCACTTTAAAAATCACGCTCGATCACATACTGATTATAAAAATCATGAAATTTGGAATCTTACCATTATTCAATGCTACGGATTCAATAAAAAAAGTTTCGTTGAATTCCGAGGTCGTCTCAATAATGTTTCTTTATAAAATTACTCAAATTAGCTTCAAAAATGCAATTTTAGCGTACTTTTCTTCTTGTACGACCAAACACTAACTTCAAAAATTATGCCCTTTCGGATATAACCATCATTCGACTATACGAATCCAAAAAAAAGTAGAATTGAATTTCGAGATCATATCAATAATGTTCCTTTGTAAAATGACTGTCTGTTTTTGAACGAATGATTTTGCCTCTCACGGACACATACTGACTCCGTTCGACGCACACTTTGGAACCCAACAATGATTTGTCATTATGATTCCAAAAAAATTTATTTCGTCGAATTCTAAGCTCATATACAAAATTTCACTTTTTAAGGGCTATGCTGTAACGACTCGGGGTTTTCGCGATCTTAGATACCGGCATATAACACCATGTCGACTATTCAAGCATCGGAAACACCAGATAGTCCATGAAAGAAATTAGAGGGTGAGAACAGATAAGATAGAAACTTAGAATAGAAGAAGAGGAAGAACATTCAACATCAGAGTAAACACGAATCTCGCAGCTGAACGAATAAATATATTTCATAACATAACTTTGAAATAAAACAGTATCTGTATACAATACCATTATTTGAATATAACACTTACAATACAGCGGAAATAACAATAGCTATATAATCCTGAAGCCTCCTGCTCCAGCTCTTCAAGTATCTATAAAATCCCGACTACTTGACTTCCCGTACAAAATTGGGCACCCAAGAATTTAGGGAAAACAAAACAAAATAAACTCAGGGTCAGTCATGTGACTGGTGTGAGTAAACTCAAATCATTTGATTTAACTTTCAAAATTCTTTTGAAACAAAGGATAATCATAAGACCGATCCACACATAAACACGGATGGCTTTTACCTTATGATAACCCAAAATATTTCTAAAATGATACTTGTTTGATATTACAATAATGTCTAGATCAAGTAAATAGAAATCTAGCAGAAACGCTTGCATCTAACGTTCAAAATATATAATATACAATTAAAACTGTAGGCTCTTATTTGGGAAATGGATTCCAACTATGACAAGGTATGGATCCACCTTCCGCTCAGTGTACTCTAGAAGCGATACACTGGAGTTCAACAAGAACATCTTGTAACTCGGCCACACATGACTGACCATTCGTTTCTCTTGAATGTATTGAATATATTGCCACCCCTCGGTTAGTATTCCAACATAACCGTTCCTGGGAGATACAGAATGAAATAAGTACAAATATGAATATCCTCCAGATGGTGACAATATACCCTAATTGGGTGCGACACACTTAGCCATGTTGCCTGCCCGATTTATGTCATTTCCCAGTTGATGAGGCTTGAGGTTATAACGTATCTCTATACAGATCACGTCTTCATTTACTTTGAATGCCACATCATCATACCCGTCAAATCACAAATTGATTTCCCCAAACATACCACGGGTATAAGCTAAGAGAAACGAATTCCTCCGCCACGAACGTAAATACGTTTGAAACGATCAACTTACGCAATCTACCAGATATACTCTGTCAGACATTCATCCATTCAAGTTGTCCTGGGGCGGGATAAACCGAAGGCACTACTCCGTACATCCATCTTAGGCAATCTCTACCTAGGACTTATACAACAGCCCTTGCACTTTACTCCATTTTCAATTATCTTTGGCATATATGATTCCGCAACGCTTATGCCAATACAGAGTGGTTCTGTGGATAAGAATCCAACCGGTCTCCCCATATTAACAACGTAAAATGGTAAAAACTTTGATAGTCGGTGATTTAACTATCAAATGAAAACACGTCCGTATACAAACAACAATCTTATTTCCAATTGGGATTTCTATTGATCCATCATATATATATATATATATATATATATATATATATATATTAATATTCCCTTATTTTCTATATTTAGAAAATATATGTTTTAACACTAGAAAACATTTCCATAGTTTATTTACATATCAACAGAACATTTCACTTTCTATGCTTAGAAAATATCTCTGATTATATTTGGAAAATGTTCCCAACACTCATTTATATGAATTTCAGATGAACATTGTATAAAACATCATTATGACCCCTCAATACATTTATTGCATATTAACTTATTTTATCTCTAATTAATCTTCGCCATCGAACATCAAATATTCCTTAGTTCGAGGTCAATTAATTTGGGGTATAATTACCTCTCAGACCTTAATTGAACAACATTCTTAACCTTGCAATAGATAAAGCTCATCGCTTCAATTTCTACAATCGTTTGCTTATGCAAATTCTCGGATTCAGATTACAAATCCACTTCTTTATAAAAACATTTATTATAACGTCAATGTTATAAACCCTACTTCTGAAATACCTAACTTAACTATCTAACTTTTATTCTTACTTTGAATAATTAACCTAACAACAAATTCATTTATAAATAAATAAATCTTGATTTATAAACCGGAAAGTAAATAATACTTTCCCGAATTCGATATAATCGAATTCGACGAATAACTCCCTTTCGAGTAATCTCTATTCGATTAACTCTCCTTTGAATAACTAATATTCGATTAACTCTCTTCGAATAAATTATATTCGATTAACTCATTTCGAATAGATTATATTCGATTCTCTCCTTTCGAATAGATTATATTCGATTATCTCTTTTCGAATAGATTATATTCGATCATCTCTTTTCGAATAGATTATATTCGATTAACTCCTATTTGATTACCCCTTATTCAAATATCTACTATTTGATTAACTCTAATCGATTTACTCTGTTTGACTAACTCTATTTGACTAACTCCTACTCGAATAACTAATATTCAATTTAACTTCATTCTGAATAACTATGTCTGTTTTAACTTTATTCCAAATAACTATATTCGATTTAACTCCATTTGCTTAACTCTAGATCACAACGATCACAATGGTTACGCCTGATTCCCTCAGGAAACATCCGCCCGCCGTAGGCTATCTGCAGCCCTGCGAATTACGCTAGCAGTCGTGCTAAATGGCAACTCATCCTATATAACTATGTCTGTTTTAATTCTAATTGATTAACTCTATTTGATTAACTCTAATCGATTAACTCTTATTGGATTAACTCGACTAACTTGGTTCGACTGACCATATTTGTCTAACTTGGTTTGACTAACCATATTCGATTAACTCGACTAACTTGGTTCAATTAACTATACTCGACTCGACTAACCATATTCGATAACTCGACTCGACTAACCCTTTTCAAATAACTAATTCGATTAACTTCTTTTCGAATAACTAATTCGATTAACTTCTTTTCGAATAACTAATTCGATTAACTTCTTTTCGAATAACGAATTCGATTACCTTACTTCGAGTAGCTTATTTGAATAACTCTATCTGATTAATTAATATTTGACTAACTCCTTTCTTTTAATTCTAATTCGATTACTTTATTTTCGAATTTTTTATTATAAAATCTATTGATTTTATATAATTCCTTTATTTCAATATACATTGAAATATTTCTTTTTACATCTTAGGATTTCTTATGATATTTAAAATATCGGATAACAATGATCAATATCATTCTAACACACATAATCCATAGCAGATTATATATCACATCATATATCATAATATATGAAAAACAGTAAAATAAATGTTGAGGAATCCAGTCGAATTCCTCCACCCCGTGTCCTTGCATTCACAGATGTTAAACAAAATGTATAACATCCATTTCATTTCAACGTGAAATATACTTATAACAGAATCAATACTGAGTGCTAATTTTTATATATAACTATATCTACATTTTCAATCAAATTTATTTAAAGTCCAAACAATCAATACACAGCAATCAATCATTATTTATCAAAAATAAAGTACAGTTTATAAAAATATAAACTGAACAGAGTTAGTGAGTTTTACTCACATTGGTCGATCATCGTTAATAATGACAACTATCGCTTGATTCAGATGGACAATTTATTTTGCGATAAATTGTAATGAGCTCTGATTCACTCCCAGTCAGTCCCATTGCGTAGTGCTCGTCCATACGATCCCAACGGATCTTGTTTCGCTGAATTTCGTTTATGTATGACCAAGTTATGGATTATACAAGTTATTACACAATATGATATTTAATTTAGACTTGATTAATTAAAATATTTGGGCTTTACCATTATATATAGGCCCATTACGTGCCTTAAACCCACATTCGCACATGTGTCTTTCTCGTTTAACTTTCCAAGGCACGACCGATGTTACTCCCTCCGTCCATCTTCTCCTAGAGCTGCCACCAGATGCCCAGAGGCCACCGCACCCTCACCAACGTCGCTGCCACTCCACCAGAGTCACTCCCCCGCAACCATGAGCCCTCTAGACCCAACGTTCAACAAAATTTCGAGTTAGAACTGAACCCTTTACAACAAAAAATCTCCATTGTTGTGCCACTAAACTCCACTGCACCACTGCCTTTGGGTGCGCCTCGGCCTTCCCTTTCTTTTTCCTTCAGGGTGCTCGACCTGAAACTCGACATCGGCGGCCCTAACTCCCAAAAATCGAAACAACGACCTCCAAGTTCGAACCCCGATTTCTCTCTCACCAAGCCATCGTGACATCTCCAACAACCACCACTTTAAAGACCTGACTCCCTTCTACTATACTCCTGTTGACTGCTTCGGCCAATACTCGATGGTTGGTGAGCTAGGATCGATTAAAGTGGTGAGGCTGCTGATTTTCTTTTTTTTATTATGTTCACTTGTGGAGATGTTTGAAGTGGGCATGTGGGTGGATAATCACAAGTAGCGTGGCATATTTACGTTGGTATGATATTTTGGTTGATCAATCAGCAGCGTGGCATTCCTCTCTGCAATTCATTATTCTGTTCGAATTATTTATGTATTAACAACTTTGCTAATATATGCATATATATAAACATATATCGTTTTGTTTTACGAACTGCCATAGACAGAATAAAACCTATCATTGTGTTAAACAATGTGCCATGGTCCCAGAGATATAATAATATAGGTCTGTTAACTTATTCTTTGAAACCCCGAAATGTTGATACAGGGTGTACAATATTCCAAAATAAAAAGTGCTTATTTTCAAAAATAAAAATTACAGAAAAAATCTAAAAAATAAATTATAACTACGCTTAAAAGGATTTGTCCAAATTTGAAGCCAATATTTAATTATAATTAAATATATCATTATGGCTTATAAACGTTCCATAGCGACTATTTTAAAATTTGATTTGGACATAAGTCAAAATCTACATAATGAAATCCCGATTTTTCTCTTCCATTAGAAAAATATACTTAACCAGCCCCGAACGTTTCTTGTTTCACAGAAATCTGATTTAAAACAGATTCTGTATATTCAACTGAAGTTCAAATCGCCAAATAGCGAACTACAATGCCATTTCAAGCTCGATTTTAGTTAAAATATAATTATACGTTCAACTGTCATTTATATAATATATTTGTTATTCGAATTTAGTTCCAAACTGAATTATATATATTTTGAATTGTCCCGTTCACATTATATTGTCAATTCACTAATTCTGATTATTTCAAAATTAAATATATTATTCTATTATTTATATTAATTAAATATTCAATATAATTTAATTAAACAACCTGAAACGACCCGAACTTCCCCGGTGAGGAAAGCACAGATTGAGTCGAGAGCAAGCCACAACAGAACGTAGACAGAAGAACATTTCATTGTATATTACAACAATTCCATCAGATTACAAGAATAAACAGAGTATAAATAAATATTACAGTTCATAAAATATCAGAAATTACAATAAATTACATAGCAGCGGAAAAATAATACAATACACAACTAGAAGTAATATGTGGATACAAAGCTTTCCGAGTATCGTTCCAGCTGTAAATCAGGATCCTGTGAATATAAATCTGCAAAACCAAAACTACTAGCTGCCCGTGTCAAAATAAGGGCACCCAGAGTTTAGGTTAAAACAATAAACTCCAGGTCAGTCATGGGACTGGTGTGAGGACTAAAACAGTTATTTAAAACTTTATTTTAAATCAGATATATCAAGGGACCACGCCGTATAACACGGAACGGGTTTCTTCCCAAGAATACCACTGTATATAAAAAAACAGCGCAATGCTTTTCGGAAAAATGAAGCTATTATAAGACCCAGGTCCTATCACACATTGCAACGCAAGCCGGGGGATAGGGTTTTCCCTTATAATAGCCAAACATACTTAGTACGTTTAAACAAAACATTTGGTACTATTATAAGTGCATAGTGTATAAAACAACTTCAAATCATAAGTATCAATCATAGGCGGCATGGGTACCATATATCATGTCGCCAATACTAGGCTTTACAAATAAAACCGCAAAGTCACGTATTTGGAAAATGGATTTCCATCTGTGAACCGAGGCAAGGGAATGTCCTCAACCGATTCGAGACAATCTAGCCCATGTCTCAGGCAAGCCTTGGATCGTCAGGGCCGGTCCACCGATGTGGATCATTATGCCTGAACAATACGTCTCTCTGCTCTATGGGGCGTAAATGAGCCAACAAATGACTCTATTGGACCCGGATCGTCCGATCAAACCGAGGCGCCTCACAACAACAACAACCACATAAGTCAGACTCGTCAGGGCGTGTAAAACCACTGACGCCACTTCTAGCTAGAACGAAACGCATGTCCTCCTTGAGGTCCTTCTCCCGTTTTTAGTTCACTGCCGGGGTGTGAGGCTCGCGAGTCAACATTACACAAAGCTACGCCACATAGGCCGTGCTTTGATCATCAACCACAAGACTTTGCTTTTCAACAGAAGCCTTGATCATTTGCCACTTAGGCATGCCACACAGGCAATTCACTCCATGCGTTTGATATCCATCAATATATAACCCCTGAGCTCGTACGTCTCAGAGAAGGGCGTTAAGCAAGAGAATAAATTCTCCGCCGCCAAACAGATATATATTTAATAGAAATCAATCACACAGACTAAAATCCAATGTCAGACACACAGTCCATTTACAAGTTTGTTCTGGGTCTGAACGAAACCAGAGGCATATAGTACCCCGCATATCCATCGATCTCCAAGTACGTCTGGACGATCACCAACTGATTCCCTCCTCTTGGGTGTACGGCCCAATCAAGATCATCAGTAATTAACCAAACGACGTGAAGACCTCCGGTCTTCAACCATCGTCTTCATCTTCGACTAATCGTCGTAACAGTTATCCGGAATAGGATAAACCTGGCCTTTCTGAATAACTCGCGTATATAATAAACAAGTGTTACACTAACACAACATACGCCTCATTCCAATTCATCAGTCACTAACCGTAAATTAATCAAGAGAATAATTCCCCAAATATTAACCCCGAAGGCCGAAACCAACATCAGATAAATACCCAGAAAACCGTTCTGCTTAGCTAAACTATAGTTAGTTTCTAAATTTTAAATTCTTAGGGAAAGGTTCCCATTAATTTTATCAAAGATAAATTCCTTTAAATTTATTCTTTAATCTTCTTTTGAATATCAATTCAAATTAGTCGGGATTAGCGAACCTTACCGAAGTAATCATTTCTTTTAATTTCCCAATCCCAACCTATTCATCCCATGAAGTAAAACTGGTAATACTTCATATTTAACACCACGTTGTTATCGGTAAATTCAATTACCATTTCACGTTCAAATCTAATTAAAGATTTAACTATCGCCTGGAGTGAAACTGGTGATACTCCATTCTCGATCTTTTCAATCTAATTAAAGATTCATTAAAACTCCACTTAGTTTTAATCTGTGACTGGGCTAAAGAAACAGTGTCATTTAAAGCATGGTTCACGATAAACCCAAAAATCACATCACATTTCAACCAGTCCCTAACCGTAAATTAGCAAGTGAGCAATTCTCTAAGTACTAACCCCGAAGGCCAAAACCAACATCAGATCAATACCCCAAAAAGCATTCAACTTAACTAATCTCCAGTTAGTTTCTGATTTTCTTAACTCCTTTGGGTCTAAGAACGATATTATTGAAGATACCGTTCAAGACAACCCAAAATCACATTCCATTAATTATCGGGTTAAAGAACAAGTGTTATTAAAAACACTGTTCACGATAAACCCAAAAATCAATACCAATTTAATTCCAATTAAATATTATTTAATTGGTACACTTCATTAAATCTAAATAAAAAGATTTAATCTTTTCCTCAACTGGGCTTAAGAACAGTGTTAATGAAGACACCGTTCATGTAATAACCCGGAAATCAGAGCCAATTTAAAATTTTTATTTTGTCTATTTTGATGAATTTTGAATATTTAAAATGGATTATTTTAAATAAAAATGACGAGAAATTTATTTTGAATAGAATTCAAACGTATATATTTATATAGCTCGACGTTGGAATATAAATATCTATTTATATTTATAAAAGGAATTGAAAATGGCGTGGTTGTCCGATAATTCGATTTCAAAATTCAAATGAATGTACTGGGTGCAAAATAAACCGGATTTTAGTGAAACCAAAAATATTTGAATCTAATTGAGAATATCTTTCTAACGAATCCGAAAAATTAAAATTTCATAGCGGGGATAAAAAGATATGTCCAGTTGAAATTTCAGAATAGTCGCTATGGAATTCTGGCCCTTAAAAATGACCATTTTGCAAACGACCTCGGTTTTCGATGAAACCACTTTTGTTGGATCTGTGATGTCAAGTTATTGCGAGATTGCGAATTTCATAATTTTTTGAATCAATATGTGAGCGTGGCAAAGGAAAACGCGTTTGTCCAGTTTCAGTTGATTTTAATCGACTGGAAAATGGTCATTTTTCAAATGGTCTCAGAATTCGACGAAACTAGTTTTGTTAGGACCGCACCGTCAATACGAAGCTAGAAATATTTTTTCTGGAATTTTTGGGGTCTGTATGTGGCCCCGGTAATTTAAAATGTGCATTCAAATTGAATATATACTAATTTATATTTTAAATTCAACGAAAACTGATCGAAGCAGTCGAATTGGCTTACGCAGCATATCCCATTGTGTTCGGAATGGGGGTAATTAGCTAGGGTCGACAGGCGGTGGGTTCGATTTGGGGTTCGTATGTGAACGTTTCCTTTTATGGAAATTAAAATATTTTACAAATACCCCTCCCCAAGTCAAAACCCTAAATAAAATTAGGCCCCGGTCAAAATAAAAGGCGCCGCCCTCTTTCTTCTACGATCAGAAATCTCCGATCGTTCCTCCCCTCAATCACGTAACCCACGCAATGATTCAACCTGCTTCCAATGGAGAAAACGTTGTACTCTCTCTGATCTTTAAATCCCTACCAGTTTGATGAAGCTTCAGCACGTATCCGCCGCGAATCACCTGCTCAAAACCGCCGCCTTTGGAGCCGATTTTCTGATCGACGGAGCCCCCGAGTTCGCGAGGATCGAGGGAGGGGGCGCGGCCTCCGGAGCACTTCAACACGGCGAGGTTCGATCGTCGCCAAGCTTCGTCAACTGGGCGCAAAATCCAACCCGAATTCGGAGCTGCTGAAGACGACTGTACAGAACGAAACACAGTGAGCCTCTTTTCCCTTTTATTTATTTTATATAAAAGAAATAACATTGTTTAAATTTAGTTCTAATTTACATGAATACCTTGTTTAAATTTCAGTTTTCAATATAAATAAAATTGTTTAAATTTCAATTTTTAACATGAGTAACATTGGCTTGAAAAGAGAAGTATAATTTTTAAAATAAAGGGACATAGTATAAAAAAACAATTTTTATATATAGATAAAGCGAGGATAAAAAGATATGAAATTATATAATAAAATTGTTTAGAAAAATATAAATGTACTTTGTTTTGAAAAATTTGAATTGTTTTAAAATATAAATTCGAATGGTTTTAAAATATAAATTTTAATAGATCTTTAAGAATGAAAATATACAGTGTTTTTGAAAATATAAAGGCATCACTTTTAAAAATATAAAGACAAGATTTTAAATATAGTAAAGATCGAATTTTTAAAGAGTTAAAGGCGACATTTTTATCATATAAAAGACGACATTTTTATCATATAAAAGGCGAAATTTTTATCATGAGAAAGGCAGTATTTTTTAATATGTAAAGACAAGATTTTAAATATAGTAAAGATCGAATTTTTAAAGTGTTAAAGACGAATTTTTAAAGTGTTAAAGACGAGATTTTTAAAGTGTTAAAGACGTGATTTTTAAAGTGTTAAAGACGAGATTTTTAAAGTGTTAAAGACGGGATTTTTATTCGATGAGGCTATGGTTTTCTTCGTATGGAAAGGGGATTTTTATCCATATAAAAATGGGATTTTTATACGAATAACATAATAAAAATATGATTTTTATTATATGAGAAGTAAAATAAAAATACGATTTTTATTAGATATGAATATTTAAAAATATGATTCTTATATAATGTATATACTAAAAATATGATTTTTACTTAGGTAGAGGATTAAAAATATGGATTTTATTTAAGTAGAAATATAAAAATATAATTTTTATATAGGTATAATAATAAAAATTCGATCTTTATATAAGAAGTAGAAATTTAAAAAAAAATATATAGAAAGAAGCGTTGTAAATATATGAAGTGAAATAAAAATCTGAACTTTATTTTATCGTGAAGTAGAGAGAATGTAAAAATGTGATTTTTATATATGTAGCAAACACGGGCAACGAAAGTGACAAAAGGGCGGGAACGACAAGATTTCCTACATAAGAAGAGTCGCGGTGAATGGATTTAGCTTGGGTGAGAACTCCTCACCTTTTATTTATTTTTCTAGTTGAAATATATACTAGGATGCAGACGGTGTTTAGTAGCACCCGACTCCCGTCGTCCACAGACCATGGACGGCTTGTTTGTTTGTTTGATTTTGATGCGTAGATAGATTGTGTGATGTGATGTGAAATGAAATAAAATATTTTATAGTTAAAAATAGAATTTTTAACGTGTATATGAAATGAAATAAATAGTAATAAACAAATCGGAGATTTGTTTATATACACTGATTTGACTGATATTGATTGGGACGATAAATTTTACACATCACCCAACTGCACAAATAAAATCTGTGTTTGATTGTTTGAAAACCCCACACGGGTATTTGGGTGATATATGACATACACTAATCCCAATAGTTAGTTGTATGTCGATCGATTGATTGATAGACTGTTTTAAGCGTTAAATATTTATATTTGATGCTTATACAGTGTAGAACGCACTTTGGATGATGGTTGATGATTTATCATTGCTGTTATATACGTGTGGTAGAAAATCCATATAAATATCATTATATGGTAATTGATTGGGCCTTATTCCAGCTTAGAAATAGAATATTTGAAATAAAATATTTGAAAGTAGAAATATTTGAAAAAGGAATATTGGAAATAGAATATTTGAAAGTAGAAATATTTGGAAGCCGTGTTGATTAGATTGACGCCATTTTGACGTGAACGATATTTATATCGATTTTATTCATTTTATAATGAATATCGAAAGTGATTTCAAAATATGATATTTTGAAAAGAATTGAAATTCGAATTAAATTGAATAGAAATGAATTCGAATTGAATTTGAATTGAATTAGAACTGAAATTGAATTAGAAATCAATTTGAATTGAAATCGATTTGAAATGAATTTATATTGAAAAGATTCAATTTTGATTTGAATTGGGAAATGAAGTTGAAATCGTTTCGAAAACGAATTTAAAATGATTTATAAAATACGTTTCAAAAAGGAAATCGACGAAGTATATATTATACACATTATATATATAATATAATGGCCAGAATAGAACGCGCTGCGGTAGTTCATGAATTTCGACCATTGACTTCAAATGGATATTGCGGGAGATCTGACCGTCGGATTCTCCTAAAACCGGAACCATTGGGTTCTTATCGAAAAGAGCTTTCTAACGAATATTAGAAATTAGAAATCTAACGGTTGGATTTGGAATTATGTCCAAATAAAATTTGGAAAAGGTCGCTGTAAGTGCAGTTTGATGGCCGTTGATGGAAATCGACTGTACAGGCCTTGATAAAATTATTAAAAATATCAATAATTTGTGTAAAATCATAAGAAATGATTTGTGAAGATTTGGGATGAAAAAATCCATATTTGAAAAGATAAAAATAGTTTTTTATCGGAATGAACTAGTTTTGAACTAGAATTATAATTCTGTTTATTTTTAAATAAATAAATTGAATTTGAAAAGGGTTTTAAAAGTAACCAGAAATTCCAGTAATTGAATTGGAATGGATTTGAATCGAAATTGTCTTTGGATTATTTCGATGTTGGATTTAGTGATTATACAGATATTGTTACGGAAATTTTAAAGATATATATATCGTTATTTCCAATACGATATTTGTTGGTCGTAGAATTTGATATTGAATATAAGCCGATATATTTTCTATTCAGAGCCTTGTACTTAATATCAATTGTGATTTGGGTTTTTCGTGAATGGTGTCTTCATTAACACTGTTCTTAAGCCCAGTTTGAGAAAATGATTAAATCTTTTTATTTAGATTTAATGAAGTGTACCAATTAAATAATATTTAATTGGAATTGAATTGGTATTGATTTTTGGGTTTATCGTGAACAGTGTTTTAAATAACACTTGTTCTTTAACCCGATAATTAATGGAATGTGATTTTGGGTTGTCGTGAACGGTATCTTCAATAATACTGTTTTTAGACCCAAAGGAGTTAAGAAAATCAAAAACTAACTGGAGATTAGTTTAGTTGAATGGTTTCTGGGGTATTGACCTGATGTTGGTTTCGGCCTCCGGGGTTAATACTTAGGGAATTGGTCACTTGCTAATTTACAATTAGGGACTGATTGAAATGTGATGTGATTTTGGGGTTTATCGTGAACCGTGTTTTAAATGACACTGATTCTTTAACCCAATCACAGATTAAAACTAAGTGGAGTTTTAATGAATCTTTAATTAGATTGAAAAGGTCGAGAATGGAGTATCACCAGTTTTGCTCCAGGCGATAGTTAAATCTTTAATTAGATTTAAACATGAAATGGTAACTGAATTTACCGATAACACCGTGGTGTTAGATATGAAGTATAACTAGTTTTACTTCGTGGGATGAATAGGTTGGGATTGGGAAATTAAAACAAATGATTACTTCGGTAAGGTTCGTTAATCCCGAATAGTTGAATCGATATTCAAAAGAAGATTAAAGAATAAATTCAAGGAAATTATCTTTGATAAAATTAATGGGAACCTTTCCCTATGAATGTGAAATTTAGAAACTAACTGTCGGTTAGCTAAGCAGAATGGTTTTCTGGATATTGATCTGATGTTGGTTTCGGCCTTCGGGGTTAATATTTGGGGAATTATTCTCTTATTAATTTACGATTAGTGACTGATGAATTGAAATGAGGCGTATGTTGTGTTTGTGTAATACTTGTTTATAATATACGCGAGTTATTTGGAAAGAACGGGTTTATCCCATTTTGAATAACTGATACGACGATGAGTCGAAGATGAAGGCGGTGGTCGAAGACCGGAGATCTTCACGTCGTTTGGGTGATTACTGACGATCTTGATTGGGATGTACACCCAAGAAGATGGAAACAGTTGGTGATCGTCCAGACGTACTTGGAGATCGATGGATATGCGGGGTACTAGGTGCCTCTGGTTTCGTTCAGACCCAGAATGGACTTGTAAATGGACTGTGTGTCTGACATGGGATTTCATTCTATGTGATTGATATCGGTTGCATGGAGTGGTTTGCCTGTGTGGCATGCTAAGATGCAAATGAGCAAGGCTTCTGTTGAAAAGCAGAGTCTTGTGGTTGATGATCAAAGCACGGCCTATGTGGATTAGCTTTGTGTAACGTTTACTTCGCGAGTTTCACACCCGGTGGTAACCAAAAACGGGAGAGGACCTCAGGGTGGACATGCGCTTCTTTCTAGTTAGAAGTGGCGTCAGTGGTTTTACACGCCCTGACGAGTTTGACTTATGTGGTTGTTGCTTTTGCGAGGCGCCTCAGTTAGATCGGACGATCCGGGTCCGATGGAGTCATTCGTTGGCTCATTTATGCCTCATAGGGCGGGGAGACGTATTGTTCAGGCACTATAATCCACATCGGTGGACCGGCCCTGTCGCTCCAAGTAGCAGTTACGGCTGTTCCGGAGGCTAGGGCTAGAGAGTCTCGAATCGGTTGAGGACGATCCCTGGCCTCAGTTCACAGATGGAAATCCAATTTCCAAATACGTGACTTTGCGGTTTTATTTGTAAACCTATATATGGCGACATAGTGGCATGGGACGCTCATGTCGCCTATGATTGATACTTATGATTTGAAGTTGTTTTATACACTATGCACTTATAATAGTATCAAATGATTTGTTTTAAACGTATCAAGCATTCTTGGCTATTATAAGGTAAAAACCCTATCCTCCGGCTTGCGTTGCATTGTGTGATGGGAACTGGGTCTTATAATTGCTTCATTTTTCTTTATTTAGCATTGCGCTGTTGTTTTATGCACTGGTGTTCTTGGGAGGAAACCCATTCCGTGTTATACGGCGTGGTCCCTTGATTTACCCAACTTTAAAGTAAAGTTTCAAATAACTGTTTTAGTTCTCACACCAGTCCCATGACTGACCTGGAGTTTATTGTTTTAACCTAAACTCTAGGTGCCCTTATTTTTGACACGGGCAGCTAGTAGTTTTGGTTTTGCATATTCATATTCATAGGATCCTGGTTTACAGCTGGAACGATATCCAGAAAGCTTTGTATCCGTATATCTCCTTCAGTTGTGCATTGTATTATTTTCCGCTGCTATGTAATGTATTGCAATCTCTGATATTTTCTGTTGTATAATATTTGTTTATACTCTGTATATTCTAGTATTCTGATGGAATTGTTGTAATATACAATGAAATGTTCTTCCATCTGCGTTCCTTTGTGGCTTGTTCTCGACTCAATCCGGGATTTCCCGTAAGGGGGATTTCGGGTCGTTTCAGTTCACGACAAACCCAAATCTCATTTGATATTAAATACAAGGCTCTGAATAGAAAATATATCGGCTTATATTCAATATCAAATTCTATGACCAACAAATATCGTATTGGAAATAACGATATAAATATATCTTTCAAATTTCCATAACAATATCTGTATAATCGCGAAATCCAACATCGAAATATTCCAAAGAGAATTTTGATTCAAATCCATTCCAATTCAATTATTGGAAATTCTGGTTACTTTTAAAACCCTTTTCAAATTCAATTTATTTATTTAAAAATAAATAGAATTATAATTCTAGTTCAAAACTAGTTCATTTCGATAAAAATCTATTTTTATCTTTTCAAATATGGAGTTTTCCACCCTAATTCTTCACAAATCATTTCTTATGATTTTACACAAATTATTATTATTTTTAATAATTTTATCAAGGCCCGTATAGTCGATTTCCATCAACGGCCATCGAACTGCGCTTACAGCGACCTTTTCCAAGTTTGATTTGGACATAATTCCAAATCCAACCATTAGATTTCTAATTTCTAATATTCATTAGAAATCTCTTTTCGATACAAACCCAACGGTTCCGGTTTTAGGAGAATCCGACGGTCGGATCTCCCGCAATATCCATTTGAAGTCAATGGTCGAAATTCACGAACTACCGCAGCGCGTTCTATTCAAGCCATTATATTATATATATAATATATATAATATATACTTCGTCGATTTCCTTTTTAAAATGTATTTTATAAATCGTTTTAAATTCGTTTTCAAAATGATTTCAACTTCCTTTTCAAATTCAAATAAAAATTGAATTTTCCAATATAAATTCGTTTTAAATTCATTTCAATTCTATTTCAATTCAAATCCATTTCAGTTTGATTTCAATACGTTTTAAATTAAATTCAAAACGATTTCAATTCTGTTTCAATCCAATTCGAACTTCCATTCTATTCAGTTTAATTCGAATTTCATTTCAATTCAATTTAATTCGAATTTCAATTCCTTTCAAAATATCAGATTTTGAAATCACTTTCGATATTCATTGCAAAATGAATAAAATCGATATAAATATCGTTCACATCAAAATGGCGTCAATCTAATCAACACGGCTTCATATATTTCTATTTTCAAATATTCTATTTCAAATATTTCTTTTTCAAATATTTCTTATTCAAATATTCTATTTCAAAACTGGATTGAGTCCCAGTCAATTACCATATAATGTTAATTATGTGGATTTTCTACCACATGTATATAACTGCAACGATAAATCATTAACCATCATCCAAAGTGCGTTCAACACTGTATAAGCATCAAATATAAATATTTAATGCTTATAACAGTCTGTCAATCAATCGATCGACATATAACAAACTATTGGGATTAGTGTATGTCATATATCACACCAATACCTGTGTGGGGTTTTCAAACAATCAAACAAAGATTTTATTTGTGCAGTTGGGCGATGTGTAAAATTTAACATCCCAATCAGTATCAGTCAAATGTGTGTATATAAACAAATCGTTTGATTTGTTTATATTTATTACATTTCAAATACACGTTAAAAATTCTATTTTCAACTATAAAATATTTTAACTATATAAATATTTTATTTCATTTCACATCACATCACACAATCAACTACACATCAAAATCAAACAAACAAGCATACAAGCCATCCATGGTCTGTGGACGACGGGTGTCGGGTGCTACTAAACACCATCTGCATCCTAGTATATATTTTAACTAGAAAATTAAATTAGAAGTGAGAAGTTCTCACCGACTAGCTAAACCAACACCACGACTCTTCTTATGTAGAACATCTTCACCGTGCTCGCCCTTCATCATTTTCGTTGCCCGTATTCACTACATATATAAAATCACATTTTTATATTATTGCTATGTATATAAAAATCATATTTTTATATTGCTATTATATAGATAAAAATTCTATTTTTACAACGATGCTGATATAATAAAGATCGCATTTTTATCACGCTATCCTTTATATAAAAATTATATTTTTATATTTTTCCTTCATATATAAAGATCGAATTTTTATATCATCGCTATATCAATCACATTTTCATTTCAACATATATATAGCAAAAATCAGATTTTTATTTCGCTACATTTATAAAGATTACATTTTTATATTCTCTATTATATAATAATCATATTTTTAATATTTCTACTTTATAAAAATCACATTTTTAATATTTCTATTTTATAAAAATCACATTTTTAATATTTCTATTTTATAAAAATCACATTTTTAACATTTCTACTTTATAAAAATTACATCTCCTCTTTTACATCGCAAAAATATAATCTTTTACTCTCTATATAAAAAAAATTAAATCGTTTATATAAAGAAAAATCAAATCTTTTATAGAAAGAAAAGTCAAATATTTTATACAATAATATATAAATTTCAGTTTTTTTTCCTATACATAAAATCAATCTTTAATAACGTTTTAATATATAGATAAAAAAAGGAACTAAAATAAATAAGTAAAACTTACTGCGTTGAAGGGGGCAGAAGTGGTGGTCGTCGCCGGTGGTGGAGCAAGGGGGGCGGCGCCTTAGGGTTTCTCGATTTGGGGTAAGTGGGGGGGGGGAGGGAGGGGCGTCGGCTTTCAATCGGAAGTGGAGAGAGGAGCGAACGACAGGTGGAGAAGGGGAATCGAAAGGAGAGGGGGGAGAACGACGGCGGGTGGCGCTGGCGAAGGGTGGGGCACGACGGCGTCGATCGCCTGGGGTAGGAGCAGTGACGCATTTTTTATCTTATTTCGGTTTTGACTATCAAGAAGAGGGAAAAGGGGGGTTTAAGGGAAAAATATATATATTATTTAATTATTTAATTATTTCAAAAAGGTACCTTTTTATGTTGACCTCGAAACGAGACCCACCGCCTATCGTCCCTAGCTAATTACCCACATTCCGAACACAATGGGATATGTATCGTGAGATGATTCGATCGTTTCGATCAGTTTCCGTCAAAATCAAAATATTACTCTATATATTGAATTTGAACGCACATTTCAATTTACTAGGGCCACATACTAACTCGAAAAATTCCTGAAAAATATTTTCTAGCTTCGTATCGACGATACGGTCCTAACAAAACTAATTTCGTCGAATTCTGAGACCGTTGGAAAAATGGCCATTTTCCAGTCGATTAAAATCAACTGAAACTGGTCAAACGTGTTTCCCTTTACCACGCTCACATATTGATTCGAAAAATTACGAAATTTGAAATCTAGCAATATATTGACATCTCAGATCCAACAAAAGTGGTTTCGTCGAAATCCGAGGTCGTTTGCAAAATGGCTATTTTTAATGGCCGAAATTCCATAACGACTATTCTGAATTTTCAACTGGACATAACTTTTTATCCCCGCAATGAAATTTCAATTTTTCTGATTCGTTGGAAAGATATTCTCAATTAGATTCAAATATTTTCAGTTTCACTAAAATCCAGTTTATTTTGAATCCTGTACATTTGAAATCGAATTATCGAACTACCGCGCCATTTTCAATTCCATTTATATATATAATAAATATTTATATTCAAACGACGACCTATATAAATATATTCGTTTGAATTCCATTCAAAATAAATTTCTCGTCATTATTATTTAAAATAATTCATTTTAAATAATCAAAATTCACTAAAATTGCCAAAATAAAAATTTAAATTGGCTCAGATTTCCGGGTTATTACAATCTCCCCCACTTAAAACTTTTCATCCCTGAAAAGGAACGAAGTCGAAAGTTGTTTAACAAATCAACTCAACTTTCATTATTTTCTTTATGGCTTAAGTTCTTCAACTTTTCAGTTTCTAAGAACTTTTGAAATTTTTCAAAAATTTGGCTAACACCCTAAATTTTCGAAAAATTTCGCCATAACCTCCCCTGCACCGGGAGCACCGGGAAAATTCCGAAATTGCCATACAGGCCCTCTGATCTCAAAAAGAAAAAGCCAAGCGGCTAGCCAATCGGCTCATAAAATCATCATCACCCAAACAAAACAGTAAATTATGGTAAACATGTACCTATTTGTCGGGCAAACAATTTTATTCTTCTGCTCTAGCCTCTTTGCTATGACCTGTTCAATGTAAGTACATGTATATGCAGGCAAATGCGACTAATTTTCAATACAATTCACTATTTGATTCAATTTGTCTAGATGGTTCAAATTTTAATTAATCAAACAATAATCAAACAACTCAACCATCAATCAATTAGTTGATTATCATTTCAAATTCATAACTTTGATATATAATCAAAAAATCAGATTTTTGATGCCAAATCACAACAATAGGCCCTATCTAATTTTAGTTCTCACACTAGTCAATAGGAAATATATAGAAAGCCCACCTTCGTCACTCGAACATAAATACTAGTAATGTGATCACTATTATCAGTATCATCCCCGGGCGACTAGAGTGTGATTCTATATCTATCCAGTATATTAAAACTTCAAATATACGCGGATCAGACATATACGCAAAAATTTTATATACTGGACTGTCCAAATAAATAATCAAATACGAATAATTGATTCAAATTTCAAAACAAAATTTGTCTTCAATTTCAAAAATATACTCTTCAAACTCGTTCTAGGATACTACTGATCCCATCTCTAACGAGTCATTTCCATTGGATATTACTAGTCCAATATCTGATGAATTCTTTCGCATGGTTCTAATGTGTCTTGTTCTCTAAGCTTTGTAAACCAAAGCTCTGATACCAGCTGAAACGACCCGAACTTCCCCGGTGAGGAAAGCATGGATTGAGTCGATAGCAAGCCACAACAGAATGCAGACAGAAGAACATTTCGTTGTATATTACAACAATTCCATCAGATTAAAAGAATACACAGAGTATAAATAAATATTATAGTTCATAAAATATTAGAGATTACAATAAATTACATAGCAGCGGAAAAATAATACAATACACAACTAAAAGTAATACGCGGATACAAAGCTTTCCGAGTATCGTTCCAGCTGTAAATCAGGATCCTGAGAATATAAATCTGCAAAACCAAAACTACTAGCTGCCCGTGTCAAAATAAGGGCACCCAGAGTTTAGGTTAAAACAATAAACTCCAGATCAGTCATGGGACTGGTGTGAGGACTAAAACAGTTATTTAAAACTTTACTTTAAATCAGATATATCAAGGGACCACACCGTATAACACGGAACGGGTTTCCTCCCAAGAATACCAGTGCATATGACAAAACAGCGCAATGCTTTTCGAAAAAATGAAGCTATTATAAGACCCAGGTCCTATCACATAATGCAACGCAAGCCGGGGGATAGGGTTTTCCCTTATAATAGCCAAACATGCTTAGTACGTTTAAACAAATCATTTGATACTATTATAAGTGCATAGTGTATAAAACAACTTCAAATCATAAGTATCAATCATAGGCGGCATAGGTACCATATACCATGTCGCCAATACTAGGCTTTACAAATAAAACCGCAAAGTCACGTTGTAACACCCCGTAATTTGAACATAAAAATTCACAAATTAAAGTATACTTAATTAAGTGAAATGGGTTGCGCAGAGAAATATATATATATATATATTGATATATATATATATATATAATTGAAAATTAAATAAATAAATATGCAAAAATGTTCAAAACAGCGAATTGGGAGAGGGGAATAACCGAACCAGCCGATTTTTGAGGTCGACCCAAGCTCGCTGGGTCGACTAGGGGTTAATCTAGGGTGTTTGGCTGTCAACCCGTGGGCCGATTCGCTCAAATGCAGATTTTGCATTTGAATGGTTCTCATGGTTCAGCTTTAATCTAAAGGCCCTAGATGGTTCCTACACTTGACTTCTTCCCCAAGACATGCTTTGATGGCTTGGATTGAATCTAGGGTTAATCCTATGGCTAATACTATCCCAATCCTCTATAAAAAGACCCCTAAAACTAGCCTAAATCACCATTATTCAATCCTACAACTAAACTATGCCAAAATGATTCCTCATCATGGCCTCCACTTCAACCCATGGCCTCCATCTTCTTCTTCATGATAGCATAAGTGTTCTAAGCTAGTTTCAAAGTAAAGGAGCCTCTTTTCTTCATTCATGAGAGATTCTGTGATCATTTGAGTGATTTCATGTTTGTATGAGAGTTCATAAGTTGCATTCTAGCCAAAGTTGCAACCTTTTCTTGACCAAAAAGCAAGGATCTTGCATGAGAGCTCATAAGCTTCATTCAAAGCCAAAGTTGAAACCTTTCTTCTTCAAAGCAAGGATTTTTATTGATATTTGCTCAAGGGTTTCATTTGGAGCTTGTTCTTTTGGGGTTTTTGGGTGATAGCATGAATGGCTTCGTCTCAAGCTTTGTTTTATATGTTGATTTGTGCCTTCATAGCATTGTAAGCCCCCTCCTACTCTTAGATATTAACTATAAAGTTAAGTGAATGTTGCAAGTTTGGGTTTGATCATTAAGTATGATACATGCCATCATGTTATGCAAGTCTATAAAGTCATTACCTTGATCTTGTGGGTTAAAAGCTATAACCTTTATGTTGAAATGTTGCATTATGCAACATGAGAACCCTCATAACCTTTAGGTTAACTTGCATATGAAGTCATAACCCTTATGTGATGTTATATACGAGTTACTTGTCATCATTTCATGTCATCTATGACCATGTATCACGTATTTGCCAAGTTTGAATGTTATGCATGTTTTTGAGGCTTGACAATGTAACATGCAAGTTTGCGAGCACATTTATGCCTCATTTCCACCATGTTTAACTTGTGGCCTTATACCCCTTTTTTTTCATGCCTTTGCCAAGTTCCTTCTTTTAAAACATTATACGTTGTTGCGAATGTATATGCGAGTTTAAAAGCGTTGGGGTTATGTTATGGGTAAACTTTAATGACATGAAACATGATTTGGGTAAATTAGTATAAACGTGACAACATGTAACTTTGGCTATGAGCATGGGACTTGGAAACTTGACACATATGGGTTGTAAGTGTAACAACACACTAGACCAAACATGAAAATGGCCAACTCGAGGTTGGGTTGAGTTTGTAGCATAAATCTACCCGGACCCGCCCGGCTTAACTAGTGGCTACAAACAATAGGATCCAATGTGAGAAGTTGGTCATGTCGCGCTTAAGACCCGAGGTTAGACTAGGTTGTGGTGTAAAACTACCCGGACCTGCCCGGCTTAACTAGTAACCACAACAAGGTCTAACGTGAGAGGTTAAGAGTGCATTAATTAAATTAATGCCACATGATAAGGTTAAGTAAATTTGACTAATGACACTTAACCGATATGACACGAATGGGTTGGTTAAGTGGGACTGGGCTTGATTTCTTAATGACACTTAACCATACAAGACGATTAGGGGATGGGGTTAAGTAATTTACACTTAACTAATCCGACTGGGTAATTAGATGGGGTTAAGAAATCCACACTTAACTAATCTAAACACGGTAATTAGATGGGGTTAAGTAACTTACACTTAACTAATCTAAACACGGTAATTAGATGGGGTTAAGTAACTTCGACTTAACTAATCTAAACACGGTAATTAGATGGGGTTAAGTAACCTTCACTTAACTAATCTAAACACCGTAATTCGGTGGGGTTAAGTTAAACACTTAACCAATCTAAATGCGTTAATTCAATGAGGTTAAGTAACCAATACTTAACCAATTTAACACGGTAATTTAATGGGGTTAAGTAACTTATACTTAACCAATTATACGTGATGATTTGATGAGGTTAAGTAACCTATACTTAACCAATCTAATAGGTGGACCTGATAGGGTTAAGTCACAAGACTTTTAAAAGTAGGCTTAACCATTGTAATACGATTAGTGGATGGGGTTAAGCTAACCCATGTTTAACCAATCTGACTCGATAATCTGATGGGATTAAGATAATCTATGCTTAATCAATCTAACATGATAATCTGATAGGGTTAAGACAAATAAATACTTAACCAATTTGACTTGATAAGGTTAAGTCATGAGCTTCTTGGTACACTTAACCAACCTGTAGGGCTAAGCCTTGAACTTGAGTACTTAGCCAATCTTGACATGATTCGTAGGCGGGTTAAGTCATGAACTTGGGTAACAACACTTAACCCATTTGACAAAACCCTAGCTCAGGGGACTAGGTTGGAAATCGTAGTTAACAAGGATAGTGGAAAGAGGGGCTAAGTGGTAAACCTTAGTTAAGGGTAACTAAGTAATAATTCTTAGCTAAGGACATGGACTAGTTCATAAAGAGATGAATAACCTGGTACGGTAGGTCATCGCTTAGTATACGAGGAGGAGCAAGTTATCTGACTTGGATGAAAGCTCCAGCGAACTGGGTGACGAAGAGGAAGCTTCGGGGAACGTGAGGGTACTCTTGGTATCCCTCTGTGAGGTGGCGTGTGGTCCATGAAACCCGGCCTCACAGAGGTTAAGGTCTGCGGTAGAAGAGCCAAGAGTACGCTTTGGTTGTTATGCGAGCGACCTAAAGACTAGGATGGATTAGCGAGGAGTCGACGATACTTGATTTTGCCCCGGGATAGCATGTCGCCGACTACCTACCATCTTTAGTCAATCGTGTACGTACGGAAAGGCAGGGAACTCCCAAAAGACCATATACTAGCTATCAAGTTATGGATGCGGTTGGCTATCTGGAAGTGGGCATCGATGGGCCTTAGTGTAGTTCTCATACATGATTTTTCTTGGATTGCCTTTCAGTAGTTGAGGGAGGGGTCACGTGGGACCATAGCCACGGGTACAAAAACAGACCTTGATATCTGCATCAGCAGACGACTTAAAGCTCCCGACCGAGTTCCGTATTTCTTGATTTGCCCTGGCACGGAACTCGGATGGCACATTGAGGAACATGTGCATCTAGACATGGAAAACGATTCACGATACATACGTGGGATAAAGGGCGCGGTTGACGGGTGGCATAATCCCTAGTGGCCCTAGGTGGCTGAACCCAAACCGAGACACGGAAACGTTCATTAGGTAGCATAATCCCTAGTGGTCCTAGGTGGCATAAATCCTAAGTGGACACACGATAGTTCATGGTAAGGAAACATAACTAGATCGAGGGTAGCAGTCCAAAATAACTTCAAGGATAAAACGTTTACATGGGAAAGCCCGTATGGCCTACGGCAAAGGACTGAACTTATACATGGAAGGAAACATACGAGTTGGAAAAACCTACATATGTTATATATATTAGGGTGACATGGACCATTACATGACATTGGGCAAGGGACATTCATAGTTGACACATGACTCGGGTTGGGATACTAGTACGAGGGGTGCAGAGCAAATATACATGATACATACCTTAGGATGTTATACATGGTAGATACCTTGGGATAGTATACTTGATAAAAACCTGACGATGTGGTACCTTGATTTATCTTGACACCGTAGTTTATCATGACACACTCGTTTATCTTGGTACAATAGTTCATCCTGTTATTTTGGTTTAGCTTATCTATCTTGTCATCATACTTATGTTCATCTCAGTTCCTCATGCCAGTTAACTTTACTAGTTTATATACTGATAGTAGATAGGGCTTACCAGTCTTTATGACTGACCCTGTTTTCTTTCGCCTCTTGTCTTCCGTTTCCCCCCAGGTTACAGGGAGGAAATGCTATTGTTAGTTTGGACTTCTTCTGTTTGAAGGTCATCACGCATGGCTTGGACTTCTCTTGGCTATGGCTACTTTACTGTTTTACTTGGGGAATAATTTATGAAATGGCTTTATGCTTCTTTATTATTGCAAGACAGGTTTTGATGTATTTTGATGTAAAAGGCTTTAGACCTTATTTTACAAGGTAATGAAATTTGTTTTACTTCCGCTGTTATATATATATGTTCTGTCTTGTAATGTTTCTGTACATGTTTACCAATAATACCCCTCTAAAGCTAGTGCATTCCTTTGCGAGTGACCCTAGCGGAGGTGGGGTGTTACACACGTATTTGGAAATTGGATTTCCATCTGTGAACCGAGGCAAGGGATCGTCCTCAACCGATTCGAGACAATCTAGCCCATGCTCAGGCAAACGCGCAGGCAAGCCTTGGATCGTCAGGGACGGTCCACCGATGTGGATTATTATGCCTGAATAATACGTCTCTCCGCCCTATGGGGCGTAAATGAGCCAACAAATGACTCCATCGGACCAGGATCGTCCGATCAAATCGAGGTGCCTCGCAACAGCAACAACCACATAAGTCAAATTCGTTAGGGCGTGTAAAACCACTGACGCCACTTCTAGCTAGAAAGAAACGCATGTCCTCCCTGAGGTCCTTCTCACGTTTTTGGTTCACTACCAGGGTGTGAGGCTCGCGAATCAACGTTACACAAGGCTACGCCACACAGGCCATGCTTTGATCATCAACCACAAGACTTTGCTTTTCAACAGAAGCCTTGATCATTTGCCACTTAGGCATGCCACACAGGCAATTCACTCCATGTGTTTGATATCCATCAATATAAAACCCATGAGCTCGTACATCTCAGAGAAGGGCGTTAAGCAAGAGAATAAATTCTCCGCCGCCAAACAGATATATATTTAATAGAAATCAATCACATAGACTAAAGTCTAATGTCAGACACACAGTCCATTTACAAGTTTGTTCTGGGTCTGAATGAAACCGGAGGCACCTAGTACCCTGCATATCCATTGATCTCCAAGTACGACCAGATGATCACCAACTGATTCCCTCCTCTTGGGTGTACGGCCCAATCAAGATCATCAGTAATTATCCAAACGACGTGAAGACCTCCGGTCTTCAACCATCGTCTTCATCTTCAACTAATCGTCGTAACAGTTATCCAGAATGGGATAAACCCGGCCTTTCTGAATAACTCGCGTATATAATAAACAAGTGTTACACTAACACAACATACGCCTCATTCCAATTCATTAGTCACTAACCGTAAATTAATCAAGAGAATAATTCCCCAAATATTAACCCCGAAAGCCGAAACCAACATCAGATCAATACCCAGGAAACCGTTCTGCTTAGCTAACCTATAGTTAGTTTCTAAATTTCACATTCTTAGGGAAAGGTTCCCATTAATTTTATCAAAGATAAATTCCTTTAAATTTATTCTTTAATCTTCTTTTGAATATCAATTCAAACTAGTCGGGATTAGCGAACCTTACCGAAGTAATCATTTCTTTTAATTTCCCAATCCCAACCTATTCATCCCATGAAGTAAAACTGGTAATACTTCATATCTAACACCACGCTGTTATCGGTAAATTCAATTACCATTTCACGTTCAAATCTAATTAAAGATTTAACTATCTCCTAGAGTAAAACTGGTGATACTCCATTCTCGATCTTTTCAATCTAATTAAAGATTCATTAAAACTCCACTTAGTTTTAATCTGTGATTGGGTTAAAGAATCAGTGTCATTTAAAATATGGTTCATGATAAACCCAAAAATCACATCACATTTCAACCAGTCCTTAACGTAAATTAGCAAGTGAGCAATTCTCTAAGTACTAACCCCGAAGGCCAAAACCAACATCAGATCAATACCCCAAAAACAATTCAACTTAACTAATCTCCAGTTAGTTTCTGATTTTCTTAACTCCTTTGGGTGTAAGAACGGTATTATTGAAGATACCATTCACGACAACCCAAAATCACATTACATTAATTATCGGGTTAAAGAACAAGTGTTATTTAAAACACTGTTCACGATAAACCCAAAAATCAATACCAATTTAATTCCAATTAAATATTATTTAATTGGTACACTTCATTAAATCTAAATAAAAAGATTTAATCTTTTCCTCAACTGGGCTTAAGAACAGTGTTAATGAAGACACCGTTCACGACAAACGCAAATCTCATTTGATATTAAATACATGAATAGAAAATATATCGGCTTATATTCAATATCAAATTCTACGACAAACAAATATCGTATTGGAAATAATGATATAAATATACTTTCAAATTTCCATAAAAATATCTGTATAATCACGAAATCCAACATCGAAATATTCCAAAAACAATTTCGATTCAAATCCATTCCAATTCAATTATTGGAAATTCTGGTTACTTTTAAAACCATTTTCAAATTCAATTTATTTATTTAAAAATAAATAGAATTATAATTCTAGTTCAAAACTAGTTCATTTCGATAAAAATCTATTTTTATCTTTTCAAATATGGAGTTTTTCACCCCAATTCTTCACAAATCATTTCTTATGATTTTACACAAATTATTATTATTTTTAATAATTTTATCAAGGCCCGTATAGTCGATTTCCATCAATGGCCATCGAATTGCACTTACAGCGATCTTTTCCAAATTTGATTTGGACATAATTCCAAATCCAACCGTTAGATTTCTAATTTCTAATATTCGTTAGAAAGCTCTTTTCGATACAAACCCAATGGTCGGATCTCCTGCAATATTCATTTGAAGTCAATGGTCGAAATTCACGAACTACCGCAGCGCGGCGCGTTCTATTCAGGCCATTATATTATATATAATATATATAATATATACTTCATCGATTTCCTTTTTAAGACGTATTTTATAAATCGTTTTAAATTTGCTTTCAAAACGATTTCAACTTCCTTTTCAAATTCAAATCAAAATTGAATTTTCCAATATAAATTCGTTTTAAATTCATTTCAATTCTATTTCAATTCAAATCCATTTCAGTTCAATTTCAATACGTTTTAAATTCAATTTAAAACGATTTCAATTCTGTTTCAATCCAATTCGAATTTCAATTCTATTCAGTTTAATTCGAATTTCATTTCAATTCAATTCAATTTAATTCGAATTTCAATTCCTTTCAAAATATCAGATTTTGAAATCACTTTCGATATTCATTGCAAAATGAATAAAATCGATATAAATATCGTTCACGTCAAAATGGCGTCAATCTAATCAACACGGCTTCATATATTTCTATTTTCAAATATTCTATTTCAAATATTTCTTATTCAAATATTCTATTTCAAAACTGGAATGAGTCCCAATCAATTACCATATAATGTTAATTATATGGATTTTCTACCACACATATATAACAGCAACGATAAATCATCAACCATCATCCAAAGTGCGTTCTACACTGTATAAGCATCAAATATAAATATTTCACGCTTATAACAGTCTGTCAATCAATCGATCGACATATAACTAACTATTGGGATTAGTATATGTCATATATCACCCCAATACCCGTGTGGGGTTTTCAAATAATCAAACACAGATTTTATTTGTGCAGTTGGGCGATATGTAAAATTTATCATCCCAATCAATATCAGTCAAATGTGTGTATATAAACAAATCGTCTGATTTGTTTATATTTATTTCATTTCAATTACACGTTAAAATTTTTATTTTCAACTATAAAATATTTTAACTATATAAATATTTTATTTCATTTCACATCACATCACACAATCAACTACACATCAAAATCAAACAAACAAGCATACAAGCCGTCCATGGTCTGTGGACGACGGGTGTCCGGTGCTACTAAACACCGTCTGCATCCTAGTATATATTTTAACTAGAAAATCAAATTAAAAGCGAGAAGTTCTCACCGACTAACTAAACCAACGCCACGACTCTTCTTATGTAGAACATCTTCAACGTGCTCGCTCTTCATCACTTTCGTTGCCCGTATTCACTGCATATATAAAATCACATTTTTATATTGTTGCTATGTATATAAAAATCACATTTTTATATTGCTACTATATAGATAAAAATTCTATTTTTACAACGATGCTCATATAATAAAGATCACATTTTTATCACGCTATCCTCTATATAAAAATTATATTTTTATTTTTTTCCTTCATATATAAAGATCGAATTTTTTTACCATCGCTATAACAATCACATTTTCATTTCAACATATATATAGCAAAAATCAGATTTTTATTTCGCTACATATATAAAGATTACATTTTTACATTCTCTATTATATAATAATCATATTTTTAATATTTATACTTTATAAAAATCACATTTTTAATATTTTTATTTTATAAAAATCACATTTTTAATATTTCTATTTTATAAAAATCACATTTTTAACATTTCTACTTTATAATAATCACATCTCCTCTTTTACATCGCAAAAATATAATCTTTTACTCTATATATAAAAAAAATTAAATCGTTTATATAAAGAAAAATCAAATCTTTTATAGAAAGAAAAGTCAAATCTTTTATACAATAATATATAAATTTCAGTTTTTTTCCTATACATAAAATCAATCTTTAACAACGTTTTAATATATAGATAAAAAAAGGAACTAAAATAAATAAGTAAAACTTACTGCGTTGAAGGGGACAGAAGTGGTGGTCGTCGCCGGTGGTGGAGCAAGGGGGTGGCGCCTTAGGGTTTCTCGATTTGGGGTAAGTGGGGGGGGGGCGGTCGGCTTTCAATCGGAAGTGGAGAGAGGAGCGAACGGCAGGAGGAGAAGGGGAAACGAAGGGAGAGGGGGGAGGGGAGAACGACGACGGGTGGCGTTGGCGAAGGGTGGGGCAGGACGGCGTCGATCGCCTGGGGTAGGAGTAGTGACGCGTTTTTTTCCTTCTTATTTCGGTTTTGACTGTCAAGAAGAGGGAAAAGGGGGGGTTAAGGGAAAAAATATATATATTATTTAATTATTTAATTATTTCAAAAAGGTAACTTTTTATTTTGACCTCGAAACAAGACCCACTGCATGTCGTCCCTAGCTAATTACCTACATTCCGAACACAATGGGATATATATCGTGAGCCGATTCGATCGTTTCGATCAGTTTCCGTCAAAATCAAAATATAACTCTATATATTGAATTTGAATGCACATTTCAATCGACTAGGGCCACATACTAACTCGAAAAATTCCTGAAAAATATTTTCTAGCTTCGTATCGACAATACGGTCCTAACAAAACTAATTTCATCGAATTCTGAGATCGTTGGAAAAATGGCCATTTTCCAGTCGATTAAAATCAACTAAAACTGGTCAAACGCGTTTTCCTTTGCCACGCTCACATATTGATTCAAAAAATTATGAAATTTGAAATCTAGCAATATATTGACATCACGGATCTAACAAAAGTGGTTTCGTCAAAATCCGAGGTCCTTTGCAAAATGGCTATTTTTAATGGCCGAAATTCCATAGCGACTATTCCAAATTTTCAACTAGACATAACTTTTTATCCCCGCTATGAAATTTCAATTTTTCTGATTCGTTGGAAAGATATTCTCAATTAGATTCAAATATTTTTGGTTTCACTAAAATCCGGTTTATTTCGAATCTTGTACATTCATTTGAAGTTTGAAATCGAATTATCGAACTACCGCGCCATTTTCAATTCCATTTATATATATAACAAATATTTATATTCACACGACGACCTATATAAATATATTCATTAAAATTCCATTCAAAATAAATTTCTCGTCGTTATTATTTAAAATAATTAATTTTAAATAATCAAAATTCACTAAAATTGCCAAAATAAAATTTTTAAATTGGCTCAGATTTCCGGGTTATTACACAACCATTTTCACTATTTAAATACTTAAATAAATTAATTATATATCGCTAAAAATATGGGTCCTTACAAATGCGATGATTTTCGAAATCTAATTTTCAAAATTTTAAAAATAAAGCTTATAAATCAATTTAATAATTTTACTGAGTTTATTTTAAGTCAAATAAAATAGAAAAACTAATTTTAAAATTATTCTCAAATCCTATTTAGCAAAAATGTCCAATTTCTATTCGCTTATTCATTAAAATAGCTTAAATTAAAATTTTAAATTGGTTCAGAAATTCTAGGTTGTTACAATCTCTTCCACTTAAATACTTTTTGTCCTCGAAAAGGAACAGAGCTGAAAGTTGTTTAACTAACCAATTCAACTTACATTCTTTTATTGGTTTTAATAATTTTATTAGTTCAATTAATAATCACACAACACAATCATCAATCATCAATCAATTAGTTGATTAGCTTTTCAAATATATATAACTTTTTTATATTCAAAAATCATGTTTTCTAAGATCGGATTATATACATAATCATAAATACATTAATTATAACTTGTCACTCTCGACTCATTCTAGGGCATTTCTAACCCCAACTCTAACGAGTTTTTCTCATTCTAGGATACTAATGATCCTATCTCTAATGAGTATTCTTTTATAGGATATTTCTAATCCTACCTCTAATGAGTCTTTTGTTCAGTTCCAACGAGTTGTACCCCAAAGATTTGAGTTAACTAAAAGCTCTAATACCATATGTAACGATACAACGAAATCCGATAGGCTTTGCGATCATCCCTTCTTCCCCCAGTACAATAGGTAATACTTGCTGTGGCTTACCGTGGTACCTCAGACACCTTGTTTTACGGCCACCCTTTCGAGCATCCAGGCCACAGCCTAACCAACCCCCAAAAGGGACATGTAGGGGTAAGAGTCTCAGGTTCGCCACCTAACACAAAGCGAGAACCCTCTATAATGCTGCATACTATTACCAGGCATGCCAAACAAGAACTGGTATGAGAAATCTTTACTTAACTTATCTAATAATAAGGAAAATCATAGGACCACGCCACTAATGCGGAACTGGTTTACTCCATTGGATTACCAGTGCATAAATTAAATAAATCTTTTAAAAACAACACAATGCTTTTTAGGAAAATGAAACCATTATAAGACTCAAGTCCCATCACACAGTGCAACACAAAGCAGATGATAAAGTTTTACCTTATAATGGCAAAAAATGCTTGATACATATAAATCAAAAATCATTTGATATTATTATTAGTGTCTAGTCAATTTATAACACTTTTCAATATAAATGTATCAGTCCTAGACGGTATAGTACCCCATCCTACTATGTTGCCATATATAGGTTTACAATCAAATCTGTAATGTCGTATTGGAAATTGGGTTTCCATCACGAGTCAAGGCAAGGGATGGTCTCCTTACCGATTCGAGTCACCTCTAGCGAAATGACTCAGGGCTCGGACGCTAGCGAACCCTTGGATTCTCCAAGGCCAGTCCACACATACTTTACTGGATTATTTATTCCTGAACACACGTTTCCCGGTCCTATCAGACCTATCACTTGGCCAGTAGTGACCAATAAATCGAGGTACCTCACAATCCATCATCCACATAAGTAAAAATGTCTGGGCTCCATACCATGACACCACTCCTAGCTAGAAAGAAACTCATGCACTCCTTGGGTCCCTTACCCCGTTTCTGACACATACCGTGGTGTGAGGCTTGTGAATTAACGTTATACACAAAGCTACGCTAATTAAAGTTGTGCTTTGATCATCAACCATAAGGCTATGCTTTTCAACAAAAGCCTTGATCAATTGCATCTTAGCATGCCACATTGACAATCCATGCCATGCGACTAATATATAACCTCTAATCTCGTACGTCTCAGAGAAGGGTGTTAAGCAAGAGAATAAATTCTCTACCACTAAAAAGATATATATTTAATAGAAATCAATCAGCATAGAATAAAATCCCATGTCAGACACACATCCATTTACAATTCTGTTATGGGTCTGAATGAAACCGGAGACACCTTATTCCTCGTTCCATATGTCCAATACGGAAGAGAGGTTATTGCATATCCGGACAATCAACATGTACGTCCGGACAACTACCACTTTAACCCTTTCCTGAGAGCTAACCAATTCAGGGCATCAGTAGTCATCCATTCGATGTGAAGATCGCCAGTCTTCAGCCACCATCTTCAATGTCTTCGACTTTTATTCGTCGTATAATTATTTGAAATAAGATTTAAGTTGGCCTTTCCAAATTATCCTCGAATATATATAATTCAAATCATTTTGTTCTTTGGTTAAATTTAATTCAATTCTACAGATTAATGCTAAATAAATCTAACCATCCATATTACTTTATAAACCAAGAGAAATTGGTTGATTCCACTCCATATCGTTCATAGTATTTTGTAACGATTTATAATTATTTTTATTTATATAAAAATAGCCCATTTTATTCGAACGATGCTTCAGGTCATTATGTGGCCCTAGCGCTGTTTTTATCCAAATTTAAATTACACATTTCTCGAAATCTAACCATTGGATCTTAACAAATTTAATATCGTTGGAAAGATCTTTCTCAAAGCGAACCCAGCGGTTCCCATTTTGGGAAAATCCGACATTCGGATCTCTTGGTATAATTATTTAAAGTTATGATTCCAAAACACGAACTACCGCACGCGATTCATTTTATTTTAATTCATATATATATATATATAATTCATTCGACGGTTTCAACACCATTTATTACATTACATGGAAATTTTGTACAATTCATATTTATGTTAAAAAATATATTTTTGACATACAAACATATATTTCAACACCTGATTATTTAATTCACTTCATTAACATGTTGAAAATAATATTTTTATCTAACATAAACTTATTTCAACAAATGATTATTTTTATAACTTTATTAACATGTTAAAGATGATATTTTTATCTAACATAAACATATTTTAACATATGATTCTTTTATTCTAAACTAGCATGTTAAAAAATGACATTTTTATCCAATGAAACATATATTAACATATGATTCTTTTATTTTAACATAACATGTTAAAAATGACATTTTTATTCTTAACTAAAATGTTAAAGATGACAGTTTTATCTAACAAAAATATATTTTAACATATGCTCAATAACATGTTAAAGATGACATGCTTATCTAACAAAACATATTTTAACATATAAATCTTTTTATTCTAACTAACATGTTAAGGATGATAGGTTTATCTAAGGAAACATACATTAACATATGAATCTTTTTATTCTTACTGACATGTTGAAGATGACATGTTTATCTAACGAAACATTATATTAACATATGAATCTTTTTATTCTAACTAACATGTTAGGGATGACATGTTTATCTAACGAAAACATATATTAACATATGAATCATTTTATTCTAACTAACATGTTAGGGATGACATGTTTATCTAACGAAAACATATATTAACATATGAATCTTTTATTGGTTTAGGCCTACAATAAAAAATGTAATTTTTTTTGTCAAAACATTTTTATTGTTAAAACATTTTTGATCTGACAATAACTATTATAACATAATGACATTTTGTCTAACAAAGTATGTTTTAACATAATGACATTTTTATCTAACACTACACACTACAACAAATTGACCATATTACAACGGTGGAAAACAGTTGTAACAGACTTTTTACAACGGTGGAGCCACCGTCATCTATTAAGAAGTTGTAATAGACTAAAATCTTTTACAACTTTTTTGCATTGTTGCATTACCGTCGTAAAATGTATATTTTACAACAGTTTTCCACCGTTGTAATAAACATTATTACAACTATTTATAACTGTTGTAATATATTTTGTTAAAAGTATTTATTTAAAATTGTAATAAATGAACAAATTATATACATATTACTAATAAAAGAATTCATTTAAGAACATATTATCTACAAAACTAAAGATGTAGAACAAACTTAAAACATAAAACAAAACAACATATTAGAATTTTCAAACTCTCCATCGTTTTTTTATAAATCATACAAGTATCTCATGTACATAAAGCAACTACAAAATCCATTATCCAAGACTCCAAAATCCAAATGACTTGGAAGTCATCTTTAATAAATAAACATCACTAGGTGTAACAACCCGAAAATCTGGGCCAATTTAAAATTTTTATTTTGGCAATTTTAGCGAATTTTGAACATTTAAAATGAATTATTTTAAATAATATCGACGAGAAATTTATTTCGAATAGATTAGAACGTATATATTATATACGTCGTCGGTAGAATAAAATAATTATATATAATTATAAATAGAATTGAAAATGGCGCGGTAGTTCGATAATTCGATTTCAAACTTCAATTGAATGTACCGGGTGCAAAACAATCCAGATTTTAGTGAAACCAAAAATAATAGGATCTAATTAAGAATATCTTTCCCACGAATCCGGAAAATCAAAATTTCATAGCGGGAATCAAAAGATACGTCGAGTTGAAAATTCAGAATAGTCGCTATGGAATTCAGGCCCTTAAAAATAGCCATTTTGCAAACGACCTCAGATTTCGACGAAACCACTTTTGTTGGGTCCGTGATGTCAAGTTATTGCTAGGTTTCAAATTTCATAATTTTTTGAATCAATATGTGAGCGTGGCAAAGGAAAACGCGTTTGACCAGTTTTAGTTGATTTTAATCGACTGGAAATTGGCCATTTTTCAAACGGTCTCAGAATTCGATGAAATTAGTTTTGTTAGGACCGTATCGTTAATACGAAGCTAGAAAATATTTTTTGGGAATTTTTAGAGTTAGTTTGTGACCCCGGTAAATGGAAATGCGCGTTCGAATTCAATATACAGAGTTATATGTTGATTTTAACGGAAACTGATCGAAACGATCGAATCAACCTACGATACATATCCCATTGTGTTCGGACAGGGGGGTAATTAGCTATGGATGACAGGCGGTGGGCCTCGTTTAGAGGTCGAAAATAAAAGTTGCTTTTTGGGAGATAATTAAATAAAATAATTAAACCTCTCCCTCTCTCCTCTCCTTATCTTCTCTCTGCCCCCCCTTTCGAATTCAATTCAGAAAAGAAAAAAAAAGAAAAAAAAATGATGGAAACCAATCGTCGATCCACCCTCCACCGCCGCCCAGGGGCGCGCGCCACCGCACGCCACCATATCCCCCTCCCCTCTGCTGCGCCTCCTTCTTCTCCTCCTTCCCCTCCTAAAAACCGCACCCCTCTCTCTCGAAATCCCCAAACACCTCGCCGCCCCCCCTTCAAAGCTCCTTCGCCCAGCACCCTCCTCTGCGTCGAGCCCCACACCTCCGCTTAGATCCGAGCCTAAAACCCGACGCCTCTTCCTCCTTATCTCAGAACGCACGAAGCCCTAGGGGCTGAGCTCTGTTCGGCATCAACCAGAAAGCAACAGTGAGTTATTTTTATTTAATTTATTTGATTGGAAGTAAATGAATTTTAATATATATTAGAATTGTTTTTTTTAAATCAGTTTTTAAATAAATACATAGCATATGAAATCAGTTTTTATATAGCATAAAAAGGGGTTTATATTTTATAAAGGTATGATTTTTATAGTGAAAAACCGAAGAGCAATGATTTTTGTTTAGGAAAGGTAGTGGCTGAGAATAGAAAGATCGTATTTTTAAATATAGAAAGGTCGGATTTTTATTGTTGAAATGGCGAAAAAAATATATAATCTTCATATGATTTAGAAGAATAAAAATATGATTTTGTATAATGTAGAGTAATAAAGATGGGATCTTTATAGTAGTAGCAATGTAAATATATGATTTTTATAGTATGGAAAGTATAAAAATACGATTTTTATATTATATAGATAGTTGAAATATCATCCTTATAGATATAGCGAAATTGAAATATTTATTTTTGAAAAGGCGAAACATTTATTTTTGAAAAGGCGAAATATTTATTTTTGAAAAGGCGAAATCTTTATGTAGAGAATAGTGTGATAAAAATATAATCTTTATTATATGAACACCATTGAATAAAAATAGAATTTTTATCTATATAGTAGCGGTGTGAAAATAGAATTTTTATCCATATAGTGAAGTAAAAATACGATTTTTATATATTGAATAGCGAAGTAAAAATACGATTTTTATATATTGAATAGCGAAGTAAAAATACGATTTTTTATATATTGAATAGCGAAGTAAAAATTCGATTTGTACACATTGAATAGTAAAGTAAAAATGTGATTTTTATATATGTAGTGGCTACGGGCAACGAAAGTGACAAAAAGGCGAGAACGATGAAGATTTCTCTAAATGAAGTGTCGTGGAGTTGGGATAGCTATCGGTGAGAACTTCTCACTCAAAATTTCTTTTTTCTAGTTATATATATATATATATATATATATATATATATATATATATATATTAGGATGCAGACGGTGCTTAGCAGCACCCGACACCCGTCATCCACAGACCATGGATGGCTTGTTTGTTTGATTGATATGTGGTGAAAATTTGTTTGTGTTGTTGATGTGAAATCATTAATAAAATATTCTTGTGTTGAAAGGAAATAAAATATTTATATAGTTAAAAATATTTTATCGTTAAAAATATAATTTTTAACGCGAAAGTGAATAAATAAATATTTATAAACAAATCTGCCGATTTGTTTATATACACTGATTTGACTGATATTGATTGGGATGATAAATTTTACACATCGCCCAACGGAACGAATAAAAATATGTGTTTGTTGATTTGAAACCCCACACGGGTGTTGGGATGATATTTGGCATACACTAATCCCAATTATTTCATTGTATGTCGATCGATTGGTCAACAGACTGTGTAAGCGTTGATTATTTATATTTGATGCTTATGCAGTTGTGTGGTGCACTTTGGATGATGGTTTATTGTTTATCGTTGCTATTATATACATGTGTTGTATGGAATCCATATAATTAACGTTATATGGTAATTGATTGGGCCTCATACCAATCGGGAAAATAATGAATATTATAAAAAGAAAATTCATGTGTTGAAACTATTTATGTGTTGAGTAAAATATTTTAATAATAAAATTTACATCTTCATCATATTTAAAATTAGAACTACTTCACGGTGGAGACTGATTTAGAAATCAAACGATAGATACCATAATTTTATAAAATATTTTACATAACAAAAATAGTGATGTGTGGACAGTACTCATGTGTTGAGATTAGTCGTGTATTGAAAGAAATATAGATTCATGTGTTGAATGGAATATATATATTCATTTTTTGAATAGAATAACGAATTTATTGAAATATATAAAGCCGTGTTGATTAGAGTTGCGCTATTTTGACGTGAATGATATTTATATCAATTTTATTCGTTTTACAATGAATATTGAAAAGTGATTTCAAAATTTAATATTTTGAAATGAAATTCAAATTAAATTAGATTAAAATTCAAATTGAAATTTTATTGAATCAATTTGAAATGAATTCGAATCGAATAGAAAATGAATTCGATTCGAATTGAATAGAAAGTGAATTTGAATTCAAATTGAATAGAAAGTGAATTTGAATTCGAATTAAATAGAAATGAATTCAAATTGAATTAAATTGAAATTGAATTAAAAACGAATTGAAATCATTTTGAATGAAATTTAAAACGAACTGAAATTGAATTGAAATTAATTTAAAATGAATTCGAATTGAATTAAATAGAAGGTAAATTCAAATTGAATTGAATTGAAACGAATTAGAATTTGAATTGAAATGAAACGAATTTGAATTCGAATTAAATAAAATTGAAATGAATTCAAATTGAATTGAAATCAAATCGATTTGAAATTGAAGATGAAGTTGAAATTGTTTTTGAAACGAATTTAGAACTATTTATAAAATTCGTTTTAAAAAGGAAATCGACGAAATATATATAATATATATATAATGGCCTGAATAGAATGCGCCGCGCTGCGGCAGTTCGTGAATTTCAACCAATAACTTCGAATTGACGTTGCGGGAGATCCGACCGTCGTATTCTTCTAAAACCGGAACCATTGGGTTCGTATCGAAAAGAGCTTTCCAATGAATATTAGAAATTTGAAATCTAACAGTTGGATTTGGAATTATGTCCAAATCAAATTTGGAAAAGGTCGGTGTAAGTGCAGTTTGATGGCCGTTGATGGAAATCGACTGTACGGGCCTTGTTAAAATTATTAAAAATATCTATAATTTGTGTAAAATCATAAGAAATGATTTGGGAAAAATTGGGCTGAAAAATTCCACATTTGAAATGATAAAAATAGATTTTTATCAAAATGAACTAGTTTTGAACTAGAATTAAAATCAATTTATTTTTGAAATAAATAAATTGAATTTGAAAGTGATTTTAAAAATAATAATCAATATTCCCCATAACGTGGATTGGACTAGAGTTGAATCGAAATTATCTTCGGAATATTTCGATGTTGGATTTCGTGACTATACAGATATTATTATGGGAATTTGAAAGATATATTTAATATCGTTATTTCCAATACGATATTTGTCGGTTTCAGAATTTGATATTGAATATAAGCCGGTATATTTTCTATTCAGAGCCTTGTATTTAACATCAAATGTGATTTGGGTTTATCGTGAATCGTGTTTTGGATGACATTGGTTCTTTAACCCAGTTAAAGGCAAGATGTTGATTTTTGAAAGGATTAAAACTAAGTGGAGTTTTAATGAATCGTTAATTAGATTAAAATGTGAATTGATAATTTAAATTATCAAATCTGAAAAGTGATCGAGGGTGGAGTACCACCAGTTTTGCTCCAAAGCGATAGTTAAATCTTTAATTAGATTTGAACGTGAAATGGTAATTAATTTTACCGATAACACCGTGGTGTTAGGTATGGAGTATTACCAGTTTTTCTACATGGGATGAATAGGTTGGGATTGGGAAATAAAATAAATAATTACTTCAGTGTGGTTCGTTAATCCCGATTAGTTTGAAATGATATCCAAAGGAAGATTAAAGAATAAATTTAGAGGAATTTATCTTGGATAAAATTAATGGGAACCTTTCCCTAAGAATGTGATTTTGTGAATAAAAGAATATTCTGAATTGGAATGAGGTCTTTGTTGTGTTTGTGTAACATTCGTTTTATTATATACGTAGGTTATTCAGAAAGGCCGGGTTTATACCCATTCTGAATAACCGATTCGACGAGATGTCGAAGATGAAGACGGTGGTTGAAGACCAGAAGTCTTCACATCGTTTGGGTGATTGCTGATGATCTCGATTGGGCTGTACACCCAAGAGGAGGGAAATAGTTGGTGATCGTCCAGACGTGCTTGGAGATCGATGGATATGCGAGGAAAGTGCCTCTAGGTTCGTTCAGACCCAGAACGAACTTATAGATGGATTGTGTGTCTGACATTGGATTTTATTCTGTGTTGATTGATCTCTATTAAATATACATCTGTTTGGCGGCGGAGAATTTATTCTCTTGCTTAACTCCCTTCTCTGAGACGTATGAGCTCATAGGTTGTATATCGATGGACATCAGTCGCACGGAGTGAATTGCCAGTGTGGCACGCGTAAGTGGAAATTGATCAAGGCTTATGTTGAAAAGCAAAGTCTTGTGGTTGATGATCAAAGCACGGCCTGTGTGGCGTAGCTTTGTGTATAGCGTGAATTCGCGAGCCTCACACCACTGTATGAGTCAAAAACGGGATAGTGACTGCAGGGAGAGCATGACATTTCTTTCTAGCTAAGGTGGTGTCAGTGACCTACCAGCCCTGACATTTATATACTTTTCACCTGTGTGGTTGTTGGATACGAGGCGCCTCAGATATAGGTCTGTAAAGACAGGGAAACGTGTGTTCAGGAATTGCCAATCCTCAAAAGTAAGAGAGGACCGGCCCTGAAGATCCAAGGATCATAGTGGGGTCCTGAGACATTTGCTAGAGTGTCTCGAATCGGAGAGGAGCTTGCCCCTTGCCTCGGCTCATGACGGAAATCCAATTTCCAATACGTGATATTGCGGTTTTAATTGTAGAACTAGTATGGTGACATGATAGATGGTACCCATGCCGCCTATGATTGATATTTATGATCTGAATTGTTTTGATATTATACACTTATAATAGTATCAAATGATTTGTTTTAAACGTACCAAGCATGTTTGGCTATTATAAGGGAAAACCCTATCCTCCGGCTTGCGTTGCATTGTGTGATGGTACCTGGGTCTTATAATAGCTTCATTTTTCCAAAGAGCATTGCGCTGTTTTGTTATATGCACTAGTATTCTTGGGAGGAAACCCGTTCCGTGTTATACGGCGTGGTCCCTTAAATTACTCTCTTTTAAAGTAAAGTTTTAAATAACTGTTTTAGTTCTCACACCAGTCCCATGACTGACCTGGAGTTTATTGTTTTAACCTAAACTCCGAATGCCCCTATTTTTGACACGGGCAGCTAGTAGTTTTGGGTTTGCAGATTTATATTCATAGGATCCTGGTTTACAGCTGGAACTATATACGGAAAGCTCGGTATCTGTGTATTCCTTCTAGTTGTGTTTTGTATTATTTTTCCGCTGCCGTAATGTATTTAAATATCTGATAATTGTCAAATGTGTATTATTTATTCATACTCTGTATATTCTTGTATTCTGATGGAATTGTTGTAATAAGCAATGAATGTTCTTCCGTCTGCGTTCTATTTTGTCTTGTCCTCAACGCCATCCGTGCTTTCCTTCACGGGGAAGTTCGGGTCGTGTCAGTTTGGTATCAGAGCTTTGGTTTACAGAGCTCGAGAACAAGACACATTAGAACCATACGAAAGAATTCATCAGATATTGGATTAGTAATATCCAATTAGAATGACTCGTTAGAGATAGGATCAGTAGTATCCTAGAACGAGTGTGAAGAGTATATTTTTCAAATGAAAACAATATTGTTTTAAAAATTTAAATCGTTTTATACGTATTTGAATATTTATTTATATTGAATTTGGACAATCTAGTATATGATTATTTTGCATATACGCATCATGAACGTATATTCGAAGTTTTAATATACTGGATAGATATAGAATCACGCTCTAGTCGCCCGGAGATGATGTTGATAATGACCATCGCATCATCAATATTTATGTTTGTGTTTCGAAGGTGTGATTTCTATATATTTCCATTAGATTGGTGTGAGAACCAAAACTAATATAGCTAGAATACATTGTTGTGATTTGGCATCAAAAACATTATTTTCTGTATATGTAGCAAAATTATGAATTTGAAACGTTAATTCACTAATTGATTGATGGTTGTGTTGTTTGATTATTGTTTGCCTAATTGAATTTTGAACCATTATGCCAAATTGAACCTAACATTGAACTGTATTGAAAATTGGTTGCATTAGCTTGCATATACATGTACTTACATTGAACAGGTCATAGCAAGGAGGCTAGAGCAGAGAATAAAATTTGTTTGCCCGACAAATAGGTACATGTTTACTATAATTTACTGTTTTGTTTGGGTGATGATGATTTTATGAGCCTATTGGCTCGCCGCTTGGCTTTTTCTTTTTCTTTTTGAGATCAGAAGGCCTGTATGACAATATCGGGATTTTCCCATGGCTCCCGGTGCAGGGGAGGTTATGGCGAAATTTTTCGAAAATTTAGGGTGTTAGCCAAATTTTTGAAGAATTTGAAAATTCTCAGAGACTGAAAAGTTGGAGAATGGAAGCCAGATCGAACGTAGAGTTGATTGATCAAACCACTTTCGACTTTGTTCCTTTTCGGGGACGAAAAGTTTTAAGTGGGAGAGATTGTAACAACCCGAAAATCTGGGCCAGTTTAAAATTTTTATTTTGGCAATTTTAGCAAATTTTGAACATTTAAAATGAATCATTTTAAATAATATCGACGAGAAATTTATTTTGAATAGATTAGAACGTATATATTATATACATCGTCGTTAGAATATAATAATTAAATATAATTATAAATAGAATTGAAAATGGCGCGGTAGTTCGATAATTCGATTTCAAACTTCAATTGAATGTACCGGGTGCAAAACAATCCGGATTTTAGTGAAACCAAAAATAATAGGATCTAATTAAGAATATCTTTCCCACGAATCCGGAAAATCAAAATTTCATAGCGGGAATCAAAAGATACGTCGAGTTGAAAATTCAGAATAGTCGCTATGGAATTCAGGCCCTTAAAAATAGCCATTTTGCAAACGACCTCGGATTTCAACGAAACCACTTTTGTTGGGTCCGTGATGTCAAGTTATTGCTAGGTTTCAAATTTCATAATTTTTTGAATCAATATGTGAGCGTGGCAAAGGAAAACGCGTTTGACCAGTTTTAGTTGATTTTAATCGACTGGAAATTGGCCATTTTTCAAACGGTCTCAGAATTCGACGAAATTAGTTTTGTTAGGACCGTATCGTCGATACGAAGCTAGAAAATATTTTTCGGGAATTTTTAGAGTTAGCCGGTAAATGGAAATGCGCGTTCAAATTCAATATATAGAGTTATATGTTGATTTTAACGGAAACTGATCGAAACGATCGAATCAACCTACGATACATATCCCATTGTGTTCGGAATGGGGGTAATTATCTATGCACGACAGACGGTGGGCCTCGTTTAGAGGTCGAAAATAAAAGTTGCTTTTTGGGAGATAATTAAATAAAATAATTAAACCTCTCCCTCTCTCCTCTCCTTATCTTCTCTCTGCCCCCCCCCCCCCCGTTCGAATTCATTTCAGAAAAGAAAAAAAAGAAAAAAAACGATGGAAACCCATCGTCGATCCACCCTCCACCGCCGCCCAGGGACGCGCGCCACCGCACGCCACCATCTCCCCCTCCCTTCCGCTGCGCCTCCTTCTTCTCCTCCTTCCATTCCTAAAAACCGCACCCCTCTCTCTCTCGAAATCCCCAAACACCTCGCCGCCCCCCTTCGAAGCTCCTCCGCCCAGCACCCTCCTCCGCGTCGAGCCCCACACCTCCGCTCAGATCCGAGCCTTAAACCCGACGCCTCTTCCTCCTTATCTCAAAACGCACGAAGCCCTAGGGGCTGAGCTCCGTTCGGCGTCAACCAGAAAGCAACAATGAGTTATTTTTATTTAATTTATTTGATTGGAAGTAAATGAATTTTAATATATATTAGAATTGTTTTTTTTTTAATCAGTTTTTAAATAAATACATAGCATATGAAATCAGTTTTTATATAGCATAAAAAGGGGTTTATATTTTATAAAGGTATGATTTTTATAGTGAAAAAGCGAAGAGCTATGATTTTTGTTTAGGAAAGGTAGTGGTTGAGAATCGAAAGATCGTATTTATAAATATAGAAAGGTCGGATTTTTATTGTTGAAATGGCGAAAAAAAATATAATCTTCATATGATTTAGAAGAATAAAAATATGATTTTGTATAATGCAGAGTAATAAAGATGTGATCTTTATAGTAGTAGCAATGTAAATATATGATTTTTATAGTATGGAAAGTATAAAAATGCGATTTTTATATTATATAGATAGTTGAAATATCATCCTTATAGATATAGCAAAATTGAAATATTTATTTTTGAAAAGGCGAAATCTTTATTTTTGAAAAGGCGAAATCTTTATGTAGAGAATAGTGTGATAAAAATATAGTCTTTATTATATGAACACCGTTGAATAAAAATAGAATTTTTATCTATATAGTAGCGGTGTGGAAATAGAATTTTTATCCATATAGCGAAGTAAAAATACGATTTTTATATATTGAATAGCGAAGTAAAAATACAATTTTTATATATTGAATAGCGTAGTAAAAATATGATTTTTTATATATTGAATAGCGAAGTAAAAATTCGATTTGTATACATTGAATAGTAAAGTAAAAATGTGATTTTTATATATGTAGTGGCTACGGGCAACGAAAGTGACAAAAAGGCGAGAACGATGAAGATTTCTCTAAATGAAGTGTCGTGGAGTTGGGATAGCTATCGGTGAGAACTTCTCACTCAAAATTTCTTTTTTCTAGTTATATAAATATATACTAGGATGCAGACGGTGCTTAGCAGCACCCGACACCCGTCATCCACAGACCATGGATGGCTTGTTTGTTTGATTGATATGTGGTGAAAATTTGTTTGTGTTGTTGATGTGAAATCGATAATAAAATATTCTTGTGTTGAAAGGAAATAAAATATTTATATAGTTAAAAATATTTTATCGTTAAAAATATAATTTTTAACGCGAAAGTGAATAAATAAATATTTATAAACAAATCGGCCGATTTGTTTATATACACTGATTTGACTGATATTGATTGGGATGATAAATTTTACACATCGCCCAACGGCACGAATAAAAATATGTGTTTGTTGATTTGAAACCCCACACGGGTGTTGGGATGATATTTGGCATACAATAATCCCAATTATTTCATTGTATGTCGATCGATTGGTCGATAGACTGTGTAAGCGTTGATTATTTATATTTGATGCTTATGCAGTTGTGTGGTGCACTTTGGATGATGGTTGATTGTTTATCGTTGCTATTATATACATGTGTTGTATTGAATCCATATAATTAACGTTATATCGTAATTGATTGGGCCTCATTCCAATCGGGAAAATAATGAATATTATAAAAAGAAAATTCATGTGTTGAAACTATTTATGTGTTGAGTAAAATATTTTAATAATAAAATTTACATCTTCATCATATTTAAAATTAGAACTACTTCACGGTGGAGTCTGATTTAAAAATCAAACGATAGATACCATAATTTAATAAAATATTTTACATAACAAAAATAGTGATGTGTGGACAGTACTCATGTGTTGAGATTAGTCGTGTGTTGAAAGAAATATAGATTCATGTGTTGAATGGAATATATATATATTCATTTGTTGAATAGAATAACGAATTTATTGAAATATATAAAGCCGTGTTGATTAGAGTTGTTCTATTTTGACGTGAACGATATTTATATCGATTTTATTCGTTTTACAATGAATATTGAAAAGTGATTTCAAAATTTAATATTTTGAAATGAAATTCAAATTAAATTAGATTAAAATTCAAATTGAAATTTTATTGAATCAATTTGAAATGAATTCGAATCGAATAGAAAATGAATTCGATTCGAATTGAATAGAAAGTGAATTTGAATTCAAACTGAATAGAAAGTGAATTTGAATTCGAATTAAATAGAAATGAATTCAAATTGAATTAAATTGAATTAAATTGAAATTGAATTAAAAACGAATTGAAATCATTTTGAATGAAATTTAAAATGAACTGAAATTGAATTGAAATCAATTTAAAATGAATTCAAATTGAATTAAATAGAAGGTAAATTCAAATTGAATTGAATTGAAACGAATTAGAATTTGAATTGAATTGAAACGAATTTGAATTCGAATTAAATAAAATTGAAATGAATTCAAATTGAATTGAAATCAAATCGATTTGAAATTGAAGATGAAGTTGAAATTGTTTTTGAAACGAATTTAGAACTATTTATAAAATTCGTTTTAAAAAGGAAATCGACGAAATATATATAATATATATATTATATATATATATATATAATGGCCTGAATAGAACGCACCGCGCCGCGGCAGTTCGTGAATTTCAACCATTAACTTCAAATTGACTTTGCGGGAGATCCGACCGTCGGATTCTCCTAAAACCGGAACCATTAGGTTCGTATCGAAAAGAGCTTTCCAATTAATATTAGAAATTTGAAATCTACCGGTTGGATTTGGAATTATGTCCAAATCAAATTTGGAAAAGGTCGGTGTAAGTGCATGTAACGACCCGTGTTTTTCGACCATTTGAATATGAATATTTAAATTAGTTTTAAAAATTATATTGGAAATATTAATGGAATTTAATATTTAATTCGTTATTAAAAACGAAGTTGAACGTTATAATTTATATATAATATAAAATCGAGCCTGAAATGGCGCTGTAGTTCGCAATATAGAGTTTTGAACTTCAACTGAGAATACAGAATTAGATTTAAGTCGGATTTCTGTAAAACAAGACACGTTGGGACCGTATTGACGATAATTTTCATATGAAAGAGAAAAATCTAGATTTCGTGTTATAGTTTGATAGTTATGGCCAAATCAAATTTTGAAATAGTCGCTATGGAAAATCGTTATTAAATTATAGGCCTTTAAAATGGCCGTTTTGCAAACGAACTCAGATTTCGATGAAATCAGTTTCATTAGAACTGTATCGCTAAATTATTGTACGGTGGTGAATTACGTGGAAAACCGATATCGTATGTGACCACGGTAGCCGTAAACGCTCGTTCAAATTCTACAACGTGTATTTAAATGAGTAAATGGATATTTGAAGGTAACTGGAGCAGATGATCGAATTAGGCCACGAAACCAGTTCCGTTGAGTTCGTATCGTCGATTAGAGTCAGGATATGTATATAGTTTGTTATTTTTAGAGATCGAGAAATTTGGCGTTAAAAAGGGTAGGGCGGTTCGAGGTAAAAATAGCCTACCGGGGCAATAGTCTCAGAATGCGACGAAATTAGTGTCGTTGGGTCCGTATCGAAAAGTTATTATCAATGTTCGCAGTTTCAAGTTGATTTGATTTATCTAGTGACCGTGGAAAAATTAAATGCGTGTTCATTTCCGGTTTCATAAAGGAAATTTTTTCATACGACCTCGGATTTCGACGAAACTTGTCCCATTGGATCCGAAATATCTTTTTACACTAAGAATAGCCTTTTTATCAGTAAACAGAAATTTCATATAGTGGTTTTTAACAAGATTTCTCCACAACGAAGTTTCACACGTTAAGATATTATATTAAACTATCCCACCACTTTTCTTCTTGGCTTGCGTTCCCTTTCTCTTTTGATTTCTTGCCTCTCAGACTCCTTACGTCCCAAGACTACGCTGCCTTGCGTCCCAAACTTATATTTACTTGCCACCCAAACTTCTCTACCGTGCTCCCCACGTAACCGTAGGCACCACGTTTCTCTTCCTATATAAACCATCCATACCCTAACCACATTTCGTTCGTTGGTAATTTATTCCGCCGCCACACCATATATTTCAACGACCAATACTTCACAAATATCTCCTTTAAATCCTCTTAATCCACTAAGTAAATCCCTGAACTTCCTTCCACATTAATGCTCAGCTACGTGAGATCTTCAATGTCAACGGTTGAGATGGATTATCTCGTACTGGAGTGGCCGGTATTTCCTAGCGTTGGTGACGCGTTTCGAGATGAACTGGGTGCGACTGGGTACGTCGAACGGGGAGGCACAGGGCACAGGGGTGGAGTGGACCACGGCGAGCCTGCTGGTGATCTTAGATCTGAGGACGGCGGTGTGTGAAGGTCGCGGCAGGTGGTTGAAAGGTTTCGAACAAGGCATGAGGTCGGCCGATCAGTTTAAACGTAAAGCAAGTTATATTGGAGAAAATCGTATGAAGGGATGAAGAAGGGTCAACCTAAAAAGCTTTATATGTAATAATCGGCCACTGTTTATACATCTTAAAACGTTTTCTTGGAATCGCATTGAAACAGTGTGGAGACAAAAGGGGGATGAGCTGGAAACACACAGTAACGAAGGGAGTGAACGAAGATAAAGGATGGGAGAAATCGGCCAGTACTGTTTGGGAAGTAATTAAAGAATAATTTTAATTTAATTAATATTAATATTAATTTAAGTGATTAAATTGAATTAAACCGTGATTGATAACTTATATAAATATATTAGAGTTGATTCAATGCAGATGGAAAGGGCAGCAAGGATTTGGAAGAAGGGAAAATATCGGCCGATTATCTTTAGTTAATGATAATCGAAGAACCTAAGTACCATGGGACTCGTCTTGACGAGCACTACGATCTGGAACAGAAATGGACGGGCTTGGAATCAACAAGAATTTTAATTAAATTAAACGACTGTTTGATTTAATTAAATTGAGCTGTTACCAATGGAATCAAATCAAGGTGAGTTAAACTCACTCAGTTACCCTTTTTATATTTTATATGAATTGGGTATTTTTATTTTGGGTGCTCTGCTTGCCAATGGTTGACTGCTTTGCTAGATATCTATTTAACTGTTAATTTAACCGATGAAATTAAACTATGTTTAATTTCAGTGAAATACCAAATCGTTATTTTTAACGATTGGTTCCAATAAAGGTGGCTCACCTTGGTTGGTCACGTTTATCTATAAACGTGTTTAAATGGTTGCATTGTTTGAATTGCTTATGGTTGAGGTTAAATGGTCGTTATTTAATCAGTTAAACAAAACTGAACCGTCTGATTTGAGATAACCATTTGAATACAGGGAAGAACAGGTTGGAGGGATCCAACCAGATTCCTCAAATATATTATTTATTTTCATATATGAACTGTCCTGTTAGGGTTGATTGATTTGATGGTTGATTATTGAATGTTCAACATCTGTTAGTTTAAACCAATGGGTGATATTGGTTGGGTATTTGGCAGAGTATGGCCTATAAAATCAATCAGGTTATAAATACTTATTCGTCGTCAGGTGAATCGATAAGGATGAAGTTATAAAATTTATTTTATAACTGGAATTGGATTTTGAATACATCATTTTGAATAAAGTTATTTAAGAGAAATAAATAAATATTTTATTTGTTAAGACTTTGATTGGTTATGAATTTATTTTGAAAAGCAAATGTGGATGTTAATCAGATTTACCAGTGGAAGAATAAGAAATGAATTAAATGGTTAAACCTTGAAAATTTGTTTTGTAAAGAAAACAAATAATTAGAATCTATCTAAATTAATTATATTTTTAATTTAAAGCGAGGATTGTTGAAATCGGTTAATGAGATAATCAAGTTTTTGAGTTAATTAAATCGACCGTTTGGAATTTAGGATTGTTTATCAAGTTAATGTGCTTTGACTAAAATAGTTAAATGAATATTGTTTGAATTTAAATAAGGATTTAAAAGGGATTGAATATTTAATTTACTTAATAAAGGGATTAACTACTAAAGTAGTTAATGTTTGAAATAAGTTATTATTTTAATTAATGATAAATTTAGGAATATACTTTTAAATGGGAATTCATTTAAAAAGTTACCGAATGTGAGATGCAAGCCAATTGAATGGTGAAAGGAAATAAACGTACTCAATTATATGAATTAAGTGAAAGGAGATTACGATAAAAAGGGTTTATTATAAACCAGAGGTTTTAAGTGAGATTTAAAGTGTAAAGCGTTAACTTTACATTAGCGTTACGTGGGAGTGAAATCAAGTAAAAATGGGATAAGGGAAATAAGATCTCCAAAGTGGATAAGGGTTGAAAATAAAAGGGGATCGATAGAAAGTGAAATTTGGGAATAAAGAAATGGGTCATAAGATTGTATAACTAAACCCAATTTATAAATGGGATTTGTTTTGAGACAGGAGTGGAAATTTTGGTGTTGGATTACAACTGATATTTATCTGAGGATAAGAATGTTATTGATCAAGGTCTGAGAGGTAATTAAAATACCCCAACTTGAACAACATCGAGATTATCTGAAGATAGTATTAGTTGGTAATCGTAAGTGACGTTAGTGGATATATTTTGAAATCTAAACAGCGATTTTAGCGCTGTTGTTATAATATATGTTTTGTAAATCTAATATAGCGATTGTAGCGCTTTTGCTATAGTAAATGGATTGTAAACCTAAACAACGATTATAGCGCTGTTGTTTTGTAAATCTAAATAGTAATTATAACGCTATTGTTATAACATATGTGTTATAAATTTCTTTGTTAAAACTAATGGATTTCCGAATTTAAAAGATGATTTGAAAGAAGAATTAAGTGGGTAATCGAATATAGTTATTCGAGCTAAAGTTAGTCAAACATAGTATTCAAGGTAAGTTGCCATTGCGTACGACTGCTAGCGTAATTCGCAGGGCTGCAGATAGCCTACGGCGGTCGGATGTTCCTGAGGGAATCAGGCGTAACCTTTGTGATCGCTGCGATCTAGAGTCGAGCGAATGGATTTAAATCGAGTATTAGTTAACCAATTAGAGTTAAATCGAATTAGAGTTATTCAAATATCGTATTTTTAAATATTAACAGAGTTAGAAGTTTTGATTTAACAAAGTAAATCAAGTGTTAAAAGGCCAGGTGATGCTAAATACTGAACCAGTGAACTCATTGGAGTGTCATGATTGAAACACTGTATATTTTGATAGTTAAAACACCAACTATCAAACCCGCCCAATACGATTGTTGGTATGGAAAGACCGGGATCGAATTTATATTCGAAAACCATTCCGACCAACAAATACGTGAAGATATCAGAAGATGGTCGAGATGGAGCATTGAAGACCGTGGATCTTCATAAACGGAAGAACCACTAATATTCTCTGCCTGGCAAGCAGAGATAAGCTGTGATTCTGTCGTAGTTGGAATCTACGGGTTGTAAGGACTTCTCGCTACTGATCCATGGGGTGATTCCTATATTGGATGCGGTAGGAGAGTGCCTTCGGTTCATCCTGTTCCTGGATGACGTATATGGACGAGTGTCTGACAGAGTATTTCCAAAGGGTCACGTACGTTGATTTCTTCAAACGTGCGATAGTTGATGGCGGGGAATCGTCGTTCTCTAGCTTCCAACTAGAGTATTTTTGTGGACGTCAATTAGTGATATCTGACAGATCTGACGAAGTGGCATTCAAAGTGAATGACGACCAGATGATCAAGAGTAATCTAGGCCTCAAGCCTCATCAGCCGGGAAATGACAAAAATCGGGCAGGCAGCATGGCTATGTGGGTCGCTCCCATTAGGGTGTATAATCACCTATCTAGAGGAAATCCTATTTGTTTCTTAATCTATGTTTCGATGCTGTCCCTTGTCGGGAGACGGTTGCTGATCCCAACCGTCGGTGATATACATTCGATACTCTCAAGCGAAATGAGGGGTCGGTCATGTGAGGGCCGGGTTGCAAGAAGTTCTTGTTGAACCCAGTGTATTCGTCTCTAGAGATACACGATCGGAAGGTGGACCCATACCTTGTCAAGTCGGAATCCAATTCCCAATAAGCGCCTGCGGTTTTGATTGTATACTATATATGTGGAGCGTGAGATGCAAGCGTTCCACTAGATTGTTATTTACTTATACTTAGACATTACTATAATATCAGACAAGATATTGGTTTCAAAAATGTTTTGGGTTATCGTAAGGTAAAAACCGTCCGTATTTATGTGTGGATTTGGTCTTACGATTATCCTTTTCTTTTGAAAAGATTTTGAACTTTAAAATCATGATTGGATGGTTCACCCTTATTACTGTGCGAGTTTATCTCACTCTGGTTCACCAGACTGACCCGGTGTTTTGTAAATGCTCGGGTTAGACCGGGTTGTACAGGTTCAGGTTATCGACTGCTATGAAGAGACGAGCTGGAAGAGTCCAGACGTATGATATTACTAGTATTCCGCTGTGTGTTGTATGAGGACAGATTATCACTGTCCAGATGTTGATGTACTCTGATATTGTAAGTATTTCCAAAAGTTCTCAATAAAGATTTACTTCTGTATTATATTTTGTTCCGCTGCGATGTGAGACTCTGTGTGTGGTGTTCTTCTTCTTCTTCTATTCTAATATTTCTTTCTTTCTTATCTCACCCTCTAAATTCTTTCTAATAACTATCCAGTGTTTCGGTGCTTGGAGGATCGGCATGAGTTACAGTAAAGGTATTTATGTCGATTTTCGGGGCCGAAATCCGCTGGGTCGTTACAGTGGTATCAGAGCTGAAGGTTAAGTAATTACCTTGGCTCTGTGGCGTGACTCAGTAGAGATGTGGTTAGTAATACCCTAGATTGAGTTTGAGTATATATATATAAGAGCGCGTATTTGTAAATTGTTATAAAAACGGTCTTTTATTGTGTTGATTGGTTTGTCGAGTAGTTTATGAATTCTGGTCGATACAGTAATGCAAACTGTGTCGATAAGTGTTTCTAAACTCTTGAACAGAATAATTCGACACAGTATGTTTTTGAAAGAGGGTAAATGGAAATTTTTACCCGAAATATATTTTGATATAAACAAGGTATATATATTAAAATTATTATAATGTATATATTGGTTGTGTTGGTTGATTTAAAGTTGAAATGGTTATATAAATAACCAACCAGAATTCATATCAGTATAATATATGGAATCAGATGAAGTAAATCTGAAATTTAAATCAGAATTGGAATTAAAATTCCTAAATGTGGGAAAAGTGTTAACAAATGAAATTGGGTTAAATATATGAGGAATTTAAGATCCTGGGAGATTTTAAAATTTGTTTTACAAGCCTTGAAAAGGATATTTTGAACTGATTTCAAAATGGAAGTGTTTAGAAATGGTTTTGAAAGTGATATAGTATTGAACTCACTTCAATAGCTGGAAAATAGATTCCGATGATGATCCGGACATCATCGGTGTTCATTTTCGAGTGGTAAGTGACGGATTACTACCAAAAATCTTGTTTTGAACTGCTTTGGGAAAAAAACAAGTTGTTTTGGATCCTGAAAGGAATATTTGATTTTCTTGAAAGAGCTAAACTGTTTAAAAAAACTCCCAGGGAAAGTATTTGAACAAGAACAAGATTAAATAGAAATTGTGAAAGCAAATATGAATCGAATTGAAACCAATTAACTGGAAATTGAATCGGGATATAATATATCAAGTGGAATCAGATTTGGAATTGGGAGACAGGAATATGAAATGGTGTTGGACTGGCAAGTTAAGAGTTGGAATGGATAACGGATGGAAATTGAGTTAAGAATGAGATTTGGCTTGGACGCGTGAAAGATTTGGTTATGAGGATAAAGTTGGAATTTCGTTGGGAATGCATTTGTATAAGCTGACAGGGTAGCAGATGGAAAGGATATATTGATATGCCCGACAAAAAGGTACAAGTTTATTTTATATGGGGTTGGAGATTTATGGGCCTATTTGGCAAGCCGCTTGGCTGTTTTATTTTCTTTGGGATTGGAAAAGGCCTAGAAAGGCGAGTTGGAGTTGTACCGATTCAGTCGTACAGAGGAGGTGCTGGCGAAATTTTTCGGAAATATAATGTGTTAGAAAATTTTCAATATTTTTGGAAAATATCTATATACAGTATTGAATTGGGTTCTAATTTAAAAATAAATTAGATTTGAAAATAAATAGGTTTATAATGTTCTTTCTTACCTTAGCAATTTCGAGGACGAAATTATTTTAAGGGGGGGAAGAATGTAACGACCCGTGTTTTTCGACCATTTGAATATGAATATTTAAATTAGTTTTAAAAATTATATTGGAAATATTAATGGAATTTAATATTTAATTCATTATTAAAAACGAAGTTGAACGTTATAATTTATATATAATATAAAATCGAGCCTGAAATGGCGCTGCAGTTCGCAATATAGAGTTTTGAACTTCAACTGAGAATACAGAATTCGATTTAAGTCGGATTTCTGTAAAACAAGACACGTTGGGACCGTATTGACGATAATTTTCATATGAAAGAGAAAAATCTAGATTTCGTGTTATAGTTTGATAGTTATGGCCAAATCAAATTTTGAAATAGTCGCTATGGAAAATCGTTATTAAATTATAGGCCTTTAAAATGGCCGTTTTGCAAACGAACTCAGATTTCGATGAAATCAGTTTCATTAGAACCGTATCGCTAAATTATTGTACGGTGGTGAATTACGTGGAAAACCGATATCGTATGTGACCACGGTAGCCGTAAACGCTCGTTCAAATTCTACAGCGTGTATTTAAATGAGTAAATGGATATTTGAAGGTAACTGGAGCAGATGATCGAATTAGGCCACGAAACCAGTTCCGTTGAGTTCGTATCGTCGATTAGAGTCAGGATATGTATATAGTTTGTTATTTTTAGAGATCGAGAAATTTGGCGTTAAAAAGGGTAGGGCGGTTCGAGGTAAAAATAGCCTACCGGGGCAATAGTCTCAGAATGCGAAGAAATTAGTGCCGTTGGGTCCGTATCGAAAAGTTATTATCAATGTTCACAGTTTCAAGTTGATTTGATTTATCTAGTGACCGAGGAAAAATTAAATGCGTGTTCATTTCCGGTTTCATAAAGGAAATTTTTTCATACGACCTCGGATTTCGACGAAACTTGTCCCATTGGATCCGAAATATCTTTTTACACTAAGAATAGCCTTTTTATCAGTAAACAGAAATTTCATATGGTGGTTTTTAACAAGATTTCTCCACAACGGAGTTTCACACGTTAAGATATTATATTAAACTATCCCACCACTTTTCTTCTTGGCTTGCGTTCCCTTTCTCTTTTGATTTCTTGCCTCTCAGACTCCTTGCGTCCCAAGACTACGCTGCCTTGCGTCCCAAACTTATATTTACTTGCCACCCAAACTTCTCTACTGTGCTCCCCACGTAACCGTAGGCACCACGTTTCTCTTCCTATATAAACCATCCATACCCTAACCACATTTCGTTCGTTGGTAATTTATTCCGCCGCCACACCATATATTTCAACGACCAATACTTCACAAATATCTCCTTTAAATCCTCTTAATCCACTAAGTAAATCCCTGAACTTCCTTCCACATTAATGCTCAGCTACGTGAGATCTTCAATGTCAACGGTTGAGATGGATTATCTCGTACTGGAGTGGCCGGTATTTCCTGGCGTTGGTGACGCGTTTCGAGATGAACTGGGTGCGACTGGGTACGTCGAACGGGGAGGCACAGGGCACAGGGGTGGAGTGGACCACGGCGAGCCTGCTGGTGGTCTTAGATCTGAGGACGGCGGTGTGTGAAGGTCGCGGCAGGTGGTTGAAAGGTTTCGAACAAGGCATGAGGTCGGCCGATCAGTTTAAACGTAAAGCAAGTTATATTGGAGAAAATCGTATGAAGGGATGAAGAAGGGTCAACCTAAAAAGCTTTATATGTAATAATCGGCCACTGTTTATACATCTTAAAACGTTTTCTTGGAATCGCATTGAAACAGTGTGGAGACAAAAGGGGGATGAGCTGGAAACACACAGTAACGAAGGGAGTGAACGAAGATAAAGGATGGGAGAAATCGGCCAGTACTGTTTGGGAAGTAATTAAAGAATAATTTAAATTTAATTAATATTAATATTAATTTAAGTGATTAAATTGAATTAAACCGTGATTGATAACTTATATAAATATATTAGAGTTGATTCAATGCAGATGGAAAGGGCAGCAAGGATTTGGAAGAAGGGAAAATATCGGCCGATTATCTTTAGTTAATGATAATCGAAGAACCTAAGTACCATGGGACTCGTCTTGACGAGCACTACGATCTGGAACAGAAATGGACGGGCTTGGAATCAACAAGAATTTTAATTAAATTAAACGACTGTTTGATTTAATTAAATTGAGCTGTTACCAATGGAATCAAATCAAGGTGAGTTAAACTCACTCAGTTACCCTTTTTATATTTTATATGAATTGGGTATTTTTATTTTGGGTGCTCTGCTTGCCAATGGTTGATTGCTTTGCTAGATATCTATTTAACTGTTAATTTAACCGATGAAATTAAACTATGTTTAATTTCAGTGAAATACCAAATCGTTATTTTTAACGATTGGTTCCAATAAAGGTGGCTCACCTTGGTTGGTCACGTTTATCTATAAACGTGTTTAAATGGTTGCATTGTTTGAATTGCTTATGGTTGAGGTTAAATGGTCGTTATTTAATCAGTTAAACAAAACTGAACCGTCTGATTTGAGATAACCATTTGAATACAGGGAAGAACAGGTTGGAGGGATCCAACCAGATTCCTCAAATATATTATTTATTTTCATATATGAACTGTCCTGTTAGGGTTGATTGATTTGATGGTTGATTATTGAATGTTCAACATCTGTTAGTTTAAACCAATGGGTGATATTGGTTGGGTATTTGGCAGAGTATGGCCTATAAAATCAATCAGGTTATAAATACTGATTCGCCGTCAGGTGAATCGATAAGGATGAAGTTATAAAATTTATTTTATAACTGGAATTGGATTTTGAATACATCTTTTTGAATAAAGTTATTTAAGAGAAATAAATAAATATTTTATTTGTTAAGACTTTGATTGGTTATGAATTTATTTTGAAAAGCAAATGTGGATGTTAATCAGATTTACCAGTGGAAGAATAAGAAATGAATTAAATGGTTAAACCTTGAAAATTTGTTTTGTAAAGAAAACAAATAATTAGAATCTATCTAAATTAATTATATTTTTAATTTAAAGCGAGGATTGTTGAAATCGGTTAATGAGATAATCAAGTTTTTGAGTTAATTAAATCGACCGTTTGGAATTTAGGATTGTTTATCAAGTTAATGTGCTTTGACTAAAATAGTTAAATGAATATTGTTTGAATTTAAATAAGGATTTAAAAGGGATTGAATATTTAATTTAGTTAATAAAGGGATTAACTACTAAAGTAGTTAATGTTTGAAATAAGTTATTATTTTAATTAATGATAAATTTAGGAATATACTTTTAAATGGGAATTCATTTAAAAAGTTACCGAATGTGAGATGCAAGCCAATTGAATGGTGAAAGGAAATAAACGTACTCAATTATATGAATTAAGTGAAAGGAGATTACGATAAAAAGGGTTTATTATAAACCAGAGGTTTTAAGTGAGATTTAAAGTGTAAAGCGTTAACTTTACATTAGCGTTACGTGGGAGTGAAATCAAGTAAAAATGGGATAAGGGAAATAAGATCTCCAAAGTGGATAAGGGTTGAAAATAAAAGGGGATCGATAGAAAGTGAAATTTGGGAATAAAGAAATGGGTCATAAGATTGTATAACTAAACCCAATTTATAAATGGGATTTGTTTTGAGACCGGAGTGGAAATTTTGGTGTTGGATTACAACTGATATTTATCTGAGGATAAGAATGTTATTGATCAAGGTCTGAGAGGTAATTAAAATACCCCAACTTGAACAACATCGGGATTATCTGAAGATAGTATTAGTTGGTAATCGTAAGTGACGTTAGTGGATATATTTTGAAATCTAAACAGCGATTTTAGCGCTGTTGTTATAATATATGTTTTGTAAATCTAATATAGCGATTGTAGCGCTTTTTCTATAGTAAATGGATTGTAAACCTAAACAGCGATTATAGCGCTGTTGTTTTGTAAATCTAAATAGTAATTATAACGCTATTGTTATAACATATGTGTTATAAATTTCTTTGTTAAAACTAATGGATTTCCGAATTTAAAAGATGATTTGAAAGAAGAATTAAGTGGGTAATCGAATATAGTTATTCGAGCTAAAGTTAGTCAAACATAGTATTCAAGGTAAGTTGCCATTGCGTACGACTGCTAGCGTAATTTGCAGGGCTGCAGATAGCCTACAGCGGTCGGATGTTCCTGAGGGAATCAGGCGTAACCTTTGTGATCGCTGCGATCTAGAGTCGAGCGAATGGATTTAAATCGAGTATTAGTTAACCAATTAGAGTTAATCAATTAGAGTTAAATCGAATTAGAGTTATTCAAATATCGTATTTTTAAATATTAACAGAGTTAGAAGTTTTGATTTAACAAAGTAAATCAAGTGTTAAAAGGCCAGGTGATGCTAAATACTGAACCAGTGAACTCATTGGAGTGTCATGATTGAAACACTGTATATTTTGATAGTTAAAACACCGACTATCAAACCCGCCCAATACGATTGTTGGTACGGAAAGACCGGGATCGAATTTATATTCGAAAACCATTCCGACCAACAAATACGTGAAGATATCAGAAGATGGTCGAGATGGAGCATTGAAGACCGTGGATCTTCATAAACGGAAGAACCACTAATATTCTCTGCCTGGCAAGCAGAGATAAGATGTGATTCTGTCGTAGTTGGAATCTACGGGTTGTAAGGACTTCTCGCTACTGATCCATGGGGTGATTCCTATATTGGATGCGGTAGGAGAGTGCCTTCGGTTCATCCTGTTCCTGGATGACGTATATGGATGAGTGTCTGACAGAGTATTTCCAAAGGGTCACGTACGTTGATTTCTTCAAACGTGCGATAGTTGATGGCGGGGAATCGCCGTTCTCTAGCTTCCAACTAGAGTATTTTTGTGGACGTCAATTAGTGATATCTGACGGATCTGACGAAGTGGCATTCAAAGTGAATGACGACCAGATGATCAAGAGTAATCTAGGCCTCAAGCCTCATCAGCCGGGAAATGAAAAAAATCGGGCAGGCAGCATGGCTATGTGGGTCGCTCCCATTAGGGTGTATATTCACCTATCTAGAGGAAATCCTATTTGTTTCTTAATCTATGTTTCGATGCTGTCCCTTGTCGGGAGACGGCTGCTGATCCCAACCGTCGGTGATATACATTCGATACTCTCAAGCAAAATGAGGGGTCGGTCATGTGAGGGCCGGGTTGCAAGAAGTTCTTGTTGAACCCAGTGTATTCGTCTCTAGAGATACACGATCGGAAGGTGGACCCATACCTTGTCAAGTCGGAATCCAATTCCCAATAAGCGCCTGCGGTTTTGATTGTATACTATATATGTGGAGCGTGAGATGCAAGCGTTCCACTAGATTGTTATTTACTTGTACTTAGACATTATTATAATATCAGACAAGATATTGGTTTCAAAAATGTTTTGGGTTATCGTAAGGTAAAAACCGTCCGTATTTATGTGTGGATTTGGTCTTACGATTATCCTTTTCTTTTGAAAAGATTTTGAACTTTAAAATCATGATTGGATGGTTCACCCTTATTACTGTGCGAGTTTATCTCACTCTGGTTCACCAGACTGACCCGGTGTTTTGTAAATGCTCGGGTTAGACCGGGTTGTACAGGTTCAGGTTATCGACTGCTATGAAGAGACGAGCTGGAAGAGTCCAGACGTATGATATTACTAGTATTCCGCTGTGTGTTGTATGAGGACAGATTATCACTGTCCAGATGTTGATGTACTCTGATATTGTAAGTATTTCCAAAAGTTCTCAATAAAGATTTACTTCTGTATTATATTTTGTTCCGCTGCGATGTGAGACTCTGTGTGTGGTGTTCTTCTTCTTCTTCTATTCTAATATTTCTTTCTTTCTTATCTCACCCTCTAAATTCTTTCTAATAACTATCCAGTGTTTCGGTGCTTGGAGGATCGGCATGAGTTACAGTAAAGGTATTTATGTCGATTTTCGGGGCCGAAATCCGCTGGGTCGTTACAGTGCAGTTCGATGGCCGTTGATGGAAATCAATTGTACGGGCCTTGTTAAAATTATTAAAAATATCTATAATTTGTGTAAAATCATAAGAAATGATTTGGGAAAATTTGGGCTGAAAAATTACACATTTGAAATGATAAAAATAGATTTTTATCAAAATGAACTAGTTTTGAACTAGAATTAAAATCAATTTATTTTTGAAATAAATAAATTGAATTTGAAAGTGATTTTAAAAATAATAATCAATATTCCCTATAATGTGGAATGGACTGGAGTTGAATCGAAATTATCTTCGAAATATTTCGATGTTGGATTTCGTGACTATACAGATATTGTTATGGGAATTTGAAAGATATATTTAATATCGTTATTTCCAATGCAATATTTGTTGGTTTCAGAATTTGATATTGAACATAGAGCCTTGTATTTAATATCAAATGTGATTTGGGTTTATCGTGAATCGTGTTTTAGATGACATTGGTTCTTTAACCCAGTTAAAGGCAAGATGTTGATTTTTGAAAGGATTAAAACTAAGTGGAGTTTTAATGAATCTTTAATTAGATTAAAATGTGAATTGATAATTTAAATTATCAAATCTGAAAAGTGATCGAGGGTAGAGTACCACCAGTTTTGCTCCAAAGCGACAGTTAAATCTTTAATTAGATTTGAACGTGAAATGGTAATTAATTTTACCGATAACACCGTGGTGTTAGGTATGGAGTATTACCAGTTTTGCTCCATGGGATGAATATGTTGGGATTGGGAAATAAAATAAATAATTACTTCGGTGTGGTTCGTTAATCCCGACTAGTTTGAAATGATATCCAAAGGAAGATTAAAGAATAAATTTAGAGGAATTTATCTTAGATAAAATTAATGGGAACCTTTCCCTAAGAATGTGATTTTGTGAATAAAAGAATATTCTGAATTGGAATGAGGTGTTTGTTGTGTTTGTGTAACATTCGTTTATTATATACGTAGGTTATTCAGAAAGGCCGGGTTTATACCCATTCTGAATAACCGATTCGACGAGATGTCGAAGATGAAGACGGTGGTTGAAGACCAGAAGTCTTCACATCGTTTGGGTGATTGCTGATGATCTTGATTGGATTGTACACCCAAGAGGAGAGAAACAGATGGTGATCGTCCAGACGTGCTTGGAGATCGATGGATATGCGAGGAAAGTGCTTCCGGATTCGTTCAGACCCAGAACGAACTTATAAATGGATTGTGTGTCTGACATTGGATTTTATTCTGTGTTGATTGATCTCAATTAAATATACATCTGTTTGGCGGCGGAGAATTTATTCTCTTGCTTAACGCCCTTCTCTGAGACGTACGAGCTCAGAGGTTGTATATCGATGGACATCAGTCGCATGGAGTGAATTGCCAGTGTGGCACGCGTAAGTGGCAATTGATCAAGGCTTTTGTTGAAAAGCAAAGTCTTGTGGTTGATGATCAAAGCACGGCCTGTGTGGCGTAGCTTTGTGTATAGCGTGAATTCCCAAGCCTCACACCTCGGTATGAGTCAAAAACGGGATAGTGACTGCAGGGAGAGCATGACATTTCTTTCTAGCTAAGGTGGTGTCAGTGACCTACCAGCCCTGACATTTATATACTTTTCACCTGTGTGGTTGTTGGATACGAGGCGCCTCGGATATAGGTCTGTAAGGACCGGGAAACGTGTGTTCAGGAATTGCCAATCCTCAAAAGTAAGAGAGGACCAGCCATGAAGATCCAAGGATCATAGTGGGGTTCTGAGACATTTGCTAGAGTGTCTCGAATCGGAGAGAAGCTTGCCCCTTGCCTCGACTCATGACGGAAATCCAATTTCCAATACGTGATATTGCGGTTTTAATTGTAGAACTAGTATGGCGACATGATAGATGGTACCCATGCCGCCTATGATTGATATTTATGATTTGAATTGTTTTGATATTATACACTTATAATAGTATCAAATGATTTGTTTTAAACGTGCCAAGCATGTTTGGCTATTATAAGGGAAAACCCTATCCTCCGGCTTGGGTTGCATTGTGTGATGGGACCTGGGTCTTATAATAGCTTCATTTTTCCAAAGAGCATTGCGTTGTTTTGTTATATGCACTAGTATTCTTGGGAGGAAACCTGTTCCGTGTTATACGGCGTGGTCCCTTGAATTACTCTCTTTTAAAGTAAAGTAACTGTTTTAGTTCTCACACCAGTCCCATGACTGACCTGGAGTTTATTGTTTTAACCTAAACTCTGGATGCCCCTATTTTCGACACGGGCAGCTAGTAGTTTTGGTTTTGCATATTTATATTCACAGGATCCTGTTTTACAGCTGGAACTATATACGGAAAGCTCAGTATCCGTGTATTCCTTCTAGTTGTGTTTTGTATTATTTTTCCGCTGCCGTAATGTATTTAAATATATGATAATTGTCAAATGTGTATTATTTATTCATACTCTGTATATTCTTGTATTCTGATGGAATTGTTGTTATAAGCAATGAAATGTTCTTCCGTCTGCGTTCTATTTTGTCTTGTCCTCAACGCCATCCGTGCTTTCCTTCACGGGAAAGTTCGGGTCGTGTCACTAGGAGTAATACAAACATTATGAAATTGAGATTTTCTCGCAATGATGAAGGTCTTGCAATGGTCTTCATTCTGGAGTTGACTTCCAATGAATTTGATAATTTTTTTCAATGATGCAGGTGTTATTGAATTAAACTATATGAAGTATATAACATATTAAGCAACAAAAATGAAGTATATTAAATTATGAAGTAACCTAAGCTATAAAACGTAACAGAAGCTATGCAACATTCAATATTAACATTTCTCTAAATATATATGAACTGATAAGATAATGTGAAGTATAAACAGTTCTAGAAGACATACCTTAGTGGACAAAGAAAAGGGTCACAGTTCACATTGTTCATATATATACATGGTATGTAAAACTTTGTAAGGATTCAATATCCCCTTGGTGTCAAATATTTTCTTGATCGAGACCATCACTTCCACCTGAAAAAACATTTACAGACTTGTTGAACATAGTCACATACAAATCAGAATAGCACACACATGTACACACATTACAACATATACAGTGCAATATAGAAAAGATTCTACAGTCCAAAATGAAAAATGACAATATAACAAGAGACGGCGCAAGAAATGCCTAAAAACATAAACTCCAACATTTCACCTAATAAATTCAGTGGAAGATAAAATTAAATGAGTGTTCCACACTTACAATTCCAGAAGATTTGCTATAATGAATTTTATCAGCTTTCATAAGACCTAAAACATGTTCGGCACTTATGCTTCCTTTGTGGTTTGATGTTCATTCATAAAAAAAAGGTTCAATTTGTGCAAGTACCTGCCAATTTTGATCATGGTTAGAACATAAACTTTTGGACACAAAGTTAATTTCATTGTAAGAGCTCAACCGATTACATTTTCTCCTTTTTTCCTCATTATCAGTTCCTTTTTATGCAACAATCAATTCGCCTCCTGGTCCAGAGCACGACTGCATGTCTACACATAAATGTAAAAAGTTAGATCAAGCTACTTAGGCATGTTAACAAACAATTAATTTGCAACTACTCAAATGTATCAAATACTCAATGATAGAGTTATATCATAAACAAGCATTTTACAATCATCCTCCTACTATGCATTTTTTTAATCGTATAGCACTACATCAAATTAAAATTGTTGTGATGAGACCAAAAATCTAATTAACATTCTGACTTTATGAGGAGCGCCCAAAACAAAATTTTACACTATATATACTCCAATCATAAGTCAAAACATTCGTTTCCACTAAAAAAATCCACCAGATACTCATTATCTTACTAACTCTTACCAAAAGCAAAACCGTACTAAGGTGCAATCTAATACAAGCTGCACTCAGCAGTACTAAACACAACGCAGGGCGATTAAGTGTTTATGACAAAAGAAAAACGGGTAACTGAGAAATTAAAAGGGGAATTTGAGAATTCATTGGATATGCTTATTTGCTAAGGAGTTATTTGAGCAAAGAAATTGCAGTGTGTATTTCATATTTATAATTTACTTGAATTAACTTTATAATTAAATCATTTTGATATGATCGTATAGTGAAAGAAACTATGTTTTAAATGGATTTTATTTGCATAATTTATTAAATTTAAATGTTTTTGAAATTATGATTCAAATCAATTTTAAAGATTAAAATGTTAATAATCCCATTCAATTAACAAACTCACCACAGTTCTCCATTCAACTCAAAGCATTACCTTGCGGACCAGCTTTCGTTGGAGTGTCTGATGTGTCAAAAAGGAAGTGGAATGATGATGTTATGAACGACACCTAAATGTAAAATGATAACATGTTCAGTAAAATGATAACTCGATCCAACACTTATTTCAAACTCTTTTACATAATCCAGCAATTATCTCAATCCCAAACTACTACCCAAATTAACTCGAAAAAAAAGTTACTATAGAATCTCTAAAACACATACTCTATACAACTCCAGACTTCTAAAACACCACGCATGGCATTATCATACATCAACCGGCCACAAATCATTCCAAAACTAAATTACAAACACTGACATACAAAACACGTAGTAATCAATATTACAACACCGTGTGGAATCACACAAACATAATTCACAAAAGCATAACTAACATAACTAATAATTGAAAACCAACTGCTGTAGGATGTCAATACATGGTCAACATCAATCATGTAAACCACACCCTCAATAACCGCCACACAGCAAGTGCAAAAACCAACCCAAAACTAGATCTAACACAGTAGATGAAAAAAAAAGATCAAACCAAGAGAAACTCAGTTATACGGAGACGAAATTCGAGCTAATTACAACTCGCCAAATCCAAATCGAAACCCTAAAGAATATCAACTCGATAAATTGGCCTGTTAACATAGGTGTATGCAAATGGAGAGGCAAGGGAGGCTAAAATAAATAGATCATGAAGGAATAGCTGAAATAAGCCAAGGAGGTGGAAGAGAAAGGAGACTGAATTTGGTTACTCTTCCTTTATAGATCCACGCACAGATCTGTTGCTCAACCCACGACGAATAATATCCGAACACAAATCGATTGTAATACCAAATTACTGATTTATTTTGTGAAGAAAAGTGAGAACGAGATGGAGTGAAAACAAATAAGAACGTGGATGGAAAATTGAACGAGATATGAACCAAAAATTTGACCTTGGAGTCAAAAATTTGCTACGGAGCCAAAATGAAATTTCAAGAAACTAAAAATATGTGGCAGCCCTTATCCATTCGCTTTGATGTTCGTGCCGTCTTCAAAGCACTGGCCACTTTTTTGCCCTTTTAAGAGAACGTTCAAAAATGGTGCTTTACAGATTATAAAACATTAGCGGTATATTGATGATCAGTTGATTTTTATTCGTAGTCAATGATATTTACTTGAAAATTTTACAACGTAATAGTAGTAAATAAATGTTCGCAATAGCAAAAACTAATTAGTCATTATGGATTCTTATTATGACGACCCAAAACAAAGAGTTGATAAAAATATGTTTATTACAACAAGAAGAAAGACATAGTTGATAAAAATACATTCATCTATATTTAAAAGTTATTATTTGATATTAAAAAATAAATAGATTTATTTGTTACTATGTTTAAAATGAATATTAACTCTGCTTTAGTAACTATATATGACTATGTAACAATTGAATTTTTAGCCATTAAATTAAACATTTAAATTAGTTTTACATGTTGATTCGGGATTTAAATAACTCGAACTCAATAATTTTGAGTATTAATTCAATTTAAATAATAAAATAATAAATTTAATTCTTAAATAGTCAAAATAAGTTGGGATTTGCAATTTAAAGGAAGTATAATTTAATTATTATATTTTAATTATTGACTATTTAATAGTAATTATGTAATATTAACTATATTTTTTTTAATTATTCTTCTTAATTGCTAAGTATTAAATATTACAGATTGATTACTAATTATTACTTCCTAATTGATTATTAAATATTAATTATTTGTTATTAATTATAAATAATCAATATAAATGTATTAAATATTAATTATTAGTTGTTAATTATATTAAAAAATATTCACATATTACAACAGTAAAAAAATAAAAGTTGTGGTAGGCTTTTATTACAACAGTCAAAATAACACAATTGTTAAAAATAAGTTTATTACAACTTTTCTGGAAAAAAGTTGTAAAAAACATATATGACAATGGTGCTTTTACAACCGTTGTAAAATTAAAGTTGTAATAAGGTGTTTTTGTTGTAGTGACATATTATAACATAATGACATTTTTGTCTAACAATGAAATATTTTAATAAAATGATATTTTTTTATCTAACACTACATATTATAACATAATGACATTTTGGTCTAACAATGACATATTTTAACAAAATGAAATTTTTAATCTAACTATGACATAATTTAACAAAATGACATTTTTTTTAACAATGACAATTTTAACAAAATGTCATTTTTGATCTAACAATACCAATTTTAACAAAATGATATTTTTTTATCTAACAATGTCAATTTAACAAAATGACATTTTTTTTATCTAACACTACATATTATAGCTGAGACGATCCCAAAACCCCGTGACACGGTGTTAAGGATAATCATTGGAATATAACACATTAATCATCATTAGCAGATCACAGATAATAGCATAAACAGAAAACAGAATAATTTACACACATATGACAGCGGAATCATATAGATATCATCACATCAGAGAAGCACAGTACAGGATACAACTTAGTGCATAATGATACATAATCAGTCACCATCGCCTGAGGCGGAATCATACATAAAGAGTACACAAAATAAATATCAGTCTACATCGCCAATGGCGGAATCATAATATAGATACAATAATGGCGAAGAAAATCCAAGTCAGCACGGTGTAGTCAAGCCTCGCCATGAGCCAAAAGGTGCGTCAGAAACCTGTAACTAGGCTGCCCGTGTGAAAATGAGGGCACCCGAGTTTGTAAGGTATAACAAACTACGAGTCAGTCATGGGACTGGTATAAGAAATCTACTCAACTTATTAACAACAATAATAAGGCAAATCAAAGTACCACGCCACTTTCGCGGAACGGGTTTACTCCAATGAGTGCTAATGCATGAAATAAAATAAATAATTAAATCAACGCAATGCTTTTTATAAAATGAAGCCATTATAAGACTCAGGTCCCATCACACAATGCAACGCAAGCCGGAGGATAGAGTTTTTACCTTATAATAGCCAAAAATGCTTCATACGAATAAAACAAAAGTGCTTGTTATTATTACTAGTGTATATATGTTTCAAAAGCGATTTCAATCATAAATATCAATCATAGGCGGCATAAATGACCCATACCACTATGTCGCCGTACTAGTAATACAATCACATCCGCATATTTCGTATTGGAAATTGGATTCCTTCATGAGTCGAGGCAAGGGGCCAGCTCCTCTCCGATTCGAGACACTCTAGCAAATGTCCCAGGACCCTACTATGATCCTTGGATCTTCAGGGCCGGTCCTCTCTTACTTTTGAGGATTGGCAATTCCTGAACACACGTTTCCCGGTCCTTACAGACCTATATCGAGTCGCCTCGCATTCCAACAACCACACAGGTGAAAAGTATATATAATGTCAGGGCTGGTAAGTCACTGACACCACCTTAGCTAGAAAGAAACGTCGTGCTCTCCCTGCAGTCACTCTCCCGTTTTTGACTCATACCGAGGTGTGAGGCTCGCGAATTCACGTTATACACAAAGCTACGTCACACAGACCATGCTTTGATCATCAATCACAAGACTTTGCTTTGCAACAGAAGCCTTGATCATATGCCACTTAGGCGTGCCACACAGGCAATCCTCTCCATGCGACTGATTTCTGTCAATACATAACCTCTGAGATCGTACGTCTCAGAGAAGGGCGTTAAGCAAGAGAATAAATTCTCCGCCGCCAAACAGATATATATTTAACTGAAATCAATCAACACAGAACAAAATCCAATGTCAGACACACAGTCCATTTACAAGTCCGTTCTGGGTCTGAACGAAACCGGAGGCACCAATTCCTCGCATATCCGTACAATCAATAGTATGTTTGGACGACTACTACTTCAATTCCTTCATGGTAGCTACTCCAATCACGAGCATCAGTAGCGCCCATCCATCCAATGTGGAGATCGTCGGTCTTCAGCCGTCTTCGACTTCTCAACGTCGATCGATTATTTGAAATGAGATAAACTCGGCCTTTTCAAATAACCTACGTATATTTAGATTTTCAAATCAATTAATCACATGGTTGGACTATTCAACATTCACATTTCAGTTATTTAGTTATAATTTTCATGTCAAATACATTCAACCATCACATATCAAGCAAACATAACAAAACTGGTTTATTTCCACTCTATATCGTCTATAGTATTTTATAACGATATATCGGCATTTTTATTTAATTTAAAACGGCCATATTTAATTAAACGACGTTTCAGGTCATGTCGATGCACTGGCGCTGCTTTTCACTAATTTTGTTTTACACATATCTGAAAATCTAACCGTTGGATCTTCACAAATTTTACATCATTAGGAAGGTCATTTCAAAACGAATCCAACGGTCTCAGTTTTGGGAAAATCCGACGGTCGGGTCTTCCACAGTAGCCATTTGAAGTTACGATTTCAGTTTACGAACTGCAGCGTCGTTATTCGATTTAATTTAATTATATTTATATATATATAAATATAATCGTTTCTGGCGCTGTTTTTCTTCTGTTTTGAATTAAACATTCCAGACAATCCAACCGTCGGATCTTCACAAAGTTGGTGCCGTTGGAAAGATATTTCCAAGGCGAACCCAACGGTTGCGGTTTCGGGAAAATCCAATGGTCGAATTTCCCGCACTAGCCGTTTGAAATCACGATTTCAAAACACGAACTGCACGACCACGTTTCGTTTTAAATTCTATTTATATTTATATATTTATATAAATATAGTTCATTCCAAAATTCCTATATCGTTTCCACTTCCATTATTTCACTAACGCCTTTAAATTTTGTAAAATTTCGCCATAACCTCCTTTGTACGGGAGGGTCTGGGAAAATTCCCAAATAGCCACATGGGCGTCTCATATCAAAAAGAAAAAGAAAAAGCCAAGCGGCTAGCCAACAGGCTCATAAAATCATCACCCAAACAAAGAAGTAAATGTGTACCTATTTGTCGGGCACAAAATTTTATTTCTCTTCTCTAGCCCCTTTTTCTTTAACCTGTTCATAGATATGAATGTACATATATACAATTTCTAACACTTATCATTTTCCATTCAATTTCATATTTGATTTGCTTTGGTTTAAAAACACCATTCATTCTAATGTTGCATGCATAGGCTAAAATCATATCATTAGCTAGTTAATGTATATTTCAACTCATGCACGTTAATTTGAACAAGTGGCTATTTTTAACACTTCACATTTCAAAGATGATAATTTTGGCGAACTAAAATAGATTTCAACACATGACTATTTTACTTAGTTCCTATGCATGTTAAAAAAAATATTTCTTTCAAAAATAGTTATTTCAACGTCCGCATATCTTTAGCATATCACAAACATGATAAAAATGATATTTTATCGTTCAAAATATTTATTCAACAAATGGATGTTTTCAACACTTCATAGTTTCAATAAAAATGTAATTTTTATTGTTCGATCTTTTTATTCAACACATGAACTTTTCCACTACACACACTTCTCAACAAATGAGGATTTCCACACATGGACATTTTATTTATGTTGTTCATATTGGAAAGATGAGATTTTTATTGTTGAAACTATTTATATAAGGCGAATATTTTTCATACTTCATATATATATAAAAATGTGATTTTTATTGTTTAAACACTTCGTTCATTCACAAACGAATTTAATTTTCACACAACACTTTTCAACACATGAACATTTTCCACACATGGATATAGTTTCAACATATGGCTTTAATTTCAACGCATGAAAATAATTTCAACATATGAAAATAATTCTAACGCACAAAGATTATTCAAAATTTCGGCAGCATAACGGCAGGGTAGTTAAACCGGCACCGTCCCTAGTACGGCTCCTCGCTCTACCTTAAAACCTCGCGGTTTTTGACAATGGGGATTCATGCATCTAATTCGCACGCAGGCGGCATGTTTATTTTTATTTCCACAAATATTTTCAATTCATTCCAATCACCAATGGGTATTTTTCAACCACAACCAAACAATATCAACTACAAACAATTATCCAACCATTCGTATTTTTCATCCAATATTTCACACCAATTCACAACAATAAATATCGTCCATGGTTTGTGGACGAGGGGAGTATGTATATACATATAATATAAATATAATTGCTATATTTCACTTGCATTTCAACACATATATCAATTATTCTATGCATGTAAAATTCATACTTCGCTTATATAGCTTACACTACGTATGTACAAGAGGTATACAACACGTATGTAATTTATATTTCGCTAATATAAATTATACACGACATTTTCCATTCAATTTCATGTTAATTTAGATTTCTCACCTTGGTTTTCGGAGCGCTAAAAATCGATACGATGTCAGAAAAATCCGCGGCTTCTTCTATTGGGTAGAGAGCTTCCTTGCGGTCCCGATGTCTCCTGTTTCATCGAATTTCGTCAACACACCAAAAAGATATGATTTTTCAAAGTGCAAAGATCAAAGAAAAACTCACTTTCACGAAGCTTCAAAACTAGGTTTACAGTTTTCGCGAAATCCGTGGCACGTGGGGACGATCGGGGGTACTGACGTGGAAGAGGGCGGCGAGGGCTTCAAGTCGGTGGTGGTTTGAGGGGGTGCGGTGGCAGATCGGAGCGGCGGCGGCGCTGGGAAGGTCGGGACTTCCTGGCCTCGATTCCGGCGGAGGAGGCGACGAGGGTGGCGATGCTGGGGTCGGATTTGAAGAGGGGGGTGAGGCGCGTCGAATGGTGGCGGTGGCGAAGTCTGGAAGCGACTGTGGCGGCGGCGGAGGAGGAAAGAAGGTCAGGAGCGGGTTTCGCCGTTGATCGGGGGGTTTCTTTTTTTCTTTTTTTTTAAATTTATGAAAGGAAAATTCTGATTGGCCGAGGACTATATTAAATTTTTAAATAGTGTTTTCTCAAATGAACTCCTTTTTAAACCCAACGATTGTCGCCCCTAGCTAAATACCCCCATTACGGACATAATGGGATATGTTTCGTAGGCCAATTCGACTGTTACAGTCAGTTATTTTTCAAATTAAAGTATAAAACATTTAATTTTTAACTTTCAACGTACATTTCAATTTGCCAGGGCCACAAACTAATTCGAAAAATTCCAGAAAAATAATTCTAGCTATGTTTTGACGCTGCGGTTCCAACAAAACTAGTTTCGTCGAATTCTGAGGTCGTTTGAAAAATGGCCATTTTCTGGTCGATCCAATTTAACATAAATTGACCGAACACATTTTCTTTTGCCAGGCTCACATACTAGCTTCAAAAATTATGAAATTTGAAACCTAGTAATAATTTGACATCCCGGACCCAGCAAAAGTGGTTCCGTCGAATTCCGAGGTCGTACGCAAAATATCAATTTTCCAGGGCTATATATTCTATATACCGACCCTTCTGAAAATTCATTCGGCCATAACTTTTGATTCCCGTTATGAAACTTCGATTTTTCAGATTCGTTAGAAAGGTATTGACTAACAGATTTAAATATTTTTGGTTTCGCTAAAATCCGTTATATTTTCCACCCTGCACAGTCAGTCAAAGTTTGAATTCAAATTTTTAAACCGACTCACTATTTCTAATTCACTATTTTATTGAAATATTCTATTTCAATTGCTCAAATTCCTTTGAAATAACCAATTTAAAAATTTTAAATTGGCTCGTATTTTCCGGGTTATTACAATCTCCCCCACTTAAAACTTTTCGTCCTCGAAAAGGAAACAACAGTAAAGTAGGAAATAAAATGTAAATGCAAAGTATTGTAAAGGTACCTTGCACCGGAGTTATTCAGAGATATCCACTCTGCATTTGGGGTAAGCTTGCTTAATGCTTTCCTCAGTTTCCCAAGTACAGTCTCTAGGATCACTGCTCCATTGCACTTTAACTAAATGAACCTTTTTGCTTCTGAGTTCTCTAGTTTCTTTGCCAACAATATTTAATGGCTCTCTTCTCAGTGATAGTTCTGGAGTTATCTCCACATCCTGTTGCGTTGCTTCTTCTACAACAAGATCCGGATCATGCACATGTCTTCTAAGTTGTGATACGTGAAATACATTGTGCACTCCTGGCAACCAATCTGGCAATTGAACCCTATAAGCAAGAGTTCCAATACGTTCAAGTATAGGAAAGGGACCAATAAATCTCGGTGCCAACTTCCCAGTCTTGCCAAATCTGATTACTCCTCTCATCGGAGAAACCTTCAAATAAACCTGATCACCAACAGCAAATGTCAAATCTCTCCTTCTAGAGTCTGCATAACTTTTCTGTCGGCTTTGGGCGGTTCTCAAACGCTTCTTGATGAAGTCCACTTTATCAGATGCTTCCCTAATCATATCGGGTCCTAACACAAGCCTGTTGCCAGGTTCTACCCAACATGCTGGAGATCTGCAGGGTCTGCCATATAATGCTTCAAATGGTGACATTCTCAAACTTGCTTGATAGCTATTATTATATGAGAATTCTGCCAGATGCAAATGATCTTCCCATGACCCACCAAAATCAATTATACAAGCCCGCAATAAATCTTCTAGAATTCTATTCACCCGCTCAGTTTGGCCATCTGTTTGAGGGTGATAAGCGGTGCTCATATTCAGTTTTGTTCCCAATTCTGTCTGGAAAGCCTCCCAGAATTTGCTAGTAAATAGGGGATCTCTATCACTGACTATGCTGATGGGAATTCCATGCAGCTTAACAATTTCTCTGAAATATATCTGCGCTAGACTTTGAGCGGTTCTATTGGACCGGACAGGTATAAAATGGGCAGTCTTCGTGAAGCGATCTACGACCCAAATGCTGTCATTACCTTTCTTGGTTCGCGGCAAACCATCTATGAAATCCATGGAAATCTGTTCCCATTTCTAGCCTGGGACTTCCATCGGTTGTAACAGTCCAGCTAGCTTCTGTTGGTCACTCTTGACCAATTGACAAGTAGGGCATCTGCTAACATACAAAGAAATATCTCTTTTCATTGCCTTCCACCAGAAAGTGCGTTTGATATCGTTGTACATTTTACTCACCCCAGGATGGATGCAAAATTTGGATTTATGGCATTCGTCCAGCACTTCTCTTTTAAGCTCGGGAATGTCGGGAACACATATTCTTCTATTCAGTCTCAGAACTCCCTCACTATCCACTTGGAAACTGGAGCCTTCGCCCCTTTGAATCCTTTTTACCATCTCTTTCACAAAATTGTCACTTTTCTGAAGAACAGATATCCTATCTATCAATCCAGGTGTAATGATAAGATTGGCGATGATTGCGGTTTTTCTACTAAGTGCATCCGCTACAACGTTAGCTTTCCCTGGCGTATACAGGATATCAAGATCATACGCTGCAAGAAATTCTAGCCAACACTGCTGTCTCAGATTCAGATCTTTCTGGGTATATAAATACTTCAATGATTGATGATCTGTGTACAGTATAAATTTCTCTCCCAATAAATAATGCCTCCATATTTTCAAGGAAAAAACGATGGCTAGCAACTCAAGATCATGAGTCACATAATTCTTCTCATGCGGTTTCAATTGGCGGCTTGCATAAGCGACTACTTGGCCTCTTTGCATTAACACTGCACCAAGACCTCTAATAGAAGCATCTGTCCAAACCGTTAAATCCTGATTGCCATCAATAATGGTTAACACTGGAGCGGTGGTCAATTTCGATTTTAATTCCTGGAAAGCTTCTTCACAGTCGGACGTCCACTTAAACTTCTCATGTTTCTTTGTGAGCTTCGTTAACGGCCGGATATCTTCGAAAAATCCTTAATGAACTTTCGATAATAACTAGCCAACCCCATAAAACTTCTAACTTCTGTGGGAGTAGTGGGTTGTTTCCAGTCTTGAATCGCTGTTATTTTGCTTGGGTCAACAGAAATTCCTTTCTCTGACAAAACATGGCCAAGAAATTTGACTTCTTCTTGCCAGAAGACACATTTAGAGAATTTGGCTTTGAAGACGTTCTTCCTTAGAATCTCCAATACTTGTTTTAAGTGTTTTTCATGCTCGGGTTTTGTTTTGGAGTAGATTAAAATATCATCGATGAATACGAGGACAAATTTATTCAGAACTCCCCTGAACACTCTATTCATTAGATCGACAAAGTATGCTGGAGCGTTGCATAGGCATTACTAACCATTCATAAAATATGTCTGGACCTCTGAAAGCTGTCAAAGGAACACACTCTTCTGCTATCCTCAATTGATGAAAATCTGTAGCTAGGTCCATTCGGGAAAATACTTTCGCCCCATTCAATTGGTCTAGCAAATCATCAATGTGGGGTAATGGATACTTGTTTTTGAGCGTCTGTTTGTTGAGGTCTCGGTAATCAACACATAATCGAAGAGTACCGTCTGACTTTGGGACAAACACAACAGCTGCACCCCAATTAGAAAAACTAGGTTTGATTAGACCCTTCCACAACAGTTGACGAGTTTGATCGCCTAATTCTTCTTTTTCTTTCGGAGTCATTCTGCGAATTGGATGCACCACTGGTCTGACATTGGGAATTAGATCTATTCGGAATTCTATTTCTCTTTGCGGAGGTAAGTTTTCAACTTCTTCAAACACATCCGCATAGTTTCTAACAATCGGAATCTTTTCCATAGAAGTGGGGATAAGTTCTAATGCTGACCAAAATTCTTCTCTATTCGGATTCGAACCATGACAGGGAACCGTAATATATCCAAGCTTCGTTCGAATTTTAACGATTCTTTCCGCACACTTTACCTCCGCTTCGTATTTCGTTAACCAATCCAGCCCGAGAATAATATCGAATTCGGGAAAATCCATAACGATTAAATCAAAAGGAAACTTGTAAGAAGAGTAAGAGATTGGCACTCTACAATATGAATCGAGAGTAATAGGACCCCCTATCGGGTTATGAACTTCAACCGATTCTTTAAACTTTCTCTGTTTTAACTTTAATTTGTGCACTGTGTTATTAACAATAAAACTACGCGATGCACCTGTGTCAAACAATACAGAAACAGGAATATTTTTAATTGTAAGGGTACCTCCCAAAACATCAGGTTTACCTGCTCCATCGGAAGCAGCTGGCGGGGTAGACCCGTCATAGACATGAGCTACTGTAGCTTTCTTCAGCAAGGGACAGTCTTTGACCAGATGATCGGTCTTGCGACAGTTGAAGCACGAGCTAGGGTTCTGAGAGCCCTGGCTCGAGCCTTGAGAGTTTGTTTTCTGCCTCTTCGGAGCTGTGCAGACGTTTGAGTAGTGCCCCGGCTTACCACAGTTAAAGCAATTTCCTCTTGGAGGCTTGCCAGTCTGGGGTTTTGAAGATGCTGCTTGGCTTGACTCGCCTTGATTTACAGCAGGCTTGCGCTTGTTTCCGGCTTGGCTTCTAGCGCGATCCTGATCCAAATGCCTTTGATCAAGGTCTTCACAGTTGCATGTCATTTCCACCAGCTCGTTGAATTCCAGCTTGACATGGGCCATGGCTCTATCATGATATTGTCGTCTTAGCCCAAGGATAAACCTCTTATTTTTGGATTTCACGGTGGCGACGAGCTCTGGAGCATAGGGCGACAACATTGTAAATTTATTCAGATAATCTTGCACGGAAAGATCCCCTTGCTGGAGATTGGCGAAGTCATCGTGCATTCTTTCTAGAGCTTGTTCGGGGACATATTTTTCTTTGAAGAGTTCTTTGAATCCATCCCATGTTCTTCCAGCTTCTCTATTCCCGGCGGTAAGAGATTCCCACCATAATTCAGCTTGTTCCTGCATAAGCCAGGCGCCCATAATAGCTTTGTCTTCGTCTCCTAGCCTTAGGCCTTCAAGAATTTTCTCGCATGTTTTGAGCCATGCAAGGGCCTCTATTACGGTGCCAGTTCCCGAGAAGGTCTTGCCTCCTAAGTTCTTATATCTCTTAGCTACACGGTCAAGCTCGAAGTATTGAGCTGCCGGAGGTTGTATCAAAGGTCCTTCTTGAGCTGGGACTTCTCCCTTCTTCGGCCTCGGCCGGCACGGCCTCCTCTAGCGGCGGCTGCTCTGGTAGCCATTTTTCAAATTCTGTATAAGCAACGAAAAAGTCAGCTAACCAAAATGATAGTCTATTGCATAGTTAAGCAGAAAATTTTACGGAAAGATAACGATGGACTGATCAATTGTTTTTGCTATTCTGCTCGGCTCATTCTAGGACTTTACTAGTCCTATCTTTAATGAGCGACTCGCCTTAGAATACTACTGATTCTATTTTGACGAAGTGTTTAATGTGTTAGACTCCAGAACTAAGGTTAACCAAAGCTCTGATACCAGCTGAGACGATCCCAAAACCCCGTGACACGGTGTTAAGGATAATCATTGGAATATAACACATTAATCATCATTAGCAGATCACAGATAATAGCATAAACAGAAAAATAATAATTTACACACATATGACAGCAGAATCATATAGATATCATCACATCAGAGAAGCACAGTACAGGATACAACTTAGTGCATAATGATACATAATCAGTCACCATCGCCTGAGGCGGAATCATACATAAAGAGTACACAAAATAAATATCAGTCTACATCGCCAATGGCGGAATCATAATATAGATACAATAATGGCGGAGAAAATCCAAGTCAGCACGGTGTAGTCAAGCCTCGCCATGAGCCAAAAGGTGCGTCAGAAACCTGTAACTAGGCTGCCCGTGTGAAAATGAGGGCACCCGAGTTTATAAGTTGAAACAAACTACGAGTCAGTCATGGGACTGGTATGAGAAATCTACTCAACTTATTAACAACAATAATAAGGCAAATCAAAGGACCACGCCACTTTCGCGGAACGGGTTTACTCCAAATAATTAAATCAACGCAATGCTTTTTATAAAATGAAGCCATTATAAGACTCAGGTCCCATCACACAATGCAACGCAAGCAGGAGGATAGAGTTTTTACCTTATAATAGCCAAAAATGCTTCATACGAATAAAACAAAAGTGCTTGTTATTATTACTAGTGTATATATGTTTCAAAAGCGATTTCAATCATAAATATCAATCATAGGCGGCATAAATGACCCATACCACTATGTCGCCGTACTAGTAATACAATCACATCCGCATATTTCGTATTGGAAATTGGATTCCTTCATGAGTCGAGGCAAGGGGCAAGCTCCTCTCCGATTCGAGACACTCTAGTAAATGTCCCAGGACCCTACTATGATCCTTGGATCTTCAGGGCCAGTCCTCTCTTACTTTTGAGGATTGGCAATTCCTGAACACACGTTTCCCGGTCCTTACAGACCTATATCGAGGTTCCTCGCATTCCAACAACCACACAGGTGAAAAGTATATATAATGTCAGGGCTGGTAGGTCACTGACACCACCTTAGCTAGAAAGAAACGTCGTGCTCTCCCTGCAGTCACTCTCCCGTTTTTGACTCATACCGAGGTGTGAGGCTCGCGAATTCACGTTATACACAAAGCTACGTCACACAGACCATGCTTTGATCATCAACCACAAGACTTTGCTTTGCAACAAAAGCCTTGATCATATGCCACTTAGGCGTGCCACACAGGCAATCCACTCCATGCGACTGATTTCTGTCAATACATAACCTCTGAGCTCGTACGTCTCAGAGAAGGGCGTTAAGCAAGAGAATAAATTCTCCGCCGCCAAACAGATATATATATAACTGAGATCAATCAACACAGAACAAAATCCAATGTCAGACACACAGTCCATTTACAAGTCCGTTCTGGGTTTGAACGAAACCGGAGGCACCAATTCCTCGCATATCCGTACAATCAACAGTATGTTTGGACGGCTACTACTTCAATCCCTTCATGGTAGCTACTCCAATCACGAGCATCAGTAGCGCCCATCCATCCAATGTGGAGATCGTCGGTCTTCAGCCGTCTTCGACTCTTCGACTTCTCAACGTCGATCGATTATTTGAAATGAGATAAACTCGGCCTTTTCAAATAACCCACGTATATTTAGATTTTCAAATCAATTAATCACATGGTTGGACTATTCAACATTCACATTTCAGTTATTTAGTTATAATTTTCATGTCAAATACATTCAACCATCACATATCAAGCAAATACAACAAAACTGGTTTATTTCCACTCTATATCGTCTATAGTATTTTATAATGATATATCGCCATTTTTATTTAATTTAAAATGGCCATATTTAATTAAACGACGTTTCAGGTCATGTCGATGCACTGGCGCTGCTTTTCACTTATTTTGTTTTACACATATCTGAAAATCTAACCGTTGGATCTTCACAAATTTTACACCATTAGGAAGGTCATTTCAAAACGAATCCAACGGTCTCAGTTTTGGGAAAATCCGACGGTCGGATCTTCCACACTAGCCATTTGAAGTTACGATTTCAATTTACGAACTGCAGCGTCGTTATTCGATTTAATTTAATTATATATATATATAAATATAATCGTTTCTGGCGCTGTTTTTCTTCAGTTTTGAATTAAACATTCCAGACAATCCAACCGTCGGATCTTCACAAAGTTGGTGCCGTTGGAAAGATATTTCCAAGGCGAACCCAACGGTTGCGGTTTTGGGAAAATCCAATGGTCGGATTTCCCGCACTAGCCGTTTGAAATCACGGTTTCAAAACACGAACTGCACGGCCACGTTTCGTTTTAAGTTCTATTTATATTTATATATTTATATAAATATAGTTCATTCAAAAATTCCTATATCGTTTCCACTTCAATTATTTCACTAATGCCTCTAAATTTTGGAAAATTTCGCCATAACCTCCTTTGTACGGGAGGGTCTGGGAAAATTCCCAAATAGCCACACGGGCGTCTCATATCAAAAAGAAAAAGAAAAAGCCAAGCGGCTAGCCAACAGGCTCATAAAATCATCACCCAAACAAAGTAGTAAATGTGTACCTATTTGTCAGGCACAAAATTTTATTTCTCTTCTCTAGCCCCTTTTGCTTTAACCTGTTCATAGATATGAATGTACATATATACAATTTCTAACACTTATCATTTTCCATTCAATTTCATATTTGATTTGCTTTGGTTTAAAAACACCATTCATTCTAATGTTGCATGCATAGGCTAAAATCATATCATTAGCTAGTTAATGTATATTTCAACTCATGCACGTTTATTTGAACAAGTGGCTATTTTTAACACTTCACATTTCAAAGATGATAATTTTAGCGAACTAAAATAGATTTCAACACATGACTATTTTATTTAGTGCCTATGAATGTTAAAAATAATATTTCTTTCACAAATATTTATTTCAACGTCCGCATATCTTTAGCATATCACAAACATGATAAAAATGATATTTTATCGTTCAAAATATTTATTCAACAAATGGATGTTTTCAACACTTCATAGTTTCAATAAAAATGTAATTTTTATTGTTCGATCTTTTTATTCAACACATGAACTTTTCCACTACACACACTTCTCAACAAATGAGGATTTCCACACATGGACATTTTATTTATGTTGTTCATATTGAAAAGATGAGATTTTTATTGTTGAAACTATTTATATAAGGCGAATATTTTTCATACTTCATATATATATATAAATGTGATTTTTATTGTTTAAACACTTCGTTCATTCACAAACGAATTTAATTTTCACACAACACTTTTCAACACATGAACATTTTCCACACATGGTTATAATTTCAACATATGGCTTTAATTTCAACGCATGAAAATAATTTCAACATATGAAAATAATTCTAACACACGAAGATTATTCAAAATTTCGGCAGCATAACGGCAGGGTAGTTAAACCGGCAGCGTCCCTAGTACGGCTCCTCGCTCTACCTTAAAACCTCGCGGTTTTTGACAATGGGGATTCATGCATCTAATTCGCACGCAGGCGGCATGTTTATTTTTATTTCCACAAATATTTCCAATTCATTCCAATCACCAATGGGTATTTTTCAACCACAACCAAACAATATCAACCACAAACAATTATCCAACCATTCGTATTTTTCATCCAATATTTCACACCAATTCACAACAATAAATATCGTCCATGGTTTGTGGACAAGGGGAGTATATATATATATATATATAATATAAATATAATTGCTATATTTCACTTGCATTTCAACACATATATCAATTATTCTATGCATGTAAAATTCATACTTCGCTTATATAGCTTACACTACGTATGTACATGAGGTATACAACAAGTATGTAATTTATATTTCGCTAATATAAATTATACATGATATTTTACATTCAATTTCATGTTAATTTAGATTTCTCACCTTGGTTTTCGGAGCGCTAAAAATCGATACGATGTCAGAAAAATCCGCGGCTTCTTCTATTGGGTAGAGAGCTTCCTTGCGGTCCCGATGTTTCCTGTTTCATCGAATTTCGTCAACACACCAAAAAGATATGATTTTTCAAAGTGCAAAGATCAAAGAAAAACTCACTTCCACGAAGCTTCAAAACTAGGTTTACAGTTTTCGCGAAATCCGTGGCACGTGGGGACGATCGGGGGTGCTGACGTGGAAGAAGGCGGCGAGGGCTTCAAGTCGGTGGTGGTTTGAGGGGGTGCGGTGGCAGATCGGAGCGGCGGCGGCGCTGGGAAGGTCGGGACTTCCTGGCTTCGATTCCGGCGGAGGAGGCGACGAGGGTGGCGATGCTGGGGTCGGATTTGAAGAGGGGGCTGAGGCGCGTCGAATGGTGGCGGTGGCGAAGTTTGGAAGCGACTGTGGCGGCGGCGGCGGAGGAAAGAAGGTCAGGAGCGGGTTTCGCCGTTGATCGGGGGTTTTTTTTTTAAAAAAATTTATGAAAGGAAAATTCTGATTGGCCGAGGACTATATTAAATTTTTAAATAGTGTTTTCTCAAACGAACTCCTTTTTAAACCCAACGACTGTCGCCCCTAGCTAAATACCCCCATTCCGGACACAATGGGATATGTTTCGTAGGCCAATTCGACAGTTACAGTCAGTTATTTTTCAAATTAAAGTATAAAACATTTAATTTTTAACTTTCAACGTACATTTCAATTTGCCAGGGCCACAAACTGATTCGAAAATTCCAGAAAAATAAATCTAGCTATGTTTTGACGCTACGGTCCCAACAAAACTAGTTTCGTCGAATTCTGAGGTCGTTTAAAAAATGGCCATTTTCTGGTCGATCCAATTTAACAGAAATTGATCGAACACATTTTCTTTTGCCAGGCTCACATACTAGCTTCAAAAATTATGAAATTTGAAACCTAGCAATAGTTTGACATCCCGTACCCAACAAAAGTGGTTCCGTCAAATTCCGAGGTCGTACGCAAAATATCAATTTTCCATTGCTATGTATTCTATATACCGACCCTTCTGTAAATTCATTTGGCCATAACTTTTGATTCCCGTTATGAAACTTTGATTTTTCAGATTCGTTAGAAAGGTATTGACTAACAGATTTAAATATTTTTGGTTTCGCTAAAATCCGTTATATTTTCCACTCTGCATAGTCAGTCAAACTTTGAATTCAAATTTTTAAACCGACTCACTATTTCTAATTCACTATTTTATTGAAATATTCTATTTCAATTGCTCAAATTCCTTTGAAATAACCAATTTAAAATTTTTAAATTGGCTCGTATTTTCCGGGTTATTACAATAACATAATGACATTTTTGTCTAACAATGACATATTTTAACAAAATGACATTTTTGATTTAACAATGAAAATTTTAACAAAATGACATTTTTTTATCTAACAATGACAATTTAACAAAATGACATTTTTTTATCTAACACTACATATTATAACATAAAGACATTTTTGTCTAACAATGACATATTTTAACAAAATGACATTTTTTAATTTAACTATGACATAATTTAACAAAATGACATTTTTTTCAATTTTAACAAAATGACAATTTTGATCTAACAATGACATTTTAACAAAATGACATTTTTTAATCTAACACTACATATTATACATAACGACATTTTTGTCTAACAATGACATATTTTAACAAAATGACATTTTTGATCTAACAATGACATTTTTAATAAAATGACATTTTTTATCTAAAAATGACAGTTTTAACAAAATGACATTTTTGATCCAACAATGACATTTTTAACAAAATGACATTTTTGATCCAACAATGATAATTTAACAAAATGACATTTTTAACAAAATGACATTTTTGATCTAACAATGATAATTTAACAAAATGACATTTTTTATCTAACAATGACAAATTAACAAAATGACATTTATATTAAAACAAAAACATATTCTAACAAATGACATTTATATTAAAACAAAAACATATTCTAACAAATGACCCTTTTACTAACTTCTGTAACATGTAAATAACATTATTTTAATGAATCAATACATATTTAACAAATGTTCCTTTTTCTAATCATTCCTGCATACACATTAAAAACGTAAATTTTATTGTTAACATGTTTTATTTCGAACAACGATCTTTTTTTTTAATCATCCCTACATACACAATAAAAATGTAAATTTTATTGTTAACATATTTTCTTTCAAACAATGATCTTTTTTTAATCATTCCTACATACACAATAAAAATGTAAATTTTATTGTTAACATGTTTTCTTTCAAACAATGATCTTTTTTTTATTCATTCCTACATGCACAATAAAAATGTAAATTTTATTGTTAACATGTTTTCTTTCAGACAATGGTCTTTTTTTAATCATTCCTACATACACAATAAAAATGTAAATTTTATTGTTAACATGTTTTCTTTCAAACAATGATCTTTTTTTTAATCATTCCTATATACACAATAAAAATGTAAATTTTGTTGTTAACATGTTTTCTTTCAAACAATGATTTTTTTTAATCATTCCCATATACACAATAAAAATGTAAATTTTGTTGGTGATCATTTTTTAATCATTCCTACATACACAATAAAAATGTAAATTTTATTCTTAACATGTTTATTTCAAACAATGATCTTTTTTAATCATTCCTACATATTCAATTCAATCCAACAATTCATCGCAACTACAGCCAATCAATTCCAATTTCATTCAACACATATATGAATTTTATATAGCATATATATATATATATAAATTATCATTGCAATCACAACCAATTTTATTTTAAATTTAGAAATCTAACTGATGGTTTCCACTCCACCAAAAATTGAGACGAGCTCCAAATCAATCCAAGTCAGTTTTGTTGCGAAGCTCTGGTCGATACGGTTCCAACGTATCTTGCCTCGCTGAATTCTGTGTTCATATGAAAAAATTATGCTTTTTACAAGATTCATGTACATACATATATATATATATATATAATTAACATAGGTAATTAATTAAATCCTTAACCTTAATCACTCCACTCATCCTCCTTCTTCCCCAAACACACAACACGCACCAGCCACTCCAAACGCACGCTGTTCCATTTTCATCCCGATAATTTTTTTCTTCGAATCCTCTCAAATTTTGCATACAAGCGTCAAACCTCCCCACAAACTCAAATATAAGCTTGAATTCGACAAGCAATGCACCTTTTTCCAAAACTCCAACTGTAACACCCCGTATGTTGAATAAATTGTTTTGATATAAAACAGGGCAGAATTAAATTTTAATATCTGAATCAGGGGAAACGGGCTATGCCATTGCGTTCGTCTCGGAAAAATACGCAAAATAGAGTCCGAAATTTCGTAAATCGGAGTCAGTATGACCGAGATATGGCCTTGAGAAGTTTCACGAAAAATCAGAAAAACGAAACAGATTTCAAAAATGCAGAAAACGAGCCAGGCGGGAAAATTCCCGCCCAGACCAGGTCGACCTGGGGGTCGACCTGGAGGGGACCAGGTCGACATGGGTGTCGACCCTAGGGTCGACCTGGGGGTCGACCTCCCTGGTCGAGCCAGGTCGGCCTGGGTGCGTCTGAATGGGTTTTTGGGCTGTTTTGGTGAGCCTGTGACGAATTCTGATCTGTTTTAGGGTTTATCTAAAGGCCTAAAACAACTAACTACACCTATAAATACATCCTAAGACCCAGCCTCCTCTACACACAATTCTATTCTGCTTCTTCTCTGCCTCTGTTCTAATAAAAATAAAAATGGCATCGCTTCTCTGCTGGAATCAAAACTAGAAGCTAATCAACATCAACCTAAGCAATTCAATTCAAATTTGAGATAAAAGCTTCTGCAACAATTCTGCAACAACTAAAGTTCTTTCTTTAATCCAATCAAGGCAAGTACAGTTATTCTCCGCTATAAACGTTAATTTTGATTGTGACATGAATTCTAAATCTGAATCTGAGATTATATCTGTTCTGTTCTGATTTGATTTATCTTATTCTGTACCTCTTTCCTCTTTCTGTTCTATAGCCAGGCTACCACGAGCCTGAGCCAATCTCATAAGAGATTAACATGCGCTAAAATGTTTGGGACAGTAAAATGAATGATGCATAAATTGGGCATGACCAATAGGTGACTAATTTGAGGAAAGAACATGGACTGTAGCTAGAACATGAATCTGAGACATATGATTGGACATGTTATATTTATAACATAAAAAGGTATTGAACATATGATTTGTGGACATGACATAAAAAGGTATATAATTGACCATAAATATAGACTGTATTGAACACATGATTTGGGATAAAGAGAATATGGCCTAGGTATAAAGATTTACATGAAAGTAGGATATCTATTAATGTAAATAAACACCTAAGTAAGGGACCTTTGGGATTTATGACATGCATAGTAATCTATGGCTATATTTGGTATAAATTATATGGATCTTCTGTACTATGCAAGTTTAAAAAAATTTGGAACATATGATATATGGTAAATTTATGACCATAATCTATGCTATGTAAATTTAATACAAACATAGGGTATATGATAATATTGTGAATCGAGACTATTATTTATGCACGTGAACTTAGGCAAGGTTTATAATTATGCAGGGTATGAAACTTTAAGGAATAAGTAAATTTGTTATATTTGCCTAATTTGCTAGTTGTGTTACATTGCCTAATCTGCTAGTTCTGTTATATTCCTTAATCTGCTAGTTCTGCTCTACTGCCTAGTCTGCTAGATTTGTTCATCTGCCGAATCTGTCATTTGCTAATTCTGTTGAAAATACTAAATCTGCTAGTTTGCTTAATCTGCTAAGTCGCCTAACCTGATAAATCTGTTATCTGCTATATCTGTTGAGTTGGTATAATTAGTCCGCTATTGACATAATCTGAATTGGCTATAGTTATGAATAATTGACATGTATATTAGGCGTGGGTATAAATGGTAAATCATTAATTAATTGGCCGCAAAGATAAACATGGCTAACTCGAGGTTAGAATGAGTTTGCGGCGTAATTCTGCCCGGAACCGCCCGGCATATTCAAGTGGTCGCAAACAATAGGTTCTAATGTGAGAAGTTAGTCATAACGTGCTTGAAACCCGAGGTTAGACTCAGTTTGCAACAGAAACCTGCCCGGAACCAACCGGCCTAACCAGTAGCTGCAAACTGTCAGTCTAATGTGAGAGGTTTAGGCATTAATATTTAATTAATGAAAATCTGAGATAATAATGATGTCTAAAACGTGTTGGGTAAGGTTAAACCAATTGGACCAATGAATCTGATGAACTCGTTTCGTGAATCCGTAGGCCCAATACAAAGTTAGATAATCTGGAACCAGTTAATCTGTAAGCCTGTTAATCCGAACATCTGATCCGTTAGTCTGAAAACCTGTTAACTTGATTGTCTGATCTGTGAACTAGTTAACCTAAATTTTGTATGTCTGAAACTTGTAGACAAGTTAAGCTGAAATCTGTTAGTCTGGGGACACAAGGTTAGGAGGGGAATTACTTGTGTCATATGTTGTTTGGGACCCATATTAGTCAGTAACCCTTTCTGGTATCAAAACTTTGACCCAACAGTAGGTAGGGTCCGGGCATGCTTGCTGAACTAATTATAAGCGGTTCATTCTGATAATGGCGAGGGGTGTTGATGGTGCGTTCCAACCGGGTCATGTGCGTGCATGGATCCCGGTCTGCCTCTGAGGATGTAAGACGCCGTGACATCTGTAAATAGGTCTATGCCAATTGGTTGTCACTTTAGGGAGTGATACACCCTACCGTGGGGCCGATACAGGATATTTATGTATTAGGGAGTCGATCGCTTGGGGTAAGGTTTTAGGGTACACTTAGTTCTGTCTGTTTCTGTTGGTACCGTCTGTTTCTGTTGGGTGGTAACACCTGTCTGTTTCTGCGTGGTATCGTCTGTTCGGGTGGTAAAGTCCCATTACTAGTGTACACCTAATTCTACATTCTGTTTCCATAGGGATTAATCTGTTTCTGCTTCTGTCTGTTTCTGATCGGGTAGTAAAGGCCCATTATTAGCATTCTGTTTCTGTTAAATTATTCAGTACCTGTTCCTGTTTCAGTTTAGACATTAGGGTGACACCTAATTCTGTTATACTGGTATTAGTGCAGAGAAGTGTAAAGCAATAATTTATGTCATTCTGTTCTTCTGTTATATCTGCTACACCTGTTACAGTTATCTCTCATCCAGTTTTATGTTCATGTCATATTATTATTATCTGTTCATATGCTGAAAGTCACTGGACTTGCCAGACTTTTTGTCTGACCCTTGTTGTTTCGCCTCCTTTCTTCCGTTTCCCCCCAGGTTATCTAAGGAGGGAATACTTTAGCTTGATCCGGATTTATCTTTGCTTGAAGTGCTTAAAGTATGGCTTGGCTCTGTATAGCTTCCGTTCTATGGGGATTATGATTTTAAACCATGCATTTTGAAGGCTTTTGTACAAGACTGATATTTTGTACTTGAATTCTGAGATTTGAAAGGATGTAACCATATTGATTTCTGTTTCTGCTGTAATAAAGTTAAAAAATTTCAAGTACTGTTTTATCTATCTTGTAAGTTTATGTTCTGTTTACTAAAATGCTCCACCAAAGTTAAGGCATTCCCTTTGCGAGTGTCCTTAACGGAGGTGGGGTGTTACACTTGGTATCAGAGCTGAAGGTTACCAGATTTTATAAAAAGTTTTGAAAACTACTTTCAAAAAGGTTTTGAAAGGAAGTATTTTCAAAAATAAAGCTTATTTTGAAAAACATAATCCCCAAGATCCATATATCTTTCTTTCAGTCCTTTTTGTATTGAACCTTTCCTTTTTCGTTTCAGCATGTCTGGAGCATCTGAGATACCAGAGGGTGTTCATGTACCCGGTTGGTTTCGTCAATATCTTGAGGCTAGGACCGCCGCTGCAGGTCCAACAAATGATCCCCCTCCCCCACCCCCTCCTCGTGCAATTGCTTTCTCAAAGATCTGTAGAGATTTTAGGGCCATGGGTGGGAAGGATTTCAAAGGAACTGAATCATTCGTAGAAGCGAGGAATTGGCTCAAAGAAACTGAGGATCTATTCGTTATCTTCGAGGTGGACGATAGGTAGAAGGTACAGTTGGCGGTATGGCTGCTCAAAGACGAAGCTTCATACTGGTGGGAAGTCACTAACGCCGAGAGGCTGGTTGAGACATGGATGGATTTCAGAACAAGGTTTGAGACAAAATTTCTCTCGCAAGCTGAACGGAGTTTACAACTAGAGAAGTTCTTATATCTTAAGCAAGGAAGTATGACGGTCAAGGAATACGTCAACCAGTTCAACCAACTAGCTAGGTTCGGATTGGATTTAGTCAACACTCAGCATAAAAAGGCTCTCCGCTTTGTTAAAGGATTGAACGAGCCACTGCACAGCCTAGCCATGACCCATGTACCCATGGGAGCGACTTACGAGAAATTGGTGGACATGGCACTACTGCACGAGGAAGACAAGGGCCCGAAAGAGACAAAGAAGGAAGAACCACAGAATAAGAAAGCAGGGCCCAAAAAGGAAACACAAAAGAAGGATGAAAAGACTGAAGATAAGAAGGGGAAAAAGTGCTTTACTTGTGGGAGCTCGACTCATCTGAACAAGGATTGCAGAAAAAGGAAAGGCACTTGCTTCAACTGTGGAGAGATGGGGCACTTCACTAGGGACTGCCTGAAGAGACGAGGGCAAGGAGGGCAGGCAAACACTCTCGAGGCTAGTGGCTAGGATAGAAATAGGAAAATTTCTATAGTAGGTTTAATTTCTTTATCTGATTATGGAGTTAAGACTTTTTCTGATTCTGGTATTTTGATTTTGTAATCGATACTCTGCACTTTAATACTAGTATTATTTCTGAATTCCGTTGTAGACTCAGACTCATAAGGGTTATGGCTCATCTGTTTGAGATTGGGGTTTGAGGGATATTTGTGTTAGACGTCAAGTAGGACGCATACATTCTGAGTTTTTGTGGGATATGATTTTTATCATGCTTAGCTTCCGAAGAATCATTAGGGAACCTGATCTGTACCAGTAGTCTGTAAATATCTGAATACTTCTGATAAGATTTCCAGTTTTGACATTGTCTAAAGAGGGTAACCCTCTGGGTGTCAATCTGATGTTGATTTCGGTCTTTGGGGTTGACACTTAGGGGAATTATTTTCTCAACCAATGTCTGATAGGAATCAAGTTTTTGTTTTATCTGTACTCGCTTCCATCACTAGACTCTATCCTATCGATCGAGTGTTCAACTTATAGATAGGAATCCTAATGGGTGTAAACATGTTTTTGAGACATGTTATGTTTGATGGTTGCAAGTGGATGCAAGTGGTTGCTAGTGGTTGCTCGTGGACGCATATACACACACTAGGCACTAGATCGGCTCGAAAACACTCTCATACTGCATATGGATGTGTGAGCATTTTAAATTTTTATGGATGCAAAATGGTTGAATCAGCACATGGATGTTGCATATGACTGAATGGTTGTGCACTCATATAGAAATGATATGTATCATGTAGGAAAATTGCATACATGTTGGACTCATGGCACTGGCATAATTCGCATTAAGGAGGTCAGCTGAATCAGTGGACCGCCTGATCTTTGCATTAGATAAGGAACATATACACACACCTTTGCATATGTTCATATAACATTAGAAGTTTCTAAGGACAATGGACGCCAGTGATTGATGATTGAGTAGATGGATGTTGGATGGTAGGACACATTCTTCTTAACTTAGAGATTTCGGGGACGAAATCCTTTAAGTAGGAGAGAATGTAACACCCCGTATGTTGAATAACTTGTTTTGATATAAAACAGGGCAGAATTAAATTTTAATATCTGAACCAGGGGAAACGGGCTATGCCATTGCGTTCGTCTCGGAAAAATACGCGAAATAGAGTCCAAACTTTCGTAAATCGGAGTCAGTATGACCGAGATATGGCCTTTAGAAGTTTCACGAAAAATCAGAAAAACGAAACAGATTTCAAAAATGCAGAAAACGAGCCAGGCGAGAAAATTCCCGCCCAGACCAGGTCGACCTGGGGGTCGACCTGGAGGGGACCAGGTCGACATGGGTGTCGACCCTAGGGTCGACCTGGGGGTCGACCTCCCTGGTCGAGCCAGGTCGGCCTGGGTGCATCTGAATGGGTTTTTGGGTTGTTTTGGTGAGCCTGTGACGAATTCTGACGGTTCTGATCTGTTTTAGGGTTTATCTAAAGGCCTAAAACATCTAACTACACCTATAAATACATCCTAAGACTTAGCCTCCTCTACACACAATTCTATTCTGCTTCTTCTCTGCCTCTGTTCTAATAAAAATAAAAATGGCGTCGCTACTCTGCTGGAATCAAAACTAGAAGCTAATCAACATCAACCTTAGCAATTCAATTCAAATTTGAGATAAAAGCTTCTGCAACAATTCTGCAACAACTAAAGTTCTTTCTTTAATCCAATCAAGGCAAGTACAGTTATTCTCCGCTATAAACGTTAATTTTGATTGTGACATGAATTCTAAATCTGAATCTGAGATTATATCTGTTCTGTTCTGATTTGATTTATCTTATTCTGTACCTCTTTCCTCTTTCTGTTCTATAGCCAGGCTACCACGAGCCTGAGCCAATCTCATAAGAGATTAACATGCGCTAAAATGTTTGGGACAGTAAAATGAATGATGCATAAATTGGGCATGACCAATAGGTGACTAATTTGAGGAAAGAACATGGACTGTAGCTAGAACATGAATCTGAGACATATGATTGGACATGTTATATTTATAACATAAAAAGGTATTGAACATATGATTTGTGGACATGACATAAAAAGGTATATAATTGACCATAAATATAGACTGTATTGAACACATGTTTTGGGATAAAGAGAATATGGCCTAGGTATAAAGATTTACATGAAAGTAGGATATCTATTAATGTAAATAAACACCTAAGTAAGGGACCTTTGGGATTTATGACATGCATAGTAATCTATGGCTATATTTGGTATAAATTATATGGATCTTCTGTACTATGCAAGTTTAATAAAAATTTGGAACATATGATATATGGTAAATTTATGACCATAATCTATGCTATGTAAATTTAATACAAACATAGGGTATATGATAATATTGTGAATCGAGACTATTATTTATGCACGTGAACTTAGGCAAGGTTTATAATTAGGCAGGGTATGAAACTTTAAGGAATAAGTAAATTTGTTATATTTGCCTAATTTGCTAGTTGTGTTACATTGCCTAATCTGCTAGTTCTGTTATATTCCTTAATCTGCTAGTTCTGCTCTACTGCCTAGTCTGCTAGATTTGTTCATCTGCCAAATCTGTCATTTGCTAATTCTGTTGAAAATACTAAATCTGCTAGTTTGCTTAATCTGCTAAGTCGCCTAACCTGAGAAATATGTTATCTGCTATATCTGTTGAGTTGGTATAATTAGTCCGCTATTGACATAATCTGAATTGGCTATAGTTATGAATAATTGACATGTATATTAGGCGTGGGTATAAATGGTAAATCATTAATTAATTGGCCGCAAAGATAAACATGGCTAACTCGAGGTTAGACTGAGTTTGCGGCGTAATTCTGCCCGGAACCGCCCGGCATATTTCAGTGGTCGCAAACAATAGGTTCTAATGTGAGAAGTTAGTCATAACGTGCTTGAAACCCGAGGTTAGACTCAGTTTGCAACAGAAACCTGCCCGGAACCAACCGGCCTAACCAGTAGCCGCAAATTGTCAGTCTAATGTGAGAGGTTTGGGCATTAATATTTAATTAATGAAAATCTGAGATAATTATGATGTCTAAAACGTGTTGGGTAAGGTTAAACCAATTGGACCAATGAATCTGATGAACCCGTTTCGTGAATCCGTAGGCCTAATACAAAGTTAGATAATCTGGAACCAGTTAATCTGTAAGCCTGTTAATCCGAACATCTGATCCGTTAGTCTGAAAACCTGTTAACTTGATTGTCTGATCTGTGAACTAGTTAACCTAAATTTTGTATGTCTGAAACTTGTAGACAAGTTAATCTGAAATCTGTTAGTCTGGGGACACAAGGTTAGGAGGGGAATTACTTGTGTCATCTGTTGTTTGGAACCCATATTAGTCAGTATCCCTTTCTGTTAACAAAACTTTGACCCAACAGTAGGTAGGGTCCGGGCACGCTTACTGAACTAATTATAAGCGGTTCATTCTGATAATGGCGAGGGGTGTTGATGGTGCGTTCCAACCGGGTCATGTGCGTGCATGGATCCCGGTCTGCCTCTGAGGATGTAAGACGCCGTGAAATCTGTAAATAGGTCTGTGCCAATTGGTTGTCACTTTAGGGAGTGATACACCTAACTGTGGGGCCAACACAGGATATTTATGTATTAGGGAGCCGATCGCTTGGGGTAGGGTTTTAGGGTACACTTAGTTCTGTCTGTTTCTGTTGGTACCGTCTGTTTCTGTTGGGTGGTAACACCTGTCTGTTTCTGCGTGGTACCGTCTATTCGGGTGGTAAAGGCCCATTACTAGTGTACACCTAATTCTACATTCTGTTTCCGTAGGGATTAATCTGTTTCTGCTTCTGTCTGTTTCTGATCGGGTAGTAAAGGCCCATTATTAGCATTCTGTTTCTGTTAAATTATTCAGTACCCGTTCCTGTTTCAGTTTAGACATTAGGGTGACACCTAATTCTGTTATACTGGTATTAGTGCAGAGAAGTGTAAAGCAACAGTTTATGTCATTCTGTTCTTCTGTTATATCTGCTACACCTGTTACAGTTATCTCTCATCTAGTTTTATGTTCATGTCATATATTATTATCTGTTCATATGCTGAAAGTCACTGGACTTGCCATACTTTTTGTCTGACCCTTGTTGTTTCGCCTCCTTTCTTCCGTTCCCCCCCCCCCAAGGTTATCTAAAGAGGGAATACTTTAGCTTGATCCGGATTTCTCTTTGCTTGAAGTGCTTAAAGTATGGCTTGGCTCTGTATAGCTTCCGTTCTATGGGGATTATGATTTTAAACCATGCATTTTGAAGGCTTTTGTACAAGACTGATATTTTGTACTTGAATTCTGAGATTTGAAAGTATGTAACCATATTGATTTCTGTTTCCGCTGTAATAAAGTTAAAAATTTTCAAGTACTGTTTTATCTGTCTTGTAAGTTTCTATTCTGTTTACTAAAATGCTCCACCAAAGTTAAGGCATTCCCTTTGCGAGTGTCCTTAACGGAGGTGGGGTGTTACACCAACCCTAGCCGCATGAACATCGCGCTGTAAAAATTTCAACGACCAAACCATCTTCAGACAACCCCAAAACTCATACCAAATCGAAGAGAAACTCATAAGGATCACATATATATTTATTTCATGAATTTTAGTGGAGTATTTTGGTTTCTGTGATTTTTGAATGATTGAAAAGCTCTCATTTTTAGGGTTAGAAGAAGAAGAGAAAGAGCTGCTGTTGTTTTGTGATTAGGAATAGGTTTAGAGAAGTTTAGGATGTTATATAGTGGAGCCAATTTATTTTTATTGATTTTATTTTTAACTATACCCAAATTGTTACGACCCGAACTTCCTCGGTAAGGAAAGCACGGATTGGGTTGAGCACAAGCCACATCGGAACACAGACAGAAGAACATTTCATTGTTTATTACAACAATTCATCAGAATACAGGAATATAACAAAGTACAAATAAATATTATACATCAGAAAAATATCAGAGATTTAAATTACATTACATAGCAGTGGAAAATAATACAAAACACAACTGAAAGGATAATGCGGATACAGAGCTTTCCGGATATCATTCCAGCTGTAAACTAGGTTCCTATGAATATAAATCTGCAAAACCAAAACTATTGGCTACCCATGCGGAAAATAAGGTCACCCAGAGTTTAGGTTAAAAAAATAAACTCCAGATCAGTCATGTGACTGGTGTGAGAACTAAAACAATTATTAATCTTTATTTTAAAGTTAGGTAAATCAAGAGACCATGCCGTATAACACGGAACGGGTTTCCTCCCAAGAATACCAGTACATAAAACAACAGCGCAATGCTAAAATAAACAAAAATGAAGCTATTATAAGACCCAGGTCCCACCGCACAATGCAACACAAGCCGGAGGATAGGGTTTTACCTTATAATAGCCAAAGAATGCTTGATATGCTAAATTTCATCTTTTATTATTACAACAAGTGTATAGTGTCAAAACAGTTTCGATCATAAGTATCCATCATAGACGGCATGGATACCATATATCATGTCGCCATTACTAGGCTCTATAATCAAAACCGCAAATGCCACGTATTGGAAGTTGGATTTCCATCTGTGAACCGAGGCAAGGGATCATCCTCACTGCTTCGAGTCGCTCTAGCCCACCCCTCAGGAACAGCCGCAACTGCACCTAGGAGCCACAGGGCCGGTCCACACATAGCAGATTAAAATGAAACCCTGAACAATACGTTTCCCCTCCCTATGGGGTGTAAATGAGCCAAATGACTCCATATCCGAGGCGCCTCACATTCCAACAACCACACAGGTGAAAAATATATAAATGTCAGGGCTGGTAGGTCACTGACACCAACTCTAACTAAAAAGAGACGCATGTTCTCCCTAGGTCCTCTCCCGTTTTTGGTTCATACCGGGGTGTGAGGCTCGCGAATTGATGCCATACACAAAGCTATGCCACATAGGCCGTGCTTTGATCATCAACCACATTATTTTGTTTTTCAACAAAAGCCTTGATCATTTGCCACACAGGAAAATCACTTCATGCGATTGATACCCATCAATATATAACATCTGAGCTCGTACGTCTCAGAGAAGGGCGTTAAGCAAGAGAATAAATTCTCCGCCACCAAAAAGATATATATTTAATAGAAATCAATCACACAGAATAAAATCCAATGTCAGACACACAGTCTATTTACAAGTTCATTCTGGGTCTGAACGAAACCAGAGGAACCTTATTCCTCGCATATCCATCGATCTCCAGGTGCGTCTGGACGATCACCAACTGATTCCCTCCTCTTGGGTGTACAGCCCAATCAAGATCATCACAAACGATGTGAAGACCTCCGGTCTTCGACCACCATCTTCATCCTCGACGCATCGTCGATTCAGTTATTCAGAATGGGATAAACCCGATCTTTTTGAATAACTCGCGTATATAATAAACAAGTGTTAAACATACACAACCTACGCCTCATTCCAATTCAGAATATTCTTTTACTCAAATATTTCTTATACTTTAAGAAAGGTTCCCATTAATTTTATCAAAGATAAATTTTTCAAATTTATTCTTTAATCTTCTTTTGAATATCAATTCAAACCAAATTATGGTTTATCCAAACTAGTCGGGATTAACGAACCTTACTGAAGTAATCATTTGTTTTAATTTCCCAATCCCAACCTATTCATCCTATGAAGTAAAACTGGTAATACTTCATATCTAACACCATGGTGTTATGGGTAAATTCAATTACCATTTCACGTTCAAATCTAATTAAAGATTTAACTATCGCTTTGGAGAAAAACTGGTGATACTCCATTCTCGATCATTTCAATCTAATTAAAGATTCATTAAAACTCCACTTAGTTTTAATCTTCCCAAAAATCAATATCCTATCTTTTACTGGGTTAAAGAACCAGTGTAATCTAAAACACGGTTCACGATAAACCCAAAATTACATTCTATTCCGTCGGCCTTTAACCGTAAATTAGCTAGTGAATAATTCCCTAAGTGCTAACCCCGAAGGCCGAAACCAACATCAGATCAATACCAAAGAAACCATTCAACTTAACTAATCTCTAGTTAGTTTCTGATTTTCCTAACTCTGTTGGGTCTGAGAACAATATTATTAAAGATACCATTCACGACAACCGAAAATCACATTCCATTTACAATGGAATCTTCATGGAAATAAAATCGATATATATGATCGATATAAACTTCCATATCTGACTAATAATATAAACGGAATAGCAGCAAAGCCTTTTAAATTCCAGATATATTAGTTGTCTTCCTCCACAGAAATTCACTTAGATCATTACCAAATCGAATTCCATTCCATTCCAATTTATTTTATTAAATTGGACAACTTTACTTTGGAAAATCTCCTTTAAATCTTAACAAAAGATTTATAAATTCCAAATCACAATTCACTGTAAATCGGGTTAAAGAATGAATGTCGTTAAAACACAGCTCACGAGAAACCCAATTCACATTCCATTAATTGTTGATTAAAGAACAAGTGTTATTTAAAACACCGTTCACGATAAACCCAAAAATCAATTCAAATTCGATTCCAATTAAATACCATTTAACTGGTATACTTCATTAAATCTAAATAAAAAGATTTAATCTTTGTCTTAACTGGTTTTAAGAACAGGATTAATGAAGACGCCATTCACGACAAACCCAAATCCCATTTGATATTAAATACAAGGCTCTGAATAGAAAATATATCGGCTTATATTCAATATCAAATTCTATGACAAACAAATATCGTATTGGAAATAACGATATTGATATATCTTTCAAATTTCCATAACAATACATGTATAATCATGAAAGCCAACATCAAAATATTCAAAAGATAATTTCGATTCAAATCCATTCCAATTCAATTATTGGAAATTCTGGTTACTTTTAAAACCATTTCGAATCCACTTTATTTATTTTAAAAATAAATGGGATTACAATTCTAGTTCAAAACAAGTTCATTTCGATAAAACCCTATTTTTATCTTTTCAAATTTGGAATTTTTCATCCCAATTCTTCACAAATCATTTCTTATTATTTTTCACTAATTATTACTATTTTTAATAATTTTATCAAGGCTCGTACAGTCGATTTCCATCAACGGCCATCGAACTGCAGTTACAGCGACCTTTTCCATATTTGATTTGGACATAATTCCAAATCGAATCATTAGATTTCAAATCTCTAATATTTGTTAGAAAAATCTTTTCGATACGAACCCAATGGTTCCGGTTTTAGGAGAATCCGACAGTCGGATCTCCCGTAATGTCCATTCGAAGTCAACGGTCGAAATTTGCGAACTGCCGCAGCGCGGCGCGTTCTATTCAGGACATTATATATATATATATATATATGTTATATATTGTGACGACCCGAAATTTCGCTCGATCCTAATCAGTCGTTAAACAGATCTAGACCGTTCGAAACCCCTGAACGTTGAGAACAGGAAAATCAGAACACAAACAGAAGAACATTTCATTGCTATTACAACAATTCCATTAGATACAAGAATATACAGAGTATAATGAATAAATTATATTCGATAAATATCAGAGATTACAATAAATTACATATCAGCGGAAAATAATACAAAGCACAACTGAAGGTGATATACGGATACAGAGCTTTCCGGATATCATTCCAGCTGTAAACCAGGATCCTGTGAATATAAATCTGCAAAACCAAAACTACTAGCTGCCCGTGCGGAAAATAGGGGCACCCAGAGTTTAGGTTAAAACAATAAACTCCAGGTCAGTCATGTGACTGGTGTGAGAACTAAAACAGTTATTTAAAGCTTTACTTTAAAAGAGAGTAATTCAAGGGACCACGCCGTATAGCACGGAACGGGTTTCCTCCCAAGAATACCAGTGCATATCAATAACCAACGTAATGCTTTTCCGAAAAATGAAGCTATTATAAGACCCAGGTCCCATCACACAATGCAATGCAAGCCGGAGGATAGGGTTTTCCCTTATAATAGCCAAACATGCTTGGTACGTTTAAAACAAATCATTTGATACTATAATAAGTGTATAGTGTCAAAACAGTTTCAATCATAAATATAAATCATAGACGGCATGGGTACCATATATCATGTCGCCATACTAGTTCTACAATTAAAACCGCAATACACGTATTGGAAATTGGATTTCCGTCATGAGTCGAGGCAAGGGGCAAGCTCCTCTCCGCGTTCGAGACACTCTAGCAAATGCCTCGGGGTTACGCACACTGGGCAACCCCGGATCTTCAGGGCCGGTCCTCACTTACGTTAGAGGATTGGCAATTCCTGAACACACGTTTCCCGGTCCTTATAGACCTATAATCGAGGCGCCTCATCCAACAACCACAAAGGTGAAAAGTATATAAATGTCAGGGCTGGTAAGTCACTGACACCACCAAAGCTAGAAAGAAACGTCGTGCTCTCCCTGCAGTCCGTATCCCGTTTTTAACTCATACCGAGGTGTGAGGCTCGCGAATTCACGTTATACACAAAGCTGCCACGTAGGCTGTGCTTTGATCATCAACCACAAGACTTTGCTTTTCAACAGAAGCCTTGATCCATGCAACTCAGCATGCCACACAGGCAATTCATGCCATGCGACTGATGTCCATCGATATACAACCTCTGAGCTCGTACGTCTCAGAGAAGGGCGTTAAGCAAAAGAATAAATTCTCCGCCGCCAAACAGATGTATATTTAATAGAAATCAATCAAAACAGAATAAAATCCAATGTCAGACACACAATCCATTTACAAGTCCGTTCTGGGTCTGAACGAAACCGGAGGCACTTTCCTCGCATATCCATCCATCTCCAGGTACGTCTGGACGACCACCGACTATTTCCATCCTCTTGGGTGTACTGCCCAATCAGGATCGTCAGTAATTATCCAAACGATGTGAAGACTTCCGGTCTTCGACCACCGTCTTCATCTTCGACTTATCGTCGAATCGGTTATTCAGAATGGGTATAAACCCGGACTTTCCGAACAACCCGCGTATATTAAAACAAATGTTACACGAACACAACATACGCCTCATTCCAATTCATTAGTCGCTAACCGCAAATTAGCAAGAGAACAATTTCCCAAACATTAACCCCGAAGGCCGAAACCAACATCAGATCAATACCCAGGAAACCATTCTTCTTAGCCAACCTACAACTAGTTTCTAAATTCCACATTCTTAGGGAAAGGTTCCCATTAATTTTATCCAAGATAAATTCTTTAAAATTTATCCTGTAATCTTCCTTTGGATGTCATTTAAAACCAAATTATGGTTTTTCCAACTAGTCGAGATTAGCGAACCGTAACGAAGTAATTATTTATTTTATCTCCCAATCCCAACCTATTCATCCCATGAAGCAAAACTGGTAATACTCCATATCTAACACCGTGGTGTTATCGGTAAAATTAATTACCATTTCACGTTCAAATCTAATTAAAGATTTAACTATCGCTTTGGAGCAAAACTGGTAATACTCCATTCCCGCTCATTTCTAAATTTGATAATTTAGATTACAAATTCACATTTCAATCTAATTGCAGATTCATTAAAACTCCTTTTACTGGGTTAAAGAACTAGGTGTTATTTAAAACACAGTTCACGATAAACCCAAATCACATTCTATTTGTTATCGGGTTAAAGAACTAGTGTTATTTAAAACACCGTTCACGATAAACCCATTTTATATCCAATCAAATATATTAGAAATTCTGATTATTTAAAACCCCCTTTTAAATCTAATTAATTTATTTAAAAATAATTGGGTTTTAAATTTAGTTCAAAACTAGTTCATTTCGATAAAAATCTATTTCTATCTTTTCAAATATGGAGTTTTTCATCCCAAATTTTCCCAAATCATTTCTTCTGATTTTACACAAATTATTGATATTTTTAATAATTTTATCAAGGCCCGTACAGTCGATTTCCACCAATGGCCATCGAACTGCACTTACAGCGACCTTTTTCGAATTTGATTTGGACGTATCTCCAAATCCAACCGTTAGATTTCAAATTTCTAATATTCTATAGGAAGCTCTTTTCGATACGAACCCAACGGTTCCGGTTTTAGGAGAATCCGACGGTCGGATCTCCCGTAATGTCTGTTTGAAATAAATGGTCGAAATTTACGAACTACCGCGGCGCGGCGCGTTCTATTCGGGCCATTATATTATATATATAATATATATAATATATATTTCGTCGATTCCTATTTAAAAAAAATTATATAAATAGTTTTAAAATTCGTTTCAAAAGCAATTTCAACTTCCATTTCAATTCAAATCAAAATTGAATTCTTCTTTATAAATTCGTTTTAAAATTCATTTCTATTCAATTCAAATTTCAATTCAATTTGAATTCATTTCACTTCATTTTAAATTCAATTCGAATTCGTTTTCAATTCAATTCAATTCAATTCAAATTGGTTTCCTATTCGATTCAAATTCATTTTCTATTCAAATTAAATTCGTTTCGTTTTCTATTTGAATCAAGTTCATTATATATTCAATTTGAAATCAAATTGGTTTTCTATTCCATTCAATTCGAAATCGTTTTATATTCAATTCAAATCGAAATCGTTTTATATTCAATTCATTTCGAAATCGTTTTCAATTTAATTCATTTCGAAATCGTTATATATTCAATTCATTTCGAAATCGTTATATATTCAATTCATTTCGAAATCGTTATATATTCAATTTCAAATATTTCTTTTTGTCAACACACGACTAATCTCAACGAATGAGTACCGTCCATGTGTGACTATTTTTGTTAAAATATTTCGTTCAACACATGACTAATCTCAACGGATGAGTACAGTCAACACATGAACCTTTATTTTATAAAGATAAAGATATAAATTTTATTATTAAAATATTTCGTTCAACACATGACTAATCTCAACGGATGAGTACAGTCAACATCTGAACCTTTATATTATAATATTCTTTATCTTCTAAATTGGAATGAGGCCCAATCAATCACCATATAATATTAATTATATGGATTTCCATACATCACATGTATATAATAGCATTGAAAAATAATCAAACATCAACCAAAGTGCACTACACTGTATAAGCATCAAATGTAGATATCTAACGCTTATAACAGCCTGTCAATCAATCGATCGACATATTTAATTAATCAGGATGAGTGAACTTCATATTTCATCCCAACACCCGTGTAGGGTTTCAAACAATCAAACACAGATTTTATTTGTGCAGTTGGGCGATGTGTAAAATTTATCGTCCCAATCAATGTCCTTCAAATAGGTGTACATAAACAAACCGTCTGGTCTGTAAATGAATATTTTATTTTATTCACTTTCACGTTAAAAATTATATTTTTAACGATAAAACATTTTATTTTAACATATGAATATCTATTCAGTTCATTCTTTAAATAAAATGATATTTTTATTTTTCTAACATATTTTAGAAAATTTCGGCGGCATAACGGCACGATACTATAAACGGGACGAGGCCTAGCCTTATCCCCGGTCTAGTGAAGGCCCACGCCATTCACACATCAATCAAATCAATTTATTTTAACAAACCATTCAATTTCAAATCAAATCATCCAACTAATCTACGCAACCAAACAAACAAGTCCATGGTCTGTGGACGATTGTGTCGGGTGCTACTAAGCACCGTCTGCATCCTAGTATATATATATAATTAGGAAAGAAATTGAAAGGTGAGAAATTCTCACCGATAGCTATCCAATACCACGACACTCCAATTGTAGAGATCTTTGTCGTTCTCGCCTTTTTATCGTCTTTGTTGCCCGTAGCCACTACATACATAAAAATCATACATTTTTATATTTTGCTGACTTTAACATAAAAATCACATTTTTATTCAATCACCTTCTGTAACACCCCGGATTTCAATTAACACTAATAGTTAGTAATTAAAGTATAATTAATCTCAGATGGGAGAACCGGGGGAAACGGGCTGCGTCATTGCGTTCGTCTCGGAAAAATACGCGAAATAGAGTCCGAGTTTTCGAGAATCGGAGTCCGTATGGCCCGGTTATGGCCCAAAGAAGTTTTTAGTAAAATTTAAATTTAAAAACAGAGTTGAAATTCAGTTGGAGCCAAAAGAGGAAAGGGAGGGAAAAATTCCCGCCTAGCCCCGTGTCGACAGGCCTGTCGACAGGGGTCCAGGTGTGTCGACAGCCCTGTCGACAGGGGTGTCGACACAGGGTGTCGGCTCTGTGGATCTGGGTGCACCAGGTCTGGTCTTGGCTGAGTCTAGGGCTATGTTCTAGAGGGTTCCTAAATCTAAGGGTCCTTATCTAATCTAGGGTTAATCTAAGGGCCTAAAACACTTTCTAATCCTATAAATAACACCCTAACCCTACCCTAATTCATTCATAATTAAACCTAGTAACTAAACTATGGCAAAATGCTAGCTCTCATGGCCTCCACTAATTTATGAAGAGGGTTGCATGCTAATCACTCTCTAATCAACCTCTAATCCCTTCTTAGCATCTTAATCTTCTTTATTTGGTGTGCAAAGTTGCTAGTTGTGAGTTTCTATCACTTTGATGATCTTTTGGTAAACTAATTAGATGAGATGTGATGAGATTTATGGTTTTGTATGTGGGTTAATGAGCTTTGAAATCATATGATATGATGTTAGCATTAATCTTATGTTTATGCATGTTGAGTATGTATGTTTATGCATGTTGTAAGTTTATGCAAGTTTAATATGATGTATGTTAGGTTTGCATGATGCTAAATATGCAAGTTGTGGGCTATGTAATCATATGCATGTTATGCAAGTTCATGGTGATATGTTATGCAAGTTACATATTTGTTAATATGCAAGTTACATGTTTGTTAATATGCAAGTTACATGTTTGATAATATGCAAGTTACATGTTTGTTAATATGCAAGTTACATGTTTGATAATATGCAAGTTACATGTTTGTTAATATTCAAGTTACATGTATGTAAATATGCAAGTTACATGTTTGTTAATATGCAAGTTACATGTTTGTTAATATGCAAGTTACATGTATGTAAATATGCAAGTTACATGTATGTAAATATGCAAGTTACATGTTGTTAATATGCAAGTTCATGATGACACATTATGCAAGTCTATGAGTTAATATGCAAGTATGTTATGCAAGTGAATATGTAAGTTATGTGACATATTATATGCAAGTTATGTGACATGTTATGCAAGTTCATATGCAAGTTATGTGTTTGTTAATATGCAAGATGGCACCTTTGAAACATGTTCATTCATATGCAAGTTGACACCTTTTATATGTGTTATATCATGAACGAAATTACGTGGGAACGATGGGGTAATTAAATGCATAAGTTAATAAGATTGTGTGAAATTAATATAATTATGCATAACACAAAATAAATAAACATAGTACGGGGATTTGCCTATTTGGTTAGGTGTACCCATACTATGTGTTGGGAATTTACCTATTGAGTTAGGTCTACCCCATGGGAATTTACCTATTAAGTTAGGTCTACCCATGTTAAGAAAACTTGATTAATTAGGGATAATTAATATAAAATTATGAGGGTGATTAATTAGGTGTAATTAATTGACTAAGACACGAGGTTGGACTCAGTTGTAGCGTAAAACTGCCCGGACCCAACCGGCTTAACCAGTTGCTACAAATGTTAGCCCAATGTGAGAGGTCTTAGGCACAAACTAAATACGTAATTAATGTAAAGACACGAGGTTAGACTCTGTTATGACATAAGGCTGCCCGGACCCAACCGGCTTAACCAGCGGTCATAAAAGACAGTCTAATGTGAGAGGTCTTTACAAAGGTTACGTTCTTAATTAATTAATTAAGAAACACTTAACCACATTAGCATGTAGAGGGACATGAGGGGTTAAGTGGGTGCCTTGGGTGGCATGAGAAAATCTAGTGGTTGCCTTGGGTGGCAATAGAAAATACGATTAGAATACTTAACCGAAATGAAACATGTAATTAAAACATGATTAAAGGGTTAAGTGGGATATACTAGAAAAAGGGACAAGCTTAGGTGGGTAGCTTGTGGAGGCCCATTTCAACCAGTAACCCATACGTATCTTTGTGGGCTCGACCCATGTCGAGGACGGGACACGCATACTGGGCTTGACTGTAAGAGGCAAACGGGTTAGCGGTGGCAACGCAAGTCCAACGGGCTTCATATGCGTGAGTGGGCCCGGGCTGGTAGGTAAGCCGTTGTTGCATCGTGTAGATATAAGCTGTGCACCGTTAGTTTTATCAGGTTGCCACATTGGGGAATGATACATCCCACGGTGGGGCCAGCACGGGTATCTACGTTAGGGAGCCGATCGAATGGGGAAGTAGTGTGTACACCTAGTGGATTGTAGGGCCCCGTGGCGCCTACTTGGTCACCTAGGGGTACGCAAGTACTAATTAGTAAATTTTATAAGTCCTTGGGTGGGATCAACCTTTAGGTTAGAAACGACTGGTGTGGTGCAGTTTAGTAATTTACCTTAGGGAGGGTAGATGCGTCTTTATCCTTTATCTTAGTTCAGTTGACTGCTTAGGGTACCCATTCATCCCTATATGTTACCGTATATCAGTTCATGTCTTCTCTGGTTACTTTAACGATTGTATTGTTAAAGTTATAGGACTTGCTCAGACTTATGTCTGACCCCGTTGTTTTTATCCTTTTCCCAACCCTCAGGTCCTGTGGTGGATCCTAGCAGTAGTGGAGCTTGATCGGATTGCTGTTCCAGTCTTGAGGAGCTTGGATAGATGTAAAGCTCCAGTTATCCAGTTATCTTTTCTTTTGTTTTGGCTATTGTATGAGAGAGTGGGATTATGTACTTATTTATTTTGATGGATATTGTACTTGACCTTTATTGTGGTTTTATGATGTAACCAGACATGTTTTACTTCCGCTGTTATGAGATGATGTTTTAAAATTTCAAGTACTATTTATATCTGCCTTGTTGTAATTTTTCTGTTCTATATTCACTAAAATACTCCACCGATGCTATGGCATTCCCTTAGTGAGTGATCATAGCGGGAGTGGGGTGTTACACGTGGTATCAGAGCTCAAGGTTACCAGAACAGATAAATTTTTTTGAGAAAAACTATTTTCTAAGAGTATTTTCGAAGAAAGTATTTTCAAAAGCATGTCTTCTAAGAGAAAAAAAAAGTTTTTGAAAAAGAAAAGCATAATCCCCAATAGCCATATCTTTATCTTTCGGAATCTCCTTTTTGAATCTTTCCTCTTTCGTTTCAGCATGGCTGAAGATCTTAACATCCCGGAGGGTTTAGTTATTCCACTATGGTATAGGAGGTTGCAAGAGGCTAGGGCCGCGGCTGCGGGTCCAGCCAATGCTACTACGCCAGAGACAACCGCTCCTCCTCCTCAGCCTAGAGTGGATAATTTTGCTAAGGTTTGCAAGGAGTTCAAGGCTATAGGAGGAAAACCTTTTCTAGGTTCAGAGACTTTCGTAGAGGCTAGAGATTGGCTTAAGGAAGTGGAAGAGTTGCTAGATATCTTTGAAGTGGAAGAAGGAAAGAAAGTCAAGTTGGCGGCTTGGTTAATGAAGGGAGAGGCCTCATTCTGGTGGGAGGTCACTAATGGAGAACGCCCGGTTGACTCTTGGGCAGATTTTAAGCAAAGGTTTGGGGCTAAGTTTCTCTCAAGGGCGGAAGAGAATCTGTTTATGGAGAAGTTCTTGAATTTGAAGCAAGGGAATCTCACGGTGAAAGAATATGTCAACAAATTCAATCAATTAGCAAGGTTTGGCATAGAGTTGGTGAATACACCGGAGAAGAAGGCTTTGAGGTTCGTTAGAGGCTTGAACGAACCATTGCAAGGAATAGTTATGACTCACATTCCTATGGGGGCCACCTTTGAGAAACTTGTCTACATGGCACTTATGCATGAGGATGATAAGAATTCTAAGGCACCAGAGAAAAAGGGGGATCAGAAGAAACCGCAACAACAACAAGGCAAGGGCGGAAAAGGCAATGGTGACAAAAAGAAGACGAAGAAAAAGTGCTTCAATTGTGGAACACCAGGACACCTTAGTAAGGATTGTCGCAAAAAGAAGAAGACTGGTTGCTTTCATTGTGGTGAAGCAGGGCATCTAGTGAAAAACTGCCCAAAGAAGGGGCAGAAGACGGGGTCTACCTCAGGAGGTCAGGTGCAAGCTCTTATAGCACCACCTCAGTTAGGGGGGCAAGTTCAGGTTCTCTCAGTTCCACCGATTCAGCAGAGAGGTAGAACTATTTCCGTTGAAAGTCTGGTTTTTCTGTTTGATCATCCAGTTCGTACTTTGTTTGACTCTGGCGCATCGCATTCTTTTATCTCATCATCGTTAGTTGAGTCACTGCACTTAGACACCAGTCTAGTTGATGATCCCTTGGTTGTTTCAAACCCAATTGGGGGCTCTATATATCTGTCTATGATATGTTTGGGTTTGAAGATTTCTATACTTAGCGTTGAGTTTAGATGTGATGCTTTTGTATTGGGCTTCACGGGCTATGGGTTGATTTTGGGCATGGACTGGTTATCCAGTAATGGTGCCGTTCTTGATTGCGAAAGGAGAGTTGTTAGGCTCATGACCCGCTTGGGTAACACTCTCGAGATCTCTTGTAATCCCAGGGATTCTGTTATGCTAAGTTATCTTGAATCGCTCGATGCTTCGGTCGAGAGTTTGCGTTCTGTCAGAGTAGTCCGGGAATATCCGGATGTGTTTGAAGAAGTAAAGGGTTTGCCTCCAAAGCGGGAGATTGATTTCCGAATTTATTTGGTGGATAATGCCAAACCAGTGTCTTTGCCAGTGCGCCACATGGCTCCTCGTGAGAGAAGAGAACTTCATAAGCAAGTAGGGGAGTTGCTTGAGAAGGGGTTCATAAGGCGAAGTATATCGGAGTGGGGAGCTCCAGTAGTGTTTGCCACGAAGGCGGATGGGTCCCTCAGACTTTGTGTGGATTATAGAGAACTTAATAAGCTCACAAAGAAGAATAGACACCCATTACCGAGAATAGATGATCTCTTTGATCAGTTGGTTGGCGCCTCAGTGTTTTCACAAATGGATTTAGCTACAGGGTTTCATCAGTTGAGAGTGGCGGAGGACAGTATAGAGAAGACTGCTTTCCGGACTCCGGATGGTTTTTATGAGTGGCTAGTGATGCCATTTGGGTTGACAAACGCCCCTGCATACTTTGTTGATCTCATGAGTAGAGTGTTCAGAGAGTATCTGAATAAGTTTGTAGTAGTTTTTGTGGATGACATCTTGGTCTTTTCCAAGAGTGAAGAAGAGCATGCCTTACATCTCAAGGAAGTGTTGGAGACTCTTCGAGCGCATAGTCTTAAAGCTAAATTCTCTAAATGTCATTTTTGGAGAAGAGAAGTGCGATTCTTAGGGCATGTGGTCTCTAAGGAAGGGATAGCTGTGGATCCCGCAAAGATAGTATCTATCCAGGATTGGAAAGTTCCTAGAAATGCTACCGAAGTAAGAAGTTTCTTGGGGTTGGCAGGATATTATAGGAAGTTCATCAAAGACTTCGCGAAGATATCAGCCCCATTAACCCGCTTGACGAAGAAGAATCTGGTTTTCTTATGGGACGTAGATTGTGATGATGCTTTCCAACGGTTAAAGAGAGCTTTGACCACCGCTCCAGTTTTAGTGCTCCCAGATGGGAGTAAGCCGTTTGTTGTTTATACCGATGCTTGTGGAACAGGATTAGGCGCAGTCTTGATGCAGGAGGGAAGGGTAATAGCCTATGGAGGGAGGCAATTGAGAGTGCATGAGAAGAATTACCCTACCCATGATCTAGAGTTGGCCGCGATTGTTTTCGCACTTAAGTCTTGGCGCCATTATCTTCTTGGTGAGAGATTCGAGTTGTTCACCGACCATAAATCATTGAAGTACTTATTCTCTCAGAAAGATTTAAACTTAAGACAGCAAAGGTGGATGGAGTTCTTAGCATCCTATGATTTCGAGATAGCATATACTCCTGGCAAGGGTAACGTGGTGGCAGACGCCTTAAGTAGAAAAAGGCTATCTTTGAGTCCATTGTTCGTGGAACGACGAAGCTTGGAGTTTCTTTCTTTGTTCGACTTCAGACCTTCTGTTGATTTTGTACCTGGTTTGTTGGCATCCTTGGAGGTTAGACCTACTCTTTTGAGACGGATTGGAGAGGCTCAGCGAGACGACCCACAGTTGGTTGAGTTGGTAGAGAAGCTTATGAGGGGGAATCGTCCAGCCATTTGGGTAGATACACCATAGATGATAAGGGATGGTTGCATAGAGACGGTAGACTTTGTGTACCGCAAGATGAGGGTTTGAAGAAGGCTATTTTGGATGATGCACATCGTTCAAGAATGACTATTCATCCCGGTGGAGACAAAATGTACCAAGACATGAAGAGAGTTTTCTTCTGGGCCGGTATGAAGAAAGATGTGGCCGAGTATGTGGCTAGATGCTTAGTATGCCAACAAGTTAAAGCGGAGCAAAGGAAACCCGGTGGGTTGCTGCACCCATTGGAAGTTCCGCAATGGAAGTGGGATAGTGTCTCGATGGATTTCGTTGATGGGTTACCGAGATCGAGGAAGGGCAATACGGGAATTTGGGTTGTGGTAGACAGACTTACCAAGAGTGCCCATTTTATACCCGTGAAGAGTAAGAGGACCGCTCCATGGCTTGCTTCAGTCTATGTTAGAGAGATTGTTAGATTGCATGGCGTACCATCCAGCATTGTGAGTGATCGAGATCCTATCTTCACTAGTGAGTTTTGGAGAAGTTTGCAAGAGGCGGTAGGGACTCAGTTGTGTTTGAGCACCGCATATCATCCTCAGACGGACGGTCAGACCGAGAGGGTGAACCGTATCTTAGAAGATCTCTTGAGGCTTTGTATCTTGGATTTTGGAGGTACATGGGAAGAACATCTTCCTTTGGTGGAGTTCGCATATAATAACAGCTTTCAGTCCAGTATTGGTATGGCTCCTTTCGAAGCTCTTTATGGAAGGCCTTGTCGATCTCCTACATGTTGGTGGGAATCTACGGATAAGATCTTGCTTGGGCCAGATATGGTTAGAGAGACTTCAGAGAAGATTGATTTGATTCGAAGACGGATGAAGGCAGCACAAGATAGACAGAAATCTTATGCGGATCGGAGAAGGACGGATCTTGAGTTTGAGGTTGGGGACATGGTTTTTGTCAAAGTATCTCCATTGAGAAATGTTGTTCGCTTTGGGTCCGTTGGGAAGTTAGCACCGAGATTTGTTGGGCCATTTCCTATTAAGGAAAGGATTGGACGGATGGCATATAGGGTGGAGTTGCCCGACAGACTTAGTGGTGTTCATGATGTATTCCATGTATCACATCTGAGGAAGTGCCTACATGAGACCGCAGAGGTGGCAGAGCCGAGCTTGCTTAGAGATGTAGAGGTAGAGCGTGATGCGACGATTCGACGAGCTCCTACTCGCATCCTTGGATCAGAAACTAGGAAGTTGAGGAACAGAGAAGTCCAGCTAGTGAAAGTGCAATGGGGAGATGACGAAAGCAATGCTACTTGGGAGACGGAAGCGAAGATGCGTTCTTTGTATCCATTTCTTTTTGAGAGTATATCTTTTAACTTCTCCTTTATCGCTTGTCTAGTACTTATCTTATCTTTAGTATATCCTCTCGCTAGTACCTATGACCTTTAGATAGGGTAAAACCTATGGTTGAAACATGTGTTTGAAACATGTTATGGTTGATGGATGCATGTGGATGCAATTGGTTGCTAGTGGTTGCTCGTGGATGCATATACACACACATTAGGCACTAGATCGGCTCAGTCACTTCATGTTGCATATTGCATAAATGGATGTGGTAGTTAGATTGATGGATGTATCATGGATGTGTTATCATATGGATGATGCATTTTTGTGTATGGTTGTGCACGCATGTAGAAATTTGTATGTGTCAATAGGGTTTCGCATACATACTGGATGCATAGCACTATCATGGTTTGCATTAAGGAGGTCGACTGAATCAGTAGACCGCCTGATTTTGCATTAGTATACGGACATATACACACACTTTCCGCATATGTTCATACATCATTAGAAGTTTCTAAGGATAATGGTTGCTTGTGGTTGATGGTTTAGTAGATGGTTGTTTGGTTGGTAGGATACGTTCTTCTTAACTTAGAGATTTCGAGGACGAAATCCTTTAAGTAGGGGAGAATGTAACACCCCGAATTTCAATTAACACTAATAGTTAGTAATTAAAGTATAATTAATCTCAGATGGGAGAACCGGGGGAAACGGGCTGCGTCATTGCGTTCGTCTCGGAAAAATACGCGAAATAGAGTCCGAGTTTTCGAGAATCGGAGTCCGTATGGCCCGGTTATGGCCCAAAGAAGTTTTTAGTAAAATTTAAATTTAAAAACAGAGTTGAAATTCAGTTGGAGCCAAAAGAGGAAAGGGAGGGAAAAATTCCCGCCTAGCCCCGTGTCGACAGGCCTGTCGACAGGGGTCCAGGTGTGTCGACAGCCCTGTCGACAGGGGTGTCGACACAGGGTGTCGGCTCTGTGGATCTGGGTGCACCAGGTCTGGTCTTGGCTGAGTCTAGGGCTATGTTCTAGAGGGTTCCTAAATCTGAGGGTCCTAATCTAATCTAGGGTTAATCTAAGGGCCTAAAACACTTTCTAATCCTATAAATAACACCCTAACCCTACCCTAATTCATTCATAATTAAACCTAGTAACTAAACTATGGCAAAATGCTAGCTCTCATGGCCTCCACTAATTTATGAAGAGGGTTGCATGCTAATCACTCTCTAATCAACCTCTAATCCCTTCTTAGCATCTTAATCTTCTTTATTTGGTGTGCAAAGTTGCTAGTTGTGAGTTTCTATCACTTTGATGATCTTTTGGTAAACTAATTAGATGAGATGTGATGAGATTTATGGTTTTGTATGTGGGTTAATGAGCTTTGAAATCATATGATATGATGTTAGCATTAATCTTATGTTTATGCATGTTGAGTATGTATGTTTATGCATGTTGTAAGTTTATGCAAGTTTAATATGATGTATGTTAGGTTTGCATGATGCTAAATATGCAAGTTGTGGGCTATGTAATCATATGCATGTTATGCAAGTTCATGGTGATATGTTATGCAAGTTACATATTTGTTAATATGCAAGTTACATGTTTGTTAATATGCAAGTTACATGTTTGATAATATGCAAGTTACATGTTTGTTAATATGCAAGTTACATGTTTGATAATATGCAAGTTACATGTTTGTTAATATTCAAGTTACATGTATGTAAATATGCAAGTTACATGTTTGTTAATATGCAAGTTACATGTATGTAAATATGCAAGTTACATGTATGTAAATATGCAAGTTACATGTTGTTAATATGCAAGTTCATGATGACACATTATGCAAGTCTATGAGTTAATATGCAAGTATGTTATGCAAGTGAATATGTAAGTTATGTGACATATTATATGCAAGTTATGTGACATGTTATGCAAGTTCATATGCAAGTTATGTGTTTGTTAATATGCAAGATGGCACCTTTGAAACATGTTCATTCATATGCAAGTTGACACCTTTTATATGTGTTATATCATGAACGAAATTACGTGGGAACGATGGGGTAATTAAATGCATAAGTTAATAAGATTGTGTGAAATTAATATAATTATGCATAACACAAAATAAATAAACATAGTATGGGAATTTGCCTATTTGGTTAGGTGTACCCATACTATGTGTTGGGAATTTACCTATTGAGTTAGGTCTACCCCATGGGAATTTACCTATTAAGTTAGGTCTACCCATGTTAAGAAAACTTGATTAATTAGGGATAATTAATATAAAATTATGAGGGTGATTAATTAGGTGTAATTAATTGACTAAGACACGAGGTTGGACTCAGTTGTAGCGTAAAACTGCCCGGACCCAACCGGCTTAACCAGTTGCTACAAATGTTAGCCCAATGTGAGAGGTCTTAGGCACAAACTAAATACGTAATTAATGTAAAGACACGAGGTTAGACTCTGTTATGACATAAGGCTGCCCGGACCCAACCGGCTTAACCAGCGGTCATAAAAGACAGTCTAATGTGAGAGGTCTTTACAAAGGTTACGTTCTTAATTAATTAATTAAGAAACACTTAACCACATTAGCATGTAGAGGGACATGAGGGGTTAAGTGGGTGCCTTGGGTGGCATGAGAAAATCTAGTGGTTGCCTTGGGTGGCAATAGAAAATAGGATTAGAATACTTAACCGAAATGAAACATGTAATTAAAACATGATTAAAGGGTTAAGTGGGATATACTAGAAAAAGGGACAAGCTTAGGTGGGTAGCTTGTGGAGGCCCATTTCAACCAGTAACCCATACGTATCTTTGTGGGCTCGACCCATGTCGAGGACGGGACACGCATACTGGGCTTGACTGTAAGAGGCAAACAGGTTAGCGGTGGCAACGCAAGTCCAACGGGCTTCATATGCGTGAGTGGGCCCGGGCTGGTAGGTAAGCCGTTGTTGCATCGTGTAGATATAAGCTGTGCACCGTTAGTTTTATCAGGTTGCCACATTGGGGAATGATACATCCCACGGTGGGGCCAGCACGGGTATCTACGTTAGGGAGCCGATCGAATGGGGAAGTAGTGTGTACACCTAGTGGATTGTAGGGCCCCGTGGCGCCTACTTGGTCACCTAGGGGTACGCAAGTACTAATTAGTAAATTTTATAAGTCCTTGGGTGGGATCAACCTTTAGGTTAGAAACGACTGGTGTGGTGCAGTTTAGTAATTTACCTTAGGGAGGGTAGATGCGTCTTTATCCTTTATCTTAGTTCAGTTGACTGCTTAGGGTACCCATTCATCCCTATATGTTACCGTATATCAGTTCATGTCTTCTCTGGTTACTTTAACGATTGTATTGTTAAAGTTATAGGACTCGCTCAGACTTATGTCTGACCCCGTTGTTTTTATCGTTTTCCCAACCCTCAGGTCCTGTGGTGGATCCTAGCAGTAGTGGAGCTTGATCGGATTGCTGTTCCAGTCTTGAGGAGCTTGGATAGATGTAAAGCTCCAGTTATCCAGTTATCTTTTCTTTTGTTTTGGCTATTGTATGAGAGAGTGGGATTATGTACTTCTTTATTTTGATGGATATTGTACTTGACCTTTATTGTGGTTTTATGATGTAACCAGACATGTTTTACTTCCGCTGTTATGAGATGATGTTTTAAAATTTCAAGTACTATTTATATCTGTCTTGTTGTAATTTTTCTGTTCTATATTCACTAAAATACTCCACCGATGCTATGGCATTCCCTTAGTGAGTGATCATAGCGGGAGTGGGGTGTTACACCTTCAATTTAAAAATCATATTTTTATAATTGCTTCATACCTTTAAAAATTGAATTTTTATTTCGTTATTCAATATATAAAAATCGAATTTTTATTACTATGTCATATAGATAAAAATTATATTTTTATCACGCTATTTTCCATATATAGATTTCGCCTTTTCTAAAATAAAGATTTCACCTTTTCTAAAATAAAGATTTCGCCTTTTCTAAAATAAAGATTTCACCTTTTCTAAAATAAAGATTTCGCCTTTTCTAAAATAAAGATTTCGCCTTTTCTAAAATAAAGATTTCACCTTTTCTAAAATAAAGATTTCACCTTTTCTAAAATAAAGATTTCGCCTTTTCTAAAATAAAGATTTCGCCTTTTAAATATAAAGAATTATATTTTTTCCTCGAACTAAAAATCATATTTTGACAACATCTATATAGTAAAGACTATATTTTTAATACTTTAAAAATATAAAAATCATATTTTTAATATGCTACTTCATATACAAAATGTATATTTTATTTCAGACATCCTATCTTTATTTTTAAAAATCATATGCTATTTTAAAAAAAATCATATCTATATTTTCTTTAGCATAAAAATATGATTTTTATCATGCTCTACCCTATACAAAAATCTGATTCGATCAAACAGAAGAAAATAAAGACTTACAGTTGCTTTTCTTAGGGTTTTATTTCGCCGGAAGGGTTGAGCGCTGTTGCTGGTGGTCGTGAGGGAGTTCACCGGAGCGGTGGGGGCGCACGCAGGCCAGGGGAGGAGGCAGGTGCAGCGGCGGGTCCCGTTTGTCATGCGGTGGCGGTTTGGGGTGATTGGGCGTTGAGGTTCGGTCTTCGATTTTAGGAGGGGGGGTCGGTGGGTTTAGAGCTTCGCGAGTTGGGAGGAGGGAGACGGGAGAGCAGAGGGTCGGGTTTGAAGCGGAGGAGGGCGGTGGTCCTCCTGGGAGGCGGCGCCTGAGGCGCGGCGGCCTCGCTGGCCGTGGCGGCGGCGAATCGCCCCCCACCCCGTCGCCTTTCTCTTTTTTTTTTTTTTGAAATCGATTTGAGAAAAGGGGGAGCCAGCGGGTTAAAGGAGAGGTTTAAACTTTTTTTTTTTTTTCAAAAAGTTGACTTTCACATACGACCTCTAAACGAGGCCCACCGCCTATCGTCTATAGCGTTTTACCCCTATTCCGAACACAATGGGATATGTATCGTAGGTTGGTTTGATCGTTTGAATCAATTTCCGTTAAATTTACATTTAAATCTATATATTGAATTTTAAACGTACATTTCCAATTACCGGGGCCACATACGAACACGAAAAATTCCAGAAAAATATTTTCTAGCTTTGTATTGACGATACGGTCCTAACAAAACTAGTTTCGTCGAATTCTGAGACCGTTAGAAAAATGGTCAATTTCCAGTCGATTAAATTCAACTGAAATGGTCAAACACGTTTCCCTTTGCCACGCTCACATATTGATTCGAAAAATTACGAAATTTGAAATCTAGCAATAAATTGACACTGCGGATCCAACAAAACTGGTTTCGTCGAAATCCGAGGTCATTTGCAAAATGTCTATTTTTAAGGGCCTGAATTCCATAGCGACTATTCAGAATTTTTAACTGGACATATCTTTTGATTCCCGCTATGAAATGTGGATTTGTCGGATTCGTTGGAAAGATATTCACTATTAGATTCTATTATTTTTGGTTTCACTAAAATCCGGATTGTTTTGCTCCTGGTACATTCAATTGAAGTTTGAAATCGAATTATCGAACTACCGCGCCATTTTCAATTCCATTTATAATTATATATAAATATTTATATTCTAACGACGACGTATATAATATATACGTTCGAATTCTATTCAAAATAAATTTTCTCGTCGATATTATTTAAAATAATTCATTTCAAATATTCTAAATTCGCTAAAATTGCCAAAATAAAAATTTTAAACTGGCCCAGATTTTGCGGGTTATTACATATATATTACGTCGATTTCCTTTTAAAATGCATTTTATAAATCGTTTTAAATTCGTTTTCAAAATGATTTCAACATCCTATTCAATTTCAAATCAAAATTGAATATTCCATATCATCGATATACAATTGATAATATTTTCAAAACGCTATATTTTGAAATCACTTCCTTTTCTATATTCATTAGAAAAATGAATAAAATCGATATAGATATCGTTCACGTCAAAATGGTGCATATCTAATCGACACGGCTTTATATATTTCAATAACTTCGTTATTCTATTCAACACATGAATATTTTCTTCAACACATTAATTTTCTTTTATTCAACACAGGAATATATGTTTTATTCAACACATGAATTTTCTTTTATTCAACACAGGAATATATATATATTTTATCTTCTAAATTGTAATGAGACCCACTCAATTACCATATAATGTTATTTATATGGATTCTATACAACACATGTATATAATAGCAATGATAAATAATCAACCATCGTCCAAAGTGCACCACACAACTGCAAAAGCATTAGATATAGATAAGTAACGCTTACACAGTCTGTCAACCCATCGGTCGACATACTACTAAACAATTGGGATTAGTGTACGTCAACATCATCCCAACACCCGTGTGGTGTTTAAATCAATCAAACGCATATTTTATTTATGCAGTTGGGCGATGTGTAAAATTTATCGTCCCAATCTATGTCAGTCAAACAGGTGTACATAAACAAATCGTTCTGATTTGTAAATGAATATCTATTTTATTCACATCAACATTAAAAATTAAATTTTTAACTATAAAATATTTTATTCCATTCCACATCACACAATCAACTTTCACAACACATCAATCAAACATACAAGTTATCCATGGTCTGTGGACGACGGGTGGCGGGTGTTGCTAAGCACGGTCTGCATCCTGTTATATATTTCAACTAGAAAACAAATTAAAAGTGAGGAGTTCTCACCGAGGGTTCCACTCCACCATTCTATATTTCTGAACGGTCTGCATTTGTTCGAAATTCCAATGCACTCCTTACCACGCTGTTCATAATAAAAATTATATTTTTATTATGATTTTTTATACATTAAAGAAAAATCATTTAATACTCTACTAATATAAAAATCCTATTTTTATTCTTTCTATAATATAAAAATCATATTTTTAATCTTTCTATAATATAAAAATCATACTTTTATTCTTTCTATAATACAAAAATCATATTTTTATTCTTTTTATAATATAAAAATCATATTTTAATTCTTTATAACCATAAAAACCTTAACCTGATATAATAAAGATCTATACTTTATATAATAAAAATAATAACTTCTTATAGATAAAATTAATGACTTTATATTTAAAAATAATCAGACTTTCTTTCTACAAGAGAAATATGAAAACTCACTTTTCTGATCGGAGGAGGGGTGATGCGTGTCGCTGGTGAGGTGGAGGCGGCGCAGGCGAACTCCGGCGTGGCGCGGTTGCTGGGGGTCCTAGCTGTTGGTGGCATCATGGGTTGAAAGGTTTGGTTAACTAATGTTTTTAGAAGAGGGAGGGAGGAGCTAATCGGAGTGGGTGCGGACGTGGGGGAGGGCGGTTAGGTTGGGCGACGCGAGGAGGGAGGGCGGTGGCGGATGCGATGGGCAGCGGCGACGGATCGAGACTGAGGCGCGATCGAGTTTTCTTCGTCGTCTTTTTATTTATTTATTTACTTTCTAATTTGTTGACTGTTGACCAAGAGAGAGGGAGGAAATGATTTATATACTTTATTTATTATTTATTATATTTTGCATTCTTTAAAGTTACCTTTTCATTCATTCTCCAATTCGAACCCACCGATTGTCGTCCCTTGCATGTTACCTCCATTCTGAACCCAATGGGATATGTATCGCAAGCCAGTTTAGCTATTTCGATCAATTTCCGTCAAAATCAAAATATAAACCTATATATTGATTTTGAACGCACATTTCAATTTACTCGGGCCACATACGAACTCTAAAAATTCCCAAAAAATATTTTCTAGCTTTGTATTGACGACACGGTTCTAACAAACTAATTTCGTCAAATTCCGAGACCGTTTGAAAAATGGCCATTTTCTGGTTGATCGAAATTAACTAAAACGGTTAAAACACGTTTTCCTTCGCCACGCTCACATATTAATTTCAAAAATCACGAAAATTGGAATATAGCAATAACTTGACATCACGGATCCAACAAAAGTGGTTTCGTCGTAAAGGAAGATCGTTTGTAAAATTTCGATTTTTAAGGGCCAAGATTCCATAGCGACTATTCTGAATTTTCAACTGGACATAACTTTTTATTTCCGCTATGAAATTTTGATTTTTAGGACTAGTTGGAAAGATATTTTCAAATAGACTCTAATATTCTTGGTTTCGCTAAAATCTAATTTATTTTGAATCCCATACATTCATTTGTACTTTGAAATCGAATTTTCGAACTACCGTGCCATTTTCAATTCCTTTTATATTTAAAATAAAATATTTATATTCTAACAACGATTCAAATAAATATATATGTTCCAATTCTATTTGATCGTCACTTTCCTATGAATTAGAAAAGCGCGAATTTTAAATTAAAAACTACAAGCATAAGAGCGAATTTTAAATTAAATACTGCAAGCGTACAGGTGTGTAGCAAACAGGTCGAACACAGGGAGGTAAATTAAAATCAAATTATTTATCTAATCTCTTGGGCGAGTTAGACGAAGCCTGGAGATTTTGTTGAAATAAAAACAAATTGAAATTGCGAACTTAGGATTATCGTTGAATCTAATCAACGATTAATCACTAAAGAAAGTAAATTGCAAAACAAGAACAACAATGTAGAAAATAAAAGTGCAGAATGAGAAGAACAACAAAAAAATAAAATTAGGATTGTCGTTGAAACTAATCAAACGACTAATCTCTAATGAAACAAATGTAAAATACAACTGGTACTCTACCGAATCTAATCGGGTAGATGACACTAGTTGCTTAAAAATACTAGAAAATAAAAGAAGAAGAAGAAGAATTTTTGTTAGAGTAATGGAATACAGAAAATGAGATGCCCGTTACAATGGGTATACATGTGCTTTTATAGGTGAACTGAAAAACCCTAATCCTCTAATGGGCCATGACTCAACCTCTTGAAAATAATATATTCACAAATAAAAGAGATAAGATAAACTTGAAATATTCCATGCAGCTTTCCTCTTTTGATTGGTCATGTGGCAAATTGATTGGCATTTTCCAAGAGATTTGAAGTTGATTGGTAAATTGATTGGCATCATGATTGGCATCTATCTAATCAAATCATCATCTTTATGGAGAGTAAAAAATGAAAGATTCCCTTTGATTTATCTATGAAGAATACTTCCAATTCTTGAAATATTTATTAGTGTATATCATATATTCATACATATGAATATATATATACACCATAAATCACTAATCCATAAATTCTTCAAAGCAAGGGAGGCAGTGTGAACGCGTTCCATTCTTCAGCAAAAAGGGAGTTTGATGGGAATCGAACCCAGGTCTTTCTGTACAGATTTCCATGCCTTAACCAATGTGCTACGGCTTCCTTTTTGATTGAAAACTTATTGAGATGGGAAAGTAGCTTCTTTTTCTTATCAGTGGTCTTTTATTTAATGAAGGAGACAATTAATCAATGACCTGTAAAAACACACAAAATACCCAAAGTAGCATTTATTTATATACAATAAAGATAAGATATAAGCATAAAAATAAACACATTTCTGTGCTAATCAAATACCCCCACACTTATCTTTTACTCGTCCTGGAGTAAAACAAGAAATGAAAAACTAAACTAGATAGGTCACACTTCCGTAGGAAACATGATTGCATTGAGCGTATGCAACAAGCCGTTAAACCTCTAGGTGTCCCTAGTAGGACGAGTGGTATCTCGTAAGGGTTTTCAGCGGATACTACCCACAAAATCCAAATGCAGTATGCTATGATTCTAATGAAACTACATGAATGCAATGGACATATGCAAATAAAAACGAAAAATGAAAACACGACTTATTTCAGGAAAGTGGTACAACAAATTAAGTTAATAATTTCTAATCAGTTGATTTTATTTTAGATACCTCAACATGTCACAAATTTTCAATATAAATCAAGTTTTCAAATGTTAAATTCCAGTTTGGCCAGTTAGTTCGGTCGATAACATAGTGCAGCCATGAAATAAATTCTTAGATTGCTTGAAACAGTTTGTAAAGTGGTATTATTATTTTCTCAAGTATGGCTAGTCAAATCAATAAGGTCAAGAAGTGTTTGGGTGTCATCGCTTATTCTTTATTCTATAAAATTTTAAAATTTATGATTAAGTACATACACCTAACTTAGAAGACCAAGGTTTACCACCCATGCACTGTCTCGCGGACTAACAGAGAGTGGGTAAAGAGCTTGGCGGATTGTGCAGGCCGACTTTGACTTTGTCAACAACGTGTCGGTAATCCTTAGGTGTCCAATCTCATAAAATGAGACCAAGATATTCCAACGCTGACTTTGTCAACAACATGTCGGATAGAGCTTGGCAGGTTTTGTAACACCCCACCTCCGCTAGGGTCACTCTTTCGGGGGCACTAGCTTCTGGGGGGCGTTAGAACTGGGTAAGCATGCATAATGATATATCAAGGCAGAACAAAAACATAAATATATGTAAAACAGAGTAAGTGAGAATAAAACAGCGGAATATCTCAAACCATCTCAAAACAAGTTTAGTACATCATAAAGTCAACTGCCAAAATAAACATGTCTAGTACATCATAAACAGAAATACTGAAATACATAGTGCTATCCCCAAAATAAAGATGATAAACCATAGCGAGCTCAATGTCCAGGCATACATGAGCTATCCAGCAAACAAGCAAGCGATCCAAGCTAAGCACCACTATTCCCTCCCTGAGAACCTGGGGGGGGGGGGGAACAGAAGAAAAGAAGCGAAAGAAAACAGGTCAGTAAAAAAGACTGGTAAGCCCTACTACGATCAGTCTATAAACTAATAAAGCTAACATCATGATGGAAACTGAGATGAACATACTGGCAATAGATAAAGGTGTCATCACATAGGGAAGATTAAGCTTTGCACCACAGTGTACTAGCAAACTAATCATAACGGTATTGATCCCTCAGCCCAAATTTTGGCCCAATAACATGAGGTGACCTTAATACAAGGCCCAGCCCAACGGTCTAGTCGATCGGCTCCCTATAAACCTAACACGTCAAGTGTTGGTGTCCATACGGCCCACATATGGTTGTAGTCAGACTGTGCTGTGTCCACCTTTGGGTGTATCAAGCCCTCGGGTGTCAACCCCAGACACTTAAGCAATAATGCACAGTCTAGTCCTACTGGTACCCGTGCCTCGAGTTTGTCCAACACCGGACTACGTGCACGTCCGTAGCCCGCCTGGACCCGCACTGCTATAACACTCAGCCATCGCTTTGGTCGCTTACATCCGTCCAGTAATCGTGCCCCCGCCCTAGCCTAGCTTCTAGGGTTGTGAATGAAACCAAGCTGGGATTACTCCTGGAACAGACCACGTTGCTAGGGTTTTCTAAGAGGGTTAAGTGTGGTTTAACCCCTCACTAATCACGGATTAAATTAGTTAAGTGTAACCAACAGTTCACCACTTAACCCCATTTAATCCCTCGTATCCCCAAAATTGGTTAAGTATTAGTGGGCCATGACTTAACCCTAATCATGAGGCATTAATTAATTTAATGCACCCAACCTCTCACATTAGACCTTGTTGTGGTTACTAGCTAGGCCGGGCAGGTCCGGGTAGGTTTACACCACAACTTAGTCTAACCTCGGGTTTCACGTGCAACATGACCAACTACTCACATTGGGTCCTATCGCTTGTAGCCACTAGTTAAGCCGGTCGGTTCCGGGTAGGTTTATGCTACAAACTCAACCCAACCTCGAGTTGGCCACACTTATGTTTTCTAAGTGTCATGTCCACATAATTACAAAACATAATTACAAGTTTAACAAATACTTGGGTAGACCTAACTTAATAGGTAAATCCCCAAGGGGTAGACCTAACTTAATAGGTAAATTCCCAATCTTATATCTTCATGTATTTTAAGTTTTACCCAAACCCCCCCAACGTCATTCTATCGCTTACATATTCGTCATAACGCATAAAGGATAGAAAGAGGGAACTTGGCACAACATACATGATGAATCTTACATATCATAATAAACATGCATAACATATTGAACTTGCATAACTTAGCGTAGTGAACTTGCATAAACATACATAACTTGTTACACTTGCAAATCATGGCATAGTGAACTTGCATAAACATGCATAACTTGTTAAACTTGCAAATCATGGCATAGTGAACTTGCATAAGCATGCATAACTTGTTAAACATGTGTACATAGCATAGTGAACCCGCATAAGCATGCATAACTTATTAAACATGCATAACATAGCATAGTGAACTCGCATAAGCATGCATAACTTATTAAACATGCATAAATCCCAACTTTCATCACATATTAACTTTAGAGTTTCTAAAATGAAGGTAAGAGGGCTTACTAATATTATGAAGACTCAAATCTACAAATAAAGATTGAGAAGCCCTTTATGCAAGCATAGAAACCCAAAACAAAGCTCCAATAAGAAACACTCTTAACAAAAATCCCAAAAACTCTAGCTTAGCAAATAAAACTTGCAACTTGATGATGTATGCAAGCTAATGATCATTCATACGACTTAGAAATGCTTGTATGAACATCATAATCTTCATAGGAATGATTTATGAAGAGGGTGGAGGCTAGGGTTTTTAAGTGGAGGCCATTTGAGAAATCACTTTGACATAGTTTGGTTGCTAGAATGAATAATGGGGTTTTAGGGTAGGATTAGGGGCTTATTTATAGAAGATTTGAGTGTTTTTAGCCCTAGGATTAACCCTAGGTTAGTTTAGGTCCGTCAGATTTCGGAATTCTCTAGAACCAAGCCACACAACCAAGCCCAGATCAGAAATGGTGCACCAGGCAAAACTGCCCGGCCACCCCCTGTCGACAGGGCTGTCGACAGGGCTGTCGACACCCTGGGGACCCTGTCGACAGGCCTGTCGACATGCGGGTCCTGGCGGGAATTTTCCCGCCTGCGCCAGTTTGCCCTACCCCTTGTTTTTAATTTAAATCTGTTTTTACTTAGGAATTTTCTGAAAACTTCAATGGGCCTTAACTGGGTCATACGGACTCCGATTTTCGAAAACTCGGACTTTATTTCGCGTATTTTTCCGAGATGAACGCAATGGCATAGCCCGTTTCCCTTGATTCAGATTTTTAAATTAAATTCTGCCTCGATTTACATTATTACAGGTTATTGAAAATACGGGTTGTTACATTCTCCCCTTCTTAAAGGATTTCGTCCCCGAAATCTTCAAGTTAGAAAGAACGTATCCTACCATCCAATCATCCATCTACTCAAAGCATCATCCACGAGCAATCATTGTCCTTACAAGATTCTAAATGCTGGATGAACATATGCAGAGGTGTGTGTATATGTACTTATCTAATGCAAATATCATTAATGCAAATCATGTTAGTGAAATGAATCCATATGTATGCAATTCCTAACATAATGTATATCATCTATATGTGTGCACATAACATACACCCATATGCAACATCCATGTGATAACACACAATTTTCATCCATGAATAAGCATAAACACTCACGCATATGCAATATGAGGAGTGTGCGAGCCGATCTAGTGCCTAATCGTGTATAATGCATCCACGAGCAACCACTTGCAAACACTTGCAACCACTTGCAACCATCAAGCATAACATGTTTCAAACACATGTTTCATCCAAAGGGTTTCTACCTAAGGTTCTTATGACAAGATTAACACGATAAACTAGATAAATATGGGTAGCAAAGAGAAAGATATGCTAACAAAAGGAAAGAGATTGAGAGTGTACCCTCAAAAAGGAATGGATAAAGCCCACGCATCTTCTCCTCGGTTTCCCAAGTCGCGTCTTCTTCGGCTTCACCCCATTGAACCTTCACCAACTTAGCCTCTCGATTCCTTAGCTTCTTGGTCTCCGTCCCCAAGATACGAATCGGAGCTCTCCTCAAGGTAGCTTCTTTCTCCACTTCCACATCTTCCAAAACACTTGGCTCCACAATCTCTACTGATTTATGCAGACACTTCCGGAGATGCGAGACATGAAAAACATCGTGTACTCCGGCAAGCTTCTCGGGCAACTTCACTCTATAAGCCATCTGCCCGATCCCCTAAACAATGGGGAATGGTCCAACAAATCTCGGGGCTAACTTCCCTACGGCTCCAAATCGGACCACATTCCGCAAAGGAGAAACCTTCACTAAAACCATATCTCCCACATCAAACTCCAAATCAGATCTTCGCTTATCAGCATAGGATTTCTGTCGGTCTTGGGCCGCTTTCATCCGTCTCCGAATCAACTCGATTTTCCCGGATGTATCTCTGATCATATTAGGCCCAAGTATGAGCTTATCTGTAGTCTCCCACCAACATGTAGGCGACTTGCACGGCCTCCCATATAGAGCTTCAAATGGTGCCATCCCTATGCTTGCCTGATAACTGTTATTATATGCAAACTCAACAAGTGGAAGATGGTCTTCCCAAGTACCACCAAAGTCCAGAATACAAATCCTCAACAGATCCTCGAGTACTCTATTCACCCTTTCGGTTTGACCGTCCGTCTGTGGGTGATAAGCAGTACTCAGATTCAACTTCGTGCCCATAGCTTCCTGCAAGCTATTCCAGAACTGACTTGTAAAGATTGGGTCGCGGTCACTGACAATACTAGAAGGGACTCCATGAAGTCTCACAATCTCACGAAGATATACAGACGCTAGCCAAGATGTTGTCCTCTTGCTCTTCACCGGAATAAAATGAGCACTCTTCGTAAGTCTATCCACAATGACCCAAATGCTTGTATTCCCCTTCCTTGACCTTGGAAGCCCATCAATAAAGTCCATGGAGATACTCTCCCACTTCCAAAGTGGAACGTCCAGAGGATGCAATAGCCCACCGGGATTCTTTGACTCGGCCTTAACTTGTTGGCAAATGGTACATCTAGAGACAAACTCCGCCACATCCTTCTTCATCCCAGGCCAAAAGAAAATACGCTTCATATCTTTATACATCTTATCCCCGCCTGGATGTATAGTCAACCTAGAGCGATGCGCTTCCTCCAGAACTTTTCCCACTAAATCCTCTATCATGGGAACACATAACCTTCCATCTCTCCTCAGCCAACCCTTGTCATCAACAGAATATCGAGCGAGGTGACTAGACGTCTCTCCTCGAGTCAGCTTATCCATAATCTCCACTATGTGAGGGTCTTCTTTCTGCGAAGCCCCAACTTGATCAAGAAGGGTAGGTCTGAGTTCCAGAGATGCTAAAGAACCGGTCATCGGCTCAACCGCCAAAGAGAAATCAAAGGTTGCCAAGAACTCTAAATTCTTCATCTCAACAAATAGAGGACTTAGTGTCAACCTTTTTCTACTCAATGCATCCGCTACAACATTCCCCTTGCCAGGGGTATAGGCTATATCAAAATCGTAGGACGCCAAGAATTCCATCCACCTTTGCTGCCTCAAGTTCAGATCCTTCTGCGAAAAGAGATACTTCAAAGACTTATGATCAGTATATAGCTCAAATCTCTCTCCCAGAAGATAATGACGCCAAGCCTTGAGCGCATATACTATCGCTGCCAGCTCTAGATCATGAGTGGGATAATTCTTCTCATGCACCTTAAGTTGCCTACCTCCAAAACATATAGCTCTGCCTTCTTGCATCAGAACGGCGCCCAGTCCCGTGCCACAAGCATCAGTGTACACGGTAAACATCTTACCACCATCAGGTAAAGCTAGAACTGGTGCTGAGGTAAGGGCTCTCTTGAGTCTTTGAAAAGCAAGCTCACAATCCACATCCCAAGCAAAAACTAAGTTCTTCTTTGTCAACTTAGTAAGAGGAGCGGATATCTTCGCGAAGTCCTTGATGAACTTCCGGTAAAAACCTGCAAGACCCAGAAAACTTCTCACTTCGGTTGCATTCCTTGGAGTCTTCCAATCCTGCACAGCAACTACTTTAGCGGGATCCACCGCCAATCCTTGCTTAGATACTATATGCCCAAGGAACCGAACTTCCCTTCTCCAAAAGTGACACTTGGAGAACTTGGCCTTTAACTGATGCGCTCTAAGCGTATCCATCACCTCTACAAGATGCCTCGCATGCTCTTCTTCATCCTTAGAGAAGATCAGAATATCATCCACAAAGACCACGACAAACTTGTTCAAGAACTCCCGAAACACCCTACTCATCAAGTCCACAAAATACGCGGGTGCATTCGTCAAACCGAACGGCATGACAAGCCATTCAAAGAATCCATCTGGAGTTCTGAATGCAGTTTTGTCTATACTATCTTCAGCCACTCTGAGCTGATGAAATCCAGTGGCAAGATCAAGCTGAGAGAAAATAGAAGCACCAACCAGCTGGTCAAAAAGATCATCAATCCTCGGTAATGGGTGTTTGTTCTTCTTAGTCAGCTTATTCAACTCTCTATAGTCCACGCAAAGTCGAAGAGAACCATCTGCCTTAGTAGCAAACACCACAGGCGCTCCCCATTCGGATATACTTCGTCTGATGAAGTTCTTCTCAAGCAACTCCTTTACTTGTTTGCTGAGCTCCCGTCTTTCACGCGGAGCCATGTGCCGAACGGGCAAAGAAACAGGCTTAGCATTATCTACCAGATAAATGCGAAAATCAATCTCTCGTTTAGGGGGCAACCCCTTAACTTCTTCAAAAACATCTGGATAATCTCGGACCACCCTTACAGACTGAAGGGTTTCCTCTGGCGAGTCGAGAGATTCAAGATAGCACAACATGACGGGATTCTTCGGATTGCATGAAATCTCTAAGGTGTTGCCAAGGCGAGTCACAAGCCTCACAACCCTATGCTCACAATCAAGAATGGCTCCATGTCTAGACAGCCAATCCATGCCCAAAATCAATCCGTATCCCCTGAAACCAAGAACATACGCACTACACAAGAACTCTACACTGAGTATAGAGATCCTCAGATCCTCACATATCATAGATAGATGAGCAGAACCCCCAATGGGATTCGAAACACAAACGGGATCATCTACTAAGCTAGTACTAAGGTGCAAACTATCAAGAAGATCAGATGAAATAAAGCTATGTGATGCACCAGAATCAAACAAGGTACGAACTGGAAGATCGGAAATATAAACAAGGTTCTTGACAGAAACACTACCTCGATCGGGAACTGGAGCGGTATTGATAGCATGAACTTGCCCTCCTGAAGGCCCAGCACGCTGAGTCTGCCCTTTCTTCTTAGGGCATTCCTTGCTGAAGTGACCGGCCTCACCACAGGAAAAACATCCACCACTAAGCTTCCTTTTCTTCTTCCTACAATCCTTAGCAAAGTGTCCAGGCACACCACAGTAATTGCACTTTCCCTTGCCTTTGTTGTTGTTCCCCTTCTTATTCTTGTTCTGATTCCCCTGATTGTTTTGACCACCTTGATTGCCTTTACCCTCAGAATCAGTCTTCTTTGCTTGAGTCTCACTCGACTTGACCTCTTTCTTTCCATCACCTTGAAGTAGAGCCATATCGACCAAACTCTCAAAAGTAGCTCCATGCGGAATATGTGACATCGCCAAGCCCTGTAGTGGCTCATTCAACCCTCTAGCGAATCGAAGAGCCTTCTTCTCAGGAGTGTTCACCATATCCAAACCAAAACGGGCCAGCTGATTAAACTGGTTCACATACTCCTTGACAGTCATATCACCTTGCTTTAATGCAATGAACTTCTCCATCTGTAAATTCGCCTCAGCAGCAGATAGAAACTTGGCCACAAATCTAGCCCTCAAATCGGCCCAAGTCTCGATGGGCCTCGTCCCATTGGTAACCTCCCACCAATAGGCTGCTTCGTCCTTCAAAAGCCATACTGTCAATAAGATCTTCCTCTCGTCATCAATCCCAAAGATAGCAAACAAGTCCTCAGTGTCTTTCAGCCAATTCCTAGCTTCAACAAAAGATTCCGTGCCTAGGAAATTCTTGCCTCCCATCGCCTTGAAGTCTTTACAAACCTTCGTGAACTCGACCTGAGGATGCTGAGGGGGAGGAGGAGGAAGAGGAGCCTCAGCAACTGGAGGGGGAGGAACAGGAACCACCGGAGGAGGGACATTAGGGGGAGGATTCTCAATCACAGGAGGAGGAGTGGGAGTAGGGTTTGCGGGGCCAGCTACCGCCCTAGCTTCTAGAAGTCTCCTATACCAGAGTGGTACGTTTACTCCATCCGGGATGGCAAGATTCTCAGCCATACTGAAACGACAGATAAGATAAGATTAGGTCAAGGGAACGAAGGATAACGCTAATGGCTTTTTGGGGAATAGCCTTTTAAAATACTAGACTTTTCTTTCGAAAATACTTTATACTTGTTTTGAAAATAGTTTTTCAAAAAGTCTTTAAAAACTTTTTGTTATTTCTTGTAAACCTTATGCTCTGATACCAAATTTGTAACACCCCACCTCCGCTAGGGTCACTCTTTCGGGGGCACTAGCTTCTGGGGGGCGTTAGAACTGGGTAAGCATGCATAATGATATATCAAGGCAGAACAAGAACATAAATATATGTAAAACAGAGTAAGTGAGAATAAAACAGCGGAATATCTCAAACCATCTCAAAACAAGTTTAGTACATCATAAAGTCAACTGCCAAATTAAACATGTCTAGTACATCATAAACAGAAATACTGAAATACATAGTGCTATCCCCAAAATAAAGATGATAAACCATAGCGAGCTCAATGTCCAGGCATACATGAGCTATCCAGCAAACAAGCAAGCGATCCAAGCTAAGCACCACTATTCCCTCCCTGAGAACCTGGGGGGGGGGGGGACAGAAGAAAAGAAGCGAAAGAAAACAGGTCAGTAAAAAAGACTGGTAAGCCCTACTGCGATCAGTCTATAAACTAATAAAGCTAACATCATGATGGAAACTGAGATGAACATACTGGCAATAGATAAAGGTGTCATCACATAGGGAAGATTAAGCTTTGCACCACAGTGTACTAGCAAACTAATCATAACGGTATTGATCCCTCAGCCCAAACTTTGGCCCAATAACATGAGGTGACCTTAATACAAGGCCCAGCCCAACGGTCTAGTCGATCGGCTCCCTATAAACCTAACACATCAAGTGTTGGTGTCCATACGGCCCACATATGGTTGTAGTCAGACTGTGTTGGGTCCACCTTTGGGTGTATCAAGCCCTCGGGTGTCAACCCCAGACACTTAAGCAATAATGCACAGTCTAGTCCTACTGGTACCCGTGCCTCGAGTTTGTCCAACACCGGACTACGTGCACGTCCGTAGCCCGCCTGGACCTGCACCGTTGTACCACTCAGCCATCGCTTTGGTCGCTTACATCCGTCCAGTAATCGTGCCCCCGCCCTAGCCTAGCTTCTAGGGTTGTGAATGATACCAAGCTGGGATTACTGCTGGAACAGACCACGTTGCTAGGGTTTTCTAAGAGGGTTAAGTGTGGTTTAACCCCTCACTAATCACGGATTAAATTAGTTAAGTGTAACCAACAGTTCACCACTTAACCCCATTTAATCCCTCGTATCCCCAAAATTGGTTAAGTATTAGTGGGCCATGACTTAACCCTAATCATGAGGCATTAATTAATTTAATGCACCCAACCTCTCACATTAGACCTTGTTGTGGTTACTAGTTAGGCCGGGCGGGACCGGGTAGGTTTACACCACAACTTAGTCTAACCTCGGGTTTCACGTGCAACTTGACCAACTACTCACATTGGGTCCTATCGCTTGTAGCCACTAGTTAAGCCGGTCGGTTCCGGGTAGGTTTATGCTACAAACTCAACCCAACCTCGAGTTGGCCACACTTATGTTTTCTAAGTGTCATGTCCACATAATTACAAAACATAATTACAAGTTTAACAAATACTTGGGTAGACCTAACTTAATAGGTAAATTCCCAAGGGGTAGACCTAACTTAATAGGTAAATTCCCAATCTTATATCTTCATGTATTTTAAGTTTTACCCAAACCCCCCCAACGTCATTCTATCGCTTACATATTCGTCATAACGCATTAAGGATAGAAAGAGGGAACTTGGCACAACATACATGATGAATCTTACATATCATAATAAACATGCATAACATATTGAACTTGCATAACTTAGCGTAGTGAACTTGCATAAACATACATAACTTGTTACACTTGCAAATCATGGCATAGTGAACTTGCATAAACATGCATAACTTGTTAAACTTGCAAATCATGGCATAGTGAACTTGCATAAGCATGCATAACTTGTTAAACATGTGTACATAGCATAGTGAACCCGCATAAGCATGCATAACTTATTAAACATGCATAACATAGCATAGTGAACTCGCATAAGCATGCATAACTTATTAAACATGCATAAATCCCAACTTTCATCACATATTAACTTTAGAGTTTCTAAAATGAAGGTAAGAGGGCTTACTAATATTATGAAGACTCAAATCTACAAATAAAGATTGAGAAGCCCTTTATGCAAGCATAGAAACCCAAAACAAAGCTCCAATAAGAAACACTCTTAACAAAAATCCCAAAAACTCTAGCTTAGCAAATAAAACTTGCAACTTGATGATGTATGCAAGCTAATGATCATTCATACGACTTAGAAATGCTTGTATGAACATCATAATCTTCATAGGAATGATTTATGAAGAGGGTGGAGGCTAGGGTTTTTAAGTGGAGGCCATTTGAGAAATCACTTTGACATAGTTTGGTTGCTAGAATGAATAATGGGGTTTTAGGGTAGGATTAGGGGCTTATTTACAGAAGATTTGAGTGTTTTTAGCCCTAGGATTAACCCTAGGTTAGTTTAGGTCCGTCAGATTTCGGAGTTCTCTAGAACCAAGCCACACAACCAAGCCCAGATCAGAAATGGTGCACCAGGCAAAACTGCCCGGCCACCCCCTGTCGACAGGGCTGTCGACACTCTGGGGACCCTGTCGACAGGCCTGTCGACAGGCCTGTCAACATGCGGGTCCTGGCAGGAATTTTCCCGCCTGCGCCAGTTTGCCCTACCCCTTGTTTTTAATTTAAATCTGTTTTTACTTAGGAATTTTCTGAAAACTTCAATGGGCCTTAACTGGGTCATACGGACTCCGATTTTCGAAAACTCGGACTCTATTTCGCGTATTTTTCTGAGACGAACGCAATGGCATAGCCCGTTTCCCTTGTTTCAGATTTTTAAATTAAATTCTTCCTCGATTTACATTATTACAGGTTATTGAAAATACGGGTTGTTACAGGTTTGTACACCAACGCTAGATATACAATCAATGTTCGATGCCCTTGGATTACTATTATTATTATTGAATTTATAAGCACAAAAGAGAGTTATGCGAATTCAACTTAACACAACTTAGTTTTAAAGATTCAAAAAGCCAATACAAGTATTTTAAGTCCTCCACTTATTTAAACAAAGTCTACAATATAGAATAGATTTCATGGCCATCACCTAAGAATCTCCCTATGTACCGGTTACACTATTATCTCTCAAAATTAAACTTTTCATTATATTTCTTATTCGATCTAAGTTGAGAGAAAAAAATACTATCAACTGTCTAATAATTGTTAACTTATTTTGTTGCATCAAACTAAAATGAGTCATGTTTCAAAAAAAAATGGCATGTTAGTACAGTCTAAAATGCATGATGTTCCTATTTAAATGGCTGAAACTGAAAAGAAAGAAAAATAAAGAAAAAACGAAAATGAGTGAAATACAGACTCCCCCCCCCCCCCCCCACGCTAGAACTAAACAGTGTCCACATTGTAAACGTTTCCTAAATTTGAAAGATCGTACCCAAAGGTGAATGAGATACAAAATTATTTGTAGAATGAAATGCAATCTAACTATATGTAAGAATGGATCATATGTACAATAATATATGTGTTTGCGGTGCACGCGATGCAAAGAATACCACCAACTTTTTCCCCCACACTTGGTTCTAGCCCTATGAGTCCCATTCCCACTGTGTCTAGACATGTTTTGCAACAAGCAAGAGTTTTTGAAAACCTTCTCATCTTTATACCTCGATTTATAGTCCAATAAATGAATGTTCAGGGTCGTCCTAACATGAAGTTTTTCAACAAAGCCAACATTCCAAAAATGGTTCATGTGTTCAACAAATTTATCAGTGTAATTTTTCAAAAATTTGTGATCGTATGTAAATTCAGTGAAGTTTGAAATCTGAGTGTTGTTCAAGACTATGTAATCACTTTTCTTATCATTAATTGACAGCGTATTTTCAACACTAACAATTTCAAGTTCGTTTGAAATTTTCTCAAAGTTAAAATTTTCGAACTTGCAACTTGAATCTACTTCTTCCTCATTTGGCAACTCTTCCTCATACAATCCAAAGAATTTGTGTTCGTTAAAATCCTTTTCCAAATTTGAATTGAAAAATTCAATATTTTCATTTTGTTCAATTTCAAAAATTTCAAGTTTCTCGCAGCCTAAAGGAGAGAGATCAAAATCTAAGCTTACATCTTTTTGCTGAAAAGAATTGAAGTCCAAATCATTTATTGAATTGTGAACAACTTCATTTAGATCGTTATTCTCAATTTTGAAAGTTGTTATTTGAAAATTTTCACTATCAGTAAAGAATGGATTATTTTCTGAATCATCGCATGTTTGAATTTGATTTTGTTGCTCGAGTTGTTCTTTAAAAGATGTCATTAAAGAAAGAAGTTCATCAAGCTGTCTATCTTTTTCACCACGCTGTCTATCTTGCTTTTCTACCCTCTCTCTAAGAATGTTAAGGTGATATTCTTCATAATCATTGATTTGAAAGCTCTCGTTGTGGAATTCTTGATTCTCAAAATTATAGTCCACATCAATTTCACAATCAAAATTATTTCCAATGTGGTAGTTGTTTGAATTTTCAGAAAAATGATACTGGAAATCATTTTGATTTTGAAAATTAGGTTCATAACCAAAACTGTCGAAATTCGAGGGAAAACTGCAATTTTGGTCATATTCAAGATGTGGGTAGGAGTTGTTATTTTGAAGATTTTGATCGATTTGAAAATCATTTTCATTTTCAAAATTATTTTCGAAGTGATTTCCAACCCTGTATTGATGTTGATCAAAGGTATATTGGGATTCAAAGCTATTTTGATATGGATGTGGCCCATAATCGAAATTATTGAAATTTGAATTGAAGTCGCCATTTCAATCATAACTTTGAAAATGTTGGTCATTTTGAAAATTTTGAAAATTGTTAACATTTGGGTCGCGAAATTTTGGGAAATCTTGCTTCATGAGTTGTAATTCAAAATCATAGTCTTCAAGAGGACGTCTACTCCGATTATTATCCCACATATCTCTCAATGATTTTTTTTGAATCAGACATTTTAAAGAAGTCACAGCAAAACAGAAATTATTCTCACTTCAAAATAGTATAAAATACTCAGTTGCGCTCTATTAATTAACTGACTCAATTGAAAGGGGGAAGAGGGTCTTATGGCCGTTCACGTATAATATAAATACTAAGGGATACGACCAATGTTTTACGGGTAGTATGCAACCTCTTTTGCTAATAGTTCAATAAATTGAACTACTATATATCCGCGATCCAATTATACGAGGCAGTCAACATCACAAAACACCACTTTTCAATTATATTATTTTGCAAATCAATCAAGTTTCAGAATTGAAAAACGACGAGAGTGATGATTTTAGTTATGGAAATTCGTTCCTCACAAACAGATTCAAAAATATCAATCACAGAACAATCACAAAAAATTAAAATATTGTACAAGCAAACCGCTGCCCCTGCAGAAGATTTTTACAAGCAATGTCTATATATTTTTGAGAAACTGCAGCACCTGTAGGGTTCAGAAAATTTGAGTAGTGTAGTGCTTCAAATCCCAGTGTTTGGAAATCGACTAATGTCTGAATCCTTGTTGCTTGGGCATTTTTCCCCGGAAACGGCGCCATAAACTTGATCGTCACTTTCCTATGAATTAGAAAAGTGCGAATTTTAAATTAAATACTGCAAGCGTAAGCGCGAATTTTAAATTAAATACTACAAGCATACAGGTGTGTAGCATACAGGTCGAACACAATGAGGTAAATTAAAATCAAATTATTTATCTAATCTCTTTGGCGAGTTAGACGAAGCCTGGAGATTTTGTTGAAATAAAAACAAATTGAAATTGCGAACTTAGGATTATCGTTTAATCTAATCAACAATTAATCACTAAAGAAAGTAAATTGCAAAACAAGAACAACAATGTAGAAAATAAAAGTGCAGAATAAGAAGAACAACAAAAAAATAAAATTAGGATTGTCGTTGAAACTAATCAAACGACTAATCACTAATGAAACAAATGTAAAATACAACTAGTACTCTATCGAATCTAATCGGGTAGATGACACTAGTTTCTAAAAAATACTAGAAAATAAAAGAAGAAGAAGAAGAATTTTTATTAGAGTAATGGAATACAGAAAATGAGATGCTCGTTACAATGGGTATACATGTGCTTATATAGGTGAACTGAAAAACCCTAATCCTCTAATGGGCCATGACTCAACCTCTTGAAAATAATATATTCACAAATAAAAGAGATAAGATAAACTTGAAATATTCCATGTAGCTTTCCTCTTTTGATTGGTCATGTGGAAAATTGATTGGCATTTTCCAAGAGATTTGAAGTTGATTGGTAAATTGATTGGCATCATGATTGGCATCTATCTAATCAAATCTTCATCTTTATGGAGAGTAAAAAATGAAAGATTCCCTTTGATTTATCTATGAAGAATACTTCCAATTCTTGAAATTTTTATTAGTGTATATCATATATTCATACATATGAATATATATATACACCATAAATCACTAATCCATAAATTCTTCAAAGCAAGGGAGGCAGTGTGAACGCGTTCCATTCTTCAGCAAAAAGAGAGTTTGATGGGAATCGAACCCAAGTATTTCTATACAGATTTCCATGCCTTAACCAATGTGCTACGACTTCCTTTGTGATTGAAAACTTGTTGAGATGGGAAAGTAGCTTCTTTTTCTTATCAGTGATCTTTTATTTAATGAAGGAGACAACTAATAAATGACCTGTAAAAACACACAAAATACCCAAAGTAGCATTTATTTATATACAATAAAGATAAGATATAAGCATAAAAATAAACACATTTCTGTGCTAATCACTATTCAAAATAAATTTCTTGTCGTTATTTTTTAAAATAAATCATTTTAAATGTTCAAAATTCATTAAAATTACCAAATAAAAATTTTTAAATTGGCTCGGATTTCCCGGTTATTACAATCTCCCCCACTAAAAACTTTTCGTCCCCGAAAAGGAACGAAGCTGAAAGTTGTTTTACAAATCAACTCAACTTCCATTATTTTCATTACGGCTTAAGTTCTTCAACTTTTCAGTTTCTAAGAACTTTTCAAATTTTTCAAAAATTTGGCTAACACCCAAAATTTTAGAAAAATTTGGCCATAACCTCCCCTGCACGGAAGCACTGGGAAAATCCCGAAATTTCCATATAGGCCTCTCCAATCCAAAAAGAAAAAGAAACTGCCAATCGGCTCATAAAATCATCCAAAACCCAAGAAATACAATAAACGTGTACCTATTTGTCGGGCAAACAATTTTATTCCTCTACTTAGCTTCCATGCTATGACCTATTCAACGGATACACATGTATATGCATGCAATTTCAAACAATTTTTAATACAACTCAACATTTGGTTCAATTTGGCTAAAGGTTCAACATTTAATTAATCAAACAATAATCAAACAACACAATCAACAATCAATTAGTGGATTATCATTTCAAACACATAATTTGTTAGATATAATAAAATCATGTTTTTGATGCCAAATCACAACAATAAACCTATCTAGTGTTGGTTCTCACACCAGTCTAATGGAAATATATAGAAATCCCACTTTCGAAACTCGAAAATAAATACTGGTGATGGCGCGCCATCATCAGAATCATGTCCGGGCGACTAAAGTGTGATTCTGTATCTGTCCAGTATATTAAAACTTTGAATACCTATGGATCAGACGTATGTGCAAAATCTTTATATATTGGACTGCCCAAATTCAATACAAATAAATATTCAAATACGAATAATTAAATTTAACTTTCAAAAAAAATTGTTTTCATTTTTATTTGAAAAATATATTCTTTACACTCGTTCTAGGGTACTACTGATCCTATCTCTAACGAGTCATTCTCATTGGATATTACTAATCCAACTTCTGATGAATTCTTTCGTTCGGTTCTAATGTGTCTTGTTCTCGAGCTCTGTAAACCAAAGCTTTGATACAAAGCTGTTACGACCCGAACTTCCCCGGTAAGGAAAGCACGGATTGAGTTGAACACAAGCCACATCGGAACACAGACAGAAGAACATTTCATTGTTTATTACAACAATTCATCAGAATACAGGAATATAACAGAGTATAAATAAATAATATACATTAGAAAAATATCAGAGATTTAAATTAGATTACATAGCAGCGGAAAATAATACAAAACACAACTGAAAGGAATATGCAGATACAGAGCTTTCCGGATATCATTCCAGCTGTAAACCAGGTTCCTATGAATATAAATCTGCAAAACCAAAACTACTAGCTGCTTGTGCGGAAAATAAGGGCACCCAGAGTTTAGGTTAAAACAATAAACTCCAGATTAGTCATGTGACTGGTGTGAGAACTAAAACAGTTATTAATCTTTATTTTAAAGTTAGGTAAATCAAGGGACCATGTTGTATAACACGGAATGAGTTTCCTCCCAATAATACTAGTGCATAAAACAACAGCGCAATGCTAAAATAAAGAACAATGAAGCTATTATAAGACTCAGGTCCCATCACACAATGCAACATAAGCCGATGGATAAGGTTTTACCTTATAATAGCCAAAGAATGCTTGATACGCTAAATTTCATCTTTTATTATTACTATAAGTGTAAAGTGTCAAAACAATTTCAATCATAAGTATTCATCATAGACGGCATGGGTACCATATATCATGTCACCAATACTAGGCTCTATAATCAAAACCGCAAATGTCACGTATTGGAAGTTGGATTTCCATCTGTGAACCGAGGCAAGGGATCGTCCTCACCGCTTCGAGGCGCTCTAGCCCGCCCCTCAGGAACAGCCGCAACTGCACCTAGGAGCCACAAGGCCGGTCCACACGTAGCAGATTAAAATGAAACCCTGAACAATACGTCTCCCCGCCCTATTGGGCGTAAATGAGCCAAATGACTCCATATCCGAGGCGCCTCACATTCCAACAACTACATAGATGAAAAATATATAAATGTCAGGGATGGTAGGTCACTGACACCACCTCCAACTAGAAAGAGACACATGTTCTCCCTAGATCCTCTCCCATTTCTGGTTCATACCGGGGGGTGAGGCTCGCGAATTAACGCCATACACAAAGCCATGCCACACATGTCGTGCTTTGATCATCAACCACAAGACTTTGATTTTTAACAAAAGCCTTGATCATTTGCCACCTAAGCATGCCACACAGGCACTTCACTCCATGCGATTGATATCCATCAATATATATCCTCTAAGCTCGTACGTCTCAGAGAAGGGCGTTAAGCAAGAGAACGAATTCTCCGCCGCCAAACAGATATATATATATATATATTTAATAGAAATCAATCACACAGAATAAAATACAATGTTAGACAAACAGTCCATTTACAAGTTCGTTCTGGGTCTGAACGAAACCGGAGAACCTTATTCCTTGCATATCCATCGATCTTCAAGTACCACCAACTGATTCCCTCCTCTTGGGTGTACAACCCAATCAAGATCATCAGTAATTATCCAAACGATGTGAAGACCTCCGGTCTTCGACCACCGCCTTCATCCTCGACACATCGTCGAATCAATTATTCAAAATGGGATAAACCCGGTCTTTCTGAATAACTCGCGTATATAATAAACAAGTTTTACACAAACACAACCTACGCCTCATTCCAATTCAGAATATTCTTTTACTCAAATATTCTTATACTTTGGGAAAGGTTCCCATTAATTTTATCAAAGATAAATTCTTTAAATTTATTCTTTAACCTTCTTTTGAATATCAATTCAAACCAAATTATGGCTTATCCAAACTAGTCGGGATTAAAGAACCTTACTGAAGTAATCATTTGTTTTAGTTTCCCAATCCAAACCTATTCATCCCATGAAGTAAAAATGGTAATATTTCATATCTAACACCACGGTGTTATCGGTAAATTCAGTTACCATTTCACGTTCAAATCTAATTAAAGATTTAACTATCGCTTTAGAGCAAAACTGGCGATACTCCATTCTCGATCATTTCAATCTAATTAAAGATTCATTAAAAATCCACTTAGTTTTAATCTTCCCAAAAATCAATATCCTGTCTTTAACTGGGTTAAAGAACCAGTGTCATCTAAAACACGGTTCACGATAAACCCAAAATCACATTCTATTCCATCAGCCTTTAACCGTAAATTAGCAAGTGAATAATTCCCTAAGTGTTAACCCCGAAGGCTGAAACCAACATCAGATCAATACCCAAGAAACCATTCAATTTAACTAATCTCCAGTTAGTTTCTGATTTTGTTAACTCCGGTGGGTCTAAGAACAGTATTATTAAAGATAACATTCATGACAACCCAAAATCACATTCCATTTACAATGAATCTACATGGAAAACAAATCGATATATATAATCGATATAAACTTCCATATCTGACTAATAATATAAATGGAATAGCGGCAAAGCCTTCTAAATTCCAGATATATTAGTTGTCTTCCTCCACAGAAATTCACTTCGATCATTACCAAACGAATTCCATTCCAATTTATTTTATTAAATTGGAAAACTTTACTTTGGAAAATATCCTTTAAATCTTAACAAACGATTTATAAATTCCAAATCACATTTCACTGTAAATCGGGTTAAAGAACGAATGTCGTTAAAACACAGTTCACTACAAACCCAATTCACATTCCATTAATTATCGGGTTAAAGAAAAAGTGTTATTTAAAACACCGCTCACGATAAACCCAAAAATCAATTCAAATTCAATTCCAATTAAATACCATTTAATTGGTATACTTCATTAAATCTAAATAAAAAGATTTAATCTTTTTCTCAGCTGGGTTTAAGAACAGGGATAATGAAGACACCATTCACAACAAACCCAAATCCATTTGATATTAAATACATGGCACTGAATAGAAAGTATATCGGCTTATATTCAATATCAAATTCTACGACCAACAAATATCGTATTGGAAATAACGATAATAATATACCTTTCAAATTTCCATAACAATATCTATATAATCACGAAATCCAACATCGAAATATTCCAAAGACAATTTCGATTCAAATCCATTCCAATTCAATTATTGGAAATTCTGGTTATTTTTAAAACTATTTCAAATCCACTTTATTTATTTTAAAAATAAATGGGATTATAATTCTAGTTCAAAACTAGTCCTCTTCGATAAAAATCTGTTTTTATCTTTTCAAATTTGGAATTTTTCATCCCAATTCTTCATAAATCATTTCTTATGATTTTACACAAATTATTACTATTTTTAATAATTTTACCAAGGCTTGTACAGTCGATTCCCATCAACGGCCATCGAACTGCACTTACAGCGACCTTTTCCAAATTTGATTTGGATATAATTCCAAATCCAACCGTTAGATTTCAAATCTCTAATATTCGTTAGAAATCTCTTTTCGATACGAACCCAACGGTTCCGGTTTTAGAGAATCCGACAGTCGGATCTCCCATAACGTCCATTCGAAGTCAATGGTCGAAATTCGCGAACTTTCGCAGCGCGGCGCATTCTATTCAGGCCATTATATATATATTATATTACGTCGATTTCCTTTTAAAACGCATTTTATAAATCGTTTTAAATTCGTTTTCAAAACGATTTCAACTTCCTATTCAATTTCAAATCAAAATTGAATATTCCATATCATCGATATACAATTGATAATATTTTTAAAATGTTATATTTTGAAATCACTTCCTTTTCTATATTCATTATAAAAATGAATAAAATCGATATAGATAACGTTCACGTCAGAATGGCGCATATCTAATCAACACGACTTTATATATTTCGATAACTTCGTTATTCTATTCAATACATGAATATTTTCTTCAACACATGAATATATGTTTTATTCAACAGATGAATTTTCTTTTATTTAACACATGAATATATATTTTGTCTTCTAAATTGGAATGAGACCCACTCAATTACCATAAAATGTTATTTATATGGATTCTATACAACACATGTATATAATAGCAATGATAAATAATCAACCATCATCCAAAGTGCACCACACAACTGCATAAGCATTAAATATAGATAAGTAACGCTTACACAGTCTGTTAACCCATCGGTCGACATACTACTAAACAATTGGGATTAGTGTACGTCAATATCATCCCAACACATGTGTGGGGTTTCAATCAACCAAACACATATTTTATTTGTGCAGTTGGGCAATGTGTAAAATTTATCGTCCCAATCTATGTCAGTCAAATAGGTGTACATAAAAAAATCGTTCTGATTTGTAAATGAATATCTATTTTATTCACATCAATGTTAAAAATTATATTTTTAACTATAAAATATTTTATTCCATTCCACATCACACAATCAACTTTCACAACACATCAATCAAACAAATAAGTCATCCATGGTCTGTGGACGACAGGTGTCGGGTGCTGCTAAGTACCGTCTGCATCCTAGTATATATTTCAACTAGAAAACAAATTAAAATCGAGGAGTTCTCACCGAGGGTTCCACTCCTCCGTTCTATATTTCTAAACGGTCTGCATTTGTTCGAAATTCCAATGCAGTCCTTACCACGCTGTTCATAATAAAAATTATATTTTTATTATGACTTTGTATACATTAAAAAATCATATTTAATACTCTACTAATATAAAAATTCTATTTTTATTCTTTCTACAATATAAAAATCATATTTTTATTCTTTCTATAATATAAAAAATCATATTTTTATTCTTTCTATAATATAAAAATAATATTTTTATTCTTTTTACATTATAAAAATCATATTTTTATTCTTTCTATAATATAAAAATCATATTTTTATTCTTTATAATTATAAAAACCTTAACTTGATATAATAAAGATCTATACTTTATATAATAAAAATAATAACTTCTTATAGATAAAATAATGGCTTTATATCTAAAAATAATCCGACTTTCTTTCTACAAGAGAAATTAGAAAACTCACTTTTCTGATCGGAGGAGGGGTGATGCGCGTCGCTGGTAGGTGGAGGCGGCGCATGCGAGCTCCGACGTGGCGTAGTGGCTGGGGGTCCTAGCTATTGGCGGTGTCGTGGGTTGAAAGGTTTGGGGAACTAGGGTTTTCAGAAGAGGGAGGGAGGTGCTGATCGGAGGGGGTGCGGACGTGGGGGAGGGCGGCTATGTTGGGCAACGCGAGGAGGGAGGGCGGTGGCGGATTGAGACTGAGGCGCGATCGAGTTTTCTTCATTGTCTTTTTATTTATTTATTTACTTCCTAATTTGTTGACTGTTGACCAAGAGAGAGAGAGAGGGAGGAAATGATTTATATATTTTATTTATTATTTATTATATTTTGCATTCTTTAAAGTTACCTTTTCATTCAATCTCCAATTCAAACCCACCAATTGTCGTCCCAAGCACAATACCTCCATTCCGAACCCAATGGGATATGTACCGTGAGCCAGTTCAGATATTTCGATCAGTTTCCGTCAAAATCAAAATATAAATCTATATATTGATTTTGAATGCACACTTCAATTTACTGGGGCTACATACGAACTCTAAAATTCCCGAAAAATAATTTCTCACTTCGTATTGACGATACGGTTCTAAAAAATCTGATTTCGTCAAACTCTGAGACCGTTGGAAAAATGGCCATTTTCTGGTCGATCGAAATTGACTAAAACTGTTAAAACACGTTTTCCTTCGCCACGCTCACATATTGGTTTTAAAAAATCATGAAAATTGGAATACAGTAATAACTTGACATCACGGATCCAATAAAAGTGGTTTCGTCGAAAATGGAGGTCATTTGCAAAATTTCCCTTTTTAAGGGCCAAAATTCTATAGCGACTATTCTGAATTTTCAACTGGACATAACTTTTTATTCCCACTATGAAATTTTGATTTTTCGGATTCGTTGGAAAGATATTTTCAAATAGATTCTGATATTTTTGGTTTCGCTTAAATCCGGTTTATTTTGAATCCCGTACATTCATTTGAACTTTGAAATCGAATTTTCGAACTACCACGCCATTTTCAATTCTTTTTATATTTAAAATAAAATATTTATATTCTAACGACGATTCAAATAAATATATACGTTCCAATTATAGTCAAAATAAATTTCTCATCGTTATTATTTAAAATAAATCATTTTAAATGTTCAAAATTCATTAAAATTACCAAAATAAAAAATTTAAATTGGCTCGGATTTCCGGATTATTACAAAATACTGCTCATTTTCATCGTTTAAAAAATCCGTGTGATCACCTACGGATTCCCTTTTTAATGAAAATTGACATGCAACTATTCTCTGACATTAAGGACCTAATGAAACTGCTTTCGTCGAATTCCAAGTCTGTATGCACAAACAATGAATTTTTAAGGTCAAAATATTGTCTGTTTTTCAGTTTAAAAATCTCGCCCGGTCACATACTGATTTTGAAAATCATGAAATTTGGAATCTAAGCATTACTCGATGCTATGTATTTAATAAAAAAAGTTTCGTCGAATTCCGAGGTCGTCTCAATAATGTTTCTTTATAAAATTACTCAAATAAGCTTCAAAATTACGATTTTAGCGTAACTTTTTTTCTTGTACGCCCAAACACTAACTTCAAAAATTATGCTCTTTTGGATTTAACCATTAATTAATGATTCGAATCCAAAAAAAAAGTAGAATCGAATTCCGAGATCGTATCAATAATGTTCCTTTGTAAAATGACTGCCTGTTTTTGAACAAATGAATTTGCCTCTCGCGGACACATACTGGCTCCGTTCCACACGCACTTTGGAACCCAACAATGATTTGTCATTATGATTCCAAAAAAAAATATTTCATTGAATTCTGAGCTCATATGCAAAATTTCACTTTTTAAGGGCTATGCGATGATTTTCAAAGTCTAATTTTCAAAATTTTCAAAATAAAGCTTATAAATCAATTTAATAATTTTACAAAGTTTATTTTAAGTCAAATAAAATATATAAACTAATATTAAAATTATTCTCAAATCCTGTTTAGCAAAAATAACTAATTTCTATTCACATATTCATTAAAATAGCTTAAATCGAAATTTTAAATTGGTCCAGAAATTCCGGGTTGTTACATTTTTAATGTATTTATTGGGGTTTTGATGATTTATGAGTCGATTGGCAAACCGCTTGGCTTTTTCTTTTTCTTTTTGATTGATGAGGGCCCTGCGAGGCAAGTTGTGGTTTTTTGATCAGCCCGTACAAAGGAGGTTATGGCGAAATTTTCCAAAATTTAAAGGCGTTAGCTAATTATTTGAAGAATAAATGTTTTTGAAATTGTCGAATGAATTATATATATATACATGTAAATTAAAATTAAACGAATCACGCGTGGTAGTTCACGTTTTGGAATCGTAATTTTAAACGATTATACGAGGAGATCCGACCATCGGATTTTCCCGAAACTGGAACCGTTAGGTTCGCTTTGGAAAGATCTTTCCAATGATAATAAATTTGTTGAGATCTAATGGGTTAGATTTCGAGAAATGTGTAATTCAAATCTGAATAAAAACAGCGCCAGGGCCGCGTAATGACCTGAAGCGTCGTTCGAATTAAATGAGCTATTTTTATATAATTTAAAATAGCGATAAATCATTATAAAATATTATAAACATTATGGAATGGAAATAAACCAATTTCCATTGGTTTATAAAGTGACATGGACGGTTATATTCAGTTGACATTAATCTACAAAATTGAACTGAATTTGAACAAGAAAAGAAATAATTTGAATTATATATATATATTTGAAAATTATTTGAAAAGGTCGAGTTAAATCTCGTTTCAAATAATGGAACGACGATTAAAAGTCAAAGGAAATGAAGACGGTGCAAAACCGGTAATCTTCACATCGAATGGATTACTACTAATGCCTTCGATATGGGTAGCTCCCTTGATGAGGTTACAGTGATAGTGGTCCGGACGTATTTGTTAGTTGTCCGGATATGTGAGGGCCTCTCTTCCGTATTGGACATATGGGACGAGGAATAAGGTGCCTTCGGTTTCGTTCAGACCAGAACGGACTTGTAAATGGATGTGTGTCTGACATTGGATTTTATTCTATGTTGATTGATTTCTATTAAACATATATCTTTTTGGTGGAGGATAATTTATTCTCTTGCTTAACACTCTTCTCTAAGACGTACAAACATAGAGGTTATATATTAATAGACATCAGTCGCATGGCGTGGATTGTCAGTGTGGCAAGCTAAGATGCAAATGAACAAGGCTTTTGTTGAAAAGCAGAGTCTTGTGGTTAATGATCAAAGCACAGCTTTAATTAGGATAGCTTTTTGTATAGCATTAATTCGCGAGCCTTACAACCCTGTATGAGTCAAAAACGGGACCGTGACTACAGGGAGTGCACGATATATCTTTCTAGCTAGAAGTAGTGTTATGGTATGGAGCCCAAACATTTTTACTTATGTCGATGATGGATTTCAAGACGCCTTGGGTATTGGTCGCTACTGGCCAAGTGATAGGTCCAATAGGACTGGAAAACGTGTGTTCAGGAATAACTAATCCTCAAAAGTAAGAGAGGACCGACCCTGAAGATCTAAGGGTTCACGAGAGTGTGATTTCTGAGGAATTTGCTAGAGTGTCTCGAAACCAGAAGGAGCCATCCCTAGCCCTGACTCATGATGGAAATCCAATTTCCAATATGACATTACGAATTTGATTGTAAACCTATATATGAGGACATAGTATATGGTAGCTATGCCGTCTAGGATTGATACATTTATATTGGAAAGTGTTTTAAAATGACTAGAGTAACAATATCAAGTGATTTTTTTATTAATACGTATTAAGCATATTTGGCCATTATTAGGTAAAACTCTATCCTCCGGCTTGCGTTGCATTGTGTGATGGGACTTGAGTCTTATAATAGTCTCATTTTTCTAAAAATCATTGCGTTGTTTAAGTGATTTACTTTATTTTTGCACTAGCAATCCAATAGAGTAAATCTGTTCCATGTTAGCGGCGTGGCCCTGTGATTAGCCTTATTATTAAATAAGTTAAGTAAGATTTCTCATACCAGTCCCATGACCGACTCGTAGTTCGTTTTCACTTGCAAACTCGGGTGCCCTTATTTTTACATGGGCATCCAAGTAAATAGGTACCTGGATTTATTTTGGATATGCACTGTAGCATGTGGGTTGCTTTTGGTTGGAGTCGAAGACTATCTTTTATCACTTATTTTGGATATTTAGACTTCAACTTATGTATGTTATATTTGATGATCTAGCAGACTTATTATCTACCTGATGGAACTTGTTATGTACTAAGTAGTATCATGTATTCGTGTAACTCTTTTGATGATGACATGTATGATTCCGCTGTTGTGATGATGTATATTATTCTATGATTTCATGTGTTATGCTATTATCTGTAAACTGCAGATTTGATTAATGTGTTATATTCCAATGATTATCCTTGCTTTCGTGGCTTGGGGCTTTGGGTTCTCACAACCTACTCCTCTCATTTTCTTACACACAAACATTCTTCATCTCTTTCTTCCACCAATTATGTTCTGCAATTAAATAAGAAAAATGAGGAGGTTGTTGAAAGATAGATTAAGAGGATAACTCAAGTTTTTCAACAACAACAACTATTTTAGAGGATTTTCTGGATCTACAACAATTATGCAAGTATTACTATGATTTTCAGATTTCTTCTAAGTTAAAGTTAAATAGAAACAATAGTTGTTGTAGTAATCTAAATAAAAATAACTTTAACGGTAAATATATATTTTTTATTTGAAAAGTAACAATGTTTACATGTTTATTATTATATGTTATTTTAATTAATATCAATTACCTATTCACTTTTAGTTATTGTATGTGCATCTCTTTTCCTTATCCCCTTTTCTATTATTTGTTTTACAGTATTATATGCCTTTTTGAATTGCATAAAATTAGAAAAGTATGTAATAACGTGAAAAAGGGGATTTGGGCATATTAGTAATTGTATTGTAAATTGGGATTATTAAAAAGGAAGAATTCGTAAACATGAATAGGGTAAACTTAATTTTATATTAATAAGAAATGTCATTTATGAACATGAATTTGACATTAATATGTAGACATATCAACACGGCATGAATTTGACATTTATCTGTAGACATATTAATATGGCATGAATTTGACATTAATCTGTAGACATATGGCATGATTTTGACATTAATATTAATGTGGCATTGATTGGGTGAACATTTATTTGACATTAATTTGTAGATATGTCAAAAAGGTTTTGATTGGAAAACATGTAATTAACATTAGTCTATATATGTTAATTTGAGAAATATGTTGACATTAAGAAAAATATGTTAGACAAAGTAATTTAACGTCAAGGATAGTATATATTTGAGAAACATGGTAACTTGTCACTTATGTTAATTGATAATTAAGAGAATATGTTAGTTTGAGGAATATGGAAAATTGTCGTTCATGTAAATTAACATTGATGAGGATATGTTAATTCAAGGAATATGGCAATTTGTCACCTATTGACATTAATTAGGGAGAATATGTTAATTGGGGAAAACATATCAATTTGACATTTATCAGCATTCGTGTTGATATGGGAAAAACACGTGTTTACGTTCATTTTGTGATATGTCAATATGTTATTTAATGTTAGTTTGGGAAGATGTTAATTAAACTTTTATGTTCATTGGATGTTTATGTCCATTTGATGATGTTAATTTAATTGGGTAAACATGGCATTGATATTGGAATCACATATTAATTAACACTGATTTGTAAACATGACAATTTGGCATCTGTATCGGAAAACATGTAATTTTTTATTTGACATTAAAAGGGGAAACACGTTCATTTAGCGTTTACTTGGAAAGTACGTTAATTTAACGTTAGTACAGAAAACACGTTAATTGCACTTAATATGACATTAAGTAATCTTATTGAGGAAACGTGTTAACCAGAACAAGTTATACTTAATATGACATTCAGTGATCAGTACGGGAAAAACATGTTAATTGGAATAAATGATATTTAATTGGAAATTTACATGCAAATAGTGCATATGTGAATTATACTTAATCAAATTTGAGTAAGAATATGATATGGAAAATGTAAGTACTAGATTTAAATCAAGTAAAACGAGTTACTGTAATCTATTTATATCTGGGTAGGTGCTTTTTTTGGGGAAGGGGTTGTACCCAGACCAACATTTACAGAGAAAGTTCAATTACAACCATGCTTATTAATGAACTTAAACCTTCTAAGTTAAACTTTATAATTGATAAGCTAAGAGGTCCCTCGTCTTGTTGTTGTATTAGGTTTTGAGGAATCTTAAATCCTAGTTACTTGGGGGCACAAGCTTAGGGGGTTTGGCTTATGTCGATTTTTATGGAACCCATATCAGTCGGTATCCCTATTGGTATTGGAATAGAGGCCTTGCACTAGGTAGGGGTCAGGGCACGTTTTATTGATCTGGATAATAAGAGGTTCAAAACAAGGAAGGTAAGTACGGGCACGTTCCGGTGGAGTCATGAGCATGCATTTGTCCGAATAGGGAAGATAAGACGATGTAACGCTAGTAAATAGGTCTATGTCCTATAAGTTGTTGGGTAAGGGACTGATACACCCTACCACCGGGGTTGACACATGATATTTAAGTAGTAGGGAGTCGATCGAAGGGTAGCATTAGGAAAAATCCTTCCTAATTATTTGTTTCTGTCTGAATCCATAGAAGTGCAAAACAATCAATATGCCTGATCTGATTATTATTATTATTATTACTGTTATCATGTCTTTTTTTAAGAATTGCTATGTCATTATTATTAGTTCATATCAGCTATTGTTCACCTTTAGACATGTATAGACACCTACCCTTTTATGACACTAGAACCACTGTTTATCTATTTTACTTAACTTAGCTAGTCGAGCTGGTAATCACAGCAGCTCACTAGGCTTTATATCTAGCCCATTTCCTTTTTTACTTTCTCTTTTCCTCCCCCCAGGCTTATAAAGAGAAAGTACATAGTTCAGATTTCTTTGTTAACTTTGTCATGATGGATTTCTCTAAGTTGGATTACTTCTTGTTCTCTTCCCAAGGTTAGGTTGTATCTTTTTTACTATATTTGGGGATAATCTTATTTTACTCTGATGTTGTTTTTGACTGCGATTTTAAGACATGACATTTTGTAACCGTTTGATTAAATGAAACAAAGATGGTTTTGTATTTTATGAAATGAAAGTTTCTTCTTCCGCTATAAATTTAATTTCTTATGCCTTGTGAAATCTTAGTCTTTGTGACGTTGTATGTCTTTGTACCTACAATGCTCCATACTTTCTTAATGAAATCCTCATATGGGTGACATTAAGAAATGTGGGTTCTTACATTAGGTAGTGTAGCGACCCGAAAAGTTCCAATCCTGATTATCAATATTAGTACATATTCTGTATCACATATTGACAAATCAAACACCATAAATTTACATATCATTAATAGAAAGAAGTTAGAGGGTGAGAAATAGAAAGAAAGAAAGTTAGAATAGAAGAAAAAGAAGAACTGAACGCAACATAATTAGAGTATCACGAATCTCACAGCGGAACTAAATAAAATATATTATATAACATCCTTTGAAATACAAACTGTATTAACTTACATACATCATCAGAGTCCAACTCATACATAACACAGCGGAAATAAACTTAATATGCCTAATGTTGAAGACCTCCAAGCTCCTTTAAGTGAATCCGTAAAATCCTGAAACCACTTGACTGTCCACACAAATTTAGGCACCCAAGAGTTTAGGGAAATCACAGAAAAATAAACTCTGGGTCTTTCATTGGACTGGTGTGAGTAAACAATTTTAAAATAGCTTGATTTTTAAAGTTCGAAAATCTTTTCGAAAGAAAGGATGATCGTAAGACCAAATCCACACATAAATACGGATGGTTTTTACCTTGCGATAACCCAAAACATTTTTGAAATCATATATATATATATATATATCATCTGATATTATGATAGTGTCTAAATACAAATAAATATCAATTTAGCGGAGCGCTTGCATCTGACGCTCCATATATATAGCATACAATCAAAACCGCGGGCGCTTGTTGGAGATTGGATTACAACTATGACAAGGTATGGAACCACCTGGCGATAGTGTGTCTCTAGAGGGTAATACACTGGATTCAACAAGAATGTCTTGCAACCCGGCCCACACATGACCTACCACTCATTTCGCTTGAGTGTATCGAATGTATATCACCAACGGTTGGGATCATCAACCGTTTTCCGAAAGGGAAAGTATCGATAGATTATAGAAGCAAAAGGAATTTCTCTAGATAGGTGATTATACACCGTAATGGGAGCGACCCACATAGCCATGCTGCCTGCCCATTTTTTGTCATTTCCCGGTTGATGAGGCTTGAGGTTAGAATTTACCTTTAGAACATCTGGCTACCATTCATTTTGAATGCCACATTTGCAGATCCGTCAAATCACTAATTGACGTCCACAAATATACTCTGGATGTAAAAGAATGGCCATTCTTTGCCATCAACTTGGTATATTTGTAAAAATCAATGTACTTGGTTTTTAGGAAATACTCTGTCAGACATTCATCCATACAAGTCATCCAGGAACAGGATGAACCGAAGGTACTCTCCTACTGCATTCAATATAGGAATCACCCCACGGATTGGTAGCTCGTAGTCCTTGCAAATCCGAAGATTTCAAGCATGACAGAACCACTATCAAAATATCTTCAGGAGCGACCCAGAGAAATTTATCAAGTAATTCTTCCGCTCATGAAGTTCTACGGTCTTCAATTCTTTAAATTGTATAAACGTCCCTGTAGGTTAGTTTAAGAATCGTAAAGCTAGTTCGAAGTGGTTTTGGGTCCAGTTCCCATCCTGATCTCTCCAAACTAACACATGGGGGATATTTATATGATAGTCGGTGTTTGAACTATCAAATTTAGACAGTGTAGATATATAAAACAATTTATTTAAAACATTACACAACATAAGTAATTTTCATGACATATCCATTATTATTTAATTAGCTTATACAAATCTAAATCCTGATTCAGAATAGAAGATAATACCAATAAAATGTGTCAATGTTATATTTAAGCTAATTTAGATTTAATTTATTATTCCATTGTAATTAATCAACGAACATTCAACACAACAGAAATAGGCAACAACGATTTAGTGTTTCATTTTAAACCAATAACAGTTTGAAATACGTGATCTCGAGTAACAATCAATTTCACATCCTAAATAAAAAAAATGATTTCAAATGTTTCTTTCGTTTCCAGTAGGCAGTATGTAACACCCCGTGAATTCTATAAAGTTAAGCTTCACAAATTAAAGTATAATTAATTATAAATGATGAAATCAAGGGAAATGGGTTACGCCATTGCGTTCGTCTCAAAATTCTTCTTGAGATAGAGCCCAAGTTTGCGTAAAACGGATATCGTATGAAGAAGATACGGACGAACAAAGTTGGGCAGAAAACCAGAAAACGGGTCAGAATGCACTGGCGCACTTGGGAAGTGCGCCAGAACAAAGTTGAACTGGTGCACTTGGGAAGTGCACCAGTACACTTTTAGCCTGGCGTACCTGCCAAGTGCGCCGAGGTCAGAAAGACCTGTTGGTCAAGCCCTGGCTGGCCTGGTCAGGGTCTGGTCGAATTCTGATGCTTGGCTGAGTCACTAGGGCTTACGTGTCACCTTTTGAGTGGCTCCTTGAACTTTGTATGGTCTAGATTCCTCCTATCTTCGTCTGATGGCTCAAAACAATTTAAAATTCTATAAATACAACTCAAGTCTAACCCTAAATTCACACAAATAATAGAATACAAAAGCCATCATGCTGCTGGAAAGGAACTAGGAATGGCCGTCAATTAGAAAGCCTAGGGACAAGCCAACACCAAAGCTTAAGAGATGAATCAGATTAAAGCTTAATCAAATCATTCAACGCAAATTTGCTACCCAAAGGAGAGCATCTCCAAATCAGAATAACAGAAATCAGAAAACAAGAATTCATCACACGTTGTAAGTATAGTGACCTTTCAAAATATGAATAAAAACTGTGATGTGATTCGATGTAAATGAAAATAGAATCATGTTGTTATAATCTTTGTTTATTGTGATGGTTCTATCATGACATGTGTATTGATGTTTGGGGCATAAATTAATTGATGCAACCCTATTGAACAATTGTGTATGATAAACAATGGCACTTGCAAGCTTGTGGCAAAAACTAGAAATTTATCCCTTTTTGTATATGTCAATGGCATGGACTATGAATATTCCCTTAGTCTAAATTAGAATTTGTGTAAACATGTTATAGACCTTTTATGCCTACATGACCCAAAACCTATGATATCATCCTTATGTTTATTGTCAAGTATAATTAGATCTATGTTTGCAAGTATAATTGGATCTATGTTTCATAAACTATGTAAGTTAATGTTTATTTGCAAAATATAATTGGTTCTATGTCAAACATCGTTTGGGTTTCATAAACTATGCAAGTTCATGTTGAAATAGGCTATATGATTAGATGTAAAAATTGTACATTTTGATGAATATATAACATGCTAGTTTTGTGGTCGATATTATGCCATGTTAACATGTTTAAACACAAGTTTGTATTTGCCTAAACTATGCCATTTCATATGTCACCTACTTAGTCATACTTTGATTCGAATGCAAGTTCACATGACCCATGTTATATGTTAGTTGAATCGCCAAATTGCAAGTTCATGCGCCACACACCTTTATGTATTACATGTTCTTGATTTCCCCTTTTACTCACGTTTATAAAGTTGGGCTGAATTGTGACAAACCCAACACATGTTATAACGTTGCGAACAAACGGGGGTAATAACGTTGGGTGTAAAATATGAAAATATACGTTGGCATGTTTGGCACATGCTAATGATTATGACACATAAGTGGTATGAATTGAAATACCCAAAAATAAAAAGATATGACATTTACATGTAGTTGAAAAGTAATAAAATATGTAAATTTAGAAAACACGATATGCTTAACCCGAGGTTGGATTGAGTTGTGATGTAAACCTGCCCGGACCCGCCCGGCTGTCCAGTAGTCACAACAATACCTATCCAATGTGGGTGGTTAAGCATTGAGCCCAATAAGGACCCGAGGTTAGACTGAGCTACGGTGTAAACCTGCCCGGAACCGACCGGCACATCCAGTAACCGTAGCAATACATGTCTAATGTGAGTGGTCTGGTGCTCCTAAGAGGCTAAGGACAGATGGTAGGGTTAAGTCAACTATAACACTTAACCAAATTCAACATGTTAACAAGAATTGATGGGTGGGGTTAGGTAAATACAGACACTTAACCGCTTAACATGTTTGACTAGAAAATCCTGGTAACGAGGGACCCGTTTCAGCAGTAACCCAAAGTTAGGTATCAATGGTACCCTGAAACTAGGCAGGGTGGGGCACGATTACTGGGCTGATTGTAAGCGGTCAAACGACGGCGGTGGGTGCACAGTGTAGGTCTAACGGGGTGCGGGCGTGCACACACTCCGGAGCAGACAACCAGGACACTGGGGACACCAGTAGTATAACCTATGCCTTCTAGTTTTGTGTCGGGGCCGCCACCATTGGTCTTGATACACCCCATGGTGGGACCAACATAGGTATCTACAATTCTTGGGGGCCGTATGACACATGTTAACGCGAGTAGGAGCCGATCTTTAACAAGAATGGGGATCACTTAACCCTCACCATGGGGTGTCAGTTAGAATAAATTCAAAAAAATTCTAGTAGGTGCAGAGATATAGTATGGGTGTGATAGTACATTCGACACTTCCTTAGCTTGTGACACTTTCCTATTTTTAGTTTAAATCCATCATACCCTTTTCTTATTCACAGTATTGAAGAGTTACTAGATTTACTCAGGATTTATGTCCGACCCTATTTTCTTTTCGTCTTCTTTTCTTTCGTTTCCCCCCAGGTCCACAGGGAGGAAACAGCTCAACTCAGTCAGACTCTTTACAAGCACCAAGAACGTAGATGTATGATTTGGATCTTTCTTGCTCGGATAATGGCTTTGGATATCACTATGGGGATTTTTGTCACTTTATTTATGTTTTCATGCTTCTTTAATAATCAAGGCAGTTATGAGGTTGTAATGTTGAAAGTATTTTGAGACCATTATGGAAATCTTTGTTTGATACACGTATTGATGAAATAAAAGTTTGTTTGGTTTCCGCTGTTTAAAATATGTGTATTCATATCTGTCTTGAGTTCATCTGTGGCTTTTACTTATAAACCTCCACCAAAGTTAAGGCATTCCCTTTGTGAGTAACCTTAATAGAGGTGGGGTGTTTCACTTGGTATCAGAGCATAGGTTTACCAGACAAGATAAAAGTTTTTGAAAATTGTTTTCAAAAAGAATGTTAAAAGAAGCATTTTTTTAGAAAAAGTGTTATATTTATAAAAAGACAAAATCCCCCAAAGCCATGTGCCCTATCTATCCTTCTCTATCCTTCGTTTTGAATCTTTCCTTTCTGTTTCAGCATGTCTGGAGACCTTAACCTTCAGGAAGGAGTGCCGATTCCCGGCTGGTTTAGGAGGTACTTAGAAGTAAGGGCCAATGGCGCGGGCCCAACAGACATCCCTCCTCCAGTGGCCGCGGTTCCTCCTCCTCCTCCGCCTCCTCTTGGAAATGCCTTCGCAAAAACATGTAGAGACTTCAAGGCTATGGGTGGAAAAGACTTTTATGGGACAGAATCTTTTGTTGAAGCAAGAAACTGGTTAAAGGAGACTGGGGAATTGTTTGTCATCTTTGGAGTGGATGACAGGCAAAAGATACAACTTACGGTGTGGTTACTTAAGGATGAAGCTTCCTATTGGTGGGAAGTTACTAATGCTCAAAGGGCGGTGGAAACATGGGAAGACTTCAGGACAAGGTTTAAGATGAAATTCCTCTCCCAAGCCGAAAGAAGCCTGCGAATGGAAAAGTTTCTAACTCTGAAACAGGGAAGCATGATGATCAGGGAATATGTTAATCAGTTTAATCAGCTGGCCAGGTTTGGGCTAGACTTAGTAAACACCCAGCACAAGAAGGCACTCCGCCTCGTCAAGGGTTTGAATGAGCCTCTACACAGCCTTGCCATGACCTATGTATCCACGGGTGCGACTTATGAAAGCCTGGTGGACATGGCGTTGCTACACGAGGAAGACCACGGCAAGAAAGAAACTAAGGGGGAAAAGAAGAAAGAAGGTCTACAAGCAAAGAAAACAGACTTCAAGAAAGGAGGGAAGAACAATAAGCCCCGTGAGAAGAGAAGGTGCAATTTCTGTGGCATTGTGGGCCATATATCAAAAGACTGCCGGAAAAGGAAGGCGAAGATGGGTGGCTGCTTCCATTGTGGAGAAACTGGACACCAAGCTAAGGACTGCCCAAAGAAGAAAGGGCAGGGACAGAAAGCCGGATCCACTTCAGGGGGTCAAGTTCATGCGCTAGTGGCACCTCAGCAGGAACGAGGTAGTAATATTTCTGTAGAAAGTGTAGTCTATCTTTATGATCATCCAGTTCGTACACTTTTTGACTCTGGCGCATCGCACTCTTTTATTTCATCTGCCTTAGTAGAATCTCTGCATCTAGACACTAGTATGGTAGAAGATCCCTTAGTAGTTTCAAATCCAATTGGGGGCTCCGCTTACTTGTCAATGGTTTGTTTGGGTTTGAAAATCTCTATTCTCAGCGTTGAGTTTAGTTGTAGTGCCTTTGTTTTGGGCTTCTCGGGATATGGTTTTATCTTAGGCATGGACAGGTTATCCAGTAATAGTGCCATTCTTGACTGTGAGAAAAGAGTAGTTAGACTCTTGACTCGGCTTGGTAACACTCTAGAAATTTCCTGTAATCCTTTGAATGCTGTTATGCTTAGTTATCTAGAGTCGCTTGATGCTTCTGATAAGAATTTGCAATCAGTTAGAGTAGTCCGGGAATATCCGGATGTCTTTGAGGAAGTGAAAGGCTTACCTCCGAGGCGGGAAATAGACTTCCGCATATATCTTGTGGATAACGCAAAGCCTGTAGCTTTACCTGTCAGACACATGGCTCCAAGGGAGAGAAAGGAGCTCAGTAAGCAGGTTAAAGATCTTCTCGAAAAGGGGTTCATTAGACGGAGCATTTCGGAATGGGGTGCTCCAGTGGTGTTCGCAACCAAAGCAGACGGTTCGCTTTGCCTTTGCGTCGACTATAGGGAGTTAAACAAATTGACCAAGAAAAATAGGCACCCTCTTCCACGAATCGACGATTTGTTTGATCAGCTTGTAGGTGCGACGGTCTTCTCCCAACTTGATCTGGCAACTGGGTTCCATCAGCTAAGAGTAGCTGAAGACAGCATTGATAAGACAACGTTCAGAACCCCAGACGGTTTCTTCGAGTGGCTTGTCATGCCTTTCGGCTTGACAAACGCACCCACTTATTTCGTAGACCTAATGAGCAGGGTGTTCAGAGAATTCCTCAAAAAATTTGTGGTAGTCTTCATAGATGATATCTTAATCTTCTCAAAGAGTGAGGAAGAACATGCTCATCATCTGGAAGAAATCATGGATACTCTCCGTGCACATCAACTAAAAGCCAAATTCTCCAAGTGTCACTTCTGGAGAAAAGAAGTAAGGTTTCTTGGGCATATAGTGTCCAAAGAAGGGTTGGCTGTGGACCCCACGAAAGTGGTGGCAGTACAAGATTGGAAGACACCAAGAAATGCAACCGAAGTTCGAAGCTTTCTTGGGCTAGCCGGTTTTTATCGAAAGTTTATTAGGGATTTCGCGAAAATCTCAGCCCCACTCACAAGGCTAACAAAGAAGAATCTGGCGTTCACTTGGGATTTGGACTGCGAGTTTGCTTTCCAACGATTAAAAAGGGATCTCACAACAGCCCCGGTTCTAACTCTGTCTGACGGAAGCAAAATTTTCATAGTATACACGGATGCATGTGGAACAGGACTAGGCGCTGTCCTAATGCAAGAAGGAAGGGTAGTAGCTTATGGCGGAAGACAATTGAAGGTTCATGAAAAGAACTATCCAACCCACGATCTTGAGTTGGCCGCCATTGTCTTTGCACTTAAGTCTTGGCGCCATTATCTCCTAGGTGAGAAGTTTGAATTATACACTGACCATAAATCGTTGAAATATCTCTTCTCCCAGAAGGATCTTAACTTGAGGCAGCAAATATGGATGGAGTTTCTTGCCTCGTATGATTTTGAAATTTCCTATACTCCCGGAAAAGGCAATGTGGTTGCGGACGCGTTGAGCCAAAAGAAAATGACACTAAGCCCTCTCTTTGTGGAAAGGCAAAACTTGGAGTATATAGCCAGTTTCAACTTTAGGCCCTCCTCGGATTTTGTACCGGGTTTGTTAGCATCTCTCAAAGTACGCCCTACTCTCTTAGACTCAATAGGGGCTGCCCAACGTGAAGACCCTCAGCTTGTGGATGTGATTGATAAACTTATTAGGGGTGAGACTTCTAGTCACCTCAGTAGATATGCCATCAATGATAAGGGTTGGCTGAGACGAGATAGAAGATTATGCGTCCCGCAAGCAAGGGAGTTGACAAAGAAGGTTCTCGAGGAAGCGCATCATTCCAAGATGACTATACACCCTGGTGGTGATAAGATGTACAAGGATATAAAAAGGACTTTCTTTTGGAGCGGCATGAAGCAAGACATAGCAGATTTCGTTTCTAAGTGCATGACCTGCCAACGGGTCAAGGCGGAACAAAAGAAGCCCGGAGGACTACTTCACCCTTTAGAGGTTCCACAGTGGAAGTGGGATAACATTTCAATGGACTTCATTGATGGACTGCCTAGGTCGAGAAGAGGCAACACTAGCATTTGGGTAATAGTGGATAGGCTTACTAAAAGCACCCCCTTTATACCTATCAAGAGTAGGAGGACTGCCGCATCTCTAGCATCTCTTTATCTCAAGGAAATAGTTCGACTCCATGGGATACCCTCCAGCATTGTTAGTGACCGAGACCCTATCTTCACGAGTGAGTTTTAGCGGAGTCTGCAAGAAGCTGTAGGCACACAGCTATGTTTGAGTACGGCCTATCACCCCCAAACAGATGGCCAGACGGAAAGGGTGAATAGAGTTTTAGAGGATCTTTTAAGACTTTGCGTTCTTGACTTTGGAGGGACGTGGGAGGATCACCTTCCTTTAGTGGAATTCGCCTACAACAACAGCTACCAAGCTACCATTGGCATGGCACCCTTCGAAGCCTTGTATGGAAGACCGTGAAAATCACCAACTTGTTGGTGGGAGTCTATAGATAAGCTTATACTTGGGCTAGACATGATTCGAGAAACTTAAGAGAAAGTGGAGAAAGTGGACTTGATACGTAGGAGAATGAAGACAGCCCAAGACAGACAGAAATCCTACACCGACAAAAGAAGGACCGACCTTGAGTTTGAGGTTGGGGACAGGGTTTTCCTTAAGGTATCCCCTTTAAGGAAAGACGTTCGCTTTGGATCCGCAGGAAAGCTAGCATCAAGATTTGTAGGACTGTTCCCTATCATCGAGAAGATTGGGAAAATGGCTTATAGAGTAGATCTGCATGAAAGATTGGCTGGAATTCACAACGTCTTTCACGTTTCTCATCTCCGGAAATGTCTACATGAATCAGCGGAAGTGGTGGAGCCAAGCATTCTAGAAGAAGCCGAAGTGGAACGCGAAGCAACTGTGAGGAGAGTTCCAACCCGCATCATAGGAACTGAAGTGAAAAATCTACGCAACCGCGAAGTCAAACTCATTAAAGTTCAGTGGAGCGACGCCGAGGAAGACGCGACTTGGGAAACTGAGGACAGAATACGCGCTGCCTACCCTCTTCTTTTTGAGGGTACATCTTTGACCTCTCTTTTTCTTAATTTTTGCTTGTATCTATCTTTTTAGGTATATCTCCTCGATATTATCCTTTATCCTTAGGTAGAAACCCCTTTGGATGTAAACATGTATTTGAAACATGTTATGGTTGATGGCTGCAAGTGGTTGCTAGTGGTTGCTCGTGGATGCATACACACACAACCTAGGTCTTAGATCGGCTCAATCACTTCATACTGCATATGCATTGTAAAGACCCGCAAATTCCCGCCCTTTGGATCGACCATAAACCACACAGGTCTGATCCAAAAAGTGGAAACCTACGAATACTTTAACTTTGGGCATACAACACATTACAACAGATAACAAAAGACTTTTATAACACTATAATAAATGTTACATCAGAGTACAGAATATACATATCAGAGTACATTGGAATATAATTACAGCGGAAGATAAATACAAAAAATGAATACATTGCAGCGGAACTAATCTCAGTGGAAGGCTATCAACATTATGGCCACAGCTTCAGACTTCAATCCAGGATCTTGTTTTATATATCTGTCAAATAAGCTACTCGACTGCCCGTGTGGAAAGAGGGCACCCGAGTTTGCAAAGTGAAACAAACTACAGGTCAGTCATGGGACTGGTGTGAGAATTCTTAAACTAATCTTAATTAATAATAAGGCTAATCACAGGACCACGCCGCTAACGCGGAACGGGTTTACTCCATTGGATTGCCAGTGCATAACTAAAGTAAAACGTCAAAATAACGCAATGCTTTTTAGAAAAATGAAACCATTATAAGGCCCAAGTCCCATCACACAATGCAACGCAAACCGGAGGATAGGGTTTTACCTTATAATGATCAAAAGATGCTTGATACGATAAACACGGTATTATATAATAATAGTGTGCAAACAATTTGAAATACATCAAAGTAAATGTATTAATCCTAGACGGCATGAGTGCCTCATCCCACTATGTCGCCATATATAGGTATACAATCAAAACCGCGTGATGTCGTATTGGAAATTTGGGTTTCCATCTGAGTCAAGGCTAGGGAGGAGATCCTTACCGATTCGAGACACTCTAGCAAATGCCCCAGGATTGGTACTCTGTCCAACCCTTGGATCCTGCAGGGCCGGTCCATACGTTAACGCTTAATGGATTGGCAATTCCTGAACACACGCTCCCCGGTCCTTTTGGACCTATAATACGGCCAGTGGCGACCGCATAAACCGAGGCCTCGAAAAATCCAACAACCACAATGAATAAATGCCAGCGCTGGTAGGTCCCTGGCACTACTCTAGCTAGAAAGAAACGTGTGCACTCCCTGCATTCCCTTCTCCCGTTTTAGACTCTACCGGGCTGTGAGGCTCGCGAAGTCACGATATACACAAAGCTATGCCTAAATAGACTGTGCTTTGATCATCAACCACAAGGCCTGCTTTTCAACAAAGCCTTGATCAATTGCATCTTAGCATGCCACATTGTCAGACTCTACCATATCATTGATCATCTACCAATATATATATAACCTCTAAGCTCATACGTCTTAGAGAAGGGGGTTAAGTGAAGAATAAATTCTCCACCACCAAACAGAAATATATAATCAGTAGCGTTCAACAAATACAGTAGAAAAGAATACAATGTCAGACACGCAATCCATTTACAAGTCCGCTCTGGGTCTGAGCGAAACAACGTGTCCGTCGATCTCCAAATACGTTTGGACGATCATTACCAAATACCTTGCCTTGGAATGTACTGTCCCAATTTAAGATACCAGTCATCATCATCCCAACGATGTGAAAACCTTAGGTCTTCTACCACCGTCTTCATCTTCAACTCTTGATCGTCGTGATGATTATTCAGAATGGGTTAAACCCGGTCTTTCCGAATAACTCGCGTAATTGGGATTTAAAAATCAAATATTGGAAAATCACACATTACGCCACATTCCAACTCAGAATATTCTTTTAATAAGATATTCATATTTTAAAAGATTCTCATTAATTTTATCAAAGATAAATTAATAAATTAAATCATAAATCTTCCTTAAAAGATTTATTAAAAATTCTGAATTTGATTTAATATCAAAAATCATTTTCACAGATCATTTATTTAAAGAATAAATCTTCTTTTAAACGGGTTAAAGAACTCGTGTCATTTAAAACACAGTTCACGATAAACCCACAAATCAATTTCCTAAATATGGAATTCCACAGAAATCAATCAGTACATAATCGATATAAATTTCTGTATCGGACTAACAATATACATGGAATAACGGCAAAGCCTCTTAAATTCCATATATAATATCGGTCTTCTATTACAGAAGCCCATCTCGATTATTACCAATCGAATTCTCACTTAATTCCAATTTATTTTATTAAATTGGAAAACTAGATTTTTAGAAAATGCTTTTGTTAAATCTATGAGTAGATTTACAACTTCCAAATAATAATTTCGATGTAAATTGGATTAAAGGACAAATGTCATTTAAAAACACCATCCACGATAAATCCACTTCACATCCCAATATATCTCATATCATGAAGTATAATTGCAAATTCTAATAATCTTAATTAAAGGATTTCCTTTTAAATATTAATTCGTTATAAAAACTATATATTTTTAAAATAATCATTAAAAATATTCTTTATACAAAAGATTCTAATTGGAAAGTATTCTTCACATTACATATTTTTATCTTTTACACATATTCTTTATCTTAAAAATATATTTAACTAAAATATCTTTTTATAAAAATATATCCTTTATATAAAAAGAATTTCTAGTGTAAGAATATTCTTATTTAAAAGATCATCTGAATCGAAATGCGACTCAATCATTTACCATATAATTTGGATTATATGGATTTCACACACATCATATATATGACAATAACAATATAATCATCAAATCATCCATTTCATCCAAAGTGTAAATTCCACTACGTAAGCGTTAAAATTAAATAATAACGCTCATCGCAGCCTGTCGATCTAGCGATCAACATACAACTAAATATTGGGATTAGTGTATGTTAATTTTCATCCCAACACCCGTGTGGGGTTTCAACCAACAAACAAATAATAAATTATTTGTGCACTTGGGCGATGTGTAAAAATAATCGACCCAATCACATAAACAAGTCAGGTAACTTGCCTATGGCAGTGTAATACACAATATATAACACGATGATAAAAATGTCTCTTTTATTTATATTCCTTTTATTGCCTGTAAAATGTCAATAAGAATGAATTCTTTATTTCTATTTTTTTATCGCATGTAAAATGTCGATAAAAATATAATCTTTTATTTCAGTACTTTTCATTGTAAATAAATGAGAAGAAAAATGTAATCTTTTAATTCCATTCGTAATGGGGATATAAATAATAACACAAAATATAACTATTCATTTCATGCTTTATTTGCAATAGAGAATGCAAATAAAGATTCAACCTTTTTATTTGATGTTTATTTACATAGAGGAATGTAAATAAAAATTGTAACTTTTTCATTTCACAATTTATTTGCATTAAGAATTGCAAATGAAAATGTATCTTTCGTTCTCATGTTTTATTTGCGTTGAGTAATGCAAATAAAAATGTAATATTAAATTTCTAGTTTTATTTACATCAAGAAATGTAAATAAAAGAACAACTTCTTATTTTATGTCTATTTACATCAAGTGAAGTAAATAAATAAAAATTATAGCCTTTATTTTAATGTTTTGTCCGCATTTAAAAACATGCAACAAAAATGAAAAATTTGTTTTTAATAAATTTGTTTGCATCTAAATTTGCAAACCAAAAATGCAAATTTTATTTTCTTATTTGCTTGCAACAAAAGTTGTAAACAAAATGTAAATTTTTCTTCTTTCTTCTTTTATTTGCATGGTAGGATGCAAAAATGTATTTTCTGTTTTCTACGTTTCATTTGCATTGTAGAATGCAAACAAAAATATAAATTTTATTTTCATGTATTGTTTACATTGTGGAATGTAAACAAAAATGTATTTTTAATGGTTTGCTCACATTGTGAATGCGAACAAAAATATAAATCTTATTTTTAATGTTTCGTTCGCATTGTGAATGCGAACAAAATATAAATCTTTTTTTTTAAAAGGTTTTGTTCGCATTGTGAATGCAAACAAAAAGGCCAATTTTATTTATTTCATGTTACATTCACATTGAAGATCATAATAAAAAGTTAACTCATTTCCTATGTTAGATTTGCATTAGTGAATGCAAAATAGAGAACAAATTTTGTTTTAATGCATAATTGCATTTGTGAGTGCAATTAAAAGAGCAAATTTATTTTCAGTGCATATTTGTATTTGTGAATACAAATGAAAAAAGAAAAAAAAATGAACTTTTGTTTCAATGTTTTATTTGTATTTGAGGATACAAATAAAATGACATATTTCATTTTAATGTTTTATTTGTATATGTAAGTACAAATAAAAGGGACAAACTTTATTTCTAAGTTTTATTTGTATTTGTGAATACAAATAAAAAGAACAAATTACTGTTCAATGTTTTATTTGTATATGTGAATACAAATAAAAAGAACAAATTATATTTCAATGTTTTATTCGTATGTGTAACTACAAATAAAAGAACAAGTTATATTTCAAAGTTTTATTTGTATATGTGAATACAAATAAAAAGAACAAATTATATTTGTATATGTGAATACAAATAAAAAGAACAAATTATATTTCAATGAACAAAATTTCAATAAAAATGCAATCTTATTTTATAAACTTTTCATTTCAACAAAATGAAAATAAAGATATAATCTTTTTATTTTAATCTTAATGTAAAATCTTTCTATTTAAAACAATGAAAAATAAAATCTTTTACGTTGCTTCTTTTTGTTGACATCACTATTACATGAAAATGAAGTTTTAATGTTACTTCTTTTATCGAAACCAATATTATATTAAAAATGAGATTTTTCAATGTTATAACTTTTATTGAAATCAAAGTGACAAATAAAATATGACTTTTTATTGAGATCACTATTTTTACATAAAAATGTAATCTTTTAATTTCATTCTTTTTAATGACACAACCTCATGTTAAAATATATCCTTTTTAATCACTCCTTTTAATGTAAACAAATTTACATAAAAAAAAAATTTCATTCTTTTTAACGTAAACAAATTAAAATAAGAATTGATTTATCGCTCAATTTCTTTTGTAAATTCAACAAATAAAAATAAGCTTTCACTGTCGTTCAAGTTCTTATTATAATATCAACAAAAAAAAAATGAGTTTTTATTTGTCGATCAAATTCTATTATTCATTACAGAATAATAGAAATAATATTTAATAACCTGAAATAAATTATAATAACTAAATCTGAATAAATATGATGTAATTCTGAATATAATATATTTTAGATCAAATTTTAGATCTCATTTCTAATCGTAAATAAAATTCAATATTATCTGCAATTTTAATACGGATCTAACACATCGTACACAACAAAACATATCGCAATCACAACCAATGATTCATACAACACCAGACATTTCAGAATTGAATAAACATCATCATGCAATTATTTTTAAAGCGAGAAAATAATTTAATAATTAATTAAATAATAGAATTTTGAATTCTCACATTGAATTTTGGTCGAAATTTGACTGTCTTCGTTTCAGCTGCGGTCTGCGCCATCGCGAAGCTCTTAATTTTGTGATTCCAACGCAATTTACGGTTTGTCAAACGGACCTCGTATGAAAGAGTTATGAATTTTTAAAGATCGGACAAATTAAATAATTAATTAATATTCGTTAAAATACCTAAAAATTTCACTGTCTCAGAATTGGACAAAATTAGTGTCCACGCGTCCATCTCGTCGCCACGATCTCAACGCACCTGAAATCGTCGATTTTCGACTTCCTATGAGTGAGTTATGCAATTTTAAAGTTTTAGAAATTAATTAAATAATTTAAAAATAAAATAGAAAATACCCTCAGCCCATTGACCGCGAAACACTGTTCACCGCAGAACTTTGACCGCAATTTTCCGCTGCTTCAGGCCACCTGATGCCACGGGACCACCGCCAACGTCTTCGTCTTGGCGAGACGCACCAGCACCAGAAAGAGCCGCCCCTAAAGCTTCTCCGATCATCGGGAAATCGCCTACGAACGGATTTCGCCTCGCGGGTCCCACAGGCCGCCTCACACCTCCAAACTGCCTGAAATTTTTTGAGCATCTTTGTCTTGCGTAGACGAAGAACTTCCGTGTTCATCACTTCCTCCAGTTCTCGCTAGATTCGCGGAAAATTTGTGATTTAGGTTTTGAGCTTTATGGGTTCGATTTTCAGCAAGCTTTGAGACGAGATTCCGGCGAATCCGTGCGCTGTTTGACGAAACCGACGACTCCATTAGCTTCGTATCGTCGATACCTTCGAGTGGACATATAATTTGCTATGTTTTGAAGAAATTTTATTTTTTATGAATTTTAGAGGAAGAGAGAGCCCCCATGGAAATTGAGAAAAATGATGGAAAAGAGAAGTGGCTGCTGTGCATTTCGAATTTCAGCCCATAATCTAAGAAAAAAGATAATATATACCATGGGTTTAATTTTGGTTTGGGCCCAAATATCATTACGTGTCCAATTACTCAATTTTCAACTGTTTTCTTCAATTCAGAAATTCTTATAAATACATGCGAATTTCAAAATTAATAAATTTTTAAACATAATTATTTCAGGTCATTACGAATCCAACGAACCTGATTTCGTAATTTTCCGATTTCGTATGAATTTATTATAAATTTCCGAAGTCTGAAAATAGGCTGTATTTCCACTGTAAAAATTATACAGGCCACAAAATAATTCCAAAAATTATAAATTTTAGAATTTAACCTTAATTTAATATTCCGAATCCATAGAAACTGGTTTCGTCAAATTCGGAGTTCGTTTGGAAAAATTCTATTTTTCAGGTGTATATTTTAATATTTAAAAATACCAAAAATAGTGGAATTTTTCCGAAACTCAAAAATATAAGTTCTTATAGTCATTTTTATATGTAAACAACATTCTGAAACCAATGGAGATGGTTTCGGGTCCCAATTCCTTATTCTGCAAAAATTTTACGTTTCGGGCCTTATATATAATATATACGAATTCTATAGCGTTTTTCTGAAAATTTAATTTTCTCATAACTTACAATTTATAAACTGGAATCTTAATTTCTGAAACTCTTTGGAAAGATATTTTCAATACGGTCCTAGCGTTTCTTGTTTCGTCCAATTCCGATTTATATTTTATTTTATATAATTTTTCAAAGTTGGAATTTCAAGTCTGAAATTACCGCGCCGTTTTCAGGCTCGGAATGGATTTAATATAAATTTCAAGTTCGCACTCGAAATAAAATAAGTTTTTCATCGTTATTATTTAAAATAAATAATTTTAAATATATTCATTCATTAAAATTTCTTAAAATAAAATTTTAAAATTAACCCCAAAAATCAGGGTTGTTACATGCATATATGTATTCTTATTTGTATATGGTTGTAAACTTGATATGCTGTCATATGGTCGTTGCATTTGTATGAATAGTTGTGCACTCATGTAGAATTATGAGTAGGAAGAATTTGCATACATAATGGATTCATGACACTTACATGATTCGCATTAAGGAGGTCAACTGAATCAGTAGACCACCTGATTTCTGCATTAGATAACGACATGTACACACACTATGCATATGATCATGAAGCATTAGAAGTCTTTTAAGGACAGTGGATGCCTATGTTTGTTGGTTAAGTAGATGGACTGTTGGATGGTAGGATATACATTCTTCCTAACTTGAAGATTTCGGGGACGAAATCCTTTTAAGTAGGGGAGAATGTAACACCCCGTGAATTCTATAACGTTAAGCTTCACAAATTAAAGTATAATTAATTATAAATGATGAAATCAAGGGAAATGGGTTACGCCATTGCGTTCGACTCGAAATTATGCTTGAGATAGAGTCCAAGTTTGCGTAAAACGGATATCGTATAAAGAAGATACGGATGAACGAAGTTGGGCAGAAAAACCAGAAAACGGGTCAGAATGCACTGGCGCACTTGGGAAGTGCGCCAGAACAAAGTTGAACTGGCGCACTTGGGAAGTGCGCCAGTACACTTTTAGCCTGGCGCACCTGCCAAGTGCGCCCAGGTCCGAAAGACCTATAGGTCAGGCGCTGGCTGGCCTGGTCAGGGTCTGGTCGAATTTTGATGCTTGGCTGAGTCACTAGGGCTTACGTGTCACCTTTTGAGTGGCTCTTTGAACTTTGTATGGTCTAGATTCCTCCTATCTTCATCCGACGGCTCAAAACTATTTAAAATTCTATAAATACAACTCAAGTCTAACCCTAAATTAACACAAATAATAGAATACAAAAGCCGTCATGCTGCTGGAAAGGAACTAGGAATGGCCGTCAATTAGAAAGCCTAGAGACAAGCCAACACCAAAGCTTAAGAGACGAATCAGATTAAAGCTTAATCAAATCATTCAATGCAACTTTGCTACCCAAAGGAGAGCATCTCCAAATCAGAATAACAGAAATCAGAAAACAAGAATTCATCACACGTTGTAAGTATAGTGACCTTTCAAAATATGAATAAAAACTGTGATGTGATTCGATGTAAATGAAAATAGAATCGTGTTGTTATAATCTTTGTGTATTGTGATGGTTCTATCATGACTTGTGTATTGATGTTTGTGGCATAAATTAATTGATGCAAGCCTATTGAACAATTGTATATGAAAAACAATGGCACTTACAAGCTTGTGGCAAAAACTAGAAATTTATCCCTTTTTGTATATGTCGATGGCATGGACTATGTATATTCCCTTAGTCTAAATTAGAATTTGTGTAAACATGTTATAGACCTTTTATGCCTACATGACCCAAAACCTATGATATCATCCTTATGTTTATAGGCAAGTATAATTAGATCTATGTTTGCAAGTATAATTGGATCTATGTTTCATAAACTATGTAAGTTCATGTTTATTTGCAAAATATAATTGGTTCTATTTCAAACATCATTTGGGTTTCATAAACTACGCAAGTTCATGTTGAAATAGGCTATATGATTAGATGTAAAAATTGTACATTTTGATGAATATATAACATGCTAGTTTTGTGGTCGATATTATGCCAAGTTAACATGTTTAAACACAAGTTTGTATTTGCCTAAACTATGCCATTTCATATGTCACCTACTTAGTCATACTTTGATTTGAATGCAAGTTCACATGACCCCTGTTATATGTTAGTTGAATCGCCAAATTGCAAGTTCATGCGCCACACACCTTTATGTATTACATGTTCTTGTTTCCCCTTTTCCTCACGTTTATAAAGTTGGGCTGAATTGTGACAAGCCCAACACATGTTATAACGTTGCGAACAAACGGGGGTAATAACGTTGGATGTAAAATATGAAAATATACGTTGGCATGTTTGGCACATGCCAATGATTATGACACATAAGCGGTATGAATTGAAATACCCAAAAATAAAAAGATATGACATTTACATGTAGTTGAAAAGTTATAAAATATGTAAATTTAGAAAACACGAAATGCTTAACCCGAGGTTGGATTGAGTTGTGATGTAAACCTGCCCGAACCTGCCCGGCTGTCCAGTAGTCACAACAATACCTATCCAATGTGGGTGGTTAAGCATTGAGCCCAATAAGGACCGAGGTTAGACTGAGCTACGGTGTAGACCTGCCCGGAACCGACCGACACATCCAGTAACCATAGCAATACCTGTCTAATGTGAGTGGTCTGGTGCTCCTAAGAGGCTAAAGACAGATGGTAGGGTTAAGTCAACTATAACACTTAACCAAATTCAACATGTTAACAAGAATTGATGGGTGGGGTTAGGTAAATACATACACTTAACCAGTTAAAATGTTTGACTAGAAAATCCTGGTAATGAGGGACCCGTTTCAGCAGTAACCCAAAGTTAGGTATCAACGGTACCCTGAAACTAGGCAGGGTGGGGCACGATTATTGGGCTGATTGTAAGCGGTCAAATGACGGCGGTGGGTGCACAGTGCAGGTCTAACGGGGTGCGGGCGTGCACACACTCCGGAGCAGACAACCAGGGCAATGGGGACACCAGTAGTATAACCTATGCCTTCTAGTTTTGTGTCGGGGCCGCCACCATGGGTCTTGATACACCCCATGGTGGGACCAGCATAGGTATCTACAATTCTTTGGGGCCGTATGACACATGTTAACGCGAGTAGGAGCCGATCTTTAACAAGAATGGGGATCACTTCACCCTCACCATGGGGTGTTAGTTAGAATAAATTCAAGTAGGTGCAGAGATATAGTATGGGTGTGATAGTACATTCGACACTTCCTTAGCTTGTGACACTTTCCTATTTTTAGTTTACATCCATCATACCCTTTTCTTATTCACAGTGAGTTACTAGATTTACTCAGGCTTTATGTCTGACCCTATTTTCTTTTCGTCTTCTTTTCTTTCGTTTCCCCCCAAGTCCAAAAGGAGGAAACAGCTCGACTCAGTCAGACTCTTTATAACACCCCACGTCCATTAATGTCACTCACAAAGGGAATGCATTAACTTCCATGGAGGTTTTAAGTGAATATAGAACAGTAAAATTACAACAAGACAGATATAAAATAGTACTTGGAAATTCAAAAACTTTATTTCATTGTAGCAGAAGTCAAAACATGTTTGATTACATCATAACACCACATTCAATGTCAAGTACAATATCTATCTTGATAAAACAAGTACATAATCCCATTACATGAATAGCCATTAAAAAGAAAGATAACAAGTTGGACTTTACTTCAGCAGTCCAAGCTTTCCAGAAGATAAGCGATCCAACTAGACTCCACTAGAACTTGGCCCAACCTGCGGACCTGAAGGGAGAAAAAGGATGGAAAAGAGGGGGTCAGACATAAAGTCTGGTGAATATGATAATTCTACAATACTATTACCAAAATAACTGGACTAAGGCATAAGCTGGAAAACAAGAAAATGTCTATGAAGAGCAGATTAAGGACATAGACAATCGCTAAAGGCAACGTTATAGGCGCTCCTAAATACTAAAGGATAAACACTATACTGCACCACACCAGTCACCCTAAAGATTCATCCCACTTAGCTTCACTTAGAAACTTTCCCAATGGCTTTACGTACTCCTAGCTGACTACATAGGTGCCGCCTGCCCCTATCTCCACTAGGTGTACCCTACTTCCCATTATTCGATCGGCTCCCTAACTCGTAGATACCCGTGCTGGCCCCACAGTAGGGTGTATCACTCCCCTAAAGTGGAAACCTGATACAACGGACATGCACGGCTTATACCTACACGATGCAACAACGTCTTACCTACCAGCCCAGGTCCACACACGCATATGAAACCCGTTGGACTTGCGTTGCCACCGCTCCCTGTTTTGGCCTCTTATAGTCAAACCCAGTATGCGTGTCCCGTCCTCGACTTGGGTCGAGCCCACAAAGATACGTTTTGGGATACTGGTTGAAATGGGCCCCCACTATTTACCACAAGCATTCCACCTAAGCTTGTCCCCATTAGTCCATCCCACTTAACCCACTTAGTCATGTTCATTTACATGTTTGTTTGGTTAAGTCTAATCGTATTTCAAATGCCTCTAAAGGCAACCACCAGATTCCTCATGCCACCCAAGGCACCTACTTTACCCCCATGTCCCACCTTACATGATTATCTGGTTAAGTATTTCTTAGTTCATTAAGGCCATAACCTCATAAAGACCTCTCACATTAGACTGGCATTTATGGCAGCTGGATTTGCCGGGCGGGTCCGGGCAGTCTTACACCATAAAAGAGTCTAACCTCGTGTCTTTACAACTGTTATGCTTTAGTTTGGGCCTAGGACCTCTCACATTGGGCCGACATTTGTGACTACTGGATTTGCCGGGCGGGTCCGGGAAGGTTTACATCACAAACGGGTCCAACCTCGTGTCCTAAGCATTGATTATTAATAATAATCCACTTTCCCCCAATTTTAATAATTCCCTACTTGAATTATTAATTACTTCCAATTTTTAACAATGTCCATAATTGACTCAATTATGGACATTCATTCATGGTATGCAACATCTTACAAAATTGCACCCAATTTATTAATTCCTAATATTACCCCTACCCCACGTTTGAACGTTTATTCGCAAAATATATGTTAGACTCGAATAGCCTAACTCATAGCATAAAAGAGATTATCATAATAACAACATGTATATGTGACCAAATGAATCATAATAAGGGGTGAAACTTGCATATGTCCAACTTGCATAGATTATACATGTCATGGATCTAAAGGTGTCAACTTGTTCAAAATTCACCTAATATGATCTCAATCAATTTTCATAAACTTACATATGAACATGTGTGAATCAACGTCATCTAATTTTTTAACAACATGGTTTTATATGGGTACACCTAACTCAATAGGCAAATTCCCATAATCAAGTTTTATTTAATTATAGTTTCAAGTTTATGGGTACACCTAACCTAATAGGCAAATTCCCATAAACAAGATCCATTTAAATTAAGAAAAAAAAAACATAACTTTAAGCATGATCCAACAACATGATTTTTCAACATAATATAGCATGATTTATAACATGGCATAGTATGATAGTATAACATAGCTTGACATGATTCTCAACATAGCACGACATAGCATAAGAGAATTTACAACATAGCATGACATAGCATATATAATTTACATCATACGACAACATAATAACATAATAAGAGATCCACAATATATAGAATTTACAATTACAAATCACATCACTTTCTTGTGATCCATTCATAACTGAGTCAAATTAGTTTGTAATAGTCTTGTGAGAATCATCATACTCACCAACAAAAGAAAAGAATTAGAGAAAGAGAGATCTTTTGATTTGATTTGTGTAGATTTAGTTGTAGATGATTAGGCTTCCTCTTCTTAGTTTGTGATGGCTATGCTGAACTCCATGGCAGCAGCATGACGGTAGCTTCTCTAATTTTACAAGTGATTTAGGTCTAGGGTCTACCCACTTATTTATAGATTTTAGAATTCATTTAGGCCATTAGATTTAACCTAGAAATAACCGCAGCCGTTCAGACAAGATGGGGTTTATCTTGTTGACTCAACAATGAGTCAGAAGTGACTCAGCAAACACTCAGCATATTAATAAACTTCTATTCATGTCATAAATATATATATATTTTCTACAATGTACATATTAGATACATCCCTCTTTACTTATTATTGTTTTTATATACATATTAGATACATCCCCTCTCTCACACACTTATTAATATTTTTATATTCATATTAGATACATCCCCTCTCTTACACACTTATTAATATTTTTATAATCATATTAGATACATCCCCTCTCTTACACACTTATTAATATTTTTATATTCATATTAGATACATCCACTCTCTTACACACTTATTAATATTTTTAGCAACTTTAGTGTTAATAGAAAATTCGGGGTGTTACATTCTCCCCTCCTTTTAGGATTTCGTCCCCGAAATCTTCAAGTCTGGAAGAATGTATATCCTACCATCCAAACGTCCATCTACTCATCCATCATACACAGGCATCCATTGTCCTTAAAAGACTTCTAATGCTTTATGATCATATGCAAGTGTGTGTACATGTCCTTACCTAATGCGAAATCAGGCGGTCTGCTGATTCAGTTGACCTCCTTAATGCAAATTATGTAAGTGTCATGAATCCATTATGTATGCAGAAGATCCTAATTGCTTACATACTACTTCTATATGCGTGCACACCCATTCAACCGAATGCAGCATCCATATGATGGTACAACCATTATACATCCATTATACTAAATACATCCATATATATGCAATATGCAATATGAAGTGACTGAGCCGATCTAGTGCCTAAAGTGTGTGTATATATGCATCCGCGAGCAACCACTAGCAAACACTTGCATCCATTTTGCATCCATCATACATAACATGTCTCAAACACATGTTTCAGCCATAGGATTATCCTAATTAAAGGTCAAAGATACTAATGAGAGGACATACTAAAGATAAGATAAGATAAGCTAAGCGATAAAGGAGAAATTAAAAGACATACCCTCAAAAAGAAAAGGGTACAACGAACGCATCTTCTCTTCTGTCTCCCAAGTTGTGTTGCTCTCATCATCTCCCCATGGCACTTTAACCAGTCTGACCTCTCGATTCCTCAACTATTTGATCTCCGACCCAAGAATGCATATAGGAGCTCGTCTAATTGTTGCATCACGCTCTATTTCCACCTCTTTAAGCAAGCTCGGCTCTACCACCTCCGCGGTCTTGTGCAAACACTTCCTCAAATGTGATACATGGAATACGTCGTGTACTCCACTAAGTTTCTCAGGCAACTCCACCCTATATGCCATCTTCCCAATCCTGTTTTTTTACAGGAAACGGCCCTACAAACCTTGGTGCTAATTTCCCCACGGACCCAAAGCGAACAACATTCTGTAACGGAGATACTTTGATAAAAACCATGTCCCCAATGTCAAACTCAAGATCTGTCCTCCTCTTATCAACATACGATTTTTGCCTATCTTGTGCTGCTTTCATCCTCCTTCGAATCAACTCAATCTTCTCCGAGGTTTCCCTAACCATATCGGGCCCAAGTAGGATTTTATCGGTAGATTCCCACCAACATGTAGGCGAACGGCAAGGCCTTCCATAAAGAGCTTCGAAAGGTGCCATGCCAATACTAGACTGAAAGCTATTATTATATGCGAATTCTACTAACGGAAGGTGCTCTTCCCATGTACCCCCAAAGTCTAGGATACAAAGCCTTAAAAGATCCTCTAGAATGCGATTCACCCTCTCGGTCTGGCCGTCTGTCTGAGGATGATATGCGGTGCTCAAACATAGCTGAGTCCCTACCACCTCTTGTAAACTCTTCCAAAATTCGCTAGTAAAGATGGGGTCACGGTCGCTTACTATACTAGAAGGAATACCGTGCAAACGAACTATCTCCTTAATGTATGCAGAAGCCAACCACGGAGCAGTCCTCTTACTTTTCACGGGAATAAAATGGGCGCTTTTAGTAAGTCTATCTACTATAACCCAAATCCCCGTGTTACCCTTCCTTGATCTTGGTAATCCATCCACAAAATCCATTGAGATGCTTTCCCATTTCCATAGTGGAACTTCTAATGGGTGAAGCAACCCACCGGGTTTCTTTTGTTCTGCTTTAACTCGTTGGCACACCAAGCATCTAGCGACGTACTCGGCCACATCCTTTTTCATACCGGCCCAAAAGAAAACCCGCTTCATATCTTTGTACATCTTATCCCCGCCGGGATGAATGGTCATTTTTGAGCGATGAGCATCATCAAGAATGGCCTTCCTTAAGTCTTCGTCTTGTGGTACACAAAGTCTATTATCCCTTCGTAACCAACCCTTATCGTCTAGGGTATACCTACGAAGATGGCTTGACGACTCCCCCCCTTTGAGCTTTTCTACTATCTCAACCAACTGTGGGTCATCTCGCTGTGCCTCACCAACCCGTCCTAGAAGTGTAGGTCTAACCTCCAAGGATGCTAACAGACCGGGTACTAAGTCAACGGAGGGTCTAAAGTCAAACATAGAGATGAATTCTATGCTTTGTCGTTCAACAAACAACGGACTCAAGGACAACCTTTTCCTACTTAAGGCGTCTGCCACCACGTTACCCTTGCCCGGGGTATATGCTATTTCAAAATCGTAGGAGGCTAAGAATTCCATCCACCGTTGCTGCCTTAAATTCAAATCCTTCTGAGAGAATAAGTATTTTAATGATTTGTGGTCAGTGAACAGTTCGAATTTCTCACCAAGACTTAAGCGCGAAAACAATTGCGGCTAGCTCTAAGTCATGCGTGGGGTAATTCTTTTCATGAACCCTCAACTGCCTTCCACCATAGGCTATTACTCTTCCCTCTTGCATGAGGACCGCGCCAAGTCCCGTCCCACAAGCATCAGTATAGATGGTAAACGGTTTATTCCCGTCTGGCAGCACTAAGACTGGGGCTGAAGTTAAGGCTCTCTTTAAACGTTGGAACGCATCATCGCAATCTTTGTCCCACGTAAAAAAACCAGGTTCTTCTTCGTTAACCGTGTTAATGGAGCTGATATTTTTGCGAAGTCTTTGATAAACTTCCTATAATAGCCAGCCAACCCCAAGAAACTTCTTACTTCGGTTGCATTTTTAGGGACCTTCCAATCTTGGATGGCCACCACCTTTGCGGGATCCACTGCTATCCCTTCTTTGGAAACCACGTGCCCTAAGAACCGTACTTCCTTCCTCGAGAAGTGACACTTAGAAAATTTAGCTTTAAGATTATGAGCTCGAAGGGTCTCCAACACTTCCCTAAGATGTAGGGCATGCTCTTCTTCGTCCTTAGAAAAGATCAAGATGTCATCTACAAAGACTACCACGAATTTATTAAGGTACTCCCTAAACACCCTACTCATCAAATCAACAAAGTATGCTGGGGCGTTTGTCAAACCAAAGGGCATCACTAGCCATTCATAGAAACCGTCTGGAGTCCTAAAGGCAGTCTTATCTATGTTATCCTCAGCCACTCTCAACTGATGGAAACCAGTGGCTAAGTCCAACTGCGAAAATACTGAGGCGCCAACTAACTGATCAAAGAGATCGTCAATCCTCGGCAGTGGGTGTCTGTTCTTCTTGGTGAGCTTATTAAGTTCTCTATAGTCCACACAAAGTCTAAGGGACCCATCCGCCTTTGTGGCAAATACTACTGGAGCACCCCACTCCGATATACTACGTCTTATGAACCCCTTCTCAAGCAACTCCTTTACTTGCTTATTGAGTTCCCTCCTTTCACGAGGAGCCATGTGGAGCACTGGCAAAGATACGGGTTTAACATTATCCACAAGATAAATTCGAAAGTCTATCTCCCGCTTTGGAGGTAAGCCCTTCACCTCCTCAAACACATCCGGATATTCCCGGACCACTTCTACCGATCGCAGGTTCTCTACAGACGCGTCAAGCGATTCAAGATAACTTAGCATAACGGAATTTATGGGATTACAAAAGATGTCAAGAGCATTACCAAGGCGAGTCACAAGCCTAACTACTCTCCTTTTACAATCAAGAATGGCCCTATTTCTAGACAACCAATCCATTCCTAAAATTAGCCCATAGCCCGTGAAGCCCAATACATAAGCATCACATCTAAATTCAACGCTAAGTATAGAGATTTTCAAATCCAAACATATCATGGTCAAATGAGCCGAACCCCCAATTGGATTTGAAACGACCAAGGGATCCTCTACTAAACTGGTGTTCAAGTGCAGTGATTCAACTAATGATGCAGAGATAAACGAATGAGATGCGCCAGAATCGAATAAGGTACGGACAGGATGATCAAACAGAAAAACTAAGCTTTCAACAGAAATTGTTCTACCTCTTTCTTGCAGCGGTGGGGCCGCAATAGCCTGAACTTGCCCCCTTGCCTGCCCTGGTGCCATAAGAGCCTGCACCTGTCCTCCCGAGGTAGACCCTGCCCTCTGCCCCTTCTTTGGACAGTCCTTCACTAAATGTCCCGCATCTCCACAATGAAAACAACCAGTCTTCTTTTTCTTTCTACAATCTTTGCTGAGATGGCCAGGCGTCCCACAATTGAAGCATTTCTTCTTCCCTTTGCCATTATTGTTTTTACCACCCTTCTTATTTTGCTGTTGGGGTTTCTTCTGATCCCCTTTCTTTTCAACTGCCTTATCCTCATGCATAAGTGTCATTTCTACTAGCTTTTCAAAGGTGGCTCCCATAGGGATGTGGGTCATAGCCAACCCTTGCAACGGTTCATTCAAGCCTCTAACGAACCTCAAAGCTTTCTTCTCTGGCGTGTTCACCAACTCCAAGCCAAACCTTGCTAATTGATTAAATTTATTGACATATTCCTTTACTGATGAGCTCCCTTGCTTTAGTGCCAGGAATTTTTCCATATTTAAGTTCTCCTCTGCCCTTGAAAGAAACTTTGCCTCAAACCTTCGTCTGAAATCCGCCCATGAATCAACTGGACGTTCCCCGTTAGTGACCTCCCACCAAAACGAGGCCTCTCCCTTTATTAACCAAGCAGCTAAACGGACTTTCCTCCCATCTTCCACTTCAAAGATATCCAACAATTCCTCTGTCTCCTTAAGCCAATCTCTGGCCTCCACAAACGTCTCAGTCCCTTGAAAAGTTTTTCCTCCCATAGCCTTGAATTCCTTGCACGTCTTTGCAAAAGTGTCAACACGAGGAGGAGGAGGAGGAGGAGGAATGGGTGCAACTAGGGGTGGAGGAGTATCCGCTGGGCCTGCAGTGGTGGCCCTAGCCTCCAAGTATCTCCTAAACCACCTTGGAATCGTCACACCTTCTGGGAGATTAAGATCTTCAGCCATGCTGAAACGAAAAAGGAAAGATTCAAAATGGAGAATTCGAAAGATAAAGATAAGGATGTGGCTATTTGGGATTATGTTTTTCATAAAAACTCTCTTTAAATAACATGTTTTTTTTTTTTGAAAGCACATCTTCCAAAAATACTTTAGAAAAAAAATATTTTTCTAAATTTTTTTTTTTATCTGTTCTGGTAACCTTATGCTCTGATACCACGTGTAACACCCCACATCCATTAATGTCACTCACAAAGGGAATGCATTAACTTCCATGGAGGTTTTAAGTGAATATAGAACAGTAAAATTACAACAAGACAGATATAAAATAGTACTTGGAAATTCAAAAACTTTATTTCATTGTAGCAGAAGTCAAAACATGTTTGATTACATCATAACACCACATTCAATGTCAAGTACAATATCTATCTTGATAAAACAAGTACATAATCCCATTACATGAATAGCCATTAAAAAGAAAGATAACAAGCTGGACTTTACTTCAGCAGTCCAAGCTTTCCAGAAGATAAGCGATCCAACTAGACTCCACTAGAACTTGGCCCAACCTGCGGACCTGAAGGGAGAAAAAGGATGGAAAAGAGGGGGTCAGACATAAAGTCTGGTGAATATGATAATTCTACAATACTATTACCAAAATAACTGGACTAAGGCATAAGCTGGAAAACAAGAAAATGTCTATGAAGAGCAGATTAAGGACATAGACAATCGCTAAAGGCAACATTATAGGCGCTCCTAAATACTAAAGGATAAACACTATACTGCACCACACCAGTCACCCTAAAGATTCATCCCACTTAGCTTCACTTAGAAACTTTCCCAATGGCTTTACGTACCCCTAGCTGACTACATAGGTGCCGCCTGCCCCTATCTCCACTAGGTGTACCCTACTTCCCATTATTCGATCGGCTCCCTAACTCGTAGATACACGTGCTGGCCCCACAGTAGGGTGTATCACTCCCCTAAAGTGGAAACCTGATACAACGGACATGCACGGCTTATACCTACACGATAAAACAACGTCTTACCTACCAGCCCGGGTCCACACACGCATATGAAACCCGTTGGACTTGCGTTGCCACCGCTCCCTGTTTTGGCCTCTTATAGTCAAACCCAATATGCGTGTCCCATCCTCGACTTGGGTCGAGCCCACAAAGATACGTTTTGGGATACTGGTTGAAATGGGCCCCCACTATTTACCACAAGCATTCCACCTAAGCTTGTCCCCATTAGTCCATCCCACTTAACCCACTTAGTCATGTTCATTTACATGTGTGTTTGGTTAAGTCTAATCGTATTTCTAATGCCTCTAAAGGCAACCACCAGATTCCTCATGCCACCCAAGGCACCTACTTAACCCCCATGTCCCACCTTACATGATTATCTGGTTAAGTATTTCTTAGTTCATTAAGGCCATAACCTCATAAAGACCTCTCACATTAGACTGGCATTTATGGCTGCTGGATTTGCCGGGCGGGTCCGGGCAGTCTTACACCATAAAAGAGTCTAACCTTGTGTCTTTACAACTGTTATGCTTTAGTTTGGGCCTAGGACCTCTCACATTGGGCCGACATTTGTGACTACTGGATTTGCCGGGCGGGTCCGGGCAGGTTTACATCACAAACGGGTCCAACCTCGTGTCCTAAGCATTGATTATTAATAATAATCCACTTTCCCCCAATTTTAATAATTCCCTACTTGAATTATTAATTACTTCCAATTTTTAACAATGTCCATAATTGACTCAATTATGGACATTCATTCATGGTATGCAACATCTTACAAAATTGCACCCAAATTATTAATTCCTAATATTACCCATACCCCACGTTTGAACGTTTATTCGCAAAATATATGTTAGACTCGAATAGCCTAACTCATAGCATAAAAGAGATTATCATAATAACAACATGTATATGTGACCAAATGAATCATAATAAGGGGTGAAACTTGCATATGTCCAACTTGCATAGATTATACATGTCATGGATCTAAAGGTGTCAACTTGTTCAAAATTCACCTAATATGATCTCAATCAATTTTCATAAACTTACATATGAACATGTGTGAATCAACATCATCTAATTTTTTAACAACATGGTTTTATATGGGTACACCTAACTCAATAGGCAAATTCCCATAATCAAGTTTTATTTAATTATAGTTTCAAGTTTATGGGTACACCTAACCTAATAGGCAAATTCCCATAAACAAGATCCATTTAAATTAAGAAAAAAAAACATAACTTTAAGCATGATCCAACAACATGATTTTTCAACATAATATAGCATGATTTATAACATGGCATAGTATGATAGTATAACATAGCTTGACATGATTCTCAACATAGCACGACATAGCATAAGAGAATTTACAACATAGCATGACATAGCATATATAATTTACATCATACGACAACATAATAACATAATAAGAGATCCACAATATATAGAATTTACAATTACAAATCACATCACTTTCTTGTGATCCATTCATAACTAAGTCAAATTAGTTTGTAATAGTCTTGTGAGAATCATCATACTCACCAACAAAAGAAAAGAATTAGAGAAAGAGAGATCTTTTGATTTGATTTGTGTAGATTTAGTTGTAGATGATTAGGCTTCCTCTTCTTAGTTTGTGACGGCTATGCTGAACTCCATGGCAGCAGCATGACGGTAGCTTCTCTAATTTTACAAGTGATTTAGGTCTAGGGTCTACCCACTTATTTATAGATTTTAGAATTCATTTAGGCCATTAGATTTAACCTAGAAATAACTGCAGCCGTTCAGACAAGATGGGGTTTATCTTGTTGACTCAGCAATGAGTCAGAAGTGACTCAGCAAACACTCAGCAAACACTCAGCATATTAATAAACTTCTATTCATGTCATAAATATATATATTTTTTCTACAATGTACATATTAGATACATCCCCCTTTACTTATTATTGTTTTTATATACATATTAGATACATCCCCTCTCTCACACACTTATTAATATTTTTATATTCATATTAGATACATCCCCTCTCTTACACACTTATTAATATTTTTATATTCATATTAGATACATCCCCTCTCTTACAAACTTATTAATATTTTTATATTCATATTAGATACATCCCCTCTCTTACACACTTATTAATATTTTTAGCAACTTTAGTGTTAATAGAAAATTCGGGGTGTTACACTCTTTACAAGCACCAAGAATGTAGATGTATGATTTGGATCTTTCTTGCTCGGATAATGGCTTTGGATATCACTCTGGGGATTTTTGTCACTTTATTTAGGTTTTCATGCTTCTTTAATAATCAAGGCAGTTATGAGGTTGTAACGTTGAAAGTATTTTGAGACCATTATGGAAATCTTTGTTTGATACACGTATTGATGAAATAAAAGTTTGTTTGATTTCCGCTGTTTAAAATATGTGTATTCATATCTGTCTTGAGTTCATCTATGGCTTTTACTTATAAACCTCCACCAAAGTTAAGGCATTCCCTTTGTGAGTGACCTTATTGGAGGTGGGGTGTTTCACAGTATATATGTAAACATTGGATGTTTGAACTTAAGTTTACGCAAAGATCAATTTATGTAATTATGAAATAGTTTAATGTTACTTCCTTCTTATAATATAAATATATATATAGATAAATATATATATATATACACACATACACACACACATTTCTCTTTTAGCATTAAGTTAAAATTAAATTAACAGTATAAATTGCTTAGGCTCATTACAGTCAAATCATTCACACATACCTTCCATTAAATTTACTTGCCTTTCCATTCAAATTAATTTACTTGTATGAATCATTTATCTGGTTCCAGAACAGTGAGCAATATAGTCCATTTAATTCCAATGAAACGTGTTAATGTTTTATTTTAACTGTTTAAATTGAAGTGAGAATTACTCAATATAACAGATAATCAACAATACGTATTCAGTACATCATGGTCTATCAATGACGATTTAATATCTCAAATTCAAACAAAATATGGTTTGTAATATTTTGATCTTGGTAACCGAAAATTTCCAGACATAAATTTGTTCACTTATGCAACTTTGTTTTAAAACTAATATATCAATTGTTTACATTTTAAAAGAACCTAGAACCTAGCATAGTTCCATATTTCCCATCATTGCCCATGAATCCAAATTATTTGCTACTTCCTGTATACTTCAACTTTTTTCCTTTTAGTTTGTATATTTGTGTTTAATTCTAAAAAATTTAAACATTTATTTTCTTTTATTTCATTAAGGCCCATGTCGGCCCAATATAGCCTAATCCATGCTCAACTCATCCTACATTGCACATCATGTTCAGCTTTCCCATAAATTCCCAATGCGAATATTTCATGTTTTCTCCTCTTGTTTCCATTAATTATTTTTCACCCATGCACATATATGTATTTTTCTTTGGTACCATAACTTTTTATATCAGAAAAGCTAATACCCATAACTGAATAAAACCATCCTATTGCCAAACCATAAATCTCGTAATCCTTACGTTATAATAACAAAACTATACAACAGATATCAAATGAATGGACCCGTATAGCAAAAGCACACTAACCCAGGTCACGACTAACAAGTATCCTCGTGCAATTTACACCACTGCCAAATTATCTCATAGAATAAATAGACATGTTTTAATGAGTTTTTCCTGCAAACTCTTCTCAGTCCTAACAAGCTCGCTCCTCCCCTTTTCCCCAACGGAATCCTGTTTCGCACTGCAATTCTTCCCTGTAATCCACCATTTCCATTGTTGCTTCTTACTTTGGTCAAAGTCTGGATCAAGTTCTTATTCTTTCCTTTCTTACTCCCCCTTATTAACATTTTGTTTTCTTCTTCCTACTACCTGTACACGCTGTGCACTGTGCTCCTGCACAGTAACTCCATGGCTACCTTTCTGCGCTTGATCACCGCCGTCCAATGTCACCCCAAACTCATCTCCACCATCAAAAATTTATTTAACCTACTGTATAAAAATCTGGGTGTTTCACAAAGGGTTAAACATTTGAACACTTCCACGAAAATGTCTCCTTCCACCGTTATGCCCCATCAATCTACACCAGAATTGGACATGAGTTCGCCACTGACCCCACCTTTCATTCCCCCATGGTGCTCAACCTCCTACTTCACTATCAACGATGCAGTTCAAGTCTAAACTCTGGCTGACCAAAAACTACACTCCCAGAACAGTTCGAATTAAAACCCTTAAAATATGAGTTTAAAATTTTAATTTATATTTTTCCTACACCCCCGATCCTTCCTGCTCCTCTGGCTTCGATGCCATTAACCACGATCAACCATATTGCCTGAATTTGGTCAAAGTCCCCTTTTTGATTTACCTAGCAAGTCTCACGATCTATGCTATTAAAAATCAGGACTTTACCGTCAAAATTCATCACTTTACATTACAAATCTTTCCATATACTTGATTCAGTAATTCATAATATTTGGAGAATTGAGATATTACACCCTTTTACTGTATTTACTAGCTTTAGGGTAATATTGGTTACTATATTAATTGAAACCAAATTTAGAATATTTACGAGACAAAAAAAAAACAATTTTCGTGTTGATCTTATTCCCTAAAATAATTTGGAATCAATGTTACTAATTTTTGAAGTACCAGGATATAGCATATATATCCACTCTTTGGCCTATATAGACATTGTTAAATTTGGCTTCCAGTGATTCAATGCGTGTATATATTATATAAATGAAAATTTGTAATAACTAGTGTGTATAGATGTTTTGAATCAATCATACATAACTATACATTGGATTTTAAATGGGGAAAACAATAGCTTACTCATATATAAGTTTCAGTTCACTGTTGTGTGTTTACTTTAGTGTTTGTTCTTCGCATATTGGTTTCAATGGTTCAAATTATGAATATCAGATGTCTTCTACTCGACAGAAATCAATGGCCATATATATACTTGGATCAAAATCTATCTAGCTCGGACGTAGGCAAACTAGAGTTTACATATTTTAACATTACTATGTTTTGATTCATTCTATAAGGTTATCAAAACCATCCTACCAGTTTTTGCTTCAGTTTAAACATCCCTCTTGCATCTAAATTATCATCAAACCTTACTTTGAATCCTACTAAGGTAAACTGTAAACGGTAAAACAGTTTAAGATGATAATCTATGAATTCATACTACTATCTCACTACTGTGTATTTATCACAGTATTCTGTTTTTAAGTTGCCAAATACTCAGTCAAAATCTAATTAGTTCAGAAATTATCATTAAACAATATCAACATCCTTGTTTTGAATCAAAGGAAATGCATACACATGATTAATTCTTCACAGTAAAAAGTACTGTGAGTGTTTACTCACCAAAATATATAGCTCCTGCCTTTCCATCTTTTTATCCAGTTTTTGCTCCAGTTTTTTGCTCTGTTCTCGGCCATTTCTTATTTCAGGTTTTCCCCTTTGTTTTCACTTGTTTTCTAGTGACTTAGTATGTGAATTCATGTGGTTTTTTTAGTGTATTTATAGGTGAAAAAGGGTAGGCTTCATATCAGGAAGGTTTTAAGATATATAGGGTGTATATAGCAGCTTGATTATGATTGAAATGAAGTACGGTCAAGTCTTTAGCTATCTACATATCTCAGGCTATTTGTGACAGTGTAAGTCCTGATCTGATGTGCACTTCTCTTTTGGATGTTTTCAAATTTTGATACTAAGCAAACAAACACCCCCATGTTTTACTTATTCTATAGGTACCTGTATTGTACTTTAAATGCACTTCTCATGTCAACTAATCAATTCAAACTTAGCACTTAAGGCTTGCATAGGGTGTTTGATAGTACAAATGGTGATGCGCATGTTTGATAATACAATAGGGTGAATGGTCTGGTCTTAAAGTGGTAATGTGGATGTGCATTTGCTTCCAAACCTTACCTCTAACCTATAATCTATGTTGCATATGTAAGTGTACCTTATACGCGCGCGCACACACACACACACACAGAGCTCATGCTTATCCTATCATACACCTATGTTTTAGCATGTACAACAGGCACTAAATAGTTTAAATGCCTTCACACTTAGAATCAAGCAAATCAATCCCTTTACATCACTATGATTCATCCTATCACTTTATGAATGTATTATATATGCTTCTATGTGAAGTAATATGATATTTTTCTTATGTAGATTTCACTTTATGAATATATATATATATATACCAATATGAGTTTATACAAACAAGTTTCAAATGCAACATAAAAAAGGTTAATACAACAAGCAATATATATAACAAGTTATATATATTAATACATGATTTTTATAATAATAAGTATTCTATTTTAAATACAATTTTAATCTTATCAACATTATCCAACTAAATAAATAGCTTACATAAATGAACATTTTACTTGGATTTTTCCTTCCAGTAAAGAAATCACAATTTACATGAGTAAATTCCTATTTTATTTTTTAAGTAAAAGTTCAAATTTATCTTAATAATCTTCCATGCGAAATAATATATTATTTTACTTAACTAATTTCATATACACGTTGGTTTTAGACCAATTTAAAGTACAATAAAAATATAAACACTCATTACTTATTAAATATACAAATATACATTGGTTACAAAAAATTAAATTACCGACATATATATTATTGGGGTTTCCCTGATATTTACCAAATATATAAATCTTATTAAATTAAATTTAATCAAATTACCAGTATAACCTATACATTATAGATTAAAAGATTAGACCAAAAACTGGGTCATTACAATCTACCCCCATAAAAGAATTTCGTCCTCGAAATTAAAAAGTAATGAGGAGATTCCAGTTATTTTCAAAATCGTAAACTTAAATCAAAATATATATTTGGGTCATCCCTTGACAATCACAACAACCAAGGTATCCAAAGCATACGGTTTATCTACCAAAATATCTCACTGCAATCAAAACATTCAATACAGACATCAGCAATTAATTATCAACCACTGTCATTTTCATAACTAGAAATATCTTTTATTATTGTTGAAAAACATTTCAACTCCTCATTCACGCATTACTATTTTTCATCAGTTCCTGACCATAAATTGGTAATGTAATAAATCTCTAAGTATCAACCCTGAAGACCGAAATCAACATCAGATCAATACTTAGAAAATTATCCAACTCAACCAATCTCCAGTTAGGTTCCAATTGCTCAACTCCCTTCTTGATTCTTGCCAACCCAGAAATCTTTGATTATAGCTGGAAAACAATTCCTGAACTCATATATTCCATTAATTTGGATCAACCCTGTTCAAACATATTTATCTACCTCAAATCCTATTTTTAAACTCCAGTCAAATTCAATTCTATTCAACTCAACTTTACTATTTTAATCTTACTCAAGTTGAATTCTCCTATTCCAGAGAACTAACTCCCGATTTTATTTCAATACAGTTGAAATCAAATCTCTCTAGTCCATTTTAATCCAAAACCCCTTGAATTTATCTAAAACATTTTGATCTTCTCAAACACCGTTCCTGACACGACCTGAACTTCCCCGTGAAGGAAAGCACGGATGGCGTTGAGGACAAGACATAATAGAACGCAGACGGAAGAACATTTCATTGTTATTACAACAATTCCATCAGATACAAGAATATATAGAGTATAAATGAATAAATTACATTCAACAAATATCAGAGATTACAATAAATTACATAGTAGCGGAAAAAAATACAAAACACAACTGAAAGTGATACACGGATACAGAGCTTTCCGAGCATCGTTCCAGCTGTAAATCAGGATCTTGTGAATATAAATATGCAAAACCAAAACTACTAGTTGCCCGTGTCGAAAATAAGGGCACCCAGAGTTTAGGTTAAAACAATAAACTCCAGGTCAGTCATGTGACTGGTGTGAGAACTAAAAATAGTTATTTAAAACTTTACTTTAAAAGATAGTAATTCAAGGGACCACGCCGTATAACACAGAACGGGTTTCCTCCCAAGAATACTAGTGCATATAACAAAACAGCGCAATGCTCTTTGGAAAAATGAAGCTATTATAAGACCCACCATCACACAATGCAACGCAAGCCGGAGGATAGGGGTTTCCCTTATAATAGCCAAACATGCTTGGTACGTTTAAAACAAATTATTTGATACTATTATAAGTGTATAGTGTCAAAACAATTCAATCATAGGCGGCATGGGTATCATCTATCATGTCGCCATACTAGTTCTACAATTAAAACCGAAATACACGTATTGGAAATTGGATTTCCGTCATGAGTCGAGGCAAGGGGCAAGCTCCTCTCCGTGTTCGAGACACTCTAGCAAATGCCTCAGGACCCCACTATGATCCTTTGGAACCTCCAAGGCCAGTCCTCTCTTACTTTTGAGGATTATTTGTTCCTGAACACACGTTTCCCGGTCCTTACAGACCTATATCCGAGGCGCCTCGTATCCAACAACCACACAGGTGAAAAGTATATAAATATCAGGGCTGATAGGTCACTGACACCACCCTAGCTAGAAAGAAACGTCGTGCACTCCTTGGGTCCGTATCCCGTTTTTGACTCATACCGAGGTGTGAGGCTCGCGAATTCACGTTATACACAAAGCTACGCCACACAGGTCGTGCTTTGATCATCAACCACAAGACTTTGCTTTTCAACAGAAGCCTTGATCAATTGCCACTTACGCGTGCCACACTGGCAATTCACTCCATGCGACTAGTGTCCATCCATATACAACCTCTGAGCTCGTACGTCTCAGAGAAGAGCGTTAAGCAAGAGAATAAATTCTCCGCCGCCAAACAGATGTATATTTAATAGAGATCAATCAACACAGAATAAAATCCAATGTCAGACACACAATCCATTTACAAGTTCATTCTAGGTCTGAACGAAACCGGAGGCACTTTCCTCGCATATCCATCCATCTCCAAGTACGTCTGGACGATCACCAACAGATTCCCACATCTTGGGTGTACAGCCCAATCAAGATCATCAGTAATCACCCAAACGATGTGAAGACTTCCGGTCTTCAACCACCGTCTTCATCTTCGACATCTCGTCGAATCGGTTATTCAGAATGGGTATAACCCGAACTTTCTGAAAAACCCATGTATATGATAAACAAATGTTACACAAACACAACAAACGCCTCATTCCAATTCAGAATATTCTTTTATTCACAAAATCACATTCTTAGGGAAAGGTTCCCATTAATTTTATCCAAGATAAATTCTTCTAAATTTATTCCTTAATCTTCCTTTGGATATCATTTCAAACTAGTCGGGATTAGCGAATGACACCGAAGTAATTATTTATTTTATTTCCCAATCCCAACCTATTCATCCCATGGAGCAAAACTGGTAATACTCCATATCTAACACCATGGTGTCATCGGTAAAGTTAATTACCATTTCACGTTCAAATCTATTTAAAGATTTAACTATCGCTTTGGAGCAAAACTGGTGGTACTCCATTCTCGATCACCTTTCAGTTTTGATAATTTAAATTATCAATTCACATTTCAATCTAATTAAAGATTCATTAAAACTCCACTTAGTTTTAATCTTTTCAAAAATAAACATCCTGCCTTTGACTGGGTTAAAGAACCAATGTCATCTAAAACACGATTCACGATAAACCCAAATCACATTTGATATTAATTACAAGGCTCTGAATAGAAAATATACCAGCTTATATTCAATATCAAATTCTGAAACCAACAAATATTGTATTGGAAATAACGATAAAATATATCTTTCAAATTCCCATAACAATATCTGTGTAGTCACGAAATCCAACATCGAAATATTCCGAAGATAATTTCGATTCAACTCCAGTCCAATCCATGTATTGGGAATATTGATTATTTTTAAAATCACTTTCAAATTCAATTTATTTATTTCAAAAATAAATTGATTTTAATTCTAGTTCAAAACTAGTTCATTTCGATAAAAATCTATTTTTATCATTTCAAATGTGGAGTTTTTCATCCCAGTTCTTTCCAATTCACATATTATGATTTTACACAAATTATTAATATTTTTAATAATTTTATCAAGGCCCGTACAGTCGATTTCCAACATCGGCCATCGAACTGCACTTACAGCGACCTTTTTCGAATTTGATTTGGACATAACTCCAAATCCAACCGTTAGATTTCAAATTTCTAATATTCATTGGAAAGCTCTTTTCGATACGAACCCAACGGTTCCAGTTTTAGGAGAATCCGACGGTCGGATCTCCCCGCAACGTCAATTCGAAGTTAATGGTCGAAATTCACGAACTGCTGCGGCGCGGCGCGTTCTATTCAGGCCATTATTTATATATAATATATATATATTATATATATTTCGTCGATTTCCTTTTTAAAATGAATTTTATAAATAGTTCTAAATTCGTTTCAAAAATAATTCAAATTCTAATTCGTTTCAATTCAATTTGAATTTACCTTCTATTTAATTTAATTCGAATTAATTTCAAATTGATTTCAATTCAATTTCAGTTCGTTTTAAATTTTATTCAAAATGATTTCAATTCGTTTTTAATTCAATTTCAATTTAATTCAATTTGAATTCATTTCTTTTTAATTCGAATTCAAATTCACTTTCTATTCAATTTGCATTCAAATTCACTTTCTGTTCGATTCAAATTCATTTCAATTTCACTTCAATTTGAATTCATTTCAAATTGATTCAATTAAATTTCAATTTCAATTTTTATTTAATTTCATTCGAATTTCTCTTCGAAATATTCAATTTTGAAATCACTTTTCAATATTCATTATAAAACGAATAAAATCGATAAAAACATCGTTCGCGTCAAAATAACGCATGTCTAATCAACGCGGCTTTATATTTCAATAATTCGTTATTCTATTCAACAAAAGAATATTTATTCTATTCAACACCTGAATCTATTTTTCTTTCAACACACGACTAATCTCAACACATGAGTACTGTCAACACATCACTATTTTTGTTATGTAAAATGTTTTATAAAACTATGGTATCTATCGTTTGATTTTAATTAGACTCCACCGAGAAGTAGATTCTAATTGTAAATATGATAAAGATGTAATTTTTATTATTTAAAATATTTTACTCAACACAAGAATATTTTCAACACATGAACATCGTCAACACATGACTATTTTTATATTCAACACATGAATTTTCTTTTATAACATTCATTATTTTCCCGATTGGAATGAGGCCCAATCAATCACCATATAATGTTAATTATATGGATTCCACACAACACATGTATATAATAGCAATGACAAACAATCAACCATCATCCAAGGTGTACCACACAACTGCACAAGCATCATATATAAATAATCAATGCTTACACAGTCTGTCGACCCATCGATCGACATACAACTAAATAATTGGGATTAGTGTATGCCAAATATCATCCCAACACCCGTGTGGGGTTTCAAATCAACAAACACAGATTTTTATTTGTGCAGTTGGGCGATGTGTAAAATTTATCATCCCAATCAATATCAGTCAAATCAGTGTATATAAACAAATCGGCCGATTTGTTTATAGATATTTAATTATTCACTTTCACGTTAAAAATTATATTTTTAACGATAATTAATTTATTTCAACACATTAATTTATATTATCGATTTCACATCAACAACACAAACAAATTTCACAACACATCAATTAAAACAAACAAGCCATTCATGGTCTGTGGATGACGGGTGTCGGGTGCTGCTAAGCACCGTCTGCATCCTAGTATATATATATATATATATATATATATATATATATATAACTAAAAAAGGGAATTTGAGTGAGAAGTTCTCACCAATAGCTATTCCAACTCCACGGCACTTCATTTATAGAAATCTTCACTGTTTTCGCCTTTTGTCACTTTCGTTGCCCGTATTCTCTACATATGTAAAAATCGAATTTTTACTTCGCTATTCAATATATAAAAATCAAATTTTTACTTCGCTATTCAATATATAAAAATTGAATTTTTACTTCGCCATTCAATATATAAAAATCGAATTTTTACTTCGCTATTCAATATATAAAAATCGAATTTTTACTTCGCTATTCAATATATAAAAATCGAATTTTTACTTCGCTATTCAATATATAAAAATCGAATTTTTACTTCGCTATTCAATATATAAAAGTCGAATTTTTACTTCGCTATTGAATATATAAAAATCCTGTTTTTACTTCGCTATTCAATATATAAAAATCGAATTTTTACTTCGCTATTCAATATATAAAAATCTAATTTTTACTTCGCTATTCAATATATAAAAATCGAATTTTTACTTCGCTATTCAATATATAAAAATTGAATTTTTACTTCGCTATTCAATATATAAAAATCCTATTTTTATACTAGCTATTCAATATATAAAAATCCTATTTTTACTTCGCTATTCAATATATAAAAATCCTATTTTTACTTCGCTACTATCTATACAAAGATTTCGCCCTTTAAATTTAAAGATTTCGCCTTTTCAAATTTAAAGATTTCGCCTTTTCAATTTCATCATTATAAAAATCACATTTTTATTTTGCTACACATATAAAGATGATATCTTTACTATCTTACCTATATAAAAATTATATTTTTATATTTCTACTTTGTAATAATCATATTTTTATTATTTTAAAAATATAAAAACTATATTTTTAATACTCTACACAAGTAAAAATAATTTATAATATTAATAATATGATTAATTTACCTCTTTAAAACCCTACACTTACATAGATAATTCAAAATAAATCAAGTGAGACTCACAGCGATGGTTTTTAGTGAAGAGGAGGGGGTTTTTGCACGCTGAACTGAGGAGAGGGGTGCTGTGCTCGGCGCCGGCGCTTGGTGGAGGGTCGGAGTGGAGCCGGGGCTGCTCTGGCGAAGTCAGGACGCGACTAACGGAGGGAGGGGGTGTTGCGTCGGATCTTGGGGTGCTCGAGGGTTTGTTGGGCTCGGGTGGCTACGGGTCTCGCGAGGCCTGGGTGTTCGCATTGATCGCGAAGGAGGAGGTGGGGGAAGAAGGAGAGGGGCGGCGGCGTGGGCTGATTCGATTCTGAAATCGATTTTAACTGGGGGGGGGGGGGCAGAGAGAAGATATAGGGAGGAGAGAGGGTTTTTAATTTTTAATTATTTTAATTATTTAACTTACAAAAAGTTGACTTTTTCATACGACCTCTAAATGAGGCCCACCGCCTGTCGTCCCTAGCTAATTACCCCCATTCCGAACACAATGGGATATGTATCGTAGGCTGATTCGATCGTTACAATCAGTTTTCGTCAAAATCAACATATAACTCTATATATTGAATTTGAACGTGCATTTCAATTTACTGGGGTCACATACTAACTCTAAAAATTGCAGAAAAATATTTTCTAGCTTCATATTAATGATACGGTCCTAACAAAACTAGTTTCGTTGAATTCTGAGACCGTTGGAAAAATGGTCATTTTCCAGTTGATTAAAATCAACTGAAACTGGTCAAACACGTTTTCCTTTGCCACGCTCACATATTAATTCGAAAAATTATGAAATTTGGAATCTAGAAATAATTTGACATCACGGATCCAACAAAAGTGGTTTCGACGAAATCCGAGGTCGTTTGCAAAATTCCCATTTTTAAGGGCCTGAATTCCATAGCGACTATTCAGAATTTTCAACTGGACATATCTTTTGATTCCCGCTATGAAATTTTGATTTTTCGGATTCGTTGGAAAGATATTCCCAATTAGATTCTATTATTTTTGGTTTCACTAAAATCCGGTTTGTTTTGCACACGGTACATTCAATTGAAGTTTGAAATCGAATTATCGAACTACCGCGCCATTTTCAATTCTATTTATAATTATATATAATTATTTATATTCTAACGACGAACTATATAAATATATACGTCGAATTCTATTCAAAATAAATTTCTCGTCGATATTATTTAAAATAATTCATTTTAAATGTTCAAAATTCGCTAAAATTGCCAAAATAAAAATTTTAAACTGGCCCAGATTTTTGGGTTGTTACAATCTCCCCCACTTAAAACTTTTCGTCCCCGAAAAGGAAAAAGTCGAAAGTGGTTTGATCAATCAGCTCTACGTTCGATCTGGCTTCCATTCTCCAACTTTTCAGTTTCTTAGAATTTTCAAATTCTTCAAAAATTTGGCTAACACCCGGAATTTTCGAAAAATTTCGCCATAACCTCCCCTGCACCGGGAGCAACGGGAAAATCCCAAAAATGCCATACAGGCCTTCTGATCTCAAAAAGAAAAAGAAAAAGCCAAGCGGCTAGCCAATAGGCTCATAAAATCATCATCACCCAAACAAAACAGTAAATTATAGTAAACATGTACCTATTTGTCGGGCAAACAAATTTTATTCTCTGCTCTAGCCTCCTTGCTATGACCTGTTCAATGTAAGTACATGTATATGCAAGCAAATGCGACTAATTTTCAATACAATTCACTATGTGATTCAATTAGGCTAAATGGTTCAAAATTATCAAAAAAATAAACAAACAACACAAACATCAATCAATTAGTGGATTAACGTTTCAAATTCATAAATTTGATATATAGTCAAAAATCATGTTTTTGATGCCAATTCACAACAAATAAATCTATCTATATAAGTTTTGGTTCTCACACCAGCCTGATGGAAATATATAGATATCACACCTTCGAAACACGAAAATAAACCACTGATGTCGTACGTCATCAGTGGAATCATCCCCGGGCTACTAAAGTGCGATTCTATATCTATCCAGTATATTGAAACTTCGAATATACGTTCATGACGCGTATATGCAAAATCTTTATATACTAGATTATCCAAATTAATACAAATAAAATATTCAAATACGTATAAAACGATTTAAATTTTCAAAACAAAATTGTTTTCATTTGAAAAATATACTCTTCACACTCGTTCTAGGATACTACTGATCCTATCTTTAACGAGTCATTCTAATTGGATATTACTAATCCAATATCTGATGAATTCTTTCATATGGTTCTAATGTGCCTTGTTCTCTGAGCTCTGTAAACCGAAGCTCTGATACCAAATTGACACGACCCGAACTTCCCCGTAAAGGAAAGCACGGATGGCGATGAGGACAAGACATAATAGAACGCAGACCGAAGAACATTTCATTGTTATTACAACAATTCCATCAGATACAAGAATATACAGAATATAAATGAATAAATTACATTCAACAAAAATAAGAGATTACAATAAATTACATAGCAGCGGAAAAATATACAAAACACAACTGAAAGTGATACACGGATACAGAGCTTTCCGAGCATCGTTCCAGCTGTAAATCAGGATCCTGTGAATATAAATCTGCAAAACCAAAACTACTAGCTGCCCGTGTCGAAAATAAGGGCACCCAGAGTTTAGGTTAAAACAATAAACTCAAGGTCAGTCATGTGACTGGTGTGAGAACTAAAAATAGTTATTTAAAACTTTACTTTAAAAGATAGTAATTCAAGGGACCACGCCGTATAACACGGAACGGGTTTCCTCCCAAGAATACTAGTGCATATAATAAAACAGCGCAATGCTTTTTGAAAAAATGAAGCTATTATAAGACCCAGGTCCCATCACACAATGAAACGCAAGCCGGAGGATAGGGTTTTCCCTTATAGTAGCCAAACATGCTTGGTACGTTTAAAACAAATCATTTGATACTATTATAAGTGTATAGTGTCAAAACAATTCAATCATAAATATCAATCATAGGTGGCATGGGTACCATCTATCATGTCGCCATACTAGTTCTACAATTAAAACCGAAATACACGTATTGGAAATTGGATTTCCGTCATGAGTCGAGGCAAGGCGCAAGCTCCTCTCCGCGTTCGAGACACTCTAGCAAATGCCTCAGGACCCTACTATGATCCTTTGGAACCTCCAAGGCCGGTCCTCTCTTACTTTTGAGGATTGGTTATTCTTGAACACACGTTTCCCGGTCCTTACAGACCTATATCCGAGGCGCCTCGTATCCAACAACCACATAGGTGAAAAGTATATAAATGTCAGGGCAGGTAAGTCACTGACACCACCCTAGCTAGAAAGAAACGTCGTGAACTCCTTGGGTCCGTATCCCGTTTTTGACTCATACCGAGGTGTGAGGCTCGCGAATTCACGTTATACACAAAGCTACGCCACACGGGCCGTGCTTTGATCATCAACCACAAGACTTTGCTTTTCAACTGAAGCCTTGATCAATTGCCACTTACGCGTACCACACTGGCAATTCACTCCATGCGACTGGTGTCCATCGATATACAACCTCTGAGCTCGTACGTCTCAGAGAAGGGCGTTAAGCAAGAGAATAAATTCTCCCCCGCCAAACAGATGTATATTTAATAGAGTTCAATCAACACAGAATAAAATCCAATGTCAGACACACAATCCATTTACAAGTTCGTTCTGAGTCTGAACGAAACCGGAGGCACTTTCCTCGCATATCCATCCATCTCCAAGTACGTCTGGACGATCACCAACTGATTCCCTCATCTTGGGTGTACAGCCTAATCAAGATCATCAGTAATCACCCAAACGATGTGAAGACTTCCGGTCTTCAACCACCGTCTTCATCTTCGACATCTCGTCGAATCGGTTATTTAGAATGGGTATAACCCGGCCTTTCTGAAAAACCCACGTATATGATAAACAAATGTTACACTTCAGAATATTCTTTTATTCACAAAATCACATTCTCAGGGAAAGGTTCCCATTAATTTTATCCAAGATAAATTCTTCTAAATTTATTCCTTAATCTTCCTTTGGATATCATTTCAAACTAGTCGGGATTAGCGAACCACACCGAAGTAATTATTTATTTTATTTCCCAATCCCAACCTATTCATCCCATGGAGCAAAACTGGTAATACTCCATATCTAACACCACAGTGTCATCAGTAAAATTAATTACCATTTCACGTTCAAATCTATATAAAGATTTAACTATCGCTTTGGAGCAAAACTGGTGGTACTCCATTCTCGATCACCTTTCAGTTTTGATAATTTAAATTATCAATTCTCATTTCAATCTAATTAAAGATTCATTAAAACTCCACTTAGTTTTAATCTTTTCAAAAATAAACATCCTGCCTTTGACTGGGATAAAGAACCAATGTCATCTAAAACACGATTCACGATAAACCCAAATCACATTTGATATTAATTACAAGGCTCTGAATAGAAAATATACCGGTTTATATTCAATATCAAATTCTGAAACCAACAAATATCGTATTGGAAATAACGATAAAATATATCTTTCAAATTCCCATAACAATATCTGTGTAATCACAAAATCCAACATCGAAATATTCCGAAGATAATTTCGATTCAACTCCAGTCCAATCCATGTATTGGGAATATTGATTATTTTTAAAATCACTTTCAAATTCAATTTATTTATTTCAAAAATAAATTGATTTTAATTCTAGTTCAAAACTAGTTCATTTCGATAAAAATCTATTTTTATCATTTCAAATGTGGAGTTTTTCATCCCAGTTCTTTCCAATTCACATATTATGATTTTACACAAATTATTAATATTTTTAATAATTTTATCAAGGCCCGTACGGTCGATTTCCAACAACGGCCATCGAACTGCACTTACAGCGACCTTTTTCGAATTTGATTTGGACATAACTCCAAATCCAACCGTTAGATTTCAAATTTCTAATATTCATTGGGAAGCTCTTTTCGATATGAACCCAATGGTTCCGGTTTTAGGAGAATCCGACGGTCGGATCTCCCGCAACGTCAATTCAAAGTTAATGGTCGAAATTCACGAACTGCCGCGGCGCGGCGCGTTCTATTCATGCCATTATATATATAATATATATATTATATATATTTCATCGATTTCCTTTTTAAAACCAATTTTATAAATAGTTCTAAATTCGTTTAAAAAAAATTCAAATTCTAATTTGTTTCAATTCAATTTGAATTTACCTTCTATTTAATTCAATTCGAATTCATTTCAAATTGATATCAATTCAATTTCAGTTCGTTTTAAATTTTATTCAAAACGATTTCAATTCGTTTTTAATTCAATTTCAATTTAATTCAATTTGAATTCATTTCTATTTAATTCGAATTCAAACTCACTTTCTATTCAATTTGAATTCAAATTCACTTTCTATTCGATTCAAATTCATTTCAATTTCACTTCAATTTGAATTCATTTCAAATTGATTCAATTAAATTTCAATTTCAATTTTTATTTAATTTAATTCGAATTTCTCTTCGAAATATTCAATTTTGAAATCACTTTTCAATATTCATTATAAAACGAATAAAATAGATAAAAATATCGTTCGCGTCAAAATAACGCATCTCTAATCAACGCGGCTTTATATTTCAATAATTCGTTATTCTATTCAACAAATGAATATTTATTCTATTCAACACCTGAATCTATTTTTCTTTCAACACACGACTAATCTCAACACATGAGTACTGTCAACACATCACTATTTTTGTTATGTAAAATGTTTTATAAAACTATGGTATCTATCGTTTGATTTTAATTAGACTCCACCGAGAAGTAGATTCTAATTGTAAATATGATAAAGATGTAATTTTTATTATTTAAAATATTTTACTCAACACACGAATATTTTCAACACATGAACATCGTCAACACATGACTATTTTTATATTCAACACATGAATTTTCTTTTATAACATTCATTATTTTCCCGATTGGAATGAGGCCCAATCAATCACCATATAATGTTAATTATATGGATTCCACACAACACATGTATATAATAGCAATGATAAACAATCAACCATCATCCAAGGTGCACCACACAACTGCACAAGCATCAAATATAAATAATCATTGCTTACACAGTCTGTCGACCCATCGATCGACATACAACTAAATAATTGGGATTAGTGTATGCCAAATATCATCCCAACACCCGTGTGGGGTTTCAAATCAACAAACACATATTTTTATTTATGCAGTTGGGCGATGTGTAAAATTTATCATCCCAATCAATATCAGTCAAATCAGTGTATATAAACAAATCGGCCGATTTGTTTATAGATATTTATTTATTCACTTTCACGTAAAAAAATTATATTTTTAACGATAATTAATTTATTTCAACACATTAATTTATATTATCGATTTCACATCAACAACACAAACAAATTTCACAACACATCAATTAAAACAAACAAGCCATCTATGGACTGTGGATGACGGGTGTCGGGTGCTGCTAAGCGCCGTCTGCATCCTAGTATATATATATATATATATATGACTAAAAAAGGGAATTTGAGTGAGAAGTTCTCACCAATAGCTATTCCAACTCCACGGCACTTCATTTATAGAAATCTTCGCTGTTTTCGCCTTTTGTCACTTTCGTTGCCCATATTCTCTACATATGTAAAAATCGAATTTTTACTTCGCTATTCAATATATAAAAATCGAATTTTTACTTCGCCATTCAATATATAAAAATCGAATTTTTACTTCGCTATTCAATATATAAAAATCGAATTTTTACTTCGCTATTCAATATATAAAAATCGAATTTTTACTTCTCTATTCAATATAAAAAATCGAATTTTTACTTCGCTATTCAATATATAAAAATCGAATTTTTACTTCGCTATTCAATATATAAAAATCGAATTTTTACTTCGCTATTCAATATATAAAAATCGAATTTTTATTTCGCTATTCAATATATAAAAATCCTATTTTTACTTCGCTATTCAATATATAAAAATCCTATTTTTACTTCGCTATTCAATATATAAAAATCGAATTTTTACTTCGCTTTTCAATATATAAAAATCGAATTTTTACTTCTCTTTTCAATATATAAAAATCAAATTTTTTACTTCGCTATTCAATATATAAAAATCGAATTTTTACTTCGCTATTCAATATATAAAAATCAAATTTTTACTTCGCTATTCAATATATAAAAATCAAATTTTTACTTCGCTATTCAATATATAAAAATCCTATTTTTATACTAGCTATTCAATATATAAAAATCCTATTTTTACTTCGCTATTCAATATATAAAAATCCTTTTTTTCTTCGCTACTATCTATACAAAGATTTCTCCCTTTCAAATTTAAAGATTTCGCCTTTTCAAATTTAAAGATTTCTCCTTTTCAATTTCATCATTATAAAAATAACATTTTTATTTTGCTACACATATAAAGATGATATTTTTACTAACTTACCTATATAAAAATTATATTTTTATATTTCTACTTTGTAAAAATCATATTTTTATTATTTTAAAAATATAACAACTATATTTTTAATACTCTACACAAGTAAAAATCATTTATAATATTAATAATATGATTAATTTACCTCTTTAAAACCCTACACTTACATAGATAATTCAAAATAAATCAAGGGAGACTCACAGCGATGGTTTTTAGCGAAGAGGAGGGGTTTTTTGCACGCTGAACTGAGGAGAGGGGTGCTGTGCTCGGCGCCTGCACTTGGTGGAGGGTCGGAGTGGAGCCGGTGCTGCTCTGGCGAGGTCAGGACGCGACTAATGGAGGGAGGGGATGTTGCGTCGGATCTTGGGGTGCTCGAGGGTTTGGGTTGGGCTCGGGGTGGCTACGGGTCTCGCGAGGCCTGGGGGTTCGCGTTGATCGCGAAGGAGGAGGTGGGGGAAGAAGGAGAGGGGCGGCGGCGTGGGCGTCGGGGGGGGGGGGGGGGGGGGCAGAGAGAAGTTATGGGGAGGAGAGAGGGTTTTTAATTATTTTAATTACAAAAAGTTGACTTTTTCATACGACCTCTAAACGAGGCCCCCTGCCTGTCGTCCCTAGCTAATTACCCCCATTCCGAACACAATGGGATATGTATCGTAGGCTGATTCGATCGTTACAATCAGATTTCGTCAAAATCAGCATATAACTCTATATATTGAATTTAAACGCGCATTTCAATTTACTGGGATCACATACTAACTCTAAAAATTGCAGAAAAATATTTTCTAGCTTCGTATTGACGATACGGTCCTAAAAAAACTAGTTTCGTCGAATTCTGAGACCGTTGGAAAAATGGCCATTTTCCAATCGATTAAAATCAACTGAAACTGGTCAAACACATTTTCCTTTGCCACGCTCACATATTAATTCAAAAAATTATGAAATTTGGAATTTGGCAATAATTTGACATCACGGATCCAAAAAAAGTGGTTTCGTCGAAATCCGAGGTCGTTTGCAAAATTCCCATTTTTAAGGGCCTGAATTCCATAGCGACTATTCAGAATTTTCAACTGGACATATCTTTTGATTCCCGCTATGAAATTTCAATTTTTCGGATTCGTTGGAAATATATTCACAATTATATTCTATTATTTTTGGTTTCACTAAAATCCAGTTTTTTTTGCACCCGGTACATTCAATTGAAGTTTGAAATCGAATTATCGAACTACCTCGCCATTTTCAATTCTATTTATAATTATATATAATTATTTATATTCTAACGACGAACTATATAAATATATACGTCGAATTCTATTCAAAATAAATTTCTCGTTGATATTATTTAAAATAATTCATTTTAAATGTTCAAAATTCGCTAAAATTGCCAAAATAAAAATTTTAAACTGGCCCAGATTTTCGGGTTGTTACAGTTCCAGTTTGTCTTATTTATATTTCCATTCTTATACAAATTCAATTTGGTTCATCATATAACCATTTCAATTTTATAATCCGATACCAGAATATAATAGCAACCAACACAGCCAATAATAATTTTAGAAAATTATTCTTTTTATATAAAAATAAAATTTTGAGTAAAAGTGTTTCATTTTCCCACTTTTAAAAATAATACTGTGTCGAACTACTCTATTCAATAGTTCAGAAACACCTACCGATACATTTTTGACTACCGTATCGACCAAAATTTATAAATCACTCGATAAACTAATCAACACAATATAAAACAGTTTATATATCAACTTAATAAATGCCCGCTCGTATATACACACTCAAACTCAATCTAGGGTATTATTAACCCCCCATCTTTATCGAGTTATGCCACAGAGTCAGGGTTATTACTAAACCATCGCTCTAATACCAAATGTAGCGACCCAAAAAGTTCCGATCCTGATTATCGATATTAATACATATTATGTATCACATATTGACAAAACAAACATCAGAAATTTATAGATCGTTAATAGAAAGAAGTTAGAGGGTGAGAAATAGAAAGGAAGAAAGTTAGAATTGAAGAAAAAGAAGAATTGAACACAACATTATCAAAGTATCACGAATCTCACAGTGAAACTAAATAAAATTATTATATAACGCCCTTTGAAATACAAACTGTATTTATTTACATACATCATTAGAGTCCAACTCATAAATAACACAACGGAAATAAACTCGATATATCTAATGTTGAAGACCTCCAAGCTCCTTTAAGTGAATCTGTAAAATACCGAAACCACTTGACTTCCTGTACAAATTTGGGCACCTAAGAGTTTACGGAAAACACAGAAAAATAAACTCTGCATCAGTTATGGGACTAGTGTGAGTAAACGATTTTAAAATAGCTTGATTTTTAAAGTTCGAAAATCTTTTCGAAAGAAAGGATAATCGTAAGACCATATCCACACATAAATACGGATGGTTTTTACCTTAGATAACAAAACATTTTTAAAATCATATATATCATATGATATTGTGATAGTGTCTAAATACAAATAAATATCAATCTAGCAGAACGGTAGCATCTCACGCTCCATATATATAGTATACAATCAAAACTGCGGGCGCTTTTTGGAGATTGGATTCCGACTATGACAGGGTATGGAATCACCTGCCGATTGTGTGTATCTAGAGGGGAATACATTGAGTTCAACAAGAACGTCTTGCAACCCGACCCATACATGACCGACCACTCATTTCGCTTGAGTGTATCGAATGTATATCACCAATGGTTGGGATCAGCAACCGAATCCCGAAAGGGACATCGTCGATAGATTAAAGAAGCAAAAGGAATTTCTCTAGGCAGGTGATTATTCACCCCTAATGGGAGAGACCCACATAGCCATGTTGCCTGCCCGATTTTTGTCATTTCCCGGTTGATAAAGCTTGAGGTTAGAATTTATCTTTAGAACATCTGGCTACCATTCACTTTGAATGCCACATTGTCAGATCCGTTAAATCACTAATTGACGTACACAAATATACTCTGAATGTAAAAGAATGGTCATTCTTTACCATCAACTTGGTATATTTTTAAAAATCAATGTACATGGTTTTTAGGAAATACTCTGTCAGATATTCATCCATACAATTCATCCAGGAACAGGATGAACCAAAGGTACTCTTCTACTGCATCCAATATAGGAATCACCCCATGGATCAGTAGCGAGTAGTCCTTGCAAATCCAAATATTTCAACCACGACAGAACCACTATCAAAATATCTTCAGGAGTGATCCATATAAATTTATCAAATAATTATTCCGCTCATGAAGATCTACGGTCTTCAATTCTTTAAATCGTATAAACGTCCCTGCAACTTAGTTTAGGAATAGTAAAGCTAGTTCGAAGCGGTTTTGGGTCCGGTTCCTGTCCCGTTCTCTCCAAACTAACATGTGGGGGATATTTATTTGATAGTCGGTGTTTTAACTATCAAATTTAAACGGTGTAGATATACAGAAAAATTTATTTAAATCATTTCATAACATAAGTAATTTTCATGACATATCCATTATTATTTAATTAGCTTATACAAATCTAAATCCTGATTCAGAACAGAAGATAATACCAATAAAACGTGTCAATGTTTTATTTAAGCTAATTTAGATTTAATTTATTATTCCATAATAATTAATCAACGAACATTCAACACCATAGTAATAGTCAACAACGATTTAGAGTTTCATTTTAAACCAATAACAGTTTGAAATACGTGATCTCGAGTAATAATCAATTTCACATCCTAAATAAAAAAAACATTGATTTCAAACATTTATTTCATTTCCAATAAGCTGTATATTTGTAAATATTGGATGTTTGAACTTAAGTTTACGCAACGATCTATTATGTTGTTATAAAATAGTTCAATGTTACTTCCTTCTTATAATATAAATATATATATATATATACATATATATACATACATACACACACACATTTCTCTTTTAACGATAACTTAAAATTAAATTAATAGTATAAACTACTCAGGCTCATTACAGTCAAATCATTCACACACATACCTTCCGTTAAATTTACTTGACCTTTCCATTTTGTAACACCCCACATCCATTAATGTCACTCACAAAGGGAATGCATTAACTTTCATGGAGTATTATAAGAGTATAGAATAGAATATCACAAGACAGATATACAATATGGTACTTAAGAAAAATCAAAATTTATTCATTGCAGGGAAAAGCAAAACATGTTGGTTACAACATCAAAACCACATACTAGAGTCAAGTACACAAATATCCATCTTGTACAAAATTATTATCAGAGTACATAAAAATAAAAACATAATCCCACTCCAAATAGCCATAGTGAAAAAGGGATAAAGCTGAGCATTACTTTCAACACTTCCAAGCACTTCCAGAAGAAAGAAATCTAAGTCAAGTTCCAGTGTTTCCTCCCTGAGAATCGGGGGGGGGGGGGGGGGGGGGAGGGGACGAAGAAAAAGAGGCGAAAACAAAAAGGTCATACATAAAGCCTGGCGAGTCCAGTTACTTTTAGTATGAAAATAAGTAAAGCAATAGACAGGAATAAACAGGATGGAATGTATAACCATGACATAAGGTAAAGCTGGATAACAGGATGAATATAAAGGAATGTCTAGTGCGCTTCCCGAATTTCTTACTTAATTTAATTCTCTACACCACCTACTAGTAATTCTTAACGAAATGATCCCAACCCCGCAATTGGTAGCCCTCAGGCGTAACATCAAGTAAGAGGTATCTACCCCCATACATTCCTTGGAAGCCTACTTGCCCATAATAGATACTAGATGTCCCCACACTACCCCTAGTTGATCGGCTCCCTAACTTGTAGATACATGTGCGGGTCCCAGCTTAGGGTGTATAACTCCATAAGTGGCAACCCTTGGTTGCACAACTTTATACCTACTGATGTACAGTGGCTAAATCTTCAAATGCCGGGAACACTTGTGCACGCTTAATGAACCCATCGGAACATGCACTGCTACACCCTTGCTCTTATTTGACTGCTTATAATCATCCCAGTAAGCGTTCCCCAACCCTTCCCAGCTCAGGGTTCCCAATACCTCTAAGTGGGTTACTATCTGAAAGGGGTCCCTACCGCTACTAGGTTTTACCCCAAGGTATATCCTAACCCAACCTATATTGGTTAAGTGTTGTCTATCCGCCCAGTTGACTTAACCCCATCCACTTATCAAATCAATAAGTATTATTGGTTAAGCTTGCCTTAACCCTACCCGCTTTATTCATGTAATATTGGTTAAGTTGTTTTCTCACACAGGTTAACTTAACCCCACCCACCTAACATGTTTTAGTTATCATATTCATCTTTGATCAACATTAATTAGTTATTAATGCACAGACCTCTCACATTAAGTTGATGGCTTGTGGCTGCTGGAAGTGTCGGGCGGTTCCGGGAAGACTTCTACCACAAGCCGGACTTAACCTCGTATCTAAGCATTTTTAATTATGCCTGTGACCACTCACGTTAGACTGGACGTTTGCGGCTGCTGGTTAGGCCGGTTGGTTCCGGGTAGGCTTCTACCGCAAACGGACTCTAACCTCATGTCTCAACATGCTTATCTTAGCTAATTCATTTATTTGCAGTTTATGCCAATTTTAGGTAAATTATGCCAATTACCCAGAATCCCCAATTTCTTATCATGCCCAAAATTTAACATTAACCATGCTCAAATCAACCCAACATATATAATGCCATATTTCCCAATGTTCCCTAGATTACGTTCGTACGTTCATCTCTACGAGATTTGGCTTTGGCTCAAAAGTAGCCTAGCTATAAAAATAAAAAGGGAAGGAGGAAGGGAAGAGATACAAAACAGGCATAATAATAACAACAAAATAGGTATAAGGATGAACTGATCATAAAGAAATGATAAAACTGATAAAACTGATGATAATATCAACATGGGCTTATAAGAATCATGAATCTGATATATAGGCTAAGATAGAACTGATGAGATTAGATCTTATTATCTCGTTTTATTTCCAACTCCAATTTACAACATGTCAGAATTGCTTTTGTATTATTTAAATCTAAAAATAATCAATGGACTCACTGAGATTGGATTTAGGAAGAGAATAGTTCTGAATTCTGAATTCTGAATTTGATTCTTATCTTCTAATTTGAATACACCTGTTCTGATTTGCTTTGGAGAAGAAAAGAGAGGCTAGTTTTAATTTAGGTTAGGTCAGCATGGAGGCACCATGGATTAGTGTAATGAAATTAGGGTTAGGACTAAGTGTGTTTTTATAGATGTATTAGGTGAACTAGGGCCTTTAGATTAGATTAGAGATCATCAAAACCACACAGCTCAAAAGACACGTCATCCAGCCAATCCCCGAAGGATAAGTCATCAGAGAACTCTCCAGAACTCTGTACAGATTTGGCCTCGGCATGGGCGCACTTCCCGGGTGCGCCAGTGTATTTTTGTTCTGGCGCACTTTACAAGTGCGCTAGTTATCCCAGCCCGTTTTCTAATTTTTCTGCCCAACTTCTATCGTCCATAACTTCCTCATACAGTATCCTTTTTACGCAAACTCGGACTCTAACTCAAGCAAAATTCCGAGACGAATGCAATGGCATAACCCGTTTCACCTAATTATTCTTTTAAAAATTAATTATTCTTTAATTATCTCTTATGTCATGTTTTTAAAATTACGGGCTGTTACATTCTCCCCTCCTTAAAGGATTTCGTCCCTAAAATCTTCAAGTTAAAAAGAATGTATCCTACCATCCAATCATCCATCTACTCATCCATCATCCACAAACATCCATTTTCCTTAAAAGATTTCTAATGCTATATGAACATATGTAAAAGTGTGTGTATATGTTCCTTATCTAATGCAAAGATCTGGCGGTCTACTGATTCAGTTGACCTCCTTAATGCAAAACATGATAGTGCCATGCGTTCGTTATGTATGCAAAAGAATTCTAATGATACATATCATTTCTACATGAGTGCACGACCATTTATTCAAATGCAGCATCCATATGATAACACATTCAATATACATCCATTTATTTAAATATGCACACTCATTCATATGCAATATGAAGGTGATTGAGCCGATCTAGTGCCTAACGTGTATGTAAATGCATCCATGAGCAACCACTAGCAAACACTTACATCCACCAAACATAACATGTCTCAAACAAATGTTTACAACCATAGGATTTTCTACCAAAAGATCGAAGATATAATCGAAAGGATACACTAAACGATAGAACAAGTATAAATAAAGCGGTAGAAAAAGGAGAAGTTAAGATCATACCCTCAAAAAGGAAAGGGTACGACGCGCGTATCTTGTCTTCAGTCTCCCAAGTTGCGTATCCTTGATCATCTCCCCATTGGACTTTAACCAACTTGACCTCTCGGTTGCGTAACTTCTTGACCTTCGATCCAAGGATGCATGTAGGAACTCGTCTAACCGTGGCATCTCGCTCTACTTCCACTTCTCTAAGCATGCTCGACTCTACTACTTCCGCGGTATCGTGTAAACTCTTCCTCAAATTCAACACATGAAATACGTCATGAACACCACTAAGCTTCTCAGGCAACTTCACTCTATAGGCCATCTGTCCAATTCGCTCTTTAATGGGGAATGGCCCTATGAACCTTGGTGCCAATTTCCCTACGGACCCAAAATGAACTACATTCCTCAACGATGATACTTTAATAAAGACCATATCCCCAAAATTGAACTCAAGATCGGTCCTTCTCTTATCAGCATATGACTTTTACCGGCCCTGTGCCGTCTTCATGTGTCTTCGAATCAAGTCTATTTTCTCTGAAGTTTCCTTAATCATCTCGGGCCCAAGCAAAATTTTATCCATGGACTCCTACCAACAAGTCGGTGATCGGTAAGGTCGTCCATATAGAGCCTCAAAATGTCCCATGTCAATACTAGTCTGATAGTTGTTGTTGTAGGTGAACTCTACTAAAGGAAGATGTTCCACCCATGTCCCTCTAAAGTCCAAGATGTATAATCTCAAAATATCTTCTAGAATCTAATTCACTCTTTCTATTTGGCCATCTATCTGAGGGTGATAAGCAGTACTCAAACACAATTGTGTTCCTATCGCCTCTTGCAAGCTCTTCTAAAAATCACTAGTGAAAATGGATCTCGATCGCTTACAATACTAGAACATATGCCGTGTAGACGAACTATCTCTCAGAGATAAACAGATGCTAACCATGCCGCTGTTCTTTTATTCTTAATGGAAATTAAATGGGTGCTCTTGTGAGTCTCTTTGCTACTACTCAAATCCCCGTATTACCCTTCCTTGAATTCGACAACCGGTCGATGAAATCCATGGAAACACTTTCCTATTTCCACTGTGGGACCTCTAAAGGGTGAAGCAAACCATCAGGCTTCTTTTGCTCAGCCTTGACTTGCTGGCACACTAAGCATCTAGAAACGAACTCAGCCACATTCTTCTTCATTTCGGCCCAAAAGAAAACTCGCTTCATGTCCCTATACATCTTGTCACCACCGGGATGTATGGTCAGCTTAGAACGATGTGCTTCTTCAGGGATTGTCTTTCTCAAACTCTCTTCTCTAGATACGCAAAGTCTCCCATCTCTACGCAACCAACCTTTGTCATCGATAGTATACCTACTAAGATGGCTCGAAGTCTCCCCTCTTATGAGCTTGTCTACTATCTCTATCAACTGTGGGTCATCTCGCTGTGCCGCACCTATCTGTACCAAAAGTGTAGATCGTACCTCTATTGATGCCAACAAACCGGTACATAATCGACAGAGGGTCTAAAGTCAAAAGTAGAGATATACTCTAAACTCTGACGCTCGACTAACAAAGGACTCAAGGTTAACTTCATTCTACTCAAGGCGTCTACTACAACGTTACCCTTGCCAGGGGTATATGCAATCTAATTATCGTAGGATGCTAAGAAATCCATCCACCTTTGTTGCCTTAAGTTTAAATCTTTTCGGGAGAACAAGTATTTTAGTGACTTATGGTCTGTATACAACTCAAACCTCTCACCAAGCAAACAGTGACGCCAAGACTTAAGCACAAAAATTATGGCAGCTAACTCTAAGTCGTGGGTAGAATAATTCTTCTCATGGGCCTTTAACTGCCTTCCACCATAGCATATCACCCTTCCCTTTTGCATCAAAACTGCGCTAAGCTCTGTCCCGCAAGCATCGATATAAACTGTGAATGGTTTACTCCCATCCGGCAAAACTAAAACTAGAGGCGTTGTCAATGCCCTCTTCAAACGTTTGGAAAGCATCATCACAGTAAACATCCCAAGAAAAGGTCAAATTCTTTTTCGTCAATTATGTAAGTAGGGCTGATATCTTGGCAAAGTCCTTGATGAACTTTCTGTAATAGCCTGCCAAACCAAGAAAACTTCTTACTTCTGTTGCATTCTTAGGGAACCTTCCAATCTTGGATTGCTACACCTTCGCGGGATCCACAATTATCCCTTCCTTAGAGACCACGTATCCTAAGAACCTCACTTCCTTCCTCCAAAAATGACATTTGGAGAACTTAGCTTTGAGTTGATGTGCTCGAATGGTCTCTAAGACTTCCCTAAGATGTAGGGCATGCTCTTTCTCGCTTCTAGAAAATATCAAGATATCATCCACAAAGACTACCATGAAATTGTTTAGAAACTCCCTAAACACCCTACTCATCAAGTCTACAAAATATGCGGGTGCATTCGTCAAACCAAAAGGCATGACGAGCCATTCGAAGAAACCATCGGGAGTCCTGAAAGCAGTCTTATCTATACTATCCTCAGCTACCCTCAATTGATGAAATCCTGTAGCTAAGTCCAACTGCGAGAAAATTGAAGAACCAACCAACTGATCGAACAAATCATCTATCCTCCGCAATGTTTTCCTGTTCTTCTTCGTAAGCTTATTCAACTCCCTATAGTCCACACAAAATCTAAGTGAACCATCGACCTTCGTAGCAAAAACAACTGGAGCACCCCACTCCGAGATACTTCTTCTTATAAACCTTTTCTCAAGCAACTCTTTCACTTGTTTACTAAGCTCCCTCCTTTCCCTTGGAGCCATGTGGCGCATAGGCAATGCAACTGGCTTTGCATTGTCCACCAAGTATATACGGAAATCTATCTCGCGTTTTGGAGGTAAGCCCCTAACCTCCTCAAAGATATCTGAATACTCACGGACTACTCGAACAGATTGCAAATCATCAATATATGTGTCAAGAGATTCTAGGTAGCTAAGCATAACAGAACCCTTAGGGCCGCATGAGATATCGAGAGTATTACCTAAACTAGTCAACAGTCTAACTACCCTCTTTACATAGTAGAGAATGACACCATACCTGGCTAGCCAATCCATTCCTAGAATCAACCCATAGCCCGTGAAACCAAGCACATAGGCGTTGCATTCGAACTCAACGCCATACACATATATTCTCAAATCCCGACATAACATAGAAAGATGAGCCATATCCCCAATAGGATTTGAGACAACGATGGGATCCGCTACTATACTAGTATCTAGGTGCAGACACTCAATAACAGAAGCATATATAAACGAATGTGAAGCGCCATAATCAAACAAAGTACGTACAGGATGATCAAAGAGGAAAATCAAACTTTCAATAGAAATGTTTCTACCTCTCTCTTACATAGCTTCCATGAGAGCATGAACCTGCCCTCCAAAAGTAGATCCTGTCCTCTGTCCTTGCCCTTGTCCTTGCCTCCTTGTGCAGTCCTTAATCATATGTCCTGCCTCACCCCATTGGAAGCAACCAGTATTTTTTGCCTTCTTCTTTCTACAACCTTTAGCTATATGACCTGGTATACCATTGAAATGACACTTCCTTTTATCTCGGGGTTTCGCACTCTCCTTAGGATCCACTTTCTTGTCCTGTGCCTTATCTATCTTAGCTCCTTTCTCCTCTTCATGCATAAGCGCCATGTCAACAAGTTTCTTGAAATTAGCCCTCATAGGAACGTGGGACAGAGCCAACCCGTGTAATGGTTCATCCAGACCCTTGGAAAATCTCAAAGCCTTCTTATGTGGTGTATTAAATAATTTCATACCAAATCTTGCTAATTGGTTAAACTTGTAGACGTACTCCTTCACAGATAAATTCCCTTGTTTCAAAGCCAAGAACCTCTCCATGTATAAACTTTCCTCCGCTTGTGAAAGAAATTTCAACTCGAACCTTTGTCTAAAGTCTATCAATGTCTCCACTGAGTGTCCTCCATTAGTTACTTCCCACCAAAAGTAGGCTTCGTCCTTCATCAACCAAGCAGCTAGCTGAACTTTTCTTCCATCGTCTATCTCAAAAATACCAAACAAGTCCTCCACTTTCTTGAGCCAATTCCGAGCCTCAACAAATGTCTTAGTCCCATGAAACGGTTTTCCGCAAATTGCACGGAAATCTTTGCGTATCTTGGAGAAAACATCTACACAGAGAGGGAGTGGGAGAAGCTACAGCTTGGGGAGGAGGGACGTCTGCTGGGCCTGCGACAGTAGCCCTAGCCTCCATATAACTTCTGAACCAACCTGGTATCTGTATGCCCTCGGGTATAATGGGTTCCCCAGACATGCTGAAAGGAAAAAGGAAGAGATTCAAAACAGAGAATCGAAGGATAGACATATGGCTTTTGGAGATTATGTTTTTCATAATAAACCTTTCTCTTGAAAGTACCTTCTTTAAAACATGTTTTTGAAAATACTTCTTTCCAAAAATGCATTTGAAAATGGTTTTCAAAATCTTTTATCTGTTCTGGTAACCTTCATCTCTGATACCACGTGTAACACCCAACGTCCATTAATGTCACTCACTAAGGGAATGCATTAACTTTCATGGAGTATTATAAGAGTATAGAACAAAATATCACAAGATAGATATATAAAATGGTACTTAAGAAAATTCAAAATTTATTCATTGTAGCGAAAAAGCAAAATATGTTCGGTTACAACATCAAAACCACATGCTAGAGTCAAGTACACAAATATCCATCTTGTACAAAATTATTATCAAAGTACATAAAAGTAAAACCATAATCCCACTCCAAATAGCAATAATGAAAAAGAGATAAAGCTGAGCATTACTTTCAACACTTCCAAGCGCTTCTAGAAGAAAGAAATCTGAGTCAAGTTCCAGTGTTTCCTCCCTAAGGGGGAGGGGAACAGAAGAAAAAGAGGCGAAAACAAAAAGGTCAAACATAAAGCCTGGCGAGTCCAGTTACTTTTAGTATGAATATAAGTAAAGCAATATGACAAGAATAAACAGGATGGAAAGTATAACCATGACATAAGGTAAAGCTGGATAACAGGATGAATATAAAGGAATGTCCAGTGTGCTTCCCAGATTTCTTACTTAATTTAATTCCCTGCACCACCTACTAGAAATTCTTAACGAAATGATCCCAAACCCGCAATTGGCAGCCCTCAATCTAGTAAGAGGTATACGCCCCATACAATCCTTGAAAGCCTATTTGCCCATAATAGATACTAGATGTCCCCATACCACTCCTAGTCGATCGGCTCCCTATCTTGTAGATACCTGTGCGGGTCCCAGCTTAGGGTGTATCACTCCCTAAGTTACAACCCTTGGTTGCACAACTTTATACCTACTGATGTACAGTGGCTAAATCTTCCAATGTCGGGAACACCTTGTGCACGCTTAATGAACCTGTCGGAACTTGCACTGCTACATCCTTGGTCTTATTTGACCACTTATAATCAGCCCAGTAAGCGTGCCCCAACCCTGCCTAGCTCATGGTTCCTGATACCTCTAAGTGGTTTACTATCTGAAAAGGGTCCCTATTGCTACTAGGTTTTACCCCAGAGTTTATCCTAACCCAACCTATATTGGTTAAGTGTTGTGTATATGCCCGGTTGACTTAACCCCATCCACTTATCAAATCAATATGTATTATTGGTTAAGCTTGCCTTAACCCTACCCACTTTATTCATGTAATATTGGTTAAGTTGTCATCTCACACAGGTTAACTTAACCCCACCCACCTAACATGTTTTAGGTATCATATTCATATTTGATCATGATTAATTAGTTATTTATGCACATACATCTCACATTAAGTAGATGGCTTTTGGCTGTTGGATGTACCGGGCAGTTTCGGGCAGTCTTCTACCACAAGCCAGACTTAACCTCGTGTCTAAGCATATTTTAATTATGCCTATGACCTCTCACAATAGACTGGCTGTTTGCGGTTGCTGGTTAGGCCGGTTGGTTCTGGGTAGGCTTCTCCTGCAAACGGAGTCTAATCTCGTGTCTCGGCATGCTTATCTTAGCCAGTTCATTTATTTGCTGTTTATGCCAATTTTAGGATAATTATGCCAATTACCCAAAATCCCCAATTTCGTATCATGCCTAAAATTTAACATTAATCATGCCCAAATCTACCCAAAATATATTATGCCAAATTTCCCAACGTTCCCTAGATTACCATTTGTACGTTCATCTCTACGAGATTTGGCCTAGGCTCGAAAGTAGTTTGGCTATAAAAATAAAAAGGGAAGGGTGAAGGGAAGAGATACATAACAAACATAATAATAACAACAAAATAGGCATAAGGATGAAATAATCATAAAGATATGATAAAACTGATGATAATATCAACATGGGCATATAAGAATCATGAATCTGATATATATGCTAAGATAGAACTGATGAGATTAGATCTTATTATCATGTTTAATTTCCAACTCCAATTTAAAACATGTCAGAATTGCTTTTGTATTATTTAAATATTAAAAAATAAAAAAAATCTATGGACTCACTGAGATTGGATTTAGGAAGAGAATAGTTCAGAATTCTGAATTTGATTCTTATCTTCCAATTTGAATACTCCTGTTCTGATTTACTTTGGAGAAGAGAAGAGAGGCTAGCTTTAATTTAGGTTAGGGCAACATGGATGCGCCATGGATTAGTGTAATGAAATTAGGGTTAGGTCTAGGTGTGTTTTTACAGATGTATTCGGTGAATTAGGGCCTTTAAATTAGATTAGAGATCATCAGAACCACACAGCTCAAAAGACACGTCATCTAGCCAATCCGCGAAGGACACGTCATCAGAGAACTCTCCAGAATTCTGTGCAGATTTGGCCTCGGCATGGGCACACTTCCCAGGTGCACCAGTGTATTTTTGTTCTGGTGCATTTCACTAGTGCGCCAATTATCCCAGCCTGTTTTCTGATTTTTCTGCCCAACTTCTATCATCCAGAACTTCCTCATGCAGTTTCCGTTTTACGCAAACTCAGACTCTATCTCAAGCAGAATTCTGAGACGAACGCAATGGCATAACTCGTTTCACCTAATTATTCTTTTAAAAATTAATTATTCTTTAATAATCCCTTATGTCATGTTTTTAAAATTACGGGGTGTTACACATTCATATTAATTTACTTGTACGAATCATTTATTTGGTTCCAGAAAAGCGAGCAATATAGTCCATTTAATTCCAATGAAACGTGTTAATGTTCTATTTTAACTGTTTAAATTGAACTGAGCATTACTAAATATAACAGATAATCAACAATATGTATTCAGTACGTCATGGTCTATCAATGACGATTTGATATTTCGAATTCAAACAAAATATGGTTTGAAATATTTTGATCTTGGTAACCCAAAATTTCCAGACATAAATTGTTTACTTATGCAACTTTGTTTTTAAACTAATATATAAATTTTTTACATTTTAGAAGAACTTAGAACCTAGCATACTTCCCTGTTTCCCATCATAGCCCACGAATCCAAATTATTTGCAATTTCCTATATACTTCAACTTTTTTCCTTTTAGTTTGTATATATGTGTTTAATTCCAAAGAATTTAAAATTTTATTTTCTTTTATTTCATTAAGGCCCATGTTGGTCCAACATAGCCCAACCCATGCTCAACTCATCCCACATTGCACGTCATGTTCAGCTTTCCCATAAATTCCCAATGCCGATATTTCATGTTTTCTCCTCTTGTTTCCAAAAATTATTTCACCCATGCACTTGTATGTATTTTTCTTTTGTTTCATACCTTTTTATATCAGAAAAGCTAATACCCATAACTGAATAAAACCGTCCAATTGACTAACGGTAAATCTCATAATCCTTACATAATAACAAACCCATGCAGCAAATATCAAATTAAAGAACCCCTATAGCAAAAACACACTAACCCAGGTCACGACTAACAAGTATCCTCGTGCAATTTACAACACTGCCGAATTAACTCATAGAATAAATAGACATGTTTTAATGAGTTTTGTTTGCAAACTATTCTCAGTCCTAACAAGCTCGCTCCTCCCTTTTCCCCCAATGGAATCTTGTTTCGCACTGCAATTCTTCTCTATAATCCACCATTTCCAATGTTGCTTCTTACTTTGGCCAATGTCTGGATCTAGTTCTTATTCTTTCCTTTCTTACTCCCTCTTCTTAACTTCTGTTTTCTTCTTCCTACTACCTATACACGCTGTGCACTGTGCACCGGCACAACCACTCCATCGTCACCTTTCTGTGTTTGAACATCGCCGCAAGTTCCAATGCCACCCTTACTCATCTCCACCATCAACAATTTATCTAACTTACTATATAAATATCTGGGTGTTTCACAGAGGGTTAAGGAAGCATTGATATGGTAATGACTTGATTTTAGTTGTCCAAGAAGCTGATTTAGCAAAACATGAAAATTCGGTCATGGCAAAGGATCATTTGGCAGTTTGTATTTTAAAATGATGAATGGCAAAGGAGGAACAAAAATGCTACATCAACTGGATCCGCGTACGTGAATTGCTGCAGCAACAGTACTAGCTATACGATTGAGTTTGGACCGTGAATTACATCTGTTCATTTTTAGATCCGACTGTTTTCACCGTAAATCCCGATCGTTCTGGCACTGCTTAGGAACTCATGTTTTAAATCCCTGTTTCAGCGGTCAAATCCTCTAGTTAAGGTAAAACTGATAAAAAAATGCACAATAAAAATGAACGGTCAATGATTGTTAGATTATAATATTCGTTAAATCTTTTAAAATGTATAATGTGTTCGTTCATTATCAGAATCTGACGAAACTGATCACGTTGAGATAGTAACATCGAGATCTACATTGTGCTGCTATTGTGGCGGAGAACAAAGTTCATGGAATTTAGTAGGAAGATTAAACGTCTGTTTCGTTTTAAATGAAACAAAAAGGCAGAACCATCAACTGCGAACCAATGTGAGTAAACTCACTAACCCTTCATTTATATTTTTATATAAACGAGTTTTAAATTTATTTATAGTAATTTTATACTGTGTGATGGTTGTTGGATAAATGGTTGATAAAAATGATTGATACAATTATATCGTTGATAGCTTATTAGTCCTGTTTACTATGATATTTCATAGTAATGTGAAATCAATATTATTGATGTGGTTAACATTTGTGGATGCAAGGAAACAAGTTGGAGCGATCCAACAGGATTCCTCAACATTTATATTACTGTTTTTATTTGATTGTGATATATGATATGTTATATAACCCATGATTAGATATGTTGTGTTTGGTTTACCTTAGCCCTAGAAACTTGGTATTCCAGATACCGTAAAATATTTTCGAACGTAGAAAAGGAAATTATGATTTAAAAATGGAATTTATTTCCAACATAGAAATAAAATTTCGAATAGAGTTGAAGTAGAAACCTATTCAAGTGGATAAATCAAGAAGTTATTTTTAAATAAGAATATAAATTAAGTGAATTATAAGTCATTGGATAAATTGAAATATAAGTTCAAATATGAATCTATATGGGAAAGTGAATATCGGTTTTGAAACCAATATTAGGAAATGGATTTGAACTTAGCAAATTATAAAGGAAATTTTAAAAGAGGTTTTAAATGATTAGAATAAAAGAATGAGATTGGTATAAAAAATTCTGAATAGAAGCTATAAATAGAATTTGGGTTTAAGATATTATTTTTAAGTACAAAATCAAACTGATTTGATTATATATAAAAGAAATGCATTCATGGTTAAAAAGAATACAAGTATTTTGCAAATGAAATATCTATAAAGGAAATTTAGATTGGAACTTGGATGATCGGTTTATAAGGGACGATGAGTTTTAATTCAAAGTTGGGAATATAAAATAAAGTGTGGTAACGTTATGTAAACTAGAATGGTTATAAAGGGATTTGGTAATGATTTGGGAAGGATAAATTCAAAAGTGAATTTGGAATTTAAATTAACTTGAAATGATAAATTCCGAAGTTCGGTATATAATCGAATATAGATTATTCGAGAGAGAGTAATTTATTGGAATTCGATTATATCGAATTTAGGGAAGTAGTTATTTTTACTTTCCGTTTTTAATCAAATTTATTTATTTATTTATTGAATTAATAAGTACAAGTTATATTTTTATATACCAATTATTTGGGAACAACGATTATGACGCTACCCTTATAAATCTAAATAGCGATTATAATGCTGCTGTTATCATAAATGTTTTATAAATCTAAACGGTGATTTTAGCGCTGTCAGTATAATAAATGTTTTGTAAATCTAAACAGCGATTTTAGCGTTGTTGTTATAATAATTTTTTCATAAATCTATACAGCGATTTTAACGCTGTCGTTATAATAAATGACTTGTAAATCAAATATTGGGAAACATCGATTATAACACTACTGTTATAATCAATGTTTTTCCATAAAAGAAGTGTATTTTTAAATTGAATGTGAGAGTCGCGTAAGCTATGTTTTGTTCAGAATTGTGAGCTTTGACCTTTTTAAAGTTAAAAAAGTCATCCAGTTAAGGTCTTAGAGGTAATTATACCCCAACTTGATTGACTGCATGATTGACGGAGAAATGGTTAAGGTTCAGTAGTAAGGATTGGTTAGTGATATCGTTAGTTAACAAATGATTTATGGTTTAAGTTATAATAATGATGTTTTACAACATCAGTTTAATTTAAAGGATTTTGAAACATTTCCCCAATTAAAATGAGAGATATTTTCTATATATATAAATTGAAATAAATTGGTGAATGAGGAATTAAGAAAATGGAAATGCTTTTCGATATTAAAAATGCATATTTTCTGAATATTGAAAATAAGGATTCATGGATATATATAAATGTTTCTAACTTGAATAAGAGATGTTTTCTTGAATAAAAGAATTATGATATTAGCAATGTTTTCCAAAAATCAAGAGAGACAATTAAGATTTGAAAAGAAATGGAAGATGGGAAATGAGAATTTGGAATGTTAATATAATCAGGAAGTAATTTAAAAGGGGCCAGTGTTGTTTGATGGCTCATAGGTAGAATTTCCATTTAGAAATAGGATCGTTGGTTGTATGGATGTTCCTTTGATAGTTAAATCACTGACTAACAAAGTTTTATTTTATTTTATACCTCTGTTGTCAATACGGAGAGACTGGGATCAGGTTTATTATCTGAAAACCACTCCGTATTGGCATAAGCGTTACGAATCAACTTATGCTGAAGATTACTGAAGATGGAGTAAAGTGCAAGGGTTGTTCTTGTTAATCCTAGGTAGAAATTACCCAAGATGGATTAATAGAATGGTGCCTTTGGTTTGTCCAGTCCAAGGACAACGTATATGGACGGTCTGATAAGGTGGCATTCAAAGTAAATGGTGACAAAATGTTCTGAAAGATAATCGTGACCTCAAGCCTCATCAACCGGGAAATGACAGAAATCGGGCAGGCAGCATGGCCATATGGGTCATTCCCATTAGGGGTATTATAACCTGATCTAGAGAAAATTCATTTTATTCTTATTCTATTCGCTGCTTTATGCTTTCGGTAACGATTGCTGATCACAACCGTTGGTGATAATATGCTCGCTACACTCAAGCTAAATGAGTGGGCAGCCATGTGTGGGCCGGGTTGTAAGACGTTCTTGCTAAACCCAGTGTATTCCCCTCTAGAAATACACTATCGAAAGGTGGTTCCATTCCTTATCATGTTGGAAATTCAATCTCCAATAAGCGCCCTGCGGTTTTCGACTTATATTATATATGGAGCGTGAGATGAAAGCGCTCCGCTAGATTCTATTTATTTGATATAGATCTATTTATTTGATGTAGACATTATTATAATATCACTTGATTTGATATAAAAAAAAAAATTTGGTTATCGTAAGGTAAAAACCATCCGTGTTTATGTGTGGATCGGTCTTATGATTATCATTTCTATCGAAAGGATTTTGAAAGTTAAACAAATGGTTGGAGTTTACTCACACCAGTCCCATGACTGACCCAGAGTTTATTTTATTTGTTTTCCCTAAACTCTTGGGTGCCCAAATTTGTGTGGGCAGTCAAGTAGTCGGGATTTTACAGATTCACTTGGAGGAGTTTGAAGCGTGAGGATTCACCAGTTAGCTATAAACTATCATATTTTTCCACTGTGTATTATGTTCGTATCTGGAAACAGGTGTTTATAACTATTCCAGAGATAGTTGTTTTGCTCTGATGATGGTATGTATACAAAGTTACTGAATTGTATTTCAAAGTTTATGTTATCTAATATATTTTATTCATTCGGCTGCGAGTTTGTGATCTTCGTTTTCTTCTATTCTAATATTTCTTTCTTTTTATTTCTCATCCTCTAACTTCTTTCTAATAATGACTCATATTTCTGTGCAACTTGGGTTGGACGTGTGGTGTTATTAGTCGACTCAAAGGGTACGAAAATTCGGGCCATTACAAGTTCGAATTAAAACCCTTAAAATATGAGTTTAAAATTTTAATTTAAAATTTTCCTACACCCCCCGATCCTTCTTGCTCCTCTGGCTTTGATGCCATCAACCACAATCAACCATATCGCCTGAATTTGGTCAAAATCCCCTTTTTGATTTACCTAGAAATTCTCATGATCTATGCTATTAAAAATCATGACTTTACCATCAAAATTCATCATTTTGCATTATAAATGTTTCCATATACTTGAATCAGTAATTCATAATGTTTGGAGAATTGAGATATTTCACCCTTTTACTATATTTACTAGCTTTAGGGTAATATAGGTTACTATATTAATTGAAACCAAATTTAGAAAATTTACAAGACAAAAACAAACAATTTTCATGTTGATCTTATTCCCTAAAATAATTTGGAATCAATGTTACTGATTTTGGAAGTACCAGGATATAGCATATATCCACTCTTTGGCCTATATAGACATTGTTAAATTTGGCTTCCAGTGATTCAATGCGTGTATATATTATATAAATGAAAATTTGTAATAACTAGTGTGTACATATGTTTTGAATCAATCATACATAACTATACATTGGATTTTAAATGGGGAAAACAGTAGCTTACTCATATATAAGTTTCAGTTTACTGTTGTGTATTTACTTTAGTGTTTGTTCTTTACATATTGGTTTCAATGGTTCAAATTATAAATATCAGATGTCTTCTACTCGACAGAAATCAATGATCATATATATACTTGGATCAAAATCTTTCTACTCGGAAGTAGGTAAATTAGAGTTTACATATTTTAATATTGCTATTTTTTGATTAAGTATATCAGGTTATCAAAACCATCCTACTAGTTTTTGCTTAAGTTTAAACATCCCTCTTGCATCCAAATTATCATCACACCTTACTTTGAATCCTACTAAGGTTAACTGTAAATGGTAATATAGTTTAAGATGATAATCCAAGATTTCATACTACTATCTTACTACTATGTATTTATCATAGTATTCTTTTTTGAGTTGCCAAATACTCAATCAAAATGTAACGATAAGGAATTTCGCTCGATCTGAATCGATCGCTAAACCGACCAAGACCGTTCGAAACCCCTGATTGTTTTGAGAACACAACAAATCAGAACATAGACAGAAGAACATTTCATTGCTTATTACAATAATTCCATCAGAATACAAGAATATTATAGCGTATGAATAAATATTACACAGAAAATATCAGAGATTTAAATTACATTTAAATACATCGCAGCGGAAAAACAATACAAAGCACAACTGAAAACAGATACACGGATACAGAGCTTTCCGAATACCGCTTCAGCTGTAAATCAGGATCCTGTGAATATAATTCTGCAAAACCAAAATTACTAGCTGCCCGTGTTGAAAATAAGGGCACCAAGAGTTTAGGTTAAAACAATAAACTCCACGTCAGTCATGTGACTGGTGCGAGAACTAAAACATTTATTAATCTTTATTTTAAAGTTAGGTAAATCAAGGGACCACGCCGTATCACACGGAATGGGTTTCCTCCCAAGAGCACCAGTGCATAAAACAACAACGCAATGCTAAATAAAGAACAATGAAGCTATTATAAGACCCAGGTCCCATCACATAATGCAACACAAGCCGGAGGATAGGGTTTTATCTTATAATAGCCAAAAAATGCTTGATATGCTAAATTTCATCTTTTATTATTACTATAAGTGTATAGTGTCAAAAAAAATTCAATCATAAGTATTAATCATAGACGGCATGGGTACCATATATCATGTCGCTAATACTAGGCTCTACAATCAAAACCGCAAATGTCACGTATTGGAAGTTGGATTTCCATCTGTGAACCAAGAGAAGGGATCGTCCTTACCGAATTTGAGACGCTCTAACCCGTGTCTAAGGCAAGCGCGCAGACAAGCCTTGGATCGTCAAGGCCGGTCCACCGATGTGGATTAAAATGCCTGAACACTGCGTTTCCCTACCCTATGGGGCATCAATGAGTCCAACGACTCCATCCGCTCCAAATAGTCACCGATATATCCGAGGCGCCTCACAACCCAACAACCACATAACTCAAACTTGTCAGGGCGTGTCAAACCACTGACGCCACTTTTAGCTAGAAAGAAACACATGTCCTCCTTGATGTCCTCTCCCGTTTCTGGTTCACAACAGGGGTGTGATGCTCGCGAATCAACGCTACGCAAAGTTGTGCCACATAGGCTGTGCTTTTATCATCAACCACAAGACTCTGCTTTTCAACAGAAGCCTTGATCATTTGCATCTTAGCATGCCACACAGGAAGACCACTCCATGCAACCGATATCCGTCAATCACACAGAAGGATATCCAATGTCAGACACACAGTCCATTTACAAATCCGTTCTGGGTCTGAACGAACCCGGAGGCAACTTGTACCTCGCATATCCATCGATCTCCAAGTATGTCTGGACGACCACTAACTGATTCCCTCCTCTTGGGTGTACGGCCCAATCAAGATCATCAGTAATTATCCAAACGTCGTGAAGACCTCCTGTCTTCAACCACCATCTTCATCCTCGACACATCGTCGAATCAGTTATTTAGAATGGGAAAAACCCGGCCTTTCTGAATAACTTGCGTATATAATAAACAAGTGTTACCCAAACACAACATACGCCTCATTCTAATTCAGAATATTCTTTTATTCAAATATTCTTATACTTTGGGAAAGGTTCCCATTAATTTTATCAAAGATAAATTCTTTAAATTTATTCTTTAATCTTCTTTTGAATATCAATTCAAATTAGTCGGGATTAGAGAACCACACCGAAGTAATCATTTATTTTATTTCCTAATCCCAACCTATTCATCCCATGGAGTAAAACCGGTCATACTTCATATCTAACACCACGGTGTTATCGATAAATTCGATTGCCATTTCACGTTCAAATCTAATTAAAGATCTAACTATCGCCTAAAGCAAAACCTTGTGATACTCCATTCTCGACCATTTCAATCTAATTAAAGATTCAATAAAACTCCACTTGGTTTTAATCTTCCCAAAAATCAATATTAATGATTGTTTAACTTGGGAAACCATATTCTATCTTTAACTGGGTTAAAGAACCAATGTCATTTAAAACACGGTTCACGATAAACCTAATTCACATTCCATTAATTACCGGGTTAAAGAACAAGTGTTATTTAAAACACCATTCACGATAAACCCAAAAATCAATTCAAATTCAATTCCAATTAAATACCATTTAATTGGTATACCTCATTAAATCTAAATAAAAAAGATTTAATGTTTTTCTCAACTGGGTTTAAGAAAAGTGTTAATGAAGACACCATTCACGACAAACCCAAATCCCATTTGATATTAAATACAAGGCTCCGAGTAGAAAATATATCGGCTTAATTCAATATCAAATTCTACGACCAACAAATATCGTATTGGATATAACGATATAAATATATCTTTCAAATTTCCATAACAATATCTGTATAATGACTAAATCCAACATCGAAATATTCCAAAGGCAATTTCGATTCAAATCTATTCCAATTCAATTATTGGAAATTCTGGTTACTTTTAAAACCCCTTTCAAATCCAATTTATTTATTTCAAAATGAATGGATTATAATTCTTGTTCAAAACTAGTTCATTTCGATAAAAATCTATTTTTATCTTTTCAAATACGGAATTTTCATCCCAATTCTTTCCAAATCATTTCTTATGATTTTACACAAATTATTACTATTTTAAATAATTTTATCAAGGCCCGTACAGTAGATTTCCATCAACGGCCATCGAACTGCACTTACAACGACCTTTTCCAAATTTGGTTTGGACATAATTCCAAATCCAACCATTAGATTTTAAATATCTAATATTCTTTAGAAAGCCCTTTTCGATACGAACCCAACGGTTCCGGTTTTAGGAGAATCCGACGGTCAGATCTCCCATAATATCCAATCGAAGTCAATGGTCGAAATTCGCGAACTGCCACAGCGCGGCGCGTTCTATTCAGGCCATCATATCTATATATATACATACATATAATATATATATTATATATTATTTCGTAGAATTCCTTTTAAAACGTATTTTATAAATCGTTTTAAATTCGTTTTCAAAACGATTTCAACTTCATATTCAATTTTTAATCAAAATTGAATATTCCATATAATTAATCTATAAATGATAATATTTTCAAAACGTTATATTTTAAAATCACTTCCTTTTTTTATATTCATTAAAAAATGAATAAAATCAATATAAATATCGTTCACATCAAAATGGCGCATATCTAACCAACACGGATTTATATATTTCAATAACTTCGTTATTCTATTCAACAAATGAATATTTTCTTCAACACATGAATTTTCGTTTATTCAACACATGAATATATATTTTATTCAACACATGAATTTTCTTCTATTCAACACATGAATATATATTTTATTCAACACATGAATTTTCTTCTATTCAAAACATGAATATATATTTTGTTTTCTAAATTGGAATGAGACCCAGTAAATTACCATATAATGTTAATTATATGGATTCCCTACAACACATGTATATAATAGCAACGATAAATAATCAACAATCATCCAGAGTGTACCACACAACTGCATAAGCATTAAATATAAATAATTAACGCTTACACAGTATGTCGACCAATCGATCGACATACAGCTAAATAATTGGGATTATTGTGCGCTAAATATCATCCCAACACCTGTGTGGGGTTTCAAATCAACAAACACGGATTTTTATTTGTGCAGTTGGGCGATGTGTAAAATTTATCGTCCCAATCAATATCAGTCAAATGGGTGTACATAAACAAATCGTCCGATTTTTTTGTAAATATTTATTTTATATACACATTAAAAATTATATTTTTAACTATAAAATATTTATAACGATAAAATATTTTATTTCATTCCACTTCACATAATCAAATTTCACAACACATCAATCAAACAAACAAGTCATCCATGGTCTGTGGACGACGGGTGTCGGGTGCTGCTAATCACCGTCTGCATCCTAGTATATATTTCAAACTAGAAATTAAAATAAAGGTGAGGAGTTCTCACCGAGAGATAAACCAAACGACATGACTCTTCATATGTAGAAAATCTTCGCCGTTCTCGCCTTTTGTCACTTTCGTTGCCCGTATTCACTACATATATAAAAATCACATATTTTTACTTCGCCTTCAAGATGATAAAAATAGCATCTTTAACACGATGTTTTCATTATAAAGATTTATTTTTATTCTAAACCTTTTTTATAAAAATCACATTTTTATTTCTACTTCATATACTTTTTTTTCGATGCTTTTTTCTATATAAAAATTATATTTTTATATTCCTACTTCTTATATAAAGATCGAATTTTTATTTCGACGCTATAAAAATCACATTTTTATCTCAACATATATATAATAAAAATCAGATTTTTATTTCGCTACATATATAAAAATTATATTTTTATATTCTCTATTATATAAAAATTCTATTTTTAATCCGCTACTCATATAAAAATCATATTTTTATTATCTCTACAATATATAAATCATATTTTTATTATCTTTACAACATAAAAATCATATTTTTATCATATTTTTATTATCTTTACAATATAAAAAATCATGTTTTTATTATCTCTACAATATATTCAAAAATATTATACTTTCCCATTCAAAAATATTAACTTTAACAAAATAAAAATCTATGCTTTAACTAATTAAAAGTCTATGATTTAACTAATTAAAAATCTTAAAAAAACTCACTTTTACTCAAAAAGGGAGATCGAAGGAGATGCACGCAGGCGGGTGGCGCTGGAGATGCTCGTCCGCGTCGGAGGTAGGCCCAGTGAGGGAGGCGGTAGCGCGGAGAAGCGCAGGTGGCGGGATGGATTCGAGTGCGGTCTTCAGTGGTAATCGCGATCGATTGGGGAAATGGGTTCGAGCACCATAGCTTGCGCGAGAGGGAGACAGTCGAGGGGAGGGGAGAAGGTGACCGGGCGGTAGGGCGCTGGAATCGAGGGGGCAACGGTGATAGGTTGATCGGAGGCGAAGCGACAGGATCGATGGTTTATTTTTTGACCGTAAATGAAGAAAGAGGGGGGGGTGTAACAACCCGGAAATCTGGGCCAGTTTAAAATTTTTATTTTGGCAATTTTAGCGAATTTTGATTATTTAAAATGAATTATTTTAAATAATATCGACGAGAAATTTATTTTGAATATAATTCGAACGTATATATTATACGCGTCGTCGTTAGAATATAAATATTTATATATAATTATAAATAGAATTGAAAATGGCGCGGTAGTTCGATAATTCGATTTCAAACTTCAATTGAATGTACCGGGTGTAAACGATTTCGAAATGAAATGAATTGTGTAACAACCCGTAAAATGCGAGCCAGTTTGAAATTTTTATTTTTGCTATTTTAGCGAATTTTGATTATTTAAAATGAATTATTTTAAATAATATCGACGAGAAATTTATTTTGAATATAATTAGAACGTATATATTATACGCGTCGTCGTTAGAATATAAATATTTATATAGAATTATAAAAGGAATTGAAAATGGCGCGGTAGTTCGATAATTCGATTTCAAACTTCAATTGAATGTACCGGGTGCAAAACAATCCGGATTTTAGTGAAACCAAAAACATTAGGATCTAATTGATAATATCTTTCCAACGAATCCGAATAATCAAAATTTCATAACGGGAATCAAAAGATATGTCCAGTTGAAAATTCTGAATAGTCGCTATGGAATTCAGGCCCTTAAAAATGGACATTTTGCAAACGACCTCGGATTTCGACGAAACCAGTTTTGTTGGGTCCGTGATGTAAAGTTATTTCTAGATTCCAAATTTCATAATTTTTCGAATCAATATGTGGGCGTGGCAAAGGAAAACGCGTTTGACCAGTTTCAGTTGATTTTAATCGACTGGAAATTGGCCATTTTTCAAACGGTCTCAGAATTCGACGAAACTAGTTTTGTTAGGACCGTATCGTCAATAGGAAGCTAGAAAATATTTTTCTGGAATTTATAGAGTCCGTATATGGCCCTGGTAAATTGAAATGTGCGTTCGAAATCAATATATAGAGTTATATTTTGATTTTGACGGAAACTGGTCGAAACGACCGAATTAACCTACGATACATATCCCATTGTGTTCGGAATAGGGGTAATTAGCTATGGACGACAGTCGGTGGGTTCGATTTCGAGTTCGAAATAGAAAGAAAACTTTTTGGGGATAAAAAATAAATAAATAAATAAATAATATATATACATCTCTCAGCCCCTTTCTTTATTTCCTAACCTAAATCAAAATTCTCAAAACCCGCTCAGGCCCCTCGACCTCGCCGCCCAAGCCTCCGCCGGACCCCGCCCCACCGCGCGCCACCTCCCCAGGCCGCGCCGCCTCTTCCCGATCCCCTATCCCCTCTCTCTCCTCCCCATAACCATCCGTTCGAAGACCCAAACCCCAAATCGAACGACGCGAGACCCACTTTCCCCCCTTCCTCCGACAAACAATGTAAGTTTTTCTGAATTTATATACCTTTAAAATCTGATTTTTATTGTATATAAACTCTGATTTTTGTTTATATAAGTTAGTTGATTTTAAAGGTAAGAAAAATCCGTTTCAGTTTTAAAAATATGATTTTTATATTTTTAAAGTATTAAAAATATAATCTTTACTATATAGAAGTGGCAAAAATATGATTTTTGTTTATATAGAGAATATTATCTTTATATAGTTAGCAAAATAAAAATCTGATTTTTATTTTATATACGTTGAAATAAAGTGATGATTTTTATAATGAGGAAATCTATATTATTGAAAAGGCGAAATCTTTTTATATAGTAGCGGAAATTAAAAATATGATTTTTATATATTGAATAGAAAAGAAAAAATTCGATTTTTATATATGGAATAGAGAAATAAAAATGTGATTTTTATATATATAGTGACTACGGGCAACGAAGATGACGAAGAGGCGATAACGATGAAGATTTCTATCAATGAAGTGCCGTGGAGCTAGGATAGCTATCGGTGAGAACTTCTCACCTTTCAATTTAATTTTTCTAGTTATATTTATATACTAGGATGCAGACGGTGCTTAGTAGCACCCGACACAACCGTCCACAGACCATGGACTTGTTTGTTTGGTTGCATAAAATTAGTTAGATTATTTGATTGAAATTGAATTGTTTGGTGAAATGAATGGATTTGATTGATGTGCGAATGGCGTGGGCCTTCACTAGACCGGGGATAAGGCTAGGCCTCGTCCCGTTTCTAGTATCGTGCCGTTATGCCGCCGAAATTTTCTAAAATAAGTTAGAAAAATAAAAATATCATTTTATTTAAAGAATGAACTGAATAGATATTCACATATTGGAATAAAATGTTTTTGTCGTTAAAAGTATAATTTTTAACGTGAAGTGAATAAAATAAAATATTTATTTGCAAACCAAACGGTTTGTTTATGTACATCTATTTGAAGGACATTGATTGGGTCGATAAATTTCACACATCGCCCAACTGCACAAATAAAATATGTGTTTGATTGTTTGAAACCCCACACGGGTGTTAGGATGAAATTTGAAGTTCACTCATCCTGATTGATTAAATATGTCGATTGATTGATTGATAGGCTGTTATAAGCGTTAGATATCTATATTTGATGCTTATACAGTGTAGTGCACTTTGGTTGATGGTTGATTATTTTTCAATGCTATCATATACATGTGTTGTATGAAAATCCATATAATTAACTTTATATGGTAATTGATTGGGCCTCATTCCAATTTGAAAAATAAAGAATATTATAAAATAAAAGTTCATGTGTTGACAGTACTCATCCATTGAGATTGGTCATGTGTTGAACGAAATATTTTAGTAATAAAATTTACACCTTTATCGATATAAAATAAAAGTTCATGTGTTGACAGTACTCATCCATTGAGATTGGTCATGTGTTGAACGAAATATTTTAGTAATAAAATTTACACCTTTATCGATATAAAATAAAAGTTCATGTGTTGACAGTACTCATCCATTGAGATTGGTCATGTGTTGAACGAAATATTTTAGTAATAAAATTTACACCTTTATCGATATAAAATAAAGGTTCATGTGTTGACAGTACTCATCCATTGAGATTGGTCATGTGTTGAACGAAATATTTTAGCAATGAAATTTACATCTTTATCAATATAAAATAAAGGTTCATGTGTTGACAGTACTCATCCGTTGAGATTGGTCATGTGTTGAACGAAATATTTTGATAATAACAACTATTTTGAAAAAGAAATATTTGAAATAGAATATTTGAAAATAGAAATATATGAAGCCGTGTTGATTAGATTTACGCCTTTTTGACGTGAACGATTTCGAAATAAATGGAATTGAAAACGATTTCGAAATGAAATGAATTGAAAACGATTTCGAAATGAAATGAATTGAAAACGATTTCGAAATGAAATGAATTGAAAACGATTTCGAAATGAAATGAATTGAAAACGATTTCGAAATAAATGGAATTGAAAACGATTTCGAAATAAATGGAATTGAAAACGATTTTGAAATAAATGGAATTGAAAACGATTTCGAAATGAAATGAATTGAAAACGATTTCGAAATGAAATGAATTGAAAACGATTTCGAAATGAAATGAATTGAAAACGATTTCGAAATAAATGGAATTGAAAACGATTTCGAAATAAATGGAATTGAAAACGATTTCGAAATGAAATGAATTGAAAACGATTTCAAAATGAAATGAATTGAAAACGATTTCGAAATGAAATGAATTGAAAACGATTTCAAATTGAATTGAAAGCAAATTGAAATGAATTCAAATTGAATTGAAATTTGAATTGAATAGAAATGAATTTTAAAACGAATTTATAAAGAAGAATTCAATTTTGATTTGAATTGAAATGAAAGTTGAAATTGCTTTTGAAACGAATTTAAAACTATTTATAGAATTCGTTTTAAATAGAAATCGACGATATATTTATTATATGTATTATATATATAATATAATGGCCTGAATAGAACGCGCCGCGCCGTGGCAGTTCGTGAATTTCGCCCATTTATTTCAAACGGACATTACGGGAGATCCGACCGTCGGATTCTCCTAAAACCGGAACCGTTGGGTCCGTATCGAAAAGAGCTTTCTAACGAATGTTAGAAATTAGAAATCTAACGGTTGGATTTGGAATTATGTCCAAATCAAATTTGAAAAAGGTCGCTGTAAGTGCAGTTCGATGGCCGTTGATGGAAATCGACTGTACGGGCCTTGATAAAATTATTAAAAATAGTAATAATTTGTGTAAAATCATAAGAAATGATTTAGAAAGAATTGGGATGAAAAACTCCATATTTGAAAAGATAAAAACAAATTTTTATCGAAATGAACTAGTTTTGAACTAGAATTATAATTCTATTTATTTTTAAATAAATAAATTGAATTAAAAAGGGGTTTTGAATATAATCAGAATATCTAATGATTGCATTGGAGTGGATTTGAATCGAAATTGTCTTCGGAATATTTCGATGTTGGAATTCGTGATTAGACAGGTGTTGTTATGGAAATTTGAAAGATATATATTTATATCGTTATTTCCAATACGACATTTGTTAATCGTAGAATTTGATATCGAATATAAGCCGATATATTTTCTATTCAGAACCTTATATTGGATATCAAATGTGATTTGGGTTTGTCGTGAATGGTGTCTTCACTAACACTGTTCTTGAACCCAGTTGAGAAAAGATTAAATCTTTTTATTTAGATTTAATGAAGTGTGCCAATTAAATTATATTTAATTGGAATTGAATTGGTATTGATTTTTGGGTTTATCATGAACGGTGTTTTAAATAACACTTGTTCTTTAACCCGATAATTAATGGAATGTGATTTTGGGTTTATCGTGAACCGTGTTTTAAATGACACTGATTCTTTAACCCAGTCAAAGATTAAAACTAAGTGGAGTTTTAATGAATCTTTAATTAGATTGAAATAATCGAAATGGAGTATCACCAGTTTTACTCCAGGCGATAGTTAAATCTTTAATTAGATTTGAACGTGAAATGGTAATTGAATTTACCGATAACACTGTGGTGTTAGATATGAAGTATTACCAGTTTTACTTCATGGGATTAATAGGTTGGGATTGGGAAATTAAAACAAATGACTACTTCGGTAAGTTTCGTTAATCCCGACTAGTTGAATCGAAATTCAAAAGAAGATTAGAGAATAAATTCCAGGAATTTATCATGGATAAAATTAATGGGAACCTTTCCCTATGAATGTGAAATTTAGAAACTAACTGTCGGCTAGCCAAGCAGAATGATTTTCTGGATATTGATCTGATGTTGGTTTCGGCCTTCGGGGTTAATATTTGGGGAATTATTCTCTTGATTAATTTACGGTTAGTGACTGATGAATTGGAATGAGGCGTATGTTGTGTTTGTGTAACACTTATTTAAAATATACGCGAGTTATTCGGAAAGACCGGGTTTATCCCATTCTGAATAACTGATACGACGATAAGTCGAAGATGAAGACGATGGTCGAAGACCGGAGGTCTTCACGTCGTTTGGGTAATTACTGATGATCTTGATTGGGCTGTACACCCAAGAAGATGGAAACAGTTAGTGATCGTCCAGACGTACTTGGAGATCGATGGATATGCGGGGTACTAGGTGCCTCCGATTTCGTTCAGACCCAGAACGGACTTGTAAATGGACTGTGTGTCTGACATTGGATTTTAGTCCGTGTGATTGATCTCTATTAAATATATATCTGTTTGGCGACGGAGAATTTATTCTCTTGCTTAACGCCCTTCTCTGAGACGTACGAGCTCAGGGGTTATATATTGATGGATATCAAACGCATGGAGTGAATTGCCTGTGTGGCATGCCTAAGTGGAAATTGATCGAGGCTTCTGTTGAAAAGCAAAGTCTTGTGGTTGATGATCAAAGCACGGCCTTTGTGGCGTAGCTTTGTGTAACGTTTACCTCGCGTATTTCACACCCGGTATGAACCAAAAACGGGAGAGGACCTCAGGGAGGGCATGCGTTTCCTTCTAGCTAAAAAGTGGCGTCAGTGGTTTTACACGCCCTGACGAGTTTGACTTATGTGGTTGTTGCTGTTGCGAGGCGCCTCGGATTGATCGGTCGTTCTCGAACCGATGGAGTCATTTAGTTGGCTCACCTACGCCCCATAGGGCGGGGAAACGCATGTTCAGGGTTTAAGTTTAATCCACATCGGTGGACTGGCCCTGACGATCCAAGGGTCACTCGAGCTCTGATCCTGAGACACGGGCTAGAGCGTCTCGAATCGTTTGAGGACTATCTTTTTCCTTGGTTCATAGATGGAAATCCAATTTCCAAATACGTGACATTTGCGGTTTTAATTGTAGAACTAGTATGGCGACATGATATATGGTACCCATGCCGCCTAGGATTGATATTTATGATTTGAAGTTGTTTTATATCACTATGCACTTATAGTAGTATCAAATGATTTGTTTTAAACGTATCAAGCATTCTTTGGCTGTTATAAGGGAAAACCCTATCCTCGGCTGCGTTGCATTGTGTGATGAGACCTGGGTCTTATAACAGCTTCATTTTCTCTTTATTTAGCATTGCGCTGTTTGTTTTATGCACTGGTATTCTTGGAAGGAAACCCGTTCCGTGTTATACGGCGTGGTCCCTTGATTTACCTAATGATTTAAAATAAAGATTAATAACTGTTTTAGTTCTCACACCAGTCACATGACTGACCTGGAGTTTATTGTTTTAACCTAAACTCTGGGTGCCCTTATTTTGACACGGGCAGCTAGTAGTTTTGGTTTTGCAGATTTATATTCGCAGGATCCTAGTTTACAGCTGGAATGATATCCAGAAAGCTTTGTATCCGTATATCTCATTCTAGTTGTGTATTGTATTATTTTCCGCTGCTATGTAATTTAAATCTCTGGTATTTCTATGTAATATTCATTTATACTTTGTATATTCTTGTAATGTGATGCATTGTTGTAATAAGCAATGAAATGTTCTTCTATATGCGTTCTGTTGTGGCTTGTTCTCGAACTATCCGACGCTTTCCTTTACGGGGAAGTTACGGGTTTTCACAGTTGGTATCAGAGCTTTGGTTTACAAAGCTCAGAGAACAAGACACATTAGACCCATACGAAAGGATTCATCAGATATTGGATTAGTAATATCCCATGGGAATGACTCGTTAGAGATAGGATCAGTAGTATCCTAGAACGAGTGTGAAGAGTATATTTTCAAATGAAAACAATTTTGTTTTGAAATTTAAACCATTTTAAAACGTATTTGATTATTTATTCTATATTGATTTGGACAGTCCAGTATATAAAGATTTTGCATATACGCCTTGCAAACGTGTATGTGAAGTTTTAATATACTGGATAGATATAGAATTACACTCTAATCGCCCGGAGGTGATTTTGATGATGGAGCTCCATCATTAGAATTTATATTCGAGTGACGAACGTGAAATATCTATATATTTCCTATTGACTGGTGTGAGAACCAAAATTAGATAGGGCCTATTGTTGTGATTTGGCGTCAAAAACATGATTTTTGTATATGTGTCAAAATTATGAATTTGAAACTCTAATTCACTAATTGATTGATGTTTGGGTTGTTTGTTTATTTGTTTGCTAATTTTGAACCATTTAGCCTAATTGAATCACATATGGAACTGTATTGAAATTTGGTCGCATTTGCTTGCATATACATATACTTGTATTGAACAGGTCATAGCAAGGAGGCTAGAGCCAGAGAATAAAATTTGTTTGCCCGACAAATAGGTACATGTTTACTACATAATTTACTGTTTTGTTTGGGTGATGATGATTTTATGAGCCTATTGGCTAGCCGCTTGGCTTTTTCTTTTTCTTTTTGAGATCTGAAGGACCGGGGAAGCTATTTGAAATTCCCCTATGCTCCCGGTGTAGGGGAGGTTATGGCGAAATTTTTCGAAAATTTAGGATGTTAGCCAAATTTTTGAAATTTTGAAAATTCTCAGAAACTAAAGAGTTGGAGAATGGAAGACTAATCGATCGTAGAGCTGAATAATCAAACCACTTTCGACTTTGTTCCTTTTCGGGGACGAAAAGTTTTAAGTGGGGGAGATTGTAACAACCCGTAAAATGCGAGCCAGTTTGAAATTTTTATTTTTGCTATTTTAGCGAATTTTGATTATTTAAAATGAATTATTTTAAATAATATCGACGAGAAATTTATTTTGAATATAATTAGAACGTATATATTATACGCGTCGTCGTTAGAATATAAATATTTATATAGAATTATAAAAGGAATTGAAAATGGCGCGGTAGTTCGATAATTCGATTTCAAACTTCAATTGAATGTACCGGGTGCAAAACAATCCGGATTTTAGTGAAACCAAAAACATTAGGATCTAATTGATAATATCTTTCCAACGAATCCGAATAATCAAAATTTCATAACGGGAATCAAAAGATATGTCCAGTTGAAAACTCTGAATAGTCGCTATGGAATTCAGGCCCTTAAAAATGGACATTTTGCAAACGACCTCGGATTTCGACGAAACCAGTTTTGTTGGGTCCGTGATGTAAAGTTATTGCTAGATTCCAAATTTCATAATTTTTCGAATCAATATGTGGGCGTGGCAAAGGAAAACGCGTTTGACCAGTTTCAGTTGATTTTAATCGACTGGAAATTGGCCATTTTTCAAACGGTCTCAGAATTCGACGAAACTAGTTTTGTTAGGACCGTATCGTCAATACGAAGCTAGAAAATATTTTTCTGGAATTTATAGAGTCCATATATGGCCCTGGTAAATTGAAATGTGCGTTCGAAATCAATATATAGAGTTATATTTTGATTTTGACGGAAACTGGTCGAAACGACCGAATTAACCTACGATACATATCCCATTGTGTTCGGAATAGGGGTAATTAGCTATGGACGACAGTCGGTGGGTTCGATTTCGAGTTCGAAATAGAAAGAAAACTTTTTGGGGATTAAAAATAAATAAATAAATAATATATACATCTCTCAGCCCCTTTCTTTATTTCCTAACCTAAATCAAAATTCTCAAAACCCACTCAGGCCCCTCGACCTCGCCGCCCAAGCCTCCGCCGAACCCCGCCCCACCACGCGCCACCTCCCCAGGCCGCGCCGCCTCTTCCCGATCCCCTATCCCCTCTCTCTCCTCCCCATAACCATCCGTTCGAAGACCCAGACCCCAAATCGAACGACGCGAGACCCACTTCCCCCCCCTTCCTCCGACAAACAATGTAAGTTTTTCTGAATTTATATACCTTTAAAATCTGATTTTTATTGTATATAAACTCTGATTTTTGTTTATATAAGTTAGTTGATTTTAAAGGTAAGAAAAATCCGTTTCAGTTTTAAAAATATGATTTTTATATTTTTAAAGTATTAAAAATATAATCTTTACTATATAGAAGTGGCAAAAATATGATTTTTGTTTATATAGAGAATATTATCTTTATATAGTTAGCAAAATAAAAATCTGATTTTTATTTTATATACGTTGAAATAAAGTGATGATTTTTATAATGAGGAAATCTATATTATTGAAAAGGCGAAATCTTTTTATATAGTAGCGGAAATTAAAAATATGATTTTTATATATTGAATAGAAAAGAAAAAATTCGATTTTTATATATGGAATAGAGAAATAAAAATGTGATTTTTATATATATAGTGACTACGGGCAACGAAGATGACGAAGAGGCGATAACGATGAAGATTTCTATCAATGAAGTGCTGTGGAGCTAGGATAGCTATCGGTGAGAACTTCTCACCTTTCAATTTAATTTTTCTAGTTATATTTATATACTAGGATGCAGACGGTGCTTAGTAGCACCCGACACAACCGTCCACAGACCATGGACTTGTTTGTTTGGTTGCATAAAATTAGTTAGATTATTTGATTGAAATTGAATTGTTTGGTGAAATGAATGGATTTGATTGATGTGTGAATGGCGTGGGCCTTCACTAGACCGGGGATAAGGCTAGGCCTCGTCCCGTTTCTAGTATCGTGCCGTTATGCCGCCGAAATTTTCTAAAATAAGTTAGAAAAATAAAAATATCATTTTATTTAAAGAATGAACTGAATAGAAATTCACATATTGGAATAAAATGTTTTTGTCGTTAAAAATATAATTTTTAACGTGAAGTGAATAAAATAAAATATTCATTTGCAAACCAAACGGTTTGTTTATGTACATCTATTTGAAGGACATTGATTGGGTCGATAAATTTCACACATCGCCCAACTGCACAAATAAAATATGTGTTTGATTGTTTGAAACCCCACACGGGTGTTAGGATGAAATTTGAAGTTCACTCATCCTGATTGATTAAATATGTCGATCGATTGATTGACAGGCTGTTATAAGCGTTAGATATCTATATTTGATGCTTATACAGTGTAGTGCACTTTGGTTGATGGTTGATTATTTTTCAATGCTATCATATACATGTGTTGTATGAAAATCCATATAATTAACTTTATATGGTAATTGATTGGGCCTCATTCCAATTTGAAAAATAAAGAATATTATAAAATAAAAGTTCATGTGTTGATAGTACTCATCCATTGAGATTGGTCATGTGTTGAACGAAATATTTTAGTAATAAAATTTACACCTTTATCGATATAAAATAAAAGTTCATGTGTTGACAGTACTCATCCATTGAGATTGGTCATGTGTTGAACGAAATATTTTAGTAATAAAATTTACACCTTTATCGATATAAAATAAAAGTTCATGTGTTGACAGTACTCATCCATTGAGATTGGTCATGTGTTGAACGAAATATTTTAGTAATAAAATTTACACCTTTATCGATATAAAATAAAGGTTCATGTGTTGACAGTACTCATCCATTGAGATTGGTCATGTGTTGAACGAAATATTTTAGCAATGAAATTTACATCTTTATCAATATAAAATAAAGGTTCATGTGTTGACAGTACTCATCCGTTGAGATTGGTCATGTGTTGAACGAAATATTTTGATAATAACAACTATTTGAAAAAGAAATATTTAAAATAGAATATTTGAAAATAGAAATATATGAAGCCGTGTTGATTAGATTTACGCCATTTTGACGTGAACGATTTCGAAATAAATGGAATTGAAAACGATTTCGAAATGAAATGAATTGAAAACGATTTCGAAATGAAATGAATTGAAAACGATTTCGAAATGAAATGAATTGAAAACGATTTCGAAATGAAATGAATTGAAAACGATTTCGAAATGAAATGAATTGAAAATGATTTCGAAATAAATGGAATTGAAAACGATTTCGAAATAAATGGAATTGAAAACGATTTCGAAATAAATGGAATTGAAAACGATTTCGAAATGAAATGAATTGAAAACGATTTCGAAATGAAATGAATTGAAAACGATTTCGAAATGAAATGAATTGAAAACGATTTCGAAATGAAATGAATTGAAAACGATTTCGAAATAAATGGAATTGAAAACGATTTCGAAATAAATGGAATTGAAAACGATTTCGAAATGAAATGAATTGAAAACGATTTCGAAATGAAATGAATTGAAAACGATTTCAAATTGAATTGAAAGCAAATTGAAATGAATTCAAATTGAATTGAAATTTGAATTGAATAGAAATGAATTTTAAAACGAATTTATAAAGAAGAATTCAATTTTGATTTGAATTGAAATGGAAGTTGAAATTGCTTTTGAAACGAATTTTAAAACTATTTATATAATTCGTTTTAAATAGAAATCGACGAAGTATATATTATATATATTATATATATAATATAATGGCCTGAATAGAACGCGCCGCGCAGCGGCAGTTCGTGAATTTCGACCATTTATTTCAAACGGACATTACGGGAGATCCGACCGTCGGATTCTCCTAAAACCGGAACCGTTGGGTTCGTATCGAAAAGAGCTTTCTAACGAATGTTAGAAAATTGAAATCTAACGGTTGGATTTGGAGTTACGTCCAAATCAAATTTGAAAAAGGTCGCTGTAAGTGCAGTTCGATGGCCATTGATGGAAATCGACTGTACGGGCCTTGATAAAATTATTAAAAATAGTAATAATTTATGTAAAATCATAAGAAATGATTTGTGAAGATTTGGGATGAAAAACTCCATATTTGAAAAGATAAAAATAGATTTTTATCGAAATGAACTAGTTTTGAACTAGAAATATAATTCTATTTATTTTTAAATAAATAAATTGAGTTTCGAAAAGGGTTTTAAAAATAACCAGAATTTCCAATGATTGCATTGGAGTGGATTTGAATCGAAATTTTCTTCGGAATATTTCGATGTTGGAATTCGTGATTATACAGATGTTGTTATGGAAATTTGAAAGATATATATTTATTTCGTTATTTCCAATACGACATTTGTTAATCGTAGAATTTGATATCGAATATAAGCCGATATATTTTCTATTCAGAGCCTTATATTGGATATCAAATGTGATTTGGGTTTGTCGTGAATGGTGTCTTCACTAACACTGTTCTTGAACCCAGTTGAGAAAAGATTAAATCTTTTTATTTAGATTTAATGAAGTGTACCAATTAAATTATATTTAATTGGAATTGAATTGGTATTGATTTTTGGGTTTATCGTGAACGGTGTTTTAAATAACACTTGTTCTTTAACCCGATAATTAATGGAATGTGATTTTGGGTTTATCGTGAACCGTGTTTTAAATGACACTGATTCTTTAACCCAGTCAAAGATTAAAACTAAGTGGAGTTTTAATGAATCTTTAATTAGATTGAAATAATCGAAATGGAGTATCACCAGTTTTACTCCAGGCGATAGTTAAATCTTTAATTAGATTTGAACGTGAAATGGTAATTGAATTTACCGATAACACTGTGGTGTTAGATATGAAGTATTACCAGTTTTACTTCATGGGATTAATAGGTTGGGATTGGGAAATTAAAACAAATGACTACTTCGGTAAGTTTCGTTAATCCCGACTAGTTGAATCGAAATTCAAAAGAAGATTAGAGAATAAATTCCAGGAATTTATCATGGATAAAATTAATGGGAACCTTTCCCTATGAATGTGAAATTTAGAAACTAACTGTCGGTTAGCCAAGCAGAATGATTTTCTGGATATTGATCTGATGTTGGTTTCGGCCTTCGGGGTTAATATTTGGGGAATTATTCTCTTGATTAATTTACGGTTAGTGACTGATGAATTGGAATGAGGCGTATGTTGTGTTTGTGTAACACTTATTTAAAATATACGTGAGTTATTCGGAAAGACCGGGTTTATCCCATTCTGAATAACTGATACGACGATAAGTCGAAGATGAAGACGATGGTCGAAGACCGGAGGTCTTCACGTCGTTTGGGTAATTACTGATGATCTTGATTGGGCTGTACACCCAAGAAGATGGAAACAGTTAGTGATCGTCCAGACGTACTTGGAGATCGATGGATATGCGGGGTACTAGGTGCCTCCGGTTTCGTTCAGACCCAGAACGGACTTGTAAATGGACTGTGTGTCTGACATTGGATTTTAGTCCGTGTGATTGATCTCTATTGAATATATATCTGTTTGGCGGCGGAGAATTTATTCTCTTGCTTAACGCCCTTCTCTGAGACGTACGAGCTCAGGGGTTATATATTGATGGATATCAAACGCATGGAGTGAATTGCCTGTGTGGCATGCCTAAGTGGAAATTGATCGAGACTTCTGTTGAAAAGCAAAGTCTTGTGGTTGATGATCAAAGCACGGCCTTTGTGGCGTAGCTTTGTGTAACGTTTACCTCGCGTGTTTCACACCCGGTATGAACCAAAAACGGGAGAGGACCTCAGGGAGGGCATGCGTTTCCTTCTAGCTAAAAAGTGGCATCAGTGGTTTTACACGCCCTGACGAGTTTGACTTATGTGGTTGTTGCTGTTGCGAGGCGCCTCGGATTGATCAGTCGTTCTCGAACCGATGGAGTCATTTAGTTGGCTCACCTACGCCCCATAGGGCGGGGAAACGCATGTTCAGGGTTTAAGTTTAATCCACATCGGTGGACTCGCCCTGACGATCCAAGGGTCACTCGAGCTCTGATCCTAAGACACGGGCTAGAGCGTCTCGAATCGGTTGAGGACTATCTTTTGCCTCGGTTCATAGATGGAAATCCAATTTCCAAATATGTGACATTTGCGGTTTTAATTGTAGAACTAGTATGGCGACATGATATATGGTACCCATGCCGCCTAGGATTGATATTTATGATTTGAAGTTGTTTTATATCACTATGCACTTATAGTAGTATCAAATGATTTGTTTTAAACGTATCAAGCATTCTTTGGCTGTTATAAGGGAAAACCCTATCCTCGGCTGCGTTGCATTGTGTGATGGGACCTGGGTCTTACAACAGCTTCATTTTTCTTTATTTAGCATTGCGTTGTTTGTTTTATGCACTGGTATTCTTGGGAGGAAACCCGTTCCGTGTTATACGGCGTGGTCCCTTGATTTACCTAATGATTTAAAATAAAGATTAATAACTGTTTTAGTTCTCACACCAGTCACATGACTGACCTGGAGTTTATTGTTTTAACCTAAACTCTGGGTGCCCTTATTTTGACACGGGCAACTAGTAGTTTTGGTTTTGCAGATTTATATTCGCAGGATCCTGGTTTACAGCTGGAACGATATCCGGAAAGCTTTGTATCCGTATATCTCATTCTAGTTGTGTATTGTATTATTTTCCGCTGCTATGTAATTTAAATCTCTGGTATTTCTGTGTAATATTCATTTATACTCTGTATATTCTTGTAATGTGATGCATTGTTGTAATAAGCAATGAAATGTTCTTCTATATGCGTTCTGTTGTGGCTTGTTCTCGAACTATCCGACGCTTTCCTTTACGGGGAAGTTACGGGTTTTCACAAATTGAAACCGATTTCGAAATGAAATGAATTGAAAACGATTTCGAAATGAAATGAATTGAAAACGATTTCGAAATGAAATGAATTGAAAACGATTTCGAAATGAAATGAATTGAAAACGATTTCGAAATGAAATGAATTGAAACCGATTTCGAAATGAAATGAATTGTAAACGATTTCGAAATGAAATGAATTGTAAACGTCGAAATGAAATGAATTGTAAACGACTTCGAAATGAAATGAATTGAAAACGATTTCGAAATGAAATGAATTTAAAACGATTTCGAAATGAAATGAATTGAAAATGATTTCGAAATGAAATGAATTGAAAACGATTTCGAAATGAAATGAATTGAAAACGATTTCGAAATGAAATGAATTGAAAACGATTTCGAAATGAAATGAATTGAAACCGATTTCGAAATGAAATGAATTGAAAACGATTTCGAAATGAAATGAATTGAAAACGATTTCGAAATGAAATGAATTGAAACCGATTTCGAAATGAAATGAATTGAAAACGATTTCGAAATGAAATGAATTGAAAACGATTTCGAAATGAAATGAATTGAAAACGATTTCGAAATGAAATGAATTGAAAACGATTTCGAAATGAAATGAATTGAAAACGATTTCGAAATGAATTGAATTGAAAACGATTTCGAAATGAAATGAATTGAAAACGATTTCGAAATGAATTGAATTGAAAACGATTTCGAAATGAAATGAATTGTAAACGATTTCGAAATGAAATGAATTGAAAACGATTTCGAAATGAAATGAATTGAAAACGATTTCGAAATGAAATGAATTGAAAACGATTTTGAAATGAATTGAATTGAAAACGATTTCGAAATGAATTGAAAACGAATTCAAATTGAATTGAAAGCAAATTGAAATGAATTCAAATTGAATTGAAATTTGAATTGAATAGAAATGAATTTTAAAACGAATTTATAAAGAAGAATTCAATTTTGATTTGAATTGAAATGGAAGTTGAAATTGCTTTTGAAACGAATTTTAAAACTATTTATATAATTCGTTTTAAATAGAAATCGACGAAGTATATATTATATATATTATATATATATAATATAATGGCCTGAATAGAACGCGCCGCGCAGCGGCAGTTCGTGAATTTCGACCATTTATTTCAAACGGACATTACGGGAGATCCGACCGTCGGATTCTCCTAAAACCGGAACCGTTGGGTTCGTATCGAAAAGAGCTTTCTAACGAATGTTAGAAAATTGAAATCTAACGGTTGGATTTGGAGTTACGTCCAAATCAAATTTGAAAAAGGTCGCTGTAAGTGCAGTTCGATGGCCATTGATGGAAATCGACTGTACGGGCCTTGATAAAATTATTAAAAATAGTAATAATTTATGTAAAATCATAAGAAATGATTTGTGAAGATTTGGGATGAAAAACTCCATATTTGAAAAGATAAAAATAGATTTTTATCGAAATGAACTAGTTTTGAACTAGAAATATAATTCTATTTATTTTTAAATAAATAAATTGAGTTTCGAAAAGGGTTTTAAAAATAACCAGAATTTCCAATGATTGCATTGGAGTGGATTTGAATCGAAATTTTCTTCGGAATATTTCGATGTTGGAATTCGTGATTATACAGATGTTGTTATGGAAATTTGAAAGATATATTTATATCGTTATTTCCAATACGACATTTGTTAATCGTAGAATTTGATATTGAATATAAGCCGATATATTTTCTATTCAGAGCCTTATATTGAATATCAATTGTGATTTGGGTTTGTCGTGAATGGTGTCTTCACTAACGCTGTTCTTGAACCCAGTTGAGAAAAGATTAAATCTTTTTATTTAGATTTAATGAAGTGTACCAATTAAATGATATTTAATTGGAATTGAATTGGTATTGATTTTTGGGTTTATCGTGAACAGTGTTTTAAATAACACTTGTTCTTTAACCCGATAATTAATGGAATGTGATTTTGGGTTTATCGTGAACCGTGTTTTAAATGACACTGATTCTTTAACCCAGTCGAAGATTAAAACTAAGTGGAGTTTTAATGAATCTTAAATTAGATTGAAATGATCGAAAATGGAGTATCACCAGTTTTGCTCCAGGCGATAGTTAAATCTTTAATTAGATTTGAACGTGAAATGGTAATTGAATTTACCGATAACACTGTGGTGTTAGATATGAAGTACTACCAGTTTTACTTCATGAGATGAATAGGTTGGGATTGGGAAATTAAAACCAATGATTACTTCGGTAAGGTTCGCTAATCCCGACTAGTTTGAATTGATATTCAAAAATAGAATAAAGAATAAATTCAAGGAATTTATCTTGGATAAAATTAATGGGAACCTTTCCTTGTGAATGTGAAATTTAGAAACTAACTGTCGGTTAGCCAAGCAGAATGGTTTTCTGGATATTGATCTGATGTTGGTTTCAGCCTTCGGGGTTAATATTTGGGGAATTATTCTCTTGATTAATTTACGGTTAGTGACTGATGAATTGGAATGAGGCGTATGTTGTGTTTGTGTAACACTTATTTAAATATACTTGAGTTATTCGGAAAGACCGGGTTTATCCCATTCTGAATAACTGATACGACGATAAGTCGAAGATGAAGACGATGGTCGAAGACCGGAGGTCTTCACGTCGTTTGGGTAATTACTGATGATCTTGATTGGGCTGTACACCTAAGAAGATGGAAACAGTTAGTGATCGTCCAGACGTACTTGGAGATCGATGGATATGCGGGGTACTAGGTGCCTCCGGTTTCGTTCAGCCCCAGAACGGACTTATAAATGGACTGTGTGTCTGACATTGGATTTTAGTCCGTGTGATTGATCTCTATTAAATATATATCTGTTTGGCGGCGGAGAATTTATTCTCTTGCTTAACGCCCTTCTCTGAGACGTACGAGCTCAGGGGTTATATATTGATGGATATCAAACGCATGGAGTGAATTGCCTGTGTGGCATGCCTAAGCGGCAGTTGATCGAGGCTTCTGTTGAAAAGCAAAGTCTTGTGGTGATGATCAAAGCACGGCCTTTGTGGCGTAGCTTTGTGTAATGTTTACTTCGCGATTTTCACACCCGGTATGAACCAAAAACGGGAGACGGACCTCAGGGAGGGCCTGCGTTTCCTCCTAGCTAGAAGTGGCGTCAGTGGTTTTACACGCCCTGACGAGTTTGACTTATGTGGTTGTTGCTGTTGCGAGGCGCCTCGGTTTGATCGGACGATCCGGGTCCGATGGAGTCATTCGTTGGCTCATTTACGCCCCAAAGGGCGGGGAAACGCAGTGTTCAGGCACTTTAATCCACATCGGTGGACCGGCCCTGACGATCCAAGGGTCACTCGAGCTCTGATCCTGAGACTCGGGCTAGGCAGTCTCGAATCGGTTGGGGACTATCTTTTGCCTCGGTTCATAGACGGAAATCCAATTTCCAAATACGTGACATTTGCGGTTTTAATTGTAGAACTAGTATGGCGACATGATATATGGTACCCATGCCGCCTATGATTGATACTTATGATTTGAAGTTGTTTTATACAGTATGCACTTATAATAGTATCAAACGATTTGTTTTAAACGTATCAAGCATTCTTTGGCTGTTATAAGGGAAAACCCTATCCTCGGCTGCGTTGCATTGTGTGATGGGACCTGGGTCTTATAACAGCTTCATTTTTCTTTATTTAGCATTGCGCTGTTTGTTTTATGCACTGGTATTCTTGGGAGGAAACCCGTTCCGTGTTATACGGCGTGGTCCCTTGATTTACCTAACTTTAAAAATAAAGATTAACTGTTTTAGTTCTCACACCAGTCACATGACTGACCTGGAGTTTATTGTTTTAACCTAAACTCTGGGTGCCCCTATTTTGACGCGGGCAGCTAGTAGTTTTGGTTTTGCAGATTTATATTCACAGAATCCTGGTTTACAGCTGGAACGATATCCGGAAAGCTTTGTATCCGTATATCTCCTTCTAGTTGTGTTTTGTATTATTTTCCGCTGCTATGTATTTAAATGTAATTTAAATCTCTGATATTTCTGTGTGATATTCATTTATCTCTGTATATTCTTGTAATCTGATGCATTGTTGTATTATACAATGAAATGTTCTTTTATATGCGTTCTGTTGTGGCTTGTTCTCGAACTATCCGACACTTTCCTTTACGGGGAAGTTACGGGTTTTCACAGTTGGTATCAGAGCTTTGGTTTACAGAGCTCGAGAACAAGACACATTAGAACCATACGAAAGAATTCATCAGATATTGGATTAGTAATATCCAACGAGAATGACTCGTTAGAGATAGGATCAGTAGTATCCTAGAACGAGTGTGAAGAGTATATTTTTCAAATGAAAACAATTTTTGTTTTGAAAATTTAAATCAATTATTCGTATCTGATTATCTATTTATATTGATGTGGACAATCCAGTATATATAGATTTTGCGTATACGTCTGATCCGCGTGTATTCAAAGTTTTAATATATTAGATTGATATAGATTCACACTCTAGTCGCCCGTAGATGATTCTGATGATTGTAGCTACATCATCAGAATTAGAGTTCGTGTGTCGAAGGTGTGATATTTATATATTTCCTATTGACTGGTGTGAGAACCAAAATTAGATAGGGCTTATTGTTGTGATTTGGCATTAAAAATCTGATTTTTGACTATATATCAAAGTTATGAATTTGAAACTCTAATTCACTAATTGATTGATGTTTGTGTAGTTTGTTTATTTGTTTGATAATTTTGAACCATTATGCCTAATAGCACCAAATATTGAATCATATTGAGAATTGGTCGCATTTGCTTGCGTACATATACTTTCATTGAATAGGTTATAGCAAGGAGGCTAGAGCAGAGAATAAAATTTGTTTGCCCGACAAATAGGTACATGTTTATTACATAATTTACTGTTTTGCTTGGGTGATGATGATTTTATGAGCCTATTGGCTAGCCGCTTGGCTTTTTCTTTTTTCTTTTTGAGATCTGAAGGACCGGGGAAGCTATTTGAAATTCCCCGATGCTCCCGGTGCAGGGGAGGTTATGGCGAAAATTTTCGAAAATTTAGGGTGTTAGCCAAATTTTTGAAATTTTGAAAATTCTCAGAAACTAAAGAGTTGGAGAATGGAAGCCAGATCGAGCGTAGAGTTGATTAATCAAACCACTTTCGACTTTGTTCCTTTTCGGGGACGAAAAGTTTTAAGTGGGGGAGATTGTAACAACCCAGAAATCTGGGCCAGTTTTAAATTTTTATTTTGGCAATTTTAGCGAATTTTGATTATTTAAAATGAATTATTTTAAATAATATCGACGAGAAATTTATTTTGAATATAATTCGAACGTATATATTATACGCGTCGTCGTTAGAATATAAATATTTATATATAATTATAAATAGAATTGAAAATGGCGCGGTAGTTCGATAATTCGATTTCAAACTTCAATTGAATGTACCGGGTGTAAACGATTTCGAAATGAAATGAATTGAAACCGATTTCGAAATGAAATGAATTGAAAACGATTTCGAAATGAAATGAATTGAAAACGATTTCGAAATGAAATGAATTGAAAACGATTTCGAAATGAAATGAATTGAAAACGATTTCGAAATGAAATGAATTGTAAACGATTTCGAAATGAAATGAATTGTAAACGATTTCGAAATGAAATGAATTGTAAACGATTTCGAAATGAAATGAATTGAAAACGATTTCGAAATGAAATGAATTGAAAACGATTTCGAAATGAAATGAATTGAAAACGATTTCGAAATGAAATGAATTGTAAACGATTTCGAAATGAAATGAATTGTAAACGATTTCGAAATGAAATGAATTGAAAACGATTTCGAAACGAAATGAATTGAAAACGATTTCGAAACGAAATGAATTGAAAACGATTTCGAAACGAAATGAATTGAAAACGATTTCGAAATGAAATGAATTGAAAACGATTTCGAAATGAAATGAATTGAAACCGATTTCGAAATGAAATGAATTGAAACCGATTTCGAAATGAAATGAATTGAAAACGATTTCGAAATGAAATGAATTGAAAACGATTTCGAAATGAAATGAATTGAAACCGATTTCGAAATGAAATGAATTGAAAACGATTTCGAAATGAAATGAATTGAAAACGATTTCGAAATGAAATGAATTGAAAACGATTTCGAAATGAAATGAATTGAAAACGATTTCGAAATGAAATGAATTGAAAACGATTTCGAAATGAAATGAATTGAAAACGATTTCGAAATGAATTGAATTGAAAACGATTTCGAAATGAATTGAATTGAAAACGATTTCGAAATGAAATGAATTGTAAACGATTTCGAAATGAAATGAATTGAAAACGATTTCGAAATGAAATGAATTGAAAACGATTTCGAAATGAATTGAATTGAAAACGATTTCGAAATGAATTGAATTGAAAACGATTTCAAAATGAATTGAAAACGAATTCAAATTGAATTGAAAGCGAATTGAAATGAATTCAAATTGAATTGAAATTTGAATTGAATAGAAATGAATTTTAAAACGAATTTAAAAAGAAGAATTCAATTTTGATTGGAATTGAAATGGAAGTTGAAATTGCTTTGGAAACGAATTTTAAAACTATTTATATAATTCGTTTTAAATAGAAATCGACGAAGTATATATTATATATATTATATATATATATATAATATAATGGCCTGAATAGAACGCGCCGCGCTGTGGCAGTTCGTGAATTTCGACCATTTATTTCAAACGGACATTACGGGAGATCCGACCGTCGGATTCTCCTAAAACCGGAACCGTTGGGTTCGTATCGAAAAGAGCTTTCTAACGAATGTTAGAAATTTGAAATCTAACGGTTGGATTTGGAGTTACGTCCAAATCAAATTTGAAAAAGGTCGCTGTAAGTGCAGTTCGATGGCCATTGATGGAAATCGACTGTACGGGCCTTGATAAAATTATTAAAAATAGTAATAATTTGTGTAAAATCATAAGAAATGATTTGTGAAGATTTGGGATGAAAAACTCCATATTTGAAAAGATAAAAATAGATTTTTATCGAAATGAACTAGTTTTGAACTAGAAATATAATTCTATTTATTTTTAAATAAATAAATTGAGTTTGAAAAGGGTTTTAAAAATAACCAGAATTTCCAATGATTGCATTGGAGTGGATTTGAATCGAAATTGTCTTCGGAATATTTCGATGTTGGAATTCGTGATTATACAGATGTTGTTATGGAAATTTGAAAGATATATTTATATCGTTATTTCCAATACGACATTTGTTAATCGTAGAATTTGATATTGAATATAAGCCGATATATTTTCTATTCAGAGCCTTATATGGAATATCAAATGTGATTTGGGTTTGTCGTGAATGGTGTCTTCACTAACACTGTTCTTGAACCCAGTTGAGAAAAGATTAAATCTTTTTATTTAGATTTAATGAAGTGTACCAATTAAATGATATTTAATTGGAATTGAATTGGTATTGATTTTTGGGTTTATCGTGAACAGTGTTTTAAATAACACTTGTTCTTTAACCCGATAATTAATGGAATGTGATTTTGGGTTTATCGTGAACCGTGTTTTAAATGACACTGATTCTTTAACCCAGTCGAAGATTAAAACTAAGTGGAGTTTTAATGAATCTTAAATTAGATTGAAATGATCGAAAATGGAGTATCACCAGTTTTGCTCCAGGCGATAGTTAAATCTTTAATTAGATTTGAACGTGAAATGGTAATTGAATTTACCGATAACACTGTGGTGTTAGATATGAAGTACTACCAGTTTTACTTCATGAGATGAATAGGTTGGGATTGGGAAATTAAAACCAATGATTACTTCGGTAAGGTTCGCTAATCCCGACTAGTTTGAATTGAGATTCAAAAATAGAATAAAGAATAAATTCAAGGAATTTATCTTGGATAAAATTAATGGGAACCTTTCCCTATGAATGTGAAATTTAGAAACTAACTGTCGGTTAGCCAAGCAGAATGGTTTTCTGGATATTGATCTGATGTTGGTTTCAGCCTTCGGGGTTAATATTTGGGGAATTATTCTCTTGATTAATTTACGGTTAGTGACTGATGAATTGGAATGAGGCGTATGTTGTGTTTGTGTAACACTTATTTAAATATACGTGAGTTATTCGGAAAGACCGGGTTTATCCCATTCTGAATAACTGATACGACGATAAGTCGAAGATGAAGACGATGGTCGAAGACCGGAGGTCTTCACGTCGTTTGGGTAATTACTGATGATCTTGATTGGGCTGTACACCTAAGAAGATGGAAATAGTTAGTGATCGTCCAGACGTACTTGGAGATCGATGGATATGCGGGGTACTAGGTGCCTCCGGTTTCGTTCAGCCCCAAAACGGACTTATAAATGGACTGTGTGTCTGACATTGGATTTTAGTCCGTGTGATTGATCTCTATTAAATATATATCTGTTTGGCGGCGGAGAATTTATTCTCTTGCTTAACGCCCTTCTCTGAGACGTACGAGCTCAGGGGTTATATATTGATGGATATCAAACGCATGGAGTGAATTGCCTGTGTGGCATGCCTAAGCGGCAGTTGATCGAGGCTTCTGTTGAAAAGCTAAGTCTTGTGGTGATGATCAAAGCACGGCCTTTGTGGCGTAGCTTTGTGTAACGTTTACTTCGCGAGTTTCACACCCGGTATGAACCAAAAACGGGAGACGGACCTCAGGGAGGGCCTGCGTTTCCTCCTAGCTAGAAGTGGCGTCAGTGGTTTTACACGCCCTGACGAGTTTGACTTATGTGATTGTTGCTGTTGCAAGGCGCCTCGGTTTGATCGGACGATCCGGGTCCGATGGAGTCATTCGTTGGCTCATTTACGCCCCAAAGGGCGGGGAAACGCAGTGTTCAGGCATTTTAATCCACATCGGTGGACCGGCCCTGACTATCCAAGGGTCACTCGAGCTCTGATCCTGAGACTCGGGCTAGGCAGTCTCGAATCGGTTGGGGACTATCTTTTGCCTCGGTTCATAGACGGAAATCCAATTTCCAAATACGTGACATTTGCGGTTTTAATTGTAGAACTAGTATGGCGACATGATATATGGTACCCATGCCGCCTATGATTGATACTTATGATTTGAAGTTGTTTTATACAGTATGCACTTATAATAGTATCAAACGATTTGTTTTAAACGTATCAAGCATTCTTTGGCTGTTATAAGGGAAAACCCTATCCTCGGCTGCGTTGCATTGTGTGATGGGACCTGGGTCTTATAACAGCTTCATTTTTCTTTATTTAGCATTGCGCTGTTTGTTTTATGCACTGGTATTCTTGGGAGGAAACCCGTTCCGTGTTATACGGCGTGGTCCCTTGATTTACCTAACTTTAAAAATAAAGATTAACTGTTTTAGTTCTCACACCAGTCACATGACTGACCTGGAGTTTATTGTTTTAACCTAAACTCTGGGTGCCCCTATTTTGACGCGGGCAGCTAGTAGTTTTGGTTTTGCAGATTTATATTCACAGGATCCTGGTTTACAGCTGGAACGATATCCGGAAAGCTTTGTATCCGTATATCTCCTTCTAGTTGTGTATTGTATTATTTTCCGCTGCTATGTATTTAAATGTAATTTAAATCTCTGATATTTCTGTGTGATATTCATTTATCTCTGTATATTCTTGTAATCTGATGCATTGTTGTAATATACAATGAAATGTTCTTTTATATGCGTTCTGTTGTGGCTTGTTCTCGAACTATCCGACACTTTCCTTTACGGGGAAGTTACGGGTTTTCACAGTTGGTATCAGAGCTTTGGTTTACAGAGCTCGAGAACAAGACACATTAGAACCATACGAAAGAATTCATCAAATATTGGATTAGTAATATCCAACGAGAATGACTCGTTAGAGATAGGATCAGTACTATCCTAGAACGAGTGTGAAGAGTATATTTTTCAAATGAAAACAATTTTTGTTTTGAAAATTTAAATCAATTATTCGTATCTGATTATCTATTTATATTGATGTGGACAATCCAGTATATATAGATTTTGCGTATACGTCTGATCCGCGTGTATTCAAAGTTTTAATATATTAGATTGATATAGATTCACACTCTAGTCGCCCGTAGATGATTCTGATGATTGTAGCTACATCATCAGAATTAGAGTTCGTGTGTCGAAGGTGTGATATTTATATATTTCCTATTGACTGGTGTGAGAACCAAAATTAGATAGGGCTTATTGTTGTGATTTGGCATTAAAAATCTGATTTTTGACTATATATCAAAGTTATGAATTTGAAACTCTAATTCACTAATTGATTGATGTTTGTGTAGTTTGTTTATTTGTTTGATAATTTTGAACCATTATGCCTAATAGCACCAAATATTGAATCATATTGAGAATTGGTCGCATTTGCTTGCGTACATATACTTTCATTGAATAGGTTATAGCAAGGAGGCTAGAGCAGAGAATAAAATTTGTTTGCCCGACAAATAGGTACATGTTTATTACATAATTTACTGTTTTGCTTGGGTGATGATGATTTTATGAGCCTATTGGCTAGCCGCTTGGCTTTTTCTTTTTTCTTTTTGAGATCTGAAGGACCGGGGAAGCTATTTGAAATTCCCCGATGCTCCCGGTGCAGGGGAGGTTATGGCGAAATTTTTCGAAAATTTAGGGTGTTAGCCAAATTTTTGAAATTTTGAAAATTCTCAGAAACTAAAGAGTTGGAGAATGGAAGCCAGATCGAGCGTAGAGTTGATTAATCAAACCACTTTCGACTTTGTTCCTTTTCGGGGACGAAAAGTTTTAAGTGGGGGAGATTGTAACAACCCAGAAATCTGGGCCAGTTTTAAATTTTTATTTTGGCAATTTTAGCGAATTTTGATTATTTAAAATGAATTATTTTAAATAATATCGACGAGAAATTTATTTTGAATATAATTCGAACGTATATATTATACGCGTCGTCGTTAGAATATAAATATTTATATATAATTATAAATAGTATTGAAAATGGCGCGGTAGTTCGATAATTCGATTTCAAACTTCAATTGAATGTACCGGGTGTAAACGATTTCGAAATGAAATGAATTGAAACCGATTTCGAAATGAAATGAATTGAAAACGATTTCGAAATGAAATGAATTGAAAACGATTTCGAAATGAAATGAATTGAAAACGATTTCGAAATGAAATGAATTGTAAACGATTTCGAAATGAAATGAATTGTAAACGATTTCGAAATGAAATGAATTGAAAACGATTTCGAAATGAAATGAATTGAAAACGATTTCGAAATGAAATGAATTGAAAACGATTTCGAAATGAAATGAATTGAAAACGATTTCGAAATGAAATGAATTGAAAACGATTTCGAAATGAAATGAATTGTAAACGATTTCGAAATGAAATGAATTGAAAACGATTTCGAAACGAAATGAATTGAAAACGATTTCGAAATGAAATGAATTGAAAACGATTTCGAAATGAAATGAATTGAAACCGATTTCGAAATGAAATGAATTGAAAACGATTTCGAAATGAAATGAATTGAAACCGATTTCGAAATGAAATGAATTGAAAACGATTTCGAAATGAAATGAATTGAAAACGATTTCGAAATGAAATGAATTGAAAACGATTTCGAAATGAAATGAATTGAAACCGATTTCGAAATGAAATGAATTGAAAACGATTTCGAAATGAAATGAATTGAAAACGATTTCGAAATGAAATGAATTGAAAACGATTTCGAAATGAAATGAATTGAAAACGATTTCGAAATGAAATGAATTGAAAACGATTTCGAAATGAAATGAATTGAAAACGATTTCGAAATGAAATGAATTGAAAACGATTTTGAAATGAAATGAATTGTAAACGATTTCGAAATGAAATGAATTGAAAACGATTTCGAAATGAAATGAATTGAAAACAATTTCGAAATGAATTGAATTGAAAACGATTTCGAAATGAATTGAAAACGAATTCAAATTGAATTGAAAGAGAATTGAAATGAATTCAAATTGAATTGAAATTTGAATTGAATAGAAATGAATTTTAAAACGAATTTATAAAGAAGAATTCAATTTTGATTTGAATTGAAATGGAAGTTGAAATTGCTTTTGAAACGAATTTAAAAACTATTTATATAATTCGTTTTAAATAGAAATCGACGAAGTATATATTATATATATATATAATATAATGGCCTGAATAGAACGCGCCGCGCTGCGCAGTTCGTGAATTTCGACCATTTATTTCAAACGGACATTACGGGAGATCCGACCGTCGGATTCTCCTAAAACCGGAACCGTTGGGTTCGTATCGAAAAGAGCTTTCTAACGAATGTTAGAAATTTGAAATCTAACGGTTGGATTTGGAGTTACGTCCAAATCAAATTTGAAAAAGGTCGTTGTAAGTGCAGTTCGATGGCCATTGATGGAAATCGACTGTACGGGCCTTGATAAAATTATTAAAAATAGTAATAATTTGTGTAAAATCATAAGAAATGATTTGTGAAGATTTGGGATGAAAAACTCCATATTTGAAAAGATAAAAATAGATTTTTATCGAAATGAACTAGTTTTGAACTAGAAATATAATTCTATTTATTTTTAAATAAATAAATTGAGTTTGAAAAGGGTTTTAAAAATAACCAGAATTTCCAATGATTGCATTGGAGTGGATTTTAATCGAAATTGTCTTCGGAATATTTCGATGTTGGAATTCGTGATTATACAGATGTTGTTATGGAAATTTGAAAGATATATTTATATCGTTTTTTCCAATACGACATTTGTTAATCGTAGAATTTGATATTGAATATAAGCCGATATATTTTCTATTCAGAGCCTTATATTGAATATCAAATGTGATTTGGGTTTGTCGTGAATGGTGTCTTCACTAACACTGTTCTTGAACCCAGTTGAGAAAAGATTAAATCTTTTTATTTATATTTAATGAAGTGTACCAATTAAATGATATTTAATTGGAATTGAATTGGTATTGATTTTTGGGTTTATCGTGAACAGTGTTTTAAATAACACTTGTTCTTTAACCCGATAATTAATGGAATGTGATTTTGGGTTTATCGTGAACCGTGTTTTAAATGACACTGATTCTTTAACCCAGTCGAAGATTAAAACTAAGTGGAGTTTTAATGAATCTTAAATTAGATTGAAATGATCGAAAATGGAGTATCACCAATTTTGCTCCAGGCGATAGTTAAATCTTTAATTAGATTTGAACGTGAAATGGTAATTGAATTTACCGATAACACTGTGGTGTTAGATATGAAGTACTACCAGTTTTACTTCATGGGATGAATAGGTTGGGATTGGGAAATTAAAACCAATGATTACTTCGGTAAGGTTCGCTAATCCCGACTAGTTTGAATTGAGATTCAAAAATAGAATAAAGAATAAATTCAAGGAATTTATCTTGGATAAAATTAATGGGAACCTTTCCCTATGAATGTGAAATTTAGAAACTAACTGTCGGTTAGCCAAGCAGAATGGTTTTCTGGATATTGATCTGATGTTGGTTTCAGCCTTCGGGGATAATATTTGGGGAATTATTCTCTTAATTAATTTACGGTTAGTGACTAATGAATTGGAATGAGGCGTATGTTGTGTTTGTGTAACACTTATTTAAATATACGTGAGTTATTCGGAAAGACCGGGTTTATCCCATTCTGAATAACTGATACGACGATAAGTCGAAGATGAAGACGATGGTCGAAGACCGGAGGTCTTCACGTCGTTTGGGTAATTACTGATGATCTTGATTGGGCTGTACACCCAAGAAGATGGAAACAGTTAGTGATCGTCCAGACGTACTTGGAGATCGATGGATATGCGGGGTACTAGGTGCCTCCAGTTTCGTTCAGCCCCAGAACGGACTTATAAATGGACTGTGTGTCTGACATTGGATTTTAGTCCGTGTGATTGATCTCTATTAAATATATATCTTTTTGGCGGCGGAGAATTTATTCTCTTGCTTAACGCCCTTCTCTGAGACGTACGAGCTCAGGGGTTATATATTGATGGATATCAAACGCATGGAGTGAATTGCCTGTGTGGCATGCCTAAGCGGCAGTTGATCGAGGCTTCTGTTGAAAAGCAAAGTCTTGTGGTGATGATCAATGCACGGCCTTTGTGGCGTAGCTTTGTGTAACGTTTACTTCGCGAGTTTCACACCCAGTATGAACCAAAAACGGGAGACGGACCTCAGGGAGGGCCTGCGTTTCCTCCTAGCTAGAAGTGGCGTAAGTGGTTTTACACGCCCTGACGAGTTTGACTTATGTGGTTGTTGCTGTTGCGAGGCGCCTCGGTTTGATCGGACGATCCGGGTCCGATGGAGTCATTCGTTGGCTCATTTACGCCCCAAAGGGCGGGGAAACGCAGTGTTCAGGCATTTTAATCCACATCGGTGGACCGGCCCTGACGATCCAAGGGTCACTCGAGCTCTGATCCTAAGACTCGGGCTAGGCAGTCTCGAATCGGTTGGGGACTATCTTTTGCCTCGGTTCATAGACGGAAATCCAATTTCCAAATACGTGACATTTGCGGTTTTAATTGTAGAACTAGTATGGCGACATGATATATGGTACCCATGCCGCCTATGATTGATACTTATGATTTGAAGTTGTTTTATACAGTATGCACTTATAATAGTATCAAACGATTTGTTTTAAACGTATCAAGCATTCTTTGGCTGTTATAAGGGAAAACCCTATCCTCGGCTGCGTTGCATTGTGTGATGGGACCTGGGTCTTATAACAGCTTCATTTTTCTTTATTTAGCATTGCGCTGTTTGTTTTATGCACTGGTATTCTTGGGAGGAAACCCGTTCCGTGTTATACGGCGTGGTCCCTTGATTTACCTAACTTTAAAAATAAAGATTAACTGTTTTAGTTCTCACACCAGTCACATGACTGACCTGGAGTTTATTGTTTTAACCTAAACTCTGGGTGCCCCTATTTTGACGCGGGCAGCTAGTAGTTTTGGTTTTGCAGATTTATATTCACAGGATCCTGGTTTACAGCTGGAACGATATCCGGAAAGCTTTGTATCCGTATATCTCCTTCTAGTTGTGTATTGTATTATTTTCCGCTGCTATGTATTTAAATGTAATTTAAATCTCTGATATTTCTGTGTGATATTCATTTATCTCTGTATATTCTTGTAATCTGATGCATTGTTGTAATATACAATGAAATGTTCTTTTATATGCGTTCTGTTGTGGCTTGTTCTCGGACTATCCGACACTTTCCTTTACGGGGAAGTTACGGGTTTTCACAGGGGGGTTGATCTGGTTGGGGAGGATAAGTCTTTGGCCCACTTTATTAAATATTTATTATAAAATTCTAAAAAGTGAAATTTCCGGTCGGACTTCGAATCAAACCTAACGACTGTCGTCCCTAGCGTAATACCCTCATTCCGAACACAACGGGATATGTCCTGAAGCCAATTCTATCGTTTCGATCAGTTCTCCTTTAAATTAACTTTTAAATCATTATATTGAATTTTAAACGTACATTTCAATTTACTGGGGTCACATACGGACTCTAAAAATTCCAAAAAAATATTTTCTAACTTCGTATTGACGATACAGTCCTAACAAAACTAATTTCGTCAAATTTTGAGACCGTTTGAAAAATGGCATTTTCTGGTCGATCGAAATTGACAAAACTGTTAGAACACGTTTTACTTCGCCACGCTCACATATTGATTCAGAAAATTACGAATTTTTGAATCTAGCAATAATTCTACATCCAGGATCCAACAAAAATGGTTTCATCGAAAATCGAGGTTGTTTGCAAAATTTCCATTTTTAAGGGCAAGAATTCCATAGCGACTATTCTGAAATTTCAACTAGGCATAACTTTTTATCCCCGCTATGATATTTCAATTTTTCGGATTCGTTGGAAAGATATTTTCATTTAGATTCTAATATTTTTGGTTTCGCTAAAATCCGGTTTATTTTGAATCCTGTACATTCATTTGAACTTTGAAATCGATTTTTCAAACTACCGCGCCATTTTCAATTCCTTTTATAATTAAAAATAAATATTTATTTTCTAACAACGATCCAAATAAATATATACGTTCGTTGTTATTATTTAAAATATTTCATTTTAAATATTCAAAATTCACTAAAATTGCCAAAATAAAAATTTTAAATTGGCTCGGATTTCCGAGTTATTACAATCTCCCCCACTTAAAAATTTTCGTCCCCGAAAAGGAACGAAGCTTAAAGTTGTTCAACTAATCAACTCAACTTTCATTATTTTCATTATGGCCTAAGTTCTTCAACTTTCCAGTTTGTAAGAACTTTTCAATTTTTTAAAAAATTTGGCTAACACCCTAAATTTTCGAAAAATTTCGCCATAACCTCCCTTGCACCGAGAGCTTCGGGATATTTCAAATAGCCTCCCATGGCCCTCACCAATCCAAAAAGAAAAAGGAACAGCCAAGCGGCTAGCCAATCGGCTCATAAAATCATCAAAAACCCTAGAAATACAATAAACATGTACCTATTTGTCGGGCACACAATTTTATTCCTTTTTTCTAGCCTCCTTGCTATGACCTATTCAATGTAAGTACATGTATATGCATGCAAATGTGACTAATTTTCAATACAATTCACTATTTGATACAATTTGGCTAAATGGTCCAAATTTTAATTAATTAACCAATAATCAAACAACACAATCAGTAATCAATTAGTTGATTATCTTTTCAAATTCATAACTTTGATATATATATATATATATATATATATATATATATATATATATACAGAAAATCTTATTCTTGATGCCAAGTCACAGCAATATATTCTAACTATATTTTGGTTCTCACATCAGTCAATTGGAAATATATAGATATCCCACTTTCGAAACACGAACATAAATCCTGATGATGGAGCTCCATCATCAAAATCATCTTCGGGCGACTAGAGTGTGATTCTATATCTATCCAGTATATTAAAACTTCGAATACATGTGGATCAGACGTATATACAAAATCTTTATATACTTGATTGTCCAAATCAATACAACTAAATATGCAAATACGTATAATTAATTTAAAATTTCAAAACAAACTATTTTCATTTTAAAAATATACTCTTCACACTCCTTCTAGGATACTACTGATCCTATCTCTAACGAGTCATTCGCATTGGATATTACTAATCCAATCTCTGATGAATTCTTTTGTTTTGTTCTAACGTGTCTTGTTCTCCGAGCTCTGTAAACCAAAGCTCCGATACCAAATGTAACGATAAGGAATTTCGCTAAATCCGAATCGATCGCTAAAACGACCAAGACCGTTCGAAACCCCTGATTGTTTTGAGAACACGAAAAATCAGAACACAGACAGAAGAACATTTCATTGCTTATTACAAAAATTCCATCAGAATGCAAGAATATTATAGAGTATGAATAAATATTACATAGAAAATATCAGAGATTTAAATTACATTTAAATACATCGCAGCGGAAAAACAATAAAAAGCACAACTGAAAACAGATACATGGATAAGAGCTTTCTGAATGCCGCTTCAGCTGTAAATCAGGATCCTGTGCATATAAGTCTGCAAAACCAAAACTACAAGCTGCCCGTGTCAAAAATAAGGGCACCCAGAGTTTAGGTTAAAACAATAAACTCCAAATCAATCATGTGACTGGTGTGAGAACTAAAACAGTTATTAATCTTTATTTTAAAGTTAGGTAAATCAAGGGACCACGCCGTATCATACGGAACGGGTTTCCTCCAAAGAATACCATTGTATAAAACAACAGTGCAATGCTAAATATAGAACAATGAAGCTATTATAAGACCTAGGTCCCCTCATACAATGCAACATAAGCCGGAGGATAGGGTTTTACCTTATAATAGCCAAAGAATGCTTGATACGCTAAATTTCATCTTTTATTATTACTACAAGTGTATAGTGTCAAAAAAATTTCAGTCATAACTATTAATCATAGACGGCATGGGTGCCATATATTATGTCGCCAATACTAGTCTCTACAATCAAAACTGCAAATGTCACGTATTGGAAGTTGGATTTCCATCTGTGAACCAAGGCAAGGGATCGTCCTTACCGAATTCGAGACGCTCTAGCCCGTGTCTCAGGCGAGCGCGCAGGCAAGCCCCGGATCGTCAGGGTCGGTCCACCGATGTGGATTAAAATGCCTAAACACTACGTTTCCCTACCATATGGGTTGTCAATGAGCCCAGTGACTCCATCGGCTCCACATAGTCACCGATATATCCGAGGCGCCTCGCAACCCAAAAACCACATAAGTCAAACTCGTTAGGGCGTGTCAAACCACGGACGCCACTTCTAGCTAGAAAGAAACGCATGATCTCCTTGATGTCCTCTCCCGTTTTTGGTTCACAACCGGGGTGTGAGGCTCGTGAATCAACGCTACACAAAGTTGTGCCACACAGGCTTTGCTTTGATCATCAACTACAAGACTCTGCTTTTCAACAGAAGCCTTAATCATTTGCATCTTAGCATGCCACACAGGCAGACCACTCCATGCAACCGATATCCATCAACCACACAGAATGATATCTAATGTCTGACACACAGTCCATTTACAAGTCCGTTCTGGGTCTGAACAAAACCGGAGGCACCTTGTACCTTGCATATCCATCGATCTCCAAGTACGTCTGGATGATCACCAACTGATTCCCTCCTCTTGGGTGTACGGCACAATCAAGATCATCAGTAATTATCCAAACGACGTGAAGACCTCCGGTCTTCAACCAACGTCTTCATCCTCGACACATTGTCGAATCAGTTATTCAGAATTGTATAAACCCGGTCTTTTTGAATAACTCGCGTATATAATAAACAAGAGTTACCCAAACACAATATACGCCTCATTCCAATTCAGAATATTCTTTTATTCATATATTTTTATACTTTGGGAAAGGTTCCCATTAATTTTATCAAAGATAAATTCTTTAAATTCATTCTTTAATCTTCTTTTGAATATCAATTAAAATTAGTCGGTATTAGCGAACCACACCGAAGTAATCATTTATTTTATTTCCCAATCCCAACCTATTCATCCCATGGAGTAAAACTAGTCATGCTTCACATCTAACATCACGGTGTTATCGGTAAATTCGATTACCATTTCACGTTCAAATCTAATTAAAGATCTAACTATCGCCTGAAGAAAAACTGGTGATACTCCATTCTCGATCATTTCAATCTAATTAAAGACTCATTAAAACTCCACTTGGTTTTAATCTTCCCAAAAATCAATATTAATGATTGTTAAATTTGGGAAACCATATTCTGTCTTTAACTGGGTTAAAGATACAATGTCATTTAAAACACTTTTCACGATAAACCCAATTCACATTCCATTAATTATCGGGTTAAAGAACTAGTGTTATTTAAAACACCGTTCACGATAAACCCAAAAATCAATTCAAGTTCAATTCCAATTAAATACCATTTAATTAGTATACTTCATTAAATCTAAATAAAAAAAATTTAATCTTTTTCTCAACTGGGTTTAAGAATAATGTTAATGAAGACACCATTCACGACAAACCCAAATCCCATTTGATATTAAATACAAGGCTCGGAATAGAAAATATATCGGCTTATATTCAATATCAAATTCTACGGCCTACAAATATCGTATTGGAAATAACGATATAAATATATCTTTCAAATTTCCATAACAGTATCTGTATAATCACAAAAACCAACATCGAAATATTCCAAAGTCAATTTCGATTCAAATCTATTCCAATTCAATTATTGGAAATTCTGGTTACTTTTAAAACCCCTTTCAAATCCAATTTATTTATTTCAAAAATGAATGGATTATAATTCTAGTTCAAAACTAGTTCATTTCGATAAAAATCTATTTTTATCTTTTCAAATATGGAATTTTCATCCCAATTCTTTCCAAATCATTTCTTATGATTTTACACAAATTATTACAATTTCAAATAATTTTATCAAGGCCCTTACAGTCGATTTCCATCAACGGCCATCGAACTGCATTTACATCGACCTTTTCCAAATTTGGTTTGGACATAATTCCAAATCCAACCATTAGATTTCAAATCTCTAATATTCATTAGAAATTTCTTTTCGATACGAACCCAACGGTTTCAGTTTTAGGAGAATCCGACGGTCGGATCTCCCGTAATATCCATTCGAAGTCAATGGTCGAAATTCGCGAACTACCGCAGCGCGGCGCCTTCTATTCAGGCCATTATATATATAATATATTATATATTATTTCATCGATTTCCTTTTAAAATGTATTTTATAAATCGTTTTAAATTCTTTTTCAAAACAATTTCAACTTCATATTCAATTTCTAATCAAAATTGAATATTCCATATCGTTAATCTATAAATGATAATATTTTCAAAAAGTTATATTTTGAAATCACTTCCTTTTCGATATTCATTATAAAAATGAATAAAATCGATATAAATATCGTTTACGTCAAAATGGCGCATATTTAATCAACACGGCTTTATATATTTCAATAACTTCGTTATTATATTCAACAAATGAATATTTTCTTCAACACACGAATTTTATTTTATTCAACACATGCATATATATTTTATTCAACACATGAATTTTCTTCTATTCAACATATGAATATATATTTTATTCAACACATGAATTTTCTTCTATTCAACACATGAATATATATTTTATTTTCTAAATTGGAATGAGACCCACTCAATTACCATATAATGTTAATTATATGGATTCCTTACAACACATGTATATAATAGCAACGATAAATAATCAACCATCATCCAGAGTGCACCACACAATTGCATAAGCATTAAATATAAATAATTAATGCTTACACAGTCTGTCGACCAATCGATCGACATACAGCTAAATAATTGGGATTAGTGTACGCCAAATATCATCCCAACACCCGTGTGGGGCTTCAAATCAACAAACATAGATTTTTATTTGTGCAGTTGGGGGATGTGTAAAATTTATCGTCCCAATCAATATCAGTCAAATGGGTGTGCATAAACAAATCATCCGATTTGTTTATAAATATTTATTTTATATACATATTAAAAATTATATTGTTAACTATGAAATATTTATAATGTTAAAATATTTTATTTCATTCCACTTCACACAATCAAATTTCACAACACAGCAATCAAACAAACAAGTCATCCATGGTCTGTGGACAACAGGTGTCGGGTGCTGCTAAGCACCGTCTGCATCCTAGTATATATTTCAAACTAGAAATTAAAATAAAGGTGAGGAGTTCTCACCGAGAGCTAAACCAAACGCCACGACTCTTCATATGTAGAAAATCTTCGCTGTTCTCGCCTTTTGCCACTTTCGTTGCCCGTATTCACTACATAAATAAAAGTAACATATTTTTACTTTGCCTTCAAGATGTTAAAAATAGCATCTTTAACACGATGTTTTCATTATAAAGATTTATTTTTATTCTGAACCTTCTCTATAAAATTCACATTTTTATTTCTACTTCATATTTTTTTGATGCTTCTTTCTATATAAAAATTATATTTTTATATTCCTACTTCTTATATAAAGATCGAATTTTTATTTCGACGCCACAAAAATCACATTTTTATCTCAACATATATATAATAAAAATCAGATTTTTATTTCGCTACATATATAAAGATTACATTTTTATATTCTCTATTGTATAAAAATTCTGTTTTCAATCCGTTACTCATATAAAAATCATATTTTTATTATCTCTACAATATAAAAATCGTATTTTTATTATCTCTACAATATAAAAAATCGTATTTTTATTGTCTCTACAATATATTCAAAAATATTATACTTTCCCATTCAAAAATATTAACTTTAACTAATTATGAATCTACGGTTTAACCAATTAGAAGTTTATGATTTAACTAACTAAAATTCTAAAAAAAACTCACTTTTACTCAAAGAGGGAGGTCGGAGGAGATGCTCGCAGGCGGGTGGTGCTGGAGATGCTCGTCGGCGTCGGAGGTGGGCCCTGTGAGGGAGGCGGCAATGCAGAGAAGCGCAAGTGGTGGGATGGATTCGGGTGCGGTCTTCGGTGGTGATCGCGATCGATTGGGGAAATGGGTTCGAGCACCATAGCTCGCACGAGAGGGAGAGAGTCGAGGGGAGGGGAGAAGGTGACCGCCGACGGTGGTGAAGAGGGCAGTGGCACGCTGGAATCGGGGGGCGACGGTGATGGGTGGATCTGAGGGGAAGCAATGGGGTCGATGTTTTTTTTTGTTTTGACCGTAAATGAAGAAAGAAGGGGGTTGAACGGGCTGGGGAGGACAAGGCCTTGGCCCACTTTATTAAATATTTATTTTAAAATTCTAAAAAGTAAAATTTTCGTTTGGACTTCGAATCAAACCTAACGACTGTCGTCCCTAGCGTAACACCCTCATTCCGAACACAATGGAATATGTCCCATAAGCCAATTCTATCGTTTCGATCAGTTTTCCTTTTAATTAACTTTTAAATCATTATATTGAATTTTAAACGTACATTTCAATTTACTGGGGTCACATACAGACTCTAAAAATTCCAGAAAAATACTTTTTAGCTTCGTATGGACGTTACGGTCCTAAGAAAACTAATTTCATCAAATTTTGAGACCGTTTGAAAAATGACTATTTTCTAGTCGATCGAAATTGACTAAAACTGTTAGAACATGTTTTACTTCACCACGCTCATATATTGATTCAGAAAATTATGAATTTTGGAATCTAGCAATAATTCTACATCTCGGATCCAACAAAAGTGGTTTCATAAAAAACCGAGGTCGTTTGCAAAATTTCCATTTTTAAGGGCCAGAATTCCATAGTGACTATTCTGAAATTTCAACTGGGCATAACTTTTTATACCCGCTATGAAATTTCAATTTTTCGGATTCGTTGGAAAGATATTTTCCGTTAGATTCTAAAAAATTTTGGTTTCGCTAAAATCCAATTTATTTTGAATCCTGTACATTCATTTGAACTTTGAAATTGAATTTTCAAACTACCACGCCATTTTCAATTCCTTTTATAATTGAAAATAAATATTTATTTTCTAATGACGATTCAAATAAATATAAATGTTCTAATCTATTCAAAATAAATTCCTCATCGTTATTATTTAAAATAATTCATTTTAAATATTCAAAATTCACTAAAATTGCCAAAATAAAAAATTTAAATTGGCTCAGATTTCCGAGTTATTACACAAAAATTATTCAGAAATTATCATTAAACAATATCAACATCCTTGTTTTGAATCAAAGGAAATGCATATACATGATTAATTCTTCACAGTAAAAAGTATTGTGAGTGTTTACTCACCAAAATCTATAGCTTCTGCCTTTCCATCTTTTTATCCAGCTTTTGCTCCAGTTTTTTTCCTCTATTCTAGGCCATTTCTTATTTCAGGTTTGCCCCTTTGTTTTCACTTGTTTTCTAGTACCTTAGTATGTGAATTTGTATGGTTTTTGTAGTGAATTTATAGGTGAAAAAAGGGTAGGACTTAAGTCAGGGAGATTATAAGTTATACAGGGTGTATACAGCAGTTTGATTATGATTGAAATGAAGTATGGTCAAGTCAGTAGCTATCTATAAATCTCAGGCTATATGTGATAGTGTAAGTCCTGATCTGATGTGCACTTCTCTTTTGTATGTTTTCAAACTTTGATACTAAGCAAACAAACACCCCCATGTTCTTCTAGTTCCATAGGTACATGTATTGTAATGTAAATGCACTTCTCATGTCAACTAATCAATTCAAACTTAGCACTTAAGGCTTGCGCAGGGTGTTTGATAGTACAAATGGTGATGTGTATGTTTGATAATATAGTAGGGTGTATGGTCTGGTCTTAAAGTAGTAATGTGGACGTGCATTTGCTTCCAAACCTTACCTCTAACCTATGATCTATGTTGCATATGTTAGTGTACCTTATATATATATATATATACACACACAAAATTCATGCTTAGCCTATCATACACCTATGTTTTAGCATGTACAACATACACTAAATAGTTGGCATCAAGCAAATCAATCCCTTTACATCACTATGATTCATCCTATCACTTTATGAAGTATTATATATGCTTTTATGTGAAGTAATATGATATTTTTCTTATGTATATTTCACTTTATGAATATATATATATATATATATATATATATACACCAATATGAGTTTATACAAACAAGCAATATATATAACAACTTATTTATATTTATACATGATTTTTAGAATAATAAGTATTCTATTTTAAATACAATTTTACTCTTATCAACATTATCCAACTAAATAAATAGCTTGCATAAATAAACATTTTACTTGGATTTTTCCTTCCTATAAAGAAATCACAATTTACGTGAACAAATTCCTATTTTATTTTTAAGTAAAAGTCCAAATTTATCTTAATAATCTTCTATGTGAAATAGTATATTATTTTACTTAACTAATTTCATATACACATTCGTTTTAGACTAATTTAAAATGCACGAAAAATATAAACACTCGTTACTTGTTGAATATACAAATATACATTGTGTAACAACCCGTAAAATCTAAACCAATTTAAAATTTTAAATTAGCTATTTTAGTGGATTTTAAATATTTAAAATAAATATTTTAAATAATAATGACGAAAAGTAAATTTGAATTGATGTTTGAAAATGAATGTAATTATTTCTAATTATAAACATGGCCTGAAATGGCGCGGTAGTTTCAAATTTTCAATTCAAACTTTGACTGACTGTGCCGGGTGCAAAATAAAATGGATTTTAGTGAAACCAAAATATTTAAATCTGTTATTGAATATCTTTCTAAAGAATCCGAAAAATCGAAGTTTCGTAGTGGGAGTCAAAATTTATGGCCAAAAGAATTTTCAGAAAGGTCGTTATAGAATTTATATAGCCCGTGAAAATAGACATTTTGCAAACGACCTCGGAATTCGATGAAACCACTTTTGTTGGATCCGGTATGTCAAATTATTTCTAGGTTTCAAATTTCATAATTTTTGAAGCTAATATGTGAGCATGGCAAAGAAAAATGTGTTTTGGTCAATTAGAGTTAAATTGGATCGACAAGAAAAGGGCCATTTTTCAAACGGTATCAGAATTCGATGAAACTAGTTTTTTTGGGACCGTATCGTCAAAACATAGCTAGATTTATTTTTCTGGAATTTTTAGAATCAGTATGTGGCCCCGGCAAATTGAAATGTACGTTCAAATTAAATAGTGAATGTTTTATATTTTAATTTGAAGAGAAATTGACTGTTTCAGTCGAATGGGCCTTCGAAACATATCCCATTGTGTTCGGGATGGGGGTATTTAGTTAGGGACGATAGTCGTTGGGTTTGGATTGGAGTTCGTATGTGATAAGGGGTATTTTCGGATTTTAAATAAATTATAAATTAAAATAAACCCCCCAGCCAGTCACAACTCGACACGCTTTCTCCCTCTCTCCCCGATACCTTCAGACGTGCGATGACGATAGGAGCTCCTCCCTTCTCTCCTCGTTTTCTCCATAATCACGCAATAAAATCAGGATCTCCAATTGAACCTTTTGAAGAACTTTCTCCACTCTTCAAATCCATACAAGTCTCACCTCACCTCGTCTCCTGGTCTGGCCAAACCACCTCATCAAAGTTAGCCTGTTTAAAGAGTCGCTGCTGCTGCTTGCCATCGAACTGGGGGGGGGGGACCAGCGTCGGAGTGCCCTTTCCAAGCTCTTCCACATGGCAGTGGCCGATCGTCGTATCGTGCAACGGATTTGGCGGAAACTTAAAACCTAGTTTCGAAGGTTTAAACTGAGGTACGGCTGATTTATTTTAAATGGTTTTAAACACTTTAAAACCGTCGCGAATGTTGATTTTACAATAAAAATCATATCCTTTTCATTTGTTGATGAAATTCAGTGAAACAAGAGACAGTGGACTCGTGTAGACGTATTCTACATTCTAGAAGAGACCGGATATTTTTCTGAGCCTTCTGCTATTTTTGGTTGAATGGAACCCAATGTGAGATTTCTAGATTATAAACGATATGGAAAACGATGATGTATAAATTATATAGTCAACATATGAGTTATATAAGCGTTGTACACCTCATGTATAAGCGTTGTATAAGTTGTACGTTCGATGTATAAGTTATATATGCGTTGTAAAAATTATATATGCGTTGAAATAAATTGAAATGATATTGAAGTGAAGTGAAATATACTTATAAATATATATATATATATATATATATATATATATATGTATGTATATATAGATACGCCCCTCGTCCACAAACCATGGACGATATTTATCGGTTGTGATCGGTGTGAAAATTGGTAGATAGCGAATGGTTGATTAGAACTGTTTGTGGATGAAATTGATTGATTGTGCTTGAAAAGTACCCATTTGTTGTTGAGAATTATTTGGTTGAAACCACATAGGATTAGTTTGTGGAAAAGAAAAAAACATGCCGCCTACGTGCGAACTAGATGCATGAAATCCCCATTGTCAAAAGCAGCGAGGCTTTAAGGTAGAGCGAGGAGCCGTACTAGGGACGGTCCCAGTTTTAACTACCCTGCCCTTATGCTGCCGAAATTTTCAATAATATTCATGTATTAGAATTATTTTCATGTGTTAAAACTATATTCGTGTGTTGAATAGAAATTCATGTATTGAATAGAAATTCATGTGTTGAATAGAAATTCATGTGTTGAACGACATTCATGTTTTGAAATAAATTGTTTTATAATAAAAATCATATTTTTATCATCTATATGAACTATATAAAATAGTCGCGTTTTGAAATAAATTGTTTTATAATAAAAATCATATTTTTATCATCTATATGAACTATATAAAATAGTCGTGTTTTGAAATAAATTTTTTTATAATAAAAATCATATTTTTATCATGTATATGAACTATATAAAATAGTCTTGCTTTGAAATAAATTGTTTTACAATAAAAATCACATTTTTATTATATACATGAATTGTTAAAAATAGTGAAGTGTCGAAATAAATGTCTGTTGGATAAAAATATCATTTTTATCAAAGGTATGAAAAGAATATGGTTTTGAAATCGAAGAATAGATTATATATATATATATAATTAAAATATATCGAATAACGAAGCTGCAGTTCGTGTTTTGAAACCGTGATTTCAAACGATTAGTGCGGGAGATCCGACCATCGGATTTTCCTGAAACTGAAACCGTTGGGTTCGCTTTGGGAATATCTTTCCAACGACACCCACTTTGTGAAGATCCAACGGTTGGATTGTCTAGAATGTTTAATTCAAATCTGAAGGAAAACAGCGCTAGAATCGATCATATATATATATATAAATATAATTAAAATAAATCGAATAACGATGCTGCAGTTCGAATTTTGAAATCGAAACTTCAAACGAGTGTACCGGGAGATCCGACCGTCGGATTTTCCCAAAACTGAAACCATCGGATTCGTTTTGAAAAGATCTTTCTAATGATATAAAATTTGTGAAGATCCAACAGTTAGATTCCCAGATATGTGTAAGTCAAATCTGAAGAAAAATAGCGCCACGGCCGCGTTATGGCCTGAAGCGTCGTTTGAATGAAATGGCTATTTTTAAATAAATAAAAATAGCGATAAATCGTTATAAAATATTATAAACGATATGGAATGGAAATAAACTGAATTTACCTGGTTTAGTGGATATTTGATGGTTGAATGTGTATGGCATGAATTGTAGTCAAATAATTTAACCATTGAAATAAATTGATTTAAATTCTAAATATATACGTGAATTATTTGAAAAGGCCGAGTTAAATCTCATTTCAAATAAATGATCGGCGATAAGAAGTCAATGATGAAGACGGTGGTTGAAGACCGTAGATCTTCACCTCGGTTGGATGATAACTGATGTCTTGATTGGGAGGCATCCCGAAATATAGATAATAAGTGGTGATCATCCAGACGTACGTGGAGATCGATGGGTATACGAGGTATATAGTGCCTCCGGTTTCGTTCAGACCCAGAATGAACTTGTAAATGGACTGTTTGTCTGACATTGGATTTCATTCTGTGTGATTGATAGACGCCAATTACATGGCGTGAATTGCCTATGTGGCATGCTAAGATGCAGTGATCAAGGCTTCTATTGAAAAGCAAAGTCTTGTGGTTGATGATCAAAGCACGGCCTGTGTGGCATAGCTTTGTGTATAACGTGAATTCGTAAGCCTCACACCCCGGTATGAACCAGAAATGGGAGAGGACATCAGGGAGGGCATGCGTTCCTTTCTAGCTAGAGGTGGTGTCAGTGCTTAAACTGGCTGACATATATATATTTTTCACCTGTGTGGTTGTTGCTGTTGTGAGGCGCCTCGGATATATCAGTGACTATGTGAAGCCGATGGAGTCATTTGTTGGCTCATTTACGCCCCAAAGGGCGGGGGAATGCAATGTTCAGGCATAATAGTCCACACCGGTGGACCGGCCCTGACGATCGAAGGATTGCCTGCGCGCTTGCCTGAGGGGTGGGCTAGAGCATCTGGAATTCGGTGAGGACGATCCCTTGCTTCGGTTCATTACGGAAATTCAATTTCCAAATACGTGACTTTGCGGTTTTGATTGTAAACCTATATTTGGCGACATAGTGGCATGGGACGCTCATGTCGTCTATGATTGATATTTATGATTGTATATAAAATTAGAAACTAACTGGAAACGAGCTAAGATGGGTGGTTTCTTGGGTATTGGTCTGATGTTGGTTTCGGCCTTCGGGGTTGATACTTAGGGAATCGTTCTCTTACTAATTTACAGTTGGAGTCTGATTAAGAATTAAATGACAAAATTTACATTTTAAGTGATTTTACTTTACACGTATTAAGCATATCTTGGTCGATATAAGGTAAAACTCTATCCTCCAGTTTGCTTTGCATTGTGTGATGGGACTTGAGTCTTATATTGACTTCATTTTTATAAAAAGCATTGTGATGTTTAAAAGATTTACTTATTTTAAAGCATTGGCAATCCAATGGAGTAAACCCGTTCCGCGAAAGTGGCATGGTCCTGTGATTAGCCAAATTATATAATGTGCTAAGTAGATTTCTCATACCAGTCCCATGACTGACTCGTAGTTTGTTTCGCTTGCAAACTCGGGTGCCCTTATTTCTACACAGGCAGCCTTGTCTTTAGGTTTTAGCAGGCTCTTTCTGGATACCTGGAGTTGACGATGCATTCTATCATTTATCTCTTTTTATGCTGTTCAGCTCCTATTGTACATATTATGTTTGTTTTCCACTGTAGACATTTATGTATAGCTGAACTGTATTTGTACTAAGTATGATCCTGTATACTGTGTAACTCTGATGATTATCTTTATCCAGTGTATTACTTGTACATTATCTGGTGTATTTATTTATTTTTGTTCTGCTATTATCTGTTTATGTGTTATATTCCAAAGATTACCCTTGACACCGTCGTACGGGGTTTTGGGGTCGTCACAACGTGGTATCAGAGCTTTGGTTAAGCTTAATTCTGTAATATAACATATTAATGAACTCGTCAGAAATAGAACCAGTAGTGTTCTAGGATGAGTAACTCATTACAGATAGGACCAGTAATATCCTAGTATGAGTATAGCAGAATGAAATACACCCGATAGACACATTTACATTCAAGTAATGTTTCTATGCTTTATAACATCTTTTCTGTTGACCTGACACTTGATCTGCTATTTGCAGAAGTACTAGAAAATGAGTGTCAGAAATAGAAGAAGGAATACTGAACCAGATATTGAGGCTCTAGTAAAGAGGTACCGAAATCTAAGTGGATCACCATTCTTGGGCAAAGAATCCATTATGGAAACACAAGCTTGGATTCGTTCTACTGAGAATATCTTTGAAAGTTTAAAGTTAAGAGATGACCAGAAAAGATTACTGGCATCTTGGGCACTCAAAGAAGAAGCTTTGTTCCGGTGGGATTCGATTATTAAGGATAATCTAGAAGGTGATATCACATGGGATAGATTCAAAGAGGTTTTCAGTGAAAGATTTATTCCTCCAGAAGCAACTGAGCGGTTATGTGATGAATTTTGTTATCTGATACAAGGAGATATGAATATCACAGAATATCATAAGAAATTCAATGAACTTTCTCATTTTTCCACTCATCTAATTCAAAATACGAAGAGGAAGAATCTGTGATTTATTAACGGGCTTCAAAGAAAGTACCAAAGTAAAGTAATGGGGCATGTGAAGCTTCCTTTCTCTGAAACGGTATACATGGCTTACCAATATGAGGATCTCGACAAGAAAGGTATGTTGCGTTACGAAGAGGAAGTCAGTTCTAGTAACAAAGAGGAGTCTGAGACTGATTGTCCTAAGGCCAGTATGATGCCTGAGGTCAGTAAGAAGCCCAGGGCAAAGAGAAAAAGGGCTGAATCTGAGAAAGAACCAGTAATGACTGCCACATGCTCAAGCTGCAATAGGCAAGGACATTTGGCGATAAGTTGTAAGTCTTTGAACAAACGAAGGAAGGATGAATCTAAATCCAAGAGCAGGTTTCAAGCGAATCGAGAGTGCAATCTACGTCATCAGGCTGGTCATATAAAGCGAGATTGCTGGATGTTGAAAGCGGTAAAAGTGGATCAATTTAATGAAGTGGCAGAAACTTCAGCACCCTCAGCTAGTCAGGGGAGGACTGATGTTTTGGAAGGCACGCTTACTGTCAAAAACATTCCAGTTAAAGAACTGTTTGATACAGGCACTCACGAAGCTTTATTGCAAATAATGCAGTTAAGAAGTTGGATTTGAAATTGAGAAAGCTCAAAGAACCCATCACTGTCCATAATCCGGTTGGGGGTTCTCTGGATCTTAGTTGGATTTGTGTGGTACCTGTCTCTTTTTCCTGTTATAAGTTCCCTACTATCTCCATCGTCATGAATTTTACTGAATTCGATCTTATTTTGGGATTGGATTGGTTAACCAAATATGAAGATGAGGTTAAATGTGCTGAGATAGTTGTTAGGGCAAAGATTAAATTAGGGGATTATATCACCATACCATGCGAAGGTCCGAATTCAAATAGAAAAGACTTTTGGTCAGCTCTTGATGTTTCTCCTGCTCAAATAGAAAATATCCCTGTAGTCATAGAAAATATTCCGGACCTCATAAAAGATATTCATGTCGTAAGAATTATGCAGATGTGTTCGAAGAGGTTGTTAGCTTACCTCCAAAAAGAGAAATTGATTTCAAGATCGCTTTAATTCGGAATGCAAGGCCAGTAGTGCATGCTATTCGGAGGATGGCTCTAAAGGAGAAAGACGAACTAGACAATCAAACTCAACAGCTTGTATGGAAGGGTCTGATAAGGCCTAGTTTCTCTGATTGGGGAGCAGAAGTGGTGTTTGTCCCAAAGTCTGATGGTACTCTTCGACTATGTGTGGATTATCGTGACTTGAATAAACAAACACTAAAGAATAAATATCTATAGACGCGAATCGATGATTTATTGGATCGTCTAAATGGAGCACAAGTATTTTCAAGGATGGACCTAGCTACAGGCTTCCATTAGCTTCATATTGCCAAAGAGTGTGTTCCTATGACAACATTCAGAGGTCCGTATTTGTTCTGTGAGTGGTTAGTAATGTCGTTCGGCTTATGTAACGCTCCAGCTTACTTCGTCGATTTAATGAATCGAGTATTCAGAGGAGTCTTGAATAAGTTTGTTCTGGTTTTTATTGATGATATTCTAATCTTCTCTAAGTCAAAAGCCGAACATGAAAAACATTTGGAACAAGTTCTAGAAATTCTGAGAAAGAATGTATTGAAAGCTAAACTTTCCAAATGTATATTCTGGCAAGATGAAGTAAAGTTTCTTGGCCACGCCGTATCAAAAAAGGGAATTACTGTGGATCCAAGTAAAATCACCGCTATTCAAAATTGGAAATAGCCTAGTACTCCCACAGAAGTCCGAAGTTTTATTGGATTGGCTAGTTATTATCGGAAGTTCGTTAAAGATTTTTCGAAGATATCTAGTCACTTAACAAAGCTTACAAAGAAGAACTCAAAGTTCAAGTGGACTCCAGAATGTGAGGAGGCTTTTCAAAAGATGAAATTAAGATTAACAACGGCTACAGTGTTAACGATAATCAATGGCAATCAAGACTTGAAATCTGGGCAGATGCCTCTAGAGAAGGCCTAGGTGCAGTATTGATGCAAAGAGGTCAAGTGGTTTCTTATGCTAGCCGTCAGCTGAAGCCGCATGAGAAAAACACGTTACTCATGATCTTAAGTTGTTAGCCATTGTATTTGCTTTAAAAATCTGGAGGCACTATCTTTTGGGTGAGAAATTCGAACTGTTTACAGATCATCAGTCGCTAAAGTATTTGTTCACCTAGAAAGACTTGAATCTGAGGTAGCAACGTTGTCTAGAATTTCTTGCAGCATATGATTTTGAGATTTTGTACAATCCAGGGAAAGCCAATGTGGTGGCTGATGCGCTAAGTAGAAAGAATGTGATCATCGCTAGTTTTATAGTTGCGACTTCTTTGATTGACAAGATATCTGCTCTCCAAAAAGACGACTAATTTATTAAAGGAATTAGCCAGCGGATTCGTGAAGGCAATGCTTCAGATTTCCAGCTCGATAGCGAAGGGATTCTAAGGTTACAAGGACGAATTTGTGTTCCAGAAGTTCCTGAACTCAGAAGAGAGGTACTTGATGAATGCCACAAATCTAAGCTCAATATCCATCCGGGTGTGAGTAAAATATATAATGATATCAAGCGAACATTTTGGTGGAAATCGTCGAAAAGAGACATCTCTATATATGTTAGAAGGTGCCCTACTTGCGAACTAGTCAAAAGCGACCAACAGAAACTGGCCGGATTGTTGCAACCGCTGGACATTCCAGGTTGGAAGTGGGAACATATTTCCATGGACTTCATAGATGGTTTGCCTAGAACCAAGAAAGGAAATGACAGTATATGGGTGATCGTTGATCACTTCACGAAGACCGCCCATTTTATACCAGTCAAATCCAATAGAACTGCTCAGAGTCTGGCGCAGAAATATTTCAAGGAAATTGTTAGGCTACATGGAGTGCCGATCAATATAGTTAGTGATAGAGATCCAATATTTACCAGCAAATTCGGGGAGGCATTTCAAGTAGAACTGGGAACGAAGCTAAACTTAAGCACCGCTTATCATCCTCAGACAGATGGTCAGACTGAGAGGGTGAATCGTATACTAGAAGATTTATTCCGGGCTTGTGTTCTTGACTTTGGTGGATCATTGGAAGACCATTTGCATTTGGCTGAGTTCTCATATAACAATAGTTACCAAGCGAGCCTGACGATGTCACCATTTGAAGCATTGTATGGCAGACCGTGCCGATCTCCTGCTTGTTGGGTCGAACCTGGCAATAGGCTTGTACTAGGACCTGATATGATCCGTGAAGGTGCAGACAAAGTCGATTTCGTTAAGAAACGATTACTCGCCGCTCAAAGCCAACAGAAGAGCTATCTGATTCGAGAAGAAGAGATTTGGCTTTTTCTGTTGGTGATTATGTGTATCTAAGGGTTTCTCCGATGAGAGGAGTGATTCGATTTGGAAAAACTGGGAAGTTGGCGCCCAGATTTATTGGTCCATTCCCTATTCTTGAACGGATTGGGACTCTCTCTTATAGAATTCAATTACTGGATTGGTTGCCTAGAGTGCATGATGTATTTCACATATATCAACTTCGAAAGCATGTTCATGACCCAAACTTGGTTATGGAAGAAGCCGCACAACAGTATATAGAAATTACTCCAGATTTGGCTGTGAGAAGAGAGTCGCTAAAGATTATTGGCAAAGAAACCAAAGAACTTAGGAACAAGAAGGTTCACTTAGTCAAAGTGCAATGGAGTGGAGATCTACGAGTTTGTACTTGGGAAACAGAGGAAAGCATTAAGAAAGCCTATCCTAAGTGCAGGGTGGATATCTCTAATTGACTCTGGTGCAAGGTACATTTACCATATTTGGAAATTTCCTTTATGTTCTCTACTTTGTTGTTATTTTCTGTTCATGGATGTAAACTTTTAATTCTATAGTCTGATTGTTTTAAAAGAGTATATGAATCGATTAGTATATTTTTGAAAAGTTAAAAACAAATTGATTGTCGTTTGTGTTGTGTGATAGTGGATGTGATTAATTAAATTATCAGAAAGGTAGTTAATTCAATCAATAATTGAAGGGTAAATCAATGCAATTAAATCGCATACTGAACTAATTTAAAAATAGATAGAAATATATACATGTGCATTATATATGTTTGAACAGGTAAAAGGATTAGCTGTTGAGTAAAGAATTTATTTGCGTGCCTGACAAATTGGTAAACCTTAATGAGTTGGATGCGCAATTTTATTATTATATCAACTCCTGTGAATGCTATTGAATGCGGAGTGCTGGTTGTTCTGTGTGTAGTAATAAACGTCGACATAGGATAGTAACAATTAATTTTGAACTACACTACATGGCATACTTCTTGAAGATAGGCATACTTCATCATATACCACATAAGCATTTAGGGCTTGTGTGACGAGGTTGAAGATTTACCATACGAGCGAGAGGCTTGGATGGTGATGACTATATATTACAGGTTGAATTGACGACTGATATGGACCATATAAAATGTAATGGTTAATTGCAAGATTAATAAAAACCCCACACGGGTCTGGAGATGACAATAAACACGTCTCTCTAGTCATTAAGGCACAAAAACCATTTATATGGTGACGAGAATTTATTCTCTGGAGTTATGATCTATACACACTCCCTTATGGACACCGGAATATATCACTATAAATATGTGCATGCTTCTTAGGATTTATTAATAAATTTCCAAACCCCTCCCCATACAAAGGAGGTTATGGAGAAATTTTTCGAAAATTTAGGGTGTTAGCCAAATTTTTGATGAATTTGAAAATTCTTAGAAACTGAAAAGTTGAAGGATAGAAGCCGGATTGAAAGTAGAGTTGATTAATTAAACCACTTTCGACTTTGTTCCTTTTCGGGGACGAAAAGTTTCAAATGGGGGAGATTATAACAACCCGTAAAATCTGAACCAATTTAAAATTTTTAAATTGGCTATTTTAGTGGATTTTAAATATTTTAAATAAATATTTTAAATAATAACGACGAAAAGTAAGTTTGAATCGATGTTTGAAAATGAATATAATTATTTCTAATTATAAACATGGCATGAAATGGCGTGGCAGTTTCAAAATTTCAATTCAAACTTTGACTGACTATGCCGGGTGCAAAATAAAAAGGATTTTAGTGAAACCAAAATTTTTTAAATCTGTTAGTGAATATCTTTTTGACGAATCTGAAAAATCAAAGTTTCGTAGCGGGAGTCAAAAGTTATGGCCAAATGAATTTTCAGAAAGGTCGCTATAGAATTTATATAGCCCGTGAAAATAGACATTTTGCAAACGACCTCGGAATTCGACGAAACCACATTTGTTGGATATGGGATGTCAAATGATTGCTAGTTTTCAAATTTCATAATTTTTGAAGCTAATATGTGAGCGTTGCGAAGAAAAATGTGTTTTGGTCAATTACAGTTAAAGTGGATCGACCAGAAAAGGGCCATTTTTCAAATGGTATTAGAATTCGACGAAATTAGTTTTGTTGGGACCGTATCATCAAAACATAGCTAGATTTATTTTTCTGGAATTTTTAGAATCAGTATGTGGCCCCGACAAATTGAAATGCACGTTCAAATTAAATATTGAATGTTTTATATTTTAATTTGAAGAGAAACTGACTGAAACTGTCGAATGGGCCTTCGAAACATATCCCATTGTGTTCAGAATGGGGGTATTTAGTTAGGGACGACAGTCGTTGGGTTTGGATTGGAGTTCGTATGTGATAAGGGGTATTTTAGGATTTTAAATAAATTATAAATTAAAATAAAACCCCCCAGCCAATCCCAACTCGACACGCTTTCTCCCTCTCTCCCCAATACCTTCAGACGTGCGACGGCGATAGGAGCTCCTCCCTTCTCTCCTCGTTTTCTCCACAACCACGCAATAAAATCAGGAGCTCCAGTTGAACTTTTTGAAGAACTTTCTCCACTCTTCAAATCCATACAAGTCTCACCTCACCTCGTCTCCTAGTTTGGCCGAACCACCTCGTCAAAATTGGCCTGTTTAAAGCGCTGCCGCCATTGCTGTTTGCTATCGAACTGAGGGGGAGGACCAGCGTCGGATAGCCCTTTCCAAGCTCTTCCACGTGGCAATGGCTGATCGTCGTATCGTGCAACGTATTTGGCGAAAACCTAAAACCTGGGTTCGAAGGTTTAAACTGAGGTACGACTGATTTATTTTAAATGGTTTTAAACAATTTAAAACCGTCGCCAATGTTGATTTTACAATAAAAATCATATATTTTTCATTTGTTGATGAAATTCAGTGAAACAAGAGACAGTTGAATCGTGTGGACGTCTTCTACATTCTAGAAGAGACCGGATATTTTTTTGAGCCTTCTGCTATTTTTGGTGGAGTGGAACCCAATGTGAGATTTCTAGATTATAAACGATATGGAAAACGACGATGTATAAATTATATAGTCAACGTATGAGTTATATAAGCATTGTAGACCTCATGTATAAGCATTGTATAAGTTGTACGTTCGATGTATGAGTTATATACGCATTGTAAAAATTATATATGCGTTGAAATAAATTGAAATGAAATTGAAGTGAAGTGAAATGTACTTATATATATATACACACACACACACACGCCCCTCGTCCATAAAACATGGATGATATTTATTGGTTGTGATTGGTGTGAAAATTGGTTGATAGCGAATGGTTGATTAGAATGTTTGTGGTTGAAATTGATTGATTGTGGTTGAAAAATACCTGTTTGTGGTTGAGAATTGTTTGGTTGAAACCACATAGGATTAGTTTGTGGAAAATTAAAAAAATAAAACATGCCGCCTGCGTGCGAACTAGAAGCATGAAATCCCCATTGTCAAAAGCTGCGAGGCTTTAAGGTAGAGCGAGGAGCCGTACTAGGGACGGTCCCGGTTTTAACTACCCTACCGTTATGCTGCCGAAATTTTCAATAATATTCATGTGTTAGAATTATTTTCATGTGTTGAAACTATATTCGTGTATTGAATAGAAATTCATGTGTTGAATAGAAATTCATGTGTTGAATAGATATTCATGCGTTGAATGACATTCCTGTTTTGAAATAAATTGTTTTATAATAAAAATCATATTTTTATCATCTATATGAACTATATAAAATAATCATGTTTTGAAATAAATTGTTTTATAATAAAAAATCATATTTTTATCATCTATATGAACTATATAAACTAGTCGTGTTTTGAAATAAATTGTTTTATAATAAAACTCATAATCTTATCATCTATATGAACTATATAAAATAGTCGTGTTTTGAAATAAATTGTTTTACAATAAAAATCACATTTATTATATACATGAATTGTTAAAAATAGTGAAGTGTCGAAATAAATGTCTGTTGGATAAAAATATCATTTTTATCAAAGGTATGAAAAGAATATGGTTTTGAAATCGAAGAATAGATTATATATATATATAATTAAAATATATCGAATAACGAAGCTACAGTTCGTGTTTTGAAACCATGATTTCAAACGATTAGTGCGGGAGATCCGACCATCAGATTTTCCCGAAACCGAAACCGTTGGGTTCGCTTTGGAAATATCTTTCCAACGACACCCACTTTGTGAAGATCCAACAGTTGGATTGTCTGGAATGTTTAATTCAAATCTGAAGAAAAACAGCGCCAGAATCTATTATATATATATATAATTAAAATAAATCGAATAACGATGCTGCAGTTCGAATTTTGAAATCGAAACTTCAAAACGAGTGCACCGGGAGATCCGACCATCGGATTTTCCCAAAACTGAAACCGTCGGATTCGTTTTGAAAAGATCTTTCTAATGATATATTTCAGATATGTGTAAATCAAATCTAAAGAAAAACAGCACCACGGCCGCGTTATGGCCTGAAGCGTCGTTTGAATGAAATGGCTATTTTTAAATAAATAAAAATAGCAATAAATCGTTATAAAATATTATAAACGATATGGAATGGAAACAAACTGAATTTACCCGGTTTAGTGCATATTTGATGGTTGAATGTGTTTGGCGTGAATTTTAGTTGAATAATTTAACCATTGAAATGAATTGATTTAAATTCTAAATATATACGTGAATTATTTGAAAAGGCCGAGTTAAATCTCATTTCAAATAATTGATCGACGATAAGAATTCAGTGATGAAGACGGTGGTTGAAGACTAGAGAACTTCACCTCGGTTGGATGATAACTGATGTCTTGATTGGGAGGCATACCGAAATATAGATAATAATGGTGATCGTCCAGACGTACGTGGAGATCGATGGGTATGCGAGGTATATAGTGCCTCCAGTTTCATTCAGACCCAGAACGAACATGTAAATGGACTGTGTGTCTGACATTGGATTTCATTCTGTGTGATTGATAGATGTCAGTTACATGGCGTGAATTGCCTGTGTGGCATGCTAAGATGCAGTGAACAAGGATTCTGTTGAAAAGCAAAGTCTTGTGGTTGATGATCAAAGCACGGCCTGTGTGGCATAGCTTTGTGTATAACGTGATTTCACGAGCCTCACACTCCGGTATGAACCAGAAACGGGAGAGGACATCAGGGAAGGCATGCATTCCTTCCTAGCTAGAGGTGGTGTCAGTGCTTAAACTGGATGACATATATATTTTTCACCTGTGTGGTTGTTGCTGTTGCGAGGTGCCTCGGATATATCGGTGACTATGTGAAGCCGATGGAGTCATTCATCGGCTCATTTACGCCCCAAAGGGCGGGGGAACGCAGTGTTCAGGCATAATAATCCACATCGGTGGACCGGCCCTGACGATCCAAGGCTTGCCTGCGCGCTTGCCTGAAGGGCGGGCTAGAGCGTCTCGAATTCGGTGAGGACGATCCCTTGCCTCGGTTCATGACGGAAATTCAATTTCCAAATACATGACTTTGCGGTTTTGATTGTAAACCTATATTTGGCGGCATAGTGGCATGGGACGCTCATGTCGTCTGTGATTGATATTTATGATTGTATATAAAATTAGAAACTAACTGGAAACGAGCTAAGATGGGTGGTTTCCTGGGTATTGGTCTGGTGTTGGTTTCGAACTTCGGGGTTAATACTTAGGGAATCGTTATCTTACTAATTTACAGTTGGAGTCTGATTAAGAATTAAATGCAAAATTTGCATTTTAAGTGATTTTACTTTACACATATTAAGAATATCTTGGTCGATATAAGGTAAAACTCTATCCTCCGGTTTGCATTGCATTGTGTGATGGGACTTGAGTCTTATACCGGCTTCATTTTTATAAAAAGAATTGCGATGTTTAAAAGATTTAATTGTTTTAAAGCACTGGCAATCCAATGGAGTAAACCCGTTCCGTGAAAGTGGCATGGTCCTGTGATTAGCCAAATTATATAATGTGTTAAGTAGATTTCTCATACCAGTCCCATGACTGACTCGTAGTTTGTTTCACTTGCAAACTCGGGTGCCCTTATTTCTACACGGGCAACCTTGTCTTCAGGTTTTAGCAGGCTCTTTCTGGATAGCTGGAGCTGAAGATGGATTCTATCATTTATCTCTTTTTATGTTGTTCAGCTCCTATTGTACATATTATGTTTGTTTTCCGCTGTAGACATTTATGTATAGCTGAACTGTATTTGTACTAAGTATGATCCTGTATACTGTGTAACTCTGATGATTATCTTTACCCAGTGTATTATTTGTACATTTTCTGGTGTATTTATTTATTTCTGTTCTGCTATTATCTGTTTATGTATTATATTCCAAAGATTACCCTTGACAACGTCGTACGGGGTTTTGGGGTCGTCGCACATTGGCTACAAAAATCTAAATTACCAACATATATATATTTGTTGGAGTTTCCCTGATATTTACCAAATATATAGATCTTATTAAATTAAATTTAATCAAATTTTTAGTATAACCTATACATTATAGATTATAAGACTAGACCGAAAACTGGGTCATTACAGGTAGCTCCCATTATAATGTTATAGTGGCAATAGTACGGATGTACTTGTTGATTGTACGGATATGCAAGGGTCTCTCTCCTTAGTTGGACGAGGAATAAGGTGCCTTCGGTTTTGTTCAAACCCAGGATGGACTAGTAAACGGAAGGGGGTTTTCACTTAAAGGGCTTATTTGTTCATAGTATTAAGTTTTAAGGACAACACTTCTGAAAACTTAGTTTTAATGACAATTCTACACAAAAAGAATAAAAGCGGTTATTTTTTATGTTATATAGAAATAAAGATAACCACTTTATCCTTTTCCTGTATAACTTAAAAAGATAACCGCTTCATCTTTTTTGTGCAAAATTGTCCTTAAAACTAATTATTAAGAAGTGTTGTTCTTAAAACTTATTATCCTACAAAAAAAATCCCTTAACACAAATTTCCACTAAATGGAATGTGTGTCTGATATTATATTTTACTACATAACCAATTGGTTTCTATTGATGATATAACATTTGGTGGTGGAGGATTTATTCTCTTTGCTTAACACCCTCCTCTGAGACTTATGTACTTAGAGGGATATATATTAATAAACACCAATCATATGTTGTGAATTGACAATATGGCATACTGAGTGTTGTTAGTAGATAGATCAAAGCTTCTGTTGAATAGCATAGCTTTGTGAACATTGACTCTAGGGCCTCACCCCCCGAAATGAGCCGAAAACAGGATAGTGGACAACAGATATATAGGTTAACATTCCCTTCTAACTGAATACTGTTTCCATAGTTTGGAGCCCAGGAAAGTTTATTTATGTGGATGATAGTTGAGGTGCATCGAATAATGGCAATTGGGACCAAGATGACGGTTAAATACGACTGGGGGAATGTTATGTTCAGGAAAAATTCTAGTCAGCCGTGTACAGTGCTAGCTGGCTCTGCCAATCAAAATGGTCGATAGTTGACTCCTAGGACATTTGCTAGAGTGTTCTGAATGTGGTTAAGGAAGGTCCTTGTAGAGTCCCGAAAATTTCGATACTCGAATCCAGACATTTATACATCTCATGTTTAAGTCACAAGCACCGAAAACCCCAGAAAGCTAATAGAAAGAAAATAGAGGGTTGGATAAGAAACAAAGAAAGTTAGAATAGAAGAATAAGAAGAACCAACACAACACATGGTCTGATAGTGCAGTAGAACAAAATATAATACAGAAATAACTTTTATTGAGAGCTTGAAATAATACTTACAACAGCAGAGTACATCAATACACCTGGACAATTATAATAACCTGTCCTCATATACATATACCACATAGCAGACAATAACGATATAACATCATACGTCTGAACTCCTTTAGCTTGTCTTTGGACTTCATAGCATCCGATAACCTGGACCTGCACACCCCGGTCTAACCCGAGCATTTACAAAACAGTGGATCAGTCTGGTGAACCAGAGTAAGGAAAACGCACTAAGTTTACATTATCATCCAACTTGATTTTAAAGTTCAAAATCTTTTCGAAAGAAAAGGATAATCGTAAGACCAAATCCACACATAAATACGGAGGGTTTTTACCTTACGATAACCCAAAACATTTTTGGAATGAGTATCTTTTCTGATATTATAATAGTGTCTAAATACAAATAAATATCAATCTAGCGGAACGCTTGCATCTCACGCTCCACATATATAGTATACAAAAAAAATCGCGGGTGCTTATTGAAGAATGGATTCCGACTATGACAAGGTATGGAGCGACCTGCCGATAGTGTATCTTTAGAGGCGAATACACTGGGTTCAACAAGATCGTCTTGCAACCCGACTCACACATGACCAACCACTCATTTCTCTTGAGTGTATCAAATGTATATCACTAACGGTTGGGCTCAAACCACCGTTTCCCGAAGCGGACAGCATCAAAATAGATTAAAAAATGAAATGTATTTTCTATAGATAACTGATTATACACCCTAATGGGGGCGACACACATAGCCATGCTGGCTGCCCGATTTTTGTCATTTCCTGGTTGTGAAGCTTGAAGTTATAATGTATCTTTTGAAACACCTGGCCACTATTCACTTTGAATGCCACATTGTTAAATCCGCCAGAAATCAGTAATTTATTTCGACAAAAATATTCGGGTTGTTAAGTTAAGAGAAGGTATCTTCTCCGCCGCCACAGAAATATGTTTGAGGAAATCAACGTATGTGATTCATCTGAAAATATTCTATCAGACATCCTTCCATACAAGTTGTCCTGGGACTGGACAAACTGAAGGCACCCTCCTACCACATCCTAGGATTTACCCGATAGAACAGTAGCGAGTAGTCCTTGCAATACGTAGATTTCACTCGTGACAGAATCACCGTCAAATACCTTTAGGGATCAGCTAGAGAAATCCAACAATATTTCTCTCATTCATGAAGATATACGGTCTTCATTAGCTCCATCTCGATCAGCATCTTCACGTTTCTGTATTCATTGGTCGGAATGGTTTTTGAATATAAATTCGATTCCGATCTTTCCGTACTAACAATGTTGGGTCAGATTTTGATAGTCGGTTATTTAACTATCAAATTAAACAACCATAAAAATAAAACAGATCAATTGGTTTATTACACAGCATCACTTAGCAATTAAAAAAATATATCAGTTTAATCCATTAATATCCTCAAATCATTTCCTTAATATACTTGGAAAAATATATCTTAATAATCATATCCAATTCTCGTTAACTATCATTTCAAACCGTTTGCTAAAATATTTCTTATTATCAAATATTGGGGATTCGATTCAACTTATCGTTGTAAACACTGGTTACGATATCTCCCTTGTTTCTTTACTCGAACACCATAATCGTCACTTTCCCTTCCAGAATAAACTAATTCCAAATATTATCTCCTTACTTTGAAAATATCTTTATATCTTCGCATCTCTCCTTTCTTTCTTTATTACGGAAATACCATTCCATATTCTCAAACACTTTTTTTAAACCCTTTTATTTTTGGAATCCTGTGGTATATATTCCAAATTCTTCAAAACAATGGTACACTATTAAACCTCAAAATAAATCACTACTAATATCACCACTGTTACAATTAATATTATCCTCCGATGATTTTGAAGTCGTTCAAGTTGGGGTATTTTAATTACCTCTCAGACCTTGATCATCAACGTTGTCACCTTAAGATAAATATCAATTGTAATACCAAAACCCTATATCCATTTCCAATATCAAAACAAATCCCACTTTAGCTTTATCTTCATGACCGTCTCTTGTTTAATATAGCAGATTTATATCGCGTCTTTATAACTCAGCTTGCCTTACCACTTTAATTCAAACTTGGATTTCCATTTCATCATTTTATTAGTTACTAACCGTAAATCAGTAAGAAATTAACTTCCTAAATATCAAACCCGAAGGCCGAAACCAACATCAGATCAATATTCAGAAAACCATTTATCCCAACCGATCTCCAGTTAAATTATAATTCTTTAATTTTGTATCCCCACTTTTATTTCCATTTCAAAACCTATTTCTAGTAAATCTTTACAATAATATTTACTAAACTCAGGTTTGTGACTTCGTCAAAATCTTGGATTTCATAAATCCAGTTAAATAGAATCTCAAATAAGAATTCGTTTAAATCATAATTTAAACTTAACTAACATTATCATTAATATGATTTTCTTTAAAATATAACTTTATTATAAATGACCCTTCTCGTTTTCATAAACCTAAATTAATACCTTTTTAAACCCCATGATTTACCCCTTCGATTATTATTAAATAAGCATCAAAATTTATAAAATGTTTTACTTAACTATTAAATAAATAAATAAATTAAGTAAATCCATTTTAGTTATTATAGTTGACTTAGTCAAAGCATAATTAACTCGTTAATCAAATCTTAATTCATTTTTCCATTTATATTAATTACAAATTAAATTAATTTAAATAATCCCATTTGATTATTATAATAATCAAATCAATATAATCTCATCTTAAATTGTTACTTAAAACAATTAATCTCAGTTATAAATCATTACATTAATTCTTATCACTTGTTTATCTATCTCAGTAATATAAGAAATAGCTTTACAATTCATTTAATGATGATGCACGTGCTTCGTACATGGTAGATTTTGGTCCAAAAATGGTGATTGATGGTTAAAATAATCAATGTACATATGGTTGTTTATTTTCTTTTTATAAACCCAATTAAAATAATATAAAAAAAACTAATCTGTATTCAGTTATAAATAAATTTCATAACTTCATTTCTATCGATTTACCTAACGGTAAATCCATCTTTATAAAGCAGTTTGCATTTTGGCCATCCGCTATAAATTCCTTAACCAATACTACCCATTAGTTAATATCAAAACAAATGTTGAATTTGGATTCAACAATCGGTAATCAAATAACTAATCCAATCACATGGGTTAAATAGTTCATATAATGATCATATGAAGATAAATAATCAATTCAACTGATAGTGGTCAACCAATAAAATAATTCAAGCGTCTAATTTTAATTTAAATAAGTTTGAATTATTATAAACGTAACCAATAAGATAATTTACCTCTATCGAAAATCATCGTTAAAAATAACGATGTCATTTCATTTAAATTAAACAAACGTTTAATTTAAATAATAAATATAAATATTTAACCATATCAAACAATCATCCATCAACCAATAATTTGCAAACATAGCACACAAACATTAAACCCGCTTTATAATAAATATAAGAGGGAGAACTGAGTGAGTTTAACTCACCTTGATTTCCATTTGTCGAGATAACAATGCTTCTAGTTGTGTCCGTTCTAACTCCATAATGCAGTGCCCCTTAATAAAGTTCGATCACTTCTGGTTTGGTTTGATTTTGTGCACGTAGGCACCAGTTATAAACATTTAATGTATAATTAACATTAATTAATCCTAAATTAAAATTTTATGTTATAAAGATTTATATTATAACTAATTAACGGTTATATTTAACAGGCGCATTCACTTTAGTAACGTAAGTCCGAACTGTTTTCAAAAGATCATTGTGTAACCAATACTATCATGGATTGTGTCAAATAAAAAACGATTACTGTAAAAATTAATTACATTCGAAATTTACCTTCTCTTTCCGTTTCATTTGAACCATAACCGTTCACTCTGCACACCACAACCACCTCCTTTAGTAACCTTCCCCATATGTTTCAGCGCCTTTATCCCATGTCCTCCATTGCTCTGTAAAAATTTAGTTGGGCCGACACCCTTCTTTATATTTTAACATAGTGCCCAACTGATCCAAGACAATACCCACGTCCAGGTTCCCATTTTCACATGCATGTATTTTTCCCATTCGACACATATAAAACAACTGTAGCTGCTCATCCCTTCCATCATACGGTCCCTCCTATCCCGCGTCCTTCCACTGCTTCCTATTTACTTTGTTTCGCTTTATACCTTTTTTTTTAAACTAGACCCAAAAATCCCATCATGTAAATTAGCCCACTTTCAATTACTCCATCCGCCTTGTACCTCCTTTCTACTGCACGCAGTCCCTACTGGAACCATCCCTTACGGCCAGTTCTGTTTATTTTCTTTTTTTCTATTACTTCCTTCTAACACCGCTCTGCCAGACCTTCCCCATTACTATACTCACCTCCCTAATAGCAAAATGCACCCTATACTACATTTACTCCTCACCAAAACCATGAGCAACAGTGCTCTTCTCCCTGTTCAACGTGAACACCCCTTTTATATATTTCTTTCCATATTGCCTTCTCGAATGTCCAGTATTCCTTCCGCCATTTCTTCCTTGTCTCATCCTTTTTCTGCTACGCTTTCTTTCTTTTCTCTTCTACTGTCCGCTAGCACACGCACATCCCTCCCTTCCCCAAATGTCCTAAATTCTTCTCATGCAAACTTGCTATAGGCGATCAAAATGGACACCAATTACCAAACTCTTATTCCTCACACAATACACGGTGAACATAAAAACTCCTCCACCTGTTCACCCGCGTCGACCTCCCATTCCAATCAACGCAGCTGCTCGTCCCCTCAACACATTCACGACCACAGTGTCCTCCCACAATCCAGCTTGCACCATGACTGACACCGTGCCTTGGATGACAACTGTACCATGTACAGATAAATCGTGCTATAACTTTTGGTGGGAACCTTATCAACTCCATAGTTCAGAACCCCTTATCACACTAATCACCTTGCCACCTTCGCTATCACCACCCTCCACTCCTATGGCCTCCAGATCCAAGCCCAAGGATTTACTGTCAAAATTTCCAGTACCCCAAATCAACACTGCACCTTATCTAACTTATGCCAGATCGGAGATTTATGTTTATACGGGTCCATAGAACCATGAAACGTTTGGTATTGTTAGGATTTGATTTTCTTTTTATTTAAATATTTGCGTTTTGCTTTGGGTTTTCTCTGAAATGGAAGAAACAGACCCCATATTTATTGATGAGCGAAACTTGACGCTAAAAGAATTGGATTAGAATGATGTTTGTTTCATCACGTACAACGTTGGAGCGTGGCCTAGGTTGCTTAGGCTTGTACGTTGATAGCTGAGGTGAAAGTGGAGTGGACATGACCTGCTGTTCTTCGCTGTATTGATATTTTACTTGGATATTTGGTACAGTGTAGGAACAAGGTAGGATAGGGAACAACTAGATTACATGATGTAATGTTTAGCATAGTTTTCAACATACAGTGATATGTCAAGTGAAAATCAAAATAAGAACAAAAATGGAAAGCGAAATTGTTTCATATCGTATAAGCAACGTCCCATTTCATAACTTTGTATGGAAATGTAACACCCCACCTCCGCCAGGGTCACTCACAAAGGAATGCACTGGGTTTGGAGAGGCATTACTGGTAAACATGCACAGAAATATTACTAGACAGAACATATAAAACAGCGGAAGTAAAACAAATTTCATTACTTTATAAAACATCAAGGTCTAAAGCCTTTTACATCAGAGTACATCAAACCTGTCTTGCAATAGTAAAAAAGCATAAACCATTTCATAAATTATTCCCCAAGTAAAACAGTAAAGTAGCCATAGCCAAGAAAAGTCCAAGCCATGCGTGACGACCTTCAAGCAGAAGAAGTCCGAACTAAATAACAGTGTTTCCTCCCTGAAAACCTGGGGGGGAGGGGGAACGGAAGACAAAGAGGCGAAAACAAAACGGGGTCAGTCATAAAGACTGGTAAGTCCTATCTACTTCCAGTATAAAAACAGGTAAAGGTAACATGACATGCATAAACTGAAAGTAAACATAAGGATGACGACAAGATAGATAAGCTAAACCAAGATAACCGGATGAACTACTGTAGCAAGATAAACTAAGATATCATGATAAACTACGGTGTCAAGATAAATCAAGGTATCACATCGTCAAGTTTTCTACCAAGTATACTATCCCAAGGTATCTATCATGTATAACATCCCACGGTATCTATCATGTATACCATCCCAAGGTATTTATCATGTATATTTGCTCTGCACCTCTCGTACTAGTATCCCAACCCGCGTCATGTGTTAACTATGAATGTCCCTTTCCCAATGTCATGTAATGGTCCATGTCAACCTAATATATAGCATATGTAGGTTTCCCAACTCGTATGTTTCTTTCCATGTATAAGTTCAGTCCTTTGCCGTAGGCCATACGGGCTTTCCTATGTAAATGTATACCACCTCAACGTAGTACCATTTTATCCTTGAAGTTGTTTTGGACTGCTACCCTTGATCTGGTTATGTTTTCTTACCGTGAACTATCGCGTGTTCACTTAGGATTTATGCCACCTAGGACCACTAGGGATTATGCTACCTAATGAACGTTTCCGTAACTTGGTTTGGGTTTTAGCCACCTAGGGCCACTAGGGATTATGCCACCCGTCAACCACGCCCTTTATCCCACGTATGTATCGTGAATCGTTTTCCATGTCTAGACGCACATGTATCTCAATGTGCCATCCGAGTTCCGTGCCAGGGCAAATCGAGAAATGCGGAACTCGGTCGGGAGCTTTAAGTCGTCTACTGATGCATATATCAAGGTCTGTTTTTGTATCCGTGGCTATGGTCCCACGTGACCCCTCCCTCAACTACTGAAAGGCAATCCAAGAAAAATCATGTATGAGAACTACATCCCGGCCCCACTATGCCCCACTTTCCTATTGGCCAACCTCACCCATGACTCGATAGCAAGAACATGGTCTGTTGGGAGTTCTCTGCCTTTCCGTTCATATACGATTGACTAAAGATGGTAGGTAGTCGGCGACGTGCTATCCAGGGAAAAAACAAGTATCGTCGACTCCACGCTAATCCATCACTGTCTTTAGGTTGCTCGCACAGCAACCAAGGCATACCCTTGGCTCTTCTACCGCAGACCTTAACCTCTGTGAGGCCAGGTTTCATGGACCATCTGCCACCTCACAAATGGATACCAAGAGTACCCTCCCGTCCCCCGAAGCTACCGCTTCGTCACCCAGTTCGCTGGAGCTTTTAATACAAGTCAGATAAGTTGCTCCTCCTCGTATACTAAGTGATGACCTACCGTATCAGGTTACTCATCTATTTATGAACTAGTCCCATGTCCTTGGCTAAGAATTATTACTTAGTTATTCTGAACTAAGGTTTACCACTTATCTTCTTTTCCCGTTATCCTTGATTAACTACGATTTTCTACCTAGTTCCTCTAACTAGGGTTTTGTCTATTGGGTTAAGTGTTGTTATTCAGGTTCATGACTTAACCCGCCTACGAATCATGTCAAGATTGGCTAAGTATTTAAGTTCAAGGCTTAGCCCTACAAGTTGGTTAAGTGTACCAAGAAGCGCATGACTTAACCCTTATCAAGTCAAAAGGTTAAGTATTTGTTTTTCTTAACCCTATCAGATTATCGTGTTAGATTGATTAAGCATAGATTATCTTAATCCCATCAGATCATCGAGTCGGATTGGTTAAGTATAGGTTAGCTTAACCTCATCCACTAATCGTATTACAATGGTTAAGTATATTCAAAAGGTCTTGTGACTTAACCCTATCAGGTCCGCGTGTTAGATTGGTTAAGTATAGGTTACTTAACCTCATCAAATCATCATGTATAATTGGTTAATTATAAGTTACTTAACCCCATTAAATTATCATGTTAAGTTGGTTAAGTATTGGTTAATTAACCTCATTGAATTACCAAGTTTAGATTGGTTAAGTGTTTAACTTAACCCCATCGAATTACCGTGTTTAGATTAGTTAAGTGTAGGTTACTTAACCCCATCTAATTACCGTGTTTAGATTAGTTAAGTCTAAGTTACTTAACCCCATCTAATTACCGTGTTTAGATTAGTTAAGTCTAAGTTACTTAACCCCATATAATTACCAAGTCGGATTAGTTAAGTGTAAACTAATTAACCCCATCCCCTAATTGTCTTATATGGTTAAGTGTCATTAAGAAATCAAGTCCGGTTTAACTTAACCTACCCATTCGTGTCATATCGGTTAAGTGTCATTAGTCAAAATTACTTAACCTTTTCATGTGGCATTAATTAGATTAATGCACCCCAACCTCTCACATTAGATTTGTTGTGGTTACTAGTTAAGCCGGGCGGTTCTGGGTAGATTTACACCACAACCTAGTCTAACCGCGGGTTTTAAGTGCTATGTGACCAACTACCCACATTGGGTCCTATTGCTTGTAGCCACTAGTTAAGCCGGGCGGGTCCGGGTAGATTTATGCTACAAACTCAACCCAACCTCGAGTTGGCCACTTTCATGTTTGGTCTAGTGTCATATTACACTTACAACCCATACGTGTCTAGCTTCAAGTCCCATGTTTACCCCACATGTCATGTCCACATTTAGGTGTATCATGAGTGTCATATTTTCATGAAATCCCATGTCAAATTATCATGTCATAATCACGCTCGTCTAACCTACCCCAAATCGTGTTTCCAACCCAAGTAAAAGCGAGTCAACATAGTAAGGATACTATGCTACATATTGGCCTCAAAACATGCACGATGTCAAAAAAGGATTGGCCACAAACATGCATAGTATCATAAGGGGGTTTTGGCCTCAAACATGCATAATGTCACAACGGGATTAGCCACAAACATGCATAGTATCATAAGGGAATTTGGCCACAAACATGCATAGTATCATAAGGGGTTTTTGGCCTCAAACATGCATAATGTAACAACGGGATTAGCCACAAACATGCATAGCATCATAAGGGAATTTGGCCACAAACATGCATGATAATATAAGGGGTTTGGGTTCATTTACATGCATAAGCCCCAAAGTCAAGTCTTTGCCAATGTTTCACAAGTCAAATGGTTCCCAAAGGTTCATGCTAACATTCCATAGATAAAGATTCAAACTTGCAAGATAAACTAGGTGAAAAATAACATGAGTGGCATGATTAAGTTGCTAAAACTTAGCCCAAGGTCATAGATCATAGAAAAGGGGCAAAATTAGGTTCACGTAGGCTATCATACTTATGTTTCATCACATTTTATTCCATGTCACATTAGAACCACCGTTAGAATCTACAAGTAGCTAGAACTTACATAGCGAGGCTTAGGGAAAGATCATGAATCGTCTTGACGAAGAAAGGTGGCTCCTTTGTTGAAGAATCGCCATGAAATTTGAGTAGCAACGTTGATCTACCCTTGATTTGACATAGGAAGCTTGCACCTTTTGATTTGAACCTGATTTGAATGCATAGCCTCTAGGAATTGGAGATGGAGGCCATGAACACTTGGCATTTGGGAAGCACTTCGTGGCATGAGTGATTTGTGAGGGTTTAGGGTAGGCTTAGGGGTCTTTTTATAGAGATTAGGACTAGTTTAAGCAATAGGATAAACCCTAGGATAGATCTGAGCCCTCAAAATCCGTCACAGGCCCATAAAACATGTCTTGAGGAACAAGTCAGGTGCACCCAGGCCCAACTGGCCGACCACCCAAGTCGACATGGGTGTCAACTGGGCAGTCGACACCACCTGGGGTGTGTCGACTCCCAAGTCGACTCCCCAGTCGACTTGGGGGTGGCGGGAATTTTCCCGCCTGTCCTGCTTGGCTGAATTTGAATTTTGAATTCAAATTTGAATTGTTTTTGAACTTGAAATTTTTTGAAAACTTTGACGGGCCATAACTGGGTCATACGCACTCCGATTTTCGAAAACTCGTACTCTATTTCGCGTATTTTTCTGACATGAACGCAATGGCGCAACCCATTTCTCCTGATTCAGATTTTATAATTAAATTCTGCCTTGATTCATGTCTTAGCATGTTGTAAAAATCTGGGTTGTCACATTCTCCCCAACTTAAAGGATTTCGTCCCCGAAATCTCCAAGTTAGGAAGAACGTATCCTACCATCCATCATCTATCTACTCAAAACATCATCCACAGGCAACCATTGTCCTTAGGTGATTTCTAACGCCATATGAACATATGCAGAACGTGTGTGTATATGCTCCTTAGCTAATGCTAATGATCAGGCCTGAATGATCTTTCTAATGCAAAATATGTTTAGTGCCACGAGTCCAACATGTATGCAAATAGTCCTAGTCATATAAACACTATATGTGTGAACAAACATTCATTTATATGCAACATCCGCATGACAAGACATTCAATTTCATCCATAAACAAGTATAAATACTCGTGCATATGCAACATGAAACGTGACCGCGTCAATCTAGTATCTAATGTGTATTCGCGCATCCACGAGCAACCACTTGCAACCATTTGCACTCATATCAATCATAACATGTTTCAAATACATGTTTACATCCATAGAGTTCTATCTAAGGTTCCCAAGATAAGATCGAGGAGATAAACAAGACAAACTCCTTACGGGGTTTGTAACAGAAACATGACCGAGAGGATATCCACCAAGCGATAGCATGCAAGTAAGCTCTACAGGTGAACCAAGGATCAAAGATATACTCTTAAAAAGAGACATGATGCGCGTGTCTAAGCCGCATTTCCATGAGCTTGATTCCATTGTGCCTTGACTGCCTTTGACTTCATGATTTCGTAGCTCCTTGATTCCTATTTCCGAGGTATGAGTTGGAACCCATTTCACTATCGCCTCTCGTTCCACTTTCACTTATTCTTTCCCTAGTATACTTGGCTCAACCATATCTGCGTACTCATGCAAGCTCTCCAAAATTCACTAGTGAATTCTAGATCTCGTTTACCGATGCCAATCCATGTTACCACGTGCACTTACTAGGGTGATTCCTATACCCCATGCTTAAACGGAATGAACCATCCGCCTTATCGGCGAACGTTACTCGATCGGATCAGAGATTTCCGATAAATGCATCAAGAGATTCTAGGTAATTAACCATGACAAAACCCAAAAGGTTATACGAGACTTCGAGGGTATTACCAAGGCAAGTTAAGAGTTTAACTATCCCCCTTTCAAAACCGAGAATGGCATCCCTTACTGAATCACCACTTCATCCCTAGAATCCATCCATAGCTCAACAATAGAAGCATTGCTTCTAATCTCAACACTTGGCATAGACGTTCTCAAATCCAAACAAGTCATGAATAAATGGACCGACTCTCCAACCAGATTTTGGAACTAAAGTGGGATCTTCTACCATGCTAGTACTAAGGTGCAGAGACTTAATTATCGAGGCAGACTTAAGTGATGCGATGATCAAAACAAAGTCTAGACGGGACGATAGAAAAGAGAGGCTAAGCCTTTAACAGAAACGGTACCATTCCTCTTGGGTACGCTAGAAATGAGAGCATACAATTACCCTCTTGCTGATCTCGTCCTTATCTTCCTTTGTGGATCAAGCCATACCAACAAGTTGCTTATTCTTAAGCTCGTGTCCTTTATCCTTGCTCTTATTATCCCTTCTTATAAGTTCGGCAACAGGTCTCTCGAGAACTTCCTCCATCGCACGGGAAAACATTTACGTAGCTAGACAAGGATTAGTCGCAGTTAAAACTACTGTGACTACAGATGGAGGAAAGAAAGGAAAAGAGGTTCAATCAAGGAAACAAAGGATAGTGCTAATGACTTTTGGGGAATAGCCTTTTAAAAAAACTTTTCTCGAAAAATGCTTCTTTGTAAACGGTTTCTCAAATAGTTTTCATAAGGTTTTAAAAACTTTTGCCCAGTCTGGTAACCTTCTGCTCTGGTACCAAATGTAACACCCCACCTCCGCCAGGGTCACTCACAAAGGAATGCACTGGGTTTGGAGAGGCATTATTGGTAAACATGCACAAAAATATTACAAGACAGAACATATAGAACAGCGGAAGTAAAAAAAATTCATTACTTTATAAAACATCAAGGTCTAAAGCCTTTTACATCAGAGTACATCAAACCTGTCTTGCAATAGTAAAGAAGCATAAACCATTTCATAAATTATTCCCCAAGTAAAACAGTAAAGTAGCCATAGCCAAGAAAAGTCCAAGCCATGCGTGACGACCTTCAAGCAGAAGAAGTCCGAACTAAATAACAGTGTTTCCTCCCTGAAAACCTGGGGGGGGGAACGGAAGACAAAGAGGCGAAAACAAAACGGGGTCAGTCATAAAGACTGGTAAGTCCTATCTACTTCCAGTATAAAAACAGGTAAAGGTAACATGACATGCATAAACTGAAAGTAAACATAAGGATGACGACAAGATAGATAAGCTAAACCAAGATAACCGGATGAACTACTGTAGCAAGATAAACTAAGATATCACGATAAACTACGGTGTCAAGATAAATCAAGGTATCACATCGTCAAGTTTTCTACCAAGTATACTATCCCAAGGTATCTATCATGTATAACATCCCACGGTATCTATCATGTATACCATCCCAAGGTATTTATCATGTATATTTGCTCTACACCTCTCGTACTAGTATCCCAACCCGCGTCATGTGTTAACTATGAATGTCCCTTGCCCAATGTGATGTAATGGTCCATGTCAACCTAATATATAGCATATGTAGGTTTCCCAACTCGTATGTTTCTTTCCATGTATAAGTTCAGTCCTTTGTCGTAGGCCGTACGGGCTTTCCCATGTAAATCTATACCACCTCAACGTAGTACCATTTTATCCTTGAAGTTGTTTTGGACTGCTACCCTTGATCTGGTTATGTTTTCGTACCGTGAACTATCGCGTGTTCACCTAGGATTTATGCCACCTAGGACCACTAGGGATTATGCTACCTAATGAACGTTTCCGTAACTTGGTTTGGGTTTTAGCCACCTAGGGCCACTAGGGATTATGCCACCCGTCAACCACGCCCTTTATCCCACGTATGTATCATGAATCGTTTTCCATGTCTAGACGCACATGTATCTCAATGTGCCATCCGAGTTCCGTGCCAGGGCAAATCGAGAAATGCGGAACTCGGTCGGGAGCTTTAAGTCGTCTGCTGATGCAGATATCAAGGTCTGTTTATGTATCCGTGGCTATGGTCCCACGTGACCCCTCCCTCAACTACTGAAAGGCAATCCAAGAAAAATCATGTGTGAGAACTACATCCCGGCCCCACTATGCCCCCACTTTCCTATTGGCCAACCTCACCCATGACTCGATAGCAAGAACATGGTCCGTTGGGAGTTCTCTGCCTTTCCGTTCATACACGATTGACTAAAGATGGTAGGTAGTCGGCGACGTGCTATCCAGGGAAAAAACAAGTACCGTCGACTCCACGCTAATCCATCACTGTCTTTAGGTTGCTCGCACAACAACCAAGGCATACCCTCGGCTCTTCTACCGCAGACCTTAACCTCTATGAGGCCAGGTTTCATGGACCATCTGCCACCTCACAGAGGGATACCAAGAGTACCCTCCCGTCCCCCGAAGCTACCGCTTCGTCACCCAGTTCGCTGGAGCTTTTAATCCAAGTCAGAAAAGTTGCTCCTCCTCGTATACTAAGCGATGACCTACCGTATCAGGTTACTCATCTATTTATTAACTAGTCCCATGTCCTTGGCTAAGAATTATTACTTAGTTATTCTGAACTAAGGTTTACCACTTAGCTTCTTTTCCCGTTATCCTTGATTGACTACGATTTTCTACCTAGTTCCTCTAACTAGGGTTTTGTCTATTGGGTTAAGTGTTGTTATTCAGGTTCATGACTTAACCCGCCTACGAATCATGTCAAGATTGGCTAAGTATTTAAGTTCAAGGCTTAGCCCTACAAGTTGGTTAAGTATACCAAGAAGCGCATGACTTAACCCTTATCAAGTCAAAAGGTTAAGTATTTGTTTGTCTTAACCTTATCAGGTTATCGTGTTAGATTGATTAAGCATAGATTATCTTAATCCCATCAGATCATCGAGTCAGATTGGTTAAGTATTGCTTAGCGTAACCTCATCCACTAATCATATTACAATGGTTAAGTATATTCAAAAGGTCTTATGACTTAACCCTATCAGGTCTGCGTGTTAGATTGGTTAGGTATAGGTTACTTAACCTCATCAAATCATCATGTATAATTGGTTAATTATAAGTTACTTAACCCCATTAAATTATCATGTTAAGTTGGTTAAGTATTGGTTACTTAACCTCATTGAATTACCAAGTTTAGATTGGTTAAGTGTTTAACTTAACCCCATCGAATTACCGTGTTTAGATTAGTTAAGTGTAGGTTACTTAACCCCATATAATTACCGAGTTTAGATTAGTTAAGTCTAAGTTACTTAACCCCATCTAATTACCGTGTTTAGATTAGTTAAGTCTAAGTTACTTAACCCATCTAATTACCAAGTCGGATTAGTTAAGTGTAAACTACTTAACCCCATCCCCTAATTGTCTTATATGGTTAAGTGTCATTAAGAAATCAAGTCCGGTTTAACTTAACCTACCCATTCGTGTCATATCGGTTAAGTGTCATTAGTCAAAATTACTTAACCTTTTCATGTGGCATTAATTAGATTAATGCACCCCAACCTCTCACATTAGACTTTGTTGTGGTTACTAGTTAAGCCGGGCGGGTCCGGGTAGATTTACACCACAACCTAGTCTAACCTTGGGTTTTAAGTGCTATGTGACCAACTACCCACATTGGGTCCTATTGCTTGTAGCCACTAGTTAAGCCAGGCGGGTCCGGGTAGATTTATGCTACAAACTCAACCCAACCTCGAGTTGGCCACTTTCATGTTTGGTCTAGTGTCATATTACACTTACAACCCATACGTGTCTAGCTTCAAGTCCCATGTTTACCCCATATATCATGTCCACATTTAGGTATATCATGAGTGTCATATTTTCATGAAATCTCATGTCAAATTATCACGTCATAATCACGCTCGTCTAACCTACCCCAAATCGTGTTTCCAACCCAAGTAAAAGCGAGTCAACATAGTAAGGATACTATGCTACATATTGGCCTCAAAACATGCACGATGTCAAAAAGGGATTGGCCACAAACATGCATAGTATCATAAGGGGTTTTTGGCCTCAAACATGCATAATGTCACAACGGGATTAGCCACAAACATGCATAGTAACATAAGGGAATTTGGCCACAAACATGCATAGTATCATAAGGGGTTTTTGGCCTCAAACATGCATAATGTCACAACGGGATTAGCCACAAACATGCATAGTATTATAAGGGAATTTGGCCACAAACATGCATGATAACATAAGGGGTTTGGGTTCATTTACATGCATAAGCCCCAAAGTCAAGTCTTTGCCAATGTTTTACAAGTCAAATGGTTCCCAAAGGTTCATGCTAACATTCCATAGATAAAGATTCAAACTTGAAAGATAAACTAGGTGAAACATAACATGAGTGGCATGATTAAGTTGCTAAAACTTATCCCAAGGTCATAGATCATAGAAAAGGGGCAAAATTAGGTTCACATAGGCTAGCATACTTATGTTTCATCGCATTTTATACCATGTCACATTAGAACCACCGTTAGAATCTACAAGTAGCTAGAACTTACATAGCGAGGCTTAGGGAAAGATCATGAATCGTCTTGACGAAGAAAGGTGGCTCCTTTGTTGAAGAATCGCCATGAAATTTGAGTAAGAACATTGATCTACCCTCGATTTGACATAGGAAGCTTGCACCTTTTGATTTGAATCCGATTTGAATGCATAGCCTTTAGGAATTGGAGATGGAGGCCATGAACACTTGGCATTTGGGCAGCACTTCGTGGCATGAGTGATTTGTGAGGGTTTAGGGTAGGCTTAGGGGTCTTTTTATAGAGATTAGGACTAGTTTAAGCCATAGGATAAACCCTAGGATAGATCTGAGCCCTCAAAATCCGTCACAGACCCATAAAACATGTCTTGAGGAACAAGTCAGGTGCACCCAGGCCCAACTGGCCGACCACCCAAGTCGACAGGGGTGTCGACTGGGCAGTCGACACCACCTGGGGTGTGTCGACTCCCAAGTCGACTCCTCAGTCGACTTGGGGGTGGTGGGAATTTTCCCGCCTGTCCTGCTTGGCTGAATTTGAATTCTGAATTCAAATTTGAACTGTTTTTGAACTTGAAATTTTCTGAAAACTTTGACGGGCCATAACTGGGTCATACGGACTCCGATTTTCGAAAACTCGGACTCTATTTTTCGTATTTTTCCGAGACGAACGCAATGGAGCAACCCATTTCTCCTTATTCAGATTTTATAATTAAATTCTGCCTTGATTCTTGTCTTAGCATGTTGTAAAAATCCGGGTTGTCACAGGAAATATGCATGTGAATAGTCTCCGAGCGTTCAGCCGTAGTGTAGGGTGTACATCGTGTTTCACTTCGTAGATTTGTTCTTTCAGTTCATAACTGTGCGCAGAAGACAGAGAATACGGTGTAGTTGTGCACCTTTACGTCTGCGTCTCATGTGCTTACATGACTTAGGAAAATAGAGTAGGGATGTGTACGTTTCTTAAGTTAGGCGGTTGGAAAAAGCTTAGGTTCATGTGAGCACAAATTTGCACACGTATTTGAACTTTTTACACCATATTTGTTTTGGTAGTATTCACTTGAAATTCTTGTATTTTTGGATAAGTAACACATTTATTTTGATCTGAATATTTTGTTTATAGAAGATACCAATTATGAATATTTAGCTATGTATATTTTCTTATAAGTACAATTTCAATTGGAAAGGATAAAAACGACAGCGAGTTTTAACAATATATCCCATGTGCCATTGAGATGTAAAAGGGTACTGCTTATAGTATTAATTTATTTTATCCGCTGGTCTAATTGAATTGTAGTTGCAAGCTTGAAAATTGAGATGTTTACTTTAGAATGTCTTTAATGTAAACTAAAATTACAACATATCCAGATCTTATTCAACACCAATGTCATATTTTTTGTTTAAAGTGGAAGATTATTATTATTATTACTACTCAAATCACTTTAGATTCAATCCATATGGAAGTATAACTTAACATTGCCATTTTCAAGTTAAAAGATGCCTATATATATATAAGTTCCCTTTAAATAATTTAAATAAACGTTATAATTTGTAAATGATTCCATAACGACTATTTGAAAATTTGATTTGGACATAACTTACAATATATAAGCTGAAATCATGATTTTATCTTTCAATAGAAAATCATAATCAATCAAATTCTAACGTTTCTTGTTTCACATAATTCCGATTTAAAACAGATTTTGTATATTCAATTAAAGTTCAAAACTCTATATTACGAACTACCGTCCATTTTGAGTTCGTTTTATATTAAATATAAACGTTTAATCCTCGTTTAATAATGAATTCTACATAAAATCCATTAATATTTTCAAAAAAAACATTTAAACCAATTTAAATATTCGAATTCAAATAACTGAAAAATCCAGATCATTACATTCTTCCCCCCTTTAATAAATTTCGTCCTCGAAATTGTTAAGTAAGAAGAATGATTCAAATCCAATTATCTTCAAAATAATAAATATTAAAATATTATCAAAAATATTTCTAAGTCTTGAAATTTTATGAAAAATTCATCAGCACCTTCTTTGTACTGTTTGATCCAAACAAGTATAACTCGCCACTCGGAGCCCCACATAGATCAAAAGAAAACAAAAGCCAAGCGGCTACTCATCCCACGGGTATAAAATCAAACACCAAATTAATATATTAAGGTTTACCTATTTTTCGAGCAACCAATACGCTAATCACGCAGCACAGCAATAGCAGCTCTTGCTCTTCCAGTCTGCACTTAACTCAATATATAATGCTAATAACAGGGTTAAACCATTTTAGTTTTATTTCATATTTAATTTTATTCAAATGCATTATCCTGGATTTTATTTCTCTTGGTTTTCAACTCATTTAACTAGTGATGAATTTTGTGCTCAATCAATCTATCATTCAACAAACAAACAAACAATCAACATACACAACCAATATAACCAAATCATTTTATTTCTAACTTATTCTTAAGTTAACTTTCGATTTATTTAATTCCACATTAAAATTCTTATTCACCAATTTCTCTGGTTATATTTAACCATTTAAATGTACAGTCTCATTTGAATTCACATTCGAATTAATCAAACCATCCAATATCAATAATAAAATTATTTCTTTTCTATATGAAAATATAGTTTGGGCAAAATTATTTCATTGACCCACTTTGCAAAACAATATTGCATTGATTACCAGTTCAACTTGAACCGATCAAACAACGCAATACAAAGCATTTATACACAAAATTTACAAATACGCTCTCTTGTATTCACTCAATCTCGATCTAAGGTATTACTAACCCCATCTCTATCGAGTTATGCCACAGAGCCAAGGTTATTCTAAACCATTGATCTGATACCAACTGTAGCGTCCCGGGAATTTCGATACTTGAATCCAAACATTTATACATCTCGTGTCTAAAACTCAAGCACCGAAAACCCCAGAAAGCTAATAGAAAGAAATTAAAGTGTGAGATAAGAAAGAAAGTTAGAATAGAAGAATAAGAAGAACCAACACAACACAGAGTCTCACAGCGCAACGGAACAAAATATAATACAGAAATAGTTTTTATTGAGAGCTTGAAATAATACTTACAACATCAGAGTACATCAATACACCTAGACATTTATGATAACCTATCCTCATATACATATACCACACAGTGGACAATACGTTATAACACCATAGGTCTGAACTCCTTTAGCTCGTCTTTGGACTTCATAGCATCCGATATCCTGGACCTGTACACCTCGGTCTAACCCGAGCATTTACAAAATAACCGGGTCAGTCTGGTGAAACGGAGTGAGGAAAACACATAAAGTTTACAGTATCATCCAACTTGATTTTAAAGTTAAAAATCTTTTCGAAAGAAAAGGATACTCGTAAGACCAAATCCACACATAAATACGGACGGGTTTTACCTTACGATAACCCAAAACATTTTTGGAATCAATATCTTTCCTGATATTACAATAGTTTCTAAATACAAATAAATATCAATCTAGAGGAATGCTTGCATCTCACACTCCACATATATAGTATACAAACAAAATAGCAGGTGCTTATTAGAGACTGGATTCCGGCTATGACAAGGTATGGAACCACCTGCCGATAGTGTATCTCTAGAGGCGAATACACTGGGTTCAACAAGAACGTCTTGCAACCCGGCCCACACATGACCGACCACTCATTTCCCTTGAGTGTATCAAATGTATATCACCAACGATTGGGATCAAACCACCGGTTCCCAAAAGGGACAGCATTGAAATAGATTAAGGAATGAAATGGATTTTCTCTAGATAGGTGATTATACACCCTAATGAGAGCGACCCACATAGCCATGTTGCCTGCCCGACTTTTGTCATTTCCTAGTTGTGAAGCTTGAAGTTATAACGTATCTTTTGAAACACCTGGCCACCATTCACTTTGAATGCCACATCGTCAAATTCTCCAGAAATCACTAATTGATTTCCACAAAAATACTCGGGTTATTAAGTTAAGAGAAGGTGTCTTCTACATCGCCACAGAAATACATTTGAGGAAATCAACGTACGTGATTCCTTTGGAAATATTCTGTCAGACATCCTTCCATACAAGTTGTTCCGGGACTAGACAAACCGAAGGCATCCTACTACCACATCCTAGGATTTACCCTCGGTAGCGAGTAGTCCTTGCAATACGTAGATTCCACTCATGACAAAATCACCGTCAAATACATCTAGGGATCAGCTAGAGAGATCCAACAATAGTTCTCTCATTCATGAAGATATACGGTCTTTAATAGTTCCACTTTGATTAGCATCTTCCACGTTTCCGTATTCATTGGTCGGAATGGTTTTTGAATATAAATTTGATTCCGGTCTTTCCGCACCAACAACGTTGGGTCAGATTTTGATAGTCGATTATTTAACTATCAAATTAAACAACCATAAAAATAAAACAGATCAATTGGTTTATTACACAGCATCACTTGGCCATTAAAAATAATAATATATCAGTTTAATCCATTAATATCCTTAAATCATTTCCTTAATATACTTGGAAAAATATATCTTAATAATCGTATCCAATTCTCGTTAACTATCATTTCATATCATTTGCTAAAATATTTCTTATTATCAAATATTGGAGATTCGATTCAACTTATTGTTGTAAACACTCGTTACGATATCTCCCTTGTTTCGTTACTCGAACACCATAATCGTCAATTTCCCTTCCAGAATAAACTCATTTCAAATATTATCTCCTTACTTTGTAAATATTGTTATATCTTCGCATCTTTCCTTTCTTTCTTTATTACGGAAATACCATTACATATTCTCAAACACTTTTTTTAAACCCTTTTATTTTTGGAATCCTGTGGTATATATTCCTAATTCTTCAAAACAACGGTTCACTATTAATTCTCAAAATAAATCACTACTAATATCACCACTATTACAATTAATATTATCTTCCGATGATTTTGAAGTCGTTAAATTTGGGGTATTTTAATTACCTCTCAGACCTTGATCAACAACGTTGTCACCTTAACATAGATATCAGTTGTAATACCGAAACCCCATATCCATTTCCAATATCAAAACAAATCCCACTTTAGTTCTATCTTCATGATCGTCTCTTGTTTAATATAGCGGATTTATATCGCATCTTTATAACTCAGCTTTCCTTACCATTTTAATTCAAACTTGGATTTCCATTTCATCATTTTATTAGTTCCTAACCGTAAATCAGTAAGAAATTAATGTCCTAAATATCAACCCCGAAAGCCGAAACCAACATTAGACCAATATTCAGAAAACCATTTATCCCACCCGATCTCCAGTTAAATTCTAATTCTTTAATTTCATATCCCCACTTTTATTTCCATTTAAAAACCTATTTCTAGTAACTTTTACAATAATATTTACTAAATTCGGGTTTGTGACTTCGTCAAAATCTTGGATTTCATAAATCCAGTTAAATAGAATCTCAAATAAGAATTCGTTTAAATCATAATTTAAACTTAACTTACATTATCATTAATTTGATTTTCTTTAAAATATAACTTTATTATAAATGAGCCTTCTCGTTTTCATAAACCTAAATTAATACCTTTTTAAACCCCATGATTTGCCCCTTCGATTATTATTAAATAAATATCAACATTTATAAAATGTTTTACTTAACTATTAAATAAATAAATTAATTAATTAAATCCATTTTAGTTATTACAGTTGACTTAGTCAAAGAATGATTAACTCGTTAACCAAATCGTAATTCATTTTTCCATTTAAATTAATTTCAAATTAAATTAATTTAAACAATCCCATTTGATTATTATAATAATCAAATCAATATAGTCTCATCTTGAATTGTTATTTAAAACAATTAATCTCAGTTATAAATCGTTACATTGATTCTTGTCACTTGTTTATCTATCTTAGTAATATAAGAATTAGCTTTATAATTCATTTAATGACGATGCACGTGCTTCGCACACGGTAGATTTTGGTCCAAAAATGGTAATTGGTGGTTAAAATAATCATTGTACATATGGTTGGTTATTTTCTTTTTACAAACCCAATTAACATAATATATAAAAAAATCTAATACATATTCAGGTATAAATAAATTTCATAATTTCATTTTTATCGATTTACCTAACGGTAAATCCATCTTTATAAAACAGTTTGCATTTTGGCCATCTGCTATAAATTCCTTAACCAATACTACCCATCGGTTAATATCGAAACAAATGTTGAATTTGGATTCAACAATTAGTAATCAAATAACTAATCCAATCACATGGGTTAAACAGTTCATATAATGATTGTATGTAGATAAATAATCAGTTCAATTAAAAGTGCTCAACCAATAAAATAATTCAAGCATCTAATTTTAATTTAAATACGTTTAAATTATTATAAACGTAACCAATAAGATAAGTTACCTCTATTGGAAATCATCGTTAAAAATAAAAATGTCATTTCATTTAAATTAAACAAACGTTTAATTTAAATAATAGATATAAATATTTAACTATATCAAACAATCATCCATCAACCAATAATTTGCAAACATAGCACACAAACATTATACCCACTTTAAAATAAATATAAGAGGGAGAACTTAGTGAGTTTAACTCACCTTGATTTCTGTTTGTCGAGATAACACTGCTTTCAGTTATGTCCGTTCCAACTCCATAATGCAGTGCTCCTTAATAAGGTTCGATCGCTTCTTGTTTGTTTTGATTCTGTGCACGTGGGCACTAGTTATAAACAATAAATGTATAATTAACATTAATTAATCCTAAATTAAAATTTTATGTTATAAAGATTTATGTTATAACTAATTAACGGTTATATTTAACAGGCGCATTCACTCTAGTAACATAAGTCCTAAATGTTTTTAAAAGATCATTGTGTAACCAATACTGTCATGGATTGTGTTAAATAAAAGAACGGTTACTGTAATAATTAACTACGTTCGAAATTTACCTTCTCTCTCCGTTTTCTTTTGAACCATACCCGTTCACTCTGCACACCGCGACCACCTCCCTTCAGTAACCTTCCCTATACGTTTTAGCGCCTTTCTCCCACGTCCTCCATTGCTCCGTAAAAATTTAGTTGGGCCGACACCCTTCTTTATATTTTAACATAGGGCCCAACCCAAGACAATACCCACGTCCAGGTTCCCATTTTCACATGCATGTATTTTTCCCATTCGACACATACAAAACAACTGTAGCTGCACATCCCTTCCATCATACGGTCACTCCCATCCCACGTCCTTCCACTGTTTCCCATTTACTTTGTTTCGCTTTATACTTTTTTTTAAACTAGACCCAAAAGGCCCGTCATGTTAATCAGCCCACTTTTAATTACTCATTCCTCCTTGCACCTCCTTTCTTCTCCACGCAGTCCCTACTGGTACCATCCCTTACGGCCAGTTCTGTTTAATTTTTTTTCGTTACTTCCTTCTAACACCACCCCACCACTTGTCCTTCCGCATGCGCCCAGACCTTCCCCATTACTGTACTCACCTCCCTAGTAGCAAAATGCACCCTATACTACATTAATTCCTCACCAAAACCAGGAGCAGCAGTGCTCTTCTCCCTGTTCAAGGTAAACTCCCCTTTTACATATTTCTTTCCCATATTGCATTCTCGAATGTCCAATATTCCTTCTGCCATTTCTTCCTTGTCTCATCCTTTTTCTGTTACGCTTTCTTTCTTTTCTCTTCTACAGTCTGCAAGCACACGCACATCCCTCCCTTCCCCAAACGTTCTTAATTCCTCTCATGCAAATTCGCTACAGGCGATCAAAATGGATACCAATTACCGAACTCTTCTTCCTCAGACAATACACGGTGAACACAAAAACTCCTCCACCTATTCACCTGCACCGACATCCCATTCTAGTCAACACAGTTGCTCGTCCCCTCAACACATTCACAACCACAGTGTCCTCCTACAATCCAGCTTTCACCGTGACTAACACCGTGCCTTGGACGACTACAAATAAATCATGCTACAACTTTTGGTGGGAACATTATCAACACCATAGTTCAGACCCCCTTGTCACACTAGTCACCTCGCCACCTTTAACATCACCCCCCTCTGCTCTTATCGCCTCTGGACCCAAGCCCAAGGATTTACTGTCAAAATTTCCAGTACCCCCAATCAACACTGCACCTTATCTAACTTATGCCAGATCGGAGATTTATGTTTGTACGGGTCCAGTGAACAACGAAATGTTCGGTTTTGTTCGGATTTGATTTTCTTTTTATTTGTGTATGTACGTTTTGCTTTGGATTTTCTTTGAAATGGAAGAAACAGACCCCATATTTATAGATGAGTGAAACTTGATGCTAAAGGAATTGGATAAGAATGATGTTTGTTTCATCACGTACAGCGTAGAAGCGTGGCCTAGGTTGCTTAGGCATGTATGTTGATATCTGAGGTGAAAGTGGAGTGGACATGGCCTGCTGTTCTTCGCTGCATTGATATTTCACTTGGATATTTGGTACAGTGTAGGAATAAGGTAGGATAGGGAATAGTTAGATTAGCATGTGGTAATGTTTAGCATAGTGTTCAACATACAATGATATGTCAAGTGAAAGTCAAAATAAGAAAAGAAATAGCAAGCGAAATGGTTTCATATCGTACAGGCAACGTCCCATTTCATAGCTGTGTATGGAAATATGCATGTGCATAACCTCCGAGCATTCAGCCATAGTGTAGGGTGTACATCGTGTTTCACTTCGTAGATTTGTTCTTTCAGTTCATAGCTGTGCGCAGAAGATGGAGAATACAGGGTAGTTGTCTACCTTTACGTCTGCGTCTTATGTGGTTACATGACTTAGGAAAATAGATTAGGGATGTGTACGTTTCTTAAGTTAGGAGGTTGGAAAAACCTTAGGTTCATGTGAGCACAAATTTGCACATGTATTTGTACTTTTACACCATATTTGTTTTTGTAGTATTAACTTGAAATTCTTGTATGTTTGGATAAGTAACACATTTATTTTGATCTGAATATTCTGTTTATAGAAGATACCAATTATGAATATTTAGCTATGTATATTTGCTTATAAGTACAATTTCAATTGGAAAGGATAAAAACGATAGCGATTTTTAACACTATGTCCCATGTGCCATTGAGATGTAAAAGGGTACTGCTTATAATATTAATTTATGTTATCCGCTGGTCTAATTGAATTGTAGTTGCAAGCTAGAAAAATGGGATGTTTAATTTAGAATGTCTTTAACGTAAACTATAGTTACAACATATCCAGATCTTATTCAACAACAATGTCATATTTTTTTGTTTAAAGCGGAAGATTATTATTATTATTACTATTATTATTACTCAAATCACTTTATATTCAATCCATATGGAAGTATAACTTAACATTGCCATTTTCAAGTTAAATGATGCCTATATATATATATATATATATATATATATATATATATATATATATATATATATATAAGCTCCCTTTAAATAATTTAAATAAACGTTATAATTTGTAAACGATTCAATAACGACTATTTGAAAATTTGATTTGGACATAACTTATGATTTAAAATGGATTTTGTATATTCTGTTAAAGTTCAAAACTCTATATTATGAACTACCTGTAACGATACACATTTTGCCCAACCTTAATCGTTCGCTAGATCGATCAAAATCGTACAAAACCCACATACGTTAACTTTGGGCATACAACACATCAAAACAAATACAACAGACTTTTATAAACATTACAATAATGTTACATCTGAGTACAGAATATCAGAGTACATTGAGATAAATAATACAGCGGAAGATAAATTTAATACAAAGCAGTGGAAAATAAATAGACTGATACAGCGGAAGGCTATCATTCTCTGGACACAGCTCTAAGCTTCAATCCAGAATCCTGCTTAATATATCTGCAAAACAAGCTACTCGACTGCCCGTGTTGAAAAAGAGGGCACCCGAGTTTGCAAGTGAAACAAACTACAGGCCAGTCATGGGACTGGTATGAGAAATCTTACTTAACCTATTTAAATAATGAGGCTAATCACGGGACCACGCCACTAACGCGGAACAGGTTTTCTCCATTGGATTGCCAGTGCATAAAATAAAGTAAATCGATAAACAACGCAATGTTTTTTTAGAAAAATGAAACCATTATAAGACTCAAGTCCCATCACACAATGCAACGCAAACCGGAGGATAGAGTTTTACCTTATAATGGTCAAAAATGCTTGATATGATTTGATATTATTATTAGTGTATATATGTTTTCGAAAACATTTCAATCATAATATCAATCATAGATGGCATAGCTACCATATACTATGTCGTCGTACTAGTAATACAATCAAAACTGCATGGATCGTATTGGAAGTTGGATTTCCATCATGAACCAAGGAAAAAGATAGTCCTTACCGAATTCGAGACACTCTAGCCCATGTCTCAGGACTCAGACTCAGGTTAGCCCTTGGATCTTCAAGGCCGGTCCACCAAAAGTGCAATGGTTGTATTAATTAACACTACAACAAAAAAGGCTTTTAACAGTGCGTTAGTATAAACTCTGTATAACGACATGCTGTCGTAGGCCCCTAATTTTCAACAATAGGAAATAAACGCTGTAAAAAAGGAGTTTCATAGCATTTTTTCTGAGCTGTTTATATTTTATGCACAGTGTTTATAATGAGGTGTTAATAGTTTTCAAGTGTGTGTTGCTTCCATTTTCCGTAGCGGTTTATAAACGCTGTTACTATTATTTCACAGCGTTTTTCTTATGCTGTTATAGTTAATATACTTTGTCTTTTCATAGAATTAACAACGTTATATAAATGCTGTCGTTAGCTCCTGATATTTTTACTCCACTATTGTCGCGTTCCATTGCAATTTTTATATCAATAATCTACACTCATTTCATCATATTTCAACTAAACAATATACATAACATCGTATAAAACTAGAAACTAACATATGAAAATATAATTATTAATCATTTTCATAAAGTAATATGAATACAATATCCATAAACAACATTTACATACATTCATAAACAAATGTCATGCAACATTGGACAAGCTTATGAAAAGAAACCTATTTACGATGCATGTTAAAAACATACATATTTATCCCTTCAATCTTCGGTTCTGGCACATACCGCTTAAATATGTCTTTTATTGCTTCCATTTAGTCCACACTGCAGATTGCTCCATTGTTTGTCTCTTTAATGCTTCAAATCCACTTGAGCTTCAACACTGCTCAAATATACCTTTGAAGAATTAAAAAAGTTAAATGAGTAGGTTAATTATAAATGGGCATGCTATGGTGCTTGCGCAAATGCAGCTCAAAGTGCATACTATGGTGCTTCAATTATAAATGAGCAAAATATTCTTTTTCAACCAAACTTTCCCACTAACAAAAACTATAAATTCATAATCTTTTAAATTAAAAGTAACTTGCGTTGTTTGAAAGTTGTTTATTTAGCAAGCATAAAAGTAACTTGCGCATTAGTTCAAAAATGATAAGTTCATAATCATGCAAGCATACCCTAAATAAATTATGAAAAAAAACCTACAGTAAAAAAAACCTACTATAAAAAATAAATAGAATTTAGAGGCAATGTGCCATGATGAAAAAGAAAATGGGTTTCAAGCTATTCAGTTAAAAGTTAAAACCGCTAACTTGTTTCCGATGACATATAACATCAATGAAAAATTGCGTACATAAATTACATAATCAAACAAATGAAGTAGAATAAATGTGTAGCTGAAACTAAACTATAATGTGATCCAGTTAAATTACCTATTTGGATAAAGCATCGCATTCCTCTTGCCATCCTCTGTAGGCCTTCTCAATTGAAGACACTTTTCTGTACTTGGTTTTTAGCTCGGCTGTAGGCTCCTTACATAATAAAATACATGCACCAGGGAAGAACCAAAAGCAATGCGATAAAGCAGAACAAAACAAAATAAAAACCGATAGATCACCAAGTACCTCAATACTTCCCAATGGTAGGTCGAAGTATCTTTAAAAAACCAAGATCTTTGCTGCAACACAAACAAAAAGATCAAAATTAAGTATAGACATATTTGAGTTATATAATATCTTCACTGTTTATGTTACAAAATCTTGTCCAATGTAAACAGATATTCCATATATGTAATTCATATATACCTTTCATAAGCTGAAATGAAATGTCTTTTTCCCATCCACTCCCTTTTTGACTCATAGAATCCATCATCCGTGCAACTAAGCCCTCCCTCCTCTCTCTCATGAAATATGCTCTTAGCAAACTATTATTCAAAATTTAACATTAATCAATGCAATGAACTTTATTGTGCTTAGATAATAGTATTATTCAATCCTCTAAAAAAGAATTACCACCCAAGTTACTCCACGGTCAACTATAAAAGAGAACAACACTGTAGAGGCACCGAAGAGGCTGTCAACGTGAAAAGTCTGGCAGAATAACATAATTACATTTCTACAAATACTAGTTCTTCTAAGATTGAAAAGGATTCAATGGCCAATGGGATCAATAATCCTTTGGCATAAGTAGATAAAAATGCTACAAGTATATGGCTATATACAAGTAATACAATTTGGAAAGAAAGATGATGCAGAAAATAGTTTATGTTATATTTATGTAAACCAATTACAGTAAGATATTAAAACATTTACAGTTCAATAGAAAACATCTAAAAACAATTATAGATTTTATATTTACAGCTCAATAAATTTCAGTTCATTTTTATATAAAAATTGCAAATCAATATTTACAGTACACCATATTAGATATGCTGCATATTTTAACCAACAAATTATACACATCTCATCCATCAATTATTAATTAAATATCATACGATTTAATCTATACCTATCATTTAATGGAATCATATCCATGAAAAAGGATCCACAATAATCACGTCAGCCTGCAATAATAACTGAAAGTTAATATCTATGCTTTAATAAAAGAACTTGCATGAGAAAATGATACCTCGGATGATGGACCTGCAAACTTGATCATCTTTAGGTCAAGCTCCTACAGAAGCTTACCATCATCATACCTCGGCTGATTAAGAAACCCTCCAGTAAAAATAATTGAACAGATGGATGCCACTACAACAATTCCCATAAGCTCCCTTATCCTCCTCATAGAATCAGAATACAACAGGTACCCAAACACCATGGAACCCGCCATCTGCGCTCCCCAATAAAATGCAAATAAATTGGCTATTGACTTCTGTCCTGTGTATTTCAAATAATACTGAGCTCATGTGCTTACAGGTGTATGCCAGAGCAACGTAATTCAATGACAGAACATTCTGCTATGCGAAAATTTTGCAAGGACTCAAGTCACTCAACCACACCAAAGTTATGAACGTACTGTTTCACCTTACCGTTTCACGATCATACCCATGCTAACAGCAAGCTAACGATATTGTGGTGGATGCAAATGCCATATAACATGCTACTGATTTGGCTAATATACTTACTGAAGCTTCCACTGTGTCAGCCTCTAATATCCTATGCGCTAATGTCACTATCAATTCCGCTAATGCCCCGCATCTCGCCGCCACGCTAAGTTATCCTGCGTTGCGCAACATTTCAGCTCACCCACCCTGAACATGTGCTCATGTTGGTTCCCCGATACACTCCATGGTCGGTTACCATTTTTCTAACTCCCCACGTTATGACAAGTATTTGGTCAATTTTTTTAATTTTACTGGGAAATAAATTTCCATTATCCTCTAAATGGAAATTCATAAAAAAGAAAACAAAAGTACTTCCCAGCACGACCAACAAGTATAAGCACATAAATTTTACTTTTCAATGAGAAATACTAACTACATAAATTTTAGGTTTACCTAGATATGGTGTTGCCTGCTGCACACCAACTCCCTCTGCCTCTTTTATCATTACTTTCTCCGACTTTTTTTTCTATCCTTTTCCCAGCCCTTTTATTTTTAGCTACTGGATACTTCATATTTCAGGTGTCATACAAAGATTACTATAAAAACTTACATTTCTCCTTTTTATCATTTTATATCCTAGAGTATAGCAAATTGCATATTTTCTTAATGTTCTCCAGCAGGCTACACACTCTATGCTCAAGTACACAAAAAATTTTCTTTAGTCAAACAAAACTGTCATTCTCACATGTTCATATTAATGTAAACTCTCTTTGCAAAGGCTAAATGTCAATATGTTCTTTCATACAGAATTGCACATACACCGATATATCTTCTTTACAATTCACTTTACAATTTCCCCTCAATTCTTTCTCAGGTCAGAACATTACCTTATGATGCAAAAATGAATATATGATATTTATCACAATTCTTAGATCAATTTATTACCATCTTCTTATCAAATGTATACACTCCCAATATTTCTGGTTTGGTCTTTATATCAATAGCCACTATTTCAGTTTTCTTTACCCCTTTTATTTCTTTTATAAACCATTCTGTGTTATACTAGTATGCCTTATTCATGTTTTATATAAGCCTACTGATATAATGTACATGTTGCATATTCTAATTCATACCGGCTTCTCATAAAAACATGAGTGTATATATATATATATATATATATATATATAGAGAGAGAGAGAGAGAGAGAGAAACTACACTTTCATACTCTATAAAAGTTCATTATTTCCTACTCAATATACATTTTTATTTCAGATAAATTTATCTTCCCTGCATTATACAAATTGCCTTAACAGATCAGTGAACTAATATCCTCAGTAATATATCTGCTTATACTACTGATTTTGTTAAAATAGTAGTTTTTTTCTTCTTTTATTCAAAAGTACATATATATATATATATTGATATAAATTATGCTGACTTATGTACTCTGCTTCATAAAATTCATTATATCATTCCAGAGTGCTTTATTCCTCAAATAACAACCAAGACTCTATTCATTTAAGTATGATTATGTAAAAATGATATACTTTACATTGAACCATATATATATATGTAACAACCCGAAAATCTGAGCCAGTTTAAAATTTTTATTTTGGCAATTTTAGCGAATTTTGATTATTTAAAATGAATTATTTTAAATAAAAACGACGAGAAATTTATTTTGAATATAATTCGAGCGTATATATTATACGCGTCGTCGTTAGAATATAAATAATTATATATAATTATAAAAGGAATTGAAAATGGCGCGGTAGTTCGATAATTCGATTTCAAACTTCAATTGAATGTACCGGGTGCAAAACAATCCGGATTTTAATGAAACCAAAAATAATGGAATCTAATAGTGAATATCTTTCCAACGAATCCGAAGAATCAAGATTTCATAGCGGGAATCAAAAGATATGTCCAGTTGAAAATTTTGAATAGTCGCTATGGAATTCAGGCCCTTAAAAATAGAAATTTTGCAAACGACCTCGGATTTCGACGAAACCAGTTTTGTTGGGTCCGTGATGTAAAATTATTGCTAGGTTTCAAATTTCATAATTTTTCCAATCAATATGTGAGCGTGGCAAAAGAAAACGCGTTTGACCAGTTTTAGTTAATTTTAATCGACTGGAAAATGGCCATTTTTCTAACGGTCTCAGAATTCGACGAAACTAGTTTTGTTAGGACCGCATCGTCAATACGAAGCTAGAAAATATTTTTCTGCAATTTATAGAGTTAGTATGTGACCCCGGTAATTTGAAATGCGCGTTTAAAATTCAATATAGTGATTTAAATGTAAATTAAACGGAAACTGATTCAAATGATCGAATCAACCTACGATACATATCCCATTGTGTTCGGAATGGGGGTAAAACGCTATGGACGACAGGCGGTGGACCTCGTTCAGGGGTCGTATGTTAAAGTCAACTTTTTGGAAATCAAAATAAAATAAATAAATAAAAACTAAAACCCTCTCCTCCCCTATACGTTCTGCCCCCCCCCCCCCCCCGCTTTCGTTTCATTTCAAAACAAAATCAAAAAAAAAAAGGGAAGAACGCTTCTCCAAATCGACGGCCGCCTCCCACCGCCCTCGCGGTGGCCTCCCAACGCCGGCGCCCCCTCTTCTTCCCCCTCCCCTCCTCTCGTGCGATGCCCGAACCACCCCAGGACCCCACAATCGAAACCACCCAATCGCCCCCCCCCCACGGCGCGCCGCCGCAAGCGGAAGCCCCCAGCCCAGAGCCGACGCGGAAACACCCCCCCCCATCGATGGAAACCGTACCCCGTCAACCGTGCACCCGCGAGCCCAGTCGAACGCCACCACCTCGCTGCGTGGATCCACCCACCAGTCGATGCCAAGGTCGACGACAGTACACCCCCTGCTCTCCTTTGATCCAGACCCTGAAAAGTAAGTTTTAACTATTTATTTTAATACAGTAATTATTTATTTTTAGTTCTGAAATTATATAATTTTAGTTTAGAAAAAATACGATTTTTATTGTTTAGGAAGATCCTATTTTGTTAATAGAAAGTTTACATTTATACAAAAGGCGATGTAAAAATAGAATTTCTATTTAATATGAAGCGCTGACATTTATTTTTACGTAAGGGAAAAATATGATTTTTATATTTTTAAAGTATTAAAAATATGATTTTTATATTTTTAAGGTAGTAAAAATATAATCTTTTATATTGTAGAAAGATAAAATATGATCTTTACTATATAGAAGAATTAAAAATATGATTTTTATATATTGAACTTCGAATTAAAAATATGATTTTTATATATTGAACATCGAAGTAAAAATATGATTTTTATATATTGAACATCGAAGTAAAAATATGATTTTTATATATTGAACTTCGAATTAAAAATATGATTTTTATATATTGAACTTCGAATTAAAAATATGATTTTTATATATTGAACTTCGAATTAAAAATATGATTTTTATATATTGAACTTCGAATTAAAAATATGATTTTTATATATTGAACATCGAAGTAAAAATATGATTTTTATATATTGAACTTCGAATTAAAAATATGATTTTTATATATTGAACTTCGAACTAAAAATATGATTTTTATATATTGAACTTCGAATTAAAAATATGATTTTTATATATTGAACTTCGAATTAAAAATATGATTTTTATATATTGAACATCGAAGTAAAAATTCAATTTTTATATATTGAATAACGAAGTTAAAAATTCGATTTTTATATATTGAATAACGAAGTAAAAATTCGATTTTTACATATGTAGTGGCTACAGCAACGAAGATGCGATGTCGATGTAGATTTCTATCAAAGAAGAGTCAAGATGATCGGATAGCTATAAGTGAGAATTTCTCACCTTTCAATTTCTTTTTCTAGTTATATATATATATACATATATATATACTAGGATGCAGACGGTGCTTAGTAGCACCCGACACAATCGTCCACAGACCATGGACTTGTTTGTTTGATTGCAAAAATTAGTTAGATTATTTGATTGAAATTGAATTGTGTGGTGAAATGAATTGATTTGATTGATGTGTGAATGGCGTGGGCCTTCACTAGACCGGGGATAAGGCTAGGCCTCGTCCCGTTTCTAGTATCGTGCCGTTATGCCGCCGAAATTTTCTAAAATATGTTAGAAAAACAAAAATATCATTTTATTGAATAAATGAACTGAATAGAAATTCATATGTTGAAATAAAATGTTTTACCGTTAAAAATATAATTTTTAACATGAATGTGAATAAATAAATATTCATTTACAAACCGGACGGTTTGTTTATGTACACCTATTTAAGGGACATTGATTGGGATGATAAATTTTACACATCGCCCAACTGCACAAATAAAATATGTGTTTGATTGTTTGAAACCCCACACGGGTGTTAGGATGAAATCTGAAGTTCACTCATCCTGATTGATTAAATATGTCGATCGATCGATTGACATGCTGTTATAAGCGTTGAATATCTATATTTGATGCTTATACAGTGTAGTGCACTTTGGTTGATGGTTGATTAATTTTCAATGCTATTATATACATGTGTTGTATGAAAATCCATATAATTAACTTTATATGGTAATTGATTGGGCCTCATTCCAATTTGAAAAATAAAGAATATATATAAAATAAAGGTTCATGTGTTGACAGTACTCATCCATTGAGATTGGTCATGTGTTGAACGAAATATTTTAATAATAAAATTTACATCTTTATTAATATAAAATAAAGGTTCATGTGTTGACAGTACTCATCCATTGAGATTGGTCATGTGTTGAACGAAATATTTTGATAATAACAACTATTTTGAAAAAGAAATATTTGAAATAGAATATTTGAAAATAGAAATTTATTAAGCCGTATTGATTAGATTGACGCCATTTCGACGTGAACGATATTTATATCAATTGAAAACCATTTCGAAATGAAATGAATCGAAAACCATTTCGAAATGAAATGAATCGAAAACGATTTCGAAATGAATTGAATTGAAAACGATTTCGAAATGAATTGAAAACGATTTCGAAATGAATTGAATTGAAAACCATTTCGAAATGAAATGAATTGAAAACGATTTCGAAATGAATTGAATTGAAAACGATTCCGAAATGAATTGAATTGAAAACCATTTCGAAATGAATTGAATTGAAAACGATTTCGAAATGAATTGAATTGAAAACGATTTCGAAATGAATTGAATTGAAAACGATTTCGAAATGAATTGAATTGAAAACCATTTCGAAATGAAATGAATTGAAAACGATTTCAATATGAAATGAATTGAAAACGAATTGAAATGAATTCAAATTGAATTGAAATTTGAATTGAATAGAAATCGACGAAGTATATATTATATATATTATATATATATATAATATAATGGCCTGAATAGAACGCGCCGCGCTGTGGCAGTTCGTGAATTTCGACCATTTAGTTCAAACGGACATTACGGGAGATCCGACCGTCGGATTCTCCTAAAACCGGAACCGTTGGGTTCGTATCGAAAAGAGCTTTCTAACGAATGTTAGAAATTTGAAATCTAACGGTTGGATTTGGAGTTACGTCCAAATCAAATTTGAAAAAGGTCGCTGTAAGTGCAGTTCGATGGCCATTGATGGAAATCGACAGTACGGGCCTTGATAAAATTATTAAAAATAGTAATAATTTGTGTAAAATCATAAGAAATGATTTGTGAAGATTTGGGATGAAAAACTCCATATTTGAAAAGATAAAAATAGTTTTTATCGAAATGAACTAGTTTTGAACTAGAAACATAATTCTATTTATTTTTAAAGAAATAAATTGAATTTGAAAAGGGTTCTAAAAATAACCAGAATTTCCAATGATTGCATTGGAGTGGATTTGAATCGAAATTGTCTTCGGAATATTTCGATGTTGGAATTCGTGATTATACAGGTGTTGTTATGGAAATTTGAAAGATATATATATTTATATCGTTATTTCCAATACGACATTTGTTAGTCGTAGAATTCGATATTGAATATAAGCTGATATATTTTCTATTCAGAGCCTTGTATTGAATATCGAATGTGATTTGGGTTTGTCGTGAATGGTGTCTTCACTAACACTTTTCTTGAACCCAGTTGAGAAAAGATTAAATCTTTTTATTTAGATTTAATGAAGTGTACCAATTAAATAATATTTAATTGGAATTGAATTGATATTGATTTTTGGGTTTATCGTGAACAGTGTTTTAAATAACACTTGTTCTTTAACCCGATAATTAATGGAATGTGATTTTGGGTTTATCGTGGACCGTGTTTTAAATAACACTGATTCTTTAACCCAGTCAAAGATTAAAACTAAGTGGAGTTTTAATGAATCTTTAATTAGATTGAAATAATCGAAATGGAGTATCACCAGTTTTGCTCCAGGCGATAGTTAAATCTTTAATTAGATTTGAACGTGAAATGGTAATTGAAATTACCGATAACACTGTGGTGTTAGATATGAAGTATTACCATTTTTACTTCATGGGGATAAATAGGTTGGGATGGGGAAATTAAAATAAATGATTACTTCGGTAAGGTTCGCTAATCCCGACTAGTTTTGAATTGAGATTCGAAAATAGAATAAAGAATAAACTCAAGGAATTTATCTTGGATAAAATTAATGGGAACCTTTCCCTATGAATGTGAAATTTAGAAACTAATTGTCGGTTAGCCAAGCAGAATGGTTTTCTGAATATTGATCTGATGTTGGTTTCGGCCTTCGGGGTTAATATTTGGGGAATTATTCTCTTGATTAATTTACGGTTAGTGACTAATGAGTTGGAATGAGGCGTATGCTGTGTTTGTGTAACACTTATTTAAAATATACGCGAGTTATTCGGAAAGACCGGGTTTATCCCATTCTGAATAACTGATACGACGATAAGTCGAAGATGAAGACGATGGTCGAAGACCGGAGGTCTTCACGTCGTTTGGGTAATTACTGATGATCTTGATTGGGCTGTACACCCAAGAAGATGGAAACAGTTAGTGATCGTCCAGATGTACTTGGAGATCGATGGATATGCGGGGTACTAGGTGCCCCCGGTTTCGTTCAGCCCAAGAACGGACTTGTAAATGGACTGTGTGTCTGACATTGGATTTTAGTCCGTGTGATTGATCTCTATTAAATATATATCTGTTTGGCGGCGGAGAATTTATTCTCTTGCTTAACGCCCTTCTCTGAGACGTACGAGCTCAGGGGTTATATATTGATGGATATCAATCGCATGGAGTGAATTGCCTGTGTGGCATGCTAAGAGGCAAATGATCAAGGCTTCTGTTGAAAAGCAAAGTCTTGTGGTTGATGATCGAAGCACGGCCTTTGTGGCGTAGCTTTGTGTAACGTTGATTCGCGAGTATCACACCCGGTATGAATCAAAAACGGGAGACGGACATCAGGGAGGACCTACGTTTCTTTCTAGTTATGAGTGGCGTCAGTGCTTGAACTGGCTGACGAGTTTGACTCATGTGGATGTTACTTATTATTACTTGCTGAAAAGCGAGGCGCCTCGTGATATCGGTTTCGGCCGATGCTTCTGGTCGGCTGACGGGCCAGGCTTACGCCCCAAAGGGCGGGGAAACGTAGTGTTCAGGCATAATAATCCACATCGGTGGACCGGCCCTGACGATCCATGGGACAGTTGCGGCTGTTCCTGAGACACGGGCTAGAGCGTCTCGAATCGGTTGAGGATCTTGCCCCTAGCCTCGGTTCATACCATAAATGATAACCCAACTTCCAATACGACATTGCGGTTTCGATTGTAAACTTATATATGGCGACATAGTGTTATGGGCCATTCATGCCGCCTATGATTGATACTTATGATTTGAAGTTGTTTTATACACTATGCACTTATAATAGTATCAAATAATCTGTTTTAAACGTATCAAGCATTCTTTGGCTGTTATAAGGGAAAACCCTATCCCCCGGCTTGCGTTGCATTGTGTGATAGGACCTGGGTCTCATAACAGCTTCATTTTTCTTTATTTAGCATTGCGCTGTTGTTTTATGCACTGGTATTCTTGGGAGGAAACCCGTTCCGCGTTAGCGGCGTGGTCCCTTGATTTACCCAACTTTAAAAATAAAGATTAATAATTGTTTTAGTTCTCACACCAGTCCCATGACTGACCTGGAGTTTATTGTTTTAACCTAAACTCTGGGTGCCCTTATTTTGACACGGGCAGCTAGTAGTTTTGGTTTTGCAGATTTATACCCACAGGATCCTGGTTTACAGCTGGAACGATATCCGGAAAGCTTTGTATTCGTATATCTCTTCTAGTTGTGTATTGTATTATTTTCCGCTGCGATGTATTTAAATGTAATTTAAATCTCTGATATTTATGTGTTTATGCATTTATACTCTGTATATTCTTGTAATCTGATGCATTGTTGTAATATGCAATGAAATGTTCTTCTGTATGCGTTCTGTTGTGGCTTGTTCTCGAACTATCCGACACTTTCCTTTACGGGGAAGTTACGGGTTTTCACAATATATATATATATATATATATATATATATATATAACCAATCTGACCAGCACTTTCTTTCTCTGTAAAAACCAATCTACTTATTGTACTACACATCACTAACTTGTAACCTTTACAAACTACTAAAGTAAAATGTCCTAAATATTGATCAGTATCTCAAAATCTATAAGAGGAGTTTTCTTTTGGTGGTTATGTGTAAAACAGCTTCCCATAATACTATATTATTTCAAAATCAATACTCTGTTACTCGGAAATATCTTCTTGTACCAATCAAATCATGGCAGTGCTATCTTTAGAAATTTATGATACTTAAGTGTAGCTAGTACTCTATGATATATCCCATACTCTATCATATATTTATATAGAACCGCAGGTGCTACTTTGCATGTGTTTTTAAGCCTAAGAGTAGTCCTATTTTTATATATCATGTATGCATACTTCATTACCTTGCACAAGCATGGATATATGATAATATTAAATTAGTTCATCCAATAAGTTGCCTGGTACTAACATGAAATGTTGCATTAATGGATGAGCAGATTATAAAAGCATATTATTTATAAGAAAATCACTTACATATTCATTTCCTTGCATATGTTTCTAAAGACCCTTCTCCAATTAGACTTTTCTTTTTCCAGTGACATGATTCAATGTGAGATTTTGATCCTAGTAGAAGAACCAGTGGTTCTAAACTTGCTTGTTATATATTAGCTTTGTAAGAACTTCAGCATATACATGCATAAATAATAAGCATACGCACATGAAATCAATTAAATAAATAAAGAGAAGAAAGTAAAATAACCAACCTTAAAGAAATCAAGGAAGAAGTCATTGAATAGAGCAATAGTTCATGAAAATCCACAGCCTTTCATTTTCTCTCCATACTTTTTTTCCTTCCAAAACTGCAAATATTTGCATTTTGACCAAAATTAAAAATAAAGATGAATTTTGAAACTTGTTTCTGGGAACAGACACTGTGTACAAAACTTAAAGAATTACCTCTCCTTTTCGATCAAACATGCGACCAATACTGAACCTTCGACCTATATGAGCAGAAGGGCTCTCTATCTATAGAATAAGATAATCCAATATCCAATATGATTATTCACGAACAAATTAATGGCAGACAAATTTTACATCGTTTATACTTACAAGATATAATATCCAATCATCGCCTTTAACAGGCCTATGGAACCACATCCCGGCAATCAAAAATCAAAAAATAAATTAATGAAATTTCAATTTTCAAGAAACAATCAATATGACATAAGCATATTGCAGGTTTTAAAATAATAGTCATAAGACACACATTGAAGAGTGGCATAATACCAGACGTGTAAAATACATAAAAGATAGGAATATGGAACTATCTGAGACGTGTAAAATACATAAAAGGTGGGAATATTTACTAAGCTTAAGTTGAATTAGAATTTACTGGTACACACACATTTTATTTTAGCATAGAAAGTTGTCGATATTATTATTCTAGAGAGCTGCTATTGCTACTCACTCATATGTGTGTCCAGCAGCACATCCTGACAATTGTCATCCAAACAAAAATCAAAAGTAAGTTATTTCATTTGCAACTAACCATGGACTTATGTGAAGATAGGTGACCTTATAATTCTTCTCTCATATTATATATTGTTTAATTTTGTCTATTCACATGTTCAGTTATGAACGACATTTCCCCATTCACTGTCCAAATGCTCATCTGTAGAATTAATAAGTATTTCCATGGTACATTTTGAAAATCAAATTTGAAAATCTCTAATTTGGTATAGGTTACCTTAGTAATGAAAGCTTATCACGCTGCTAGAGCTCAGATGCGAAAAGTGCAGCAATGAAACTGGGAGCACTATCAGATGCTCCATATCCTTCTCCTAAAATTCTTTGATCCATTAAAATGTGGATAAGATATTGTATCTTATCAAAATTTAATTTGAAAATAAATTAGTACAAAAAATATGGATGAACAGTAGTACAAGAATATGAGATAATCAGTCCGAAGTTAGTTACTATTTCTACATGGTTAATTACGATATATGCATGAAAACAAAGCTAAGTTCTCCTTCATCTTAAATGACATATGATTGCGGAAGATTCACTCCACAGTCATCACCGACCATTCTGGAAATACGAAAATCTTTTGTTTGAAAGGCTTGGCATTTATATACAGATTAATAACATTAGCCACTGTAATTGTAAACAAGAATACAACTATTTTATTTATAGGTGCTCAAACCACATATTTATTTGGTATACAGATATATGCAGGATGTAACTATGAATTTCCCTTTCAAAGCATTGAAAACACTTTTAATCATCTCATTCATTCCATCACATGTTTAAATAATAGCATTAATCATAAGCCTTGATATGTAAATCATTAGTAAAGTATGAGAAATATGGACCACCTATTGGTTGTTATGATTCAACGCAGTATAAGCAATTCTAAATGATAGGAAAGCATTAGCAATAACTATTTTTAATGACAAAAGCATGGATACTAAAACTTTTAATCAACCTATATAAGAAACCATGAGTGAAGCATGATGAGTTAAATTTAACAAAATATTTTATCAGCGATTAATAAATGGTGTGGTTAATTGGTCATCAAATTTCATGATGTAATAGATAGGTAAAAGGACAGAAACAAAAACAAATAAAATTAAAATATGAGTAATCATCATTTCTACTTGCAAATGGTCATCAAATTTCAACATTTCCACATGTAAATAATCATCAGAAGCCTCGTATCCATCCAGTAGTTGAAGGATCAACGCCTTCAACAGAACTTGCCTCAAATTCATACAGGCGAGTACAAATAATAAAATTGGAAACAATTACTTTTTATTATAGGTTAAACAAATTTCATTTGGAAAAATTACGGAAATTTTAATTCATTATCTATTAACTGAAAATTAGGGTTAAAAGAAAACGCTCACCTGTTCCGCCAAATTTAGGGCTAGTAATTCCCAAATCGATGCAGATAGAGGACACAACCAATAGAGATTGTCACTTAGAATTGACAGGGAGGGTGAAGGAATATGCGGTGCTAGGCCAATTGAAATCGAAATGAATGAACGAAAATGAAAATTGATGGAGTGGGAATTGAGTATTCAGAAGGCGAGGGAAATAATAATTTTTTAGTGAAAGGCGGTGAAGCAAAATATAGCCCGCGGATTAGTTTTTTCAGCGTTTATCCCACGAAATTACTTGCACAAAAATGTTTAGTACAGCATTCAACCAATGAACGCTGATGGTGAAAGTTGTGGATGCATAATTTTGTTGTAGTGATTATGCCTGAACAATACGTTTCCCCGCCATATGGGGCGTAAATAGAGCCACTATGGACTCAAATAACCGAGGTGCCTCATTCCATCATCCACATAAGTAAAAATGTCAGGCCTTGTAAAAACCATGACACCACTTCTAGCTAGAAAGAAACGTATGTCCTCCCTGCAGTCCTTACTCCCGTTTCAGGTTCATATCGGGGTGTGAGGCTCGCGAAGTAACACTACACAAAGCTATGCTATTTGAAGCTGTACTTTGATCATCAACCACAAGGCTCTGCTTTTCAACAATAAGCCTTGATCATTTACATCTTGGCATGCCACATTGATAATCCATACCATACCATTGATTTCTGCCAATATATAACCACTAAGCTCGTACGTCTTAGAGAAGGGTGTTATGCAAGAGAATAAACTCTCTGCCACCAACAGATATATATTTAGCAGCGATCAACGAATACAGTATAAAGGAATACAACGTCATACATATAATCCATTTACAATTTTGTTCTGGGTTTGAACGAAACCGGAGGCACTTTATACCTCGCATATCCGAACAATCAACAGTACGTCCGGATAACTACCCCTGGAACCTTCTCAAGGAAGCAACTCCAATCAAAGGCATCAGTAGTCCTCATGCATTCGATGTGAAGATCACTGGTCTTCAACCATCGTCTTCATCTTCGACATTTAATCGTCGTAGTAACTATTCAGAATGGGTTAAACCCAGTCATTCCGAATAACTCACGTATTTTATAATAAAAATCAAGTGCTATAAAACATATCATACGCTACATTCCAATTTAGAATATTCTTTTAATCAGATATTCACATTATTGCGTAAATATTCCCATTAATTTTATCAAAGAAAAATTCATTAATTTATTCTTTAATCCCCCTTTTAAAGATTCATTAAAACCCCAATTTGGTTTTAATATCCAAAATCATTACTTTATGATTAATCAGATTTAAGAAATAAATCTTATCTTTAACTGGGTTAAAGAACCAATGTCATTGAAAATACAGTCCATGATAAACCCAAAATCATCTTCTATAAAATATGGAATCTTCACAGAAATCAGATCAATATATAATCGATATAAATTTCTGTATCAGACTAATAATATAAATGGAATAACGGCAAAGCCTCTTAAATTCCATATATAGTAATGGTCCTCATTCGCAGAAGCTCATCTCGATTATTATTAAATCGAATTCCATTCAATTCCAATTTAATATATTAAATTGGAAAACTTCACATTTGGAAATTTTCCACTTAAATCTTAATAAAAGGTTTATAAATTCCAAATTGTACTTTCACTGTTAATTGAGTTAAAGAACAAATGTCGTTAAAAACACAGTTCACAATAAACTCAACTCAGATTTCCCTTTTATTCCAATTATTAAATATAATTGAAAAACTCTAATAATCTTAAATAAAAGATTTATTCTTTTATTCAATTCTAATTAAATATTAATTAATTAGAAAACTTAACCAAATCTTAATTAAAATATTTATTCCTTTCATACGGGGTTTAAGAACAGTGTTATTTAAGACACCATTCACGACAAACCCAAAATCCAATTTATCTTATTTAATCCTAACTAAATATCAGTTAATTGGAAAATTTCGTTAAATCTTAATTTGAAGATTTATTCTAATAATAACTAGTTCAATTCGATAAGAACATATTTTTATCTTTTCAAATATGGAATTTTTCATCCAAACTCTTTCCAAATCATTTACTATGATTTTACATAATTTTTCCATATTTCTAATAATTTTATTTAGGCCTGTACAGTCGGTTTCCAATAATGGCCACCGAACTGCATCTATAGCGACCTTTTCTGAAATTGATTTGGACATAATTCCAAATCTAACCGTTAGATTTCAAAACTCTTATATTCGTTGGAAAGCCCTTTTCGATATGAACCCAAGGTTCCGATTTCAGAAGAATCCGACGGTCGGATCTTCCGTTACACCAATTTGAAGTTAGTGGTCGAAATTCGCGAATGGTCACTACACGACGCGTTTATTCTGGTCGTTATATAAATATATAATATATATATCATCGATTTCTATTCAAAACATGTTTATAAAATATTTATAAATCCGTTTAAAATGATTATAACTTCATTTTCAATTTTAAATGAAAATTGAACATTCTATATCTTTATTATATTAAAATAATAATATTTTCAAAATATTATATTTATTAATCACTTCTTCTTATATTCATTATAAAAGGAAATAAAACGATCCATAAACCCGTTCGGGTTAAAAATGGCGTTTCTACTTAATTCGTCTTCACATGTCAACATTTTTATTCTTCACTGAATATGATTTTAAATATTTATTATTTTAAAAATATTCTTTATTTAAAAGTTTCTTGAAACGACCCGCAAATCCGTACCCTTTGAGTCGACTAATAACACCACACGTCCAACTCAAATTGCACAGAAATACGCATCATTATTAGAAAGAAGTTAGAGGATGAGAAATAGAAAGAAAGAAATATTAGAATAGAAGAAAACGAAGATCACAAACTCACAGCGGAACGAATAAAATATATTATATAATATAACTTTGAAATACAAATCAGTAACTGTATATATACATACCATTATCAGAGCACAACGGTTATCCCTGGACAGTTATAAACACCTGTTTCCAGATACAACATAGTACACAGCGGAAAATATAATAGTCTATAGCCAACTGGTGAAGCCTCCTGCTTCAAGCTTCTTCAAGTGAATCTGAAAAAAAAACCCGACTACTTGACTGCCCGTACAAATTTGGGCACCCAAGAGTTTAGGGAAAACAACAAAATAAACTCTGGGTCAGTCATGGGACTGGTGTGAGTAAACTCCAACCATTTGTTTAACTTTTCAAAATCCTTTTCAAAAGAAAAGATAATCGTAAGACCAATCCACACATAAATACGGATGGCTTTTACCTTACGATAACCCAAAACACTTTGGAAATCATATATTATCTGATATTATAATAATGTCTAATCACAAGTAATTAATAATCTAGCAGAACGCTTGCATCTCACGCTCTACATATATAATATATAATCAAACTCGCAGGCACTTATTGGAGATTGGATTCCAACTTGACAAGGTATGGGACCACCTTCCGAACGTGTATCTCTAGAGGCAAATACACTGGGTTTAACAAGAACGTCTTGCAACCCGGCCCTCACATGACCGACCACTCATTTCGCTTGAGTGTATCGAATGTATACCACCGACGGTTGGGATCAGCAACCGCCTCCCGACAAGGGACAGCATCGATAGATTTAAGAACAAATGGAATTTCTCTAGACAGGTGATCATACATCCTAATGGGTGCGACCCACATAGCCATGCTGCCTGCCCGATTTTTGTCCACTTCCGGTTTGATGAGGCTTGAGGTTTGAATTATCTTCCAGAACATCTGGCCACCATTCACTTTGAATGCCACATCGTCAGATCCATCGGAAATCACTAATTGGTTCCCACAAAAATACTCAGATTTGTTAGGCTAAAGAAGTTTCCCTTCTATGCCATCAACTTCGTACGTTTGAAGGAATCAACGTACGTAACCCCCTTTGGAAATACTCTGTCAGACACTCGTCCATACAAGTTGTCCTGGGTCTGGACAAACCGAAGGCACTAACCCGTAAACAGGATAGTCCTTGCATAACTCCGTCTTCAATTTTCTTCAGCATAAGTTGCTTCATAACGCTTACGCCAATACAGAGTGGTTTCAGATATCAAATCTGATCCCGGTCTCTCCATATTGACAACGGAGGTATATAAAAAAATAAAACTTTGATAGTCGGTGATTTAACTATCAAAGAAACATCCATACAATCAATGGTCCTATTTCCAAATGGAAATTCTATCAATCAAGCATCAAACAACACTGGGCCCTTTTTATATTAGTTCTTTATTACATTATCATTCCCAATTTCCATTTTTCCACCTTTCGTGTTCTTCAAAGCACTATTTTCTCTCTCGATTATTGAGAAACATTTCCAATATATATAATTCCTTTATTGGGAAAATATCTTTTACTCCAGTTAGGAAACATTTCTAAATCCTTTGAATTAACTGATGTTATAAACATCGTTATTATAACTCAAATCATAAATCATTCGTTAACTAACGATATCACTAACCAACCCTTGCTATCGAGCCTTAACCATTTCTCCGTCAATAATGCAGTTAGCCAAGTTGGGGTATAATTACCTCCTAGACCTTAACTGAACGACATTCTTAACTTTGAAATAGCCCGAGCTCATAACTTTAAACCAAACATTGCTTACGCGACTCTCGGATTTGATCTACAAACACACCTTCTTTATAAAAATATTGATTATAACGGTAGCGTTATAATTACTGTCTTCAAATGTTTGGTTTATAAAACATTGCTTTCAACAACAGCGTTAAAACCGCTGTCTTAGCATTATAGAACACTTATCATAACCATAGCATTAAGATTGCTATTAAAACAGTTATTATAACGGCAGCGTTAAAATTGCTATTTAGATTTACCAAGACATTTATTATAACAGCAGCGCTAAAATCGCTGTTTAGTTTTATAAAAGCATCTCTTACAAAGACAGCGTTATAATCGCTATTTAAAATTATAAAAGCATTTCTTATAACAACAGCGTTATGATTGCTGTTTTTGAATAAAATACCGTGTGCGACGCACACGCTTCCGTTGTTCATTTATAAACTCTGTTTATTTTAAACAATTCAAGTTCTCCTTTAAACATATTTATAAGCTATACATTCTTCTAACCACTTAATTCGATTTCTATAAATCCCCTTTTTATATACATTTTATTTGCAAAATATTTCCTTGTTTTAAACTACTATTCTTTTATTTTAAGCATTTGAAAATCTTACTTTAAACATTCCTCTGTAATTTGCTAAATTCGGATCCATTTCCAAATATTGGTTTCAAAACCGATGCTCACTTTCAAATATACATTCATATTTGAACTTACCTTTTAATTTATCCAATGGTTAATGATCCACTTAATTTATATCTTTATTTATAACATTTTTCTTGGTTTACCCAATGGAATAGGTTTCCATTTGCAACTCAATGAAAAAGAAGTTATTTCTAATTTGGAAATAAACTCTGCTTTTAAATTCTAATTTCCTTTTTCACATTTGATGATATTTTACGGTATCTAAAATACCAGGTTCCTAAGGCCAGGGTAAACCAAACACACAAATTCAACCATGGATAATGTAGCATAACATAAATCATCATCAAATAAAACAGTAAATAAAATGTTGAGGGATCCAGTTGGATCCCTCCAACCTGTTTCCCTGCATCCACAGATGTTAGTAACATCAAAAATATCGCATTAATGAAAAAATCAATCAACGATGTGATTATATCAACCAATTTATCAACTATTCAACCAAGCAACCATTTCACATTATAAAATAATTTTAAACGAGTGAGTTTACTCACCTTGTTTTGCAGCTGATCATTCTGCTTTTATTTCGTTTACAATCAAACAAATGTTTGATTTTATCACGAAGTTCTGATTGCTTTGTTCTTAACCCCCCTTAATTCCATAACGTATATCTCTTCGTAAAAATCTCAACATGATCGTTCTCTTCGGATTCCTTTTCATAACCACGTGTTCACGTGTTTTCTTCATCTCCCTCTAGGCAAATTTTCGATCCTCATCTTCGTACATGAAACATGCTGCCTCCTCAACTAAACACAGTCAACCAAACTCCAACAACGTAACACTAAACCCACCGTTCAAGGCAAGTACCCTCCTGCTATGTTAACTATCCCTCCCTATCCTTAAATAAAGTAAACACCTGTTGTAACTTAACTGGTCGTGATTTCCCTTATCCTCACACATCCCATTCTTCATCAACCCTTTCCTCATTAATCAAGTAAACCACCCTATGTCAGACTACCTTGTTGCTTCACCGTTCCCATCTTCTAACTTTATCATATGCTCCACCATTACAAGCTCCCCCCTTCCATTAGCAGTAAAACCGAAATCTGTTGTTCCCTACTAACATGACTTCGGCCATCCTACCTTGTCAGTGATCCACAATACCCACTTCATTTGCAACACAGTTTGAACTTTGCTGCTCCATCCTTCTAACCACCACCGGTCTCCATAGGGCACCCCACTACCATTGATAAACTCGCCATCAAACACCGCCGGAGTCGACCCTGACCACCTCGCCCTCAAGCCGCCACAACTAGAAATCCTCGTTGCAAACAGAAAGAAAGGAATCACCTTGGAGTTCTTGCAGTGAGAAAATCATCCGATCCGGAAGTAGATGATTTTAATTGGTTTTCAATTTCTAATCTTTTTATTTATTTATTTAAGTTGTGGGATTTTATGCTGAGAAATGGAAACGTGATGCCGTATATTTATAGAGGAAAAATACCTTGGTGTCCACGTAATAGGAAGATAGGGTAGGTTTTGATTTTTCCCACATAGGCTCAGTGTCATGTGCGTTATTAATTTTATACAGCGAGGCATGTGCTGAGACTAGGGTAGGTGGTTCATTCAGAAGGACATGTGCATAGCCGACAACATTATACGAGTATACACAATATCTTGTCGAGATTTGTTGGATTTTTACGAATGATGCAGTGTACGGTTTGTATTTGGTTATTTTCCTTTGTCTGCATACCAGGTTGGCATTGATTTAAATACGTTGGCTTCGAATGACAATACAATGGAAGAGATATATTTGAGGTGAAGATCTGATAAGGTTCTTCCTAGATTTTATTGAATTTTGTTTTACTGTTTCGTATGAGAATGGACTAGGAGTTGGCTTCGGTTTATTGAGAAAGGACTGTTGTGTTGTTATACATATAAATATATATATGCAGAAGGGAACGAATTGAGACAATGTGGACACGCACCTTTCTCTTCTTATCTTCAAACGAAAGAAAGTGAAACGAAAGAACCAATGAATACAGATATATTTTTAGGGTAAGGCGCCTACAAGGGTGTCAGACAAGGACTAAAGAAATTGCAAGATTTGAGATTTCATTCAAGACCTTTCGAAGATCTGATGCCAGGATTTCAAGACTTTCAGCATATTTTAAAAGATTATACAACAGATTTGTTTTGATTTCTTTATATATATTTTTATTACAACCGAGAACCACTAATATTGCAATATCTGATGCATGTTCCTTCTACGTTAGCGGTCTTTATTATTAATATATTAATAATATTATTATTATTAAAGCATGTATGGTTTTGTAGGTACATAAGGTTTTCGTTTATATCCGAACTGCTACGGATAGAAATAGGAGTACGGTCGTGTCCAGCGAGATACCACGATCCCAAAAATATAATAATATCGGTAGTTTAACTGATATTATGAAACCCCAAAATGTTGATATAGGGTGCAAAATAACCCAAATAAAAAGTTGCATATTTAATTAATTAAAATTTACAGTAAAATTCTAAAAATTAATTTATCACTACGCCTCAAAAGAACCTTGCCCAAATTCGCAACCAATCTCTAGTTATATTGAATAAACCGTTATGGCTTATATACGATTCTACAGCGACTATTTCTAATTTTGATTTGGCCATAATTAACAAATTATAATACGAAATCTGAATTTTTCTCTTTCATATGAAAATTATAATAAATACGGTCCCAACATGTCTTGTTTCACAGAAATCCGACTTACAACGAATTCTGTATATTCATTTAAAGTTCGAATCGCCAAATTACGAACTACCGCGCCGATACGAGTTCGATTTAAATATAAATATAAATTATACGTTTAAATATCGTTTTATAAATAAATTCGTTATAAATTCTTATATGTAATTCAATTAAAATTCTTAAAACAAATTTAAATATTCAGAATTCAACGGCCAAAAATCCGGGTCGTTACATTCCTTCCCCCTTAAAATAATTTCGTCCTCGAAATTGCTAAGTAGGGAAAATGCCACGTATCCTATTAACTAGGTTTAAAATTCCTTTTTGGTCACTTCTTAATTTCAGCTTAACTGAACCAATTTATTTCAATTAAAAATATTTATTCATTCTTACTAACGAACATTTTCAAGAATTCTGAAATTTTTCTAACACTTTAAATTCTGAAAAATTTCGGCAGCATCTCCACTGCACGGCTCAATCGGTACAACCACAACTCGCCTTTCTAGGCCTTCTCCAATCCCAAAGAAAATCAAAAAGCCAAGTGGCTTGCCTCATAGGCTCATAAAATCATCAACCCAAACAATATTGTAAACATGTACCTTTTTGTCGGGCATAATTCTATCTCTTGCACTTTCTTCCATTCTGCTTAGCATACATATATCCATCTCCAGTTGGTTTCAAATCAATCCAACTTCCAGTTTTAACCCTCTAATCAAATTCTGATCAGCTCACTTCTATTCACCAATCTAAACTGAGTTCTATTTTCAAAAGCCAGCCCTCTTATTCTGCTGGAGAATTCCATCACAATTTAATTCCACACAACAGCATCCAATAGATATTCAACTCTCTTATTCATAAGTCGAGTTCACTTTATTAATTCCAATTGCAAGCCTTTCTCTTTGTTTAATTCATTCTGGACTATCTCTAATTTAATCCAATTTTATTTATCTTAAGTTAAATTTCAATTCATTGATTTACTTCCACCATTTCAATTTCTTCAACTTACCCAAGTTAAACTTTAATTCAGGACTCAAATTCCCGGGTTTTATTTCAAATTAGTTTGAAAATCATATATATTTATATACATTAGTTTATAATCAACTCGATTCAAAATATTTGAATTTCTAAATCATCTTATCATTTTCAAACAAATTATTTATTTTCAAATTACTATGGTAGCAATTCGTCACTCAGAAACTTGAAAATGAATACCGATAATGTCGCGACCCATTATCAGAATTATTTTCTCGCCACTGAAGTGATTTCAGTGCTTAATCACTTTTAAAATCCATTTAAACCATTCTAATTCAAAAATCTCTTCAAACCAATGCTATATTACCTTTAAAATACTTCAAGGAATATTTCAAAACTTCCGGGATTTAAATTCAAATTATGGTTTGAATTAAATTTCAGTTCAGCTTATTTGTATATCCTATTCTTATACAAATTCAATTTGGTTTTATACAACCATTTCAATATTTTATAATTTCCTTTGATTGTAATAACAATCAACACATTCGATAATTTCAGAAAATTATCCCTTTATATCAAAATAACTTTTGGGCAAATTATATCACTTACCCACTTTAAAACAATACTGAGTCGATTTGTTCTGTTCGAGAGTTTAGAAACACCTATCGATACGGTTGTACTTCCTGTATCGACCAGAATTCATAAACTACTCAACAAACCAGTCAACACAATATAAAACAAATTTTATATCGAATTTACAAATACGCACTCATATATATACACTCAAACTCAACCTAGGGCATTACTAACCCCATCTCTATTGAGTCACGCCACAGAGCCAAGGTTATCACTCAACCTTCAGCTCTGATACCAAATGAAACGACCCGCAAATCCGTACCCTTTGAGTCGACTAATAACACCACACGTCCAACTCAAATTGCACAGAAATACGCATCATTATTAGAAAGAAGTTAGAGGATGAGAAATAGAAAGAAAGAAATATTAGAATAGAAGAAAACGAAGATCACAAACTCACAGCGGAACGAATAAAATATATTATATAATATAACTTTGAAATACAAATCAGTAACTGTATATATACATACCATTATCAGAGCACAACGGTTATCCCTGGACAGTTATAAACACCTGTTTCCAGATACAACATAGTACACAGCGGAAAATATAATAGTCTATAGCCAACTGGTGAAGCCTCCTGCTTCAAGCTTCTTCAAGTGAATCTGAAAAAAAAACCCGACTACTTGACTGCCCGTACAAATTTGGGCACCCAAGAGTTTAGGGAAAACAACAAAATAAACTCTGGGTCAGTCATGGGACTGGTGTGAGTAAACTCCAACCATTTGTTTAACTTTTCAAAATCCTTTTCAAAAGAAAAGATAATCGTAAGACCAATCCACACATAAATACGGATGGCTTTTACCTTACGATAACCCAAAACACTTTGGAAATCATATATTATCTGATATTATAATAATGTCTAATCACAAGTAATTAATAATCTAGCAGAACGCTTGCATCTCACGCTCTACATATATAATATATAATCAAACTCGCAGGCACTTATTGGAGATTGGATTCCAACTTGACAAGGTATGGGACCACCTTCCGAACGTGTATCTCTAGAGGCAAATACACTGGGTTCAACAAGAACGTCTTGCAACCCGGCCCTCACATGACCGACCACTCATTTCGCTTGAGTGTATCGAATGTATACCACCGACGGTTGGGATCAGCAACCGCCTCCCGACAAGGGACAGCATCGATAGATTTAAGAACAAATGGAATTTCTCTAGACAGGTGATCATACATCCTAATGGGTGCGACCCACATAGCCATGCTGCCTGCCCGATTTTTGTCCACTTCCGGTTTGATGAGGCTTGAGGTTTGAATTATCTTCCAGAACATCTGGCCACCATTCACTTTGAATGCCACATCGTCAGATCCATCGGAAATCACTAATTGATTCCCACAAAAATACTCAGATTTGTTAGGCTAAAGAAGTTTCCCTTCTATGCCATCAACTTCGTACGTTTGAAGGAATCAACGTACGTAACCCCCTTTGGAAATACTCTGTCAGACACTCGTCCATACAAGTTGTCCTGGGTCTGGACAAACCGAAGGCACTAACCCGTAAACAGGATAGTCCTTGCATAACTCCGTCTTCAATTTTCTTCAGCATAAGTTGCTTCATAACGCTTACGCCAATACAGAGTGGTTTCAGATATCAAATCTGATCCCGGTCTCTCCATATTGACAACGGAGGTATATAAAAAAATAAAACTTTGATAGTCGGTGATTTAACTATCAAAGAAACATCCATACAATCAATGGTCCTATTTCCAAATGGAAATTCTATCAATCAAGCATCAAACAACACTGGGCCCTTTTTATATTAGTTCTTTATTACATTATCATTCCCAATTTCCATTTTTCCACCTTTCGTGTTCTTCAAAGCACTATTTTCTCTCTCGATTATTGAGAAACATTTCCAATATATATAATTCCTTTATTGGGAAAATATCTTTTACTCCAGTTAGGAAACATTTCTAAATCCTTTGAATTAACTGATGTTATAAACATCGTTATTATAACTCAAATCATAAATCATTCGTTAACTAACGATATCACTAACCAACCCTTGCTATCGAGCCTTAACCATTTCTCCGTCAATAATGCAGTTAGCCAAGTTGGGGTATAATTACCTCCTAGACCTTAACTGAACGACATTCTTAACTTTGAAATAGCCCGAGCTCATAACTTTAAACCAAACATTGCTTACGCGACTCTCGGATTTGATCTACAAACACACCTTCTTTATAAAAATATTGATTATAACGGTAGCGTTATAATTACTGTCTTCAAATGTTTGGTTTATAAAACATTGCTTTCAACAACAGCGTTAAAACCGCTGTCTTAGCATTATAGAACACTTATCATAACCATAGCATTAAGATTGCTATTAAAACAGTTATTATAACGGCAGCGTTAAAATTGCTATTTAGATTTACCAAGACATTTATTATAACAGCAGCGCTAAAATCGCTGTTTAGTTTTATAAAAGCATCTCTTACAAAGACAGCGTTATAATCGCTATTTAAAATTATAAAAGCATTTCTTATAACAACAGCGTTATGATTGCTGTTTTTGAATAAAATACCGTGTGCGACGCACACGCTTCCGTTGTTCATTTATAAACTCTGTTTATTTTAAACAATTCAAGTTCTCCTTTAAACATATTTATAAGCTATACATTCTTCTAACCACTTAATTCGATTTCTATAAATCCCCTTTTTATATACATTTTATTTGCAAAATATTTCCTTGTTTTAAACTACTATTCTTTTATTTTAAGCATTTGAAAATCTTACTTTAAACATTCCTCTGTAATTTGCTAAATTCGGATCCATTTCCAAATATTGGTTTCAAAACCGATACTCACTTTCAAATATACATTCATATTTGAACTTACCTTTTAATTTATCCAATGGTTAATGATCCACTTAATTTATATCTTTATTTATAACATTTTTCTTGGTTTACCCAATGGAATAGGTTTCCATTTGCAACTCAATGAAAAAGAAGTTATTTCTAATTTGGAAATAAACTCTGCTTTTAAATTCTAATTTCCTTTTTCACATTTGATGATATTTTACGGTATCTAAAATACCAGGTTCCTAAGGCCAGGGTAAACCAAACAAACAAATTCAACCATGGATAATGTAGCATAACATAAATCATCATCAAATAAAACAGTAAATAAAATGTTGAGGGATCCAGTTGGATCCCTCCAACCTGTTTCCCTGCATCCACAGATGTTAGTAACATCAAAAATATCGCATTAATGAAAAAATCAATCAACGATGTGATTATATCAACCAATTTATCAACTATTCAACCAAGCAACCATTTCACATTATAAAATAATTTTAAACGAGTGAGTTTACTCACCTTGTTTTGCAGCTGATCATTCTGCTTTTATTCCGTTTACAATCAAACAAATGTTTGATTTTATCACGAAGTTCTGATTGCTTTGTTCTTAACCCCCCTTAATTCCATAACGTATATCTCTTCGTAAAAATCTCAACATGATCGTTCTCTTCGGATTCCTTTTCATAACCACGTGTTCACGTGTTTTCTTCATCTCCCTCTAGGCAAATTTTCGATCCTCATCTTCGTACATGAAACATGCTGCCTCCTCAACTAAACACAGTCAACCAAACTCCAACAACGTAACACTAAACCCACCGTTCAAGGCAAGTACCCTCCTGCTATGTTAACTATCCCTCCCTATCCTTAAATAAAGTAAACACCTGTTGTAACTTAACTGGTCGTGATTTCCCTTATCCTCACACATCCCATTCTTCATCAACCCTTTCCTCATTAATCAAGTAAACCACCCTATGTCAGACTACCTTGTTGCTTCACCGTTCCCATCTTCTAACTTTATCATATGCTCCACCATTACAAGCTCCCCCCTTCCATTAGCAGTAAAACCGAAATCTGTTGTTCCCTACTAACATGACTTCGGCCATCCTACCTTGTCAGTGATCCACAATACCCACTTCATTTGCAACACAGTTTGAACTTTGCTGCTCCATCCTTCTAACCACCACCGGTCTCCATAGGGCACCCCACTACCATTGATAAACTCGCCATCAAACACCGCCGGAGTCGACCCTGACCACCTCGCCCTCAAGCCGCCACAACTAGAAATCCTCGTTGCAAACAGAAAGAAAGGAATCACCTTGGAGTTCTTGCGGTGAGAAAATCATCCGATCCGGAAGTAGATGATTTTAATTGGTTTTCAATTTCTAATCTTTTTATTTATTTATTTAAGTTGTGGGATTTTATGCTGAGAAATGGAAACGTGATGCCGTATATTTATAGAGGAAAAATACCTTGGTGTCCACGTAATAGGAAGATAGGGTAGGTTTTGATTTTTCCCACATAGGCTCAGTGTCATGTGCGTTATTAATTTTATACAGCGAGGCATGTGCTGAGACTAGGGTAGGTGGTTCGTTCAGAAGGACATGTGCATAGCCGACAACATTATACGAGTATACACAATATCTTGTCGAGATTTGTTGGATTTTTACGAATGATGCAGTGTACGGTTTGTATTTGGTTATTTTCCTTTGTCTGCATACCAGGTTGGCATTGATTTAAATACGTTGGCTTCGAATGACAATACAATTGAAGAGATATATTTGAGGTGAAGATCTGATAAGGTTCTTCCTAGATTTTATTGAATTTTGTTTTACTGTTTCGTATGAGAATGGACTAGGAGTTGGCTTCGGTTTATTGAGAAAGGACTGTTGTGTTGTTATACATATAAATATATATATGCAGAAGGGAACGAATTGAGACAATGTGGACAGGCACCTTTCTCTTCTTATCTTCAAACGAAAGAAAGTGAAACGAAAGAACCAATGAATACAGATATATTTTTAGGGTAAGGCGCCTACAAGGGTGTCAGACAAGGACTAAAGAAATTGCAAGATTTGAGATTTCATTCAAGACCTTTCGAAGATCTGATGCCAGGATTTCAAGACTTTCAGCAGATTTTAAAAGATTATACAACAGATTTGTTTTGATTTCTTTATATATATTTTTATTACAACCGAGAACCACTTATATTGCAATATCTGATGCATGTTCCTTCTACGTTAGCGGTCTTTATTATTAATATATTAATAATATTATTATTATTAAAGCATGTATGGTTTTGTAGGTACATAAGGTTTTCGTTTATATCCGAACTGCTACGGACAGAAATAGGAGTACGGTCGTGTCCAGCGAGATACCACGATCCCAAAAATATAATAATATCGGTAGTTTAACTGATATTATGAAACCCCAAAATGTTGATATAGGGTGCAAAATAACCCAAATAAAAAGTTGCATATTTAATTAATTAAAATTTACAGTAAAATTCTAAAAATTAATTTATCACTACGCCTCAAAAGAACCTTGCCCAAATTCGCAACCAATCTCTAGTTATATTGAATAAACCGTTATGGCTTATATACGATTCTACAGCGACTATTTCTAATTTTGATTTGGCCATAATTAACAAATTATAATACGAAATCTGAATTTTTCTCTTTCATATGAAAATTATAATAAATACGGTCCCAACATGTCTTGTTTCACAGAAATCCGACTTATAACGAATTCTGTATATTCATTTAAAGTTCGAATCGCCAAATTACGAACTACCGCGCCGATACGAGTTCGATTTAAATATAAATATAAATTATACGTTTAAATATCGTTTTATAAATAAATTCGTTATAAATTCTTATATGTAATTCAATTAAAATTCTTAAAACAAATTTAAATATTCAGAATTCAACGGCCAAAAATCCGGGTCGTTACATTTCTTTATTTTATAATATTATTTTATTAAAAATATTCTGAATCGGAATGCGAATCAATCAAATACCATATAATTTTAGTTACATGGATTTCACACATTGCATGTATATAAAAATAATGATAAATAACCAATCAAAAATACATTCACATCCAGACTGGAATTTATAATTGTGTGAGCGTTAAGATAAATAAATAAGTAACGCTCAACACAGACTGCCAATTCTTCGATTGACATACAGCTAAATATTGGGACTAGTGTATGTCATCCCAACACCCATGTGGGGTTTTCAACCAACAACAATTCATATAAATAAATCATTGGTTAATAAATTTAACCAATTATAATTCGATTTGAATTATTTTCTATTTAACAAATTTTAACTATTAAATTATAAATAAATATTTATAATCTAATTTCTACACAATATATATTTTAATGTAACATGACATAATTCTAAATATAATAACATTTTTTATTAACATAGCATGATTCACATTTTATATTCTAACTAAAATGACATTTTTATATTCTGACCAAAAATGACATTTTATATTAACATCACATTTCTAATAAAATGACAATTTTATTTTGATATGGCACTATCTAACAAATTCATATTTTTTTTATTCTGATGTAACATTTCTAACCAAAATGATCTTTTTATTCTAATGTACATTTCTAACCAAAAACTGATATTTTTATACTAATGTACGTTTCTAATCAAAAACGATGTTTTTATACTAATGTACATTTCTAATCAAAAATAATGTTTTTGTACTAATGTACATTTCCCAACAGAAATGCTATTTTATTCTAACATAACATTATAACAAAAATGTTATTTTATTCTAACTTAATATTTCCTACATTTTATGTGTCTGCAAATTTTACATAAACATGGCAAATGAAAATAATGTTCTTATTTGTAACAAATCTTATTTTAACTAACATGACAAAATTGTCATTTTAAATGGCAGAACATGTTATCATGCTACTCTTTTTATTCTACCTTGACATATTAAAAATGTCTTTTAAATAATAAAACATGTAGTAACATGTTATTCTTTTTATTGAACCTAACATGCAATAAAAATGTAATATTTATTATTGAGACAACCCAAAATCCCGTTCAGACGGAAACAAGGGTTATCTTTGGAATATAACACAAAAACAGATAATAGCAGAACAAAATTAAATAAATACACCAGATAATGAACAATAAAATATACTGGATACAAGGAATCATCAGAGTTACACAGTATACAGGATCTTACTTAGTACAAATACAGTTCAGCTATACATAAATGTCTACAGCGAAAATAAACAAAATAGGTACAATAGGAGCTGAACAACATAAAAAGAGATGAATGATAGAATCCATCTTCAGCTCCAGCTATCCAGAAAGAACCAGCTAAACCTGAATACAAGGCTGCCCGTGTGGAAAAAGGGGCACCCGAGTTTGGAAGTGAAACAAACTACGGGTCAGTCATGGGACTGGTATGAGAAATCTACTCAACACATATATATAATTTGGCTAATCACAGGACCACGCCACTTTCGTGGAACGGGTTTACTCCATTGGATTGCCAGTGCTTTACAACAAATCTTTCTTTTAAACATCGCTATGCTTTTTATAAAAATGAAACCATTATAAGACTCAGTTCCCATCACACAATGCAACGCAAACCGGAGGATAGAGTTTTACCTTATAATGGCCAAAATATGATTGATATGAATAAAACAAAGGCATTTGATATTATTGCTAGTGTTAATATGTTTTGAAAACAATTTCAAATCATAACTATCAATCATAGACGGCATGGGTACCATATATCATGTCGCCATATATATATACAATCAAAACCGCACGATGTCGTATTTGGAAATTGGATTTCCGTCATGAACCAAGGCAAAAGATAGTCCTTACCGAATTCGAGACGCTCTAGCCCGCCCCTCAGGATCAGAGCTCGAGTGACCCTTGGATCGTCAGGGCCGGTCCACCGATGTGGATTAAAATTCCTGAACACTGCGCTTCCCCACACTTTGGGGTGTAAATGAGCCAACGAATGACTCCATCGGACCCGGATCGTCCGATCAAACCGAGGCGCCTCGCAACAGCAACAACCGCATAGGTGAAATGTATATAAATGTCAGGGATGGTAGGTCACTGACACCACCCTAGCTAGAAAGAAACGTAGGCCCTCCCTGATGTCCTCTCCCGTTTTAGGTTCATACCGGGGTGTGCGGCTCGCGAATTCACGTTATACACAAAGCTACGCCACACAGGCGGTGCTTTGGTCATCACCACAAGACTTTGCTTTTCAACAGAAGCCCTGATCACTGCATCTTAGTATGCCACACAGGCAATTCATGCCATGCGACTGATGTCCATCGATATACAACCTCTGAGCTCGTGCGTCTCAGAGAAGGGCGTTAAGCAAAAGAATAAATTCTCCGCCGCCAAACAGATGTATATTTAATAGAGATCAATCAACACAGAATAAAATCCAATGTCAGACACACAGTCCATTTACAAGTCCGTTCTGGGTCTGAACGAAACCGGAGGCACTAATTACCTCGCAAACCCTTCGATCACCACGTACGTCTGGACGATCACCACCCATTATCCATATTTCGGGATGCCTCCCAATCAGGACCTCGGTTACCATCCAAATGAGGTGAAGATCTCCGGTCTTCGACCATCGTCTTCATCTTCGACTTTCAATCGTCGGTCAATTATTTGAAATGAGAATTAACTCGGCCTTTTCAAATAGTTCACGAATATTTAGAATTTCAAATCAATTTATTTCAATGGTTAAATTATTCGACAACACCAATTGTGTTCTTTAATGTAATTTTCACACCAAACACATTCAACCATCAAAAGCCGCATAAATCGAGCAAATTCAGTTTATTTCCATTCCATATCGTTTATGATATTTTATAATGATTTATCGCTATTTTTATTTATTTTAAAATAGCCTATTTATTCAAAACGACGCTTTGGGCCATAAAGCGGCCGTGGCGCTGTTTTTCTTCAGATTTGATTTACACATATCTGAAAATCTAACCGTTGGATCTTCACAAAATTTACATCATTAGAAAGGTCTTTTCAAAACGAATCCAACGGTTCCAGTTTCGGGAAAATCCGACGGTCGGATCTCCCGGTACAATCGGTTGAAATTTCGATTTCAAAATACGAACTGCAACGTCATTATTCGATTAAATATATAATTATATTTATATATATATATATATATAAATATAATCGCTTCTGGCGCTGTTTTTCTTCAGATTTGAATTAAACATTCCAGACAATCCAACCGTTGGATTTTTACAAGGTTGGTGCCGTTGGGAAGATATTTCCAAGGCGAACCCGACGGTTGAGGTTTCGGGAAAATCCAATGGTCGGATTCCCCGTACTAGTTGTTTGAAATCACGGTTTCAAAATGCGAACTGCACGGCCACGTTTTGTTTTTATTTTATTTATATTTATATATTTATATAAATATAGTTCATTCAATGATTTCAATAACGTTTTCAATTCAAATATTTCACTAACGCCTTAAAATTTTGGAAAATTTCGCCATAACCTCCCCTGCACCGGGAGCATCGGGAAATCGCAAATAGCTTTCCCGATCCTTCTAATCTCAAAAAGAAAAAGAAAAAGCCAAGCGGCTAGCCAACAGGCTCATAAAATCATCACCCAAACAAAACAGTAAATGTGTACCTATTTGTCGGGCACAAAATTTTATTCCTCTTCTCTAGCCCCTTTGCTATAACCTGTTCGATGAATATGCATGTACATATATATAGTTTTTATCATTTATCCTTTTCTATTCAACTTCATATTTAATTTCTATTTGGTTTAAAAACACCATTCATTCTAATGTTACATACATAGGTACAAATCATTTCATTAGCTAATTAATGAATATTTCAACTCATATATGTTTATTTGAACAAGTGGTTATTTTTAACACTTCACATTTCAACGATTCGTTTCAAAACACTATTTTTCTATATAGTTCATGTTGGTGATAAAATAGGATTTTTCTTATAAAACAATTTCTTTCAAAACGAGATTATTTTACACAGTTCATATAGTCGATAAAAGGTGATTTTTATCATCATACAATCTATTTCAAAATATGAATACCATTCAACACATGAATTTCAAATCAACGAATGAATATCAATTCAACACATGAAGGTTTTCTATAGTTTCTATATATAGATAAAAATGTGATTTTTATATTTAAAACGCGAATACCATTCAACACATGAATTTCTAATCAACGAATGAATATCGATTCAAGACATGAAGGTTTTCTATAGTTTCTATATATAGATAAAAATGTGATTTTTATATTTAAAACGCGAATACCTTTCAACACATGAATTTCTAATCAACGAATGAGTATCAATTCAACACATGAAGGTTTTCTATTCAATGAATAAATATAGTTTAAGCAGATGAAAATAATTCAAACACACGAATATTATTCAAAATATCGGCAGCATAACGGCAGGGTAGTTAAAACCGGGACCGTCCCTAGTACGGCTCCTCGCTCTACCTTAAAACCTCGCGGTTTTTGACAATGGGGATTATGCATCTAGTTCGCACGCAGGCGGCATGTATATATATTTATTTCCTTTCCACAAACTAATCCTATGTGGTTTCACCCAAATATTTCTCAATCACAAACGGGTATTTTTCAACCACAATCAATCAATATCAACCACAAACAATCCCAAACAATCATTCGCTATCAATCAATATTCACAACAATTTCAACCAATAAATATCGTCCATGGTTTGTGGACGAGGGGCGTATATATATATATATATACATATATATATATATATATATATTTATATATAGCAATTCACTTTTATTTCAACACACATATATATATAGAAAAGAAATTGAAGAGTGAGAAATTCTCACCAATAGCTATCCAACTTCACGACACTTCGCTTAGAGAAATCTTCGCCAATCTCGCCTTTTGTCGCTTTCGTTGCCCGTATTTTCTACATATGTAAAAATCGAATTTTTACTATGCTATTCAATATATAAAAATCGAATTTTTACTTCGTTATTCCATAAAAAAAAATCATATTTTTATTATGCTTCGATGTTCAATATATAAAAATCATATCTTACATCTTCTACTTAATAAAAATTCCGTCTTTTCTATTTTAAAGATCTGATCTATTCTATTCTAAAAATCTGATCTTTCTATCCCAGTTCAAATCTGTTTCCTTTTAAAGTTCTAATCTTTTTCTTTTTAAAGTTCTAATCTTTTTCTTTTTAAAGTTCTAATCTTTTTCTTTTTAAAGTTCTAATCTTTTTCTTTTTAAAGTTTAAATCTTTTTCTTTTTAAAGTTTAAATCTTTTTCTTTTTAAAGTTTAAATCTTTTTCGTTTTATATCTTAAAATAAAATCAGTTTTTAAACCTTTTAAAAATCAGTTTTAAACCTTTTAAAAATCAGTTTTTAAACCTTTTAAAAAAATCAGTTTTAAACCTTTTAAAAATTAGTTTTTAAACCTTTTAAAAAAATCAGTTTTAAATCTTTTAAAAAATCAATTTTTAAACCTTTTTAAAAAAATCAGTTTTAAACCTTTTAAAAAAATCAGAATTAAATTAAAATAAAAACAACATACTGTTTCTGCGAAGAAGGGGGGGTCGTCGGGGCGGAGCTGGCCAGCGGTCGGAGGTCGTCAGGGCGGTGGCTTCAGCGGTCTCGGACTGGGGGGGCTCGCGAATCGGGCGTCGCGATGGCTTCAGGGGGGCGGAATAGGTCAGGGAGGGGGTTCGGGTGCGTCGAGGTGGAGAGGAGCGGGATCGGAGGGTGGAGCGGAGGTCAAGCTGGAGGAACTTGGTGGAGGTAGCGCTGCTGCTCCTCCTTTCTTCTTCTTTTTTTTTCCGTTTAATGAAATCGGGGGGGGGGGGGCAGAAAGAGAAAAGGGAGGGAGATATTTATTTTTATTTTATTTTATTAATTTAATTGCATAAAGTTGACTTTTACCCACGACCTCGAAACGAGGCCCACCGCCTGTCGTCCATAGCGTTTCACCCTCATTCCGAACACAATGGGATATATATTATAAGCTGATTCGATAGTTACAATCAGTTTCCGTTTGATTTACATTTAAATCATTATATTGAATTTTAAACGTACATTTCAAATTACCGGGGTCACATACTAACTGGAAAAATTCCAGAAAAATATTTTCTAGCTTCGTATTGACGATACGGTCCTAACAAAACTAGTTTCGCCGAATTCTGAGACCGTTTGAAAAATGGCCATTTTCCAGTCGATTAAAATCAACTGAAACTGGTCAAACGCGTTTTTCCTTTGCCACGCTGACATATTGATTCGAAACATTATGAAATTTGAAACCTAGCAATAACTTGACACTGCGGATCCAACAAAAGTGGTTTCGTCAAAATCCGAGGTCGTTTGCAAAATGTCTATTTTTAAGGGCCTGAATTCCATAGCGACTATTCAGAATTCTCAACTGGACATATCTTTTGATTCCCGCTATCAAAATTCGATTTGTCAGAATCGTTGGAAAGATATTATCAATTAGATTCCATTATTTTTGGTTTTACTAAAATCCGGATTGTTTTGCACTCGATACAGTCCGACAAAGTTTGAATTCAATTTTTGAAACTGCAGCGCCTTTTCAAGTCCTGTTTATAATTATAATTAATTATATTCGTTTTCAATTGTTGATTCAAACTCAGTTTTCATCGCCATTATTTTAAATATTTATTTTAAATAGTTAAAATCCATTATTTTAGCCAATTTAAAAATTTTAAATTGGTTCAGATTTTCTGGGTCGTTACAATTATTGTAAAAACATCTTCTTATAAACATGATTCTTTTCTTTTACTGAATCAACCATGAAATAAAAATGAAATCTTTTTATGTCAACACATTTTCGTTTATTTCTAATCTTATATAAAAAAATGACTTTTAAATGTTAACATGATTTTCTTTTATTTCTAATCTTACATTAAAAATGACTTTATTTTTTATGATAAACATGTTTCTAACATGAATTTGTTTTATTCTAATCTAATCATTTAAAATGACTTTTTAATGATAAACATGTTTTAACATGTTTTTGTTTTATTTCTAATCTAATAATAAAAAATGACTTTTTAACAATAAACATGTTTTAACATGTTTTAGCTTTATATCTAATCTAACATTAAAAATGGCTTTTATTGTATGAACACATTTTAACAAACATGAATATACATAATCAAATTCAGTCGTCCATCGCAAACACAAACAATCAATTACAATTTTATACAACACCAACATGAATTTTATATAAAATAAATATAAAATTTCACCTCGTGATTAATAAATAATTTAAAAAAAAAATAGAGATATTACATTGATATTTATCTGAATTTCGACAAGCTTTGTTTCATATTTGGTCTATTCCATAGCGTAGATCTCATCGAGAGGTTTCCAACGCACTTCAGTTTGTCCGATTTTGACCTCATACGACGAAGTTATGATGAGTTATACATTTGAATACCTTAATTATAAAATTAATTATAATTAATAAACTAATTACTCTTTTGTAACTGTTAAAAATGTAGCCATTCTCTAATTAATCTCTTCCCAGAACCATAGTCTTCTTCATCAGGAAATAGGAACCAAAATCGCAAACCTAAGGCTCCAACATGCTCCTTCGTTGACTCGTCGACCTCGGATCAAAGGGTACCACCTCGCCGCCTGTAACAACCCGTAAAATCTGGGCCAGTTTAAAAATTTTATTTTGGCAATTTTAACGAATTTTGAACATTTAAAATGAATTATTTTAAATAATATCGACGAGAAATTTATTTTGGATAGAAATCAAACGTATATATTATATACGTCGTCGTTAGAATAAAATAATTATATATAATTATAAATAGAATTGAAAATGGCGCGGTAGTTCGATAATTCGATTTCAAACTTCAATTGAATGTACCGGGTGCAAAATAAACCGGATTTTAGTGAAACTAAAAATATTGGAATCTAATTGAGAATATCTTTCCAATGAATCCGAAAAATCAAGATTTCATAGCGGGAATCAAAAGATATGTCCAGTTGAAAATTCTGAATAGTCGTTATGGAATTCAGGACCTTAAAAATAGACATTTTGCAAACGACCTCGGATTTCGACGAAACCATTTTTGTTGGGTCCGTGATGTCAAACTATTGCTAGATTCCAAAATTCATAATTTTTCGAATCAATATGTGAGCGTGGCAAAGGAAAACGCGTTTGACCAGTTTCAGTTGGTTTTAATCGACTGGAAAATGGCCATTTTTCAAACGGTCTCAGAATTCGACGAAACTAGTTTTGTTAGGACCGTATCGTCAATACGAAGCCAGAAAATATTATTCGGGAATTTTTAGAGTTAGTATGCGACCCCGGTAAATTGAAATGTGCGTTCAAATTCAATATGTAGAGTTATATGTTGATTTTAACGGAAACTGATCAAAACGGTCAAATCAGCTTATGTTACATATCCCATTGTGTTCGGAATGGGGGTAAAACGCTAGGGATGACAGGCGATGGGCCTCGTTTAGAGGTCATATGAAAAAGTCAACTTTTTGAAAAAAATAAATAAATAATAAAATAAAAAAATAAATTAAAACCTCTCCCCTTCAAAACCGCTCCCCTCGCCCCCCCCCCCCCCTTCTCAAATCCGATTCAGCAGATTAAAAAAAAGAAGGAACGACGGAGGAGGGGGAACCGTTGCTCCCCCTCGTCGATGGCCAGTGCCGCCGCTGGTGGCGGGCGCACCACCGCCCTACCCTCCCCTCCGTTCGACCTCCATCCTCCTCCACCTCCCGATCTTCTCCCCTTCCTCCTCGTGACGGAATCCGCACACCCCCTAGCCTCCTTCCTCCCCTCCTCTTCTTCTCCTTCCCCTGCGCCGCAGTGCAACAGCCCCCTCCGCGAGGCCCTCCCTCGAGCGAACGCTGTAAGTTTTTAATTTTATATTTATTTATAAAATCAGTTTTTTTTTTATATATGATTTAGCATTTATAAAATCTGAAAATAAAGTGTATATGAAGATAGGATTTTTATTACTCTAAAGGTTAGATTTTTGACTAAGTAAAAAGGCGATGTTTTTAACATATAAAACATACGATTTTTAACAAATAAAAATTCGATTTTTATGTGTATACTAGCATGGTAAAAATATGATTTTTACACAGTAGGAATTATAAAAATATAATCTTTATAAGATAGAGAATATAAAAAAATCATCTTTGTATATGTAGCGAAATAAAATTCTGATTTTTATTATATATACGTTGAAATAAAGAGGTGATTTTTATAGTGATGAAATAAAAATGAAATCTTTATAATTGAAAAGATGAAATCTTTATAATAGAAAAGGCGAAATCTTTACAATAGAAATGGCGAAATTTTTATACAGAGAATAGCGAAGTAAAAAAATTCGATTTTTATTTATTGACTAGCAAAGTAAAAATGCGGTTTTTATGTAGAGAGGAGCGTTGTAAAAATAGAATTTTTATCTATATAATAGCGATGTAAAAAATAGAATTTTTATCTATATAGTAGCGATGTAAAAATAGAATTTTTATCTATATAGTAGCGAAGTAAAAATTTGATTTTTATATATTGAATAGCGAAGTAAAAATTCGATTTTTATATATTGAATAGTGATGTAAAAATTCGATTTTTATATATTGAATAGCGAAGTAAAAATTCGATTTTTATATATTGAAAAGCGAAGTAAAAATTCAATTTTTATATATTGAACAGCGAAGTAATAATATGATTTTTATATACATAGCAAGAATATGAAAATGTGATTTTTATATATGTAGTGAAAGCGGGCAACGAAAGTGACAAAAGGAGAGAACGACGAAGATTTCTATAAATGAAGTGTCATGGAGTTGGGATAGCTATTGGTGAGAACTTCTAACTCTAAATTTCTTTTTTTTCTAGTTATACATATATACTAGGATGCAGACGGTGCTTAGTAGCACCCGACACCCGTCATCCACAGACCATGGATGGCTTGTATGCTTGTTTGATGTGTTGTGGAATTTGTTTGTGTTGTTGATGTGAAATCGATAATAAAATGTAGATAGTTGAAATGAATTAATTGTCGTTAAAAATATAATTTTTAACGTGAATGTGAATAAATAAATATTTATAAACAAATCGGTCGATTTGTTTATATACACTGATTTGACTGATATTGATTGGGTCGATAAATTTTACACATCACCCAACTGCACAAATAAAAATCTATGTTTGTTGATTTGAAACCCCACACGGGTGTTGGGATGATATTTGAGTACACTAATCTCAATTATTTAATTGTATGTCGATCGATTGGTCGACAGACTGTGTAAGCGTTAATTATTTATATTTGGTGCTTATGCAGTTGTGTGGTGCACCTTGGATGATGGTTGATTGTTTATCATTGCTATTATATAGACGTGTTGTATGGAATCCATATAATTAACATTATATGGTGATTGATTGGGCCTCATTCCAATCGGGAAAATAATTAATATTAGAATATAAAAATATTCATGTGTTGAAACTATTCATGTGTTGTGTAAAATATTTTAAATAATAAAATTTACATCTTTATCATATTTACAATTAGAACTACTTCACGGTGGAGTCTAAGTAAAAATCAAACGATAGATACCATAATTTTATAAAATATTTTACATAACAAAAATAGTGATGTGTTGACAGTACTCATGTGTTGTGATTAGTCGTGTGTTGAAAGAAATATAGATTCATGTGTTGAATAGAATAAATATTCATTTGTTGAATAGAATAACAAATTTATTGAAATATATAAAGCCATGTTGATTAGAGTTGCGTTATTTTGACGCGACCGATATTTATATCGATTTTATTCGTTTTATAATGAATACTGAAAAGTGATTTCAAAATTTAATATTTTGAAATGAAATTCAAATTAAATTAGATTAAAATTCAAACGGAAATTGAATTGAATCAATTTGAAATGAACTCGAATCGAATAGAAAACGAATTCGATTCGAATTGAATAGAAAGTGAATTTGAATTCAAATTGAATAGAAATGAATTCAAATTGAATTAAATTGAAATTGAATTAAAAAACGAATTGAAATCGCTTTGAATGAAATTTAAAACGAACCAAAATTGAATTGAAATCAATTTGAAATGAATTTGAATTGAATTAAATAGAAGGTAAATTCAAATTGAATTGAATTGAAACGAATTAGAATTTGAATTGAATTGAAACGAATTTGAATTCTAGTTAAATAAAAATGAAATGAATTCGAATTGAATTGAAATCAAATTGATTTGAAATTGAATATAGAGTTGAAATGGTTTTGAAAATGAATTTAAAACGATTTATAAAATACGTTTTAAAAAGAAATCGATGAGATATATAAGATATATATATATATATATATATATATATATATATATATATATATATATATAATGGCCTGAATAGAACGTGCCGCGCCGCGACAGTTTGTGAATTTCGACCATTAACTTCGAATTGACGTTGTAGGAGATCCGACCGTCGGATTCTCCTAAAACCAGAACCTTTGGGTTCGTATCGAAAAGAGCTTTCCAATGAATAGTAGAAATTTGAAATCTAACGGTTGGATTTGGAGTTATGTCCAAATCAAATTCGAAAAAGGTCGCTGTAAGTGCAGTTCGATGGCCGTTGATGGAAATCGACTGTACGGGCCTTGATAAAATTATTAAAAATATCTATAATTTGTGTGAAATCATAAGAAATGATTTGGAAAAAATTGGGCTGAAAAATTCCACATTAGAAAAGATAAAAATAGATTTTTATCGAAATGAACTAGTTTTGAACTAGAATTAAAATCAATTTATTTTTGAAATAAATAAATTGAATTTGAAAGTGGTTTTAAAAGTAATCAATATTCCCAATATGTGGATTGGACTGGAGTTGAATTGAAATTATCTTCGGAATATTTCGATGTTGGATTTCGTGACTATACAGATATTGTTATGGGAATTTGAAAGATATATTTTATATTGTTATTTCCAATACGATATTTGTTGGTTTCAGAATTTGATATTGAATATAAGCCGGTATATTTTCTATTCAGAGCCTTGTAATTAATATCAAATGTGATTTGGGCTTATCGTGAATCATGTTTTAGATGACATTGGTTCTTTAACCCAGTTAAAGGCGGGATATTGATTTTTGAAGAGATTGAAACTAAGTGGAGATTTAATGAATCTTTAATTAGATTAAAAGTTGAATTGATAAATTAAATTATCAAATCTGAAAGGTGATCGAGAATGGAGTACCACCAGTTTTTCTCCAAAGCGATAGTTAAATCTTTAATTAGATTTGAACGTGAAATGGTAATTAATTTTACCGATAACACCGTGGTGTTAGATGTGGAGTATTACCAGTTTTCTCCATGGGATATATAGGTTGGGATTGGGAAATAAAATAAATAATTACTTCGGTGTGGTTCGTTAATCCCGACTAGTTTGAAATGATATCCAAAGGAGGATTAAAGAATAAATTAAGAAGAATTTATCTTGGATAAAATTAACGGGAACCTTTCCCTAAGAATGTGATTTTGTGAATAAAAGAATATTCTGAATTGGAATGAGGCGTTCGTTGTGTTTGTGTAACATTTGTTTATTATATACGTGGGTTATTCAGAAAGGCCGGTTTATACCCATTCTGAATAACCGATTCGACGAGATGTCAAAGATGAAGACGGTGGTTGAAAACCGGAAGTCTTCACATCGTTTGGGTGATTACTGATGATCTCGATTGGGCTGTACACCCAAGAAGAGGGAAACAGTTGGTGATCGTCCAGACGTACCTGGAGATCGATGGATATGCGAGGAAAGTGCCTCTGGTTTCGTTCAGACCCAGAACGAACTTGTAAATGGATTGTGTGTCTGACATTGGATTTTATTCTGTGTTGATTGATCTCTATTAAATATACATCTGTTTGGCGGCGGAGAATTTATTCTCTTGCTTAACGCCCTTCTTTGAGACGTACGAGCTCAGAGGTTGTATATCGATGGACATCAGTCGCATAGAGTGAATTGCCGGTGTGGCACGCATAAGTGGCAATTGATCAAGGCTTCTGTTGAAAAGCAAAGTCTTGTGGTTGATGATCAAAGCACGGCCCGTGTGGCGTAGCTTTGTGTATAACGTGAATTCGCGAGCCTCACACCTCGGTATGAGTCAAAAACGGGAGACGGACGGCTGGGAGAGCACGACGTTTCTTTCTAGCTAGGGTGGTGTCAGTGACCTACCAGCCCTGACATTTATATACTTTTCACCTGTGTGGTTGTTAGAATGCGAGGCGCCTCGGATATAGGTCTGTAAGGACCGGGAAACGTGTGTTCAGGAATTGCCAATCCTCAAAAATAAGAGAGGACTGGCCCAGTCGATTCCAAGGATCAAAGTGGGGTCCTGGGACATTTGCTAGAGTGTCTCGAACGCGGAGAGGAGCTTGCCCCTTGCCTCGACTCATGACGGAAATCCAATTTCCAATACGTGATATTGCGGTTTTAATTTTAGAACTAGTATGGCGACATGATAGATGGTACCCATGCCGCCTATGATTGATATTTATGATTGAAATGTATTGACACTATACACTTACTATAGTATCAAGTGATTCGTTTTAAACGTACCAAGCATGTTTGGCTATTATAAGGGAAAACCCTATCCTCCGGCTTGCGTTGCATTGTGTGATGGGACCTGGGTCTTATAATAGATTCATTTTTCCAAAAAGCATTGCGTTGTTTTGTTATATGCACTAGTATTCTTGGGAGGAAACCCGTTCCGTGTTATACGGCGCGGTCCCTTGAATTAATATCTTTAAAGTAAAGTTTTAAATAACTGTTTTAGTTCTCACACCAGTCACATGACTGACCTGGAGTTTATTGTTTTAACCTAAACTCTGGGTGCCCCTATTTTCGACACGGGCAGCTAGAAATTTTGGTTTTGCAGATTTATATTCACAGGGTCCTGATTTACAGCTGGAACGATGCTCGGAAAGCTCTGTATCCGTGCATTATTTCTAGTTGTGCTTTTGTATTATTTTCCGCTGCGATGTATTTAAATGTAATGTAAATCTCTGATATTTGTTGAATGTAATTTATTCATTTATACTCTGTTTATTCTTGTATCTGATGGAATTGTTGTAATAACAATGAAATGTTCTTCCGTCTGCATTCTTTTTTGTCTTGTCCTCAACGCCATCCGTGCTTTCCTTCACGGGGAAGTTCGGGTCGTGTCAGTTTGGTATCAGAGCTTTGGTTTACAGAGCTCGAGAACAAGACACGTTAGAACCATACGAAAGAATTCATCAGATATTGGATTAGTAATATCCAATTAGAATGACTCGTTAGAGATAGGATCAGTAGTATCCTAGAACGAGTGTGAAGAGTATATTTTTCAAATGAAAACAATTTTATTTTGAAAATTTAAATCGTTTTATACGTATTTGAATATTTATTTATTTTGAATATGGACAATCGAGTATATAAAGATTTTGCATATACGCGTCATGAACGTATATTCGAAGTTTTATATACCAGATATATATAGGATCACATTCTAGTTGCCCGGGGATGGTTCTGATAATGCTGCAGCATTACCAGTATTTATTTTCGAGTGACGAAGGTGTGATTTCTATATAATTCCATCAGACTGGTGTGAGAACCAAAATATAGCTAGAATACATTGTTGTGATTTGGCATCAAAAACATGATTTTTTGTATATTTATAAAAATTATGAATTTGAAACTCTAATTCACTAGTAGATTGATGTTTGTGTTGTTTGTTTATTTGTTTGATAATTTTTGAACCATTAAGCCTAATTGAACCAAATATTGAATTGTATTGAAAATTGGTCGCATTTGCTTGCATATACATGTACTTACATTGAACAGGTCATAGCAAGGAGGCTAGAGCAGAGAATAAAATTTGTTTGCCCGACAAATAGGTACATGTTTACTATAATTTACTGTTTTGTTTGGGTGATGATGATTTTATGAGCCTATTGGCTAGCCGCTTGGCTTTTTCTTTTTCTTTTTGAGATCAGAGGGCCTATATGGCAATTTCGGGATTTTCCCGTGGCTCCCGGTGCAGGGGAGGTTATGGCGAAATTTTTCGAAAATTTAGGGTGTTAGCCAAATTTTTGAAAAATTTGAAAAGTTCTTAGAAACTGAAAAGTAGAAGAACTTAAGCCGTAATCAAAATACTGGAAGTTGAGTTGAATTGTTAAACAACTTTCGGCTTCGTTCCTTTTCGGGGATGAAAAGTTTTAAGTGGGGGAGATTGTAACAACCCGTAAAATCTGGGCCAGTTTAAAAATTTTATTTTGGCAATTTTAATGAATTTTGAACATTTAAAATGAATTATTTTAAATAATATCGATGAGAAATTTATTTTGAATAGAAATCGAACGTATGTATTATCTACGTCGTCGTTAGAATAAAATAATTATATATAATTATAAATAGAATTGAAAATGGCACGGTAGTTCGATAATTCAATTTCAAACTTCAATTGAATGTACCGGTGCAAAACAAACCAGATTTTAGTGAAACTAAACATTTTGGAATCTAATTGAGAATATATTTCCAACGAATCCGAAAAATCAAGATTTCATAGCGGGAATCAAAAGATATGTCCAGTTGAAAATTCTGAATAGTCGCTATGGAATTCAGTCCCTTAAAAATAGACATTTTGCAAATGACCTCGGATTTCGACGAAACCACTTTTGTTGGGTCCGTGATGTCAAGTTATTGCTAGATTCCAAAATTCATAATTTTTCGAATCAATATGTGAGCGTGGCAAAGGAAAACGCATTTGACCAGTTTTAGTTGGTTTTAATCAACTGGAAAATGGCCATTTTTCAAACGGTCTCAGAATTCGACGAAACTAGTTTTGTTAGGACCGTATCGTCAATACGAAGCCAGAAAATATTATTCGGGAATTTTTAGAGTTAGTATGCGACCCTGGTAAATTGAAATGTGCGTTCAAATTCAATATGTAGAGTTATATGTTGATTTTAACGGAAACTGATCGAAACGGTCGAATCAGCTTATGGTACATATCCCATTGTGTTCGGAATGGGGGTAAAACGCTAGGGATGACAGGCGGTGGGCCTCGTTTAGAGGTCGTATGAAAAAGTTAACTTTTTGAAAAAAAAAATAAATAAATAAATTAAAACCTCTCCCCTTCAAAACCGCTGCCCCCCTTTCTCAAATCCGATTCAGCAAATTAAAAAAAAAAGAAGGAACGACGGAGGAGGGGGAATCGTTGCTCCCCCTCGCCGATGGCCAGCGCCGCCGCTGGTGGCGGGCGCACCACCGCCCTACCCTCCCCTCCGTTCGACCTCCATCCTCCTCCACCTCCCGATCTTCTACCCTTCCTCCTCGTGACGGAATCCACACACCCCCCTAGCCTCCTTCTTCCCCTCCTCTTCTTCTCCTTCCCCTCTGCCGCAGTGCAATAGCCCCCTCCGCGAGGCCCTCCCTCGAGCGAACGCTGTAAGTTTTTATTTTTATATTTATTTATAAAATCAGTTTTTTTTATATATGAATTAGCATTTATAAAATCTGAAAATAAAGTGTATATGAAGATAGAATTTTTATTACTCTAAAGGTTAGATTTTTGACTAAGTAAAAAGGCGATGTTTTTAACATATAAAAGATACGATTTTTAACAAATAAAAAATCGATTTTTATGTGTATACTAGCATGGTAAAAATATGATTTTTACATAGTAGGAATTATAAAAATATAACCTTTATAAGATAGAGAATATAAAAATATCATCTTTGTATATATAGCGAAATAAAATATGATTTTTATTATATATACGTTGAGATAAAGAGGTGATTTTTATAGTGATGAAATAAAAATGAAATCTTTATAATCGAAAAGATGAAATCTTTATAATAGAAAAGGCGAAATCTTTACAATAGAAAAGGAGAAATTTTTATACAGAGAATAGCGAAGTAAAAAAATTCGATTTTTATTTATTGAGTAGCAAAGTAAAAATGCAATTTTTATGTAGAGAGGAGCGTTGTAAAAATAGAATTTTTATCTATATAGTAGCGATGTAAAAAAAGAATTTTTATCTATATATTAGCGATGTAAAACTAGAATTTTTATCTATATAGTAGCGAAGTAAAAAATCGATTTTTATATATTGAATAGCGAAGTAAAAATTCGATTTTTATATATTGAATAGCGAAGTAAAAATTCGATTTTTATATATTGAATAGCGAAGTAAAAATTCGTTTTTTATATATTGAACAGTGAAGTAAAAATATGATTTTTATATACATAGCAAGAATATGAAAATGTGATTTTTATATATGTAGTGAAAGCGGGCAACGAAAGTGACAAAAGGCGAGAACGACGAAGATTTCTATAAATGAAGTGTCGTGGAGTTGGGATAGCTATTGGTGAGAACTTCTTACTCTAAATTTCTTTTTTTTTTCTAGTTATACATATATACTAGGATGCAGACGGTGCTTAGTAGCACCCGACACCCATCATCCACAGACCATGGATGGCTTGTATGCTTGTTTGATGTGTTGTGGAATTTGTTTGTGTTGTTGATGTGAAATCGATAATAAAATGTAGATAGTTGAAATGAATTAATTGTCGTTAAAAATATAATTTTTAACGTGAATGTGAATAAATAAATATTTATAAACAAATCGACCGATTTGTTTATATAAACTGATTTGACTGATATTGATTGGGTCGATAAATTTTACACATCTCCCAACTGCACAAATAAAAATCTGTGTTTGTTGATTTGAAACCCCACACGGGTGTTGGGATGATATTTGAGTACACTAATCCCAATTATTTAATTGTATGTCGATCGATTGGTCGACAGACTGTGTAAGCGTTAATTATTTATATTTGGTGCTTATGCAGTTGTGTGGTGCACCTTGGATGATGGTTGATTGTTTATCATTGCTATTATATACACGTGTTGTATGGAATCCATATAATTAACATTATATGGTGATTGATTGGGCCTCATTCCAATCGGGAAAATAATGAATATTAGAATATAAAAATATTCATGTGTTGAAACTATTCATGTGTTGTGTAAAATATTTTAAATAATAAAATTTACATCTTTATCATATTTACAATTAGAACTACTTCACGGTGGAGTCTAAGTAAAAATCAAACGATAGATACCATAATTTTATAAAATATTTTACGTAACAAAAATAGTGATGTGTTGACAGTACTCATGTGTTGAGATTAATCGTGTGTTAAAAGAAATATAGATTCATGTGTTGAATAGAATAAATATTCATTTGTTGAATAGAATAACGAATTTATTGAAATATATAAAGCCGTGTTGATTAGAGTTGCGTTATTTTGACGCGACCGATATTTATATCGATTTTATTCGTTTTATAATGAATATTGAAAAGTGATTTCAAAATTTAATATTTTGAAATGAAATTCAAATTAAATTAGATTAAAATTCAAACGGAAATTGAATTGAATCAATTTGAAATGAACTCGAATCGAATAGAAAATGAATTCGACTCGAATTGAATAGAAAGTGAATTTGAATTCAAATTGAATAGAAATGAATTCAAATAGAAATGAATTCAAATTGAATTAAATTGAAATCGTTTTGAATCAAATATAAAGCGAACCAAAATTGAATTGAAATCAATTTGAAATGAATTCGAATTGAATTAAATAGAAGGTAAATTCAAATTAAATTGAATTGAAACGAATTAGAATTTGAATTGAATTGAAACGAATTTGAATTCGAGTTAAATAAAATTGAAATGAATTCGAATTGAAATGAAATCAAATTGATTTGAAATTGAATATAGAGTTGAAATGGTTTTGAAAACGAATTTAAAACGATTTATAAAATACGTTTTAAAAAGAAATCGACGAAATATATTATATATAATGGCCTGAATAGAACGCGCCGCGCCGCGGTAGTTTGTGAATTTCGACCATTAACTTCGAATTGACGTTGCGGGAGATCCGACCGTCGGATTCTCCTAAAACCGGAACCATTGGGTTCGTATCGAAAAGAGCTTTCCAATGAATAGTAGAAATTTGAAATCTAAAGGTTGGATTTGGAGTTATGCCCAAATCAAATTCAAAAAAGGTCGCTGTAAGTGTAGTTCGATGGCCGTTGATGGAAATCGACTGTACAGGCCTTGATAAAATTATTAAAAATATCTATAATTTGTGTAAAATCATAAGAAATGATTTGGGAAAAATTGGGCTGAAAAATTCTACATTTGAAAAGATAAAAATAGTTTTTTTATCGAAATGAACTAGTTTTGAACTAGAATTAAAATCAATTTATTTTTGAAATAAATAAATTGAATTTGAAAGTGGTTTTAAAAATAATCAATATTCCCAATACGTGGATTGGACTTGAGTTGAATTGAAATTATATTCGGAATATTTCGATGTTGGATTTCGTGACTATACAGATATTGTTATGGGAATTTGAAAGATATATCTTATATCGTTATTTCCAATACGATATTTGTTGGTTTCAGAATTTGATATTGAATATAAGCCGGTATATTTTCTATTCAGAGCCTTGTAATTAATAATGTGATTTGGGTTTATCGTGAATCGTGTTTTAGATGACATTGGTTCTTTAACCCAGTTAATGGCATGATATTGATTTTTGAAGAGATTGAAACTAAGTGGAGATTTAATGAATCTTTAATTAGATTAAAAGGTGAATTGATAAATTAAATTATCAAATCTGAAAGGTTATCGAGAATGGAGTACCACCAGTTTTGCTCCAAAGCGATAGTTAAATCTTTAATTAGATTTGAACGTGAAATGGTAATTAATTTTACCGATAACACCATGGTGTTAGATGTGGAGTATTACCAGTTTTCTCCATGGGATATATAGGTTGAGATTGGGAAATAAAATAAATAATTACTTCGGTGTGGTTCGTTAATCCCGACTAGTTTGAAATGATATCCAAAGGAGGATTAAAGAATAAATTAAGAAGAATTTATCTTGGATAAAATTAATGGGAACCTTTCCCTAAGAATGTGATTTTGTGAATAAAAGAATATTCTGAATTGGAATGAGGTGTTCGTTGTGTTTGTGTAACATTTGTTTATTATATACGTGGGTTATTCAGAAAGGGCGGGTTATACCCATTCTGAATAACCGATTCGACGAGATGTCAAAGATGAAGACGGTGGTTGAAGACCGGAATTCTTCACATCGTTTGGGTGATTACTGATGATCTCGATTGGGTTGTACACCCAAGATGAGGGAAACAGTTGGTGATCGTCCAGTCGTACCTGGAGATCGATGGATATGCGAGGAAAGTGCCTCCGGTTTCGTTCAGACCCAGAACGAACTTGTAAATGGATTGTGTGTCTGGCATTGGATTTTATTCTGTGTTGATTGATCTCTATTAAATATACATCTGTTTGGCGGCGGAGAATTTATTCTCTTGCTTAACGCCCTTCTCTGAGACGTACGAGCTCAGAGGTTGTATATCGATGGACATCAGTCGCATGGAGTGAATTGCCAGTGTGGCACGCATAAGTGGCAATTGATCAAGGCTTCTGTTGAAAAGCAAAGTCTTGTGGTTGATGATCAAAGCATGGCCTATGTGGCGTAGCTTTGTGTATAACGTGAATTCGCGAGCCTCACACCTCCGTATGAGTCAAAAACGGGAGACGGACCGCTGGGAGAGCACAACGTTTCTTTCTAGCTAGGGTGGTGTCAGTGACATACCAGCCCTGATATTTATATACTTTTCACCTGTGTGGTTATTGGAATGCGAGGCGCCTCAGATATAGGTCTGTAAGGACCAGGAAACGAGCGTTCAGGAATTGCCAATCCTCAAAAGTAAGAGAGGACCGGCCCATCCGATTCCAAGGATCAAAGTGGGGTCCTGGGACATTTGCTAGAGTGTCTCAAACGCGGAGAGGAGCTTGCCCCTTGCCTCGACTCATGACGGAAATCCAATTTCCAATATGTGATATTGCGGTTTTTATTGTAGAACTAGTATGGAGACATGATAGATGGTACCCATGCCGCCTATGATTGATATTTATGATTGAAATGTATTGACACTATACACTTACTATAGTATCAAGTGATTTGTTTTAAACGTACCAAGCATGTTTGGCTATTATAAGGGAAAACCCTATCCTCCGGCTTGCGTTGCATTGTGTGATGGGACCTGGGTCTTATAATAGCTTCATTTTTCCATAAAGCATTGCGCTGTTTTGTTATATGCACTGGTATTCTTGGGAGGAAACCCGTTCCGTGTTATACGGCGTGGTCCCTTGAATTACTATCTTTAAAGTAAAGTTTTAAATAACAGTTTTAGTTCTCACACCAGTCACATGACTGACCTGGAGTTTATTGTTTTAACCTAAACTCTGGGTGCCCCTATTTTCGACATGGGTAGCTAGTAGTTTTGGTTTTGCAGATTTATATTCATAGGATCCTGATTTACAGCTGGAACGATGCTCGGAAAGCTCTGTATCCGTGCATTATTTCTAGCTGTGCTTTTGTATTATTTTCCGCTGCGATGTATTTAAATGTAATTTAAATCTCTGATATTTGTAAAATGTAATTTATTCATTTATACTCTGTTTATTCTTGTATCTGATGGAATTGTAATAATAACAATGAAATGTTCTTCCGTCTGCATTCTATTTTGTCTTGTCCTCAACGCCATCCGTGCTTTCCTTCACGGGGAAGTTCGGGTCGTGTCAGTTTGGTATCAGAGCTTTGGTTTACAGAGCTCGAGAACAAGACACGTTAGAACCATACGAAAGAATTCATCAGATATTGGATTAGTAATATCCAATTAGAATGACTCGTTAGAGATAGGATTAGTAGTATCCTAGAACGAGTGTGAAGAGTATATTTTTCAATTGAAAACAATTTTATTTTGAAAATTTAAATCGTTTTATACGTATTTGAATATTTATTTATTTTGAATATGGACAATCGAGTATATAAAGATTTTGCATATACGCGTCATGAACGTATATTCGAAGTTTTATATACCAGATAGATATAGGATCACACTCTAGTTGCCCGTGGATGGTTCTGATAATGCTGCATTGTTACCAATATTTATTTTCGAGTGACGAAGGTGTGATTTCTATATAATTCCATCAGACTGGTGTGAGAACCAAAATATAGCTAGAATACATTGTTGTGATTTGGCATCAAAAACATGATTTTTTGTATATATATCAAAATTATGAATTTGAAACTCTAATTCACTAATAGATTGATGTTTGTGTTGTTTGTTTATTTGTTTGATAATTTTTGAACCATTAAGACTAATTGAACCAAATATTGAATTATATTGAAAATTGGTCGCATTTGCTTGCATATACATGTACTTACATTGAACAGGTCATAGCAAGGAGGCTAGAGCAGAGAATAAAATTTGTTTGCCCGACAAATAGGTACATGTTTACTATAATTTACTGTTTTGTTTGGGTGATGATGATTTTATGACCCTGTTGGCTAGCCGCTTGGCTTTTTCTTTTTCTTTTTGAGATCAGAGGGCTTATATGGAAATTTCGGGATTTTCCCGTGGCTCCAGGTGCAAGGGAGGTTATGGCGAAATTTTTTGAAAATTTAGGGTGTTAGCCAAATTTTTGAAAAATTTGAAAAGTTCTTAGAAACTGAAAAGTTGAAGAACTTAAGCCGTATTCAAAATATTGGAAGTTGAGTTGAATTGTTAAACAACTTTCGGCTTCATTCCTTTTCGGGGACGAAAAGTTTTAAGTAGGGGAGATTGTAACAACCCGTAAAATCTGGGCCAGTTTAAAATTTTTATTTTGGCAATTTTAACGAATTTTGAACATTTAAAATGAATTATTTTAAATAATGTCGACGAGAAATTTATTTTGAATAGAAATCGAACGTATATATTATATACGTCGTCGTTAGAATAAAATAATCATATATAATTATAAATAGAATTGAAAATGGCACGGTAGTTCGATAATTCTATTTCAAACTTCAATTGAATGTACCGGGTGCAAAATAAACCGGATTTTAGTGAAACTAAAATTTTTGGAATCTAATTGAGAATATCTTTCCAACAAATCCGAAAAATCAAGATTTCATAGCGGGAATCAAAAGATATGTCCAGTTGAAAATTCTGAATAGTCGCTATGGAATTCAGGCCCTTAAAAATAGACATTTTGCAAACGACCTCGGATTTCGACGAAACCACTTTTGTTGGGTCTGTGATGTCAAGTTATTGCTAGATTCCAAAATTCATAATTTTTCGAATCAATATGTGAGCGTGGCAAAGGAAAACGCGTTTGACCAGTTTTATCTGGTTTTAATCGACTGGAAAATGGCCATTTTTCAAACGGTCTCAGAATTCGACGAAACTAGTTTTGATAGGACCGTATCGTCAATACGAAGCCAGAAAATATTATTCGGGAATTTTTAGAGTTAGTATGCGACCCCGGTAAATTGAAATGTGCGTTCAAATTCAGTATGTAGAGTTATATGTTGATTTTAACAGAAACTGATCGAAACGGTCGAATCAGCTAATGGTACATATCCCATTGTGTTCGGAATGGGGGTAAAATGCTAGGGACGACAGGCAGTGGGCCTCGTTTAGAGGTCGTATGAAAAAGTCAACTTTTTGAAAAAAATAAAAAAATAAATTAAAACCTCTCCCCTTCAAAACCGCTGGCCCCCCCTTTCTCAAATCCGATTCAGCAAATTTAAAAAAAAAAAGGAACGACGGAGGAGGGGGAATCATTGGCGGGCGCACCACCGCCCTACCCTCCCCTCCGTTCGACCTCCATCCTCTTCCACCTCCCGATCTTCTCCCCTTCCTCCTCGTGACGGAATCCGCACACCCCCCCTAGCCTCCTTCCTCCCCTCCTCTTCTTCTCCTTCCCCTCCGCCGCAGTGCAACAGCCCCCTCCGCGAGGCCCTCCCTCTAGCGAACGCTATAAGTTTTTAATTTTATATTTATTTATAAAATCTGTTTTTTTATATATGAATTAGCATTTATAAAATCTGAAAATAAAGTGTATATGAAGATAGGATTTTTATTACTCTAAAGGTTAGATTTTTGACTAAGTAAAAAGGCAATGTTTTTAACATATAAAAGATACGATTTTTAACAAATAAAAATTCGATTTTTATGTGTATACTAGCATGGTAAAAATATGATTTTTACATAGTAGGAATTATAAAAATATAATCTTTATAAGATAGAGAATATAAAAATATCATCTTTGTATATGTAGCGAAATAAAAATATGATTTTTATTATATATACGTTGAAATAAAGAGGTGATTTTTATAGTGATGAAATAAAAATGAAATCTTTATAATTGAAAAGATGAAATCTTTATAATAGAAAAGGCGAAATCTTTACAATAGAAAAGGCGAAATTTTTATACAGAGAATAGCGAAGTAAAAAAATTCGATTTTTATTTATTGAGTAGCAAAGTAAAAATGCGATTTTTATGTAGAGAGGAGCGTTGTAAAAATAGAATTTTTATCTATATAGTAGCGATGTAAAAATAGAATTTTTATCTATATAGTAGCGATGTAAAAATAGAATTTTTATCTATATAGTAGCGAAGTAAAAATTCGATTTTTATATATTGAATAGCGAAGTAAAAATTCGATTTTTATATATTGAATAGCGAAGTAAAAATTCGATTTTTATATATTGAATAGCGAAGTAAAAATTCGATTTTTATATATTGAACAGCGAAGTAAAAATATGATTTTTATATACATAGCAAGAATATGAAAATGTGATTTTTATATATGTAGTGAAAGCGGGCAACGAAAGTGACAAAAGGCGAGAACGACGAAGATTTCTATAAATGAAGTCTCGTGGAGTTGGGATAGCTATTGGTGAGAACTTCTCACTCTAAATTTCTTTTTTTTTCTAGTTATACATATATACTAGGATGCAGACGGTGCTTAGTAGCACCCAACACCCGTCATCCACAGACCATGGATGGCTTGTATGCTTGTTTGATGTGTTGTGGAATTTGTTTGTGTTGTTGATGTGAAATCGATAATAAAATGTAGATAGTTGAAATGAATTAATTGTCGTTAAAAATATAATTTTTAACGTGAATGTGAATAAATAAATATTCATAAACAGATCGGCCGATTTGTTTATATACACTGATTTGACTGATATTGATTGGGTCGATAAATTTTACACATTACCCAACTACACAAATAAAAATCTGTGTTTGTTGATTTGAAACCCCACACGGGTGTTGGTATGATATTTGAGTACACTAATCCCAATTATTTAATTGTATGTCGATCGATTGGTCGACAGACTGTGTAAGCGTTAATTATTTATATTTGGTGCTTATGCAGTTGTGTGTTGCACCTTGGATGATGGTTGATTGTTTATCATTGCTATTATATACACGTGTTGTATGGAATCCATATAATTAACATTATATAGTGATTGATTGGGCCTCATTCCAATCGGGAAAATAAGGAATATTAGAATATAAAAATATTCATGTGTTGAAACTATTCATGTGTTGTGTAAAATATTTTAAATAATAAAATTTACATCTTTATCATATTTACAATTAGAACTACTTCACGGTGGAGTCTAAGTAAAAATCAAACGATAGATACCATAATTTTATAAAATATTTTACATAACAAAAATAGTGATGTGTTGACAGTACTCATGTGTTGAGATTAATCGTGTGTTAAAAGAAATATAGATTCATGTGTTGAAAAGAATAAATATTCATTTGTTGAATAGAATAACGAATTTATTGAAATATATAAAGCCGTGTTGATTAGAGTTGCGTTATTTTGACGCGACCGATATTTATATCAATTTTATTCGTTTTATAATGAATATTGAAAAGTGATTTCAAAATTTAATATTTTGAAATGAAATTCAAATTAAATTAGATTAAAATTCAAACGGAAATTGAATTGAATCAATTTGAAATGAACTCGAATCGAATAGAAAATGAATTCGATTCGAATTGAATAGAAAGTGAATTTGAATTCAAATTGAATAGAAATGAATTCAAATAGAAATGAATTCAAATTGAATTAAATTGATATCGTTTTGAATGAAATTTAAAACGAACCAAAATTGAATTGAAATCAATTTGAAATGAATTCGAATTGAATTAAATAAAAGGTAAATTCAAATTGAATTGAATTGAAACGAATTAGAATTTGAATTGAAACGAATTTGAATTCGAGTTAAATAAAATTGAAATGAATTCGAATTGAATTGAAATCAAATTGATTTGAAATTGAATATAGAGTTGAAATGGTTTTGAAAACGAATTTAAAACGATTGATAAAATACGTTTTAAAAAGAAATCGACGAAATATATATAATATATATATTATATATATATATTATGGCCTGAATAGAACGCGTCGCGCCGCGGCAGTTTGTGAATTTCGACCATTAACTTCGAATTGACGTTGCGGGAGATCCGACCGTCGGATTCTCCTAAAACCGGAACCATTGGGTTCGTATCGAAAACAGCTTTCCAATGAATAGTAGAAATTTGAAATCTAACGGTTGGATTTGGAGTTATGTCCAAAACAAATTCGAAAAAGGTCGTTGTAAGTGCAGTTCGATGGTCGTTGATGGATTTGTGTAAAATCATAAGAAATAATTTGGGAAAAATTGGGCTGAAAAATTCCACATTTGAAAAGATAAAAATAGATTTTTATCGAAATGAACTAGTTTTGAACTAGAATTAAAATCAATTTATTTTTGAAATAAATAAATTGAATTTGAAAGTGGTTTTAAAAATAACCAATATTCCCAATACGTGGACTAGACTGGAGTTGAATTGAAATTATCTTCGGAATATTTCGATGTTGGATTTCGTGACTATACAGATATTGTTATGGGAATTTGAAAGATATATTTTATATCGTTATTTACAATACGATATTTGTTGGTTTCAGAATTTGATATTGAATATAAGCCGGTATATTTTCTATTCAGAGCCTTGTAATTAATATCAAATGTGATTTGGGTTTATCGTGAATCGTGTTTTAGATGACATTGGTTCTTTAACCCAGTTAAAGGCAGGTATTGATTTTTGAAGAGATTGAAACTAAGTGGAGATTTAATGAGTCTTTAATTATTTTAAAAGGTGAATTGATAAATTAAATTATCAAATCTGAAAGGAGATCGAGAATGGAGTACCACCAGTTTTGCTCCAAAGCAATAGTTAAATCTTTAATTAGATTTGAACGTGAAATGGTAATTAATTTTACCGATAACACTGTGGTGTTAGATGTGGAGTATTACCAGTTTTCTCCATGGGATATATAGGTTGGGATTGGGAAATAAAATAAATAATTACTTCAGTGTGGTTCGTTAATCCCGACTAGTTTGAAATGATATCCAAAGGAGGATTAAAGAATAAATTTAGAAGAATTTATCTTGGATAAAATTAATGGGAACCTTTCCCTAAGAATGTGATTTTGTGAATAAAAGAATATTCTGAATTGGAATGAGGCGTTCGTTGTGTTTGTGTAACATTTGTTTATTATATACGTGGGTTATTCAGAAAGGCCGGGTTATACCCATTCTGAATAACCGATTCGATGAGATGTCGAAGATGAAGACGGTGGTTGAAGACCGGAAGTCTTCACATCGTTTGGGTGATTACTGATGATCTTGATTGGGCTGTACACCCTAGATGAGGGAAACAGTTGGTGATCGTTCAAACGTACCTGGAGATCGATGGATATGGGAGGAAAGTGCCTACGGTTTCGTTCAGACCCAGAACGAACTTGTAAATGGATTGTGTGTCTGACAATGGATTTTATTCTGTGTTGATTGATCTCTATTAAATATACATCTGTTTGGCGGCAGAGAATTTATTCTCTTGCTTAACGCCCTTCTCTGAGACGTACGAGCTCAGAGGTTGTATATCGATGGACATCAGTCGCATGGAGTGAATTGCCAGTGTGGCACGCATAAGTGGCAATTGATCAAGGCTTCTGTTGAAAAGCAAAGTCTTGTGGTTGATGATCAAAGCACGGCCTGTGTGGCGTAGCTTTGTGTATAACGTGAATTCCCGAGCCTCACACCTCGGTATGAGTCAAAAATGGGAGACGGACCGCAGGGAGAGCACGACGTTTCTTTCTAGCTAGGGTGGTGTCAGTGACCTACCAGCCCTGACATTTATATACTTTTCACCTGTGTGGTTGTTGGAATGCGAGGCGCCTTAGATATAGGTCTGTAAGGACTGGGAAACGTGTGTTCAGAAATTGCCGTTCCTCAAAAGTAATAGAGGACCCGCCCAGCCGATTCCAAGGATCAAAGTGGGGTCCTGGGACATTTGCTAGAGTGTCTCTAACGCGGAGAGGAGCTTGCCCCTTGCCTCGACTCATGACGGAAATCCAATTTCCAATACGTGATATTGCGGTTTTAATTGTAGAACTAGTATGGCGACATGATAGATGGTACCCATGCCGCCTATGATTGATATTTATGATTGAAATGTATTGACACTATACACTTACTATAGTATCAAGTGATTTGTTTTAAACGTACCAAGCATGTTTGGCTATTATAAGGGAAAACCCTGTCCTCCGGCTTGCGTTGCATTATGTGATGGGACCTGGGTCTTATAATAGATTCATTTTTCCAAAAAGCATTGCGCTGTTTTGTTATTTGCACTAGTATTCTCGGGAGGAAACCCGTTCCGTGTTATACGGCGTGGTCCCTTGAATTACTATCTTTAAAGTAAAGTTTTAAATAACTGTTTTAGTTCTCACACCATTCACATGACTGACCTGGAGTTTATTATTTTAACCTAAACTCTGGGTGCCCCAATTTTCGACACGGGCAGCTAGTAGTTTTAGTTTTGCAGATTTATATTCACAGGGTCCTGATTTACAGCTGGAACCATGCTCGGAAAGCTCTGTATCCGTGCATTATTTCTAGTTGTGCTTTTGTATTATTTTCCGCTGCGATGTATTTAAATGTAATTTAAATCTCTGATATTTGTTGAATGTAATTTATTCATTTATACTCTGTTTATTCTTGTATCTGATGGTATTATTGTAATAACAATGGAATGTTCTTCCGTCTGCGTTCTATTTTGTCTTGTCCTCAACGCCATCTGTGCTTTCCTTCACGGGGAAGTTCGGGTCGTGTCACCACCCCTAACAAGCCCCTCCGACGCCGATGGTCTGGTCAAACTCGGTGGACCTGGTCAGCCTAGAAAGACGCGCTAACGTTGCAACTTTATGCGCCAATTCCTCTTGATGCTTGCAAGTAGGGACGATCATACGCGCATAGGATTGTAGATTGGAGAAATCTCTACCATTTCCTTTCTGATTCCATCATTTAATTTCTTTTAGATTGTGTTAAAAATTGAATCAAAAAGAGGAGCAATTCGGCCATAGATTTCAAAGGGAGGCGGCGGCTATAGTATTCCAATTAGGGTTAGAGTATAGGCCATATTACTAGGGTATATATACTGCATACCACTTTATTTTAATTCTGTTTAATTTCAATTCAATTTCTATATCGCTCTTGAACCCAAATCAAACCCAACGAGTGACGCCCTAAGATAAATTCCCCCATTCCGGACATAATGAGATATGTCTCATAAGCCAATTCAATTGTTTCGATAGGTTTTTCTTTAAATTTAAATATAAAACATTTAATTATTCAATTTATACGTACATTTAAATTTTTCGGGGCCACATACTACTTCTAAAAATTCAAGAAAAATTATATCTAGTTAGGTTTTGACGATACGGTCCTAAAAAACTAATTTTGTGAGACCGTTTGAAAAATGACTATTTTTAATATTAAGATATTGTAATAACCCGGAAAATACGAGCCAATTTAAAAAATTTAAATTGGTGATTTCAAAGGAATTTGGACAATTGAAATAGAATATTTCAATAAAATAGTGAATTAGAAATAGTGAGTCAGTTTGAAAATTTGAATTCAAACTTTTACTGATTGTGCAGGGTGGAAAATTTAATGGATTTTAGCGAAACCAAAAATATTTAAATCTGTTTATCAATACCTTTCTAATGAATCTGAAAAATCGAAATTTCATAACGGGAATCAAAAGTTATGGCCGAAGGAATTTTCAGAAAGGTCGATATATATAATATATAGCCCTGGAAAATTGATATTTTGCAAACGACCTTGGAATTCGACGATACCACTTTTGTTGGGTCCGGGATGTCAAACTATTGCTAGGTTTCAAATTTCATAATTTTTGAAGCTAGTATGTGAGCGTGGCAAAAGAAAATGCGGTTGGTCAATTTTTGTTAAATTGGATCGACCAGAAAATGGCCATTTTTCAAACGATCTCAGAATTTGACGAAACTAATTTTGTTAGGACCGTAGCGTCAAAACATAGCTAGATTTATTTTTCTGGAATTTTTCGAATCAGTTTGTGGCCCTGGCAAATTGAAATGTCCGTTCAAAGTTAAAATTAAATGTTTTATACTTTAATTTGAAAAATAACTGACTGTAACAGTCGAATTGGCCAACGAAACCCGAATTTTCTGAAAAGGAGTTCATAGGTGAAAACCCTAATTTTCTGAAATATATATATTCTGGCAAATCAAAAAATTCCATTCATTATTGAAAAAATAAAAAAAAACGCGAAAAAGCTCTTCCTTTAGCGATCTCGACGACGCACGTCGTTCCAACCTTCTCTCCTCGATTGCCGCCGCCTCCGACACCTCCAGCCAACGCCACCACCACCGTTCGCCTCGTCTCCCCATCCTCTTTAAATCCGACCCACCCACGACCGCCACCATCGCCTCCTCCGCCTGAATCGAGCGCCCAAAGTCCAACCCTTCCCAGCGCCGCCGCCGCCGCCACCGACCACCGAGCCACCCCAAACAGCCACGGATTTCGCGAAAACCGCAACCCTAGTTTCGAACCACTTAGAAAGGTGAGTCCTTTTTGATGTCTGCACTTTGAAAAATCATATCTTTTTGGTGTGTTGACGAAATTCGATGAAACAGGAAATATCGGAACCGCAAGGAAGCTCTCTACCACATAGAAGAAGCCGCGGATTTTTCTGAGTCATCTACGATTTTTAGCACTCCGAAAACCAATGTGAGAATTCTCTCACTTTAATTTTTGTGTTCAGTTATTTATTTCATAACTGCATATATGAACTGTTCCCCGTCATTCACGGACCATGGACGACTTGTTTGATTGTATTCTGTGTGAAAATTGATCGTGATGTGAAATGAATTGTATATATATATATATATTAGAAGTGTACGATATATATATATTGAAAGTGAAAATATCGCATATATTGAAATTGAAAATATCGTTTAGTGAAAATATATATATATATTGAAAGTGAAAATATCGCATATATTGAAATTGAAAATATCGTATAGTGAATATATATATATATATATATATATTGAAAGTAAAAATATCGCATATTTTGAAATTGAAAATATCGTATAGTGAATATATATATATATGTATATTGAAAGTGAAAATATCACATATATTGAAATTGAAAATATCGTATAGTGAATATATATATATTGAAAGTGAAAATATCGCATATATTGAAAGTGAAAATATCGTATAGTGAAAATATATATATATTGAAAGTGAAAATATCATATATATTGAAAGTGAAAATATCATATATATTGAAAGTGAAAATATCGTATAGTGAAAATATCGTATATATTGAAAGTGAAAATATCGTATATATTGAAAGTGAAAATATCGTGTATATTGAAAAGTGAAAATAATATATATATATATATATATGAAATGAAAACGATGTATATGAAATATTCGAATTGAATTAAATAGAAAATGAATTTGAATTGAACTGAATAGAAAATGAATTCGAATTGGACTGAATAGAAAATGAATTCGAATTGAACTGAATAGAAAATGAATTCGAATTGAATTGAATTTGAAATTTAAATTGAATTGAAATGAATTTAAAATGAATTTATAAGGAAAAATTCAATTTTGATTTGAATTTGAATATGAAGTTGAAGTCGTTTTGAAAACGAATTTAAAACGATTTATAAAATACGTTGAAAAAGGAAATCGACGAAATATATATTATGTATATTATATATATAATATAATGGTCTGAATAGAACGCGCCGCGCTGCGGCAGTTCGCGAATTTCGACCATTGACTTCGAACGGACATTACGGGAGATCCGACCATCGGATTCTCCTGAAACCGGAACCATTGGGTTCGTATCGAAAAGAGCTTTCTAACGAATATTAGAGATTTGAAATCTAACGGTTGGATTTGGAATAATGTCCAAATCAAATTTGGAAAAGGTCGATGTAAGTGCAGTTCGATGACCGTTGATGGAAATCGACTGTACGGGCCTTGATAAAATTATTAAAAATATCGATAATTTGTGTAAAATCATAAGAAATGATTTGTGAAGAATTGGGATGAAAAATTCCACATTTGAAAAGATAAAAATATATTTTTATCGAAACAAATTAGTTATTAACTAGAAAAATAATCAAATGGTTATAAATAAATAAATTGGATTGGAATTGAATTGAAATTATCTTTGGATATTTTCGATATTGGATTCCGTGATTATACAGATATCGTGATGGGAATTTGGAAGATATCGATATCGTTATTCCCGATATGATATCTATTGGTTTCAGGATTTGATGTTGAATATAAGTCGATACTATCTCTATTCAAAACCTTATATTTAATGTCAAATTTGATTGATTGATTGTTTGGATTGTGCTCGACCAGTTTATGAGCAAAATATGCATTTACATTTAGCATTAGGTTGGGTTGAAAATATTTGTGTGCTAACGCCTTGTGAAACACTTCACGATTTCACGATAAGGTGTTTAGCGATGTTGTGTTCATTTCAAATTTAATGAATGATTGTGAAATGATATTTTTCTTAAGTGAAAAGAAATGTATTCCCGATTTTGCACAGGGAATGTTTTATAAAATGTTTTATAAAACAGAAAGGATTTCGAGGCCAAAAACCCGATGATTTCTAAAATGATTTAGAAATGTATTATATGTTACATTGTGGTTCATCGCATATTCGATTAGTTGCTATTGATGATGTATCTGTTTGGTGGCGGAGAATTTATTCTCTTGCTTAACACCCTTCTTTGAGACGTACGAGCTCAAAGGTTATGTGATTAATAGTGGCTGATCATATGCGTGAATTACTGATGTGAAGTACTATATTTTGAAAGTACTTGTGATTATTACGTTGTGAAATGATTTTCCCTACTTCGGGATATGAAATGATTTAGTATGTGGCTAAAGAGTCGGGTAACCCTGAGACTAAAAGTATGGGTGAGAGGGCGGTGTATGCTCTCCATGTGTGGAAGGTGCATCGTCGGTGTAGCCTACTCCTATGTGGGGTAGGTGCACATTTATATATCGAGTTGCGAGGTGCGTACCCTTTGCCTTGTCGATGGGGAGCACGATATTTGGTTGCATACTTGTTTGTATGCATTGTTATGTTTTGAAATTCATATTTCCAGACGATTTGATTTGAGATCCCGAAGTGAATTCTACTTTGATATAGAAAGTTAGATATATATTTCAAATGATTTGAAATAAGAAATCGGGAATAAAATCCAAAGGAATAATTTATGTAAATTGAATTGGATTTGGAAAATCTAAGTGTAGTGATTAATCTAAGTGGGTAGATTGGGATATTGCATGTTGATTGATGCATAGTAGATCCATATATCTATATTGATTGTTATTTATACACTAGCATTCATGGGGGTAAACCCGTTCCACGTTAGCGGCGTGGTCCCGTGATATGCCATATTATTAAATAAGTTAATTATAACTGTTAGAGTTTCTCACACTAGTCCCATGACTGACCTGTAGTTTGCTTTTCCCTTGCGAACTCGGGTGCCCCTATTTTCCATACGGGCAGTCGAGTAGTTTTATTTTGCAAATGTATTGAGCAGGATTCTGGATTGAAGCTTGAGGCTGTGTCCAGACATTTACAGTCTTCCGCTGTGTAGTTTATATTTCCGCTGTGCATTGTATTACATTTATGTAAATTTATCTTCCACTGTGTATTATTTTTGATATACTCTGATATTCTGTACTCTGATGTAACATTATTATGATGTTTATAGAAGTCTTCTGTTATTTGTTCTGATGTGTTGTATACCCAGAGTTAGCGTATACGGGTTTCTAACAGTCTTGGTCGATTTAGCGATCGATCAGGTTCGGGCGAAATTCGTATCGTTACATATATATTCTACATCGACTATTCTGAAAATTAAACTGGGCATAACTTTTGATTCCCGCTATGAAATTTCGATTTTTCGGATTCATTGGAAAGATATTTTTAAACAGATTTAAATATTTTTGGTTTCACTGAAATCCGATATATTTTGCATCCTGAACATTCAATCAAAGTTCAAACTCAAATTTCCAAACTACCACGCTATTTCTAGCTCCTTTTATAATTTAAATAAATATTTTCATTCTAACTTCGATTTAAATAAATTTTTAGTCGTTATTATTTAAAATAGATTATTTGAACCATTTAAAATCCATTAAAATTTCTAAAATAAATTTTTTAAATTCGTTCAGAATTTCCGGGTGGTTACAATTTCCCCCACTTAAAATCTTTTAGTCCTCGAAAAGGAACGGAGCTAAATATTGTTTAACTAACCAATTCAATATTTATTTTATTATTGGTTTCAATAATCTTATTAGTTAATTAACTTTCAAATATATATAGCTTTTATATATCAAAATCATATTTTCTAATATTGGATTATATATATAATCACAAATACGTTAATTATAAACTTGTTACTCTGAACTCACTCTAGGGCATTACTAACCTTGTCTCTAATGAGTTTTCTCATTCTAGGATACTACTGATCTTATCTCTATTGAGTATTCTTAAAGGGTATTACTAATCTAATCTCTGATGAGTCTTTGTTTAGTTCTAACGAGTTGTACCCCAAAGGTTTGAGCTAACCAGAGCTCTGATACCAGCTGTAACGATACACATTTTGCCAGACCTTAATCGATCGCTAGATCGATCAAATCTTACTTAACCTATTTAAATAATGAGGATAATCACAGGACCACGCCACTAACGCGGAAGGGGTTTCTCCATTGGATTACCAATGCATAAAATAAAGTAAATCGTTAAACAACGCAATGCTTTTTAGAAAAATGGAACCATTTTAAGACTCCAGTCCCATCACACAATGCAACGCAAACCGGAGGATAGAGTTTTACCTTATAATGGTCAAAAATTCTTGATACGATAAAACAAATTTGATATTATTATTAGTGTATATATGTTTTCGAAAACATTTCAATCATAATATCAATCATAGACGGCATAACTACCATATACTATGTCGTCGTACTAGTAATACAATTACAACCGCATGGGTCATATTGGAAGTTGGATTTCCATCATGAACCAAAGCAAAAGATAGTCCTTACCGAATTCGAGACACTTTAGCCTGTGCCTCAGGACTCAGACTCAGGTGAGCCATTGGATCTTCAGGGTCAGTCCACCAAAAGTGCAATGGTTAGATTAATTATGCCTGAACAATACGTTTCCCTGCCCTATGGAGCGTAAATAGAGCCACCAGGGACTCAAATAACCAAGGCGCCTCATTCCATCATCCACATAAGTAAAAATGTCAGGCCTTGTAAAAACCATCATACCACTTCTAGCAAGAAAGAAACGTATGTCCTCCCTGCAGTCCTTACTCCCGTTTCTGGTTCATATCGGGGTGTGAGGCTCGCGAAGTAACGCTACACAAAGCTATGCTATTTAAAGTTGTGCTTTGATCATCAACCACAAGGCTCTGCTTTTCAACAATAAGCCTTGATCATTTGCATCTTGGCATGCCACATTGACAATCCATACCATACCATTGATTTTTACCAATATATAACCTCTAAGCTCGTACATCTTAGAGAAGGGTGTTATGCAAGAGAATAAATTCTCCGCCACCAACAGATATATATTTAGCAGCGATCAACGAATACAATATAGAGGAATACAACGTCAAACATACAATCCATTTACAATTTCGTTCTGGGTCAGAATGAAACCGGAGGCACTTTATAACTCACATATCTGAACAATCAACAATACGTCCGGACAACTACCACTGGAACCTTCTCATGGCAGCAACTCCAATCAAAGGCATCAGTAGTCCTCATCCATTCGATGTGAAGATCGTCGGTCTTCAACCATCGTCTTCATCTTCGACTTTTAATCGTCGTAGTAATTATTCAGAATGGGTTAAACCCGGTCTTTCCGAATAACTCGCGTATTTTATTATAAAAATTAAGTGCTATAAAACACAACAAAGACTACATTCCAATTCAGAATATTCTTTGAATCAGATATTCACATTATTGGGTAAAGATTCCCATTAATTTTATCAAAGAAATATTCTTTAATTTATTCTTTAATCCCCTTTTAAAGATTCATTAAAACCCCAATTTGGTTTTAATATCCAAAATCTTTACTTTATGATTACTCAGATTTAAGAAATAAATCTTATCTTTAACTCGGTTAAAGAACCAATGTCATTGAAAACACAGTCCACGATAAACCCAAAGTCATCTTCCATAAAATATGGAATCCTCACAGAAATCAGTTCAATATATAATCAATATAAATTTCTGCATCAGACTAATAATATAAATGGAATAACGGCAAAGCCTCTTAAATTTCATATATAGTAACGGTCTTCGTTCACAGAAGCTCATCCCGATTATTATTAAATCGAATTCCATTCAATTCCAATTTAATATATTAAATTGGAAAACTTTACATTTGGAAAATTTCCACTTAAATCTTAATAAAAGATTAATAAACTTCAAATTGTACTTTCACTGTTAATTGAGTTAAAGAACAAATGTCGTTAAAAACACAGTTCACAATAAACTCAACTCAGATTTCCCTTTTATTTCAATTATTAAATATAATTGAAAAACTCTAATAATCTTAAATAAAAGATTTATTCTTTTATTCAATTCTAATTAAATATTAATTAATTAGAAAACTTAACCAAATCTTAATTAAAATAGTTATTCCTTTCATACGGGGTTTAAGAAAAGTGTTATCTAAGACACCATTCACGGCAAACCCAAAATCCAATTTATCTTATTTAATCCAAAGTATATATCAATTAATTGGAAAATTTTGTTGAATCTTAATTTAAAGATTTATTCTAGTTAATAACTAGTTAAAGTCGATAAGAACATATTTTTATCTTTTCAAATATAGAATTTTTCATCCAAACTCTTTCCAAATCATTTACTATGATTTTACATAATTTTTCCATATTTTAATAATTTTATTTAGGCCTGTACAGTTGATTTCCAATAATGGCCACCGAACTGCATCCATAGCGACCTTTTCTGAAATTGATTTGGACATAATTCCAAAAATAACCATTAGATTTCAAAACTTTTATATTCATTGGAAAGCTCTTTTTAGTACGAACCCAACGGTTCCGATTTTAGAAGAATCTGACGGTCGGATATCCCGTTACGCCAATTTGAAGTTAATGGTCGAAATTCGCAAATGGTCACTGCGCAACACGTTCTATTCAGGCCATTAAATAAATATATAATATATATATCATCGATTTCTATTCAAAACATGTTTATAAAATATTTATAAATCCGTTTAAAATGATTATAACTTCATTTTCAATTTTAAATAAAAATTGAACATTCTATATCTTTATTATATTAAAATAATAATATTTTCAAAATATTATGTTTATTAATCAATTCTTCTTATATTCATTATAAAATGAAATAAAACGATCGATAAACCCGTTCGGGTTAAAAATGGCGTTTCTACTTAATTCGGCTTCACATGTCAACATTTTTATTCTTCACTAAATATGATTTTAAAATATTTATTATTTTAAAGATATTCTTTATTTAAAAGATTCTTTATTTTAAAATATTCTTTAGACAAAGATGTTCTTTATTTTAAAATATTATTTTATTAAAAATATTCCGAATCAGATTCGACTCAATCAAATACCATATAATTTTAGTTACATGGATTTCATACATTGCATGTATATAAAAATAATGATAAATAACCAATCAACAATACATTCACATCCAGAGTGGAATTTATAATTGTGTAAGCGTTAAGATAAATAAATAAGTAACGCTCAACACAGACTTCCAATTCTTCGATTGACATACAGCTAAATATTGGGACTAGTGTATGTCATCCCAACACCCGTGTGGGATTTACAGCCAACAACGGTTCATATAAATAAATCATTGGTTAATAAATTTAACCAATTATAATTCGTTTTGAATTATTTTCTATTTAACCAATTTTCACTATTAAATTATAAATAAATATTTATAATCTAATTTCAACACAACATATATTTTAATGTAACATGACATAATTCTAAATATAATGACATTTTTGATTAACATAACATTATTCACATTTTATATTCTAACTAAAATGACATTTTTATATTCTGACCAAAAATGACATTTTATATTAACATCACATTTCTAATAAAATGACAATTTTATTTTGATATGGCACTATCTAACAAATTCATATTTTTTTATTCTGATGTAACATTTCTATCCAAAATGATCTTTTTATTCAAATGTACATTTCTAACCAAAAAATGATATTTTTATACTAATGTACATTTCTAATCAAAAATGATGTTTTTATACTAATGTACATTTCTAATCAAAAATGATGTTTTTGTACTAATGTACATTTCCCAATAGAAATGTTGTTTTATTCTAACTTAACATTATAACAAAAATGTTATTTTATTCTAAGTTAACATTTCTTACTTTTTATGTGTCTGCAAATTTTACATAAACATGACAAATGAAAATAATGTTCTTATTTGTAATAAATCTTATTTTAACTAACATGACAAAAATGTCATTTTAAATGGCAGAACATGTTAACATGTTATTCCTTTATTCTACCTTGACATATTAAAAATGTCTTTTAATAATAAAATGTGACAACAAGGAATTTCGCTCGATCCGAATCAGTCGCTAAACCGACCCAGACCATTCGAAATGCCTGATTGTTTTGAGAACACGACAAAATAGAACGTAGACAGAAGAACATTTCATCGTTAATTTCAACAATTCCATCAGAATACAAGAATAAACAGAGTATAAACAAATATTATACATTAAATATCAGAGATTACAATACATTACATAGCAGCGGAAAAATAATACAACACAAAACTAGAAGGAGATATACGGATACAAAGCTTTCCGGATATCATTCCAGCTGTAAACCAGGATCCTGTGAATATAAATCTGCAAAACCAAAACTACTAGCTGCCCGTGTCAAAATAAGGGCACCCAGAGTTTAGGTTAAAACAATAAACTCCAGGTCAGTCATGGGACTGGTGTGAGAACTAAAACATTTATTTAAAACTTTACTTTAAATCAGATATATCAAGGGACCACGCCGTATAACACGGAACGGGTTTCCTCCCAAGAATAACATTGCATATAACAAAACAGCGCAATGTTTTTTGAAAAAAAAATGAAGCTATTATAAGACCCAGGTCCTATCACACAATGCAACGCAAGCCGGGGGATAGGTTTTTCCCTTATAATAGCCAAAGAATGCTCGGTACGTTTAAAAACAAATCATTTGATACTACTATAAGTGCATAGTGTATAAAACAACTTCAAATCATAAGTATCAATCATAGACGGCATGGGTACCATATATCATGTCGCCATACTAGTTCTACAACTAAAACAGCAAATGTCGTATTGGAAGTTGGGTTATCATTTATGGTATAAACCGAGGCAAAAGATAGTCCTCTACTGATTCGAGACTGTCTAGTCCGAGTCTCAGGAACAGAACGCATCGTCCCTTGGACTCAGGGCCGGTCCACCGATGTGGATTATAATTCCTGAACACTGCGTCTCCCCGCCCTATGGGGCGTAAATGAGCAAACGAATGACTCCATCGGCTTCACATAGTCACCGATAAATCCGAGGCGCCTTGCAAATCAACAACCACATAAGTCAAACTCGTCAGGGCGTGTAAAACCGCTGACGCCACTTCTAACTAGAAGGAAACGCATGCCCACCCTGATATCCGTCTCCCGTTTTTGGTTCATACCGGGTGTGAAACTCGCGAATTAAACGTTACAAAAAGCTATGCCACAAAGGCCTTGCTTTGATCATCAACCACAAGACTTTGCTTTTCAACAGAAGCCTTGATCATTTGCCACTTAGGCATGCCACACAGGCAATTCATTCCATGCGATGGATATCCATCAATATATGACCCCTGAGCTCATACGTCTCAGAGAAGGGCGTTAAGCAAGAGAATAAATTCTCCGCCGCCAAACAGATATATACTTAATAGAAATCAATCACACAGACTGAAATCCAACGTCAGACACACAGTCCATTTACAAGTTCGTTCTGGGTCTGAACGAAACCGGAGGCACCTAGTACCCCGCATATCCGTCGATCTCCAAGTACGTCTGGACGATCACCAACTGTTTCCATCTTCTTGGGTGTACATCCCAATCAAGATCATCAGTAATCACCCAAACGACGTGAAGACCTCCGGTCTTCGACCACCGTCTTCATCTTCGACTTATCGTCGTATCAGTTATTCAGAATGGGATAAACCCGGTCTTTCCGAATAACTCGCGTATATTATAAACAAGTGTTACACAAACACAACATACGCATCATTCCAATTCATCAGTCACTAACCGTAAATTAACAAGAGAATAATTCCCCAAATATTAACCCCGAAGGCCGAAACAAACATCAGATCAATATCCAGAAAACCATTCTGCTTAGCTAACCAACAGTTAGTTTCTAAATTTCACATTCATAGGGAAAGGTTTCCATTAATTTTATCAAAGATAAATCCTGTAAATTTATTCTTTAATCTACCTTTGAATATCAATTCAAACTAGTCGGGATTAGCGAACCACACCGAAGTGATCATTTATTTTATTTCCCCATCCCAACCTATTCATCCCATGAAGTAAAACTGGTAATACTTCATATCTAACACCACGGTGTTATCGGTAAATTCAATTACCATTTCAAGTTCAAATCTAATTAAAGATTTAACTATCGCCTGGAGCAAAACGGGTGATACTCCATTCTCGATCTTTTCAATCTAATTAAAGATTTATTAAAACTCCACTTAGTTTTAATCTTTAACTGGGTTAAAGAATCAGTGTCATTTCAATCAGTCCCTAACCGTAAATTAGCAAGTGAGCAGTTCCCTAAGTATTAACCCCGAAGGCCGAAACCAACATCAGATCAATACCCAAGAAACCATTCAACTTAACTAATCTCCAGTTAGTTTCTGATTTTCTTAACTCCGTGGGTCTAAGAACAGTATTATTGAAGATACCATTCACGACAACCCAAAATCACATTCCATTAGTTATCGGGTTAAAGAACGAGTGTTATTTAAAACACCATTCACGATAAACCCAAGAATCAATACCAACTCAATTCCAATTAAATATTATTTAATTGGTACACTTCATTAAATCTAAATAAATAGATTCAATCTTTTTCTCAACTGGGCTTAAGAACAGTGTTAATGAAGACACCATTCACGACAAACCCAAATCACATTTGATATTAAATACAAGGCTCTGAATAGAAAATATATCGGCTTATATTCAATATCAAATTCTATGACCAACAAATATCATATTGGAAATAACGATATTAATATATATCTTCCAAATTTCCATAACAATATCTGTGTAATCACGAAATCCAATATCGAAATAATCCAAAGACAATTTCGATTCAAATCCATTCTAATTCAATTATTGGAAATTCTGGTTACTTTTAAAACCATTTTCAAATCCAATTTATTTAAAAATAAATAGAATTTTAATTCTAGTTCAAAACTAGTTCATTTCGATAAAAAATCTATTTTTACCTTTTCAAATATGGAGTTTTTCATCCCGATTCTTCCCAAATCATTTCTTATGATTTTACACAAATTATTGATATTTTTAATAATTTTATCAAGGCCCGTACAGTCAATTTCCATCAACAGCCATCGAACTGCACTTATAGCGACCTTTTCCAAATTTATTTGGACATAATTCCAAATCCAACCATTAGATTTCTAATTTCTAATATTCGTTAGAAAGCCCTTTTCGATACGAACCCAACGGTTCCGGTTTTAGGAGAATCCGACCGTCGGATCTCCCGCAATATCCATTTGAAGTCAATGGTCGAAATTCATGAACTACCGTAGTGCGGCGCGTTCTATTCAGGCCATTATATTATATATATAATATATATAATATATACTTTGTCGATTTCCTTTTAAAACGTATTATATAAATCGTTTTAAATTCGTTTTCAAAACGATTTCAACTTCTTTTTCAAATTCAAATCAAAATTGTATTTTCCCTTACAAATTCGTTTTAAATTCATTTCAAATTGATTTCAATTCAAATCGATTTTGAATTCAATTTCAGTTCGTTTTCAATTCAATTCAATTTCAATTCGAATTCATTTCTATTCAGTTTCAATTCTATTCAATTTCAATTCGAATTCATTTCTATTCAATTTCAATTCGATTCAATTTCATTTCGAATTCATTTCTATTCAGTTTCAATTCGAATTCATTTCTATTCAATTTCAATTCGATTCAATTTCAATTCGAATTCATTTCTATTCAAAATATCAGATTTTGAAATCACTTTTGATGTTTATTATAAAATGAATAAAATCTATATAAATATCATTCACGTCAAAATGGCGTAAATCTAATCAACACGGCTTCATATATTTCTATTTTCAAATATTCTATTTCAAATATTTCCTTTTCAAATATTTCTATTCAAATATTTCTTTTTCAAAACTGGAATGAGGCCCAATCAATTATCATATAATGTTAATTATATGGATTTTCTACAACACATATATACAATAATAACGATGAATAATCAACCATCATCCAAAGTGCATTCTACACTGTACAAGCATCAAATATAATTATTCAACACTTATAACAGCCTGTCAATCAGTCGATCGACATACAACTAAACAATCGGGATTAGTGTACGTCAAATATCATCCCAATACCCGTGTGGGGTTTTCAAACAATCAAACACAGATTTTATTTGTGCAGTTGGGCGATGTGTAAAATTTATCGTCCCAATCAATATCAGTCAAATGTGTGTATATAAACAAATCGTCCGATTTGTTTATTTTTATTTCATTTCATATACACGTTAAAAATTCTATTTTCAACTATAAAATATTTTATTTCAACTATATAAATATTTTATTTCATTTCACATCACGCAATCAACTACACATCAAAATCAAACAAACAAGCATACAAGTCGTCCATGGTCTGTGGACGACGGGTGTCGGGTGCTACTAAACATCGTCTGCATCCTAGTATATATTTCAACTAGAAAAGAAATTAAAAAGTGAGAAATTCTCACCGACTAGCTAAACCAAACGCCTCGACTCTTCATATGTAGAAAATCTCCGTCGTTTCTTCTTTCATCACTTTCGTCATCCGTATTCACAACGTATATAAAAATTGAATTTTTACTTCGCTATTCAATATATAAAAATCGAATTTTTTACTTTCCTATTTAATATATAAAAATCGAATTTTTACTTTGCTATTCAATATATAAAAATCGAATTTTTACTTCGCTATTTAATATAAAAAAATCGAATTTTTATTCTATACATTATATAAAAATCATATTTTTATTGTCTCCTACATCATAAAAATTATATTTTTATTCTCTATAACTATAAATAAAAATCGTTTCCTTATTAAACTTTCATACATAGATAAATCAAATCTTTATTGAAAATAAAAATCAAATCTCTTTCGCTATACAAATCAATTCTTTTGCTCTTTAAAAATCCATTCCTTTTCTTTTTAAAATCATAGCTTTTACCTTTCAAAAATCCTAGCTTTTATACGAATAAAAATCTTATTCTTATCTAAGCTAAAATCATATTTAAAACCGATTTTAATAATATGGTTTTGACATATATATAAAAAAACTGATTTATAAATATATATTTTATATTTATAACACAAACAAGATCATATTTTTAAAAATAAAAATAAACGAAAAAGCTCACCTTCACTGGCCCTGACGTTGACTGCGCTATGGGGGGGTTCTTCGTTATAGGGGTGATCTGGGTGGCGCTGGGGAGGGGCTCGAGGTGTTTGCGCCGCTTTCAGGGAGGTCGGCGGTCATGTTTTCAGATGGGGTTGGGTTTGGGTTCATGGATTGGCAAGGAGGAAGAGGGGAGGGCGTCGTGGGAGGGGCGGGTGGCCAGGGAGGAGGCGGAGGCAAAGTTCAGCGGTGGCAGTGCCAGTAACGGCGATGACGGCGGATCGAGTTTGGGGGAGGGAGCGGTTTCTCTTTTGAACGACGGGTTTTGGGTTTGGGAAAGGGGATTTAGGGTTGAGGGCTTATATTTATTTAATTAATATTATTTTATTCTTTCAAAAAGTAACTTTTATTTTCGAACTCGGATTTGAACCCACCGACTGTCTCCCCTAGCTAATTACCCCCATTCCGAACACAATGGGATATGTACTGTAGGCTGATTTGACTGTTTCGATCAGTTTTCGTCAAAATCAACATATAACTCTATATATTGAGTTTGAACGCGCAATTCAATTTACCGGGGCCACATACTAACTCGAAAAATATTTTCTAGCTTCGTATTGACGTTATGGACCTAACAAAACTAATTTCATCGAATACTGAGACCGTTTGAAAAATGGCCATTTTCCAGTCGATTAAAATCCACTGAAACTGGTCAAACGTGTTTTCCTTTGCCACGCTCACATACTGATTCGAAAAATTATGAAATTTGAAACCTAGCAATAATTTGACATCGCGGATCCAACAAAAGTGGTTTCGTCGAAATCCGAGGTCGTTTGCAAAATGGCAATTTTTAAGGGCCTGAATTTCATAGTGACTATTCAGAATTTTCAACTGGACGTATCTTTTGATTCCCGCTATGAAATTTCGATTTCTCGGATTCATTGGAAAGATATTCTCCATTAGATTCAAATATTTTTGGTTTCACTAAAATCCGATTTATTTTGCACCCGGTATGTTCATTTGAATTTTGAAATCGAATTATCGAACTACCGCGCCATTTTCAATTCCTTTTATAAATATAAATAAATATTTATATTCCAACGTCAAGGTATATAAATATATACATTCGAATTCTATTCAAAATAAATTTCTCATCATTTTTATTTAAAATAATCCATTGTAAATACTCAAAATTCATCAAAATAGCCAAAATAAATTTTTTAAATTGGCTCGGATTTCCGGGTTATTACATAAAACATGTAGTAACATGTTATTCTTTTTATTGAACCTAACATGCCATAAAAATGTAATTTTTATTATTGTAAAAACATCTTCTTTTAAACACGATTCTTTTCTTTTATTGAATCAACCATGAAATAAAAATGAAATCTTTTTATGGCAACACATTTTCGTTTATTTCTAATCTTACATAAAAAAATGACTTTTTAATGTTAACATGATTTACTTTTATTTCTAATCTTACATTAAAAATGACTTTATTTTTTATGATAAACATGTTTCTAACATGAATTTGTTTTATTCTAATCTAACCATTTAAAATGTCTTTTTAACGATAAACATGTTTTAACATGTTTTTGTTTTATTTCTAATCTAATAATAAAAAATGACTTTTTAACAATAAACATGTTTTAACATGTTTTTGTTTTATATCTTATCTAACATTAAAAATGGCTTTTATTGTATGAACACATTTTAACAAAAATGAATATACACAATCAAATTCAGTCATCCATCACAAACACAAACAATCAATTACAATTTTATACAATACCAACATGAATTTTATATAGAATAAATATAAAATTTCACATCGCGATTAATAAATAATTTAAAAAATAGAGATCTCACATTGATATTTATCTAAATTTTTGATAAGATCTGTTTCAGATCTGGTCTATTCCATAGCGTAGATCTCATCAAAAGGTTTCCAACGCACTTCAGTTTGTCTGATTTGGACCTCATAAGATGAAGTTATGATGAGTTATACATTTGAATACCTTAATTATAAAATTAATTATAATTAATAAACTAATTACTCTTTTGTAACTGTTAAAAAATTGGCCATTCTCTAATTAATCTCTTCCCAGAACCATCGTCTTCTTCATAAGGAAATAGGAACCCAAACCGCAAACCTAGGGCTCCAACATGCTCCATCGTTGATGCGTCGGCCTCCGATCAAAGGGTACCACCTCGCCGCCCCTGACAAGCCCATCCGACGCTGACAGTATGGTCAAATTTGGTGGACCAGGTCAGCCTAGAAAGGCACGCCAACATTGCAGCTTTATGCCCCAATTCCTCTCGATGCTTGCAACCAGGGACGATTGTACCCGCATAGGATTGTAGACTGGAGAAATCTCTACCATTTCCTTTCTGATTCCATCATTTAATTCGTTTTAGATTGTGGGAAAAATTGAATCAAAAACGGGAGCAATTCGGTCATAGATTTCAAAGGGAGGCGGCAGTTGTAGTATTCCAATTAGGGTTAGCGTATAGGTCGTATTACTAGGGTATTTATACTGTATACCAGTTTATTTTAATTCTATTTAATTTCAATTCAATTTCTATATCACTCTTAAACCCAAATCAAACCCAATGAGTGACGCCCACAGCTAAATACCCCCATTCCGGACACAATGGGATATGTCCCGTAAGCCAATTCAATCGTTTCGATAGGTTTTTCTTTAAATTTAAATATAAAACATTTAATTATTCAATTTGTACGTACAATTAAATTTACCGGGGCTACATACTACCTCTAAAAATTTTAGAAAATTTGTTTCTAGTTATGTTTTGACAATACGGTCCCAACAAAAGTAATTTCATCGAATTCCGAGATCATTTGAAAAATGACTATTTTCAATATTAAAATATATATATTCTACAGCGACTATTCTGAAAATTAAACTGGGCATAACTTTTGATTCCCGCTATGAAATTTTGATTTTTCGGATTCGTTGGAAAGATATTTTTAAACAGATTTAAATATTTTTAGTTTCACTGAAATCCGATATATTTTGCATCCTGAATATTCAGTCAAAGTTCAAATTCAAATTTTCAAACTACCGCACTATTTCTAACTCTTTTTATAATTAAAATAAATATTTTCGTTCTAACTTCGATTTAAATAAATTTTTAGTTGTTATTATTTAAAATAAATTATTTGAACCATTTAAATCCATTAAATTTTCTAAAATAAAATTTTTAAATTGGTTCAGAATTTCTGGGTTGTTACACTACCGTGTGTTTCGAGTTCGTTTTATATTAAATATAAACGTTTAATCCCCGTTTAATAATGAATTCTATGTAAAACCCATTAATATTTCCAAATTTTTTTTTAAACCAATTTAAATTCTTGAATTCAAATAACTGAAAAATCCGGGTCGTTACAGCCCTTTGCCTTGGTTCATAGTCAAAATCCAATTTCCAATACGAAACTTTGTGTTTTTAGTTGTATACTATGTCTCCAACATAATGGGATGGGGCATTATAAGCTAAGATTTATACGTTTACTTTCGAAAGTGATTTCCATACCTAGACATTAACAATAATATCAAAATATTTGTTTTCAAGAATGTTAAGCATGTTTGGATATTATATGGTAAAACTCTATCCTCCGAATTGTGTTGCATTGTGTGATGGGACTTAAGTCTTATAATAGCTTCATTTTATCAAAATAATGAATTTTTGAATTTTGAATCTTGGCTAATGATTGTATGATATGAGTGATGGTTTGTTATTGCGTATTTTATAAATCCAAATATGAAGATAAAACTATTTTTGTTTTGAGTTTTGATGAACCGGTATTCATGTGGAGGAAACCCGTTCCGTGTTATATGATGTGGTCCTATGATATACCTTGCTTTTAAATAAAGTTAGTAACTATTTTAGTTCTGACAACAGTCTCATGACTGGCTTGGAGTTTATTGTTTCCGACCTAAACTTTGGGTTCCCATAATTTTCCATATGGGAAGCTAGTAGTTTTAGTTTTGCAGATATTTTATAGAGCAGGATCCTAGATTGAAGTTAAAGTTGTGTCCAGAGCATTATAAGTCTTTTGTTGAGAGTTATGTATTTATATTTCTGCTGTGCAATGTATTAACTAATGTACTGTGATATTAGTATACTCTGATGTAACGTTTTAATGATGTTAATGAAATGTCTTTTGTTTCTGTCTGATGTGTTGTATGCCCAAAGTTAATGTCTCGAGGGTTTCTGCCGATTTTGGATCGCACTTATGTGGTTTACAGTCAATTCGAAAGGTAGGAATTTTGGAGCTATTACGGTTGGTATTAGAACTTTGGTTTATTCAAAGCTTTGGGGTACGACTAGTTTGAACAGAAGGAAACGATTCATCAGATATAGGATTAATAATATCCTATAAAAGTTACTCATTAAAGATATGGTTAGTAATGCCCTAGAATGAGTTTGAAGAATATTATATATAGAAGAAAACAATTTTGATTATATAAAATAATGAATTTGGTTTTGAAAGATAAACTTACAATCAGAATTTAAGTGTTTCATTTGATGTGGAAGTTGGACTATCCAATATAAGAAGATTTTGAATATACGCCTAGCAGATGTATATCCGAAGTCTCAAATATATTGGATAAATATAGAATCATATTCTAGTCGTTTGAGGATGATTCTATTGATTGCTAGCATCATCAATGTTTATTTTCAAAATTTTAAAGTGAGATGACTATGTAATCCCAATTGAAACATCGAGATATACTTAGACCAATTAAAACGATTGAACATTAAATTTAGCTAATACAAGTTAAATAGATCGAGAGGATTGAAGTAAATCAAACGAATTAAAATGTAACTTACGTAAAGTAAATGAATTGGAACAAGAAAACTAATATAAGAACGGAAAATAAGTTAAGATGAGTCACATTTAACGTTAATGTTGAATTAAATTAGAAATTAGTTGTAATTGGATATATGTATACTGGACAGGTTATTAGATAGAAGCCGAGAGGAGGAATAAAATTGGAAGCTCAACACAAAGGTACATATTAACTATAATGATTGGGTTTGATGATTTTATGAGCCTATTGGCAGCTGCTTGGCTTTTGGATTTTCTTATTAATTGATGAGGGCCTAGAGAGGCGAGTTGTGGTTTTACCGATAGGGCTGTACAGAGGAGGTTATGGGGAAATTCAAGGCATTAAATAAAATTTGAGAAATGGGAAAGTTCTTAGAATCTAAAAGGTTGAAGAACTTGAGTTAGCAGAACGAAGGCTAATTTGGTTAAGTTAACAACCTTCAGTTTTGCCTTCGATTTCAAGGACGAAATCTTTTTAAGTGAGAGAGGATGTAACGACCCGGGTTTTAGTAGGAAATATTTAATGGATGTTAAATATTAAAACTATTTATTTTAAAAATTTAGGACTTGAAATTTATTTAAAATAAGGTTTGAATGTAAAATTAATAATATAATTAAAAATGAGCTCGTAACATCGTGGTAGTTTTAATATTACGTTTTGAACTTTAAACGACTACACAGAACTCAATATAAGTCAGAATTCGTTGAAACAAGAAACGTTAAGATCTACTGAACTATAGTTTTCTAATAAAACTGAAAAATCAAGATTTCGTCTTATAGATTGTAAGTTATATCCAAATAAAATTTCCAAATAGTCGCTATGGAATTAATTAATATTTTATCGATTTATTAAATATATAAATAGGGTTTATATAGAATATGAATGCGGTTTATGTAACATCCCGTATTTTTACGGTATGATTATTAATTTATTTAATTATTTAAATAGTAATTTAGAGATTTAAATGATTGTTTAATTAAATAAGATTGAATATTCAATTAATATAAATAATAGAATAATATATTTAATTCCGAAATAGTCGGAAATAGTGGAATTCGCAATATTGTGTGAATTGGATTATTTATAAGAGATTTAATTCAGTTTAGAATTGAATTATAATAACGAATTTATTATTTAAATGAAGTTTGAACGTATAATTATAATATGATCTAAATCGAGCTCGTAATGGCGCGATAGTTCGTAGTATGGAGTTTTGAACTTCAATTGAATATATAGAATCCGTTTTAGGTCGGATTTCTATGAAACAAGAAACATTCGAATCTATTGCACGATATTTTTCTAATGGAAGAGAAAAACTGAGATTTTGTCGTATAGATTATGAGTTATGTCCGAATCAAATTTTCAAATAGTTGCTATGGAATCGTTTATAAACCATAATAATATATTTAATTTTAATTAAATATTGGTTTCGAATTTGGATAAGATATTTGAGGCTTAGTTATAGTTTAATTTTTAGAATTTTACTGTAATTCTTAATTTGGAATATAAGCCATTTTTTATTTGGAGTGTTTTACACCCTATATCAGCGTTTTGGGATTTCATAGAATAAGCCAATTTGTCTATATTATTATATTTTTGGGACCCTGGCACCTTGCTGGTCACAGCGGTGTTTTTATTTATGTCGATAATGATCCGTACATGCATGAAGTTCTAGGTAACAATACCGATATCATGTAAAACTTAAATAAATAAATATTTTATACCATTTCTTTCCTCAACGGGTAAGCAAATACATCGTACTCGAGTATAACATCACAACACATCATGTCCTTTTCCATTCAATGCAATTTCCCTCCCCTTTATACATCCTACAATGGAATGCTTAACAATGAAGTAAACTTAGCTTAGAAGTATTTTTCTAGCGAAAGGTACATTCTGTTTCTTAACCCTTAAGCATTTGGTCTTATACACACACGCACACACACGCACACATATACATACACACACACACACACACACATATATATATATATATATATATATGGTCATGCATGTAACAAAGGACTGACTGATTGTTTTCTCTTCCTTTTTGGCATGAATGTAAATAAAAAACAAATGGCAACAGGGCATTCCTCTTTTAATATCTCCACAAAATATATTCACGTGTTCACATCAATCACATATACTCCTATATTACTTCACACCGCAGGAAAAAGAAACGAAGATCTGCAAACCTATATGAATGACAACGGAACCTGCTCCTTAGCAATTAAGTAATGCCAGTGGTAACTATTCCTTAACAAGGAAGTAGTGCCCGATATTTTCTATATATACGTCTGCTTATAGATCATTTCGTTCTTCTTTTCTGTAATACCTTCGCCTGAAAAGCCTGAGAAAACAAACCCATTCGACAAGAGCTTAGATTGATACCCATTTCTTTTTTAGCTGCGCAATGTCATTTTTGTTTGGCTACCATATCCAATGCATGATGAAGGGTTTGCATTTTCCATAATTAAAGTATCGTTTGGGGTATGCTTGTCAAATGTTTTTAGTCGCAAGCTATGGTGTATCTACGTGGAGGCTGCTGATCCATGCAAAGGTACTTGTGCTTTACGTGAGGAGGCATTGAAGTGAAAGCACATGTGTGGGTGGAGTTTGGAATTTAAGGAGCTTGCGGTTTGTCATTTTGGAAGATAGCAGCGAGGTGAGCAAGTTTGGGATGGGGATGTTGAGTACTATGTTTGCATAAGGTATTGAATGTAACGACCCGTATTTTCTGGCTGATTATTTAAATTATTTTATTATTTAAAAGGCCGGTTTGAATTTAAATAATCGAATTTAATCACTTTGAATATTTAATTAATAATAAATGGTATAATAATATTTTAATTTCAAAAATATTTGGAAATGTCGAATTCGCCGTATAATGTGAATTGGCAAAATATAAAGGGTTAATATCGTCTATATTGAAAATATATCGACGATATCGTTCGTGTAACGACCGTTGAGCATATAGTTTATAATTTAATTATATAACGAGCTGCAGCGGCGCGGTAGTTCGTAATATGGCGGTTTGAGCTTTAAACGGCCATACAGGGCCCAAAATAAGTCGAATTTTCTCGAAATAGGGAACGTTAGAACTGTGTTGATGATATCTTTCTAGTGGAAGAGAAATTTCGAGTTTTCATGTTGTAGATTTTATTTTATGTCCGAATCAAATTTTAAAATAGTCGCTGTGGAATTTCCTTTATAATTTTATCGTTATTTATATTAAATAAAGAGGTTTTTAAATATTTTGAATATTGATTTGGCTTGAAATCCGACCCGGGATATTTTATCGTAGTAGTGTATACAATTCTGGTCGTATATGGCCAATTTCAATATTTTATTAATATTATATTAAGGTATTTTAAAGTTGGTTTATTTTATTTGAATTGGGCAGTTAAAAAAGGGACTTTTTTCAAACGACCTCTGTTTTTGACAAAACAAATTTTATTGAGACCGCAACAACAAATTATTGCTAGTTTTCAATTGGCGCGTCAATCGGGGTGATTTTGTGAGCGTGGCAAAATAAAATGGAAATAAAAACAACCATTTGAACGTGAACGAACACTATTCGAGCTAACGGACTCAGAATTCGACGAAACAAGATTCATTAGGACCGTATCGTCAAATTATACTATGCCGTCCAGTGGCGTCGCGAACGGAGCTTGTATGTGACCGTAGGAGCCAATAAACAGTATTGAGAAATAGCGATAGACATGAACAAAAAATCGTTTGTCGCATCGTTTGTCAACTCAATAATAAAATAACATTTCCCTCCGCTTATATAAACCCTTTCCCCTCAATATTTCCAGCCAACCAGAAAATTCTCCCATACATTTTGCAAATAAGCCCCTAATCACAAAATCAATTATATCTTCCAATCTGTGAGGGTTTTGCTAAGGGGTCCTGAAACAAAGTCGTAGATCGGGAGAAGGGGAAGCTTCAGTCAAAAGTTGGGAAGGTTCCGTCAGAGGTGGTGGCCATAATTCGCAAGTAAGGGAAGAAAATGTTTTTCGTTTTTGGTGATTTTGAAGGAGTTTTGGCTGACGAATGATATGGGGGACGAAGGCAAAGTTGTAGAGGACAGGGAGGCCTTCAATTTTGGCTTTGGTCGGGGTACCTGAAATGGGATGTGGTGATTGGAAATTGAGGTTGGACGGAGGTGAACTTTTTATGGATTTTTTATTTGAAGTGGTGGATAGATTTGGGTTGTTTCCGGTAGCTGGAGGGGTCGTGGTGGTCGAGCGCCTGGAGGTGGTGGAAGCTGGAAGCGAGGCGCCTCGATCAGGGGTGGTGCAGTGTCCTATCGTGGACCATGGCGGCGACTCTTCTCAGATGAACGAAATTAGGGGAAAATCGATTTCAGTCCGGTTGGACCATCATCGGGGTAGGGGTCTTCAGGCGCCGGAGCTGGACGTTGAGGGGAGGCCGGTGGTGAGGTCAGGTCTGGCCCAGGATGACTGGTGAACGCGCGGAGGAGCTATGATGAAGTTGAGGTGTTCAGGCGATGGTATCAGAATTCTTTGTTGTGGGGTAATCGGGTTTCCAAGATGAGCAAAAAGAAACCGCGTGGGGGGATTTACAATGGTCTGACGTGGACCATGGTTTTAAAAGGTAGTTAAGGTTAGTTTTAATTTACTTAATTAATTAATTAATATCGTTAATTTATATAAAACTTCGAACTGCGATAACTTTCACATACGTGAAAGAAATCTGACGAAACTGGATCCGTTGGGATCGCAGGGATGAGACCTAGACGATGGCACTGACTAGGCACTGATCTGACGTAGTTGAAATTTCAGCAAATTTTGAACGTCCGTTGCAAATTAAAAAGGACAAACACGTCCATCATCAACCGTAATTACTGGTGAGTTAACTCTCACACTTTTTCTGGACGGCCATGATGTGATAAATCCATATAAAAGTACAAATTGGTTGATTGGCTGCTTTGGTTGCTTATGGTTGATTTAATGATTGCTGCTGATTATATTATCATCATTAGTTTATTTATTTAAATCATATATACTATCGTGGAATGTTATAACAGTCTGTGATGCAGAGAAGAACAGGTAGGAAGAATCAAACTGAATTCCTCAAATTTATTGTATGTTATTTATTGATCATATTTTTCATACATATGAATTGTTAACCCCAAATTGACATCAAAACCTGTTGATGGTTGATTTGTTGTTGATCGTGTTGTGATTTTTAATCAATCGACAGTATTGATTAAGTGATTGGCAGTGATGGTGAAAAACCCATCGGTTATGGCGTCGTTAGCCGCTAGGCGAACCGACGAAGATTTTAGTTTTCAATTTATTATTTTAACTAAAATGAAATTTGAAGCTGTCTATATAAGTTAATTAAAATAGAAATTTATAAATATATTTATATTTATAATCATGATTTATCAAAGAATTTGTTTTAAAAGGTTTATATAATGAAGAAAATGTCGTTAATGATCAGAAAAGTAGAAACTAATATATTGATGAGTAGTAATGAATAATTGTTTTATATAACAATTAGAATGATATTTTTTAAAATTAATTAAGTATTAATTAATTTAAAAAGGGGAAACGGTGGATGAATATCGGTTAATGATTAACTTATGTTGACGTTCGACAAAGGAGACTGTTTTAATCAAAGTTGACAATTGGATGATTTGATTTTAATTAAACAAAATCGATAAATTTTCGAATATTCGTTAAACGTAACAAATGTTGTTTAAAAGAAGTTAATCTTTGATTAGCTATGTTTTTAAGATGATTATCAAGATAATTTTTGTTGAATAAAGTTGATTATTATTTAAAATCTTTAAAAAATGAATAATTATTTTATTTCTAGTTTATATTGGAATTAACTACGATTAAAGTAGTTAATGCTAAAGTCAATTATCATTTTAATGGTAACAGAAGTGATTATTTTTAATGGAGAATTCAAATTGAAAAGTGATCAAATGAAAACAAGTTGATTTCAGTTTAGCAAGGGCTTAAAAGGGATTTATAATCCACGATTATAAACAAAGTATGTAAACGAGAGAGGTAAGCTATTGTGTGAATTTCAATATGGTTTTATGTAAGTAAACGAGCATGGTTAGAATAAGACCTAAAAGGGGTTTGACATTTACGTAATAAATAAAGTAAAGAGATGTTAAGGGATTTACCAAAAGCAGAAGTGGGTTAAAGTACCATATTGGAATCGAATGGTAAAGAAGATTTTGTCGAGAAAGTTACCTATTTAAGGAACGAGAATTAGAATGTAAAGTGGGTTTCCAAATCAAAGGGAATGATGTTTAAAACCATAATAAGTGGAAATTGGAAATGGGATCTAAGGTTTCTGAGTTGCAAACCCTTATTGTCTTGCGATAAGAACGGTGTCGGTCAAGGTATGAGAGGTAATTAAAATACCCAACTTGGGTGACTTCACTATTATCAAAGGATGATATTGGTTTGCAAAATGGTAGAAGATGTTGGGAATGAGTAATAAAGAGTGATATTGGTTTTGAAAGGAAATCGTATATTGAAAATAAAACTATAAGTTTAAAAAGGGCAATTCTTTAAAGTGGGTAAACCCGTTTGAAGTTATATTATAAGGAAATATATCACTTGACGACATTATAAACATATAAGATTTTTAATTGAAATTAAACCTTTTGGAAGTATAAATATAATGATATTTCCAGTGATTAATGGTAAGTGAAATGTAAAGAAGTTTATGAAGCGTTAACGATATATTAAGATAAGAGAATAGAAACGGTATTTTCCCAAGATAAGGAGGAAAAAAGATGTTTAATGGTATATAAGGATATTTCCGAACCAAGAAAATAAAAGTGAAAGTTGATAAAGGAGTTATCTGAAGCGAGTATTGATTTATATTTTCAAAATAATGAATCAAAATGTTTTGTCAAGATAAGATTATGAAATCGATAAAATGGTTTAAATGAAGTGTTTTGATATAAACAACCTGAGCTGCCAGTGTGCTTAACATCACTGTCAAGATTTGATAGTTAAACAACCGACTATCAAATGAAATATTCTATTTACCTTTTGACGAGTTGTTTTCGAAGAGACCGGGATGGGAACTAGACCCAAAACCACTTCGAATCAACTATACATTTGCGACTAATTGGCAGGTGATGAAGATGGAGCATTGAAGACCGTATATCTTCATAAATGGAAGAACCACTAAAAATCTCTGGGTCGACGCAGAGATATTTTTGGGTTCTGTCATGGTTGAAATATAGGGTTGCAAGGACTTCTCGCTACTGATCCTTGGGGTGATTCCTATATAGGATGTGGTAGGAGAGCGCCTTCGGTTCATCTTGTTCCTGGATGACTAGTATGGACGAGTGTCTGACAGAGTATTTCCAGACGGTTACGTATATTGATTTCTTCAACTGTACGAAGAGTGGAAGCGGAGAAGGAAACTTCTTCAGCCAACACGTAATGTATTGTTGTAGACGTTAATCAGTGATTCGATGGATCTGACAATGTGACATTCAAAGTGAATCTGATGTGAAGATAAAACGTAGCCTCAAGCCTCATCAACCAGGAAATGACAAAAATCGGGCAGGTAGCATGGCTATGTGGGTCGCTCCCATTAGGGTGTATAATTACCTATCTAGAGAAATTCCTTTTGCTACTTTAATCTATCGATGCTATATCTTTTCGTGAAACGGTAGTTTGAGCCCAACCGTTGGTGATATACATTCGATACACTCAAGCGAAATGAGTGGTCGGTCATGTGAGGGCTATGTTGCAAGATGTTCTTGTTGAACCCAGTGTATTCGCTTCTAGAGATACACTATCGGCAGGTGGTCCCATACCTTGTCATATTCGGAATCCAATTTCCAACAAGCGCCCGCGGTTTTTGATTTTATACTATATATGTAGAGCGTGAGATGCAAGCGTTCTGCTAATTTGTTATTTATTTGTGGTTTGATAGACACTATTATAATATCAGAAAAGATATTGATTTCAAAATTGATTTGGGTTATAGTAAGGTAAAAACAGTTTGTGTTTATGTGTGGACTGGTCTTACTATTATCCTTTTATTTCAAAAGGATTTCCAAAGATAAACAAGTTGTATGTGTTATGAATTTATCACTGAAAGTATTTCAGAATGACCCGGTGAATTTTGTTTTAAATCAAATGTGCTCGGGTCAGACCGAGTATATTACAGGTTAGTTTTCGCTTGGAGTTCCAGGTGTTGGAAGAAGGAGGCTTCACCATTAGTTATACAAAGTGTATTTCCGCTGTGTCTGATACATGATGTACTCTGATGATTGGTATGTATATATATAGTTTTTTTTGTAAAGAGGTTTGATATATTATATTTATTCGTTCCGCTGTGAGATTCTGATGTGTTCTTCTTCTTTCTTCTATTCTAACATTTCTTTCTTTTCTCACCCTCTAACTTCTTTCTATTAACAGTCAGGGGTTCGATACTTGGGTTTTTGGCAAGTGATACGGGATTATGTATCATTGTTGAAAATTCGAGCGTCGAGCTTTTCCCGGGCCGTTACATTGAAGGAGCATGGGAAGGAAGCAACATATTGCGGTGGAGTTAATGATTGTTAAAGTGATTTGTATGTGATTTTTTGGTGAACAAAGAAAGTTGAAGGAAAGCATCAGGTTTGTTTTATGGGGGAGTTGCAGAACGTTAGGTGAGGGTGGAAGCAAAGTAGGAAAATGGTTGAACATCCAGGTGAGGGAGGCATTTAAAAACGAGGTAATGGTGAAGGAGTAGACACGTTCGAATTCATTCAGAAAGGAAGAAAGGTTTAACATAATAAAATTGGTAATTAGTTTTAGATTCATCATTAGTTAATTAAAAATGGTTTTAATTATATAAATTATTGTAGCTGTTATAATCCGTTCGTGAACAGAAATTAACATGATTGGATCCGTTGGAGTTAGAATGATGAAATCTACATTATGGCACTAACATGGTTGAGGATAAAGCTACTGGAATTTGGTGACAAAAATCAAACGCTAGTTTGATTGTAAACAAAATAAAAGCAGAACCGTTAACGCAAACCAATGTGAGTAAATCTCACTAACTCTGCATAGTTTATATTTTTATAACATATTTTTAGAATTGATAAATGATGGTTGATTGTTGTGTGTTGATTGTTTAGATGAACTGCTAATCTATTATTTGAAAATATAGATAACGATATATATATATATCATTAATTAAATATTTATTCTATTTATCAGAATATTCCACATTGAATTGAAATTGATGTTATTTATGTTTAACATCTGTGATGTACGAAAACAGGTTGGAGGGATCCAACTGGATTCCTCAATATTTATAATACTATTTTCATATATCGTGATATATGATGTGGTATATAATCCGTCATTGATAATGTGTGTTGGATGACGATTGACCCTTTTTATTTGGTATTGTGAATACCATAAAGTGATATCGAAATATATAAAAGGAAATAATTAAGCCGATATTCAATTTAAGTATTTTATAAAATCAGCGGATTTTACAAAAGGAATTATTTGTTAGATTAATAGAATTTAATAAAAGGAAATATTTATAAAATGAATAGAATTTAATAAAAGGAAATATTTATAAAATGAACATAATTTTATAAAAGGAATTATTTGAAAAATTAAATAAGAACTTTTGTATAAGATTATTAACAATTATATGAATGTTTTAAAAGGTCGTTTTTTGTATGAATATTGAATGAAGGTAATAAGAGGTAAATAAATGAGTATATGGAGTAAAATTAATATTTGGAAAATTTATAGAATTATAAAAAGAGAATTATACATTAGGACTAGGTTTAGACCCGTGCTTCGCACTCGGGTGTAACATGATTGATTTAGGGGAATTGGCGAGATATAAAAGAATTATGGGAAGATTAATTTAAAGTAGATTTTAAATAGAATCTGTCTTAATAGATAAATTGAGAAGATTAATTTATAAATAATATTTTATAAATTAAATAATATATTTATCATGTGATAAATGGAATATATAAGTCTGAAATTATATAGAGAAATAAAATCTGTTTCAACACCGAAATCTGAAATCGAATATGAATGTAGCAGTTATAAAGGGAGTTATAAATAAGTTTTTACGAATAGTCTATAAATAGAAGTACAAGTAGAATTTGGATGTTGTTTTTAAATACGAAATCAAACTGTTTGATTTGATAAAAGAAATATTTTTCACATTTGATGTGAATAAGGGGTTTAAGTAAATATTTTGCGAAATGAAAACATTATAAAGGAAATTGGTTTTGAAATAGGAATTTAAATTAGAGTTAATCGAATATAAATTATTCAAAGAGAGTTAATCGATTATAAGTTATTCGATGAGTGTAAATCGAATATAAGTTATTCGAAGAGAGTTAATTGAATATAGGTTACTCGAGAGAGAGTTAATCTAATAGAAATTATTCAAAGGAGAGTTAGCGAATAGAGATTTTTCGAGAAAAAATTATGCATTAGATTTCGACTGTATCAGATGTAGGAAAGTACTATTTACATTTCGGTTTTTAAATCAAGATTTATTTATTTAATAAATTTATTAATTATTATTTATTCAAATTAAAGAGTAAAAGTTATATTTGAAGTTAGAAATTTCGAAATTAGAGATTATAACATTATCATTATAACCAATGTATTTATAAAAGAAGTGGAATCATAAACCGAATCCGAGAGTTGCGTAAGTAATGATTGGATAAGAATATTAAAATAGGTTTAAGGAAATTAGAAACTGATTAGAGATTAGTTAAGTTGAATGGTTTTCTGGATATCGATCAGATGTTAGTTTCGGCCTTTGGGGTTGATATTCAGGGAAATGTTCTCTTACTGGTTACAGTTAGAGACTGATAGATATGGGAGGATAGTGATGTGTGAAAAATGAATGGAAATGTTTTTCAATGATAATGACGTATATTTTCTAAATTTAAAAAATAAAAATTTATGAAATGGGAAATGGCGAAATAAATAAATTAATGATAAATTAATTTAAGGGAAAAAATGTCGATTGATGATTGATCGATAAAATTTCCATTTGGAAATAAGATCGTTGTGTGTGTGTGGATGTTTTCCTTTGATAGTTAAATAACCGACTATCAAAGTTTTGACCATTTTTGATTAGATTTATTATCTGAAAAACACTACGTATGGGCATTAGCGTCGCGAATCAAATACGATCAAGATGATTGAAGACGGAGTTTATGCAAGGGCTGTTCTAGCAAATCCTAGCTAGAAATTGCCTAAGATGGGTTACAGAATAGTGCCTTCGATTTGTCCAGTCCCAAGACAACCTGTATGGGAGAATGTCTAACAGAGTATATTTAATAGAAAACATAAGTTGATCTCTTCAAACGTATTTACGTTTGGTGGCGGAGGAATTTGTTTCTTTTACCTGTATACCCATGGTATTTTTTGGGAAATCAATTTATGATTTGGTGGGTATGATGATGTGACATTCAAAGTAAATAAAGGTGTGATCTGTACGTTATGACATCAAGCCTCACAACTAAGAAATGGTATAAAATTGGGTAGGTCGCATGGCTAAGTAGGTAGCTCCCAATTAGGGTGTATTGTCACCTAATCTAGAGAAATTCCATTTACTTCTATAATCTATTTCGATGCTATCCCTTTCGGGAAACGGTTGTTGATCCCAACCGTTAGTGATAATACATTCGATACACACAAGCGAAATGAGTGACCGGTCATGTTTAGCCTGGGTTACAAGATGTTCTTGTTGAACCCGGTGTATTCCTCTCTAGAGATGCACTATCGGAAGGAGGTCCCATACCTTGCTAGTTGGAATCCATTACCCAGTAAGCGCCCACGGTTTTTGATAATATATTATATATGTGGAACGTGAGATGAAAGCATTCCACTAGGTTGCTATTTATTTGATTTAGACATTATTATAATATCAGAAGAGTATGGATTTTTAAAAGAATGTTTTGGGTTATCGTAAGGTAAAAACCATTTGTGTTTATGTGTGGATCGGTCGAATGATTATTCTTTCTTTTAAAAGGAATTTAAAAGTTAAACAAATGATTGGAGTCTACTCACACCAGTCACATGATTAACCTAGAGTTTATTTTGTTTTCTTTTCCCTAAACTCTTGGGTGCCCAATTTTGTACAGGCAGTTAAGTAGTTGGGATTTTACAGATATACATTTGGAGAGCTTGAAGCAGGAGGCTTTAGGATTATATAGCTATTGTTTATTTCTGCTGCGTAATTATTGTTGTCCTCCGATAATGGTATTGTATACAGATGCTAATTTTATTTCAAAGTTACGTTATATAATATATTTATTCGTTCCATTGTGAGATTCGTGTGACTCCGATTTGGTTTTTATGTTCTTCTTCTTCTATTCTAATTTTCTATCTTATCTATTCTCACCCTCTAATTCCTGTCTATTAATTATTTGGAATGTTCGATGCTTGAATAATTGACATGGGTTTTATGTTGATTTTTTGTGTTGAAAATTCTAGTTCGTTATAGTTTAACTCATAATTAGTAAATATTGAATTGGAAGTTGTAAACCATCTCATTAGGATATATATATACGATAATACTAATTAGTTTATGATTATACTGAATAGTTTTGGAATTTAATAATATTATAATAATATTATAATAATATTACATAGGCCTTAAAAATAGCCATTTTGCAAATGACCTCCATTTTAGACGAAACTAGTTTTGTAGGATCAGAATTGTAAATTAACGTTAGATTCCAAATTTCCGGACAATTGGAGTTAGTATGTGGTCGAGCGAGATATAAACATTCGATATGGCTAATCAATCAATAATTCGAGCTCGAACTAGCGCTATTTTAGAAAACAAACTTGGAATATGACGAAAAAAGTTTCAATACGACCATGAGATAAGTTTTTAGAGTGTTCAAATATGATTTGGTTCGTTACCTTGAATGGTCCATGAGATAAGGTTCATGATTTCGTGTGATTGGTGCATCGATTCAAGTTTTAGTGGTTATATTTGGAATTAGAGCATTAAATAGAGCTTGTGTAATTATTTTTAGGATTAAAATAAAAAAGGTGTCCAAGCCTTCCTGTTGCCGTGCATTTCGAACTGGAGTCACATTTTTGGGGTAGCACATGAGTTGAAGCATTTTGATGTAGGTAGAAGGAGAGTTTGATGAGAAGCATAATGGTGGTGTCGAATTTTGGTTTCGTGGTGTGTGGTTGTCGTTAGGAGGGAAGTCGACATTTGTGGAGCGTGCGTATTCAAGAGGGAGGGAAGATGATGAGTATGGTTTTTAAACGTGGGTTAGTAATTAAGGTTTTAAATATTTTATTAATTAAATTAATGACTGTCAATTGTATACAAACATATAAAATGTATAACTTTCTCATACAAACTCAGAATTGGACGAAACTGGATCCGTTGGAATCGTGGATTCGAGAGCTTCACAACAAAATTTATTTGGTTGAATTTGGAGCTAGTTGGAATTATAGGTTGAATTAAACCCACGTTTAATTTAATCTAAAAAGTGATTGTTATAATGTCAATCAAAACTCAAGGTGTGAACTCCCTAAACTGATTTATAAGTTGTTATAATCTTATCTGATTATATATTGATTGCTTGTGGTTGCAATGGTTGCTTTGTAGATGATGGACGTTTATTTACAGTTTTATATATACTGTTTATGTACATTGAAGCATTAGAAAGTATAAATGCTTATCTTATGACTATTTATTGTGGTTATTCGATATGGGTATAAGCCCCATTGATGTTGAATACATATGTTTGTTGATTGTCGATTGTGTACTATGGTTAAACTGTTGATTGATAAAACCATATAAGCGTTGAATTGTTTAAAGCTTATATGGATTATATCACAATAGTTGTGATTGGATGTAAACATGGGTATTGATAATATGATATGTGATTACCATAGTTGATATGGCCAAAAATTATGACTATTGGCTCATCGGTTAAGTCTCCATTCATTAAAAAGGATTTTAAGAAATATTTTATTAGGTGAAAAACAAAATTCAAAATTTGACGTTCAATTTTGTATGGACATAAAGTATAATTCATTACGATGAATATTTGTAAAAGAAAGAAATCGATTTAAAATAATTTTCACATAATTAAGGCTTGTTCAAGTTTTTGTTTTAAAATGAATAGTAATGAGAAAAAGTGAAGTTCATTTAGGGTATTTAGGAAAGGCTTTAAAAGAATTTTATTTTCAAAACTTTCTTATTTATTTTTGTAATGGATGTTAGGAAAATTTAGGTATAAAATGTTGAAGTTTGAAAAATAATGTTATTTTAATAATAAATAATATTGTAATAGCCATTTAATAGAGATATTGAGTTTTAAAGTGAAAAATAGAAAATATAATTTTCAAAAATTATTATAGATTTATATAATAATTTAGAAGTGATTCGACATAGTTTATAATATACATCGAAGTATGGTCAGAATAAAACTAGTCGCGCAGCTGTACTTCGCGGATTTCATCCTATAACTTCAAACTGACATTCCGGGAGATCTGACCATTTGATTTTCCCAAACAAAAAAACATTGGATTAGAAATGAAAAGATATTTCAAATGATATATAGTGTTTTAAAATCCAACGATTAGATCTTTTGATAAGTTCAAATCAATTTTGAATAAAAACAGTGCTAGAACCATTAGCGGACTGAAAATGGATTTTAGTAAAAGGAGTTGTTTTTAAATTAATAAAAATAGGGAAAAATTATGATAAATCTTAATAAAAGATTTCAAAGTGATTTGTAAAAGAAATAGGTATTTTCGAACTATATTTTGAGATATTTGGGTTTTCAGCCCATTTGGCTGAAAACTATGAAACGGTGTTTAGTAAATTTAAGCGGAATAAACTTAAATTAGTTGATTTATCAAATATAACCATGATTAGAAAGAAGTATGGATAAATATTTTGATTTAGAAAGGATTTCCTATTTGAATAAAAATTGGATTTGGGTAAAAACATTCTTCGGATATTTGGTATTGATTACCGTTATGTAGATATTTACTATTATGAGGAATTTGGAAGATGTTTTACATCATTATTCCACTTATAGTATTCGTTGATTACGGAAATTGGTTTTGAATATAAGTTCATATAATTCTATCTGAATTCTTATATTTAATATTAATTAGTAAGGGGTTTATTGTGAACAATGTTTAAATAATGTTTGTTCTTTAACCTAGTTAAAAGAGAAGATAATTTCTCAAGATTAGTTGAAAAGAAATCTTTACCATATTTGATTATAAGGGTTTGAATAAAAGAATATTTCCAAAATGGCACATGACTTAGGACATCTTGTATATCATAATTGATTTGAAAGATGCGATAGTTACTCTAGTTTTGGAAGACTAACAGCTTAACCAAATTTAATAGATTTGAACAGATGATCTTGGAAGCCTAAATAGCTTAACTAAATGTGTTAATAGAATTGAATAGATGATTTTGGTAGCCTAAAGCTTAACCAAATGTGTTAACAGAATTGGATAGATGATTTTGGCATCCTAAATAGCTTGACCAAATGTGGAAATTAGATTTAATCTTATTAAAGGCGACTTAGTTGGTGGGTTAATAATCCAAAAAGGAATTAGTTTTAGCACTAATTATTTCGAAACTGGGTTTAACCCATTTCGAATAATTATGCAACGATTAAAAGTCGAAGATGGTGGAAGACCGAAAATCTTCACATCGAATGAACTTCTTGCTGGTACCTATGGTAGCTCCCATTATTGGGTTATAGCGGTAGTAGTTCGAAAGAACTTGTTGATTGTCCAAATGTGCAAGGGCATCTCTTCTTAGTTGGATGAGGATTAAGGTGCCTTAAGTTTCGTTCAAACCCAGGATGGACTAGTAAATGGAATGCGTGTCTAACATTGTATTTCACTACATAACCGGTTGGTTTCTATTGATGATATATTTGTTGGTGGCAAAGGATTTATTCTCTTTCCTTAACACACTCTTCTGAGACTTATGTACTAAGAGGGATATATATATATATATAGACACCAATCATATGTTGTGAATTGATAATGTGGCATGCCGGGTACTGCTAGTAGATAGATCAAAGGTTATGTTGAAAAGCAGTGCGGACATTGACTCTAGGGCCTCACACCCCGGAATAAGCCGAAAATAGGGTAGTGGATAGTGGATAGCAGAGACATGGGCTAACATTCTCTTCTTGCCAAATAGTGTTGCCATGGTATGGAGCCTAAGTAAGTTTACTTATGTGGATGATAGGTGAGGCGCCTCGAATAGTGGTCAAATGGAACAAGATGACGATCAAATACGACCAAAGGAATGTTACGCCAGGAAAGATTCCAATCTTCCATGTACAGTGCTGGCCGGCTCTACTGATCAAAGGGGTCAATAGTTGACTCCTGGGACATTTGCTAGAGTGTTCTGAATGCGGTTAAGGAAGGTCATTTGGCTTGATTCATAATCGGAATCCAATATCCAATATGAGACTTCATGTTTTTAATTGTATACTATATTGCCAACATAATGAGATGGGGCATTATGTGAGCTAAGATTTATACATTTACTTTCAAAAGTGATTTCCACACCTAGACATTAAAAATAATATCAAAATATTTGTTTTTAAGAATATAAAGCATGTTTGGCGATTATAAGGTAAAACTCTATCCTTCGGTTTACATTGCATTATTTGATGGGACTTAAGTCTTATAATAGCTACATTTTATCAAAAGCATGAATTTTGTAGTTTGAATCTTAGTTGATGACTGTATGGTATGGGTGATGGTTTGTTATCTAGTTATTTTATAAATCCAAATATGAAGATAAAACTATATAAATTGGGTTTGATGATTTTATGAGCCGATTAGCAAGCCGCATGGCTTCTGGATTTTCTTATTGATTGATGAGGGCCTAGAGAGGCGAGCTGTGGTTTTAGCGATAGGCTGTACGAAGGACGTTATGACGATTTTTTTTTCAAAAATTCAAGGCATTAGCCAAATTTTGAGAAATGGGAAAGTTCTTAGAAACTTAAAGGTTGAAGAACTTGAGTTATAGAACGAAGGATGAGTTAGTTAAGTAAATGACCTTCATTTTTGTCTTTGATTTCGAGGATGAAATCTTTTTAAGCAAGGGAGAATGTAATGATCCGAATTTTAGTAGGAAATATTTAATGGATATTAAATATTTAAAATGATTTATTTTAAGGATTTAGGACTTGAAATTTATTTTAAATAAGGTTTGAGCATAAAATTTACAATATAATTAAAAATGAGCTCATAACGTCACTGTAGTTCATAATATTACGTTTTGAAATTTAAACGGTTATCCAGAACTCAATATAAGCCAGAATTCGTTGAAACAAGAAACATTAGGATCTATTGAACTATGGTTTTCTAATAAAACTGAAAAATCAAGATTTCATCATGTAGATTGTGAAATATGTCCAAATCAAATTTTCAAACAGTCGTTATGGAATTAATTAATATTTTATCGATTTATTAAGTATATAAATAAGGTTTTTATATATAATATGAATGTCGTTTAACTCAGAATCAGTAAATATCGAATTGGAAGTTATAAACAATCCCATTAGGGTATATATACGATAATAAGTATTACTTTATTATTATATTGAATAGTTTTGAATTTAATAATATTATAATAATATTGCATAGTCCTTAAAAATAGTCATTTTGCAAATGATATCCGCATTCGACGAAACCAATTTTGTTGGATTCGGAATAGTAAATTATTGTAAGATTCCAAATTTCAGACCAACCGAAGTTAGTGTATGGCCGTGCGAGATATAAACGTTCCATATAGATAATCAATCAATAATTCAAGCTTGAATTAGCGCTATTTGAGCAACTAAACTCGGAATTTGATGAAACAAGTTTCAGATTATAACGACAAACCATAGTAGCATATCAATTTTCACCATGAACAAAGTTCGTATGTCCCATGCGAAATTTTAAATGACAAGTAAGGTAATGTTACAATAAAAATTAATAAAATAAATATGAAGCTTACCCTATAAGATATTCAACCTCTATATAATATCCTATTTAACCCTAAACCCTATTTCTCACTTCCCATGGTCAACAAAAACTTTCAACCGCCACTACGAAATTTAAAACGTGAGCAAAGCAAGTTAGGGAAAATCCAAACAAATGAAATAAAAATCCATAAATCCTGAAATAAATATTTTTGAGATCTTGAGATGTTTTTCTACATCCTACATGAGTTTTAGAGTGTTCGAATATGATTTGGTTCGCGGGATTCTTGATTTTGTAAGATTGGTGCATCGATTCAAGTTTTAGCAGTTATATTCGTATTTGGATCATTAAATTGAGCTTGTGTAAATTTTTTTGGGATTAAAATAAAAAAGGTGTTGAAGCTTTCCTGTTGTCGTGTATTTCGAACTGGAGTCACATTTTGAGGGAGCATGCGAGCTAAAGCATTTTGATGTTGGTAGAAGGATTGTTTGATGACAAGCATAGTGGTGTTGCCGAATTTTGGTTTCGTGGTGTGCGTTTGCCAGTAGAAGGGAAGAGGGAAGTTTGTAATGGTGGAGTGTGTGTACTGGAGAGGGAGGGAAGATGATGAGTATGGTGTCAAGCCCATTGTGAGAACACAGTTCAAAATAATGAAGTACGTACGAACACCGCGGTTTCATTTAGCCCGCACTTCAGTTTAGCTCGCAACTACCTTTAGCCCGTGTTTCTTAGATTGCGCCTCTTTAGGTCGTGAGCTACAGCTCTTTAGCAGTCAAACCATGCAAAACAAAGTGGAATGCGCGTGCCAATATATGTATTACAATGGCACTAAAAGACGAAATGGCAAACACTACAAGAAAACACTGATTTAGCGTCAAATTTTTAGAAGCTTAAATTTCCGTCGCTAATTTGCGATGGATTTCCGTGTGATTTGCAAGGGATAGTTTTTTGTATTTTCTAACTTTTTTCTTTTATTTATTACCGTTGTCTTCTGTCATCCCTCACTAATCCATTGCAAATTGCATTAAATTACCGATAGAAAATTTCTATTGCTATTTTCCGCTGCAAATACAGGCAGAATACCGACGGATATTTATCGAAGCTATTTTGCAGTAGAATTCCAAAATTTTTGCAAGAGTTGTTTATATTATTTTTCTAACATATACTTTAATGTATTTTTTTAATAATTATGAATATGTTCAATAATTAATAATTAATTTAGCAATTAATTTATTCTAATTAATGATTTATAAATAGTAATAAATAATAATTTCCTATCTATAATAAATAACTTATAATAAGTAGTAATAATTTGCCAAATACTTTTTATTCTATAAATTCTTCTAACTTCATAAAAACGTAGTTAAGACGCATTGTACTTTAGTAATCCACATGTCTAGTTTACTGCTCATATGAGTGGTTCATATATGAAAAATCCAACGCTTAAAATTTGGCAATCCGCGCCTTGATTTTTCCTCTTTATTCTCGCATCCTGCTAAGCTTCTGCTTTCTTTCTTTCCAATATCATCTCGACTTTATCCCCAAATTAAAATAAAACCTAATTTTCATCTAGCCACACCCATGGCAACCAATCCTTCTTCGCAACTTTACCGATCTACATCCTTCACAAATGCCTACTCTACATATCCGAAACCCGAACTCACAACAACCAATTAGACATCACCACCCCATCAAAATCCGCAACCTACATCAACTCCATCATTCTAAATTTACCACAACCCAAATCAATAGCATCTCGACTTCTCCATCTACGCACAACCCTCCACCGAAACCCCTCACAGCCATCTCCGTACTAGCAATCCCGTATCTTATAGCGCCCGATCGCCCACACGTTGATCATTACCCTCAATATTTTGGTGATCGAGTAGCCCTAGATGTCGCAGTCCACGATTTCGCGAAGGAGGAGCAGGATAGGTTGGTAACGCGCAAAGTTTCCTTAATGACACATTTGAGGTTTGACAATTCAACAAGGTCATAGTCTTGGATTTTACAGTCCAGGCCCACTATCGAGGCAAATTCTTGCTAGAGCTTGCTAAGGTCTTCTAAGATATTAAGGGCTCTGCTGTTATCCATTATATACATCTTGTGTGCAAAGCAATGTAACTTTGCCAATGCTGCTTTTAAAAAAGTCAGGTTCATGTTTTTATTAATTATGATGATGTTTATATTACCTGGGTCTGCGCAGAATGAAGAAATGTGCATGCTTTGTAGAAAGGTGCATCCATTTTGTCGAACTACATGCATCCGTGTATATTGATTTGGATGTATGCATGTCTAGATTGATGTCTATCGTCGGATGACTATTGAACTCAAGTTTGAACTTTGAACCAAATTTCTGACCATGAAATTATTATGTTTGAACCATTTTATAATTAACATTTTTTTTATTGTAATGGTACCAGAAATTATATAAATATGTATATAAATTCATATAATTTACAGAAACAATGAGAACATTAGTTTGATTGAACCTGAGTCGAAGATTATTTTCATTTTTTTAGGAGTATTGCTTTATGAAGTTATCGAAAGTCAAGGCATTAAAAATTAGATGATGTTTATTGTATTTTCTGTACTTTAGCATGAGTCTGGAACGTGATCATTTAACTTGTGTGGGCTTTTGCATGGTATTATATCATGTAACTGCTTAGAGCAAATATGATCATTACAACTCTACATACTTTTGAGCAAAGAAAGCTTGGTTGATTTTACTAGAAACGTGCTCAAAATAAATCAAAGGACAGGCTGCTTACTGGCATCCATCTTACTCAAGGTGTATAATGCAACACATTCTATGAATATGAGAAGTTATAGTTAATCAAATATAGAACTAATCAATCCAATTTGTATTGTACTAGTAAACATTCCATACATAGCAACCGTTATAGCAAAGTACATCCTCACATGAACTAATTTAAAAGAGTTGTATTACAAGCTTCTATTCGCTATGTTTATTATTCAATATGTCCATTAACTGAATAATATTCCAACATGATTTTTTTTGATTCCATGATGTTTCAATTTCATATGGACTCTTATGAAATTTTATGTAAAAATCAGAGATGAGTATAAAATAATAATTAATAACTCTTGTTATCTTTAGCTTTTGTTGATAAATTTCAATGATGTTCTTAATTTTTTTATTTGTGCCCACACATACACACACAAACAATCCTTCATTTTTCATGGCTACCAACTTTGGATCGATGTTACAAGTGGAATGAGTTTATTTTAGTTTACATGGACTAACTTTCTATTATTTTTTATAAACGCATATGAACACTTATTTTGGTTGCACATCTGAAACCTACATTGTCCACTTATTCTTATGAGACTCATGATACCAGTAGCCTCCAAACCTTTTACCATGTTATTTACACTATCAATTCGACTTTATAGATGAATGGAAAAAAAATAAAGTCCATGTACATCACAAGTTGAATAAAAGGTAATATACATTATTAAACAAACTTAACATCCAAGATAATTTTAATATCATAATCCAACTTCTTATTTGACCTCAATTGAAGATTTGTTCCAAGTGGTTTCTTTCAATTTACTTAGATCAAAGCACTTTGCGTTGTAAAATTTGTAACACCCGTCCATTGACTGTTGGAGTTGATCTTTTTACATTATTACTTGTGCATGATTATAAACCAATGAAAAATGGGAGTAAGAGCAAAGAAATGGAAGAAGCCATTTTTTATTCTAAATGCGCTCTTTGGAAAGGTATGATGTGTGGTTACACATGCTCAAATTTACTATGTATAGATAAATATATGACATCAATGTATATGATAGATAGCTCAAATTATGCAATGCATGTTTCGTTCATGATAGATAATTTTTCATGCAGTATACTTCACGTAAATTCTTATGCCGAGAAGAAGATTAAAGCTAACGAGGTGTTGTTTTTCTCACTGGTTGATTTCAGTTTGCTTAAAGTTAGGTGAATGACAAATTCTTTTATTGATTTTATTGAATATACTGTTTCTACTGATTTTACTGGAATACACAAGGACATATTCTTTTATTAAGATAGTTAAAATTGTAACACCCCGCCTCCGCTAGGGTCACTCGCAAAGGAATGCACTAGCTTTAGAGGGGCATTATTGGTAAACATGCACAGAAATATCACAAGACAGAACATATAAAATAGCGGAAGTAAAATCAAACTTTCATAACATGAATAAATAAGGTCTAAAGCCTTTTACATCAGAGTACATCAAAACCTGTCTTGCAATAGTAAAGAAGCATAAAGACATTTTCATAAATTATTCCCCAAGTAAAAACAGTAAAGTAGCCATTAGCCAAGAAAAGTCCAAGCCATCCATGATGACCTTCAAGCAGAAGAAGTCCGAACTAAACAACAGTATTTCCTCCCTGTAACCTGGGGGGGAAACGGAAGAAAAGAGGCGAAACAAAACGGGTCAGTCAAAAAGACTGAGTAAGCCCTATCTACTATTAGCATAAAAACTAGTAAAGTTAACTGACATGAGAAACTGAGATGAACATAAGCATGATAACAAGATAGATAAGCTAAATCAAAATAACAGGATGAACTACTGAACTCAAGTAAACTAAGGTGTCATGATAAATTACGATGTCAAGATAGAACAAGGCATCACATCGTCAGGTTTCTATCCAGTATAATATCCCAAGGTATCTATCCTGTATAACATCCCCAGGTTCCTATCATGTATATCTCTCCTGGTTCTAACATGTATATTTGCTCTGCACCCTCCGTACTAGTATCCCAGCCTTGTTATGTGTTAACCATGAATGTCCCTTACTCAAAGTCGTGTAATGGTCCATATCAACCTAATATATCGCATATATAGGTTACTCAAATCATATGTTTCTTTCCATGTATATAAGTTCAGTCCTTTGCCGTACCTCGTACGGGCTTCCTCATGTCGTATTATCCTTGAAATCGTTTGGACTGTCACCCTTGTTCTAGCTAGGCTCTTCCATATGAATCATCGTTTGAACTACTAGGACTTACGCCACCTAGCACCACTAGGGATTACGCTTACCTATTGCACGCTTTCGTATTTCGGTTTGGGTTAAACCACCTAGGCCACTAGGGATTACGCTAACCCTCAACCGCGCCCTTTTTCCCACGCATTCATCGTGAATCGTTTTTCTATAACTGTATGCACATGTATCACATCGTGCCATCCGAGTCCTGTCACAGGGAAAAACAAGAAATACAGGACTCGGTCGGGAGCTTTAGATTTATCTGCCAATGCAGATACTAAGGTCTGCTTTTCTACACGTGGCTATGGTCCCACGAGACCCCTCCCTCAACTAGTGAAAGGCAACACAAGAGAAAATCTTGCATGAGAACTACACTCCGGCCAGCCCACATCCTACGGCCTACCTCACCCATAATTAGATAGCAATTATGGTCTGTTGGGTGTTCCCTGCCTTTCCGTACGTACACGCTTGACTCAAGATGGTAGATGATCGACGAACTTGCTATCTCGGGCACCTTATGTATTCGTCGACTCACTGCTATCCACCCCAGTCTTTAGGTCGCTCGCATAGCAACCAAGGCATATTCTTGGTTCTTCTACCGCAGACCTCAACCTCTCGTGAGCCTAGTATAATGACCTGGCAGCTCACAGAGGGATCCCAAGAATATCCTCACGTTCCCTGAAGCCGCTGCTTCGTTACCCAATTCGTTGGAGCCTTTATCTAAATCAGATAGCCTGCTCCTACACGCATACTTAAACGTTGACCTAACGTATCGGGTTACTAATCTATCTAAGAAATGGTCCAAATTTCCTTGACTAAGAATTATTACTTAGTTTCCCTTAACTAAGGTTTACCACTTAGCCTTATTTCCATAATCCTTGTTAACTATGGTTATTTACCTAATCCTCCGAATTAGGGTTTATCTAATGGGTTAAGTGTCACTTAAGTTCATAACTTAGCCCGTCTACAAACCATGTCAAAATTGGCTAAGTATCCAAGTCCAAGACTTAACCCTACAAACCATGTGTCAAGTTGGCTAAGTATATTAAGCAATCCATAACTTAACCTCGTCTAATTATCATTTTAGATTGGTTAATTATATAAATTAACTTGACCTTGTCAAATTACCGAGTCAAATCGGTCAAGCGTATTCAAGTGATTCGTGACTTAGCCTTATCATGTTTTCACGTTAGATTGGTTAAGTATAGGTCACTTAACTACATCAAACTAACGAGTTGGATTAGTTAAGTGTAAATTAACTTAACCCCGTCCAATTACCATGTTTAGATTAGTTAGGCCTGAGTTGACTTAACCCCATCCATTAACGGTATTAAACGGTTAAGTGTTACTAAGAAAATTTACTTAACCTTATCAAGTTATCGCGTTGGATTGATTAAGTGTTGGTTAACTTAATCCCGTCCCCTCGTCGTATAAAAATGGTCAAGTGTCGTTAGGCAAATCAAGTTACTTAACCTACCCAACCCTGTCATGTTTTGTTAAGTATCATTAGCCTAATCAAATTACTTAACCCATTTGTCCATGTCATATTTGGTTAAGCCTCATTAATCAAATTAACTTAACCCTATTATGTGGCATTAATTATTTAATGCACCCCAACCTCTCACATTAGACTTTGTTGTGGTTACTAGTTAAGCCGGGCGGGTCCGGGTAGATTTACACCACAACTTGGTCTAACCTCGGGTTCAAGCACAACATGACCAACTTCTCACATTGAGTCCTATTGTTTGCAACTACTAGTTAGGCCGGTCGGTTCCGGGTAGTTTTACGTTGCAAACTCAACCCAACCTCGAGTTGGCCACTTTCATGTTTAGTCTAGTGTCATGTTCATAGTCAAGTTTTCAAGCAATTGGGTAGACCTAACTTAATAGGTAAATTCCCAATGGGTAGACCTAACTTAATAGGTAAATTCCCAAGCTTATGTTTTTATGCATACTTACATGTCAACTTCCATGTTACATTTCAAGTTATGTTTTCAAGTATAAACACATGTCATATTTAACGTTACATGTTGTCATGTTTATACCCATTTACCCAAGTCATATTCATGTCATTATGTTTTCCCATAATGTGAACCCAACGCTTTTTAAACTCGCATGTACGTTCGCAACCACGTAATGGATTAAAAGAAGAGACTTGGCAAAGGCATAACAAAAATGGATATTAAGCCACAAGTTAATCATGGTGGCGAATGAGGCACAAATGTGGTCATTAGCTTGCATGTTACATTCTTAAGCCTCACAAAAACATGCATAAACCCAAACTTGGTACATAAGCGAATCATGGTGACAAAAGACATGGAATGATGACTAGTAACTCGCATATATAATCATATAAGGGTTATGACTTCATATGCAAGTTGACATAATGATTATGAAGGTTTTCATGTTGCATAATGCAACATTTCAACATAAAGGTTGTGGCTTTTAGCTCATAAGATCAAGATAATGACTTCATAAACTTGCATAACATGATAGCATGCATCATTCTCAATGATCAAACCCAAACTTTCAACATGAACTTTTAACTTCATAGTTAATACCTAAGAGTAGGGAAGGGCTTACCTTGCTATGAAGGCCTAAATCGATTAAACCAAAGCTTATGATGAAGCCTATGGATGCCATCACCCAAAAACCCAAAGATGGATGCACCAAATCACTAAAAACACCATCTTTATGAACAAAGATCATAGCTTTTGCCTTGAAATCAACTTGAGAAGCTCTCATACTAACATAGGGACTCTCTAACACTCTCATGATCATGAAACCTTTCATAGAAATGAAGTGGAGGCTAGGATAGTTGAGTGGAGGCCATGAGAGTAGAAATTTTGCCATAGTTTAGTTACATGAGTGAATAATGAGGGTTTAGGATAGGTTAGGGTCTTATTTATAGATTAGGCAAGTGTTTTAGGCCATAGGATTAAACCTAGATTCAATCCAAGCCATCAAAGCATGTCTTGGGGAAGAAGTCAAGTGTAGGAACCATCTAGGGCCTTTAGATTAAAGATGAACCATGAGAACCATCCAAATGCAAAATCTGCATTTGAGCGAATCGGCCCACGGGTTGACAGCCAAACACCCTGGATTAACCCCTAGTCGACCCAGCGAGCTCGGGTCGACCTCAAAAATCGGCCGGTTCGGTTATTCCCCTCTCCCAATTCGCTGTTTTGAGCATTTTTGCATATTTATTTATTAAATTTTCAATTATATATATATATATATATCAATATATATATATATATTTCTCTGCGCAACCCATTTCACTTAATTAAGTATACTTTAATTTGGGAATTTTTCGTGAAACTTCGCGAGGCCATATCTTGGTCATACGGACTCCGATTTTCGAAAACTCGGACTCTATTTCGCGTATTTTTCCGAGACGAACGCAATGGAATAGCCCGTTTCCCTTGATTCAGATTTTACAGTTTAATTCTGCCTCCATTTATGTTATAACAGGTTATTGAAAATACGGGTTGTTACTTTCTCCCCACCTTTTAGGATTTCGTCCCCGAAATCTCCAAGTTAGGATGAACATATCCTACCATCCATCATCCATCTACTCAAAACATCATCCACAAGCAACCATTGTCCTTAGATGATTTCTAATGCTGTATGAATATATGCAAAACGTGTGTGTACATGTTCCTTAGCTAATGCTAATGATCAGGCCTGAATAATCTTTCTAATGCAAAATATGTATAGTGCCATGAATCCAACATGTATGCAAATAGTCCTAGTCATGTAGATACTATATGCGTGCACAATCATTCATTCATATGCAACAACCGCATGATAATACATTCGATTTCATCCATAAACAAGTATAAATACTCGTGCATATGCAATATGAAATGTGACCGAGTCGAGCTAATATCTAATGTAAATTCGCGCATCCACGAGCAACCACTTGCACCCATTTGCAACCATATCAACCATAACATGTTTCAAATACATGTTTACATCCATAGGGTTCTACCTAAGATTCCCTGAAACAGGGTCGAGAAGATAAACAAGACAAACTCCTTACGGGGTTTGTAACAGGATATAGGAGCGAGAGGATGTCCACAAAAGATAGCCTACAAGTAAGCTCTACAGAAAACAGGAATCAAGGATATACTCCCAAAAAGAGATATCATGCGCGTATCTAGTCTTTGACCATCAAAGTCGTCTTTTAACTTCGCGATTTTGTAGCTTCTTATTCCTGTTTCCATAACATGAGCTGGAACTCATTTCTTCATCGCCTCTCGTTCTACTCGCACACTTGGCGCAAACATGACTGTGTACTCATGATCTCATGCAAGCCCTCAAAATTCACTAGTGAATCCTGGACCTTGTACCATAAGGTATTCCACGTAGAAAAACTTTCTTTTGAAAGTAAACAAGTTACCGTTCGCACTTTCTAGGGTAATTCCCATAACCCATACATAATCGAAGTAAACCATCCGTCTTATTAGCGAACACCATTCGATCGGGTTTCTAATTTCCAACAAAGGCATCTAGGGATTCTAAGTAACTAATCATGACAGAACCCAAAAGGTTACGCGATACTTCAAGGGTATTACCAAAGCAAGCCAAGAGTCTAACTACCCTCCTTCTAAAACCGAGAGTGGCACCCCTTATTGGATAACCACTTCATCCCTAGAATCCATCCACAACTTATAAACATAAGCATTATTTCCAAGCTCAACACTTGATATAGACATTCTCAAATCCAAACAAGCCATGAGTAGATGGACCGATCTTCCAATAGGACTTGGGACAAAAACGGGATCCTCTACTACGCTAGTACTAAGGTGCAGAGACTCAACTATCGAAGCGGACTTAATAGATGCGGTGATCAAAACAAAGTCCAGACAGGATGATAGAGAAGAAAAGCTAAACCTTTAACAAGATCGTTACCCTCCTTCTGAGGTACCCTAGAAATGAGAGCATACTATTGCCCTCCGAATGATCTTGTCCCTGTTCCATGATACTTAACTATCCGTCCCGTTTCACCTTGCCAAAGGTACTCTCTCGTCATGGGTTTCATTGTTCATCTTTCTCCCTCCTTTTAGGACTCAACCATACCAACATGTTGCTTATCCCTGAGCTCGTATCCTTTATCCTTATTCTTACTATCCTTTCATGCATAACTCTGCAACGGTCTCTCGAGAACCACCTCCATCGTACGGGAAACACTTACGCAGCTAGAAAGACTAGTCGCAGTCAAAACCACTGTGACTACAGATGGAGGAAAGAAAGGAAAAGGGATTCAATCAAGGAAACAAGGATAATGCTAATAGCCTTTGGGGAATAGCCTTTTTCCTTTTTAAAAGAAAATTTTCTTGAAAAATGCTTCTTTGTAAACGGTTTTTCAAATAATTTTCAGAAGGTCTTTAAAACTTTTGCCCAGTCTAGTAACCTTCTGCTCTGATACCACGTGTAACACCCCGCCTCCGCTAGGGTCACTCGCAAAGGAATGCACTAGCTTTAGAGGGGCATTATTGGTAAACATGCACAGAAATATCACAAGACAGAACATATAAAATAGCGGAAATAAAATCAAACTTTCATAACATGAATAAATAAGGTCTAAAGCCTTTTACATCAGAGTACATCAAAACCTGTCTTGCAATAGTAAAGAAGCATAAAGACATTTTCATAAATTATTCCCCAAGTAAAAAAGTAAAGTAGCCATTAGCCAAGAAAAGTCCAAGCCATCCATGATGACCTTCAAGCAGAAGAAGTCCGAACTAAACAACAGTATTTCCTCCCTGTAACCTGGGGGGGAAACGGAAGAAAAGAGGCGAAACAAAACGGGTCAGTCAAAAAGACTGAGTAAGCCCTATCTACTATTAGCATAAAAACTAGTAAAGTTAACTGACATGAGAAACTGAGATGAACATAAGCATGATAACAAGATAGATAAGCTAAATCAAAATAACAGGATGAACTACTGAACTCAAGTAAACTAAGGTGTCATGATAAATTACGATGTCAAGATAGAACAAGGCATCACATCGTCAGGTTTCTATCCAGTATAATATCCCAAGGTATCTATCCTGTATAACATCCCCCGGTTCCTATCATGTATATCTCTCCTGGTTCTAACATGTATATTTGCTCTGCACCCTCCGTACTAGTATCCCAGCCTTGTTATGTGTTAACCATGAATGTCCCTTACTCAAAGTCGTGTAATGGTCCATATCAACCTAATATATCGCATATATAGGTTACTCAAATCATATGTTTCTTTCCATGTATATATGTTCAGTCCTTTGCCGTACCTCGTACGGGCTTCCTCATGTCGTATTATCCTTGAAATCGTTTGGACTGTCACCCTTGTTCTAGCTAGGCTCTTCCATATGAATCATCGTTTGAACTACTAGGACTTACGCCACCTAGCACCACTAGGGATTACGCTTACCTATTGCACGCTTTCGTATTTCGGTTTGGGTTAAACCACCTAGGCCACTAGGGATTACGCTAACCCTCAACCGCGCCCTTTTTCCCACGCATTCATCGTGAATCGTTTTTCTATAACTGTATGCACATGTATCACATCGTGCCATCCGAGTCCTGTCACAGGGCAAAACAAGAAATACAGGTCTCGGTCGGGAGCTTTAGATTTATCTGCCAATGCAGATACTAAGGTCTGCTTTTCTACACGTGGCTATGGTCCCACGAGACCCCTCCCTCAACTAGTGAAAGGCAACACAAGAGAAAATCTTGCATGAGAACTACACTCCGGCCAGCCCACATCCTACGGCCTACCTCACCCATAATTAGATAGCAATTATGGTCTGTTGGGTGTTCCCTGCCTTTCCGTACGTACACGCTTGACTCAAGATGGTAGATGATCGACGAACTTGCTATCTCGGGCACCTTATGTATTCGTCGACTCACTGCTATCCACCCCAGTCTTTAGGTCGCTCGCATAGCAACCAAGGCATATTCTTGGTTCTTCTACCGCAGACCTCAACCTCTCGTGAGCCTAGTATAATGACCTGGCAGCTCACAGAGGGATCCCAAGAATATCCTCACGTTCCCTGAAGCCGCTGCTTCGTTACCCAATTCGTTGGAGCCTTTATCTAAATCAGATAGCCTGCTCCTACACGCATACTTAAACGTTGACCTAACGTATCGGGTTACTAATCTATCTAAGAAATGGTCCAAATTTCCTTGACTAAGAATTATTACTTAGTTTCCCTTAACTAAGGTTTACCACTTAGCCTTATTTCCATAATCCTTGTTAACTATGGTTATTTACCTAATCCTCCGAATCAGGGTTTATCTAATGGGTTAAGTGTCACTTAAGTTCATAACTTAGCCCGTCTACAAACCATGTCAAAATTGGCTAAGTATCCAAGTCCAAGACTTAACCCTACAAACCATGTGTCAAGTTGGCTAAGTATATTAAGCAATCCATAACTTAACCTCGTCTAATTATCATTTTAGATTGGTTAATTATATAAATTAACTTGACCTTGTCAAATTACCGAGTCAAATCGGTCAAGCGTATTCAAGTGATTCGTGACTTAGCCTTATCATGTTTTCACGTTAGATTGGTTAAGTATAGGTCACTTAACCACATCAAACTAACGAGTTGGATTAGTTAAGTGTAAATTAACTTAACCCCGTCCAATTACCATGTTTAGATTAGTTAGGCCTGAGTTGACTTAACCCCATCCATTAACGGTATTAAACGGTTAAGTGTTACTAAGAAAATTTACTTAACCTTATCAAGTTATCGCGTTGGATTGATTAAGTGTTGGTTAACTTAATCCCGTCCCCTCGTCGTATAAAAATGGTCAAGTGTCGTTAGGCAAATCAAGTTACTTAACCTACCCAACCCTGTCATGTTTTGTTAAGTATCATTAGCCTAATCAAATTACTTAACCCATTTGTCCATGTCATATTTGGTTAAGCCTCATTAATCAAATTAACTTAACCCTATTATGTGGCATTAATTATTTAATGCACCCCAACCTCTCACATTAGACTTTGTTGTGGTTACTAGTTAAGCCGGGCGGGTCCGGGTAGATTTACACCACAACTTGGTCTAACCTCGGGTTCAAGCACAACATGACCAACTTCTCACATTGAGTCCTATTGTTTGCAACTACTAGTTAGGCCGGTCGGTTCCGGGTAGTTTTACGTTGCAAACTCAACCCAACCTCGAGTTGGCCACTTTCATGTTTAGTCTAGTGTCATGTTCATAGTCAAGTTTTCAAGCAATTGGGTAGACCTAACTTAATAGGTAAATTCCCAATGGGTAGACCTAACTTAATAGGTAAATTCCCAAGCTTATGTTTTTATGCATACTTACATGTCAACTTCCATGTTACATTTCAAGTTATGTTTTCAAGTATAAACACATGTCATATTTAACGTTACATGTTGTCATGTTTATACCCATTTACCCAAGTCATATTCATGTCATTATGTTTTCCCATAATGTGAACCCAACGCTTTTTAAACTCGCATGTACGTTCGCAACCACGTAATGGATTAAAAGAAGAGACTTGGCAAAGGCATAACAAAAATGGATATTAAGCCACAAGTTAATCATGGTGGCGAATGAGGCACAAATGTGGTCATTAGCTTGCATGTTACATTCTTAAGCCTCACAAAAACATGCATAAACCCAAACTTGGTACATAAGCGAATCATGGTGACAAAAGACATGGAATGATGACTAGTAACTCGCATATATAATCATATAAGGGTTATGACTTCATATGCAAGTTGACATAATGATTATGAAGGTTTTCATGTTGCATAATGCAACATTTCAACATAAAGGTTGTGGCTTTTAGCTCATAAGATCAAGATAATGACTTCATAAACTTGCATAACATGATAGCATGCATCATTCTCAATGATCAAACCCAAACTTTCAACATGAACTTTTAACTTCATAGTTAATACCTAAGAGTAGGGAAGGGCTTACCTTGCTATGAAGGCCTAAATCGATTAAACCAAAGCTTATGATGAAGCCTATGGATGCCATCACCCAAAAACCCAAAGATGGATGCACCAAATCACTAAAAACACCATCTTTATGAACAAAGATCATAGCTTTTGCCTTGAAATCAACTTGAGAAGCTCTCATACTAACATAGGGACTCTCTAACACTCTCATGATCATGAAACCTTTCATAGAAATGAAGTGGAGGCTAGGATAGTTGAGTGGAGGCCATGAGAGTAGAAATTTTGCCATAGTTTAGTTACATGAGTGAATAATGAGGGTTTAGGATAGGTTAGGGTCTTATTTATAGATTAGGCAAGTGTTTTAGGCCATAGGATTAAACCTAGATTCAATCCAAGCCATCAAAGCATGTCTTGGGGAAGAAGTCAAGTGTAGGAACCATCTAGGGCCTTTAGATTAAAGATGAACCATGAGAACCATCCAAATGCAAAATCTGCATTTGAGCGAATCGGCCCACGGGTTGACAGCCAAACACCCTGGATTAACCCCTAGTCGACCCAGCGGGCTCGGGTCGACCTCAAAAATCGGCCGCTTCGGTTATTCCCCTCTCCCAATTCGCTGTTTTGAGCATTTTTGCATATTTATTTATTAAATTTTCAATTATATATATATATATCAATATATATATATTTCTCTGCGCAACCCATTTCACTTAATTAAGTATACTTTAATTTGGGAATTTTTCGTGAAACTTCGCGAGGCCGTATCTTGGTCATACGGACTCCGATTTTCGAAAACTCGGACTCTATTTCGCGTATTTTTCCGAGACGAACGCAATGGCATAGCCCGTTTCCCTTAATTCATATTTTACAGTTTAATTCTGCCTCCATTTATGTTATAACAGGTTATTGAAAATACGGGTTGTTACAAAAATAGCTTAGTGACAAAATAGGTTGCTTTCCAAACTTAATATTAGTATTGGTCGGTTTAGCCTTGTCAACATCCAACTCAGTTTTTTGTAATCTCCAGTATAGCACAACCAAGATCCACATAAGCGATTATGCTATTTGCACGATATTGAGATGCACAACTGTTAGTTGTGCATAACTTTGTTCTTGTTGACATACACGACAACGTCAAGATTATAGAAATCACTAGGAGGACACTAGATGAACACCAGACGATGAGTACAGATTAGAGATTACTTATCAATGTAGGGATCAATCGGTGCTAACCTTTTTTGATAACTTAACGTATATTCAAGTAAAGCTTAGTATTTAGTTTATTACTAACCGATCTGAATTGAGAAATGGGGATTCTGATGGGTTTAGGAGTAGCCAAGGAGGCCAGACCATCTAAACGTAGATATGCTTGTATGAGACATTAAGTATCAAGTAATGCCTAAACAATGTCTATATATATTTATTTAGATGCTTAGATAAAGTAATAAGCCTTACATAGACGGATGACTACTCGTAAGTCTTTCCTAGCACCTAAGCAGGGACATAGAATGATTTTTACAGACTATCATAATTGCAAGTAGTGCAATATTTCTATGCACAATGAGAAGTTTCTCATAATTGTGTTTCAATTACTAAAGATGTGAAGTATCAATCAAAATCATGTAATACATTATGATATGTCAAATAATGTATTTACCACATGTTAGAATAATAACTCTTCATATTACAAAAACATCTTAATACTCCGTTATATCAGAAATGTATTAACCACGTATTAGAATAACAACTTTACGTCATACGTAAAATAATTCGTCACACACAACACATTGAATCAAAGTTCAATATTATACAAGCATAAGCTCTGTACATGCTCAAACAAAGCACAGTTAAGTTTAAGTGTAATTAAACTACCAGTACTTAAAATTAAGTGTGATTAATTTACTATATATTATATGGACACAATGGTCAAACAAACAAGTTCGCTAAATTTTTTTTCCTTCATATGATCTTCTTTTATGACCCAAATCTAACACATTGACTACATCTTTCTTATCTGCTACCTATTATTGGTGCCACCCTTAATGCTTGTAGATCGTGGTCTTCCAGTAGATTTGAGCAAGTGATGGTTATATGATCGGTCCTTCATGTATATCCCAAAATCTAATGTCAGGTACAGAATAAAAAATCAGTGGATAAGTATCTCTATATTTTACCCTTGTGAGCAATGATGAAACTAGATCATGATATGTTGTATTTGCACCCTTTGCATTCTGCATATGTAACTAATATGATTTACAAATCCATGGAGAAACCATCAATTGATTGATCCAGCATACCTTGTGTTGATTCAATTTAACCAAGTCAACCTCTGGCTATGCATAAATGTTGACGCAAGAGTCGAACCTTCCTCCAGAACGCTGGTATACTAGGACATGGGACAGCTAGCTTGAGAAACCAGTGATAACGATAAGATAATGAATGCATTTAATTAAACCGAGTTGAATTTTTCACTGATCGTTTTTTTAACTAAACCATAAGTTAATCTATTTTACCTTGTTGTTTCATGTTTTGTTGCCTTTGAACATTTCTCTTTGACTTTGATTCAACCTATGTATGTGTCTACTGATTGCTCATACTGTTCCATAAACATGAACTATATACATGTGTGACCCTAGAGTTTGCTCAAGTTCAGTGTTTATTGCCTATAGTTTGTCCAGTTCTTTTCCCTTGGTTGACCATTCAGGGACTATCTATATGCACTATGATCTGAGTATTTGGGTTATTCTATTTTGTGCTAGTCCCTTAACTATTTTTGATATTCTAGCACATGAATTAGACAGAGAACCTAATTACATATAAGGTGCTTTATTCATTTGTATGTTATAACATGCTCTGGTCATAGTATCACGTTGCATTGTTTGTTTTGTATCTACTATACACTTCGAATGTAACAACCCGGAAAATCTGAACCAATTAAAAATTTTTAAATTGGCTAAAATAGTGGATTTTAAATATTTAAAATAAATATTTTAAATAGTAAAGATGAAAACTGAGTTTGAATCGACAATTGAAAAGGAATATAATTAATTCTAATTATAAACAAGGCCTGAAATGGCGCGGTAGTTTCAAAATTTGAATTCAAACTTTGACTGACTGTACTGGGTGCAAAACAAAATGGATTTGAGTGAAACCGAAAATATTTAAATCTGTTAGTGAATACCTTTCTAACAAATCTGAAAAATCGAAGTTTAATAGCGAAAAGCAAAAGTAATGGCCAAATGAATTTCAGAAAGGTCGCTATAGAAATTATATAGCCCGTGAAAATGGTCATTTTGCATACGACCTCGGAATTCGACGAAACAACTTTTGTTGGATCCAGGATGTGAAGTTATTGCTAGGTTTCAAATTTCATAATTTTTGAAGCTAGTATGTGAGCATGGCAAAGGAAAACGTGTTTATGTCAATTACAGTTAAATTGGAACGACCAGAAATGAGCCTTTTTGCAAAGGTCTCAGAATTCGACGAAACTAGTTTTGTTGGGACCGTATCGTCAAAACATAGCTAGATTTATTTTTCTGGAATTTTTCGAATCATTTTGTGGCCCTGGCAAATTGAAATGTACGTTCAAATCAAATATTAAATGTTATATATTTTAAATTGAATGAAAACTTACTGAAACAGTCGAATGGGCCTACGAAACGTATCCCATTGTGTTCGGAATGGGTGGTAAAACGCTAGGGACGACAGTCGTTGGGTTTGGATTGGAGGTCGCGTCAGAAAACCCCTTTTAAAACTTCCTGGCCAATCAGATTTTTTTATATAAAAAAAGGAAAAACCCTCGTTTCTCTCTCCCCGACCTGCGCTCCACGGCGGAAATTGTACCGACCTTCCCTCCCACTTTCCGGCAAAACCACGCCTCGATAGACCCGGTCACAGTTGAACTTTTTGAAGAGCTCGACGCCCTCTTCAAATCAAAACAAACCCCACCTCAAACCATTGTGTATTTCTCGAGTTTGACCTCTCCAAAGTCACGGTCTTCAAGTAGCCGCCCCGCTGCCCCTGCTGCGTCGAGCTCCTCCCCGCTTCAGGCGCCAGCGTGCCTCTCCAAGCGCTCTGAGGTGGTGCTGTCTGATCGGGACATCGTGCTACGGTTTGAGTGAAAATCTGAAACCTAGTTTTGAAGATTCAGATAAGGTATACGGCTGAGTTAATTTTCAACTGTTTTAATACATTTAAACTGTTGCAAACTTTGAAAAATCGTATCTTTCTCATGTGTTGACGAAAATCGATGAAACAGGAAACATCGTGATCGTGTGGACGTCTTCTACATTCTAGAAGAGACCGCATATTTTTCTGAGCCTTCTGCTAATTTTGGTTGAGTAGAACCCAATGTGAGATTTCTAATTGATAAACGATATGGAAAACGACGATGTATAAATTATATAGTCGATGTATGGGTTATATAAGCGTTGTACACCTCATGTATAAGCGTTGTATAAGTTGTACGTTCGATGTATAAGTTATATATGCGTTGTAAAAATTATGTATGTGTTGAAATAGAAGTGAAATGCTATATATATATATATATATATATACGCCCCTCGTCCACAAACCATGGACGATATTTATTGGTTGTGATTGGTGTGAAAATTGATTGATAGCGAATGGTTGATTGAAATTGTTTGTGGTTGAAATTGATTGATTGTGGTTGAAAAATACCCGTTTGTGGTTGAGAAATATTTGGTTGAAACCACATAGGATTAGTTTGTGGAAATGAAAAAAATATACATGCCGCCTGCGTGCGAACTAGATGCATGATTCCCCATTGTCAAAAGTTGTGAGGCTTTAAGGTAGAGCGTGGAGCCGTACTAGGGACGGTCCCGGTTTTAACTACCCCGCCGTTATGCTGCCGAAATTTTGAATAATATTCATGTGTTAGAATTATTTTCCTGTGTTGAAATTATATTCGTCTGTTGAATAGAAAACCTTCATGTGTTGAATTGAAATTCATTCTTTGAATTGAAATTCATTCGTTGAATTGAAATTCATTCGTTGAATTGAAATTCATGTGTTGAATGGTATTCATGTTTTAAATATAGAAATCACCTTTTTATCTATTTATATAAACTATAGAAAACCTTCATGTGTTGAATCGAAATTCATTCGTTGAATTGAAATTCATGTGTTGAATGGTATTCGTGTTTTAAATATAAAAATCACCTTTTTATCTATATATATAAACTTTAGAAAACCTTCATGTGTTGAATCGAAATTCATTCGTTGAATTGAAATTCATGTGTTGAATGGTATTCGTGTTTTAAATATAAAAATCACCTTTTTATATATATATAAAAACTATAGAAAACCTTCATGTGTTGAATCAAAATTCATTCGTTGAATTGAAATTCATGTGTTGAATGGTATTCATATTTTGAAAGAAATTGTTTTATAATAAAAATCCTATTTTTATCATCAATATGAACTATATAAAATAATCTTGTTTTGAAATAAATTGTTTTATAATAAAAATCCTATTTTTATCACCTATATTAACTATATAAAATAGTCGAGTTTTGAAATAAATTGTTTTACATTAAAAAAATCACATTTTTATTATATACATGAATTGTTAAAAATAGTGAAGTGTTGAAATAGAAGACAGTTAGATAAAAATATCATTTTTATCAAATGTATGAAAATTATATAGCTTTGAAATCGAAGAATCGATATATATATATATATATATAGAATTGAAATATATCGAATAACGAAGTTGTAGTTCGTATTTTGAAACCGTGATTTCAAACGGTTAGTGCGGAAGATCCGACCATCGGATTTTCCCAAAACCGCAACCGTTGGGTTCGCTTTGGAAATATCTTTCCAACGGCACCAACTTTGTAAAGATCCAACGGTTGGATTGTCTGGAATGTTTAATTCAAATCTGAAGAAAAAAAGCGCCAGAATCGATTATATTTATATACATAAATATGATTATATTAAATCGAATAACGACGCTGCAGTTCGTATTTTGAAATCGAAACTTCAAACGATTATACCAGGAGATCCGACCGTCGGATTTTCCCGAAACTGGAACCGTTGGATTCGTTTTGAAAAGATCTTTCTAATGATATAAATTTAGTGATGATCCAACAATTAGATTTTCAGATATGTGTAAATCAAATCTGAAGAAAAACAGTGCCACGGCCGCATTATGGCCGGAAGCGTCGTTTTGAATAAATTGGCTATTCTAAATTAAATAAAAATAGCGATAAATCGTTATAAAATATTATAAACGATATGGATGTGAAATTTAGAAACTAACTGAAGGTTAGATAAGTCGAATGGTTTCCTGGGTGTTGATCTGATGTTGGTTTCGGCCTTCGGGGTTAATATTTGGGAAATCGTTCTCTTACTGATTTACGGTTAGTGACTAATGAAGTGAAATGATGCGTAGTAGTGTTTGTGTAGCACTTGTTTATTATATACGCGAGTTGCTCAGAAAGACCGGGTTTATCCCATTCTGAATAACTGAATCGACGATAAGAAATCGAAGATGAAGACGGTGGTCGAAGACCGGAGATCTTTACCTCGTTTGGATGGTAACTGATGTCTTGATTGAGTGACATCCCAAAATATGGATAATGAGTGGTGATCGTCCAGACGTACGTGGAGATCGATGGGTTTGCGAGGTATATAGTGCCTCCGGTTTCGTTCAGACCCAGGACGGACTTGCAAATGGACAGTGTGTCTGACATTGGAATTTATTCTGTGTGATTGATAGCCATCAGTTGCACGGTGTGAATTGCCTGTGTGGCATGCTAAGATGCAGTGATCAGGGCTTCTGTTGAAAAGCAAAGTCTTGTGGTGATGATCAAAGCCTCGCCTATGTGGCGTAGCTTTGTGTACAGTGTGAATTCATGAACCTCACACCCAGTATGAACCAGAAATGGGAGAAAGGACCTCAGGGAGGACATGCGTTTTTTCTAGCTAGAAGTGGCGTCAGTAGTTTTACACGCCCTGACGAGTTTGACTTAGGTGGTTGTTACTGTTGCGAGGCGCCTCGGTTAGATCGGACGATCCGGGTCCGATGGAGACATACGTTGGCTCACTTACGCCCCATAGGGCGGGGAAACGCATTGTTCAGGAATTTTAATCCACATCGGTGGACCGACCCTGACGATCCAAGGGCCCACCTATGTCTGGGTCCTGAGACACGGGCTAGAGCGTCTCAAAGTCGGTAAGGACTATCTTTTGCCTTGGTTCATGACGGAAATCCAATTTCCAAATACGTGACCGTGCGGTTTTGATTGTATATATATGGAGACATGATATATGGTACCCATGCCGTCTATGATTGATAGTTATGATTGAAATTGTTTTTGAAACTTATAAACACTAGTAATAATATCAAATGCTTTTGTTTTATTCGTATCAAGCATATTTTGGTCATTATAAGGTAAAACTCTATCCTCCGGTTTGCGTTGCATTGTGTGATGGGAACTGAGTCTTATAATGGCTTCATTTTTATAAAAAGCATTGCGAATTTTTAGAAGGAATGATTTGTTTTAAAGCACTGACAATCCAATGGAGTAAACCCGTTCCACGAAAGTGGCGTGGTCCTGTGATTAGCCATATTTTAAATGTGTTGAGTAGATTTCTCATACCAGTCCCATGACTGACCCGTAGTTTGTTTCACTTTCAAACTCGGGTGCCCCTTTTTCTACACGGGCAGCCTTTTATTCAGGTTTAGCTGGCTTTATCCGGATAGCTGGAGCTGAAGATGGATTCAATCATTTATCTCTTTTTATGCTGTTCAGCTCCTATTGTGCATATTATGTTTGTTTCCGCTGTAGACATTTATGTATAGCTGAACTGTATTTGTACTAAGTATGATCCTGTATACTGTGTAACTCTGATGATTACGTTTATTCAGTGTATTATTTGTACATTATCTGGTGTATTTATTTACTTCTGTTCTTCTATTATCTGTTTATGTGTTACATTCCAAGGATTACCCTTGCCACCGTCAGTACGGGGTTTGGGGTCGTCTCATTGAATTGACATCATTTAGATGATTTAAAATATAAACATTTAACTATTACATGCTATTTGAACAAACTAGCTGAAACTCAACAATGGTTTGTATTTTAAAAGCTAAAGTTAATTCTTATTTATGGGAATCAAGATTTTAGTTGTACTATGATTTAGTTCAAGAAAGAAAATGGATTTACACAAAAAGCATATTAGCTCGTTTAAATTTCATAACAGTTTATAACTTTGTGCTGAACAACGTGGTCACATTTTCTTATTTAACAACAATACGTGGTTTAACTATTTAAATAAACAATTGGCAGCCATTAATTATACCTTGTTAGGGACGAAATGTTTGACCTGGCATGTTTCACTTACTTTGATGTATTATAAAACTTATATCCAGTATGCTTATTCGGCACCTGTTTTTTGCACAGAACATGTGTACAGACTTGGGCTTTTGGCTATGTATTATCATCATCATTACATTGCTTGAAGGGTGAGAAAATCAAGCTTTCTTATTTTCAGGCTTATTTGATGAATTTAACAAATTACTTTGGCATTATGGGCATTATATGTACCATATGTGTTAGCCTCAGACATGAAATCCGCTCTATCTTGCTGACAAGGTTCTAATTGGTTGCATAGCTCTTACTATGGTAAAACAAGATCTTTTACACTTGGGGCTTGTTGGCCTTATTTTATTTAGAGATGTTGGTCTTGTTGCTGGTGCAGTTTGTAAAAGAGCTTCCAATTTGGGGTGGAAGTGGAAGAGTTGGGCAGATTTTGTCAGTCTTGATGCTACACATAAAGAGAAGGTTGAGCCTCTATTTATATACTAATAGTCACATTATTATTATTTTGTTGATTAATTTATACCAATGTAATTTTCCATTCCAAGGCCTCTAAATGTTTAATATACCATTATTTTGTAATCACCTAACATACTTTTCTCTAGCTAAATACACTCAGAAACACACTTCATCTTACTAGAATGAGCAAAAAACATGTTGACTTGAAAGTCTGTTTTGGCATACATTAGAAAATTTTTGCAGTTATGTTTTGTATGAATTGGAGTCAAGCTTGAAAGTATTAAACACTACCTTTTATAGATGCACAATTTAAAGTAAAGCATATTTGAATGTGCTTCAGCTCAAAAAGAAGTGCTTTTATGTTTGCTCTATGAATAATAATTCATCTTTTATAGATGAACAATAGAGTTTTATCATGACATAGTTACTTTGTAATGTGCAGCTTCTGTGTGTTTTTCAATTCGGATCCTTTGTAATAACTCCTCAATGGGAACTGAAAGAGAAGGAGACTCGATTGGACTATGAGCCGAAGTTTGTTTATCTCCCAAGGTATATTTTATACGGAAATGTTTATTGTTTTTCAATTAATCCTTCATTTGTAGTTATATTTGATTAGTACATGTGGGGCGTTCTCTATACTTCATTTGATTTGAAGTTTTGAACATTCTAATCTCCTACGTTTCAGGTATGATATTATTGTTCTTCCTAGTTGAACATTGTTTTCTATGCTTCCCTCTCTAGTAAACTATTATTCTTCTTATTTGACTTTTGTTTTCATTGCTTTTGTTCGGATATACTTATATACAGTAAAGTGCCTTAAGGCAGTTCTATAGTATTGTGAACCTATCCCAAAAGAAAATGGCAATAGTTAATTCATCTTCTTTCATTTGTAGGTCTAGAGATAGACCACAAAAGCAGGATCTTGAGTCAAAGAACATCTTCTTTGGATGGTTCTTACATTAAGTATAATGTTAGGTGATTACCGATCAAACTACTTTTGCTTTGATGTATATTATCAGTGTATGCTTCGATGTATTAAAAAGTTCAAGATATTATGTAATTATCAAAGTTAAACGCACTGAGTGAAGAAATAAATCATTACTGTAAATTTATCTTTGTATTTTTGGATATGCTATTTATTTCAGTGTTCATAGTTGATTGATATTAGTTCGATAAATATACATGTATGTATTTATGTATGTATGTGTGTGTGTGTATATATATATGTGAATGTGTATATATATATATATATAAGCATATATAATATATATTTGCATATTAGAAGGGGAATAGCGACAGATTACTAACAGATGATGCTAGTTTAAATATTTATATAAATTAAAATCTGTCGCTAATCCCTTGGCAATTAGTAAGGGTTTACCAACGTCTTTTATAAATAATATTTTATTATAAAATAATTATTCGTAGGTAAATAGTCGGTATATAAATTAAAATGAAATTAATAAACAAAATTTTATTTTTAGTATATAATTAGTAAAATGACGGAAAACTATCGGAAAACTCATTCTAAATTCTGTCGTAAAATCTGACACAGATACCGTCATGGTTTTTACTAACCAAACCATTATGCAGGAAATTTGTCGCTAAAGCCTATTTAGCGACAGATTAGTAGCAGATTCTGTCGTTGCTAAATGCTATTTTTCTTGTAGTGAAAGTTGTAATTTATGAACCATGGCTATTACGCTATATGTTATTACGTTGTTCAAAGATTACTTCATGTTTGGATCATGAATCAAAGTGTTACATGAACCAGAAACATTATGCAGGTAAAGTCCACGTCAGCAACAAGCTGGACCGATCACTCGAATGATACGCTTGAGACATAAGTCGTTCACTTATCAACAAAAATATTTGGGCTGTAGCTTCTTTTAGGTCTTCCAAGACCTGATACCACGTACACCAATCTTTAGATCGTTCCTGCTATACATGGATACAAATAGGGTGCACGTGACTCATAAATATAAAACATATGGACCCGCATTGTAACACCCCATGTCCATTAATGTCACTCACAAAGGGAATGCATTAACTTTCATGGAGCGTATTTAGTGTATAGAACAGAATATAACAAGACAGATATAAATAATGGTACTTGAAAATTTTAAAACAACTTTTATTGCAACGGAGAAATAGTTTGATTACAACAACTTCATAAACCAAGTACACTTGATATCCATCTTGATAAATTGTTTCAGAGTACATAAAATAAAAAGCATAAACCCCAACACAAGTAGCCATAAAAGAGATGAACTGAACTTTACTTTCAGCAACCCAAGCACTTCCAAAAGAGAGAAAGAAATCCGAGATCAAGCTCCACTAGTACTAGTCCCACCCTGAGAACCTGGGGGGTAGGGGGAAGGAAGAAAAGAGGCGAAAACAAGGGGGTCAGACATAAAGTCTGGCGAGTATAATAATTTTAACAATATAATTATTAAAGTAACTAGGATGAGGCATAAACTGGTAAGATAAGATATGACCATGAAACAACTGGGCATGACAAAGAAAATAAGAGGAATATTCTGGCGTTAATCTCGTTCCTAATCATTATAGGATAATTACTATACCGCACCACCACTAGTCACCCTAAAAGTTGATCCTGCCTACAGAATTTAGTAATGATAATGGTAGTTTTGTGTACCCCTAGCTGCCTTCATAGGTGTCGTCTGCCCCTATCTCCACTAGTTGTACCCACTACCCTCATTCGATCGGCTCCCTAACTGGTAGATACCCGTGCTGGTCCCACAGTGGGGTGTATCACTCCCTAAAGTGGCAACCCGATACCACCAAAGATGCACGACTTATATCTACATGATGCAACAACGTCTTACCTACCGCCTGGGCCCATGCACGCACATGACCCCGTTGGACTTGCGTTGCCACCGCTAACCCGTTTTGACCTCTTACAATCAAATCCAGTAAGCATGTTCCGTCCTTGACTTGGGTCAAGCTCACAAAGATACTTAATGTGTTATTGGTTTGAAAAGGGCTCTCATGCTTGACACAAGCCTTCCACCTATGCTTAGTCCCCACTAAGGTTCCCCTAATTAACCCCATTCTTATTCATGTCTTCTTACATGTTTCAATCATTGTTAAGTGCATTTAATCGTATTTCACATGCCACCCAAGGCACCCACTTAACCACCCATGTCCCACCACATGTTTATCTGGTTAAGTGTTACTTAATTCATTAGAACTGTAACCATGTAAAGACCTCCAACATTAGGCTGAAATTTGCGGTTGTTGGATTTGTCGGGCGGGTCCGAGCAGTCTTATACCGCAAACGAGCCTAACCTTGTGGCTTTACAATTATTACGCATTTAATTCGTGCCTTTGACCTCCCACATTAGACTGACATTTGTGGCTGCTGGATTTGTCGGTCGGGTCTGGGCAGTCTTACACCACAAAAGAGTCTAACCTCGTGTCTTAGGCGGTTAATTATTACACATCTTTATTTAACCCCAAATTGGATTAATGTCCCAATTCAAATTTGTCAATAAATTCCAAATTTATTTATGTCCATAATTGTCTCTTAAAAGTATGTCCATAAATACCGATTATGCCAATTAATGTCTCAAATTAATTATATGCCTTTTAAGGACATTTTATGCCAATTCACAATTTATGTATATTCAATATTATCCCATCATCCCCACGCTATTCGTACATTTTCATATGACATATGTTAGACTCGCAAGTAGTCTAACTTATAAAATGAAAAACATCACATAATTAATAAAATAGATCTAAGGATCATGACATAAGATTACATAGCCAATAACTTGCATATGAATTTCATTCAAGCTAGCATATGATAAAAAACTAGCATAGGTAATGGGCATAAACTTGCATGACTTATGTACTGCTATAGATCCAAACATAAAGGTGTGAACTGGCATATGGATCTAAACATAAAGATGTAAACTTGCATATAGATCTAAACATAAATATGTAAACTGGCATATGGGTCTAAACATAAAGATGTAAACTTGCATATGGATCTAGACATAAAGGTTAATGTAACATAAATTAGCATATGCATATACATGTCTCACATATATTTTAATAACCCAAACTTGAATAAGACTCATACATGAATATATGATCCAATCATCACAAATTTGCATAAGATATAAGATTCAACCTGCATAAGATTCACATAAGAACTAACATATGATCCAACTTGCATAAGGCTAACATATGATTCAACACCACAAACATACATATAATTTACATCACATGATTCAAAATCATATTCTCATAATCCCAATTATATTTTATCATAATTAAATTAATTAATTAATTTGTGAAAGCTATCATACTCACAATTAAAAAGAATAGTCTTGTCTTTCTAGGATCTGTATTTTGAAACTGAATTGCTCGCCTTTGATGTAGACTAATCGTTATTTAGATTTGATTTGATTTGATTTTGATTCAAGCTTCTATCTTGCTTTAGGGTTGAAAGTGTATGGTGGCTAATCTAGGTTCTCCATTGACGGGATGGAGGCTCTTGTTATGAATTAATGTGATTAGGGTTAGGGGTTTAGGAGTGTTTTTATAGAAGTTTAATTTAATAAGAGCCGTCGGATTAACCTAGGGATAACCAGAACCATCAGGACCACTCAGATGCCACATCAGCCCTTAGGGCGAATAGGGCCACAGGTTGACAACCAAACACCCTGGATCGACCACTAGTCGACACAGCGAGACTCAGGTCGACTCCAAAAATGGTGCGGTTCGGCTATTCCCCCTCCCGATTCGCTGTTTTGAACCCTTTTTTTTGAATATTTTATCTATATATATATATATATTTCTCTCATATGCATACAAACTTCAAGGCTTAACAACTTCTTCATAAGTTACCCGTTTTATGCAAACCAAATGTCTATCTTGACCCAAAATTTTGAGGCGAACATAATAGCGCAACCCATTTCACTTAATTCTTCTTCTAAAAATTAAGTATACTTTAATTTGTGAATTTTAGTGTTATAAAATTACGGGGTGTTACATTCTCCCCTCCTTAAAGGATATCGTCTCCGAAATCTCTAAGTTAAGAAGAATGTATCCTACCAACCAATCATCCATCTACTCAACCATCATCCACAAGCATCCATTGTCCTTAAAGAAATTTCTAATGCTATATGAACTTATGCAAAAATGTGTGTATATGTTCCTTATTTAATGCAAAGATCAGGCGGTCCACTGATTTAGTTGACCTCCTTAATGCAAATCATGATAGTGCCATGTGTCCATTATGTATGCAAAAGAATCCTATCGATACATATTATTTCTACATGTGTGCACAACCATTCATCAAAACGCAGCATCCATATGATAACACAACCATTATACATCCATTAATTTAGATATGCACACGTATTTATATGCAACATTAAGGTGATTGAGCCGATCTAGTGTCTAATATTTGTGTACATGCATCCACGAGCAACCACTAGCAACCACTTGCATCCATTTGCATCCACCAAACATAACATGTCTCAAACACATGTTTGCAACCATAGGGTTCTTCCTAACTAAAGATCGAAGATGTCATCGCAAAGATAATACTAAAAGATAGGACAAGTGTCAACAAAGCGGTAGAAAAAGGAGAAATTAAAACATACCCTCAAAGAGGAAAGGGTACATCGTACGCATTTTGTCTTTTTTCTCCCAAGTCGCGTCTCTTTGATCATCTCCCCATTTCACTTTGACCAACTTGACTTCTTTGTTGCAAAGCTTTTTGACCTCCGATCCGAGAATGCGTGTAGGAGCTCGTCCGATCGTGGCATTGCGCTCAACTTCCACTTCTTCGAGCGTGCTCGGCTCTACCACTTCCGTCGTATCGTGTAAACTCTTTCACAAATGCGAAACGTGAAACACGTCATGAACTCCGCTGAGCTTCTCTGGTAACTCTACTCTATACGCCATCTGTCCAATCCTCTCTGTAATTGGAAAGGGTCCTACGAACCTCGGAGCCAACTTCCCTACTGATCCAAAACGGACTACGTTTCTTAACGGTGACACCTTAACAAAAACCATGTCCCTAATATTGAATTCAAGATCGGTTCGTCTCCTATCAGCATATGACATCTGTCGGTCCTGCGCCGTCTTCATTCGCCGTCGAATCAGGTCTATCGTCTTTGAAGTCTCCCTAATCATGTCGAGTCCAAGCAAAACCTTATCAGTGCATGTAGGTGATTGGCACGGTCGTCCATAAAGAGCCTCAAAAGGTGCCATGCCAATGCTAGCCTGAAAACTATTATTATAGGCGAACTCCACTAGTGGAAGGTGTTCTTCCCATATTCCTTCAAAGTCTAGTATGCATAGTCTCAGAAGGTCTTCTAGAACCCGATTTACTCTCTCGGTCTGGCCGTCCGTCTGAGGGTGATAAGTAGTACTTAAGCATAATTGCGTTCCAACCGCCTCTTTAAGCTTTTCCAAAATTCGCTTGTGAAAATGGGATCTCTATCGCTTACAATGCTAGAAGATATGCCGTGCAAACGTACTATCTCTCAAAGGTAAACAGATGCTAACCACGCAGCGGTCCTTCTACTTTTAACGAGAATAAAATGGGCACTTTTGGTAAGTCTGTCTACAATTACCCAAATCCCCGTATTACCCTTCCTTGATCTTGGTAACCCATCTACAAAATCCATGGAAACGCTTTCCCATTTCCAAAGCGGAATCTCTAAGGGATGGAGCAAACCTCCAGGCTTCTTTTGCTCCGCCTTGACTTGTTGGCACACTAAGCATCTAGCAACGAACTCGCCCACGTCCTTCTTCATTCCGGCCCAAAAGAAAACTCGCTTCATATCCCTATACATCTTATCACCACCGGGATGTATGGTCACCTTAGAGCGATGTGATTCTTCAAGAATTGCCTTCTTCAAACTCTCGTCTTGTGGTACGCAAAATCTTTCATCTCTATGTAGCTAACCTCTCTTATCTATAGCATATCTATCAACATGACTCGAGGACTCCCCTCCTATAAGCTTGCCTACTATCTCAACCAACTGTGGGTCATTTCGCTATGCCTCTCCAACTCGACACAAAAGTGTAGCTTGCACCTCTAACGATACCAATAATCCGGGTACATAATCGACAGAGGGTCTGAAGTCAAAGGAAGATATATACTCCAAACTCTGCCGCTCTACGAACAAAGGACTTAAAGTTAACGTCTTTCTACTTAAGGCATCGGCTACAACATTACTCTTTCCAGGGGTATATGCGATCTAAAAATCGTAGGATGCCAAAAACTCCATCCATCTCTATTGCCTCAAGTTTAGGTCCTTCTGAGAGAATAAGTACTTTAGCGACTTATGGTCTGTATACAACTCAAACCTCTCGTCAAGCAAATAATGACACTATGAATTAAGCGCAAAAACTATGGCCGCCAACTCTAAGTCGTGGGTAGGGTAATTTTTCTCATGGGCTTTCAACTGTCTTCCACCATAGCATATCACCCTTCCCTCCTGCATTAAAACTGAGCCAAGCCCTGTCCCGCAGGCATCGGTATATACAGTGAATGTCTTACTCCCCTCTGGTAAAGCTAAAACTGGAGCTGTCGTCAAAGCCCTCTTCAAATGTTGGAAAGCATCGTCACAGTCAACGTCCTAAGTAAAAGTCAAATTTTTCTTCGTTAATCGAGTGAGAGGGGTTGATATCTTAGCGAAGTCCTTAATGAACTTCCTATAATAGCCAGCCATCCCTAAAAAGCTTCTTACTTCTGTTGCGTTCTTAGGAGTTTTCCAATCTTGGATTGCCACCACCTTGGAGGGATCCACAGCTATCCCTTCCTTAGAGACCGCGTGTCCTAAGAACCTCACTTCTTTTCTCCAAAAATGGCACTTGGAGAACTTAGGTTTTAGATGATGCACTCGTAGGGTCTCTAAGACTTCCCTAAGATGTAGGGCATGCTCTTCTTCATTTTTAGAGAAAACCAGAATATCGTCTACAAAGACTACCACAAACTTATTTAGAAACTCCCTAAATACCCTACTCATTAAGTCAACAAAGTATGCGGGTGCATTCGTCAAACCAAAAGGCTTGACGAGCCACACAAAGAACCCGTCAGGAGTTATAAAGGCAGTCTTGTCGATGCTATCTTCAGCCACCCTCAGCTGATGAAACCCTGTAGCTAAATCCAGTTGCGAGAAAACTGAAGCACGCACCAACTGGTCGAATAAATCGACTATCCTCGGCGGGTGCCTGTTCTTCTTTGTTAGCTTATTCAGCTCTCTATAGTCCACGCACAATCTAAGTGAACCATCAGCTTTTGTAGCAAAAACGACTGGAGCACCCCACTCCGAAATACTTCTTCTTATGAACCCCTTCTCAAGAAATTCTTTCACTTGCTTACTGAGTTCTCTTCTCTCTCTCTCGGAGCCATGTGGCGCACTGGTAATGCAACTAGCTTTGCATTATCTACTAGATATATTCGAAAGTCTATCTCGCGCCTCGGGGATAAACCTCGAACTTCATCGAAGATGTCACTGTATTCACGGACCACATGAACAAATTTCAAATCATCATTGGATGCGTCTAGGGATTCTAGGTAGCTAAGCATTACCGGACCTCTAGGGTCACATGAAATGTCATGGTTCTTTCCATAATGAGTCAACAATCTAACTACCCTTCTTTCACAATCTAGTATGGCATCGTATCTAGTTAGCCAATCCATACTAGAATCAAGCCATAGCCCATGAAGCCAAGAACAAAGGCGTTGCATTCAAACCCAATGCCCAAGATAGACACTCTCAAATCCCGATAAATCATAGAAAGATGAGCCGAATCACCAATAGGATTTGAGACTACTATGGGATCCGTAACTAGACTAGTATTTAGGTGTAGTGTTTCAACTAACAAAGCAGATACAAACGAGTGTGAAGTGCCAGAGTCAAACAAAGTACGAACATGATGATCAAACAGAAAAACTAAACTTTCAACGGAAATGTTTCTACCTCTCTCCTGTCCAGGTGCCATGAGAGCCGGAATATGCCCTCTCGCCTGCCCTGGGGCCATGAGAGCCTGAGGTTGCCCTTGCCTTTATTTCCTTGGGCAGTCCTTAACTAGATGACCCGCCTCTCCATAGTGGAAACAACCAGTCTTCTTCTTTTTCCTACAGTCTTTTCTCAGATGGCCTGGTGTCCCAAAATTAAAGCACTTCTTCTTTCCTTTGCTATTATTGTTCTTCCTGCCTTTCTTGATTTGCTGTTGTGGCTTCGTCTAGTCTCCTTTCTTCTCTGGTGCCTTATTAGCATTCGCACCTTTCTCTTCCTCATGCATAAGCGCCATGTCAACCAGTTTCTCAAAGGTAGCCCCCATCGGAATGTGGGTCATCACCAACCCATGTAGCGGCTCATTCAAATCTTTAACGAACCTCAGGGCCTTCTTCTAAGGTGTGTTTACCAACTCCAAGCCAAATCTCGCCAACTGATTGAACTTGTTGACGTAGTCCTTTACTGATAAATCCCCTTGCTTCAACGCCAAGAATCTTTCCATATATAAATTCTCTTCTTCTCGTGAGAGAAACTTCATTTCGAACCTACGCTCGAAATCCATCCATGTCTCCGTCGAATGCTCTCTGTTCATGACCTCCCACCAAAACGAGGCTTCGTCTTTCATTAACCAAGAAGCCAGTTGGACCTTCCTTCCATCTTCTACTTCGAAAATACGAAATAGATCTTCCACCTCCTTAAGCCTATTTTGAGCTTCAACAAACGTCTCTGATCCGTGAAAAGGTTTCCCGCCCATTGCCCTAAAATCTTTGCATATCTTTACAAAAGTATCAACATGAGGAGGAGGAGGAGGCGGGGGAGGAGGAGGCGGGGGAGGAGGAGCATTTGCTGGGCCTGCGACATTGGCCTTAGCTTCCAGATACCTTCTAAACCATCCTGGTATCGGTATCCCCTCGGGTATCTCGGGAATTCCAGACATGATGAAAAGAAAATGAAGAGATTCAAAACGGAGAATTCGAAAGAAAGATATATGTTTCTTGGGGGTTCTATTTTTAAAACAAACTTTTCTCTTGAAAATACTTTCCTTAAACATACTTTTGAAAGTATTTCTTTATAAAATGCTTTTTTAAAAATAGTTTTTCAAAATTCATATCTGGTCTGGTAACCTTCAGCTCTGATACCACGTGTAACACCCCACCTCCATTAATGTCACTCACAAAGGGAATGCATTAACTTCCATTTAGCGTATTTAGTGTGTAGAACATAATATAACAAGACAGATATAAATAATGGTACTTGAAAATTTTAAAACAACTTTTATTGTAGCGGAGAAATAGTTTGATTGCAATAACTTCATAAACCAAGTACACTTAATATTCATCTTGATAAATTGTTTCAGAGTACATAAAATAAAAAGCATAAACCCCAACACAAATAGTCATAAAAGAGATGCGCTGAACTTTACTTTCAGCAATCCAAGCACTTCCAAAAGAGAGAGAAAGAGATCCGAGATCAAGCTCCACTAGTACTAGTCCTACCCTGGGAACCTGGGGGGAAGGAAGAAAAGAGACGAAAACAAGGGGGTCAGACATAAAGTCTGGCGAGTAAAATAACTTTAACAATATAATTATTAAAGTAACTAGGATAAGGCATAAACTGGTAAGATAAGATATGACCATGAAACAAGTGGGCATGACAAAGCAAATAAGAGGAATATTCTGGCGTTAATCTCGTTCCTAATCACTATAGGATAATTACTATACTACGCCACCACTAGTCACCCTAAAGTTGGTCCCGCCTACAGAACTTAATAATGATAATGGTAGTTTCGTGTACCCCTAGCTGCTTTCATAGGTGCCGTCTGTCCCTATCTCCACTAGTTGTACCCACTACCCCCATTCGATCGGCTCCCTAACTCGTAGATACCCGTGTTGGTCCCACAGTGGGGTGTATCACTCCCCAAAGTGGCAACCCGATACAACCAAAGATGCACGGTTATATCTACACGATGCAACAACGTCTTACCTACCAGCCCCGGCCCATGCACGCACATGACCCCGTTGGACTTGCGTTGCCACCGCTAACCCATTTGACCTCTTACAATCAAATCCACTAAGCGTGTTCCATTCTCGACTTGGGTCGAGCTCACAAAGATACTTAATGGGCTAATGGTTTGAAAAAGGCTTCCATGCTTGACACAAGCCTTCCACCTATTCTTGGTCCACACTAAGGTTTCCCCACTTAACCCCATTCTTATTCATGTCTTCTTACATGTTTCAATCTTGGTTAAGTGCATCTAATCGTATTTCACATGCCACCCAAGGCACCCACTTAATTTCACATGCCACCCAAGGCACCCACTTAACCCCCATGTCCCACCACATGTTTATCTGGTTAAGTGTTACTTAATTCACTAGAACTGTAACTTTGTAAAGACCTCCCACATTAGGCTGATATTTGCGATTGCTGGATCTGCCGGGCGGGTCCGGGCAGTCTTATACCGCAAACGAGCCTAACCTCGTGTATTTACAATTGTTACGCATTTAGTTCGTGCCTTTGACCTCTCATATTAGATTGGCATTCGTGGCTGCTGAATTTGTCGGGCGGGTCCGGGCAGTCTTACACCACAAAAGAGTCTAACCTCATGTCTTAGGCGGTTAATTATTACTCATCTTTATTTAACCCCAAATTGGATTAATATCCCTATTTAAATTTGCCAATAAATTCCAAATTTATTTATGTCCATAATTGTCTCTTAAAATTATGTCCATAAATAACAATTATGCTAATTAATGTCTCAAATTAATTATATGCCTTTTAAGGCCATTTTATGCTAATTCACAATTTATGTATATTCCATATTATCCCATCATCCCCACGCTATTCCTACGTTTTTCATATGACATATGTTAGACTCGCAAATAGTCTAACTTATAAAAAGAAAAACAACATCACATAACACATAAAATAGATCTAAGGATCATGACATAAGATTACATAGCCAATAGTTTGCATATGAATTTCTTTCAAACTAGCATATGATACAAAACTAGCATAGGTAATGGGCATAAACTTGCATAACTTATGTACTGCTATAGATCCAAACATGAAGGTGTGAACTTGCATATGGATCTAAACATAAAGATGTAAACTTGCATATAGATCAAAACATAAAGATGTAAACTTGCATATAGATCAAAACATAAAGATGAAAACTTGCATATGGGTCTAAACATAAAGATGTAAACTTGCATATGGATCTAGACATAAAGGTTAATGTCACATAAACTAGCATATGCATATACATGTCTCAAATATATTTTAACAACCCAAACTTTCATAAGATTCATACATGAATATATTATCCAATCATCACAAACTTGCATAAGATATATGATTCAACTTGCATAAGATTCACATAAGAACTAACATATGATCCAACTTGCATAAGACTAACATATGATTCAACACCACAAACATACATATAATTTACATCACATGATTCAAAATCATATTATCATAATCCCAATTATATCTTATCATAATTAAATCAGTTAATTATTTTGTGAAAGCTACCATACTCACAATTAAAAAGAATAGTCTTGTCTTTCTAGGATCTGTATTCTGAAACTGAATTGCTCACCTTTGATGTAGACTAATCATTATTTAGATTTGATTTGATTTTGATTCAAGCTTCTATCTTGCTTTAGGGTTGAAAGTGTATAGCGGCTACTCTAGGTTCTCCATTGACGGCATGGCGGCTCTTGTTATGAATTAATGTGATTAGGGTTAAGGGTTTAGGAGTGTTTTTATAGAATTTTAATTTAATAAGAGCTGTCGGATTAACCAAGGGATAACCAGAACCATCAGGACCAGTCAGATGCCACATTAACCCTTAGGGCGAATCGGGCCACGGGTTGATAGCCAAACATCCTGGATCGACCCCTAGTCGACCCAGCGGGGCTTGGGTCGACCCAGCGGGGCTCGGGTCGACTCCAAAAATGGTGCGGTTCGGCTATTCCCCTCCCGATTCGCTGTTTTGAACTTTTTTTTGAATATTATATATATATATATATATATATCTCATATGCATGCAAACTTCAAGGCTTAATAACTTCTTCATAAGTTATTGGTTTTATGCAAACCAAATGTCTATCTTAACCCAAAATTTTGAGACGAACATAATAGCGCAACCCATTTCACTTAATTCTTCTTCTAAAAATTAATTATACTTTACTTTGTGAATTTTAATATTATAAAATTACGGGGTGTTACACGCATATTATATATTGAGCATGTATGCATTTTTAAGCCACATATTTTAGTTCGCTGCCAGGATGTAAAGCTTAGTGGATAACTCACCACTGTTAGGTCGTTACTTTCCTTTCGACCATTCATCGCACTGTTTAGTTTGCACATAAAGTTATTAAGGTCGTTGAACCATCTTTAGACCGCGAATATTTTAAAAGCAGGTTGTTACTTTATTTGGCAGAAGACTAGGTTGTGAGAACCAAGGTATAGAGTAGGCCACGTTGTGTAGAAAGATGGATCATGTGGTTATTTGGATTAAATCATTTGCATGCCTGTTGGACCGCAGTTTTAGGTCGCTGAAATGCTCAACACGTGAAATATAGAGGCAACTTCTATGCAATGTGTTTTAGACCGTAGTGAAGTTCTAGAGCCATGAATACATCTTAGATCACTCCCATACTTTTAGCAAGCGAGAGCTCTTAGACTGTGAAGCTCCTTAGTCCGCCAACCTAGCGCTAACTATGCACACTTATTTACAAACATATCACTCCCTCTAAGCTCCAGCTGTAAATACCCCACTTCTCCATTATTTTGGGGGATCCAATTTCATTCCTACCATGAAGTGCTGCAAAATTTGAAGCTCTCCTCCAACTTCATTAATGGACTCCATGGATCTAGCAACTTATCTCCAACTTCATGTGGATCATATCTCATTCAAGTTACATTAGAAATTTTTCCAACACGATTAAAGTGATCTCTCATCTTCTCCAGTCCTCTCTAAATTCGGATCTAACACAAAATTCCTACGAAATCATGGAAGAGCATCAAAGCGCCTAAGTGATTGAAGATTCATACATCCACCATCACAAAGCTAGAGACATCAACAAATCCTCGCCAAATTCAAGTGAAATTAGATCATAAATAGAGAGAAAGGAGATAAATGAATGTAATGAGGGAAAATCCACGTTTTGTAAGCTCAATTACCATAATGAGAATTGAATGAAAAGTGGACATAAATTCATTTTGGATCGAACCACTATAAACATTCCTTTGTCTTCATTTTATGCTCTAAATTTTGTGATTACGCGATTCCATATTCTAGTTACCAAATTGGTGAAGTGCAACTTTTGCACCTTTAGTGTTGAAATAAATTTTCGGTTTCAACATTTTGTGCCCACCATGGGGCTGCGTTCGCATCTCCTTCCTTCTCGCTCCTCTCAAGTTTAATGCCTTGCATTGAAGTTATAAATCCTCTCTGAAATAATGGCTAAGTTGAAGAAGACCACAAGCAAAGTCATTGAAGAAAATGACAATGTAGCTAACAACGAAGCTACTTCATTCACTAATAGCTTCGAAGTTGGAGAAAATTCAGTGTCCGGGGCCAAAGTAACTAAAGCTGAATTAGATGTCATCGTCGCTAACTTGAGTCAATGCATGGAAGCCTCCAACAAAGCTTTAATCGATGCTAATAAAACTCACGTGGATGCTAATTAAGCTTTGATGGATAAAGTGAGCGCACTCCTAAATGCTCAAACAAATCCCGCTCCTCCTCCAATAATCCACGTCAACCTCGAAGAGAATGCAGATTCATCAGCCTCTGATCCTCCTAATGATAACTTAGAAGGATTTGTTGGCAAAGAAGACACTAATGTCAAAGACCCAAAAGTTGAAAGTTATAAACCATTTCGATCGAAATAACCGATGAGCTGCAAGTCCCGTTAAGGGGACACCTTCCCATAGTGGAAGTAAAAGACCTAGATCTTCTAAATGTGATTGCTCGCTATGACGAGCATCCCGAAAAGAGATCGAAGTCCGCTCTCCGGAACGACACAACTCAAAGGAATATATCGCGGATATGGTGAAGAAAATCATGAAAGATAACATGCCTCGCATAGATAGTGAAAGGGAATGGGATTTCTCCCTCGGCAAAAATCTGTTCACAAAGAGGATCAACAAAGTTGAGTTCCCCAGGAAGTTTACACGTCCTACTTTTCCCCCGTACAACGGTACTTCTGATCCAAATCACTTCCTATACAAATACGAGTGGCACATGAATGCAGCCAAGGCAACGAATGAGATCAAATGCTTGTGCTTCCCTCTCTGTCTAGAAAGTGTCGCATCGTTATGGTTCACAAGACTACCATCCAAATCCATCAATCGAGTTCAGGTTGCAAGCTACGAAGGCTAAGGACGTTATTTCTCTTACATCTATGAAGCAGAATCCAAGAGAATCTATCAGAGCCTTCCTCAAAAGATTTAATGATGTTGTATCCGAAGTAGGAAATCCTGAGCCCCGCATGATCTTGATGTCTCTAATCGGCACGATAGACGAGAATAGCAAATTTTGTAAATGGATTAAAATGAAGGAGTCAAGCATGCTTGAAAAATTCTATAAAAAGGCTAAGAAATACATGAGATTGGATGGCAATCGTGCACCTTTTCGGATCATAGATGCAAACCAACCTCTTGAAGCTCCCAAAAACGCTCTTTCCCAGTACAATCAGAAAAATACTGGAGGTTAGAAAAGATGAAGCAATGGGAAAGAAAATCGAGGCAGCAAGAAGCCTCGCTTTTCCAATCCATTAGACCTAACACCTTTAAATGACACTCCAAAAAACGTCTTTGCTGCAACTAAAGACATCGAAGATCATCCAATACCAAAACCGCAAAAAGTTAGTGGCGAGCAAGCAAACTTTGGAAAGTTCTGCACATTCCATAATCGGCCAGGCCACAATACCAACGAGTGTAGGCATCTAAAGTCATTGATTGAAGAGCTGGTTAGGAAGAATCGTCTACAGTAATATGTGAAAATCTAGAATCCTCAAATGTTGTTCCAATTTCACAGGGCTAGGAGGCAACAAGCAACGAAGCTCTTGTTCAGACCATGCCAAGGATTATCATCAACTAATGACCGTTGATTGTGCTTCAATTTCAATGGCTCAGAATAAGCAATCAACATCGCCACTGCTTTACTTCATGCTATATTTCCTGCTTTAGTTCATGCTTTACTTCGTGTTTCACTTTCTGTTGTATTCGAAACTTTTTGTAAAAAATTTGTAATAATTTGTAAGTGATGCACTGAATATTAGCTCTACAACTAAGAGCGTATATGGTTGTATGAATTTCTAGCTTGCAAAATGACGTGTCAAATCAAAACTTATTTAAAAGATGATTTCATATTTTAGGCCTCCTACCGAGCGCTTTTTCTTGAAACATCGGGGCCCCAACAACGCTAGTTCAAGTGCCAAATTCAAATGCTGCAAGTATCAACATACAGAAAGCGAAAATAGGAAAGCACCGCCTTGAAAAGCGAAGGGGAAAAGTCGCAGAAATTCAAACAATGAACAAGCTCCACGAAAAATAAACGAGAATGTTGTAACGTTCATCAAAGGGACACTCACATAAGTAAGAGTTTCAAAGTTCTAGTTCCTAATCTGAGATAGCCTGCCCAGTCGAGCATCCGACAAAGGAATTGATGTCAACCCTAAGCTAGAAGGACCAGCACCATGTTAGAAGGAACGACAAACCTGGTGATCAGAAGTACCGACATCAAGCCAAAAGGACCGACAAACAAGCTGGAAGGACCAGCACGATGTCGGAAGGAACGACAAACCTGGTGATCGGAAGTATCAACATCTGGCCAGAAGGATCGACAAAACAAGCTGGAAGGACAAGCACTAACAAAAGTCCATTCCGGGGGCACCCAATTGATCATTTGAATCAGGAAGTCGCTGATGTGATAATGACAAACATTGGGATTCTAACCAAAGTCCTCTCTGGGGGCACCCAATTGATCATCAAAATCAGGAAGCACCTAATGCGATAACGACAAACATTGGGTTCTAACCAAAGACCTCTCTGGGGGCACCCCGATTGATCGTCAGTATCTGGAACCACCTTATCCGATAACGACAAACATTGGGGTCTTAACTGAAGTACCTTCTAAGGGCATTCCTTTTGGAATTACCGGCGCTTGGATTAATCAATATAATTGTGTCGAAAAAGCCTCCTTGGTATAATTGAGTGTAAAAAGTCTCCAATGACTAAATTAACTAGGCTAGATTGTAAACGGAGTTTGGACATTAACCTTTTGACTTGCATAGTATCTGAAAATCTCAGACACGACAAGTGTTAGTTATAGCCCAAACACGGGTATGAAATCCAAAATACTTTCGTGGAGAAGACTGATAACGACTTCCTAAAACAAGGGCACAAATATATAAGCCTTCTTTAAAAGGACGCCAAAGAATCTTTCAGATGTGCATTTCCCAAATGAGAAATGTGAAATATTACATACCATCATATATAAGTCATTAAAACGATAACGTTTGAAATCCCCAGTCGGCTTTAGTCGATTAATTGATTTTAGACGTTAACGTGAATTTGAATTCGAATATCGTATTTATGCAGATAATATTCATCAATTTTTAAACCATTGAATAAAACAATCCCATATAAGCACTTTACTCAATTCAAAATAAAATTCTCTATGATTCACTTTTCAAATGATTTAACTAATCCATTATCGATACGGACGGTCGATGGTGAAGTATATGTTCAAAATCGTGCAAGTGCTTGTTTTCATTACAGAACAAGTGCTATGAAACATATAAATCCAATCGACAAGTTCATAAATTGGATTGTTCAGAATCAACAAGTCAAAGCATTGAAGCATGATTTGCCATAGCAAATAAAAACTACGACTGAATTCCAACATAGGCCATGTCAACAATGTTCAGTTCGAAGCAAGTATTTTTCGCAAGCAAAACACACAAGCTTTGAGGGAAAAATGTTAACCCCATTGTGAGGCGGTTCAAAATAATGAAGTACGTACGAACATTGGCATGTGTCTTCGTTTGGTTCACGGTTTGATTTAGCCCGCACTCCAATTTAGCTTGCAACTACCTTTAGCCCGCGTTTCTTAGATCGCGCCTCTTTAGGTCGTGAGCTACAACTCGTTCAACGCAGTCAAACCATGCAAAACAAAGTGGAATGCGCGTGCCAATATATGTATTACAATAACACTAAAAGACAAAATGGCAAAGTTGTAATTCAAGAAAAAAGGCTATTACACTATATGTTGTTACGTTGTTCACAGATTACTTTATGTTTGGACTATGAATCAAAGTGTTACATGAACCAGAAACATTATGCACGTAAAGTCCACTTCAGCAACAAGCTAGATAGGTCATTCGAAGGATACGCTTGAGACTTAAGTTGTTCACTTATCAACAAACATGTTTGGGCCATAGCTTCTTTTAGGTCTTCCAAGAACTGATACCACGTAAACCAAGCTTTAGATCGTTCCTGCTATACATGAATACAAAGAGGGTGCATGTGACTCATAAATATAAAACATATGGACCCGCATATTATATATTGAGCATGTATTCATTTTTAAGCCGCATATTTTAGTTCGCACGCCAGGATGTAAAGCTTAGTGGATAGCTCACCTCTGTTAGGTTGTTACTTTCCTTTGGACCGTTCACCGCACTATTTAGTTTGCACATGAATCTATTAAGGTCATTGAACCATCTTTAGACAGCAGATATTTTAAAAGCAGGTCGTTACTTTGTTTGACAGAAGACTAGGTTGCGATAACCGAGGTATAGAGTAGGCCACGTTGTGTAGAAAGATGGATCATGTGGTGCTTTGGATTAAATCATTTGCATGCCTATTGGACCACAGTTTTAGGTCGCTGAAATGCTCAACACGTGAAATATGGAGGCAGCCTCTATGCAATGTGTTTTAGATTGTAGTGAAGTTCTAGATCCATGAAAACATTTTAGATCGCTCCCATCCTTTTAGCACACGAGAGCTCTTAGACCGTGAAGCTCCATAGTCCGCCAACCTAGCGCCAACTATGCACATTTATTTACAAATGTGTCACTCCCCCTAAGCTCCAACTATAAATGCCCCACTTCTCCATCATTTTGGTGGATCCAATTTCATTTCTACCACAAAGTACCGCCAAATTCGAAGCTCTCCTCCAACTTCTTTAATGGCCTCCATGGATCTAACAACTTATCTCCAACTTCATGTGGATCAAATCTCATTCAAGTTACATTAGAAATCTTTCCAACATGATTCAAGTAATCTCTCATCTTCTCTAATCCTCTCAAAATTCGGATCTAACACAAAATTCCTATGAAATCATGAAAGAGCATCAAAGCGCCTAAGTGATTGAAGATTCATACATCCACCATCACAAAGCTAGAGATCTCAACAATTCCTCGCCAAATTCAAGTGAAATTAGATCATAAATAGAGAGAAAGGAGAGAAATGAATGTAATGAGGGAAAATCATGTTTTGTAAGCTCAAGTACCATAATGAAAATTGATTGAAAAGTGGACATAGATTCATTTTGGATCGAACCACTATAAAAATTCCTTTGTCTTCATTTTATGCTCTTTATTTTGTGATTACGCGGTTCCATATTCTAATCTTACCAAATTGGTGAAGTGCAACTTTTGCACCTTTGGTGTTGAAAACGATTTTCGGTTTCAACATATGGTGTTTAAACGTGGGTTAGTAATTAAGGTTTTAAATATTTTATTACTTAGTTTAATAACCATCTCTTGTATACAAATGTATAAAATATATAAATTTCTCGAACGAACTTAGAATTGGGTGCAACTGAATCTGTTGGAATCGTAGAGTCGAGAGCTTCACAACAAAACTCATTTGGAGCTAGTTGGAATTTTGGATTAAATTAAACCCGCGTTTAATTTAATCTAAAAAGTGATTGTTTTGACAACGATCAAAACTCAAGGTGCGAACTCCCTAACCTTATTTATAAGTTGTTGTAATCTTATCTGATTATATATTGATTGCTTGTGGTTGCAATGGTTGTTTTGTGGATGATGGACGATTATTTACAGTTTTATTTATAATGTTTATGTACATTTAGGCGTTAAAAATTATAAATGCTTATCTTATGACTGTTGATTATGGTTATTGGGTATGGGTATGAATCCCATTGATGTTGAATACATATGTTAGTTGATAATTGATTGTGTAATGCGGTTAATTTGTTGATTGACAAAACCATATAAGCATTGAACAGTTTAAAGCTTTATAGATTATATCACAATAGTTGTGATTGAATGTTATCATGGTTATTGATAACATGATATGTGATTATCAGAGTTGATATAGCCAAAATTTATGATTATTGGCTCAATGGTTAAGTCTCCATTCATTAAAAATGATTTTAATGATTATTTTATTAATATAATAATTGGTGAAAAATAAATGTCAAAATTTGACATCCGATTTTGGATGGACGTAAAATATTATTCATTACGATGAATATTTGTAGAAGAAAGAAATCAATTTGAAATAATTTTCACATAGTTAAGGCATGTTCAAGTTTTTATTTTAAAATGAATAGTAACCAGAAAAATGAAGTTCGGTTAGGGTATCCAGGAAACGCTTTAAAGGAATTTTCTTCTCAAAACTTTCTTATTTATTTTTATAATGGATGTTAGGAAAATTTGGGTTTAAAATACTGAAGTTTGAGAAATTATATGTTAATAATAAAATAATATTGTAATAGCCATTTAATAGAGATATTGAGTTTTAAAGTGAAAAATGGAAAATATAGTTTTTAAAAATTATTATATATTTTTTATATAATAATTTAGAAGTGATTCGGCGTAGTTTGTAATATACGTTGAAGTATGGTCAGAATAAAACTCGTCGCACATCGGTAGTTCACGAATTTCGTCCTGTAACTTCAAACTAACATAGCGGAAGATCATCAGATTTTCCCAAAACAAAAAACATTGGATTAGAAATGAAAAGATCTTTCAAATGATGTATAAAGTTTTAAAATCCAATGGTTAGATCTTTAGATAAGTTAAAAATCAATTTTGAATAAAAACAGTGCTAGAACCATTGATGGCCTGAAAATGGATTTTAGTAAAAGGAGCTATTTTTAAATTATCAAAAATATGAAAAAAAATAATGATAAATCATAATAAAAGATTTCTAAGTGATTTGAAAAAGAAATAGGAATTTTTTATCTACATTTTGAGATATTTGCATTTTCATCCCAGTTGGCTGAAAACGATGAAACGGTTGTTAGTAAATTTATGTGGAATAAACTTAAAAGTAGTTGATTTATCAAATATAACCATGATTAGAAAGAAGTATAGATAAATCTTTTGATTTAGAAAAGATTTCCAATTTTAATAAAAATTGGATTTGGGTAGAAATGTTCTTCGGATATTTGGTATTGTTTACCGTTGTGTAGACATTTACTATTACAAGGAATTTGGAAGATGTTTTACATCATTGTTCCACTTATAATATTCGTTGATTACAGAAATTGGTGTTGATTATAAGTTGATATAATTCTATCTGAATTCTTATATTTAGTATTAATTAGTTAGGGGTTTATCGTGAACGATGTTTAAATAATGTTTGTTCTTTAACCTAGTCAAAAGTCTCAAGATTAGTTGGAAAAAAATCTTTATCAAATTTGATTATAAGGGTAAGAATAGATGAATATTTCCAAAATGGAATAGGACTTAGGACATCTTGTATATCTTAATTCATCTGAAAGAAGCGATAGTTACTCGTTTTTGGAAGCCTAACAGCTTAACCAAATTTTATAGAATTAAATAGATGATTTTGGTAGCCTAAATTGCTTAACCAAATATGCTAATAGAATTGGATAGATGATTTTGGTAGCCTAAGTAGCTTAACCAAATGTATTAATAGAATTGAATAGATGATTTTGGCAGCCTAAATAGCTTAACCAAGTGTGGAAATAAGATTTAATCTTATTAAAGGAAACTTAGCTGGTGGGTTCATAATCTGAAAAGGAATTAGTTTTAGCGCTAATTATTTTGAAAAGACCGAGTTTAACCCATTTAGAATAATTATAAGATGATTAAAAGTCGAAGATGGTGGAAGAATGGAAATCTTCACATTGAATGGACTGCTTGTTGATGCCTGGGTAGCTCCTATTATAGGGTTATAGTGGCAGTAGTCTGGGCGTACTTGTTGATTTTCAGAATATGCAAGGGTCTCTCTCCTTAGTTGGACGAGGAATAAGGTGCAATTAGTTTCATTCAAACCCAGGACGAACTAGTAAATGAAATGTGTATTTGACGTTGTATTTTACTGCATAACCGATTGGTTATGTTGATGATATATCGGTAGGGTTTATTCTCTTTGCTTAACACCCTCCTCTGAAACTTATGTACTCAGAGAGGTATATATTAATAGACACCAATCATATGTTTTGAATTGATAATTTGGCATGTTGAATGTTGCTGGTTTGTTTTTAACCCAAACAACTCTGTACATAGTCTTATGGTAGCAATCTCTCACCTAGAGACTCGGAAACAAACAACGATAATGAAGCGATCATTATCAAAATTAATTTCCTGTGAATGAAGTGAATTTAATGCTTTTCAAATCACTTCGAATCCATTTATACGTACAAATATTATCAAGTAATCATATTATTTCTTTCAATAATTTTTTAAATCAAATTTTCGAGAACTTTGGGATTTAACTTCTAAATTTTCTATTAAATCCATTTCTGTTTATAAATTATATTTACAAGTTGCACTTATAGAATTTTACTTATTTGTATGAATTCATTTTAAAATATTGTACCTTTATTTATCAAATAACCAATTCTAATCAAAATTTGAATTCCATTCCATATTCATATCGAACGCCTATGAAATAGACATAATTGTTCGTATTTAATCTAAGTATACAATACATGCCTACAAACTGGCCAAGAAAAATTAATCAACCAATAATTTATGATAACTAATTATTATCATCTCATTAATGAACAACATGCATCACACATAACTATATAATTTATGAAAATTATCCTTTGAATGTAAAAATATAATTTGGGTAAAATTATTTCTTTTACCTAATTTCAAAACAACACCATGTCAATTTTCATTGTTTAAGCTTTTACGGACCCTTATCAAAACCATAGTGTCCCACTTTATCGATCAGAATTTATAAATCACTCCACTGACAAGTCCGTGCAGTATATAACATTTTTATAATGCTAATAAATTCGCACTTTCATGTGTGTGCACCAAAACTCACCATAGGGTCTCGCTTATCCTATCTCAAATGAGTAACTCCTCACCAAAGCCTATATGTCCGTTCAACCTCGGATCTGATATCAACTGTAAAGACTTGCGTTCTCGATCCTAAAAAGTCAACACTTATACTTTCACAGTATTCACATGCCAAACATTCAAGTGTCGGAAAGATAAATTATGGGGGGAAGAAAGAAGATATAAAATATAATCTCAAATCAGAATAAAAAACAATAATATAACAATGATCTTTACACAAAAAGAAAATAGTAATTTCAATATATACATCAGAGATCTAGTATGCAAATCAGCACGGACAGTTATATCAGTCTGTTCTTACAAAGAATGATGAATGCATCGACAAATATAGCGAAAAATAAGTGTTAGATCGAAAAATGGCACAAACACCATATACGGTGTGAAGTCCTCACAAACCCAGATCATAGAGAATAAATGCAGTAAATAACAAGAGACACACAATATTTTTATAGTGGTTCGGCTCAATACAAGCCAACGTCCACTTTAAAATCTTTTATTTATACTGAAATATTACAACAGAAATAAATATATTGAGAAAATAAGGATAAAAAGAGTGTTTATATACGAAATCCTCGTGTCAAGTACATGAATTATATACGAAATCCTCGTGTTATTTAGTGAGTTTGATGATGTGTTGTAGCATAAATTCCTAATGTGGAGTAATAGTGGAAGCCGTGTAAAGGGAGATGAAAATCTCCCTTCAAAATGCCAAGAAATCATGTATTTATAGCCTGCAGGGCCATTCGGGTCACGTGTAAGCCATCCAGAGTGGGTCGAAAAAGTAGTGGGGCTAGTGGAGAGAAGGTATGCGTGGCCATGTATAGGTCAACTCGTAAATGTAGGAGTGAAACGTGTGTAGTTTGAGCGAGTCATTAGGAACACGTTCATGTGGTGTAACAATTTCAGGCGGGTTAGGTCGGTGCCTATTCGATTCGAACTGACGGTGCCAAGATGCCAAATCATTGTATACATGCTGGTCGAATTAGACCCGATTGGTTATACCCGTTCACATGCCGAGTTGATGAAGTAGAAATGCCTCCATTTGATCTGAATGGTTAGATCCGACCCAGACCTCATGCATGCAACATCTAAGTTTTTCCAATATTACGTCACTTCATCCATATGAATGCCAATTAATGCAAGTTTATACTCAAGTCCTGAATAGCATTCTTAATAGAATATCTCTACATGCGTTCATAGAAACAAGCGTAACTTTCAAACCATAAGTTCGTTTGGGCCAAATGAAAGGTGTACCTGAAGCTAATTCAAAGGGCTACAATAGTCATAGTGAAAAGCACCGTAATCCATGTTTTCGGGCCTAAATCTGGTCATCTAAAAGGGGTTTTGGGCCATTTTATGTTTGTGCTGCGACTTCGACCAAATCACTTTGTGTTTGCTGATGATGTTCTCAATGCTTGAGCATGTTGCTAACCAAAAACTTAACGTGTGACAGTTTTGACTAAAAAGCATGTCAACATTTTTCACCTTAGTACATATCTTTCTTGAGAAAGGAAGATGTATTTTGTATAATATGAGAAATCCATAATCCATAGAAATCAAGAATGCCGCGATCGTGGCGGAAGTATTAAGGCCAGAAAACCGACGAGCTCTCAGGATCATATTAAGGCCAGAAAACCAGGGCCACGCCGGGCTCGCCAGCTACAAATATAATCCATACCTGTAAAGAAAAGAAGGCAAACAGATATGTCAAATACTGACGGTATCGATTAATCTTTTCGAGCATAAACCATGCTTAGGCGTCAATTATGAGCATAAACCATACTTAGGTGACGTTCGAAAAATCCCGCCAAATCCTGACTAAGGATCCCAACTTCTCAGGCATAATCCATACCTGGGAGTTGAAACAGAGCATAAGTCATGCTCGAGTTTTATTGAGTTCATCTGTTTGATCTTGACAGGACATTTCTACGTTCTCGTGTATAATCCATACAAAGGAATCCAACTGAGCACGAACCATACTCGTTTCGAGACAAAGCTATATTTGCCACATCCTGACAAGATAATCTGTCCCTTGGCATAATCCATACCAAGGGTTTCGAGATACGTATAATCCATACTTAGGTTGAGATCGAGAATCTTCCCAAATGCTGACAAGACACTTAAGGTTGCCAAACATAATCCATGCTCAAAAAGTTCATGTTATTGAATTCAAATGCAATTATATGCAAATCCTGTTTGGTTTATCATTGAATCCACAACATGCCTAGGATTACATCCTAATCTCGTACATGTGTACTTCGACTTAGCCATTCAGATGACTAAAAAGGAAAGCAAACAGAATCATATCTTAAATCCTAAGAAATGTAGAAAATGAAGGGTGATCTAATCCAGATCAGCTGATGACAATCCCACGAGAACTCGATCCAGGATCATTCCCTCTCCGGGGAGCAGGAGGTGGTAGGCGCGGGTGTAGGCACTGTTGGTTGTTTGACATACTCGGGTAGCTCTCCGCTTCTAACCCATTCCTCAATCAAATCTCACAAATGCCTGCAGTCAATGGTATTATGACCGTCTATGTCATGAAATATGTAATGCTATACAAAATCGTGCTCTCTGAGCGTTGGCTCCTTCCTAGGAGGCTTAGGATCAGAGATAATACCTCTTGTATCCATGTAGATGTCGATGAGTGAAGAATTGAGTTTAGTGTATTTGTCGTAGTTAGGCCCTCTTCGGAGCTGAGTGTTACGATTATTCTTAGTAAGGGATTTTCCTTTGCCCCTATCATTGCCTTTTCCAGAATTAGACTGCCCTCCGTCTTTGACCATGTTGATATCGAGAATATCCTTCTTGAAGTTTGTGTCTTCCTCATGCCGAAATCTATCTTCCTCAAAGTAGAATTCTTCAATATCTCTGGGTGGATGTCGGTGCAATGAAGTTTTGAAATCCGACTTATTCAGGATGATAGATATTGCTTCCATCAATACCATTGATGGTTCAGGTCGATCAACTGACACTACTGTGGCGTTGAATTTTTCTATAAATGAGCGCAGGGTCTCGTTGGACCGCTGTTTAATTGAAATTAGTGACATGACGTTCTAGGGTCGAGAGATGTGGAAACGACACTGTTCAATGAAGCGAGCGACCAACAAGTTCCAGTTGCCGAAACCACATAACAACTATATTAGTTAAGTAAAGGGAAAAGCATTTGGCCATGACGTCGGTCGATGCCAATAAAACTTCCATGTGGCACAAATAGCGCATCAGATGCACGGTAGGATCCGTTCTGTCATTGTATGGTTCCAAAACTGGAAGGTTGAAGTCTAGAGGGTTGCAGGAATTCCTGAATTTCTGTGTGAATGGACTGCGATTGACGTTATCCACGTTATCTTGAGAAGAGCCGCCTCTCGTGAAGCGTCGAATCATTCTAGCAATGTGATTTCCATCTGTTAACAACTATTGCCAGTTGTCCAATCCTACGTTGCTGCCCCCTGCGTTGAGTGTATGAGAGTGAGGAAGAGTGTGTGGATGTATATGCTAAGCTACCTGGTTTGGGTCGAATTGGGCTTTGGTTTGTGGGTCGAAGATGCCTGGGTCGTTAGTCGAATGGCTCGACTTGACTCGGTCCATGCATTTGGAGCTGTGGTACTTTGTGTTGAAGTTGAGCTGGATTTGGTGCTTGAGTTCCTATTCGAATTGGTGCAGAAGTGGGTCGAGCATGATTTGTGTTTGTAGTGACCGTTGTATTGCCAACATTTTCATCCAAAACGTTAAGGGTTGTTGTCGCATGCTGAATGCTACTGGGAAGAGGGCGACTGCTTTCTATCTGAATCGGGTTCCTGCTTGACCCAACCCATTTGGCTACTCGAGCCATGATAGTTTCCATTTGCACTCCAATGGCATGATTTCCAATGGGTTGATGATTGTTGCTCGGCCTGCCATCCATCCGAGCGAAGAAATCGTTCATCATTTCCTGCTATTTCTAAAGAATCTCGTCTTGTCGTGCCATTTGGGTTCTCAATTCAGCGAGAACGCCATCCACTTCATCTCTTGTCAAGTACCCTGATGGATCTCCACGAGAGGAAGCTTCCTGACTAACCTCGTTCCTTGCGATTCTGTGCCAACATCCTCAACACGAGAGAAAGTTCTGTCTTTCTTCCATTTTTCCATTGAGCCAAATCCCTAAGCAATCAGTTTTTTCTCAAGAAGAAAGTCGAAGTGATAGCGTACCCCCTACCTGGCATGCCAAAATATTAGACCGAAAAATGGCACTAACACCCAATACGGTGTGAAATCCTTAAAAACACAGATCATAGAGAATAAATGCAGTAAATAACAGGGGACACACAATATTTTTATAGTGGTTCGACTCAATCCAAGCCTACATCTACTTTATAATCTTTTATTTATACCGACATATTACAAGAGAAATCAGTATATTGAGAAAATGAGGAGAAAGAAGAGTTATTATACATGATATCCTGGTGTTAAGTATATGAATTTATGCACGAAATCCTCATGTTATGTAGTGAGTTTGATGATGTGTTGTAGCAAAAAGTCCTCGTGTGGAGTAATGGTGGAAGACGTGTAAAGGGAGAGTAAAAAGTCCCTTCAAAATGCCAAGAAATTGTGTGTTCATAGCCTGCAGGGCCATTTCGTCGAATGACATGTATCAACCATCCAGAGCGGGTCAGAAAAGTAGTACGACGAGTGGAGACATGGTCTGCATGGCCATGTGGAAGTCGACCCGTGAATGTAGGAGTGAAACTTGGGTAGTTCAACCGAGTCACCAGGAACACGTTCATGTGGTGTAACAGTTTCAGGCGGGTCAGGTCGGTGCCTGTTCGACTCGTACCGATGGTGCCAAGATGCAAGATCCTTGTATGCGTGCGAGTCGAATTCAACTCGGTTGGTTCGACCCGATCACATGTCGAGTTGATGAAGTAGGAATGCCTCCATTCGATCCGAACGGTTAGATCCGACTCGGACCTCATGCATGCAACATCCAAGTTTTTCCAATATTCCGTCACTTCATCCAAGTGAAAGCCGATCAATGCAAGTTTATACTCAAGTCCTCAGTAGCTTTCCTGATAGAATATCTCTGCACGCATTTACAAAAACGGGCGTAACTTTCAAACCGTAAGGCTGTTTGGGTCAAACGAAAGTTGTACATGAAGCTAATTCAGAGTGCTACAAGAGTAACAGTGCAAATCACCGAAATTCATGTGTTTGGGCACAAAAGAGGTCATCTAAAAGGGTTTTTGGGCCATTTTATGTTTGCATTGCGACTTCGACCATATCGCTTTATGTTTGTTAACGATGTTCTCAATACTTGAGCACGTTAGTAATCAGAAACTTTACGTGTGATAGCTTTGACTAAAAAGCATGTCAATAATAACTAATGTACAAGAGTACGTCTCGGCCTCCAGCTTCTCTTCTAAAGCTCCGTGCAATCTAAACTATCCTATAGATATACTCGATCTGAACCGAGCATTATAATAGAACACCACCTAAGTTGGTCTGGTAAACCAACATAAGAAAACTCAAATTAGATGCAATTTAATTCTTTTAATTTTGGAAACCTTTGAAATCAAAAGTATCTCATAAGTCTATGCAGCACATAAACACAGACATGTTTTTACCTTAACTAACTCCATATGGTGCATATTGGAGATCGAATTCTATTCAATAACAAGGAAAGTGACTACCTTCCGACTAGTACACCTCTACTTAAATGATGGAAGGTCGACCTATGGTATTTTTCCATTAGAAAATAGGTCAATCACTTAATTCATAGTAATGAGTGTTTTACCTTCGCGATTGCGATCAACATTCGTACAGAGCATACAATAATCAGAATGGATCATTCGATCTAAATTTTGGCAATGAAGATACCCTACTTAGGTGCGATCCAGTTTGCACTGCTATTTTAATCATTTTCAATTGATGAGGCTATGTTTTACCATTCTTATTCATTTACACTTAGAATGTTCATCATCCTCTAGTGGCAATGTGCGGATAATATTCATTCACATAAGTCATTGAGTAAAGAGTGAACCGATGGCATCACCTCAACTATATCCAGAGGATTAGTAGCAAGTAACTTTTACACTTCAATTTTGTGTTGAAATTCAATATTTTTAGTGTCTTCCAAATTCATTGCTTAGCTGGATTGAAGCAGTTTTCAAACAGCTAGGTGTAACTGTGAAAACCCGTAACTTCCCCGTAAAGGAAAGCGTCGGATAGTTCGAGAACAAACCACAACAGAACGCATACAGAAGAACATTTCACTGTATATTACAACAATGCATCAGATTACAAGAATATACAGAGTATAAAAGAATATTACACAGAAATATCAGAGATTTAAATTACATTTAAATACATAGCAGCGGAAAATAATACAATACACAACTAGAAGGGATATACGGATACAAAGCTTTCCGGATATCGTTCCAGCTGTAAACCAGGATCCTGTGAATATAAATCTGCAAAACCAAAACTACTAGCTGCCCGTGTCAAAATAAGAGCACCCAGAGTTTAGGTTAAAACAATAAACTCCAGGTCAGTCATGTGACTGGTGTGAGAACTAAAACAGTTATTAATCTTTATTTTAAATCATTAGGTAAATCAAGGGACCACGCCGTATAACACGGAACGGGTTTCCTCCCAAGAATACCAGTGCATAAAACAAACGGCGCAATGCTAAATAAAGAAAAATGAAGCTGTTATAAGACCCAGGTCCCATCACACAATGCAACGCAGCCGAGGATAGGGCTTTCCCTTATAACAGCCAAAGAATGCTTGATACGTTTAAAACAAATCATTTGATACTATTATAAGTGCATAGTGTATAAAACAACTTCAAATCATAAATATCAATTATAGGCGGCATGAGCGTCCCATGCCACTATGTCGCCATATATAGGTTCTACAAATAAAACCGCAAAGGTCGTATTGGAAGTTGGGTTTCCATCTATGAACCGAGGCAAAAGATAGTCCTCACCGAATTCGAGACAATCTAGCCCATGTCTCAGGCAAGCACGCAGGCAAGCCTTGGAGCGACAGGGCCGGTCCACCGATGTGGAATATTATGCCTGAACACTACGTTTCCCCGCCCTTTGGGGCGTAAATGAGCCAACTAAATGACTCCATCGGTTCGAGAACGACCGATCAATCCGAGGCGCCTCGCAACAGCAACAACCACATAAGTCAAACTCGTCAGGGCGTGTAAAACCACTGACGCCACTTTTTAGCTAGAAGGAAACGCATGCCCTCCCTGAGGTCCGTCTCCCGTTTTTGGTTCATACCGGGTGTGAAACACGCGAGGTAAACGTTACACAAAGCTACGCCACAAAGGCCGTGCTTTGATCATCACCACAAGACTTTGCTTTTCAACAGAAGCCTCGATCAATTGCCACTTAGGCATGCCACACAGGCAATTCACTCCATGCGTTTGATATCCATCAATATATAACCCCTGAGCTCGTACGTCTCAGAGAAGGGCGTTAAGCAACAGAATAAATTCTCCGCCGCCAAACAGATATATATTTAATAGAAATCAATCACACGGACTAAAATCCAATGTCAGACACACAGTCCATTTACAAGTCCGTTCTGGGTCTGAACGAAACTGGAGGCACCTAGTACCCCGCATATCCATCGATCTCCAAGTACGTCTGGACGATCACCAACCGTTTCCATCTTCTTGGGTGTACAGCCCAATCAAGATCATCAGTTATCACCCAAACGACGTGAAGACCTCCGGTCTTCGACCATCGTCTTCATCTTCGACTTATCGTCGTATCAGTTATTCAGAATGGGATAAACCCGGTCTTTCCGAATAACTCGCGTATATATTATAAAAGTGTCACACAAACACAACATACGCCTCATTCCAATTCATTAGTCACTAACCGTAAATTAATCAAGAGAATAATTCCCCAAATATTAACCCCGAAGGCCGAAACCAACATCAGATCAATATCCAGAAAACCATTCTGCTTGGCTAACCGACAGTTAGTTTCTAAATTTCACATTCATAGGGAAAGGTTCCCATGAATTTTATCCAAGATAAATTCCTTGAATTTATTCTTTAATCTATCTTTTGAATATCAATTCAAAACTAGTCGGAATTAGCGAACCTTACTGAAGTAATCATTGGTTTTAATTTCCCAATCCCAACCTATTCATCCCATGAAGTAAAACTGGTAATACTTCATATCTAACACCACAGTGTTATCGGTAAATTCAATTACCATTTCACGTTCAAATCTAATTAAAGATTTAACTATCGCCTGGAGCAAAACTGATGACACTCCATTTCGATTATTCCAATCTAATTAAAGATTCATTAAAACTCCACTTAGTTTTAATCTGTGACTGGGTTAAAGAATCAGTGTCATTTAAAACACGGTTCACGATAAACCCAAAATCACCTTCATTAATTATTGGGTTAAAGAACGAGTGTTATTTAAAAACACTGTTCACGATAAACCCAAAAATCAATATCAATTCAATTCCAATTAAATATTATTTAATTGGTACACTTCATTAAATCTAAATAAAAAGATTTAATCTTTTCTCAACTGGGTTCAAGAACAGTGTTAGTGAAGACACCATTCACGACAAACCCAAATCACATTGGATATTCAATATAAGGCTCTGAATAGAAAATATATCGGCTTATATTCAATATCAAATTCTACGATTAACAAATGTCGTATTGGAAATAACGATATAAATATCTTTCAAATTTCCATAACAACATCCGTATAATCACGAATTCCAACATCGAAATATCCCGAAGAAAATTTCGATTCAAATCCACTCCAATGCAATCATTGGAAATTTTGGTTATTTTTAAAACCCTTTTCAAATTCAATTTATTTACTTAAAAATAAATAGAATTATAATTCTAGTTCAAAACTAGTTCATTTCGATAAAAATCTATTTTTATCTTTTCAAATATGGAGTTTTTCTTCCCAATTTTTCCCAAATCATTTCTTATGATTTTACACAAATTATTACTATTTTTAATAATTTTATCAAGGCCCGTACAGTCGATTTCCAACAACGGCCATCGAACTGCACTTACAACGACCTTTTTCAAATTTGATTTGGACGTAACTCCAAATCCAACCGTTAGATTTCAAATTTCTAATATTCGATAGAAAGCTCTTTTCGATACGAACCCAACGGTTCCGGTTTCAGGAGAATCCGACGGTCGGATCTCCCGTAATGTCCGTTTGAAATAAATGGTCGAAATTCACGAACTGCCGCGGCGCGGCGCGTTCTATTCAGGCCATTATATTATATATATAAAATATATAATATATACTTCGTCGATTTCTATTTAAAACGAATTATATGAATAGTTTTAAAATCGTTTCAAAAGCAATTTCAACTTCCATTTCAATTCAAATCAAAATTGAATTCTTCTTTATAAATTCGTTTCAAAATTCATTTCTATTCAATTCAAATTTCAATTCAATTTGAATTTGTTTTCAATTCAATTCATTTCGAGATCGTTTTCAATTCAATTCATTTCGAAATCGTTTTCAATTCAATTCATTTCGAAATCGTTTTCAATTCAATTCAGTTCGAAATCGTTTTCAATTCAATTCAGTTCGAATTCGTTTTCAATTCAATTCAGTTCGAAATCATTTTCAATTCATTTCAGTTCGAAATCGTTTTCAATTCATTTCATATCGAAATCGATAAAATCGATATAAATATCGTTCACGTCAAAATGGCGTCAATCTAATCAACACGGCTTCATAAATTTCTATTTTTCAAATATTCTATTTCAAATATTTCTTTTTCAAAATAGTTGTTATTATCAAAATATTTCGTTCAACACATGACCAATCTCAATGAATGAGTACTGTCAACACATGAACTTTTATTTTATAATATAAAGATGTAGACTTTATTATTAAAATATTTCGTTCAACACATGACCAATCTCAATGAATGAAACTGTCAACACATGAACTTTTATTTTATAATATTCTTTATTTTTCAAATTGGAATGAGGCCCAATCAATCACCATATAAAATTAATTATATGGATTTTCATACAACACATGTATATAATAGCATTGAAAATAATCAACCATCAACCAAAGTGCACTACACTGTATAAGCATCAAATATAGATATTCAACACTTATAACAGCCTATCAATCAATCGATCGACATATTTAATCAATCAGGATGAGTGAACTTCAAATTTCATCCCAACACCCGTGTGGGGTTTCAAACAATCAAACACAGATTTTTATTCGTGCAATTGGGCGATGTGTGAAATTTATCGACCCAATCAATGTCCTTCAAATAGGTGTACATAAACAAACCGTCTGGTTTGTAAATGAATATTTATTTATTCACATTCACGTTAAAAATTATATTTTTAACGACAAAACATTTTATTCCAACATATGAATTTCTGTTCAGTTCATTCTTTAAATAAAATGATATTTTTAATTTTCTAACTTATTTTAGAAAATTTCGGCGGCATAACGGCACGATACTAGAAACGGGACAAGGCCTAGCCTTATCCCCGGTCTAGTGAAGGCCCACGCCATTCACACATCAATCATATTCACCAAACAACCAAATTCATATCAAACCATATAACTAAGCTATGCAACCAAACAAACAAGTCCATGGTCTGTGGACGATTGTGTCGGGTGCTACTAAGCACCGTCTGCATCCTAGTATATATATATAACTAGAAAAATAAATTGAAAGGTGAGAAATTCTCACATATAGCTATCCTAGCTCCACGGCACTTCTTTGATAGAAATCTTCATCGCTATTGCATCTTCGTCACCTTCGTTGCCCGCATTCTCTACATATGTAAAAATAGAATTTTTACTTCGCTATTCAATATATAAAAATCGAATTTTTACTTCGACGTTCAATATATAAAAATCACATTTTTAATTCGAAGTTTAACATATAAAAATCATATTCAAAATCAATTCTTTTTCTTTATAAAAATTCAATCTTTTTCTTTATAAAAATTCAATCTTTTTCTTTATAAAAATTCAATCTTTTTCTTTATAAAAATTCAATCTTTTTCTTTATTTTCCTAAAACATTAATTTCAGTTTTAAAATGAAAATAAGTTTTCAGTTTTTTTAAAAATAAAATAAAATCAGTTTTATTTTAGAAAAGAAAATAAAAATCTGTTTTAAAATCACTGAAAAATCAAATAAAAGGAAAACTCACGGCTGTTGTTTCTCGTCGGCGGAAGGAGAGCTCGCAGCGCTGGAGGAAGGTCGGAGGTCACTTCGAGGATGGCGCACTCGCATGGACGTGGGTGGCGGTGCCTCTGGCCAACGGCGCGGTGGGCTCGGTGCTCGAATTGGGTTGGGGGTTGAACGGGTACGGGATTTTTTGGGGGGGGGGGGGCGCGCTGAGGTTCGATACAGCAGAGAACGGAGGGGAGAAGGAAGCGGAGGAGAGGCTAGGGGGGGTGGAGCTCGCACGACGGCGGCGGCGAGGAAGTCGATGGCTCCGCCGATCGATTCTGGGGTTTTCGATTTTTTTTTTCTTCTTTTTTTTTTCTGTTAATGATTCCTGTTTTGAACGTGGGGGGGGGGGGGGGGGGGAGGGGCCAGAGTTAAAGGGGGTGGGAAGAGGTTTTTATTTATTTATTATTATTTAAATTTTCCACTTAAGGTTGACTTTTTCGTTCGACCTCGAAACGAGGCCCACCGCCTGTCGTCCATAGCGTTTCACCCCCATTCCGAACACAATGGGATATGTATCGTAGGCTGATTCGGCTGTTACAATCAGTTTCCGTTGAATTTACATTTAAATCGCTATATTGAATATTAAACGTACATTTCAAATTACCGGGGTCACATACTAACTCTATAAATCTCAGAAAAATATTTTCTAGCTTCGTATTGACGATACGGTCCTAACAAAACTAGTTTCGCCAAATTCTAAGACCGTTTGAAAAATGGCCAATTTCCAGTCGATTAAAATCAACTGAAACTGGTCAAACGCGTTTTCATTTTGCCACGCTCACATATTGATTCGAAAAATTATGAAATTTGGAATCTAGCAATAACTTGACATCACGGACCCAACAAAACTGGTTTCGTCGAAATCCGAGGTCGTTTGCAAAATGTCCATTTTTAAGGGCCTGAATTCCATAGCGACTATTCAGAATTTTCAACTGGACATATCTTTTGATTCCCGCTATGAAATCTTGATTTTTCGAATTCGTTGGAAAGATATCATCAATTAGATCCCAATGTTTTTGGTTTCACTAAAATCCGGATTGTTTTGCACCCGGTACATTCAATTGAAGTTTGAAATCGAATTATCGAACTACTGCGCCATTTTCAATTCCTTTTATAATTTTATATAATTATATATATTCTAACGACGACGCGTATAAATATATACGTCGAATTATATTCAAAATAAATTTCTCGTCAATATTATTTAAAATAATTCATTTTAAATAAACAAAACTCGCTAAAACTGCCAAAATAAAAAAATTTAAACTGGCCCAGATTTTCGGGTTGTTACAATCTCCCCCACTTAAAACTTTTCGTCCCCGAAAAGGAACAAAGTCGGAAGTGGTTTGATTAATAAGCTCTACACTCGATCTGGCTTCCATTCTCCAACTCTTTAGTTTCTGAGAATTTTCAAAATTTCAAAAATTTGGCTGACACCCTAAATTTTCGAAAAATTTCGCCATAACCTCCCCTGCAATGGGAGCATCGGGGAATTTCAAATAGCTTCCCCGGTCCTTCAGATCTCAAAAAGAAAAAGAAAAAGCCAAGCGGCTAGCCAATAGGCTCATAAAATCATCATCACCCAAACAAAACAGTAAATTATGTAGTAAACATGTACCTATTTGTCGGGCAAACAAATTTTATTCTCTGGCTCTAGCCTCCTTGCTATGACCTGTTCAATGATATATATGTATATGCAAGCAAATGCGACCAATTTTCAATACAATTCAATATTTGATTCTGTTAGGCTAAATGGCTAAAAATTAGCAAACAAATAAACCAACAACACAAACATCAATCAATTAGTTGATTAGCTTTTCAAATTCATAATTTTAATACATATACAAAAATCATGTTTTTAATGCCAATTCACAACAATAGGCCCTATCTAATTTTTGGTTCTCACACCAGTCTAATGGAAATATATAGATATCACACCTTCGTCACACGAATATAAATTCTAACGATGAGTACTCAACCATCAGAATCATCTTCGGGCCACTAGAGTATGGTTCTATATCTATCCAATATATTAAAACTTCGAATACACGCGGATCAGACGTATACGCAAAATCTTTATATACTGGATTGTCCAACTCAAAATAAATAGATAATCAGATACGAATAATTGATTTAAATTTTCAAAACAAAAATTGTTTTCATTTGAAAAATATACTCTTCACACTCGTTCTAGGATACTACTGATCCTATCTCTAACGAGTCATTCCATTGGATATTACTAATCCAATATCTGATGAATTCTTTCATATGGTTCTAATGTGTCTTGTTCTCTGAGCTTTGTAAACCAAAGCTCTGATACCAACTGTGAAAACCCGTAACTTCCCCGTAAAGGAAAGCGTCGGATAGTTCGAGAACAAACCACAACAGAACGCATACAGAAGAACATTTCACTGTATATTACAACAATGCATCAGATTACAAGAATATACAGAGTATAAAAGAATATTACACAGAAATATCAGAGATTTAAATTACATTTAAATACATAGCAGCGGAAAATAATACAATACACAACTAGAAGGGATATACGGATACAAAGCTTTTCGGATATCGTTCCAGCTGTAAACCAGGATCCTGTGAATATAAATATGCAAAACCAAAACTACTAGCTGCCCGTGTCAAAATAAGGGCACCCAGAGTTTAGGTTAAAACAATAAACTCCAGGTCAGTCATGTGACTGGTGTGAGAACTAAAACAGTTATAAATCTTTATTTTAAATCATAAGGTAAATCAAGGGACCACGCCGTATAACACGGAACGGGTTTCCTCCCAAGAATACCAGTGCATAAAACAAACGGCGCAATGCTAAATAAAGAAAAATGAAGCTGTTATAAGACCCAGGTCCCATCACACAATGCAACGCAGCCGAGGATAGGGCTTTCCCTTATAACAGCCAAAGAATGCTTGATACGTTTAAAACAAATCATTTGATACTATTATAAGTGCATAGTGTATAAAACAACTTCAAATCATAAATATCAATCATAGGCGGCATGAGCGTCCCATGCCACTATGTCGCCATATATAGGTTCTACAAATAAAACCGCAAAGGTCGTATTGGAAGTTGGGTTTCCATCTATGAACCGAGGCAAAAGATAGTCCTCACCGAATTCGAGACAATCTAGCCCATGTCTCAGGCAAGCGCGCAGGCAAGCCTTGGAGCGACAGGGCCGGTCCACCGATGTGGATTATTATGCCTGAACACTACGTTTCCCCGCCCTTTGGGGAGTAAATGAGCCAACTAAATGACTCCATCGGTTCGAGAACGACCGATCAATCCGAGGCGCCTCGCAACAGCAACAACCACATAAGTCAAACTCGTCAGGGCGTGTAAAACCACTGACGCCACTTTTTAGCTAGAAGGAAACGCATGCCCTCCCTGAGGTCCGTCTCCCGTTTTTGGTTCATACCGGGTGTGAAACACGCGAGGTAAACGTTACACAAACCTACGCCACAAAGGTCGTGCTTTGATCATCACCACAAGACTTTGCTTTTCAACAGAAGCCTCGATCAATTGCCACTTAGGCATGCCACACAGGCAATTCACTCCATGCGTTTGATATCCATCAATATATAACCCCTGAGCTCGTACGTCTTAGAGAAGGGCGTTAAGCAAGAGAATAAATTCTCCGCCGCCAAACAGATATATATTTAATAGAAATCAATCACACGGACTAAAATCCAATGTCAGACACACAGTCCATTTACAAGTCCGTTCTGGGTCTGAACGAAACCGGAGGCACCTAGTACCCCGCATATCCATCGATCTCCAAGTACGTCTGGACGATCACCAACTGTTTCCATCTTCTTGGGTGTACAGCCCAATCAAGATCATCAGTTATCACCCAAACGACGTGAAGACCTCCGGTCTTCGACCATCGTCTTCATCTTCGACTTATCGTCGTATCAGTTATTCAAAATGGGATAAACCCGGTCTTTCCGAATAACTCGCGTATATATTATAAAAGTGTCACACAAACACAACATACGCCTCATTCCAATTCATTAGTCACCAGCCGTAAATTAATCAAGAGAATAATTCCCCAAATATTAACCCCGAAGGTCGAAACCAACATCAGATCAATATCCAGAAAACCATTCTGCTTGGCTAACCGACAGTTAGTTTCTAAATTTCACATTCATAGGGAAAGGTTCCCATGAATTTTATCCAAGATAAATTCCTTGAATTTATTCTTTAATCTATCTTTTGAATATCAATTCAAAACTAGTCGGAATTAGCGAACCTTACCGAAGTAATCATTGGTTTTAATTTCCCAATCCCAACCTATTCATCCCATGAAGTAAAACTGGTAATACTTCATATCTAACACCACAGTGTTATCGGTAAATTCAATTACCATTTCACGTTCAAATCTAATTAAAGATTTAACTATCGCCTGGAGCAAAACTGGTGACACTCCATTTCGATTATTCCAATCTAATTAAAGATTCATTAAAACTCCACTTAGTTTTAATCTGTGACTGGGTTAAAGAATCAGTGTCATTTAAAACACGGTTCACGATAAACCCAAAATCACCTTCATTAATTATTGGGTTAAAGAACGAGTGTTATTTAAAAACACTGTTCACGATAAACCCAAAAATCAATATCAATTCAATTCCAATTAAATATTATTTAATTGGTACACTTCATTAAATCTAAATAAAAAGATTTAATCTTTTCTCAACTGGGTTCAAGAACAGTGTTAGTGAAGACACCATTCACGACAAACCCAAATCACATTGGATATTCAATATAAGGCTCTGAATAGAAAATATATCGGCTTATATTCAATATCAAATTCTACGATTAACAAATGTCGTATTGGAAATAACGATATAAATATCTTTCAAATTTCCATAACAACATCCGTATAATCACGAATTCCAACATCGAAATATTCCGAAGAAAATTTCGATTCAAATCCACTCCAATGCAATCATTGGAAATTTTGGTTATTTTTAAAACCCTTTTCAAATTCAATTTATTTACTTAAAAATAAATAGAATTATAATTCTAGTTCAAAACTAGTTCATTTCCATAAAAATCTATTTTTATCTTTTCAAATATGGAGTTTTTCATCCCAATTTTTCCCAAATCATTTCTTATGATTTTACACAAATTATTACTATTTTTAATAATTTTATCAAGGCCCGTACAGTCGATTTCCAACAACGGCCATCGAACTGCACTTACAACGACCTTTTTCAAATTTGATTTGGACGTAACTCCAAATCCAACCGTTAGATTTCAAATTTCTAATATTCGTTAGAAAGCTCTTTTCGATACGAACCCAACGGTTCCGGTTTCAGGGAAATCCGACGGTCGGATCTCCCGTAATGTCCGTTTGAAATAAATGGTCGAAATTCACGAACTGCCGCGGCGCGGCGCGTTCTATTCAGGCCATTATATTATATATATAAAATATATAATATATACTTCGTCGATTTCTATTTAAAACGAATTATATGAATAGTTTTAAAATCGTTTCAAAAGCAATTTCAACTTCCATTTCAATTCAAATCAAAATTGAATTCTTCTTTATAAATTCGTTTCAAAATTCATTTCTATTCAATTCAAATTTCAATTCAATTTGAATTTGTTTTCAATTCAATTCATTTCGAGATCGTTTTCAATTCAATTCATTTCGGAATCGTTTTCAATTCAATTCATTTCGAAATCGTTTTCAATTCAATTCAGTTCGAAATCGTTTTCAATTCAATTCAGTTCGAAATCGTTTTCAATTCAATTCAGTTCGAAATCGTTTTCAATTCATTTCAGTTCGAAATCGTTTTCAATTCATTTCATATCGAAATCGATAAAATCGATATAAATATCGTTCACGTCAAAATGGCGTCAATCTAATCAACACGGCTTCATAAATTTCTATTTTTCAAATATTCTATTTCAAATATTTCTTTTTCAAAATAGTTGTTATTATCAAAATATTTCGTTCAACACATGACCAATCTCAATGAATGAGTACTGTCAACACATGAACTTTTATTTTATAATATAAAGATGTAGACTTTATTATTAAAATATTTCGTTCAATACATGACCAATCTCAATGAATGAAACTGTCAACACATGAACTTTTATTTTATAATATTCTTTATTTTTCAAATTGGAATGAGGCCCAATCAATCACCATATAAAATTAATTATATGGATTTTCATACAACACATGTATATAATAGCATTGAAAATAATCAACCATCAACCAAAGTGCACTACACTGTATAAGCATCAAATATAGATATTCAACGCTTATAACATCCTGTCAATCAATCGATCGACATATTTAATCAATCAGGATGAGTGAACTTCAAATTTCATCCCAACACCCGTGTGGGGTTTCAAACAATCAAACACAGATTTTTATTCGTGCAGTTGGGCGATGTGTGAAATTTATCGACCCAATCAATGTCCTTCAAATAGGTGTACATAAACAAACCGTCTGGTTTGTAAATGAATATTTATTTATTCACATTCACGTTAAAAATTATATTTTTAACGACAAAACATTTTATTCCAACATATGAATTTCTATTCAGTTCATTCTTTAAATAAAATGATATTTTTAATTTTCTAACTTATTTTAGAAAATTTCGGCGGCATAACGGCACGATACTAGAAACGGGACAAGGCCTAGCCTTATCCCCGGTCTAGTGAAGGCCCACGCCATTCACACATCAATCATATTCACCAAACAACCAAATTCATATCAAACCATATAACTAAGCTATGCAACCAAACAAACAAGTCCATGGTCTGTGGACGATTGTGTCGGGTGCTACTAAGCACCGTCTGCATCCTAGTATATATATATATAACTAGAAAAATAAATTGAAAGGTGAGAAATTCTCACATATAGCTATCCTAGCTCCACGGCACTTCTTTGATAGAAATCTTCATCGCTATTGCATCTTCGTCACCTTCGTTGCCCGCATTCTCTACATATGTAAAAATCGAATTTTTACTTCGCTATTCAATATATAAAAATCGAATTTTTACTTCGACGTTCAATATATAAAAATCACATTTTTAATTCGAAGTTTAACATATAAAAATCATATTCAAAATCAATTCTTTTTCTTTATAAAAATTCAATCTTTTTCTTTATAAAAATTCAATCTTTTTCTTTATAAAAATTCAATCTTTTTCTTTATTTTCCTAAAACATTAATTTCAGTTTTAAAATGAAAATAAGTTTTCAGTTTTTTTAAAAATAAAATAAAATCAGTTTTATTTTAGAAAAGAAAATAAAAATCAGTTTTAAAATCACTGAAAAATCAAATAAAAGGAAAACTCACGGCTGTTGTTTCTCGTCGGCGGAAGGAGAGCTCGCAGCGCTGGAGGACGGTCGGAGGTCACTTCGAGGATGGCGCACTCGCATGGACGTGGGTGGCGGTGCCTCTGGCCAACGGCGCGGTGGGCTCGGTGCTCGAATTGGGTTGGGGGTTGAACGGGTACGGGATTTTTTTTGGGGGGGGGGGCGCGTTGAGGTTCGATACAGCAGAGAACGGAGGGGAGAAGGAAGCGGAGGAGAGGCTGGGGGGTGGAGCTCGCACGACGACGGCGGCGAGGAAGTCGATGGCTCCGCCGATCGATTCTGGGGTTTTCGATTTTTTTTTTCTTCTTTTTTTTTCTGTTAATGATTCCTGTTTTGAACGTGGGGGGGGGGGCAGAGTTAAAGGGGGTGGGAAGAGGTTTTTTTTATTTATTTATTATTATTTAAATTTTCCACTTAAGGTTGACTTTTTCGTTCGACCTCGAAACGAGGCCCACCGCCTGTCGTCCATAGCGTTTCACCCCCATTACGAACACAATGGGATATGTATCGTAGGCTGATTCGGCTGTTACAATCAGTTTCCGTTGAATTTACATTTAAATCGCTATATTGAATATTAAACGTACATTTCAAATTACCGGGGTCACATACTAACTCTATAAATCTCAGAAAAATATTTTCTAGCTTCGTATTGACGATACGGTCCTAACAAAACTAGTTTCGCCAAATTCTAAGACCGTTTGAAAAATGGCCAATTTCCAGTCGATTAAAATCAACTGAAACTGGTCAAACGCGTTTTCCTTTTGCCACGCTCACATATTGATTCGAAAAATTATGAAATTTGGAATCTAGCAATAACTTGACATCACGGACCCAACAAAACTGGTTTCGTCGAAATCCGAGGTCGTTTGCAAAATGTCCATTTTTAAGGGCCTGAATTCCATAGCGACTATTCAGAATTTTCAACTGGACATATCTTTTGATTCCCGCTATGAAATCTTGATTTTTCGAATTCGTTGGAAAGATATCATCAATTAGATCCCAATGTTTTTGGTTTCACTAAAATCCGGATTGTTTTGCACCCGGTACATTCAATTGAAGTTTGAAATCGAATTATCGAACTACCGCGCCATTTTCAATTCCTTTTATAATTTTATATAATTATATATATTCTAACGACGACGCGTATAAATATATACGTCGAATTATATTCAAAATAAATTTCTCATCAATATTATTTAAAATAATTCATTTTAAATAATCAAAACTCGCTAAAACTACCAAAATAAAAAAAATTAAACTGGCCCAGATTTTCGGGTTGTTACAGTAATCCCGGTGTCTTTGAAATGATAATCGATAGATTAAAACTGACCAACATTTGATAATCGATTATTTAGTTATCAACCACAAAAACAACAACCATTTAGGGATATATTTCTCATAGGAACTCATTAAGTCTAATTAAACTAATCTATTTTTTTCAAATCACTTTATAACTTAAAACATCTCCATATAATTATCTCAAAATTATAAGTATATTCATATATCATTATTTCGGTACTTAGAAATAAATATACACATACTTATCTCACCAACCTAGGTATATGCATAAACATTATATTTTCAATGCCTAGATATATATTCATATATTTATCTCATGAATTAAGGTATATTTACAAAGTATGGTTCAATACTTAGAAATAAACACATAAACACGCATACATACATATACATATACTTATCCCGCCGTACGCATAAACATCATATTTTCAATACTTCAAAAATATATTCATATACCTATCTTACCACCTATGTATATTCATAAAACGTTTTAATTTTGATACTTGAAAATTTTAGCCATATACCTATCTCAATAGTATAAGTGTATTCATACATTATTCTTGGAAAGCTTTTTTACTTATGTAATATATTATATATGTTAAATCCATTAATACTCAAAACATGGTTTATTAACCCTTATATAAAATACTTAAGTTAAACTATTATTTATAATTTTCCTTTATAAATGTTGCTCATAAAATTTCTTTACAAAATATTACTTAAATAGCTTTTATGAAATATTATTGTTAAGGTAAAACCCTTGCTATACCATTTTTTTTAATCAAAACATTTATAAAATAACTTATTAAATTTTATTAATAAAATAAATAAAATTTAAATAATTTAAAAATAGAACAATATGGACCCTTCTAGCATTATAAATAAATATTGTAAACGTTCTTTCAAAACATTTTAAAATTTTGATTATAATTTATTACCTTTTGAACATTATTAATGGGGTAATAAAAATACTTTAAATGAGCAATTACTAAACGTAAAATATGATTAATAAAATAAATTACCTATTTCAAAACATCATCAAATAATGATTTTTCTTTTGTATACATCCTATATAAAATAAATAATGATTTGAAAATATTTGTTTCAAAAGAAATTAGTGACTGCAGTTACGCGATGGTTATGTCTCCTTATTAGAGAAACCATAAGTAGTTGCAACCAAATTTATAACATAAACATTTACTCAATAGGGCTTGGTTCCCACTACGGTACTTAAATAAGATATCATTAATAAAATTCATTGTCCATCTAATGCTTGTATTTACATAAACAAGAAGATATGTAAATAATCAATAATTAGCAAATAATAACTATTATTATATTCATCAGTATTAACATTAGAAAATTACAAAGTAATATTATAACAGAAGGGGATTTGTTCTGTGTTTGCGAACAAAGTATACAATTGTAAACAACTGTAAAATTCATTCGGCTTTCCTAAACAACAAGGATTGTTGTAGAGGGTGTCGAACTCTGGGACCAAAAATATTTAAATTAGTAAATCCAATCAAGTTATTCCAGGAATTTGATTGATTGAAAACACAGAAAATCAGCAATTAAATAAAAAAAAGATTTATGTAATTAAAGAAAACAATTAGGGAGTGATGACATAAATTAGATTAATATTCATCAATAGCCAAACAGATTAATCAGGTATAATTCATGTTTCTGTCACAAACATGAATCAACGATAATTAGGTTTCTAGAAACAAATATGTGAATAACAACAAGTATAGCCTATGTAGGAGCTAAGCTCTTAAACAACCACAGGCTGTCAGGACAGATTCACAAATTAATTTCTAAAAACCTAAATTTAGATCTAAATTTGATAATTGTTAGATCAAACACGAATATACCCTGTGAAGGAGCATAACTCTTAAACGACACAGAATATGAAGGTTCAGATCTAACCCTTGATTCAGATCTAGATCTACATATATAAAGTCCTCATATATTGGCTATGTGATTCATGTTGAATCATATCTATTAGCGTCATCACCCCCTAATCAAAGGGGATTAGCTAGACATAGCTAAAGAAGAGGAAAAACAGAAATTAAATAACATAAACATAAATAAAATAAAATAACAACTGAGAGAAAAGGGAGAAGAGTTTTATTCTAAGAAGAGAATTACAGAATAAAACTAAGTGTCTTTTATAATGAATGAGATAAAGTGTATTTATAGCTGATATGACAAAGGCTACTTGGCAAATTCCATAATGTAGGACTAAAGAATTAGCCCAACTAACACATAAGCTAGTGTGAACGCAGCTGTAGAATGAGAGGCCTTGCAAACGAGCTAATGTGAACGCAATATGAGTCTTTAGTGAGCCAAATCTACCCAATTGAACTCTATTTGCAACCGTTCTTCAAGCTTTAAACTCTTCAAGCTTTAGTAATTTCAACTTCACTCTTTTTAAGCAAATTCTTCATGCTTTATCCATCAAATGCTCTAAACCAAGCTTTTTATCAACAATCTGAAAACACAGCTATAAATACACAATATCAATTATTTTAAATAGAAAACTAGATAAATAAGCGGACAAAATATACACATCTACGTGTATATCAAATACCCCCACACTTATCTTTTTATTCGTCCTCGAATAAACTAAACTAAGATATGTCACACTTTCGTAGGAAACACGATTGCATTTAGCATATGCAATAAGCCGTTAAACCCCTAGGTGTCCCTAGTAGGACGAGTGTTGTCTCGTGAGGGTTTCAGCGAATACTACCCACAAAATCCAAAGCGTCTTATGTACGCAGATTAATCAAACAATATATAAAAGGTCTTTCACATTCCAAGGATTTCACCTAACTTCAATAATAACGGTTTAACCCCAAATTGTCCATCCCATAGTTGGTGCAAAAATGAATAAAATTTTCCAAGCTGAATCGTAATTCCTTGATAACACTGTAATTGTCTTGAAGGTTAAGAGTGTGGTGTCAACCAAAGTTCTACACATCGACAATGTACACCCAATCATTTATTCAACTTTTTTTTTGAAAAAATAATAATAATAATTTGCACCAATGTAACTATAATGTATTGGATGTGAGTTATGCATCGATGAAGGAGAATTTTGTAAGTTCTAAAAAGATTATAGATAAGAGGGCAAGTGTATTAGTTGAATTTCAAGCTACAAAAGATAAAGTAATACTAAGGCACATATAGACGTTTTGTTTCCTTTCATCTCCTCTACTACAATCCTCACTTCCAAGTACGGTAGAATGGATGTGGATGGAATGGAATTGAATGCTTTTATAGTCAAGAATGATGAATGACTATTTTATTCAGAGAGACTCTCTCTTTATTTCATTTTTTCTTTTTCCTTTTTTTTCAATTTTTTTTTTTTTGCATGACGAATGATGAGTGGAGATGGAATGGAATGATACCGTTCATTATTTCATTTGATTCCTCCTCTATTAAACCAACACTTCTTGAAAGGAAAGTTTTGTGCCCTAGTTACTCTACTTCTATAACCTTAATTCAACACACAAGTCTGGATTGATGTTATACAAAAAGCTGAAAGGAATGATAAGCAAAGTTTCGTAAGATATATAACACATATAAAATAAGATGTGGTATATGGTTATCCTACCTTAAAACAAGTATGGAGTGGGTGGTGTAATATTGGTATAAAAAGTGACGTTTTTTTACCTTTAAACAAAGGTTCATGAGCATACCAATATAAGATAAACTTATCGAAACAAGGATGTAAATCGACTACAAACTTGGGTTTGAATAATGTGGGGTATTGAAGAAGAACGCTACAATGAGTCATTTCTCCTTAAGTGGACCAAGTGGAATTAGAACTTACGATTTTGAAAATTTGAGTGGAAAAGAAAATATTATGCATGAAAACGAACTCAGAAAATCCAACACTGTAAGTGCAAAATCATTATTATTTGATTTTTTTTTTTTGATTTTTTTTACTTGCACATTCTAACATGTATAACAAAGTTTGACACGCTTACTCCAGAACATGACTAACGTCTGCACAGTCTCAAGCTAGCATCTTAAAAAGACACATTACGACTCAATGAATAAATAATGTTCATGCCCATCACCCAACAATTCAACTTATCAAACAAGAACCAAGGTGTTATTTATGAATTTAAGTTAATCCTTGTTCAATGAATGACCTAGTTCATAAAATTTGATTGCTGATGTAATGTAAATTCCCCCCACACTTGTGTGTGACTGTGTCCTGACAGTCATTAATCAGACATATCTTAGTGAAAGGGAAATAAAATAAGAGGGTCAGCACGGCTTACCGGGTACACATGCAGAAAATACGCAGTCATCGAGTAGATGAACCTGTCCACAATGGACCAATGGATCAGCCTCATTAAGATTATGAGACACAGCTGAAGCACAGAAAAACAAATTATAAAGGATTTTATATTACGTATTAGATTTGGAAAAACAAATCTTGTTTTTTCAGAAGTTTGAGTTGCTAATTTTAAAATTTTGGGCTTACAATTGATCCTAAAATCAAATTGAATTTCTGTAGCAGCTAAAGAGAGGTCATCGAGCTGGGGTTCAGTAAAAGTTTCAAAAACAAAATTCGATTTGTTCAGATGATGTATAAATTGAGTGACGTGCACATCAATCTTACCCCCACACTTGTTTTGAGAAATATTTTTCAGTTTTGCTTTGGTATTTGAAATTTTGTTCACTAAAGGTTTATTCATAAACCTAAAGTCAAAACCAAACAAATGAATTTTCAGTAAATTTCAAAATTGTATTTTCTCAAAAACAGCGTTATTACAGAAAGAGTTCATATATTGCAGAAATTTATCATTGAAAACAAGTGATCATAGTGAGGTTCAGTTGAAACGATCAAGTCGCAAGGAGTTTCAACAATTTCAGAAAAGCCATCATCATGTTTGAGATCACATTCAACAGTCCCATTGTTTTCAACCTCAAGAATTTCAAAGTTTTCAAATGTTTCATTTTCAATTTCAGACCCAACAACATTATCGTCAATCAACTCAAGAAGTGTTCGCTCATCAAAGTCGTCCTCACCAAAACAGTTGTTACCAACTTCGTCATTTATTTCAAGATGACAGTCTAAAGTTGGTAACATTTCAAAATTTTCATAATTTGAGAGAGGAAGATCAAATTGAATATTGACATCTTTGTTTTCAAGAGAATTTAAATTCAAATCAATTACAGAGATTTCAACAACTTTATTAAGATTTTCATCAATTTCAAAAGTTGTTAGTTGAAAATTTTCGATTTCAGCAAGAGTTGAATTTTCAGAAGAAGCATCAGTTTGAGTTTGAATTTCAGTTTCGCAGAAATCAATGTTTTGCACAAGAGATTTTCCAAAATTTTCATCATCGGTCATATCGCCAGAATCATCAATAATCGTTATGTAATGTTGTGATGAAGCTACTGCCTGATTATTTGGTTCAAAAGAAACGTTGGCAGAAACTTGTTTATTGCTAGATTGAGATTTATGGTTGTTGAACAAGTTTGTAACTTCAGTTTGAAGAAGAGAAATTTGATAAACAATCCGATAAGAAACTTGTTCGCTATTGTCCATTCTTTGAGCCAGTTCTTCGATGTAAGTCAAGTCAAGTTTCATGGAATCCTCAAAGTCATCAACATCATTAATTCCCTCAAGTAATTGATTTTCTAGATTTTGCCAAAATTCAATGGTGTATTGAGATAGTTGTTCAATGATATGCATGTTTTCGATATCTTTATTTTCAGAAGCTTGTTTTTCATCAAAAGTTCGCGCCCATTCCTTGATTTCATTGCGACAAATCCAAATTTCATGCATTAATTGATTGATTTCACTCAGGCTCTCATCTATCAAATTGGTAAACACACCAGACTTCAAAATGTTGTTTTTTAGATTCATCATTTCTATGTGTTCCTCACTGGTTGACCTTAAAAACTCATCCACCTCATCTCTTAGAAGTCGTCCATTATTTATTTTCCAAAACCAACATCGCCAAAAATTTAGCTTGTTCGTAACACATTTTTCATATTCGATAACTAACATTTGACATTCACTTGTATTATGAAAATCATTTTGATTTTCAAAAATTTCGTTAAAACCCGTGTTGCAATTGTTTTGATTTTCAGCACTTTGCTTAGCCATTTGCGCTAACAGTCGTCTCGCCTCAGATAAACTCTCATTAATCATAGAATGACAGTTTTCATATTGGGGTACAACCGTTTGATGAGATTGGTGGAAATTATTCACAAAAATTTCAGCTTGAAATTCAGTCTGATTTGAATTGAAACCAAAATCATTTAAAGTTTGAAAAGAATTGCAATTTTGGTTGTACATGGGGAAAGCGCGCGTGTACTAGAAGTAGAGAGTTTTTCGTCGAAAAATCAGTTGCAAAGTTGTGGCTCTAAAGAAACTTCTAAAAAATATGTTAATATTAACAACTTCGGATTATATGAATACAAGTCTGGGCCAGGTTCGGACAGGGGTTATCAGTGTGCCACGAATCACCATAGAAACACGAATGAAGATTTAAGAACCTGTTTGAGTTCTAAACTCTACCGTTCCTTAGACACCTCAGAGAGTATCAATCCTAATTGTCAATTTAACAAATATTTTGTCCTATGAGCTTTGGGGAATCCTCGATTCGATTTCAAAAATAAACTTTTCAATTAATCCCACGTTCGTTTTAAAATTTTAAACCACACATCAACAGGCAAAATATTCAGTCACAGAACAAACACAGAATAATAAATTGCAGAAATAAAAAATTTACAAGCAAGCCGCGGCACCTGCAGAAATTTTTTACACGCAATTTCTATATATTTTTCTTTGCAGCAGAGCACCTGTAGGGTTAAGAAAATTTTACAGTGATCGGTAGTCCGTCCAGTGCAATTGAGTAGTGCTAGCGTATTCACACCGCACTTGGTGTGCAACCGCTCGAACCCTGAATTGTCCGCCGCTTTCTGTTGTCGCCTCCTATTAATTACTTGACTGTACCTGTTTTCGAAAAAAAAAATCTCCTATTTTTTTATTTTATTTTTTTGGGTTTAAAAAAAAGAACTTAGTTAAGCAAAAGAAGCTAAAATACGATAAAACAAAGTGAGTGAAAATCAGATGAAAAATAAAAGGAAATGAAATAATCCCCCTTTTTTTTTGGTGTGACCTGAAAAGGATTTAATGCAAATAAATGAACTAAGCAAAACAGATAGCAATTAACAGACCCAAAGCAAACTCGAATTACAATTAAAAACAACTAAATGCAACCCGGCCTAATAACATATAGCAAAATCCAATGAGTAAATTGCTCAGAGACCACTCAATTTCTATAGAAAAATTTTTGTTCCCCTTTTCAGAGAAACAAATTCGAAATCCCTTTAATAAAACAAGCCGCCCTCCTATAAAAAAAATCATGCACCCATCCAAACTTTAAGAAACAAATCACGAGTTTATTTCCCTTTCTTTTCGAAATTGATTCAGAACCGAAGTTCGGTTTTGTGGTTTTTTTTTTTTTGGGAATCGTTCAAACAGAATTGAACGTTCAAACTTTTGGTTCGGGTTTCGGTTCTTTCGGTTTGGGGAGGCGATTGGAGAGGGAGGATGGAGTTGGACTTGTGGAGTATGGTTTTCTGACGTCCGAGTTGATGATTCGGAAGGATGGTTGCAGATTCGGGTTGCTGTAGTGGATATGGCGAGGCGAATCTTCAGAGCTAAGGGAAAATGGTTTGTGCGAGTTTACGGAGCAGGCGTCTTTGTTAAGGTTGAGGGCGTTGTCTGGTAAAACAGGAATTGCGAATTTGATATGGTGGCAAAGCTTTTGGAGTGTATATGTATGGACGTGAGGGGAGGTGCTGGGTGTATGAGGGTTGATGGTCTGCTGATGGTTTTCAGGTTCACGTTGATGGTTATTTGTGCAGAGTTTTGAAATCACAGAGGGCGTGTGTGGTGTTTGAACTGGGTTTGTGCGTGGTATGGTAGAGTGAGAGGCAATGGGGGCAGTGAAGGAAAGGGTTTGCAAGTTTGGGTTATGGCGTGTCTTGTTGAACGTGAGGTTTGTGGGGAGGCTCTTGTGGAATTTGTTTGCTGAGGAGGCTGATGTATTTGATGGGCGTGAGAACAGTTGCTTGGAGAATGAAATAGGAGATGGTGGTTATGATGTGGAGAAGTGTTTGGAGATGGGGTTTAAGGAAATGGTTTGGTAATATGGTGGTGAATGATTTAGAAACAAAAAATGCAGCAAACAAATATAAGGCAGGAAAACCAAGAAACGAATATTTATTTATTTTTATTGTTTTGTAATAGAAGAGGGAGGAGAGGAAAGAAAAAAAATGTAAAAGGAAAAAAAATAGAAAAAGGGAAGGAAATAAATGAAGAAAGGATGGTAATGAATAGAAAAGAAAGTAGAAAAGGAAAGAGTTCAAACAAAATTTGCAAGTTTTTTTTTTCCTCTTATCTAGTTGATAATACCAATGAAATTGATAAACTAAATCACAGAACAAGATTTTTTTCTATATATGAATGAAAACGAAAAGGAATTAAAAAGAAATATTTTTGTGTTTTTTTATGAAGGAAAACTAAAGAGTAAATAAAAATAAAATAATATAACCCGAAGGATTTAGTAACAAAAATTATTTTGGAGCCCGGCAACGGCGCCAAAATTTGTTTGCGAACAAAGTATACAATTGTAAACAACTGTAAAATTCGTTCGGCTTTCCTAAACAACAAGGATTGTTGTAGAGGGTGTCAAACTCTGGGACCAAAAATATTTAAATTAGTAAATCCAATCAAGTTATTCCAGGAATTTGATTGATTGAAAACACAGAAAATCAACAATTAAATAAAAAAAAAGATTTATGTAATTAAAGAAAACAATTAGGGAGTGATGACATAAATTAGATTAATATTCATCAATAGCCAAACAGATTAATCAGATCTAATTCATGTTTCTGTCACAAACATGAATCAACGATAATTAGATTTCTAGAAACAAATATGTGAATAACAACAAGTATAGCCTATGTAGGAGCTAAGCTCTTAAACAACCATAGGCTATCAGGACAGATTCACAAATTAATTTCTAAAAACCTAAAATTAGATCTAAATCTGATAATTGTTAGATCGAACACGAATATACTCTGTGAAGGAGCATAACTCTTAAACGACACAGAATATGAAGGTTCAGATCGAAACCTTGATTCAGATCTAAATCTACATATATAAAGTCCTCATCTATTGGCTAAGTGATTCATGTTGAATCATATCTATTAGCGTCATCACCCCCTAATCAAAGGGGATTAGCTAGACATAGCTAAAGAAGAGGAAAAACAGAAATTAAATAACATAAACATAAATAAAATAAAATAACAACTGAGAGAAAAGGGAGAAGAGTTTTATTCCAGGAAGAGAATTACAGAATAAAACTAAGTGTCTTTTACAATGAATGAGATAAAGTGTATTTATAGATGATATGACAAAGGCTACTTGGCATATTCCATAATGTGGGACTAAAGAATTAGCCCAACTAACACATAAGCTAGTGTGAACGCAGCTGTAGATTCAGAGACCTTGCAAACGAGCTAATGTGAACGCAATATGAGTCTTTAGTGAGCCAAATCTACCCAACTGAACTCTATTTGCAACCGTTCTTCAAGCTTTAAACTCTTCAAGCTTTAGTAATTTCAACTTCACTCTTTTTAAGCAAATTCTTCATGCTTTATCCATCAAATGCTCTAAACCAAGCTTTTTATCAACAATCTGAAAACACAGCTATAAATACACAATATCAATTATTTTAAATAGAAAACTAGATAAATAAGCGGATAAAATATACACATTTACGTGTATATCATTCTGGTCAACGTATATCATTATGAATCAATTTGTCCAATTCATTAAATGGTGTTTATTTGGCTAAAATAGTAGCGAACACTTACATATATTTCATTTAACCGTGTTATAAACAAAAAACATAAGTAAAACAACATTATCTATTGGTTCACATACGTTCAACATTCAAAATAAATTTTAATATAAATAAACTCAAACAGTTTCTAATAGCGCTTCGAGAAGCTATATCGCGATCATGGATCAAATTCAAACAAACAATAGCATTTAAGGATGATAGATTGTGTAACTATATTTAGTTCAACAATAAGCCTATTTGACAATCCAAACATGCAATCAATAGTATGATAAAATTTAACCAAACACTAAAATTAGAAAATTTAATAGTCAAGAAGATAAATAATAATAATTAAGTCTGCTTATACTACATTGGTTAATTAAAAAATGTGATTTTTACTTACTACTGTTTTGGTTATCGCTTTGCGTTCTATTTCAATTTAATCTTGAATGACATTTGAAATTATCAAAAATTTCAATAAGTTCTAAATACATCCAGTTTATTCCATAGCCTAGATTGCTCTATTACAAACACAATGCGACTGACTACGTTGGATTTTGACCTATTATGAGTTAAAATTGAGGTTACAGCTTCAACTAATAACTAAAACAATTAACTAAACTTAGTTACATCATTAACAACCCTGATCACCTTAATTAAATTGATTACCCGCCTAATATCCCTTTTCTTCATGTGATAAATCATGCTTTAAAAACAACACATGAACTCCACTAGAAACATGATTGCATCTCTTCCTTCTTGTGATCCAACGTCGCCGCTGTTATGTAACGATGGTCGAAACAAAGCCCCCATCCTTCCTGCGTAGGGCGCACGCATATGAGCTGGCACACAACTCCCATATAACAAAAGGAATCCCTGATGTTACGTGCTTACCAACTTATATTTGTACACAATTCCTTCAATATATTCCATGATGTGGGACTATTGTATCCAAACAATCATTCCTCCTTAAGAACATGCGAGGCAATCCTAATAGTCTCCCTCTTGACTCGCATCCTACGAGTATCTTTTGAGAGAAATGCCTTGCCTGCATAGCCCAGTCCGAACCTTCGACTCTGATAGCATTGTTATGTAATGACGGTCGGAACAAAGCCCCCCTTCTTGTGTAGGGCGCACGCATATGAGCTGGTACCAACTCCTATATGACAAAAGGAATCACTGATGTAACAACCATGACATATCTTCAGCCTTCTGTTGGCCATGCCAACCTACGATAGCTACCTTTTCTTATAGATTCACCCTAATTTTCCACACCAAACCAAAACACATGTCACCTTTAAGCTTAGATCCATGACGAACCCTAACATTATCAATAATCTGAAACTATGGATCTACTCCCTAGGATGGCGCACACAAACTACTAGTTGGAAGATTCACCCAAAAGCGCTTGGATTTGTCAATTGATTTTGGTATATTGAGTTAAAGAATAGAAGAATGACAACTTAGAAATGAATTTTAGGGTTTTTGAAAATTATATGAGAAAAAGGATTTATTAATAGAAAACAATCTAAACACCATTAATAAGAAATATTCCCAAACATCAATCGAGGTGTGCTCACAGGTGTTCCCTCCTAATCACCCTTATTCTGGACTCAGTGGAACTAATTTTAGAACATAATTGAATCACATATGAAAGTTAGCTTTTGAAATCGGATTATGATATTAAAATTTAAAATCTTTAAATGTTGTATGTTACTAGCGTGCAGGATCAAAAAATAAGTTCGACGGTCATGAAACTTGACATTATACAATAATTCATTATTTCAGGTTCGATAAAATTGGTTTCATTGAAATCCAAGATAATTTGCAAAATTGATAAATTCACATGTTAATTAAAATGACTCATTACTAAATTATTTTAATTTTCTTAAATTCAACAATCATAATTTCTTATCTGCCATTTTAATTCATATCAAATTTAATTGAGTCTTTTAAAGCTATTCAAGTTCATATCAGATTCCAAATTTCGGTAATTTGCAAAATTTTGGTATCTAAATCACCATTTCACCATTCAAATAGATTAATTAACTTATAACATAATTTGATTTTCCAAACCAATATTTTAATATTTAGTACTAATTAAACATTCAACCACTAGAAACCTAAGTCGTTACACTTGAGGATAGTTTGTAATTAAAAGCATTGAGTAAATATTTGAATATCATTTATTGGTATAGGATGTTGTTACGATATTTAATCACACTTCATTGTAGGTAGATGACGATCGTGTGGTGAGAATAAATAATTAGTTTAAGGTGGTACATGTCATGATATTGGATTTGTACCTATATTTAGTGAGTATGGCTCTATGTCTAACGTGATCAAAGCTTCATGTCTATATATGTTGGTTCTATATACCATAATTATGATGTACTCTTATTATGTTAATTGAAGAGGACCAAATAATTATAAGTAGAAATTATGGAGGCATCCTTATTTTGAAACTTAATTGGAAGCGGCTCCCTGTGTACAATCTCATGTAAATCGAGTCCTTATTTTACTGTAGCATCATACTTTCATGTTTTTTGTAATGTTGTATAGAATAAAAAATTGTAAATATCCATGGAAGGATTCTGCAAAAAATATTGATGAAATATCAACAACTTTTGTGAATGATTGTAGATATTTTTGCAATTATTCACACAGTGAACTAAATGAATTAAAAGAGGGTGCTACTATTCACATCCCGGTTTACACTTCCTGCCACCTTTCTAAATTTCATACAAATGGTTATTTTTTATATTCTTCTGGCCACCATATATTATTCTTTCGCTCGGTTATTCACCACTGTACTTCTTCTGAGAAAAACATGTACTTCTCTTAATTTCAAACCTTAAACCCTAACAAAAACAAATATTCTTTTGGCCTAATAGAGATAGAAGATGAAGATAAAAGAAGAGGTTAGAATTGCTTGATTTTTATAGTTTTATATTACGTTATAGAGCATGTTGATAGGGTTTTATTACTGGTTAGGGTTGTCCATTATGTTGTAGGATGTTTTTTCCGCTTCGTTGGAAATTTCAAGCTTAGAGGACGTTAAATTTGACGATGTTGTAATAGAGAATGACAACGTAAGTTTTGACTTGTAGAGTTTTTATTCGTATAACATACATATCTTCTTTTACAAATGGACACATTAACTCTTATTTTGTCGTTTGATAGATGGAGTATTTGAATGATGATAAATTGGACGATAAACATGATAGTTGTGATAATATGATGCAAGATGTTCGATCAAATGATTCAAAGGATTAAAATGCATAATGAAGTGAAGAAGGAAGTTTTTGTGTAGACAAAGGTGTTGTTGGCCTCTCCATTTCTAGGTTATTAATTTAGATGGTGGCCAGTAGAGGAAATTTGGAATATTTTGGGTGCCTTTAGTTTTGGCGGCCAGAATTGTAAACTGGGGTGTGAATAGTAGCACCCTTAAAAGAAGAAAGAATAGTTGTAGTAGTGTGTGCAATTAATATAAATAACTACACAACTTTTTTTATAGTATAGCGTACTATGTGGAAAAGTTCCAGATATCTCTACAAATTTTGCAAATTGTTGCATTTATTCAGCAATATATTGGAAATAAGTAATATTTCATTTATATACAATTTTAATAAATTTTCTGATGATTTTTCTGTAATACTTCGATTTTTAAACAAGTGTAGGTTTTGAATTTAAAATTTTGAAGAAAATTAGAAAAGTTTGCGTAAAAACATGCAAGTTTCTGAAATAATTGCTGCGATATTTGCAATTTTATGAAAAATTGCTGAAATTTGTTGTTACATGAATATTTTTGATTTTTTTAAGTTATTTTTTTTTATAGTTTTTTTGCATGAATTTTAGGATGATTATGTGTTGAATTAAATTTTGAACTTTGGCAATTCTTTACCTGTTTTTGTTGTTTTTATGAGGATTTTCGAAAAACAGGGACATAATTTATAAAGTTTTTAGACTGGGAGCTTTTCATGTGTTTTGAAAATTAACTGGACCTTAGCCTAACTGTCCCTAATTGGAATCCATCCTTAACAAACTGATCATGAAGTAACACGTTAAACACTATGTTATATAGCTTCTTAATACTCCTATATGCATTTTTGCCCCTATGTCAACTAAACCAACATTCTATAATTTGTAGAGGCAAGTATAGTTTTTCGACCTATAAGTCCTCGCATCTACAGGCACATTGGAGGATAGGTGTCAAGATGACTATAGAGGTGCTTATAACTATAGACCATTTATGTATTTGGGGCTAGCATCGTGCTATCAGCCTCCCTCTTAGTACCAACAGAGTAACAAATTAGCATATATTATTAGTACACTTCTCTATGGTATAGATATGGGTGATATGAACCCCATATATTGTTATATGTGTATGGCTTTACTTACAGACTTATGTATACCGTGTAGTCATATCCCATCATGCCATTTTCCAATAGTTTATATATGAGAAGATAGGATTATATTTATGATACATGACCAAAGTATAGTGGATTCTCATCTATATTGATAGGCAACCTATCATATTATACATGTACTAATGTTATTGTTATATTTAATGAGATTAATAGATATATTTTAAAAATCACTAGAACAAAAATACTATTTGACAACACTGATTTTGCAACAGTTCGCCAATGTGTTGCATAAAAGGTAGATCTTTCACAACATTTGTTAAGAAAACGTTATGACAAATTCTTTAAAAAATTGTTTTATGTAAAAAAGTTGTAAATAAAAAATTTCAATAATGTCTCTTTAAACTGTTATAGGAAGTGATTTTTGACAATGACTTTTTTACATTGTATTATATTTGTTTTTTCATAACATATTTGTCATGTTATTAAAATACGTAAATAAACAATGTTTGTTAAATATTTTAAATTTATAGGTTTCAACAATATTTATCAAATGTTGTAGGGTGGAAGTTAAACAACAACAAGGTACTGTTGTAGATTCAATTTAATTATTATTTTACCGTATCAATGTAATGTCAACATAATTCGTATCTAGGACAATGTTTATTTACATTGTTAACAAAATTATATCTAACAACTTTTGGTCGACATTGTTAATGCTCATATTTCAACAGTATATTATTAACATTGTCATCGATACGTTTTATAACTGCTATAATGTATTGTTAAAGATTCCAATAAAGACAACAAAATGCAAATATTATAAAAACAGTATTGTTGACAACGTTAAATTGATGCTGTAAAATTTAAAATAAGAAGCATTTTATTCATACAGAAAAATATTTTGTATTTAATAAACAAAATTGCTAAGTATATTAGACTTAATAAATTTAATGGTTATTGCAATATAATCTGAGGATATAATTGTAGTACATAGCTGGTTTACATTTACTTGTATAATAGGCTTTATACAATTTTCGTAATAATCTCGATTATCATGGTTTAAACTTATGTGTAACATTTTATGTAATAATACATTAGATTTTTTGTTTTTGCATTAAAAGATTTCCAGTTGAGAAATTCAAATATAGTGAATGTAGCTATTGGCTTACCCAAGTCAAATCCCAGTTTTTTAGCTTCATAATTAGTAAGTGCGTCCACACTCTCCTGTAACCCGCATAATTAGACAAATACATAACAAACAAGAAATGAAAATGTATAAGTATTTATGATATAATGGGAGTTAAGTGTGACGACCCCAAAACCCCGTGACATGGTGTAAAGGATAATCATTGGAATATAACACATTAATCATCATTAGCAGATCATAGATAATAGCATAAACAAGAAATAGAATAATTTACACACATATGACAGCGGAATCATATATATATCACCACATTAGAGAACACAGTGCATGATACTACTTAGTGCATAACAGTACACAATCATTCTACATAGCCTGTGGTGGAATCATACATAGAAAATACATAAACTAAACATCAGTCTACATCGCCTATGGCAGAATCATAATACATATACAATAATGGTGGAAAAGTCACAATCCTCACAATGTAGTCAAGCCTCGCCACGAGTCCAAAAGTGCACCTCTACTGCGGTGCCAAGCCAAAATATGTCAGCTACCTGTAACAAGGCTGCCCGTGTGGAAATGAGGGCACCCGAGTTTGCAAGGTGAAACAAACTACGAGTCAGACATGGGACTGGTATGAGAAATCTACTTAACTTATTAAACAACAATAATACGGAAAATCAAAGGACCACACCACTTTCGCGGAACGGGTTTACTCCAATGAGTGCTAGTGCATGAAATAAAGTAAATGATTAAATCAACGCAATGCTTTTTATAAAAATGAAGCCATTATAAGACTCAGGTCCCATCACACAATGCAACGCAAGCCGAAGGATAGAGTTTTACCTTATAATGGCCAAAAATGCTTCGTACGTCTAAAACAAAAGTGTTTGATATTATTACTAGTGTATATATGTTTTCAAAAGCAAATTCAATCATAAATGTCAATCCTAGGCGGCATTGCTACCATCTACTATGTCGCCATACTAGTAATACATGTCGGATCTAGATTAACCCTAGAGGGCGGGGGTGAATAGGGTTTATCACAGTTTTTAACAGAATTAAAACTCTAGCGCGATATATAATAATAAACTGACAACAGAATATAACATAAACGGAAATGCAGAAAATAAATCACACACAGATATACCCAGCTTCGGAAAAACCCTGCCTACTGCTGCATTTCTAAGGTTTCTACTAGGTGATAGAACAGATCCCGCATACAAGACCATGTACACTCGCAAACCATGCTCCTATTCTAACCCTACGCTCAAATCCCTAGACTGATCGATATCACCTCGATCAGATTTCCCCGAATTACAACCCCATAATAAGTAACTCAGATTTCACAGACTCTGAAACTGACAGTTAACACCCTGACTGATTCACTCTAGTTTATACAGACACTAGAAAAATGTTCAGATGATTGTTTGAATTTACAACTCGAATTAAAAACTAAAATAAAATCAAATTAAAAAGAAATTGAAACCCAAGGAGTTAAATAAAGAGGGTAATCCCCTTGTAATCTTGGCCGGCCATATCCATTTAGGTTCCACCCTTCCTTGTTATTTTCTTTGGCCCGATCCCTTTTCTCATGGAATTAGAAATGGCGGCTAGGGTTTCCGATTTGAATCCCAAATCGATTGCGATGTTGATATGAAAAGATTCCTCTTTGTTGCTCAAATCTGTGTGGCTCTCCGACGCTTCGAGTTGGGATACTGATGATCGAAAACGATAAAAGAATTTGGTGAGTTCCTCTAAAATTTCTTTATCAATTTTTGCTTTGGAATACTTGAATTGATTTGTGGGTTTTTCGATGTTCCTAAAGCCGATGATGATAGGTGTATAATATAGGATAATTGTATCCTATAATTACTCTGATTTCGCTTGTTGATTTGATCTGAAATTTGCGATTTCCTCTTTTGTTTCTTCGATTGAATGAGAAATTTGCTGCCCTTAACACTTGATTACCTCGGCATTAAACCGATGCGTGATATGTAGGATTACCTGGACTATTTATGAATCTTTAAATTGAATTTGTCCCTTGCCAAAAAAAAGAGATGTTTAATTCAGGAAACATATAATTCGATTTGATGCCCCTTTGAAATATTCCTTTATGCTGCTTTGATAGATTTGAATCGGCCTGATTGTTTAGGAAAGTGTTGCATGCATGAATTACACTTTTGCCAAGACTGGACTTTCTGGAAATAATTTAGGAATGATTTTCTCTCCTTTGAAATGTTGTTTTGAAATTCCCTTTTTGATTACTTGTTGTCGAGTTGGGTGATTGCCAAAATATTTGATTACTGGATTTCTGGAAGGAAATAAAGCCCTTGCCAAAAACATGAATTAAAAAAAATCTTTCCCTTTTAAAAGAAGATTTTCTGGGAATGTCCATCCTCCACAAATTATTGCATATATGTCTGGAAATAATTTAATTTCCAATTGCAATCAAAACTGACATTGATTGAAAAAAATCTGTTTTTGTCAAGTATGAATGAGGGAATAAAAAGCTACTCTTCCTAAAATGGTTTGCAGAAAAACAGTGTTTGTTTTCTTTGCATGTTAAAAAACTATTTACTTGTAAAAGTTTTGAAAAACAAACTTTTTCATTTTTGTTGCATGCTAATTTCTCTGCACTTGTATAAGTGGTGCTCTGCCATATCACAAAGTTGATGCACCATGTCCTTCAGTCACTTTGATTATGCTGTGATGCTTGTACTTGCCATGCGTGCTTGAAACAAATCTTTGCATCTGCTTCAGTGTTTGATCACCCCAAAATGAACCTGTTTCTTGAACTGCTGCATATGTATATTCCCTTGTTTCTTGCACAACCATGCTATGTTAAACAAACAAGAATCCTGTTGCACCATATACTTTTCCATTCATGTTGATGATATATGCTGGAACAATTTTGTGCATTTATTCTTGATCACCATTGCTGTTCATTTATGACTTGTGTGTTCCACTTGTCTCTTACATGTCCATGCTTGTATTCACAAGTATTATGTTGATCTGCATGATGTTGAGATGAACATGCTCCATTGTCATTTTGAATAACCTGCATTGCTTTGTCCACTGTAAAAAAAACTGTGTTACTTATGTAACTTAAACCTGAACCAAACTACATGAATTTGACATGTGTATTGAATGGTGTCTCCATCATTTTAGCTGTAGCCAAGTAGACATGTTCATGCACTTTGTTAGCTCGGCAATGTATAGCTGTTGTATGTGCATGACTATTTGAAGTTGCTGTCACCTTATGTACAAACTGATTTGAATCAATTATGCTACACATGTTATTGCTGTTGCCATTGTTACACCTGCATCTGTATTCTCCATATACTTGCTTTGCTGAACCTTGTGGTTTGAGCTGTGATGACTTTGTTGCATTTGGGTTGGCTTTGACTTGTTCATTTAATCCATGCTGGTTGTATTTGAGCATGCTCGACCAACTTTGGTTTGGCATTTCTGAACCTATACATGATGTTGCCTTGTCCATGTATGACTTGCCTGTTGCACTGAGTCGAGCAGGTCCGCGTGGCTACTCCTCAGTTGCACACTGGATTGGCGAGGCAGTGCACATGTGTATATATATACACGTGTGTATATGCCGCCATTCAGTATTATTTTCCCTGTCCCTGTACTGTATATGCATACTGTCTACCTTGTGGTATTTATAATGTATCACTATGAATATCACAAGCTGTCTAGACACAGGTTGATGGGTTTATAAATCAGATCAAGTCAGAAAAATGATGAGAAACACACCAGAAAACTGAGGTAAATAAATTTTATTTTATTTTTAATTTATATTTGCATGAATACAGTTTTTATTTCTATTGCAGTGTACTGTGTGTGTGTGTTTTCATGTGACAGGTAAGAAGACTGGACTGACTGAAGGCTGACTAGAAGACTGGAGAGATAGAAGAAAGAGACAGAAGACAATGAATAAACATTGTGTCAAAGTGATATAAGTGAAATGTACAAATGAGATTGAGTGTAACTGAATGCATGTATGAATGATTGTATAACTGAGTGAATTAACAAGACTATATTCTGTGAATGTATATGAGATGTGATGAGTTCAAATAATGGAGTTATATAAAAAAATTGTACTGTTTGAATATTTTAAGTAAAATATTATATTTAAACAAAATACTATGTAGATATCTGAGTTTCTGTATAGATGCATTCTGTTTAAATATAAATATTATATTTCTGTCTGTAATGTGATATAACAGTACAACAACAAGCACATTCAAAATAATATATACTTGTTTGTTATCATCAAACAAAAAATCATATAATTGTGTATACAACACCGTTATATACAACAATCTCCCCCTTTTGATGATGACAAACAAATAAAAGATTTTGAATATAATAAATGTGTTTGTTCGTGAATATTTGAACTCCCTCTATTTAAATGCCACCCCTACAATAGAAACTCCCCCTATAACTGTGCATGAGTGAAATGTATGAATAATAATAAATTTTCAAAATTAAAAATATTTATAAAATATTCACTCATAAATCAAAATCTAATCCATTCTCCCCCTTTTGTTATCATCAAAAGGATATAGATTTTAAAATACAGATGAAAATTGACTAAAAATATAATTTCAGCTTAAGAGGAAGAACGGTCATCATAAATTTCAATCAGTCAAACAAAAATCATAATATTCTAAGAACTGGTGGCATATTTCACATTTTAGAGAATGACAGATATACGATGAATTTTATATAAAATGGAGAGAGTTTTAAAAAAATATTTCCAATTATTTTCAAAGGATTTTTATAAAAATAAAGCACAAAAACAGTGATGGATTTGGACTATAATAAATAATTCAACTTAAGTGACAAACTCGAATAATCTCAAATCCCAATATCTATCAATCAACAAATCATAATACGTCATAAAATTTCAACATATTTCACAGAGTAGAAGATGGATTGATAGGCTGGCTTTTATACTCAGAGGAGAATTTCAAATTTATTTCTATTTTGAGCACTTTATTTCTTTTTTTTATTTTCTTTTTTTATTTAAGAGCACACTGACCACGCATAACCAAAGCTTGGATTTTTAAATGGGATCAGTCGCAGCTTAAATTATAAGACGTCTCATAACCATGCATAACCAGAGCTTGGATTTTTAAATGAGATTAGAGACACTCTTATATATTAATTATATTTATTATTTTCAGCTTCAAAATAGAAAAACTCCTCAGTATATATAAACCAATATGAATGATAGAAATGCGGTAGGTACAGAGATGGACTGTGAAATAAATTTCTAAATTAATAATATTATGAAATATGATCAACCGTACCGGGACCATTGAAAATTTCAATTGTCACTAATTCTGAAAAAAATAACATAACCACAATTCCATCACAAATATTTTCACTATTTATTCAAAAAGATTCTTAAAAAAAAAAATTAACTCTCCACATTGATATAAAATCATAACGGATGGCAGAAGGATGATAGGTAAAGAATATGGTCGTGAAATAATTGCCAGTTCAGAGATATTATAATACATGTTCAACCATCATGAAAATGTAAATAAAATCTCCTTTTGTTGTGAAATATACTGCAGTCACAATTCATCACAATTTCAAAATCTGATAATTATTTTGATGAATTACAAATACAGTTCAATTTTGATATTGATTTCAATTTCTGAATGAATAATTAATAAATAATTCTAAAATTGAAAATCAAATACAAGAGAAATATGCTGATCTATACACGACAAGAGGGAAAAATGTGTACAAGACAAAAAGAGTGTGTGGATTTATACATGTTGAAGATTTGAATCTAAGTACAGATGGGTGAGACAAATATAAGGCGCCTCTGATACCACTTGGTGTCTCTATTTACGAGGAATTTTAACATGATACTGAGCAAGAATGTCATAGACAAAAGAATTGTTAAGTACCAAGCCCAAACAGACGAGATAATAGATTATCCACATGTATCAGAGTAGCAAGCATGAGATTCCAAAACAAATATTTTTCAAAACAGTATCAGAGCAACACAGAACATAGTTTCAAATCAAACTTGTCAGGATGATAGCCACATATGATGATTCATGATCTAATGATTAAAATACTGTTTACTTGAAATCATTTGAGGAATTTGAAAATATCAGAATTTAATGAATCAATCACACCAGATTATAAATTTTTGATTCGAGATATGTGTGAGATTCAATAAATCAATAATTTCAAATGATTTTAAACAAATAAATATTTAAATCAAATAATCATGAAATATGAGTGAATTTCAAGACCAGATTTTCAAAGGAATTTTTCACACAATTTCTAAGAATAATTTCAGATCATTTACATCAAATAATTAAGAGATATTCATGATTCATAAATAAATAATTTATTTGAAATCACTTGAATCAATGTCAAGTTTGAGATATAATGAATTATTCACACAAGATTGATATTTTCAACTTTAGGAGGTGTGTGAGATTCAAAATATCAAGAATTTCAGATGATTTCAAACAAACTAATTTCAACTGTACTAATCATGAATAAAAATGAATTTTAAGATGTATCACCGAGACAGGATATTTAAAAAAAATTCAAGCCAATCTGAAAATTACTGGAATTGTCACAACTGATAAATAACAGTGTGCTGTAATGTGTATAATATTTTGAGCTTTTCTAAAATGAATTAGAAGAAAACCAAAACAGCAGTGTTATGTGAAATTCCATTAAACTTTCAGATCTTCAAAAAGTTTAGAATTCATATTAAAAGTGTTCAAGATATAACAAGAATACGTCAACACCGTTATGAATTCAGAAAACAGAAAAATGAATTTCAAAACAATTGCAGAAAAAAAATTCAGTATCTGGAAATGATTAAAAGTATTAGAGTTCTATACACGCAAAACAAATTTCCAGAATATCATGAATACTGCAATTCAAGAAGCACACAAAAAAAATATGGCAGTGATAAATCAAATTAGAATAGACAGAAGAAAGAGATAAAAGGGAGAGGAAGAAGAAATAAACAAAAGAAAAAATCAAAATAGAAAATATTTACAGAGGTGAGTTTAGAGATCATACCAGAATTCAGTGTAAAGCAGAATCTCTAACTCAATAGATATGGCTAAGGAACTGTGAATGTTTCTGTGATACGTAGCAATTTGAATCCAATTTTTCTTTAGCTATGCAGTTCCTCAGCCTCCTTCGATACCTAACTGTTAAGAGGATTGAGTGGTCTAACAAAAGTAGTAAAACCACTCATAGTTATATTCGTACGTTTTGGTACCCAAACCTGTTTGTATAATAATCCATTCGAATCTATCTTCATACCCTTTGGAACCCAAATCTGTTTGAATTTAATGAAGTTTGTTTTATTTCTTTTTGGGATCCAGGATTGTTTAAATGGATTATTATCAAGCAAATTCACATAACGTTTTTGATTTAAAAATCCTTTGAAATTGCTAGAGTTCAAATTTTCAAAACAAACATTTCCAAAGCGGTTTGAAGGATTTTTAAAATCAATTGAATTCCCTTTTTCAAAATCATTTGTTTTTCCAAAACCAAGACCTCTTTTATTCCAATGAGAAAACTGATTTTTCAAAAGCATATTTAAAGATTTTTCTCCGAAAGAAAAACGTTTCAGACTCAACTCAAGACTGTTGATTTTTGATTTCAAATTATTATTCTCGTTTATTAGCTCAGAACAACGATCGACCAAAAATTCATTTTTCTCTGAATTGCTTTGTTTCAAAATTGAATTTTCATTTTCAAGCGTTTTGATTTTAGCTTTGGATCCAAAGATCTCAGATTCAAAACATTTTTGTTTTTCAAATTCGAGTTTTTCAAAGTTCTTGAAATTTTGAATCTTGTTTTCTAGCTCTTTCAAAATTAAATCAGATTTCAACAAATTTTCTTTTTCAGCAATTTCAAATTTGGAATTTATATTGGTCTTAAACATTTCAAATTCTTTTTGTAGAAGATTGTTCAAACTTGATAACTCAATCTTGTTCTCTTTTAAGATCAGAATTTCTTTTTCAAACTTTTGAATATTTTTATTGAGACGAACAAGAATGGTTTCCAATTTCATACAATTTTTACAATCAGACTTTGAAGAGTTTTTAAATGATTTAAGTTGTGATTCCAAATCATCAATTTTGCCAGTTAACTGAGAATTTATAGATTTCAGAGATTTGTTTTCAGATTGGAGTTTATCAACAGATTTAGTTAAATCAGTGCACATATAAACCAAATTTTCATATGTGAGATTTTTAGTTTCAGCATCTGTTGATTCTCCATCGTTTGATCCATCTGTTTCTCCTTTTAAGCACAGATCTGAATCTGAGTTGACATTCTGAGGTTTTGAGCAGTCGTCAGATTTTCCATAGAGCTTGTTGAGAGTTCTCCAGACATCCTGCGCAGTCAAACAATGAGATACATGAATAAACTCTTCTGTACTGAGATAATCAAATATGATATTCATAGCACGAGAATCGAAAACAATGTTTCTATTATCAGACATATCACTCCCATTGATAACAGTATCCCAACATTTAATATTAACAGATTTTAAATAAAATTCTATTTCGGATTTCCAGTTTGAAAAATTTGTTCCATTGAAAATAGTTGGAGATGAACTGGACTGACTCTCAGAAGACTGACAACAAGGGGAAAACATGATTCTAGAGTTAATCAAAAACCAAGCTCCGATACCACTTGTTGGATCTAGATTAACCCTAGAGGGGGGTGAATAGGGTTTATCACAGTTTTTAACAGAATTGAAACTCTAACGCGATATATAATAATAATAATCTGACAACAGAATATAACAGAAACAGAAATGCAGAAAATAAATCACACACAGATATACCCAGCTTCAGCAAAACCCTGCCTATTACTGCATTTCTAAGGTTTCTACTAGGTGATAGAACAGATCTTGCATACAAGACCATGTACACTCGCAAACCCTGCTCCTATTCTAACCCTACGCTCAAATCCTTAGACAGATCGATATCCCCTCGATCAGATTTCCCCGAATTACAACCCCGTAATCCGTAACTCAGATTTTACAGACTCTGAAACTGATAGTCAACACCCTGACTGATTCACTCTAGTTTATACAGACACTAGAAAACTGTTCAGATGATTGTTTGAATTTACAACTCGAATTAAAAACAAAAATAAAAGCAAATTAAAAAGAAATTGAAACCCAAGGAGTTAAATAAAGAGGGTTATCCCCTTGTAATCTTGGCCGGCCATATCCATTTAGGTTCCACCCTTCCTTGTTATTTTCTTTGGCCCGATCCCTTTTCTTATGGAATTAGAAATGGCGGCTAGGGTTTCTGATTTGAATCCCAAATCGATTGCGATGTTGATATGAAAAGATTCCTCTTTGTTGCTCAAATCTGTGTGGCTCTCCGACGCTTCGAGTTGGGATACTGATGATCGAAAACGATAAAAGAATTTGGTGAGTTCCTCTGAAATTTCTTTATCAATTTTTACTTTGGAATACTTGAATTGATTTGTGGGTTTTTCGACGTTCCTAAAGCCGATGATGATAAGTGTATAATATAGGATAATTATATCCTATAATTACTCTGATTTCGCTAGTTGATTTGATTTGAAATTTACGGTTTCCTCTTTTGTTTCTTCAATTGAATGAGAAATTTGCTGCCTTGAACACTTGATTACCTCGACATTAAACTGATGCGTGATATGTATGATTACCTGGACTATTTATGAATCTTTAAATTGAATTTGTCCCTTGCCAAAAAAAGAGATGTTTAAATCAGGAAACATATAATTCGATTTGCTGCCCCTTTGAAATATTCCTTTATGCTGCCTTGATAGATTTGAATCGGCCTGATTGTTTAGGAAAGTGTTGCATGCATGAAATACACTTTTGCCAAGACTGGACTTTCTGGAAATAATTTAGGAATGATTTTCTCTCCTTTGAAATGTTGTTTTGAAATTCCCTTTTTGATTACTTGTTGCCGAGTTGGGTGATTGCCAAAATATTTGATTACTGGATTTCTAGAAGGAAATAAAGCCCTTGCCAAAAACATGAATTAAAAAAATCCCTTTTAAAAGAAGATTTTCTGGGAATGTCCATCCTCCACAAATTATTGCATATATGTCTGGAAATAATTTAATTTCCAAACTCAATCAAAACTGACATTGATTGAAAAAAATCTGTTTTTGTCAAGTATGAATGAGGGAATAAAAAGCTACTCTTCCTAAAATGGTTTGCAGAAAAACAGTGTTTGTTTTCTTTGCATGTTAAAAAACTATTTACTTGTAAAAGTTTTGAAAAACTAACTTTTTCATTTTTGTTGCATGCTAATTTCTCTGCACTTGTATAAGTGGTGCTCTGCCATATCACAAAGTAGATGCACCATGTCCTTGAGTCACTTTGATCATGCTGTGATGCTTGTACTTGCCATGCATGCTTGAAACAAATCTTTGCATCTGCTTCAGTGTTTGATCACCCCAAAATGAACCTGTTTCTTGAACTGCTGCATATGTATATTCCCTTGTTTCTTGCACCACCATGCTATGTTAAACAAACAAGAATCCGGTTGCACCATATACTTTGGCATTCATGTTGATGATATATGCTGGAACAATTTTGTGCATTTATTCTTGATCACCATTGCTGTTCATTTATGACTTGTGTGTTCACTTGTCTCTTCCATGTCCATTCTTGTATTCACAAGTATTATGTTGATCTGCATGATGTTGAGATGCACATGCTCCATTGTCATTTTGAATAACCTGCATTGCTTTGTCCACTGTAAAAAAAACTGTGTTACTTATGTAACTTAAACCTGAACCAAACTGCATGTATTTGACATGTGTATTGAATGGTGTCTCCATCATTTTAGCTGTAGCCAAGTAGATATGTTCTTGCACTTTGTTAGCTCGGCAATGTATAGCTGTTGTATGTGCATGACTATTTGAAGTTGCTGTCACCTTATGTACAAACTGATTTGAATCAATTGTGCTACACATGTTATTGCTGTTGCCATTGTTACACCTGCATCTGTATTCTCCATATACTTGCTTTGCTGAACCTTGTGGTTTGAGCTGTGATGACTTTGTTGCATTTGGGTTGGCTTTGACTTGTTCATTAAATCCATGCTGGTTGTATTTGAGCATGCTCGACCAACTTTGGTTTGGCATTTCTGAACCTATACATGATGTTGCCTTGTCCATGTATGACTTGCCTGTTGCACTGAGTCGAGCAGGTCCGCGTGGCTACTCCTCAGTTGCACACTGGATTGGCGAGGCAGTGCACATGTGTATATATATACACGTATGTATATGCAGCCATTCAGTATTATTTTCCCTGTCCCTGTACTGTATATACATATTGTCTACCTTGTGGTATTTACAGTGTATCACTGTGAATATCACAAGCTGTCTAGACACAGATTGATGGGTTTATAAATCAGATCAAGTCAGAAAAATGATGAGAAACACACCAGAAAACTGAGGCAAATAAATTTTATCTTTTTTTTTAATTTATATTTGCATGAATACAGTTTTTATTTCTATTGCAGTGTACTCTGTGTGTGTGTTTTCATGTGACAGGTAAGAAGACTGGACTAACTGAATGCTGACTAGAAGACTGGAGAGACAGAAGACAGAGACAGAAGACAGTGAATAAACATTGTGTCAAAGTGATATAAGTGAAATGTACAAATGAAATTGAGTGTAACTGAATGCATGTATGAATGATTGTATAACTGAGTGAATTAACAAGACTATATTCTGTGAATGTATATGAGATGTGATGAGTTCAAATAGTGGAGTTATATAAAAAAATTGTACTGTTTGAATATTTGAAGTAAAATATTATATTTAAACAAAATAATGTGTAGATATCTTAGTTTCTGTATAGATGCATTCTGTTTAAATATAAATATTATATTTCTGTCTGTAATGTGATATAACAGTACAACAAAAAGCACATTCAAAATAATATATACTTGTTTGTTATCATCAAACAAAAAATCATATAATTGTGTATACAACACCGTTATATACAACAATACAATCACATCCGCAATTTCGTATCGGAAATTGGATTCCATCATGAGTCGAGGCAAGGGGCAAGCTCCTCTCCGTTCGAGACACTCTAGCAAATGCCTCGGGACCGCACACAGCAATCCCTGGATCCTACAAGGTCGGTCCTCTCTTACTTTTGAGGATTAATTATTCCTGAACACACGTTTCCCGGTCCTTACAGACCTATAATCGAGGCGCCTCGCATTCCAACAACCACACAGGAGAAAAGTATATATAATGTCAGGGCTGGTAGGTCACTGACACCACCATAGCTAGAAAGAAACGTCATGCACTCCTTGGGTCCTTCTCCCATTTTTGACTCATACCGAGGTGTGAGGCTCGCGAATCCACGTTATACACAAAGCTACGTCACACAGACCATGCTTTGATTGTAATAACCCGTAAAATGCGAGCCAGTTTGAAATTTTTATTTTGGCAGTTTTAGTGAATTTTGAACATTTAAAATAGATTATTTTAAGTAATATCGACGAGAAATTTATTTTGAATATAATTCGACGTATATATTATATACGTCGTCGTTAGAATATAAATATTTATATATAATTATAAATAGAATTGAAAATGGCGCGGTAGTTCGATAATTCGATTTCAAACTTCAATTGAATGTACCGGGTGCAAAACAATCCGGATTTTAGTGAAACCAAAAACATTATGATCTAATTGATAATATCTTTCCAACGAATCCGACAAATCGAAATTTCATAGCGGGGATCAAAAGATATGTCCAGTTGAAAATTCTGAATAGTCGCTATGGAATTCAGGCCCTTAAAAATGGAAATTTTGCAAACGACCTCAGATTTCGACGAAACCACTTTTGTTGGGTCCGTGATGTCAAGTTATTGCTAGGTTTCAAATTTCATAATTTTTCGAATCAATTTGTGAGCGTGGCAAAGGAAAACGTGTTTTGACCATTTCAGTTGATTTTAATCGACTGGAAATTGGCCATTTTTCAAATGGTCTCAGATTTCGACGAAACTAGTTTTGTTAGGACCGTATCATCAATACGAAGCTAGAAAATATTTTTCTGGAATTTTTAAAGTTCGTATGTGACCCCGGTAATTTGAAATGTACGTTTAAAATTCAATATACTGATTTAAATGTAAATTTAACGGAAACTGATTCAAACAGTCGAATCAGCCTACGATACATATCCCATTGTGTTCGAATGGGGGTGAAACGCTATGGGCGACAGTCGGTGGGCCTCGTTTCGAAGTCGAATAAAAAGTCAACTCCTTGGGATAAAATAAATTAAAATTAAATTAAATATATAAAATCTTTTTATATAGGCCCCTCCCCGTTTATTTTTTTCTCAGAATCTAATATATAAAAAAAAGAGGAAAAGGGGGCGCACGATCTCGCCACCCCCCCTGGCCGTCGCGCCATCGCCAGCGCCGCCCACCCCGGCGCCGCAACCCTCTCCACCTCCCCTAACCTCGAGCACACCTCCTCCCCCTTTCAGAAAGAAACCGACGCCCTAGATCCAAGCCCCCCCCCCCTCGTCGAAGTCGTCGCGCCGCGCCTCAGGGTGGAGGAGCCACCGCCGCCGCCGTATCTTCTCACCCCCCCTCCTTCTTCCTCCATTCGAACGCCCCGAACCCGAACCCCCTAGCCCTCGTCTCCAGCCCTCCTTCTCTCTCCAGACCGAACCCTAGCTCCTCCGCCATCTCCAGTCCACGCTGACAACTTCCACCACCTCCTGAAGCGTGAAAACAGTAAGAGTTTATTTTATTTTTATTTTTCATTTTACTTAGGGTAATTAGTTTTAAAGTTAGAAAAATTAGAGTTTTATTCATATGAAAGAGGGGTAAAAATGAGATTTTTACAATGGAAAAGACAAGATCTTTACATACCATATAGATGATGTAAAAATATGATTTTTATATTTTTAAAAGAATTAAAAATATGATTTTTATATTTTTAAAGTATTAAAAATATAGTCTTTACTATATAGCGATTATAAAAATATGATTCTCATATTTTTAAGGTAGTAAAAATATAATCTTTTATATTGTAGAAAGATAAAAATATGATCTTTGCATAGTAGGAACTATAAAAATATAATCTTTACTATATAGAAGTATTAAAAATATGGTTTTTATATTTTTAAAGTATTAAAAATATAATCTTTATAGGATAGAGAATATAAAAATATAATCTTTGTATATGTAGCGAAATAAAAATCTGATTTTTATTTTATATACGTTGAAATAAAGTGGTGATTTTCATAACGATGAAAACTTTATTTTTATAAAGGTGAAAACTTTATTTTTATAAAGGTGAAAACTTTATTTTTATAAAGGCGAAAACTTTATTTTTATAAAGGCGAAAACTTTATTTTTATAAAGGCGAAAACTTTAAATTTATAAAGGCGAAATCTTTATATAGAAAATAGCGTGATAAAAATATAATTTTTATCTATATAGTAGCGTTGTGAAAATATGCTTATTTTTATATATTGAATAGCGAAGTGAAAATTCGATTTTTAAATATATGAAGTGATTATAGAAATTTGATTTTTATATTGAAAGTGAATAAATAAAAATGTGGTTTTATTTTTTTAAGACATCAAAATATAAAAATGTGACTTTTATATATATAGTGACTACGGGCAACGAAGATGGCGAAGATAGGATAACGACGAAGATTTTCTACAAAAGAAGTGTCGAGAAGTTGGATAGCAATTTGTGAGAACTTCTCACTCAAAATTCTTTTTCTAGTTATATATATATATACTAGGATGCAGACGGTGCTTAGTAGCACCCGACACCCGTCATCCACAGACCATGGATGGCTTGTTTGTTAAATTGTTTGGTTGTGTAGTTGGTTAGTCTAATTGATTGAAATTTGAATTGTTTGGTGAATTGAAATTGATTTGATTGATGTGTGAATGGCGTGGGCCTTCACTAGACCGGGGATAAGGCTAGGCCTCGTCCCGTTTCTAGTATCGTGCCGTTATGCCGCCGAAATTTTCTAAAATATGTTAGAAAAATAAAAATATCATTTTTATTGTGTAAATGAAATGAATAGAAACTCATGTGTTGAAATAGAATATTTTATCGTTAAAAATATAATTTTTAACGTGAAAGTGAATAAATAAAATATTCATTTACAAACCGGACGGTTTGTTTATGTACACTGATTTGACTGATATTGATTGGGTCGATAAATTTTACACATCGCCCAACTGCACAAATAAAATCTGTGTTTGATTGTTTGAAACCCCACACGGGTGTTGGGATGAAATTTGAAGTTCACTCATCCTGATTGATTAAATATGTCGATCGATTGATTGACAGGCTGTTATAAGCGTAAGATATCTATATTTGATGCTTATACAGTGTAGTGCACTTTGGTTGATGGTTGATTATTTTTCAATGCTATTATATACATGTGTTGTATGGAATCCGTATAATTAACATTATATGGTGATTGATTGGGCCTCATTCCAATCGGGAAAATAATAAATATTATAAAAGAAAATTCATGTGTTGAATATAAAAATAGTCATGTGTTGACGATGTTCATGTGTTGAGTGAAATATTTTATACAATGAAATTTACATCTTTATCATATTTAAAATTAGAACTACTTCCTAGTAGAAGTCTAATTAAAATCAAACGATAGATACCATAGTTTTATAAAATATTTTACATAACAAAAATAGTGATGTGTTGACAGTACTCATGTGTTGAGATTAGTCGTGTGTTGAAAGCGATATAGATTCATGTGTTGAATGGGATAAATATTCATTTGTTGGATAGACTAAAGGAGTTTTGAAAAATATAAAGCCGTGTTGATTAGAGATGCGTTATTTCGACGTGAACGATATTTATATCGATTTTATACGATTTCGAAATGAATTGAATTGAAAACGAATTCAAATTGATTTGAAAGCGAATTGAAATGAATTCAAATTGAATTGAAATTTGAATTGAATAGAAATGAATTTTAAAACGAATTTATAAAGAAGAATTCAATTTTGATTTGAATTGAAAAGGAAGTTGAAATTGTTTTGAAACGAATTTAAAACGATTTATAAAATACGTTTTAAAAGGAAATCGACGAAATATAATATATATATATATTATATATATAATGGTCTGAATAGAACGCGCCGCGCCGCGGCAGTTCGTGAATTTCGACCATTTATTTCAAACGGACATTGCGGGAGATCCGACCGTCGGATTCTCCTAAAACCGGAACCGTGTGGTTCGTATCGAAAAGAGCTTTCCAATGAATATTAGAAATTTGAAATCTAACGGTTGGATTTGGAATTATGTCCAAATCAAATTCGAAAAAGGTCGGTGTAAGTGCAGTTCGATGGCCGTTGATGGAAATCGACTGTACGGGCCTTGATAAAATTATTAAAAATATCTATAATTTGTGTAAAATTATAATATGTGAATTGGAAAGAATTGGGCTGGAAAATTCCACAGTTGAATAGGTAAAAATAGATTTCTATCGAAATGAACTAGTTTTGAACTAGAATTAAAATCAATTTATTTTTGAAATAAATAAATTGAATTTGAAAGTGATTTTGAAAATAATCAATATTTCCAATACGTGAATTGGACTGGAGTTGAATCGAAATTATCCTCGGAATATTTCGATGTTGGATTTCGTGACCATACAGATATTGTTATGGGAATTTGAAAGATATATTTTATATCGTTATTTCCAATACGATATTTGTTGGTTTCAGAATTTGATATTGAATATAAGCCGGTATATTTTCTATTCAGCGCCTTGTATTTAATATCAAATGTGATTTGGGTTTATCGTGAATCGTGTTTTAGATAACATTGGTTCTTTAACCCAGTTAAAGGCAAGATATCGATTTCTGAAAAGATTAAAACTAAGTGGAGTTTTAATGAATCTTTAATTAGATTAAAAATGTGAATTGATAATTTTAATTATCAAATTTGAAAAGTGATCGAGAATGGAGTACCACCAGTTTTTCTCCAAAGCGATAGTTAAATCTTTAATTAGATTTGAACGTGAAATGGTAATTAATTTTACCGATAACACCGTGGTGTTAAGAATGGAGTATCACCAGTTTTGCTCCATGGGATATATAGGTTGGGATTGGGAAATAAAATAAATAATTACTTCGGTGTGGTTCGTTAATCCCGACTAGTTTGAAATGATATCCAAAGGAGGATTAAAGAATAAATTTAGAAGAATTTATCTTTGATAAAATTAACGGGAACATTTCCCTAAGAATGTGATTTTGTGAATAAAAGAATATTCTGAATTGGAATGAGGCGTTCGTTGTGTTTGTGTAACATTTGTTTATCATATACGTGGGTTATTCAGAAAGGCCGGGTTTATACCCATTCTGAATAATCGATTCGACGAGATGTCGAAGATGAAGACGGTGGTCGAAGACCGGAAGTCTTCACATCGTTTGGGTGATTACTGATGATCTTGATTGGGCTGTACACCCAGGATGAGGGAATCAGTTGGTGATCGTCCAGACGTACTTGGAGATCGATGGATATGAGAGGAAAGTGCCTCCGGTTTCGTTCAGACCCAGAACGAACTTGTAAATGGATTGTGTGTCTGACATTGGATTTTATTCTGTGTTGATTGATCTCTATTAAATATACATCTGTTTGGCGGCGGAGAATTTATTCTCTTGCTTAACGCCCTTCTCTGAGACATACGAGCTCAGAGGTTGTATATCGATGGACATCAGTCGCATGGAGTGAATTGCCTGTGTGGCACGCGTAAGTGGCAATTGATCAGGGCTTCTATTGAAAAGCAAAGTCTTGTGGTTGATGATCAAAGCACGGCCTGTGTGGCGTAGCTTTGTGTATAACGTGAATTCGCGAGCCTCACACCTCGGTATGAGTCAAAAACGGGATACGGACCCAAGGAGTGCACGACGTTTCTTTCTAGCTAGGGTGGTGTCAGTGACCTACCAGCCCTGACATTTATATACATTTCACCTGTGTGGTTGTTGGATATGAGGCGCCTCGGATATAGGTCTGTAAGGACCGGGAAACGTGTGTTCAGGAATAATTAATCCTCAAAAGTAAGAGAGGACCGGCCTTGGAGGTTCCAAAGGATCAGAGTGGGGTCCTGAGGCATTGCTAGAGTGTCTCGAACGCGGAGAGGAGCTTGCCCCTTGCCTCGGCTCATGACGGAAATCCAATTTCCAATACGTGTATTGCGGTTTGAATTGTAGAACTAGTATGGCGACATGATAGATGGTACCCATGCCGCCTATGATTGATATTTATGATTTGAATTGTTTTGACACTATACACCTATTATAGTATAAAATAATGTGTTTTAAACATATCAAGCATGCTTTGGCTGTTATAAGGTAAAAACCCTATCCTCCGGCTTGCGTTGCATTGTGTGATGGGACCTGGGTCTTATAACAACTTCATTTTTCTTTATTTAGCATTGCGCTGTTGTTTTATGCACTGGTATTCTTGGGAGGAAACCCGTTCCGTGTTATACGGCGTGGTCCCTTGATTTACCTTACTTTAAAAATAAAGATTAATAACTGTTTTAGTTCTCACACCAGTCCCATGACTGACCTGGAGTTTATTGTTTTAACCTAAACTCTGGGTGCCCCTATTTTCGACACGGGCAGCTAGTAGTTTTGGTTTTGCAGATTTATATTCACAGGATCCTGATTTACAGCTGGAACGATGCTCGGAAAGCTCTGTATCCGTGTATCACTTCCAGTTGTGTTTTGTATATTTTTTTTCCGCTGCTATGTAATTTATTGTAATCTCTGATATTTATCGAATGTATTTTATTCATTTATACTCTGTATATTCTTGTATCTGATGGAATTGTTGTAATAACAATGAAATGTTCTTCCGTATGCGTTCTTTTGTGTGTTGTTCTCATAGTATCCGCTCTTTCCTTCACGGGGAAGTTACGGGTTCTTTCAGTTGGTATCAGAGCTTTGGTTTACAGAGCTCGAGAACAAGACACATTAGAACCATACGAAAGAATTCATTAGATATTGGATTAGTAATATCCAATTAGAATGACTCGTTAGAGATAGGATCAGTAGTATCCTAGAACGAGTGTGAAGAGTATAATTTTCAAATGAAAACAATTTTGTTTTGAAATTTAAATCGTTTTATACGTATTTGAATATTTATTTATTTTGAATATGGACAATCGAGTATATATAGATTTCGCGTATACGCGTCATGAACGTATATTCGAAGTTTTAATATACTGGGTAGATATAGAATCACATTCTAGACATCCGGGGATGATTCTGATGATGGTGCATCATCATTAGAATTTATATTCGTGTTTCGAAGGTGTGATTTTCTATATATTTCCATTAGACTGGTGTGAGAACCAAAACTAATATAGTTAGAACACATTGTTGTGAATTGGAATCAAAAATGTGATTTTCTATATATATATATATATATCAAAATTATGAATTTGAAACTCTAATTCACTAATTGATTGATGTTTGTGTTGTTTGTTTAATTGTTTGCTAATTTTGAACCATTTATGCCTGATTGAATCAAATATTGAATTATATTGATAATTGGATGCGTTTGCTTGCATATACATATACTTACATTGAACAGGTCATAGCAAGGAGGCTAGAGCCAGAGAATAAAATTTGTTTGCCCGACAAATAGGTACATGTTTACTACATAATTTCCTGTTTTGTTTGGGTGATGATGATTTTGTGAGCCTATTGGCTAGCCGCTTGGCTTTTTTTTTTCTTTTTGAGATCTGAAGGACCGGGGAAGCTATTTGAAATTCCCCGATGCTCCCGGTGCAGGGGAGGTTATGGCGAAATTTTTCGAAAATTTAGGGTGTTAGCCAAATTTTTGAAATTTTGAAAATTCTCAGAAACTAAAGAGTTGGAGAATGGAAGCCAGATCGAACGTAGAGTTGAATAATCAAACCACTTTCGACTTTGTTCCTTTTCGGGAACGAAAAGTTTTAAGTGGGGGAGATTGTAATAACCCGTAAAATGCGAGCCAGTTTGAAATTTTTATTTTGGCAGTTTTAGTGAATTTTGAACATTTAAAATAGATTATTTTAAGTAATATCGACGAGAAATTTATTTTGAATATAATTCGACGTATATATTATATACATCGTCGTTAGAATATAAATATTTATATATAATTATAAATAGAATTGAAAATGGCGCGGTAGTTCGATAATTCGATTTCAAACTTCAATTGAATGTACCGGGTGCAAAACAATCCGGATTTTAGTGAAACCAAAAACATTATGATCTAATTGATAATATCTTTCCAACGAATCCGACAAATCGAAATTTCATAGCGGGGATCAAAAGATATGTCCAGTTGAAAATTCAGAATAGTCGCTATGGAATTCAGGCCCTTAAAAATGGAAATTTTGCAAACGACCTCAGATTTCGACGAAACCACTTTTGTTGGGTCCGTGATGTCAAGTTATTGCTAGGTTTCAAATTTCATAATTTTTCGAATCAATTTGTGAGCGTGGCAAAGGAAAACGTGTTTTGACCATTTCAGTTGATTTTAATCGACTGGAAATTGGCCATTTTTCAAATGGTCTCAGATTTCGACGAAACTAGTTTTGTTAGGACCGTATCGTCAATACGAAGCTAGAAAATATTTTTCTGGAATTTTTAAAGTTCGTATGTGACCCCGGTAATTTGAAATGTACGTTTAAAATTCAATATAGTGATTTAAATGTAAATTTAACGGAAACCGATTCAAACAGTCGAATCAGCCTACGATACATATCCCATTGTGTTCGGAATGGGGGTGAAACGCTATGGGCGACAGTCGGTGGGCCTCGTTTCGAAGTCGAATAAAAAGTCAACTCCTTGGGATAAAATAAATTAAAATTAAATTAAATATATAAAATCTTTTTATATAGGCCCCTCCCCGTTTTTTTTTCTTCTCAGAATCTAATATAAAAAGAAAAAAAAAGAAAAGAGGAAAAGGGGGCGCACGATCGCGCCACCCCCCCCCCCGCCCCTGGCCGTCGCGCCAGCGCCGCCCACCCCGGCGCCGCAACCCTCTCCACCTCCCCTAACCTCGAGCACACCTCCTCCCCCTTTCAGAAAGAAACCGACGCCCTAGATCCAAGCCCCCCCCCCCTCGTCGAAGTCGTCGCGCCGCGCCTCAGGGTGGAGGAGCCACCGCCGCCGCCGTATCTTCTCACCCCCCTCCTTCTTCCTCCATTCGAACGCCCCGAACCCGAACCCCCTAGCCCTCGTCTCCAGCCCTCCTTCTCTCTCCAGACCGAACCCTAGCTCCTCCGCCATCTCCAGTCCACGCTGACAACTTCCACCACCTCCTGAAGCGTGAAAACAGTAAGAGTTTATTTTATTTTTATTTTTCATTTTACTTAGGGTAATTAGTTTTAAAGTTAGAAAAATTAGAGTTTTATTCATATGAAAGAGGGGTAAAAATGAGATTTTTACAATGGAAAAGACAAGATCTTTACATACCATATAGATGATGTAAAAATATGATTTTTATATTTTTAAAAGAATTAAAAATATGATTTTTATATTTTTAAAGTATTAAAAATATAGTCTTTACTATATAGCGATTATAAAAATATGATTCTCATATTTTTAAGGTAGTAAAAATATAATCTTTTATATTGTAGAAAGATAAAAATATGATCTTTGCATAGTAGGAACTATAAAAATATAATCTTTACTATATAGAATTATTAAAAATATGATTTTTATATTTTTAAAGTATTAAAAATATAATCTTTATAGGATAGAGAATATAAAAATATAATCTTTGTATATGTAGCGAAATAAAAATCTGATTTTTATTTTATATACGTTGAAATAAAGTGGTGATTTTCATAACGATGAAAACTTTATTTTTATAAAGGTGAAAACTTTATTTTTATAAAGGTGAAAACTTTATTTTTATAAAGGCGAAAACTTTATTTTTATAAAGGCGAAAACTTTAAATTTATAAAGGCGAAATCTTTATATAGAAAATAGCGTGATAAAAATATAATTTTTATCTATATAGCAGCGTTGTGAAAATATGCTTATTTTTATATATTGAATAGCGAAGTGAAAATTCGATTTTTAAATATATGAAGTGATTATAGAAATTTGATTTTTATATTGAAAGTGAATAAATAAAAATGTGGTTTTATTTTTTTTAAGACATCAAAATATAAAAATGTGACTTTTATATATATAGTGACTACGGGCAACGAAGATGGCGAAGATAGGATAACGACGAAGATTTTCTACAAAAGAAGTGTCGTGAAGTTGGATAGCAATTTGTGAGAACTTCTCACTCAAAATTCTTTTTCTAGTTATATATATATACTAGGATGCAGACGGTGCTTAGTAGCACCCGAAACCCGTCATCCACAGACCATGGATGGCTTGTTTGTTAAATTGTTTGGTTGTGTAGTTGGTTAGTCTAATTGATTGAAATTTGAATTGTTTGGTGAATTGAAATTGATTTGATTGATGTGTGAATGGCGTGGGCCTTCACTAGACCGGGGATAAGGCTAGGCCTCGTCCCGTTTCTAGTATCGTGCCGTTATGCCGCCGAAATTTTCTAAAATATGTTAGAAAAATAAAAATATCATTTTTATTGTGTAAATGAAATGAATAGAAACTCATGTGTTGAAATAGAATATTTTATCGTTAAAAATATAATTTTTAACGTGAAAGTGAATAAATAAAATATTCATTTACAAACCGGACGGTTTGTTTATGTACACTGATTTGACTGATATTGATTGGGTCGATAAATTTTACACATCGCCCAACTGCACAAATAAAATCTGTGTTTGATTGTTTGAAACCCCACACGGGTGTTGGGATGAAATTTGAAGTTCACTCATCCTGATTGATTAAATATGTCGATCGATTGATTGACAGGCTGTTATAAGCGTAAGATATCTATATTTGATGCTTATACAGTGTAGTGCACTTTGGTTGATGGTTGATTATTTTTCAATGCTATTATATACATGTGTTGTATGGAATCCGTATAATTAACATTATATGGTGATTGATTGGGCCTCTTTCCAATCGGGAAAATAATAAATATTATAAAAGAAAATTCATGTGTTGAATATAAAAATAGTCATGTGTTGACGATGTTCATGTGTTGAGTGAAATATTTTATACAATGAAATTTACATCTTTATCATATTTAAAATTAGAACTACTTCCTAGTAGAAGTCTAATTAAAATCAAACGATAGATACCATAGTTTTATGAAATATTTTACATAACAAAAATAGTGATGTGTTGACAGTACTCATGTGTTGAGATTAGTCGTGTGTTGAAAGTGATATAGATTCATGTGTTGAATGGGATAAATATTCATTTGTTGGATAGACTAAAGGGGTTTTGAAAAATATAAAGCCGTGTTGATTAGAGATGCGTTATTTCGACGTGAACGATATTTATATCGATTTTATACGATTTCGAAATGAATTGAATTGAAAACGAATTCAAATTGATTTGAAAGCGAATTGAAATGAATTCAAATTGAATTGAAATTTGAATTGAATAGAAATGAATTTTAAAACGAATTTATAAAGAAGAATTCAATTTTGATTTGAATTGAAAAGGAAGTTGAAATTGTTTTGAAACGAATTTAAAACGATTTATAAAATACGTTTTAAAAGGAAATCGACGAAATATATATTATATATATATAATGGCCTGAATAGAACGCGCCGCGCCGCGGCAGTTCGTGAATTTCGACCATTTATTTCAAACGGACATTGCGGGAGATCCGACCGTCGGATTCTCCTAAAACCGGAACCGTTGGGTTCGTATCGAAAAGAGCTTTCCAATGAATATTAGAAATTTGAAATCTAACGGTTGGATTTGGAATTATGTCCAAATCAAATTCGAAAAAGGTCGCTGTAAGTGCAGTTCGATGGCCGTTGATGGAAATCGACTGTACGGGCCTTGATAAAATTATTAAAAATATCTATAATTTGTGTAAAATTATAATATGTGAATTGGAAAGAATTGGGCTGGAAAATTCCACAGTTGAATAGGTAAAAATAGATTTCTATCGAAATGAACTAGTTTTGAACTAGAATTAAAATCAATTTATTTTTGAAATAAATAAATAGAATTTGAAAGTGATTTTGAAAATAATCAATATTTCCAATACGTGAATTAGACTGGAGTTGAATCGAAATTATCCTCGGAATATTTCGATGTTGGATTTCGTGACCATACAGATATTGTTATGGGAATTTGAAAGATATATTTTATATCGTTATTTCCAATACGATATTTGTTGGTTTCAGAATTTGATATTGAATATAAGCCGGTATATTTTCTATTCAGCGCCTTGTATTTAATATCAAATGTGATTTGGGTTTATCGTGAATCGTGTTTTAGATAACATTGGTTCTTTAACCCAGTTAAAGGCAAGATATCGATTTCTGAAAAGATTAAAACTAAGTGGAGTTTTAATGAATCTTTAATTAGATTAAAAATGTGAATTGATAATTTTAATTATCAAATTTGAAAAGTGATCGAGAATGGAGTACCACCAGTTTTTCTCCAAAGCGATAGTTAAATCTTTAATTAGATTTGAACGTGAAATGGTAATTAATTTTACCGATAACACCGTGGTGTTAAGAATGGAGTATCACCAGTTTTGCTCCATGGGATATATAGGTTGAGATTGGGAAATAAAATAAATAATTACTTCGGTGTGGTTCGTTAATCCCGACTAGTTTGAAATGATTTCCAAAGGAGGATTAAAGAATAAATTTAGAAGAATTTATCTTTGATAAAATTAATGGGAACATTTCCCTAAGAATGTGATTTTGTGAATAAAAGAATATTCTGAATTGGAATGAGGCGTTCGTTGTGTTTGTGTAACATTTGTTTATCATATACGTGGGTTATTCAGAAAGGCCGGGTTTATACCCATTCTGAATAATCGATTCGACGTGATGTCGAAGATGAAGACGGTGGTCGAAGACCGGAAGTCTTCACATCGTTTGGGTGATTACTGATGATCTTGATTGGGCTGTACACCCAGGATGAGGGAATCAGTTGGTGATCGTCCAGACGTACTTGGAGATCGATGGATATGCGAGGAAAGTGCCTCCGGTTTCGTTCAGACCTAGAACGAACTTGTAAATGGATTGTGTGTCTGACATTGGATTTTATTCTGTGTTGATTGATCTCTATTAAATATACATCTGTTTGGCGGCGGAGAATTTATTCTCTTGCTTAACGCCCTTCTCTGAGACATACGAGCTCAGAGGTTGTATATCGATGGACATCAGTCGCATGGAGTGAATTGCCTGTGTGGCACGCGTAATTGGCAATTGATCAGGGCTTCTGTTGAAAAGCAAAGTCTTATGGTTGATGATCAAAGCACGGCCTGTGTGGCGTAGCTTTGTGTATAACGTGAATTCGCGAGCCTCACACCTCGGTATGAGTCAAAAACGGGATACGGACCCAAGGAGTGCACGACGTTTCTTTCTAGCTAGGGTGGTGTCAGTGACCTACCAGCCCTGACATTTATATACTTTTCACCTGTGTGGTTGTTGGATATGAGGCGCCTCGGATATAGGTCTGTAAGGACCGGGAAACGTGTGTTCAGGAATAATTAATCCTCAAAAGTAAGAGAGGACCGGCCTTGGAGGTTCCAAAGGATCAGAGTGGGGTCCTGAGGCATTGCTAGAGTGTCTCGAACGCGGAGAGGAGCTTGCCCCTTGCCTCGGCTCATGACGGAAATCCAATTTCCAATACGTGTATTGCGGTTTGAATTGTAGAACTAGTATGGCGACATGATAGATGGTACCCATGCCGCCTATGATTGATATTTATGATTTGAATTGTTTTGACACTATACACCTATTATAGTATAAAATAATGTGTTTTAAACGTATCAAGCATGCTTTGGCTGTTATAAGGTAAAAATCCTATCCTCCGGCTTGCGTTGCATTGTGTGATGGGACCTGGGTCTTATAACAACTTCATTTTTCTTTATTTAGCATTGCGCTGTTGTTTTATGCACTGGTATTCTTGGGAGGAAACCCGTTCCGTGTTATACGGCGTGGTCCCTTGATTTACCTTACTTTAAAAATAAAGATTAATAACTGTTTTAGTTCTCACACCAGTCCCATGACTGACCTGGAGTTTATTGTTTTAACCTAAACTCTGGGTGCCCCTATTTTCGACACGGGCAGCTAGTAGTTTTGGTTTTGCAGATTTATATTCACAGGATCCTGATTTACAGCTGGAACGATGCTCGGAAAGCTCTGTATCCGTGTATCACTTCTAGTTGTGTTTTGTATATTTTTTTTTCCGCTGCTATGTAATTTATTGTAATCTCTGATATTTATCGAATGTGTTTTATTCAGTTATACTCTGTATATTCTTGTATCTGATGGAATTGTTGTAATAACAATGAAATGTTCTTCCGTATGCGTTCTTTTGTGTGTTGTTCTCATAGTATCCGCTCTTTCCTTCACGGGGAAGTTACGGGTTCTTTCATTGATCATCAACCACAAGACTTTACTTTGCAACAGAAGCCTTGATCATATGCCACTTAGGCGCGCCACACAGGCAATCCACTCCATGTGACTGATTTCTATCAATATATAACATCTGAGCTCATACGTCTCAGAGAAGGGCGTTAAGCAAGAGAATAAATTCTCCGTCGCCAAACAGATATATATTTAACAGAGATCAATCAGCACAGAACAAAATCCAATGTCAGACACACAGTCTATTTACAAGTTCGTTCTGGGTTTGAACGAAACCGGAGGCACCAAATTCCTCGCATACCCACACAATCAACAATACGTCCGGACGGTTACTACTTCAGGTCCTTCAAGGTAGCTACTCCAATCACCAGCATCAGTAGCGCCCATCTATCCAATGTGAAGATCGTCGGTCTTGAACCGTCTTCATCTCTTCGACTTCCCACCGTCGATCGATTATTTGAAATGAGAATTTACTCCGCCTTTTCAAATAATCCACTTATATTTAGATTTTCAAATCAATTCTTCACATGGTTAAATTACTCAACATTCACATTTCAGTTCCTTAGTATAATTTTCATGTTAAATACATTCAACCATCACACATCAAGCAAACACAGCAAAATTGGTTCATTTCCACTCTATGTCGTTTATAATGTTCTATAATGATATATCTCCATTTTTATTTATTTAAAAACAACCATATTTAATTAAATGACGTTTCAGGTCATGCCGAGGCACTAGCGCTGTTTTTCACTAAATTTGTTTTACACATATCTGAAAATCTAACTGTTGGATCTTCACAAATTTTATTCCATTAGAAAGATCTTTTCAAAACGAATCCAATGGTTTCAGTTTTGGGAAAATCCGACGGTCGGATTCCCCACACTAGTCGTTTGAAATCACGGTTTCAGAACACAAACTGCACGGCCACGATTCGTTTTAATTATATATATATATATATATATATATAGTTCAATCGACGATTTCTGTATCGTTTTCACTTCAAATATTTCACTAACGCCTTTAAATTTTGGAAAATTTCGCCATAACCTCCTTTGTATGGGAGGGGAAGAGAAAAGTCAAAAATAGCCACATGGGCATCTCATCTCAAAAAGAAAAAGAAAAAGCCAAGTGGCTAGCCAACAGGCTCATAAAATCATCACCCAAGCAAAACAGTAAACATGTACCTATTTGTCGGGCAAACAATTTTAATCCTCTTCTCTTGCCTCATTGCTATTACCTGTTCAATAAATATGCATGTGCATATTGCAATTCTTATCACTTATTATTTTCCATTCGACTTCATATTTGATTCAATTTGTTTTAAAGACACCATTAATTCCCATGTTGCATACACAAGTAAAAATCATATCATTAGCTAATTAATGAATATTTCAACTCTTGCATATTTATTTGAACAAGTGGTTATTTTTAACCTTCATTTCAAACATGATAATTTTGCTGAACTAAATTAATTTCAACGCATGACTATTTTATTTAGTTCCTATCCATGTTAAAAATAATATTCCTTTCACAACTATTTATTTCAACGCTCGCATATTTTTAGCAAATCACATATATGCTAAAAATGGTATTTTTATCATATAAAATATTTATTCAACACATGAATGCTTTTAACACATCATAATTTCAATAAAAATGTAATTTTTATTGTTCGATCTTTTATTCAACACATGAACCTTTCCAAAACACACACTTCTCAACACATGAGCATTTACACACATGGATATTTTATATAGTTTGATCATATAAGAAAGATGAAATTTTTATTGTTGAAACTATTTATATATAAGGCAAATATTTTACATACTTCATATATATTATAAAAATGTGATTTTTAATGTTTAAACACCTTATTCATTCACACATGAATTTAATTTTCACACATCACTTCTCAACACATGAGCGTTTCCACACATGGATATAGTTTCAACACATGACTTTAGTTTCAACGCATGAAAATAATTTCAACATATGAAAATAATTCTAACACATGGATATTATTCAAAATTTCGGCAGCATAATGGCAGGGTAGTTAAAACCGGCACCGTCCCGAGTACGGCTCCTCGCTCTACCTTAAAACCTCGCGGTTTTTGACAATGGGGATTTCATGCATCTAGTTCGCATGCAGGAGACATGTTTTATTTTCATTTCCACAATTATTTCCAATTTGTTTTAATCACCAATGGGCATTTTTCAACCACAACCAATCAATATCAACCACAAACAATTATTCGACCATTCGCATTTTTCACCCAATTTTTCACACCAATTCACAAACAATAAATATCGTCCATGGTTTGTGGACAAGGGGAGTGTATATATATATATATATATATAATTTCTATATTTCACTTGCATTTCAACACACACATTATTTATACAATGCATGTATAATTCATACTTCGCTCATATAGCTTACACAACGCATGTACATGAGGTATACATCACGTGTATAATTTATATTTCACTTACATAATTTATACATGACATTTCCATTCACATTTCAATTTAGAAATCTCACATTGGTTTTCGAAGTGCTAAAAATCGTAGATAGATCAGAAAAATCCGCGGACTCTTCTATGTGGTAGAGAGCCTCCTTGCGGTCACAATGTTTCCTTTTTCATCGAATTTCATCAACACACCATAAAGATATAATTTTTCAAAGTTTACAACACTTAAAAGTGTTATTTTCAATTCAAGGAAAACAAAGCCGATACCTTTCTTTGTTTGTTCGAACTAGGGTTTCAAAAATTCGCGAAATCCATGCAGCGTTGCTTCGATCAGGTGGTGCGGCGTGACAGAGGGGGGCGAGGCGCTACTGTCGATGGTCGGAGGAGGGGGTTCGGTGGTCAGATGCGGTCGGGGCGGCGGCGTGAAGTCGTGAACTTCGGGGAATTCGTGCTCGACGATGCTGCGACGAGGGAGGGTGGTAGTTGATCGGATTTGAAGAGGGGAGGCGGTGGCGTCGAGGTCGGGTGGTGGCGGGGGCTGAAGGTGCGTGGATCGACGGGAAAATGGCCGGGAACGATGGTGCTTCAGTCGCCGTCGGGTGAGAGAGAGAACGAGGGTTTTTTATTTTTAAAATTATGAAAGGAATTTTTCCATTGGCCGATGGTTTATTAAATTTTTGAATAGTGTTATTCCACACGGACACCAATTCAAACCCAATGACTGTCGCCCCTAGCTAAATACCCCCATCTCGGACACAATGGGATATGTTTCATTGGCCAATTCGACTGTTACAGTCAGTTATTTTTCAAATTAAAGTATAAAACGTTTTATATTCAATTTGAACGTACATTTCAATTTGCCAATGCCACAAACTGATTCGAAAAATTCCAGAAAAAATAAATCTAGCTATGTTTTGATGCTACGGTCCCAACAAAACTAGTTTCGTCGAATTCTGAGATCATTTGAAAAATGGCCATTTTCCGGTCGATCCAATTTAACAGAAATTGACCAAACACATTTTCTTTTGCCATGTTCACATACTAGCTTCAAAAATTATGAAATTTGAAACCTAGCAATAGTTTGACATTCCGGATCCAACAAAAGTGGTTTCATCGAATTCCGAGGTCGTTTGCAAAATGTCTATTTTCAAGGGCTATATATTCTATATAGCGACCATTCTGAAAATTCATTTGGCCATAACTTTTGATTCCCGCTATGAAACTTTGATTTTTCAGATTCATTATAAAGATATTCATAAACAGATTTGAATATTTTTGGTTTCACCAAAATCCGTTATATTTTGCACCCGGTGCAGTCAGTCAAAGTTTGAATTCAAATTTTCAAACTGCCCCACTATTTCTAATTCACTATTTTATTGAAATATTCTATTTCAATTGCTTAAATTCATTTGAAATCACCAATTTAAAATTTTTAAATTGGCTCGTATTTTCCGTGTTGTTACATTAAGTATGAGCCATATACAACCATTATGTCTCAGGCTTTATCCTTAATATTACTAACACAATCAAAATGAGATACAGGGTTGTCTTTTGACTTTTTTTTACATTACACAACAAATCTATAAATAACATAAGAAAAAGAAGGCCAAGCAGCAATACAAACATACAAATATATAACAATAGAAGACATAATAAACTGAAAATAAATCAGTACAGCACAGAATTGACCTTAAAATTGCATAACTTTAGGAAATATCATAAAGTTATGGGCTTTCCTTCGGATCTGGTGTACTTTCAACTTGCTTCAGGGCTGGTGTAATTTCAGTCTACTTAGGGATTTCCTATGTTGCAAGCATAAGTTACTTGAGTGATTCGAAGCAAAGGGTACGCTTTCTTCTAGTTGGTGGCGACAGTTTTTAATTTATAGATATTGGTATAGAGAGTTTACCTTTGTTTATGATTTTGACTCTATAATGCCTAAATTGATCACAATATTTTTTTAGCTATTTATACCCTCAAACTATAACTAATTCAAACAAATAAAACTAAATTCGGACTTGTGTATGTTTTCAAAATTGATTCTCGAAAGTAAGATCAGTTTAATTTTATGCAAGTTCCTGCTATAATGCTTCAGCTTATGCTTATTTAGTCAATATAAGAGCATCTCCAACGGTTGGAGAATTCAGCTTCAGAATTGTAATTAGGGTCCATGTTGCACGCCAATAGATGTTCTTCCCTTGAATATTCAGGGGAAAATTACGGGGCCAATCCTGAACTCGAAATTAACCCCATGCACCGATTTTACCAACGTGCTACGTAGCACGTCGATTTTTTCAGAGCACTCCGAAAAAATCAGTGCGCTATGTAGTGTGTTTGCAAAATCGGCGCTTTACAACTCCTCTTAATTTCTGTACAGTCCACATTTTACGTATCGGAGGATCGTAAAATGTTTTTATTTTATTATTTGAGAGTTGGATCATTCTTATGTTTTAATACGTTGTTTATGGGGATGTGAGACATGTCCATAATTTTTACCAATTTTGTTTGTGAACATTTTGCCTCTATCGGTCTTGTACAGGGCATAACTTGTAATAACCCGGAAAATCTGGGCCAGTTTAAAATTTTTATTTTGGCAATTTTAGCGAATTTTGAATATTTAAAATAGATTATTTTAAATAAAATCGACGTAAAATTTATTTTGAATAGAATTCGAACGTATATATTATACGCGTCGTCGTTAGAATATAAATAATTATATATAATTATAAATAGGAATTGAAAATGGCGCGGTAGTTCGATAATTCGATTTCAAACTTCAATTGAATATACCGGGTGCAGAACAATCCGGATTTTAGTGAAACCAAAAACATTAGGATCTAATTGATAATATCTTTCCAACGAAGTTGAGAAACTGAGATTTCACTTTATAAATGATGAGATATGTCCAGTTGAAAATTAGAAATAGTCGCTGTGGAATTTATATATATTTTAATATAATATATAGCCCTTAAAAATAGCCATTTTGCAACTGACCTCGGATTTCGACGAAACCAGTTTTGTTGGGTCCGTGATGTAAAGTTATTGCTAGGTTTTAAATTTCATAATTTTTCGAATCAGTATGTGAGCGTGGCAAAGGAAAACGCGTTTGACCAGTTTCAGTTGATTTTAATCGACTGGAAAATTGGCCATTTTTCCAACGGTCTCAGAATTCGACGAAACTAGTTTTGTTAGGACCGTATCGTCAATACGAAGCTAGAAAATATTTTTATGGAATTTTTAGAGTTCGTATGTGACCCCGGTAATTTGAAATGTACGTTTAAAATTCAATATAGTGATTTAAATGTAAATTTAACGGAAACTAATTCAAACAGTCGAATCAACCTACGATACATATCCCATTGTGTTCGGAATGGGGGTAAAACGCTAGGGGCGACATTCGTTGGGTCTCGATTGGGGTACGATAGCAAAAGCAACTTTTTGAAATTAAAAAGAAATAAAATAATTAATTAATTAAATATATACACTCATCCTCTCCCCTCATTTCAGCCGTTGACCAAAATAAAACAAAAGAAAAAAAAAAAAACGCCGACGAAAGAGACGGAGCCGCCGCCTCCTCCCTGGGCCACCGCGCCACCGTGCCCTCCCTCCTCCATCTCGTCCTCGCACGCCAGAACCCCTCCGCCCTCCTATTGCTCTCCTCCTCCCTCTGACGAAGACCGACGCCCTCGAAACCCCCCACACACCATCGCCCTCAACCGCGACCGCCGAACTCCCTTTCCCCCCCCCCCCCCGCCTGCGCCCTCCTCCACGACGATCCCCCCCCTGCGAGCCACCGCGGCAAGCACAGTCCCCCCCGGCCGTAAGTTTTTTTATTTTATTATTTTATTTATTTGTTTTATTTTATATAAATAGAATTTTAAAACTGATTTTTAATTTAAGTTTAAAACTGAATTTTATTTGCTTATAAAACTGTTTTTATTTTTAAAATTTAAAACTGTTTTTATTTTTGAGTAATTTAAAACTGATTTTAAAAAGAATTTAAAATAGAAAAGGTTTGAATTTTAAATGGAAAAAGATTAGAACTTTAAAAGGTGAAAAGATAGGATTTTTATTTGGTAAAAGGTATGATCTTTATATTTTTAAAGTGATAAAAATATGATTTTTATATTTTTAAAGTATTAAAAATATAATCTTTACTATATAGAAATATTAAAAATATGATTTTTATATTTTTAAAGTATTAAAAATATGATTTTTATATTTTCAAAGTATTAAAAATATAGTCTTTACTATATAGATGATGTCAAAATATGATTTTTATATTTTTAAAGTATTAAAAATATAATCTTTATAGGATAGAGGATATAAAGATATCATCTTTGTGTATGTAACGAAATAAAAATCTGATTTTTATTTTATATACATTGAGATAAAGTGGTGTTTTTTTTAAAGGTGAAAACTTTATTTTTTTATAAAGGCGAAAAGTTTATTTTTGAAAAGGCTAAACCTTTATTTTAGAAAAGGCGAAATCTTTATGTGGAAAATAGCGTGATAAAAATATAATTTTTATCTATTTGACATAGCGATAGAAAATTCGATTTTTATATATTGAACTTCGATAGAAAAATAGAATTTTTATATATTGAACTTCGATAGAAAAATAGAATTTTTATATATTGAACTTCGATAGAAAAATAGGATTTTTATATATTGAACTTTGAACTAAAAATTCGATTTTTATGTATTGAACTTTGAACTAAAAATTCGATTTTTATATATTGAACAGCGAAGATGACGAAGACGGGATAACGAAGAAGATTTCTATAAACCAAGAGTCAAGATGTTTGGATAGCTATAAGTGAGAACTTCTCACCTTTCAATTTCTTTTTCTAGTTATATTTATATATATATATATATACTAGGATGCAGACGGTGCTTAGTAGCACCCGACACAATCGTCTACAGACCATGGACTTGTTTGTTTGGCTGTTTGGTAATTGATTGAGATATTGATTTGAATGTGGTTTGTGGTGTGAAAAATCGAATCGATAAATTGGTTAGGATTAGACGTGCGCCGTTATAAGGCGAAGGAGTAAGGCTAGGTTAGACCCTTACTCCAAATTTTGTGGTTTGCATAACGAAAGTGAATTTGATTGATGTGTGAATGGCGTGGGCCTTCACTAGACCGGGGATAAGGCTAGGCCTTGTCCCGTTTCTAGTATCATGCCGTTATGCCGCCGAAATTTTCTAAAATATGTTAGAAAAATAAAAATAATCATTTATTGAATAAATGAACTGAATAGATATTCATATGTTAAGATAAATTGTTTTATCGTTAAAAATATAATTTTTAACGTGAATGCGAATAAATAAAATATTCATTTACAAACCGGACGGTTTGTTTATGTACACCTATTTGAAGGACATTGATTGGGTTGATAAATTTTACACATCGCCCAACTGCACAAATAAAATCTGTGTTTGATTGTTTGAAACCCCACACGGGTGTTGGGATGAAATTTGAAGTTCACTCATCCTGATTGATTAAATATGTCGATCGATTGATTGACAGGCTGTTATAAGCGTTAGATATTTATATTTGATGCTTATACAGTGTAGTGCACTTTGGTTGATGGTTGATTATTTTTCAATGCTATTATATACATGTGTTGTATGAAAATCCATATAGTTAACTTTATATGGTAATTGATTGGGCCTCATTCCAATTTGAAAAATAAAGAATATTATAAAATAAAGGTTCATGTGTTGACTATATTCATCCGTTGATATTAGTCATGTGTTGAACGAAATATTTTTATAATAAAATTTATATCTTTATCAATATAAAATAAAGGTTCATGTGTTGACTATATTCATCCGTTGATATTAGTCATGTGTTGAACGAAGTATTTTAACAAAAATAGTCACACACGGACGGTACTCATTCGTTGAGATTAGTCGTGTGTTGACAAAAAGAAATATTTGAAATAGAATATATAAAGCCGTGTTGAATAGTGATGCGCCATTTTGACGCGAACGAAATATATAACGATTTCGAAATGAATTGAATTTATAATGATTTCGATTTGAATTGAATATATAACGATTTCGATTTGAATTGAATATATAACGATTTCGATTTGAATTGAATATATAACGATTTCGAAATGAATTGAATATATAACGATTTCGATTTGAATTGAATATATAACGATTTCGAAATGAATTGAATATATAACGATTTCGAAATGAATTGAATGTATAACGATTTCGAATTGAATGGAATAGAAAACCAATTTGGTTTCAAATTGAATATATAATGAACTTGATTCAAATAGAAAACGAAACGAATTTAATTTGAATAGAAAATGAATTTGAATCGAATAGAAAACCAATTTGAATTGAATTGAATTGAATTGAAACCGAATTCGATTTGAATTTAAAATGAAGTGAAATGAATTCAAATTGAATTGAAATTCGAATTGAATAGAAATGAACTTTAAAACGAATTTATAAAGAAGAATTCAATTTTGATTTGAATTGAAATGGAAGTTGAAAAAGTTTTTGGAACGAATTCAAAACTATTTATATAATTCGTTTTAAATAGGAATCGACGAAATATATATTATATATATTATATATATAATATAATGGCCTGAATAGAACGCGCCGCGCCGCGGCAGTTCGTGAATTTCGACCATTTATTTCAAACGGACATTACGGGAGATCCGACCGTCGGATTCTCCTAAAACCGGAACCGTTGGGTTCGTATCGAAAAGAGCTTTCCAAAGAATATTAGAAATTCAAAATCTAACGGTTGGATTTGGAGATACGTCCAAATCAAATTCGAAAAAGGTCGCTGTAAGTGCAGTTCGATGGCCATTGTTGGAAATCGACTGTACGGGCCTTGATAAAATTATTAAAAATATCAATAATTTGTGTAAAATCATAAGAAATGATTTGGGAAAATTTAGGATGGAAAACTCCATATTTGAAAGGATAAAAATAGATTTTTATCTAAATGAACTAGTTTTGAACTAAATTTAAAACCCAATTATTTTTAAATAAATGAATTAGATTTAAAAAGGGGTTTTAAATAATCGAGTTTCTAATATATTTGATTAAATTTGAAATGGGTTTATCGTGAACAGTGTTTTAAATAACACTAGTTCTTTAACCCGATAACAAATAGAATGTGATTTGGGTTTGTCGTGAACTGTGTTTCAAATAACACCTAGTTCTTTAACCCAGTAAAAGGAGTTTTATTGAATCTGCAATTAGATTGAAATTCGAATTGATAATCTAAATTACCAAATTTAGAAAATGAACGAGAATGGAGTATCGCCAGTTTTGCTCCAAAGCGATAGTTAAATCTTTAATTAGATTTGAACGTGAAATGGTAATTAATTTTACCGATAACACCACGGTGTTGGATATGGAGTATTACCAGTTTTGCTTCATGGGATGAATAGGTTGGGATTGGGAAATAAAATAAATAATTACTTCGTTACGGTTCGCTAATCTCGACTAGTTGGAAAAAAACCATAATTTGGTTTTAAATGACATCCAAAGGAAGATTACAGGATAAATTTTAAAAGAATTTATCTTGGATAAAATTAATGGGAACTTTTCCCTAAGAATGTGGAATTTAGAAACTAGCTGTAGGTTGGCTAAGAAGAATGGTTTCCTGGGTATTGATCTGATGTTGGTTTCGGCCTTCGGGGTTAATGTTTAGGAAATTGTTCTCTTGCTAATCTGCGGTTAGTGACTAATGAATTGGAATGAGGCGTATGTTGTGTTTGTGTAACATTTGTTTTTAATATACGCGGGTTGTTCGGAAAGTCCGGGTTTATACCCATTCTGAATAACCGATTCGACGATAAGTCGAAGATGAAGACGGTGGTCGAAGACCGGAAGTTTTCACATCGTTTGGATAATTACTGACGATCCTGATTGGGCAGTACACCCAAGAGGATGGAAATAGTTGGTGGTCGTCCAGACGTACTTGGAGATGGATGGATATGCGAGGAAAGTGCCTCCGGTTTCGTTCAGACCCAGAACGGACTTGTAAATGGATTGTGTGTCTGACATTGGATTTTATTCTGTGTTGATCGATTTCTATTAAATATACATCTGTTTGGCGGCGGAGAATTTATTCTTTTGCTTAACGCCCTTCTCTGAGACGTACGAGCTCAGAGGTTGTATATCGATGGACATCAGTCGCATGGCATGAATTGCCTGTGTGGCACGCTAAGATGCAATGATCAAGGCTTCTGTTGAAAAGCAAAGTCTTGTGGTTGATGATCAAAGCACGCCTACGTGGCAGCTTTGTGTATAGCGTGTATTCGCGAGCCTCACACCTCGGTATGAGTTAAAAACGGGATACGGACTGCAGGGAGAGCACACGTTTCTTTCTAGCTTTGGTGGTGTCAGTGACTTACCAGCCCTGACATATATATACTTTTCACCTTTGTGGTTGTTGGATGAGGCGCCTCGATTATAGGTCTGTAAGGACCGGGAAACGTGTGTTCAGGAATTGCCAATCCTCTAACGTAAGTGAGGACCGGCCCTGAAGCATCCAGGGGTTACCCAGTGTGCGTAATCCTGAGGCATTTGCTAGAGTGTCTCGAACGCGGAGAGGAGCTTGCCCCTTGCCTCGACTCATGACGGAATCCAATTTCCAATACGTGTATTTCGGCTTTATTTGTAGAGCCTAGTATGGCGACATAGTAGCATGGGATGCTATGCCATCTATGATTTATATTTATGATTGAAACTGTTTTGACACTATACACTTATTATAGTATCAAATGATTTGTTTTAACGTACCAAGCATGTTTGGCTATTATAAGGGAAAACCCTATCCCCCGGCTTGCGTTGCATTGTATGATAGGACCTGGGTCTTATAATAGCTTCATTTTTCGAAAAAGCATTGCGTTGTTTATTCTATGCACTGGTATTCTTGGGAGGAAACCCGTTCCGTGTTATACGGCGTGGTCCCTTGAATTACTCTCTTTTAAAGTAAAGTTTTTAAATAACTGTTTTAGTTCTCACACCAGTCACATGACTGACCTGGAGTTTATTGTTTTAACCTAAACTCTGGGTGCCCCTATTTTCCGCACGGGCAGCTAGTAGTTTTGGTTTTGCAGATTTATATTCACAGGATCCTGGTTTATAGCTGGAATGATATCCGGAAAGCTCTGTATCCGTATATCACCTTCGGTTGTGCTTTGTATTATTTTCCGCTGCTATGTAATTTATTGTAATCTCTGATATTTATCGAATGTAATTTATTCATTTATACTCTGTATATTCTTGTAATCTGATGCATTGTTGTAATATACAATGAACTGTTCTTCTGTTTGTGTTCTGATTTGTCATGTTCTCAACGTTCAGGGGTTTCGAACGGTCTAAATCGGTTTAACGACTGATTCAGATCGAGCGAAATTCCAGGCCGTCACATTTGGTATCGGAGCTTTGGTTTACAGAGCTCGAGAACAAGACACCTTAGAACCATATGAAAGAATTCATCAGATATTGGATTAGTAATATCCAATTAGAATGACTCGTTAGAGATAGGATCAGTAGTATCCTAGAACGAGTGTGAAGAGTATATTTTTCAAATGAAAACAATTTTGTTTTGAAATTTAAACCATTTTAAAACGTATTTGACTATTTATTTATTTTGAATATGGACAATCGAGTATATAAAGATTTCGCATATACGCGTCATGAACGTATATTCGAAGTTTTAATATACTGGATAGATATAGAATCATACTCTAGTAGCCCGAAGATGATGCTGATGATTGACTAGTTGTCATTAGTATTCATGTTCGAGTAACGAAGGTGTGATATCTATATATTTCCATTAGACTGGTGTGAGAACCAAAACTAATATAGTTAGAACACATTGTTGTGAATTGGCATCAAAAACATGATTTTTGTATATGTATCAAAATTATGAATTTGAAATTCTAGTTCACTAATTGATTGATGTTTGTGTTGTTTGTTTAGTTTGTTTGATAATTTTGAACCATTATGCCTAACTGAATCAAATATTGAATTGTATTGAAAATTGGTCGCATTTGCTTGCATATACATATACTTACATTGAACAGGTCATAGCAAGGAGGCTAGAGCCAGAGAATAAAATTTGTTTGCCCGACAAATAGGTACATGTTTACTACATAATTTCCTGCTTTGTTTGGGTGATGATTTTGTGAGCCTATTGGCTAGCCGCTTGGCCTTTTCTTTTTCTTTTTGAGATCTGAAGGACCGGGGAAGCTATTTGAAATTCCCCGATGCTCCCGGTGCAGGGGAGGTTATGGCGAAATTTTTCGAAAATTTAGGGTGTTAGCCAAATTTTTGAAGTTTTGAAAATTCTCAGAAACTAAAGAGTTGGAGAATGGAAGCCAGATCGATCATTGAATTGAATAATCAAACCACTTTCGACTTTGTTCCTTTTCGGGGACGAAAAGTTTTAAGTGGGGGAGATTGTAATAACCCGGAAAATCTGGGCCAGTTTAAAATTTTTATTTTGGCAATTTTAGCGAATTTTGAATATTTAAAATAGATTATTTTAAATAAAATCGACGTAAAATTTATTTTGAATAGAATTCGAACGTATATATTATACGCGTCGTCGTTAGAATATAAATAATTATATATAATTATAAATAGGAATTGAAAATGGCGCGGTAGTTCGATAATTCGATTTCAAACTTCAATTGAATATACCGGGTGCAGAACAATCCGGATTTTAGTGAAACCAAAAACATTAGGATCTAATTGATAATATCTTTCCAACGAAGTTGAGAAACTGAGATTTCACTTTATAAATGATGAGATATGTCCAGTTGAAAATTAGAAATAGTCGCTGTGGAATTTATATATATTTTAATATAATATATAGCCCTTAAAAATAGCCATTTTGCAAATGACCTCGGATTTCGACGAAACCAGTTTTGTTGGGTCCGTGATGTAAAGTTATTGCTAGGTTTTAAATTTCATAATTTTTCGAATCAGTATGTGAGCGTGGCAAAGGAAAACGCGTTTGACCAGTTTCAGTTGATTTTAATCGACTGGAAAATTGGCCATTTTTCCAACGGTCTCAGAATTCGACGAAACTAGTTTTGTTAGGACCGTATCGTCAATACGAAGCTAGAAAATATTTTTATGGAATTTTTAGAGTTCGTATGTGACCCCGGTAATTTGAAATGTACGTTTAAAATTCAATATAGTGATTTAAATGTAAATTTAACGGAAACTAATTCAAACAGTCGAATCAACCTACGATACATATCCCATTGTGTTCGGAATAGGGGTAAAACGCTAGGGGCGACATTCGTTGGGTCTCGATTGGGGTACGATAGCAAAAGCAACTTTTTGAAATTAAAAAGAAATAAAATAATTAATTAATTAAATATATACACTCATCCTCTCCCCTCATTTCAGCCGTTGACCAAAATAAAACAAAAGAAAAAAAAAAACGCCGACGAAAGAGACGGAGCCGCCGCCTCCTCCCTGGGCCACCGCCGGCCACCGCGCCACTGTGCCCTCCCTCCTCCATCTCGTCCTCGCACGCCAGAACCCCTCCGCCCTCCTATTGCTCTCCTCCTCCCTCTGACGAAGACCGACGCCCTCGAAACCCCCCACACACCATCGCCCTCAACCGCGACCGCCGAACTCCCTTTCCCCCCCCGCCTGCGCCCTCCTCCACGACGATTCCCCCCCTGCGAGCCACCGCGGCAAGCACAGTCCCCCCCCCCGGCCGTAAGTTTTTTTATTTTATTATTTTATTTATTTGTTTTATTTTATATAAATAGAATTTTAAAACTGATTTTTAATTTAAGTTTAAAACTGAATTTTATTTGCTTATAAAACTGTTTTTATTTTTAAAATTTAAAACTGTTTTTATTTTTGAGTAATTTAAAACTGATTTTAAAAAGAATTTAAAATAGAAAAGGTTTGAATTTTAAATGGAAAAAGATTAGAACTTTAAAAGGTGAAAAGATAGGATTTTTATTTGGTAAAAGGTATGATCTTTATATTTTTAAAGTGATAAAAATATGATTTTTATATTTTTAAAGTATTAAAAATATAATCTTTACTATATAGAAATATTAAAAATATGATTTTTATATTTTTAAAGTATTAAAAATATGATTTTTATATTTTCAAAGTATTAAAAATATAGTCTTTACTATATAGATGATGTCAAAATATGATTTTTATATTTTTAAAGTATTAAAAATATAATCTTTATAGGATAGAGGATATAAAGATATCATCTTTGTGTATGTAACGAAATAAAAATCTGATTTTTATTTTATATACGTTGAGATAAAGTGGTGTTTTTTTTTAAAGGTGAAAACTTTATTTTTTTATAAAGGCGAAAACTTTATTTTTGAAAAGGCTAAACCTTTATTTTAGAAAAGGCGAAATCTTTATGTGGAAAATAGCGTGATAAAAATATAATTTTTATCTATTTGACATAGCGATAGAAAATTCGATTTTTATATATTGAACTTCGATAGAAAAATAGAATTTTTATATATTGAACTTCGATAGAAAAATAGAATTTTTATATATTGAACTTCGATAGAAAAATAGGATTTTTATATATTGAACTTTGAACTAAAAATTCGATTTTTATGTATTGAACTTTGAACTAAAAATTCGATTTTTATATATTGAACAGCGAAGATGACGAAGACGGGATAACGAAGAAGATTTCTATAAACGAAGAGTCAAGATGTTTGGATAGCTATAAGTGAGAACTTCTCACCTTTCAATTTCTTTTTCTAGTTATATTTATATATATATATATATATATATATACTAGGATGCAGACGGTGCTTAGTAGCACCCGACACAATCGTCCACAGACCATGGACTTGTTTGTTTGGCTGTTTGGTAATTGATTGAGATATTGATTTGAATGTGGTTTGTGGTGTGAAAAATCGAATCGATAAATTGGTTAGGATTAGACGTGCGCCGTTATAAGGCGAAGGAGTAAGGCTAGGTTAGACCCTTACTCCAAATTTTGTGGTTTGCATAACGAAAGTGAATTTGATTGATGTGTGAATGGCGTGGGCCTTCACTAGACCGGGGATAAGGCTAGGCCTTGTCCCGTTTCTAGTATCGTGCCGTTATGCCGCCGAAATTTTCTAAAATATGTTAGAAAAATAAAAATAATCATTTATTGAATAAATGAACTGAATAGATATTCATATGTTAAGATAAATTGTTTTATCGTTAAAAATATAATTTTTAACGTGAATGCGAATAAATAAAATATTCATTTACAAACCGGACGGTTTGTTTATGTACACCTATTTGAAGGACATTGATTGGGTTGATAAATTTTACACATCGCCCAACTGCACAAATAAAATCTGTGTTTGATTGTTTGAAACCCCACACGGGTGTTGGGATGAAATTTGAAGTTCACTCATCCTGATTGATTAAATATGTCGATCGATTGATTGACAGGCTGTTATAAGCGTTAGATATTTATATTTGATGCTTATACAGTGTAGTGCACTTTGGTTGATGGTTGATTATTTTTCAATGCTATTATATACATGTGTTGTATGAAAATCCATATAGTTAATTTTATATGGTAATTGATTGGGCCTCATTCCAATTTGAAAAATAAAGAATATTATAAAATAAAGGTTCATGTGTTGACTATATTCATCCGTTGATATTAGTCATGTGTTGAACGAAATATTTTTATAATAAAATTTATATCTTTATCAATATAAAATAAAGGTTCATGTGTTGACTATATTCATCCGTTGATATTAGTCATGTGTTGAACGAAGTATTTTAACAAAAATAGTCACACACGGACGGTACTCATTCGTTGAGATTAGTCGTGTGTTGACAAAAAGAAATATTTGAAATAGAATATATAAAGCCGTGTTGAATAGTGATGCGCCATTTTGACGCGAACGAAATATATAACGATTTCGAAATGAATTGAATTTATAACGATTTCGATTTGAATTGAATATATAACGATTTCGATTTGAATTGAATATATAACGATTTCGATTTGAATTGAATATATAACGATTTCGAAATGAATTGAATATATAACGATTTCGATTTGAATTGAATATATAACGATTTCGAAATGAATTGAATATATAACGATTTCGAAATGAATTGAATGTATAACGATTTCGAATTGAATGGAATAGAAAACCAATTTGGTTTCAAATTGAATATATAATGAACTTGATTCAAATAGAAAACGAAACGAATTTAATTTGAATAGAAAATGAATTTGAATCGAATAGAAAACCAATTTGAATTGAATTGAATTGAATTGAAACCGAATTCGATTTGAATTTAAAATGAAGTGAAATGAATTCAAATTGAATTGAAATTCGAATTGAATAGAAATGAACTTTAAAACGAATTTATAAAGAAGAATTCAATTTTGATTTGAATTGAAATGGAAGTTGAAAAAGTTTTTGGAACGAATTCAAAACTATTTATATAATTCGTTTTAAATAGGAATCGACGAAATATATATTATATATATTATATATATAATATAATGGCCTGAATAGAACGCGCCGCGCCGCGGCAGTTCGTGAATTTCGACCATTTATTTCAAACGGACATTACGGGAGATCCGACCGTCGGATTCTCCTAAAACCGGAACCGTTGGGTTCGTATCGAAAAGAGCTTTCCAAAGAATATTAGAAATTCAAAATCTAACGGTTGGATTTGGAGATACGTCCAAATCAAATTCGAAAAAGGTCGCTGTAAGTGCAGTTCGATGGCCATTGTTGGAAATCGACTGTACGGGCCTTGATAAAATTATTAAAAATATCAATAATTTGTGTAAAATCATAAGAAATGATTTGGGAAAATTTAGGATGGAAAACTCCATATTTGAAAGGATAAAAATAGATTTTTATCGAAATGAACTAGTTTTGAACTAAATTTAAAACCCAATTATTTTTAAATAAATGAATTAGATTTAAAAAGGGGTTTTAAATAATCGAGTTTCTAATATATTTGATTAAATTTGAAATGGGTTTATCGTGAACAGTGTTTTAAATAACACTAGTTCTTTAACCCGATAACAAATAGAATGTGATTTGGGTTTGTCGTGAACTGTGTTTCAAATAACACCTAGTTCTTTAACCCAGTAAAAGGAGTTTTATTGAATCTGCAATTAGATTGAAATTCGAATTCATAATCTAAATTACCAAATTTAGAAAATGAACGAGAATGGAGTATCGCCAGTTTTGCTCCAAAGCGATAGTTAAATCTTTAATTAGATTTGAACGTGAAATGATAATTAATTTTACCGATAACACCACGGTGTTGGATATGGAGTATTACCAGTTTTGCTTCATGGGATGAATAGGTTGGGATTGGGAAATAAAATAAATAATTACTTCGTTACGGTTCGCTAATCTCGACTAGTTGGAAAAAAACCATAATTTGGTTTTAAATGACATCCAAAGGAAGATTACAGGATAAATTTTAAAAGAATTTATCTTGGATAAAATTAATGGGAACTTTTCCCTAAGAATGTGGAATTTAGAAACTAGCTGTAGGTTGGCTAAGAAGAATGGTTTCCTGGGTATTGATCTGATGTTGGTTTCGGCCTTCGGGGTTAATGTTTAGGAAATTGTTCTCTTGCTAATCTGCGGTTAGTGACTAATGAATTGGAATGAGGCGTATGTTGTGTTTGTGTAACATTTGTTTTTAATATACGCGGGTTGTTCGGAAAGTCCGGGTTTATACCCATTCTGAATAACCGATTCGACGATAAGTCGAAGATGAAGACGGTGGTCGAAGACCGGAAGTTTTCACATCGTTTGGATAATTACTGACGATCCTGATTGGGCAGTACACCCAAGAGGATGGAAATAGTTGGTGGTCGTCCAGACGTACTTGGAGATGGATGGATATGCGAGGAAAGTGCCTCCGGTTTCGTTCAGACCCAGAACGGACTTGTAAATGGATTGTGTGTCTGACATTGGATTTTATTCTGTGTTGATCGATTTCTATTAAATATACATCTGTTTGGCGGCGGAGAATTTATTCTTTTGCTTAACGCCCTTCTCTGAGACGTACGAGCTCAGAGGTTGTATATCGATGGACATCAGTCGCATGGCATGAATTGCCTGTGTGGCACGCTAAGATGCAATGATCAAGGCTTCTGTTGAAAAGCAAAGTCTTGTGGTTGATGATCAAAGCACGCCTACGTGGCAGCTTTGTGTATAGCGTGTATTCGCGAGCCTCACACCTCGGTATGAGTTAAAAACGGGATACGGACTGCAGGGAGAGCACACGTTTCTTTCTAGCTTTGGTGGTGTCAGTGACTTACCAGCCCTGACATATATATACTTTTCACCTTTGTGGTTGTTGGATGAGGCGCCTCGATTATAGGTCTGTAAGGACCGGGAAACGTGTGTTCAGGAATTGCCAATCCTCTAACGTAAGTGAGGACCGGCCCTGAAGCATCCAGGGGTTACCCAGTGTGCGTAATCCTGAGGCATTTGCTAGAGTGTCTCGAACGCGGAGAGGAGCTTGCCCCTTGCCTCGACTCATGACGGAATCCAATTTCCAATACGTGTATTTCGGCTTTATTTGTAGAGCCTAGTATGGCGACATAGTAGCATGGGATGCTATGCCGTCTATGATTTATATTTATGATTGAAACTGTTTTGACACTATACACTTATTATAGTATCAAATGATTTGTTTTAACGTACCAAGCATGTTTGGCTATTATAAGGGAAAACCCTATCCCCCGGCTTGCGTTGCATTGTATGATAGGACCTGGGTCTTATAATAGCTTCATTTTTCGAAAAAGCATTGCGTTGTTTATTCTATGCACTGGTATTCTTGGGAGGAAACCCGTTCCGTGTTATACGGCGTGGTCCCTTGAATTACTCTCTTTTAAAGTAAAGTTTTTAAATAACTGTTTTAGTTCTCACACCAGTCACATGACTGACCTGGAGTTTATTGTTTTAACCTAAACTCTGGGTGCCCCTATTTTTCGCACGGCAGCTAGTAGTTTTGGTTTTGCAGATTTATATTCACAGGATCCTGGTTTATAGCTGGAATGATATCCGGAAAGCTCTGTATCCGTATATCACCTTCGGTTGTGCTTTGTATTATTTTCCGCTGCTATGTAATTTATTGTAATCTCTGATATTTATCGAATGTAATTTATTCATTTATACTCTGTATATTCTTGTAATCTGATGCATTGTTGTAATATACAATGAACTGTTCTTCTGTTTGTGTTCTGATTTGTCATGTTCTCAACGTTCAGGGGTTTCGAACGGTCTAAATCGGTTTAACGACTGATTCAGATCGAGCGAAATTCCAGGCCGTCACATAACTTTTGACTCAAGTCGAATCAGGTATTGAGACCTATGCCATTGGAAAGGAAATGATGTTTCCCTTTCCGTAAATTGGTCACATTAAAGATTTGGCTCAGTGGTTTGGGAGGAATCGCTGTTTTAAGGTGATCATCGCTTTCCTATGAACTAGAAAAGCGCGAAATTTTAAAATAAATTCTGCAAGCGCACAGATCGTGTAATATGCAGGTCGAATCACAGGGAGGCAAATTAAAAATTATTATTTATAGAATTTCGTCTTAGACGACTTTTGAGATTTGATTGAAAATAGAACAATTGAAATTGCAATAATTAGGATTATCGTTGAATCTAATCAAACGATTAATCACTAATGAAAGTAAATTGCAAAACAAGAATGAAAATGCAGAAAATAAAAGTGCAGAATAGAAATAACAACAGAAATAAAATTAGGATTATCGTTGAAACTAATCAAATGATTAATCACTAATGAAAATAAATGTAAAATTCAAATACTACTCAACCAAATCTAATTATGTAGATGGCACTAGTTGCTAAGAAATAGAAAAAATGCAGAAAATAAAAATTACAAAATTAAAAGAAAAGAGAAGAAGAAAACTTTATTCATTCCTGGATAAAAGTTTACAATGAGATTACATGGATATTTATAGGGGACAGATAGCCAACCTAAAACCCCAATCCAATCTATGCACATACGAGCCTGTTAATCAGCAATTACTCCTCCACTCTTAATTAGTCATTATTCCTCCCTCTTAATTAGCCATTATTCCTCTCTCTTAATTAGCCATTATTCCTCCCATATCTTCCTTGTTTGGCATGTGACAAATTGATGGTAGATTAAATTTCATAAGATTTATTCAACCAAACATGAATATATCTCAAACTCCAAAGTAACACAATGTTAGGTCTTCATCTGCAAATCTTCATATATATATACACAACATTTTGATCTTTATTTTCTGTTTTTCTGACTACATGTGGCTTAGTTGGCATATCTGTAAAAGTGACAAAATAATACCTAAGTAACATTTATTTATATACAAAAGATAAGATATAAGAGCATAAAATAAAAACATTTCTATGTTAATCAAACACCCCCACACTTATCTTTTACTCGTCCTCGAGTAAAATAAAAATAAAAAAACTAACTAGATTGGTCACACTTTCGTAGGAAACACGATTGCATTGAGCGTATGCAACAAGCTATTAAACCTCTAGGTGTCCCTAGTAGGACGTGTGGTGTCTCGTGAGGGTTTTCAGTGGATACTACCCACAAAATCCGAATGCAGTATGCTATGGCTCTAATGTAACTACATGAATGCAGAGGACTTATGCAATTGAAAACAAAATTGAAAACACAACTTATTTCAGTAAAGTGGTACAACAAATTAAAGTAATATTTTCTAATCATGTTATTTTATTTTAGATTGAAACGATAAGGAATTTCGCTCGATCTGAATCAATCGCTAAATCAACCAAGACCGTTCGAAACCCCTGATTGTTTAGAGAACGCAACAAATTAGAACACAAACAGAAGAACATTTCATTGTTAATTACAACAATTCCATCGGAATACAAGAATATACAGAGTATAAATCAATATTACACATCTACTAAATATCAGAGATTTAAATACATTACTGCAGCGGAAAAATAATACAATACACCACTGAAAGAGATATACGGATACAGAGCTTTCCGGATATCATTCCAGCTGTAAACCAGGTTCCTGTGAATATAAATCTGCAAAACCAAAACTACTAGCTGCCCGTGTCGAAAATAGGGGCACCAGAGTTTAGGTTAAAACAATAAACTCCAGGTCAGTCATGTGACTGGTGTGAGAACTAAAACAGTTATTAATCTTTATTTTAAAGTTAGGTAAATCAAGGGACCACGCCATATAACACGGAACGGGTTTCCTCCCAAGAATACCAGTGCATAAAACAACAGCGCAATGCTAAATAAAGAACAATGAAGCTATTATAAGACCTAGGTCCCATCACGTAATGCAACGCAAGCCGGAGGATAGGGTTTTTACCTTATAATAGCCAAGAATGCTTGGTACATGAAATTTCATGTTTTATTATTACTATTAGTGTCAAAACAGTTTCAATCATAGACGGCATAAGTGCCCCATACCACTATGTCGCCATATATAGGTTCTACAATCAAAACCGCAAAGTCACGTATTGGAAGTTGGATTTCCATCTGTGAACCGAGGCAAAAGATACTCCTCACCGATTCGAGACTCTCTAGCCTGAGCCTCAGGACAAGTACTCAGTGAAGCCCTTGGATTGTCAGGGCCGGTCCACCGATGTGGATTAAAATGGCTGAACACTGCGTTTCCCCGCCCTTTTGAGCGTAAATGAGCCAAATGACTCCATTGGCTCCACATAGTCACCGATATATCCGAGGCGCCTCGCAACAGCAACAACCACATAGGTGAAAATAATATAAATGTCAGGGCTGGTAGGTCACTGACACCACCCTAGCTAGAAATAAATGCATGCCCTCCCGGATGTCCTCTCTCGTTCCTGGTTCACAACCGGGGTGTGAGGCTCGCGAATCAACGCTACACAAAGCTATGCCACACAGGCGGTGCTTTGATCATCAACCACAAGACTCTGCTTTTAAACAAAAGCCTTGATCATTTTCCACTTAGGCATGCCACACAGGCAATTCACTCTATGCGATTGATATCCATCAATATATAACCTCTGAGCTCGTACGTCTCAGAGAAGGGCGTTATGAAAGAGAATAAATTCTCCTCCGCCAACAGATACATATTTAATAGAAATCAATCACACAGAATAAAATCCAATGTCAGACACACAGTCCATTTACAAGTTCGTTCTAGGTCTGAACGAAACCGGAGGTACCTTGTACCTCGCATATCCATCGGTCTCCAAGTACGTCTGGACGATCACCAACTGATTCCCTCCTCTTGGGTGTACAGCCCAATCAAGATCATCAGTAATCACCCAAACGATGTGAAGACCTCCGGTCTTCGACCATCGTCTTCATCCTCGACACATCGTCAAATCAGTTATTCAGAATGGGATAAACCCGGTCTTTCTGAATAACTCACGTATATAATAAACAAGTGTTACACAAACACAACATACGCGTCATTCCAATTTAGAATATTCTTTTATTCAAATATTCTTATACTTTGGGAAAGGTTCCCATCAATTTTATCAAAGATAGATTCTTAAATTTATTCTTTAATCTTCCTTTGAAAATCAATTCAAATTAGTCGGGATTAGCGACCCACACCGAAGTAATCATTTATTTTATTTACCAATCCCAACCTATTCATCCCATGAAGTAAAACTGGTAATACTTCATATCTAACTCCACGGTGTTATCGGTAAATTCAATTACCAATCCATGTTCAAATATAATTAAAGATTTAACTATCGCCTGGAGCAAAACTGGTGATACTCCATTCTCGGTTATTTCAATCTAATTAAAGATTCATTAAACTCCACTTGGTTTTAATCTTCCCAATAATCACTATCAATGATTATTTAACTTGGGAAATCATATCCTGTCTTTAACTGGGTTAAAGAGCCAATGTCTTTTAAAACACGATTCACGATAAACCCAAAATCACATTCCATTCCATTCCAATTTATTTTATTAAATTAGAAAACTTTACTTTGGAAAACCTCCTTTAAATCTTAACAAAAGATTTATAAATTCCAAATTACATTTCACTGTAAATCGGGTTAAAGAACAAATGTCGTTAAAACACAGTTCACGGTAAACCCAATTCCCATTTGATATTAAATATAAGGCTCTGAATAGAAAATATATCGGCTTATATTCAATATCAAATTCTACGACCAACAAATATCGTATTAGAAATAACGATATAAATATATCTTTCAAATTTCCATAACAATATCTGCATAGTCACGAAATCCGACATCGAAATATTCCAAAGACAATTTCGATTCAAATCCATTCCAATTCAATTATTGGAAATTCTGGTTACTTTTAAAACCCTTTCAAATCCAATTTATTTATTTAAAAATAAATAAATTATTATTCTAGTTCAAAACTAGTTCATTTCGATAAAATTCTATTTTTATCTGTTCAAATTTGGAATTTTTCATCTCAGTTCTTCACCAATCATTTCTTATGATTTTACACAAATTATTACTATTTTTAACAATTTTATCAAGGCCCGTACAGTCGAATTCCATCAACGGCCATCGAACTGCACTTACAGCGACCTTTTCCAAATTTGATTTGGACATAATTCCAAATCCAACCGTTAGATTTCAAATCTCTAATATTCATTAGAAAGCACTTTTCGATACGAACCCAACGTTCCATTTTTAGGAGAATCCGACGGTCGAATCTCCCGAAATATCCATTCGAAGTCAATGGTCGAAATTCGCGAACTACCGCGGCGTGTTCTATTCAGGCCATTTAATATATATAATATATATATTATATATATTTCATCTATTTCCTTTCAAAACATATTTTATAAATTGTTTTCAAAAAGATTTCAACTTCGTATTCAATTTCTAATCAAAATTGAATATTCCATATTATCGATATATATATAAATGATAATATTTTCAAAACGTTATATTTTGAAATCACTTCCTTTTCGATATTCATTATAAAAATGAATAAAATCGATATAAATATCGTTCACGTCAAAATGGCGTCAATCTAATCAACACGGCTTTATATATTTCAATAACTTCGTTATTATATTCAACAAATGAATATTTTCTTCAACACATGAATTTTTCTTTTACTCAACACATGAATATATATTTTATTCAACACATGAATTTTTATTCTATTCAACACATGAATTTTTATTCTATTCAATAAATGAATTTTATCTTCTAATATTCCTTATTTTCCCAATTGGAATGAGGCCCAATCAATTACCATATAATGTTAATTATATGGATTCCCTACAACACATGTATATAATAGCAATGATAAATCATCAACCATCATCCAGAGTGCACCACATAACTGCATAAGCATTAAATATAAATAATTAACGCTTACACAGTCTGTCAACCCATCGCTTGACATACAACTAAACAATCGGGATTGGTGTACGTCAAATATCATCCCAATAGCCATGTGGGGTTTCAAATCAACAAACACAGATTTTATTTGTGCAGTTGGGCGATGAGTAAAATTTATCTTCCCAATCAATATCAGTCAAGTCAGTGTACATAAGCAAATCGTCCGATTTGTTTATAAATATTTATTTTATATACACGTTAAAAATTATATTTTTAACTATAAAATATTCATTCAATCCACATCTCACAATCAATTTTCACAACACATCAATCAAACAAACAAGCCATCTATAGTCCGTGGACGACGGGTGTCGGGTGCTACTAATCACTGTCTACATCCTAGTATATATTTCAAAATAGAAATAAATTAAAGGTGAGGAGTTCTCACTGATAAGCTAAACCAAACACCATGACTCTTCATATGCAGAAAATCTTCGCCGTGCTCGCCTTTTGTCACTTTCATCGACCGTATCCACTACATATATAAATATCTCATTTTTATGTTGTTGTTATGTATATAAAAATCATATTTTTATACTGCTACTATATAGATAAAAATTCTATTTTTATATGCTACACATATTATAAAGATCACATTTTTCTTCTTGTACTGTTCATATAAAAGTCACATTTTTATTCTTCTCACTATATAAAAATTATATTTTTGATTCACTACTTATACAAAAATCATATTTTTATTATCTCTATAATATAAAAATCGTATTTTTAAACCGCTACTTCTAAAACAAAAATCACAATCTTATACCGTTGTTATATATATAAAAACCTAGTCTTTTTATTTCTAAAATTCCAACCTTTTTATTTATAAAAATCTAGTCTTTTTATTTGAAAAGAATCACATCTTCACAACGCTTCACATTAGATAAAAATCATATCTTCATTATCATATTGCATAGATTAAAATCCAAATTTTCTTTTATACATTCGATAAAAATCGTTTTTTTATTTCCACACCATCCATATAAAAATCATTCTTTTTCAACAATGTTATATACACTAAAAAATCAGACCTTTATTAATTTAATAGCATAAATAAATAAATAAATATATATATATAATTAAACCCTCACTTTTTTTCAATGGAGAGGGAGGATGCGACGGGATTGGAGTGGTGGTCGGAGGATGGTGCTCAGGCAATCAACGGCGGGCCCATGTGATTCACGGTGGTGGTGACAGTGGTTCCTAGGGCTGTGGCTTTCGATTTAAGGGTGGTGGAGAGGAGTGAGAAGGGAAGAGGGGCGGAGGAGGTCACGCGGTGGCCAGGAGGGGCGGTTGCTGGGTGCGGCGGTGGTTGAATGGGTGGGGCGAGGTCTCCGTTTGGGGCTAACGTCAAAGGGGCCTAGGGTACTTCGCAGTTTTCGATTGGAGCAAGGAAGGAGGTGGCGACCTTTGGGGGGTGCGACGAGCATGGCGGTTGCAGATCCTTATGTGGAGGCGGAGGGGATCGATCGTGGGGGGTTTTCCTCTTTTTTTATGTTTTTTGTTGCACGAAGGGAGGGTTGACCGTGTAGGAGAAAAAGGAGGGGGCTCTTTATAAATTTATATATTTCATTATATAATTACTTTAAATTCCCATAAAGCAACTTTTTATTATGACCTCTAAATGTGTAATACCGCGTATTTCTGTTAACACTAAAGTTACTAATTTAAGAATAACCAATGCTTAATATAATAAATGTGTAAAGGGGAGATGTATCTAATGTGCATACAAATTTAATAATAAATGTGTAAAGGGGAGATGTATCTAATGTGCATACAAATTTAATAATAAATGCGTAACGGGGGGATGTATCTAATGTGCATACAAATTTAATAATAAATGTTAATAATGTACATTAAGAAAGCAATTGTGAACATAATTGGCTTCTCTTTAGAACGGATGGATTTGATTAACCTTGGCTTCATCGACGGCTCAAATTAATTTGCAATCCTATATAAACAACCCCCTAGTCTCCTTCTCTTTGCACCATTCTTCTCTAACCTTAAGCTGCACAAATTCTTGATGGACATGGCTCCTTCTTCTTCCTCTATATCTAAATAAATAGATTGAAATAAAATATAAATCAAGACGAGGATATGCTGCTCAAGTCTTTCAAGAGAAGATTCAAAACAAGTTAGGATTCAAGTATAGATTCAACGGCTTCAAGCGACGTTATCTTTCTATTCTTTTCTTGATCCAATCAATGTAAGTCGGTTACTTTTTAGATTTGAACGCCTTTTCTATTTTTGACATGAAATTAAAAGAATATAAGAAATATGCCTTATCATTTCATTGAATTTGTGCTTGTTTATGACTTTGGATCTGATTCTCGATTATGGCCTAGAACACATTGTGACTAAATTGCCAACGCTTAAGATTATGACTATGGAACTGTGGCCTTTGAAACCATAAGCCTTTGACTATGAATGTAACACCCCACCTCCGCCAGGGTGGCTCTAGCAAGCACTCTGACTTTGGAGGGGCGTTAAAACAGGTAAACATGCATAATGATATATCAAGGCAGAACATAACATATGTATTTATGTAATCAGAGTAAATAAGATAGATAAAAGGCGGAAGATTTTAAACCATTTCAAAACAAGTCAGGTACAACAAAGTATCATCTTTCAAAATAAACAAGTCTAGATAAAACATCGACTGAAAAACTGAAATATATAAAGTACTATCCCCAAAATGACGTGGTAAACCATAGCATGCTCACTGTCCAAACGTACATGAGCTCAATCCAGCAAGCAAGCAAACCGATCCAAGCTAAGCACCAATGTTCCCACCCTGAGAACCTGGGGGGGGGGGGGGGGGGACGGAAGAAAAGAAGCGAAAGGAAAACGGGTCAGTCATAAAGACTGGTAAGCCCTATCTACTATCAGCATAAAGAACTAGTAAAGTTAACCGGCATGAGGAACTGAGATGAACATAAGGATAATTACATACTAACATGGTGAATATCTAACAGATAGTTCAAAGGAGTCATCGCATAATCAAGGTGAAGTTTTTCACCACAGGTGTACTAGCATTCTAACATGTCATGTATAAACAAGAATTTATCCCTTGGCCTAAACTTGGCCCAGTATCAGGTGTTTGACTTAAATCAAGATCCAACTTCTTGGTACCAATTCTAGTATAACAGGATTAGGTGTTACCCCAATGTTTACATCGAAACAGGACGGAACAGAATGGTCCATACAGAGATAGAGTTTGGGAAAAATGGGCTTTTACCACCCTAACAGATAAAGTACAGAAACGGAATGCTAACAATAATGGGCCTTTACCACCCTAACAGAACAGAGTACAGAAACGGAATACTACAATTAGGTGTACACTAGTAGTGGGCCTTTACCACCCTAACAGACGGTACCACGCAGAAACAGACGGGTGTTACCACCCAACAAAACAGACGGTACCAACAGAATCAGACAGAGCTAAGTGTACCCTAAATCCAACCCAAGCGATCGGCTCCCTAATACATAAATACCCTGTGTCGGCCCCACGATAGGGTGTATCACTCCCTAAAGTGGCAACCAATTGGCACAGGCATATTTACAGATGTCACGGCATCTTACATCCTCAGAGGCAGACCGGGATCCATGCACGCACATGACCCGGTTGGAACGCACCATCAACACCCATCGCCATTATCAGAATGAACCACTTATAATTAGTTCAGTAAGCGTGCCCGGACCCTACCTACAGTTGGGTCAAAGTTTTGATACCAGAAAGGGTTACTGACTAATATGGGTCCCAAACAACAAATGACACAAGTATTCCCCCTTGTGTCCCCAGACTATCAGATTCAGATTAACTTATTAACAAAGTTCAGACATACAAAGTTCAGACGATCAGTTATCAGACTAACGGATCAGATAACAGATTTACAAACTTGCCTAACTTGGTGTGGGTCCTACAGATCCGCAAAACAGGTTCGTTTAATTTATCAATCAAGTTAGTTTATCCAGACCAGGTATCAAATTGGTTCTCAGCCTTATCAAATTACTGAGTTGGATTGGTTAAGTATAGTTCAACTTAACCCCGTTAAATTACCGAGTTCAGATTGGTTAAGTGTAGGTTAACTTAACCCTGTTAATTTACTGAGTTCAGATTGGTTAATTGTCATAAGTCAAATTTACTTAACCTTATCATGTAGCATTAATTAATTTAATGCACCTTAACCTCTTACGTTAGACCTCGTTGTGGTTACTAGTTAAGCCGGGCGGGTCCGGGTAGCTTTACACCACAACCTAATCTAACCTCGGGTTCAAGCACTACTTGACCAACTTCTCACATTGGGTCTTATTGTTTGTAGCCACTAGTTAAGCCGGTCGGTTCCGGGTAGATTTGTGCTACAAACTCAACCCAACCTCGAGTTGGCCACATTTATATTTTCTAAGTGTCATGTCCATTATGTTTCCAAAACATAATTACAAGTTAACATATCATGTCATGTTATAAAAACCATGTTCATGTCATAATGTTACCCAACCCCAACGTAATCCCATCGTTTACATAGTCGCAATAACGCATAAAGGATAAAATAGGGAACTTGGCATAACCATGACAAAAAGATGTTGAAACCACAAGTTTAACATGGTGGCATATGAAATGTTCATATGTTCATATACTTGCATATTGCATTATTAGGCCTCAAAAGCATGCATAAAACCAAACTTAGCATATAAGTGATACATGGTGGTAAATGACATGTAGAAATGGCCATAAGTTCGCATTTAGCCTCACATGCAAGTTATCATAAGGGATATGATAACTTACTTGTTGCCAAAATGCAACCTTTAGCATAAAGCTTGAAGCTTTAGGTTCGTAAACTCAAGGTAAGCTTGCATAACATGATAACATGAGTAAAACGATCAACCCAAACTTGCATAACATACATGGAAAACTTGCATATCATAACATAGCAAACTTGCATAACATAACATGGTAAACTTGCATATCATAACATGGCAAACTTGCATAGGATAACATAGTAAACTTGCATATCATAACATGGCATACTTGCATAACATAACATGGTAAACTTGCATATCATAACATGGCAAACTTGCATAACATAATATAGTAAACTTGCATAACATAACATGGCAAACTTGCATAACATAATAGCATGTAACATACTTAATGTTCAAACCCAAACTTGCAACATTCATTTAACTTCATAGTTCATATCTAAGAGTAGGAAAAGGGCTTACAATGCTATGAAGACCCAAAAATATATATAGATTGAGACGAAGCCCTTATGCAACAATAAAACCCAAATATGAAGCTCCAAATCAATAAAAACCCTTGCTTTATGATGTAAAGATTGCAACTTGACTTGAATGCAAGCTAATAATGCTCATTTAAATTTGAAATCACTAGAATGAACATGAATCTCTCATAGGAATAAGCTTAGAGATTTTTAAGAGAGAGTGGAGGCCATGAGAGGAATAATTTTGTCATAGTTTAGTTGTAGGGTTGAATAATGATGATTTAGGGTTAGGTTAGGAGATTATTTATAGAGATTAGGATTAGTTTCAACCTTAGGATTAAACCCTAATTCCAATCTCAGCCCTTAAAACCGAATCTGGCCCCAAAACCTAACCAAAACCCCAAAATGGTGCAACAGGAAAAACTGCCCGGCTGAACCAAGTCGACAGCCAAGTCGACAGGGCTGTCGACTTGGGTCCAACCAAGTCGACTGCCAAGTCGACTTGGTTGGCTTGGCGGGAAATTTTCCGCCTAGCCTTCCAGGCCCGAAATTCGAAATTTGAACTTGAAATTCAAATCTGTTTTGAACTTGAAATTTTCTGAAAACTTCATTGGGCCTTAATCGGGTCATACGGACTCCGATTTTCGAAAACTCGGACTCTATTTCGCGTATTTTTCCGAGACGAACGCAATGGCATAGCCCGTTTCCCTTGATTCAAATTTATAAATTAAATTCTGCCTCGATTTACGTTATAACAGCTTATCAGAAATACGGGTTGTTACATTCTCCCCTCCTTAAAGGATTTCGTCCTCGAAATCTTCAAGTTAGGAAGAACGCATCCTACCATCCATCATCCATCTACTCAAATCATCATTCACGAGCAATCATTGTCCTTAAAGATTCTAATGCGGTATGAACATATGCAAAAGGTGTGTGTATATGTTCTTATCTAATGCAAAGATCATCAATGCAAAGTATGTTAGTGAAATGAATCCATTATGTATGCAAATAGTCCTAATCATATAATACTATATGTGTGCAAAAACATTCGTCCATATGCAACATCCATGTGCTGAATTAACCATCTTGCAACCATAAGAATTGAAAATGTACACACGTCCATATGCAATATGAGAGTGTATTTCAAGCCGATCTAGTGCCTAGTGTGTGTTTATGCATCCACGAGCAACCACTTGCATCCACTTGCAACCATCAAACATAACATGTCTCAAACACATGTTTACATCCATAGGATTCCTATCTCAACAAGATACAGTCGAGTGATGGAAGCGAGTACAGATAAAACAAAAACTTGGTACATATACTTACAGACTACTAGTACAGATCAGATTTCCCCAAATGATTCTTAGGAAACTAAGCATGGTAGAAACCCAGAATGTATTCGTCATAGTCACCCTCATGCCCAACACAGATACTCTCAAACCCCAATTTATCACAAACAGATGAGTTATAACTCTCAGGGAGTTTGAGACTATTACCAGATCAGAAGCAAGACTAGCATTAAAGTACCGAGTTTCCATTACAGAATCAAAATACCAGAAAAAGAATTTCAAACTGAAAATCAGACAAGGAAAATTAAACATCCTACAGACAAATTATTCTTGCCCTAATCTATTCACTCGCCATGCGAGTATTCACCGTTCCTTCCGATGTAGTCCCTTTCTTCTTCGGGCAGTCCCTAGTGAAGTGTCCCATCTCTCCACAGTTAAAGCAAGTGCCCTTCCTCTTTCTGCAATCCTTGTTTAGATGAGTTGAGCTTCCACAAGTAAAGCACTTCTTTTCCTTCTTATCTTCAGACTTCTCCTCCTTCTTTTGCATTTCCTTTTTGGGCCCCGTTTTCTTGTTTTGAGACTCATTCACCTTGACCTCCTTCTTTGCACTCTTGTTATCTTCATTGAGTAGGGCCATATCTACCAAACTCTCAAACGTGGCCCCCATGGGCACATGAGACATAGCTAACTCCTGTAACGGCTCATTTAATCCTCTAGCAAAACGAAGAGCCTTCTTCTGAGTAGTACTCACCATATCCAAGCCAAAACGAGCTAACTGATTGAACTTGTTCACATATTCTTTGACAGACATGTCTCCTTGCTTCAAAGCAATAAACCTCTCCATTTGCAAATTCTCTTCAGCAGAAGACAGAAACTTAAGCTCGAATCTTGTCCTGAAATCGGCCCAAGTCTCAACGGGCCTAGTCGCGGTGGTGATCTCCCACCAATAAGCGGCTTCATCCTTCATAAGCCAAACCGCCAACAAGATCCTTCTCTGATCATCTAATCCAAAGATAGAGAATAAATCCTCGGTCTCTTTCAACCAATTCCGGGCCTCTACAAAAGTCTCGGTACCTAGAAAGTTCTTGCCACCCATTGCTTTGAAGTCCTTGCAAATCTTCGTGAACTCTACTGGAGGATGCTGAGGGGGAGGAGGAGGAGGAACCTCAGCGACAGGAGGAGGAGGAACATTGACCACCGGAGGAGGAGTAACATTTGCGGGGCCGGCTTCGGTTGCTTTAGCCTCCATAAGTCTCCTATACCAAACAGGAACTTGCACTCCCTCTGGGATAACAAACTTATCTGCCATACTAAAACGAAGGAAAAGATAGATTCAGAACGAGGAAACTAAGAATAGATAACTAAGGATTGTGCTAATGGCTTTTGGGGAATAGCCTTTTTTTTAAAATACTAGACTTTTCTTTGGAAAATACTTTATACTTGATTTGAAAATAGTTTTTCAAAAGCTTTTGTTCCTTCTCGTAAACCATATGCTCTGATACCAAATGTAACACCCCACCTCCGCCAGGGTGGCACTTGCAAGCACTCTGACTTTGGAGGGGCGTTAAAACAGGTAAACATGCATAATGATATATCAAGGCAGAACATAACATATGTATTTATGTAATCAGAGTAAATAAGATAGATAAAAGGCGGAAGATTTTAAACCATTTCAAAACAAGTCAGGTACAACAAAGTATCATCTTTCCAAATAAACAAGTCTAGATAAAACATCGACTGAAAAACTGAAATATATAAAGTACTATCCCCAAAATGACGTGGTAAACCATAGCATGCTCACTGTCCAAACGTACAGGAGCTCAATCCAGCAAGCAAGCAAAGCGATCCAAGCTAAGCACCAATGTTCCCACCTTGAGAACCTGGGGGGGGGGGGAACGGAAGAAAAGAAGCGAAAGGAAAACGGGTCAGTCATAAAGACTGGTAAGCCCTATCTACTATCAGCATAAAAAACTAGTAAAGTTAACTGGCATGAGGAACTGAAATGAACATAAGGATAATTACATACTAACATGGTGAATATCTAACAGATAGTTCAAAGGAGTCATCGCATAATCAAGGTGAAGTTTTTCACCACAGGTGTACCAACATTCCAACATGTCATGTATAAACAAGAATTTATCCCTTGGCCTAAACTTGGCCCAGTATCAGGTGTTTGACTTAAATCAAGATCCAACTTCTTGGTACCAATTCTAGTATAACAGGATTAGGTGTTACCCCAATGTTTACATCGAAACAGGACGGAACAGAATGGTCCATACAGAGATAGAGTTTGGGGAAAATGGGCTTTTACCACCCTAACAGATAAAGTACAGAAACGGAATGCTAACAATAATGGGCCTTTACCACCCTAATAGAACAGAGTACAGAAACGGAATACTACAATTAGGTGTACACTAGTAGTGGGCCTTTACTACCCTAACAGACGGTACCACGCAGAAACAGACGGCTGTTACCACCCAACAAAACAGACGGTACCAACAGAATCAGACAGAGCTAAGTGTACCCTAAATCCTACCCAAGCGATCGGCTCCCTAATACATAAATACCCTGTGTCGGCCCCACGATAGGGTGTATCACTCCCTAAAGTGGCAACCAATTGGCATAGGCATATTTACAGATGTCACGGCGTCTTACATCCTCAGAGGCAGACCGGGATCCATGCACGCACATGACCCGGTTGGAACGCACCATCAACACCCATCACCATTATCAGAATGAACCACTTATAATTAGTTCAGTAAGCGTGCCCGGACCCTACCTACAGTTGGGTCAAAGTTTTGATACCAGAAAGGGTTACTGACTAATATGGGTCCCAAACAACAAATGACACAAGTATTCCCCCTTGTGTCCCCAGACTATCAGATTAAGATTAACTTATTAACAGAGTTCAGACATACAAAGTTCAGACGATCAGTTTTCAGACTAACGGATCAGATAACAGATTTACAAACTTGCCTAACTTGGTGTGGGTCCTACAGATCCGCAAAACAGGTTCGTTTAATTTATCAATCAAGTTAGTTTATCCAGACCAGGTATCAAATTGGTTCTCAGCCTTATCAAATTACTGAGTTGGATTGGTTAAGTATAGTTCAACTTAACCCCGTTAAATTACCGAGTTCAGATTGGTTAAGTGTAGGTTAACTTAACCCATTTAATTTACCGAGTTCAGATGGGTTAAGTGTCATAAGTCAAATTTACTTAACCTTATCATGTAGCATTAATTAATTTAATGCACCTTAACCTCTTACGTTAGACCTCGTTGTGGTTACTAGTTAAGCCGGGCGGGTCCGGGTAGCTTTACACCACAACCTAGTCTAACCTCGGGTTCAAGCACTACTTGACCAACTTCTCACATTGGGTCTTATTGTTTGTAGCCACTAGTTAAGCCGGTCGGTTCCGGGTAGATTTGTGCTACAAACTCAACCCAACCTCGAGTTGGCCACATTTATATTTTCTAAGTGTCATGTCCATTATGTTTCCAAAACATAATTACAAGTTAACATATCATGTCATGTTATAAAAACCATGTTCATGTCATAATGTTACCCAACCCCAACGTAATCCCATCGTTTACATAGTCGCAACAACGCATAAAGGATAAAATAGGGAACTTGGCATAACCATGACAAAAAGATGTTGAAACCACAAGTTTAACATGGTGGCATATGAAATGTTCATATGTTCATATACTTGCATATTGCATTATTAGGCCTCAAAAGCATGCATAAAACCAAACTTAGCATATAAGTGATACATGGTGGTAAATGAAATGTAGAAATGGCCATAAGTTCGCATTTAGCCTCACATGCAAGTTATCATAAGGGATATGATAACTTACATGTTGCCAAAATGCAACCTTTAGCATAAAGCTTGAAGCTTTAGGTTCGTAAACTCAAGGTAAGCTTGCATAACATGATAACATGAGTAAAACGATCAACCCAAACTTGCATAACATACATGGCAAACTTGCATATCATAACATAGCAAACTTGCATAACATAACATGGTAAACTTGCATATCATAACATGGCAAACTTGCATAGCATAACATAGTAAACTTGCATATCATAACATGGCATACTTGCATAACATAACATGGTAAACTTGCATATCATAACATGGAAAACTTGCATAACATAATATAGTAAACTTGCATAACATAACATGGCAAACTTGCATAACATAATAGCATGTAACATACTTAATGTTCAAACCCAAACTTGCAACATTCATTTAACTTCATAGTTCATATCTAAGAGTAGGAAAAGGGCTTACAATGCTATGAAGACCCAAAAATATATATAGATTGAGACGAAGCCCTTATGCAACAATAAAACCCAAATATGAAGCTCCAAATCAATAAAAACCCTTGCTTTATGTTGTAAAGATTGCAACTTGACTTGAATGCAAGCTAATAATGCTCATTTAAACTTGAAATCACTAGAATGAACATGAATCTCTCATAGGAATAAGCTTAGAGATTTTTAAGAGAGAGTGGAGGCCATGAGAGGAATAATTTTGCCATAGTTTAGTTGTAGGGTTGAATAATGATGATTTAGGGTTAGGTTAGGGGCTTATTTTTAGAGATTAGGATTAGTTTCAACCTTAGGATTAAACCCTAATTCCAATCTCAGCCCTTAAAACCGAATCTGGCCCCAAAACCTAACCAAAACCCCAAAATGGTGCACCAGGCAAAACTGCCCGGCTGAACCAAGTTGACAGCCAAGTCGACAGGGCTGTCGACTTGGGTCCAACCAAGTCGACTGCCAAGTCGACAGGCCTGTCGACTTGGATGGCTTGGCGGGAAATTTCCTGCCTAGCCTTCCAGGCCCGAAATTCGAAATTTGAACTTGAAATTCAAATCTGTTTTGAACTTGAAATTTTCTGAAAACTTCATTGGGCCTTAATCGGGTCATACGGACTCCGATTTTCGAAAACTCGGACTCTATTTCGCGTATTTTTCCGAGACGAACGCAATGGCATAGCCCGTTTCCCTTGATTCAGATTTATAAATTAAATTCTGCCTCGATTTACGTTATAATAGGTTATCAGAAATACAGGTTGTTACAATGAACATGAGCCTTTGACTATGAACATAAGCCTTTGACTATGAACATAAGCCTTTGACTAGGAGCATAAACTAATGCCTATGACTATGACAAGGACAATAGTGGATAATTACCTATGATTCATGAATATGATATTATTGCCTAGGTTTATGACTATGAGATTGGATCTAAACTTGATTATCTATTCAGTTTATTCTTAATTATCCTTGGATCTTGATTATGGTAATTTATCTTTTAAGTTAGATCTACCCATATACTTGAATCTATGTTATTTGTTCAACCCTTTTTATGTCATAATATTATCAGATCTATAGGCCTTCGATGCTTTAATCAATTTATTCAGTGTAATTTGTTAGATCTATGATTAGTGAATTATCATCTTCTGCCAGTCATTATGTCTATCTTTTCATGGCATTTTGGTTCATTCCCTTTTTATCCACGAATCCAGATTTATCTATAATCTAGGATGAAATCACGATTACACGAACGATGGGAATACGATTTGGGCAAATCATAAATTTGACTTAAACATGGTTGTAAACTTGGAAATTGGCATAATGTGGAACATGAACATAATTATGATTGACAAAATTTAGAACATGTATTATGGCATGTTTATTAGAATGCAAATTTGAAAATTTGACATGAATTATGGAATATGTAATTTGACATATTAAATTTAGTATTGGCAAGTAAGCTAAGTTTTAGGCGTAAATGGTAAACTAGAATAATAATTCTAGTATTGCCATAAACTGTAAATTAGGATGTTAAATCAGAATTGGGTCAATTAAAGTTAATTTGGCATAATAAGTATATTAGCACAAATTTTGAATTTAGTCATAATTGTGAGTAATTGTCATGTTTAGAATAATCATGGTTAGTGACACTTAATTTGGTATAATTTACATACCAAAAACTATAAATATGATATATAGGGAAAATGGGCCATAATAATAAATGTTGACAATGTACATTAAAAGAGTAATAATGGAATAAGTAAATTAGGGAAATTTTACTTATAGAATTTATCCTAAATGAGAAAAGTAAATTTAGACAATACGAACATGCTTAACCTGAGGTTGGATTGAGTTGTGATGTAAACCTGCCCGGACCCGCCCGGCTGTCCTGTGATTACAGCAATACCTATCCAATGTGGGAGGTTAAGGCATTGAGCCCGATAAAGGCCCGAGGCTAGACTGAGTTGTGGCGCAAGACTACCCGGAATCAACTGGCATACCGGCAGCCACAACAATACCTGTCTAATGTGAGTGGCTGGTGCTTTAATAAGACAATTAAAGTTACGCTAGAATGGGAGGGTTAAGTCCATAAGAACACTTAACCAACTTAACACAGTTAAGTTAGAACGATAGGGTTAAGTTAACTAGAACACTTAACCAACTTAATATGGTAACAAGACAAGATTTGTAGGGGTTAAGTAACTAAGAAAAACACTTAGCCAATTTAATATGTTAACCAGACTAGAAAGTGGGGGTTAAGTAAATTCAATAAACTTAGCCAATTTAACATGTTAACTAGACTAGAGGTTGGGGATAAGTAAAGTTAATACACTTAGCTAATTTAACATGCTAACTAGACTAGAGGTTGGGGTTAAGTAAATTTAAAACACTTAGCCAATTTAATATGTTAGCTGGACTAGACCGTAGGGTTAAGTAAGCTTGAACACTTAACCATAAGAGTGTGATAAATGAATAGGGTTAAGTTAAAAACATGAAGGGACAATACTTAACCATTAGAACATGTTGATCAAACCAATGTTAGGGTTAAGTTAACTAAGGGAACACTTAACCGTTATAACATGTTAGTTAAAACAGATAGGCAAGGTTAAGTTAAAAAGGAACACTTAACCAATACAAGATGAATGGGTAGGGTTAAGTAAATACTTAACCAATATAACTTGATGCTGGTAGGGTTAAGTCAAAGTGAATTACTGATAACACTTAACCAGTTTAATATGACAAAGGAATGGGTTAAGATAACTTTAATTGACTAATGACACTTAACCAATCCAACTTGACGAGAAAGAGGACTAAGTAGTAAGCCTTAGTTAAAAAGGGCTAAGTAGTAAACCTTAGTTAAGAAAACGACGATTCAATACACTAAGTGGTAAACCTTAGTTAGAAAAACTAAGTAGTAATCCTTAGTATAACACGAAGAGGAGCGAACGTCCATCTGATCTTAAAGAAGGCTCCAACGAATTGGGTTACGAAGCCCGAGGCTTCGATGGGACGTAAGGGTACTCTTGGTATCCCTCTGTGAGAATGCAGATGATCCGCCTGGGCTCACAGTGGTTAAGGTCTGCATGAGAAGAACCAAGGGTATGCCTTGGTTGCAATATATGGCAACCTAAAGACTAGGATGGACCAGTGTGATTCGGCGAGACCAGTAGCCCTGCGATAGCGACTCGTCATCTACCTACCATCTTGAGTCAGTCGAGATACGTAAAGCGGAAAGGCAGAGAACTCCAAAAGACCATATACTTGCTATCTAGTTATAGGTGAGGATGGCCATAGGTTAGTGGGGCATAGAGGGCCTGAGTATAGTTCTCATTTTTCAAGGTGTGCCATTCATTTGTTGAGGGAGGGGTTGAGTGGGACCATAACCACTGGAAAAACAGACCTTAGCATCTACATCGGCAGATATCTGAAAGCTCCCGACCGAGTTCCATGTTTCTAGAGCAGCCCTGCCACGGGACTCGAGTCGCACATTTCAGGACATGTGCATCTAGACACCGATAAACGATTCACGACACATACGTGGGGAAAGTCTAGGAACATATATCGCTCTAGGTAGTGTGTCCTAGACTTGGGGCATCATTCGACAGGTAGCGTAATCCCTAGTTGGACCTAGGTGGCGTAAACCCTGAATCTGTGAAGCATTAGATAAGTCGCGTAAACCCGAGTGGAATCTAGGAAGCACTTTGATATAAAACCCTAGATTAGATCTAGGTAATAAATAATGAATGTACGCCTAAAGGCAACCACAATTATTGGGATTGGGATCGCGTTATCATTTTAGACAGATTACTAGTTGGGACACTAGATAGGTGGTGCAGAGACATAGAAACCATAATAACAGGTTAATAGCGAAGCGGAGAAAGTATTAAAGCATATCAAGTTTATCTTGTCTTAGAATATCTTGTGTTAATCTTATCCTATCTTGTTGGCCCTATCATCATGGTATTGTCTTGTATTCAGTTAATTCATGTCGTTTTGTTTTTCCTTGTTCACATGCTAGAAGTAACTGAACTTACCAGACTTTATGTCTGACCCAGTTTTCTTTCGTCTTCTTTTCTTCCGTCCCCCCCCCAGGTAGTTAAGGAGGGAATAGTATAGCTCAGGTTAGATTGGACCGTCACTCTTCCCAAGCTCGAAGATTCTTTGACAAAGTGCTTTGGACTCTCTTTTTCTGCTGCTATGGCTGGCTTATGCTACATTGGGGAATATAAATGTTATTTTATGCTTCTTTATTTTGTAATACAGATGATACTCTGATATTGGAAAACAATTGTTGCACAAACTATTTTATCAATAAAGTAAAGTTTTATTTTCCGCTGTTTTAATTTTTTTTCTGTTTTGTAATTTATCTGCATCTTTTACCCTAAATTCTCCACAGAACTTAGTGCATTCCCTTTGTGAGTGACACTAAAGGATGTGGGGTGTTACACTTGGTATCAGAGCTGAAGGTTACCGGATCAGATAAAAGATTTGAAAAAAAATTATTATTTTCAAACAGTTTTAAAAGAAGCATTTTCAAAAGAAAAGTTTTGTTTTAAAGGCATATTCCCCAAAAGCCATACGCACTATCTTCTGATTCTCTGTTTGAATTCTTGTCCCTTCTTTCTTGAGTCTCTGGGGCTCCTGGCTTTCTGGGAGGTAACCTCATCGAAGGGCGAAGTAGTGCTCGACTTCCATCTATAACCATAGTAGTTTCACCTGCGGCTAGTTTTCTTTCAAGCTTAGTAGGGTTTTCTGTACGATAGAGGCAGCTTTCGAGAGATTTGTCAACATGATTACACACGAAAGAGGATGAGGAGTTTGGCTAAGGAGTACAACCCAAGGATGAGGAATTCATGGATGTAGACTTGGCTCACGAAGGAGGAAGGGATTATAAAACCTAAGACAAGAGGAAGTATCTTTACTATGGCAGAATAGGGCATATAATTAAGAACAAAGGACAAGATTTTCAGAAGGGCAAGTACATGCTTTCACCACTAAGCGTACCTAGGAGAAAGGTAGTAATGTTCTATTGGAAGAGTCTAGCTTTTCTATTTGTACTCTTTCTTTTGGTTTTAGCACTTCGCATTTGTTCATATTTGCTTCCATAGTTGAGTCTCTGCACCTTAGTACTTGTATAGTAAAAGATCCCAACTAGTGCTCAAGTGTTTGGTTGTTTTTGCTTAGATCATCTCACGTAGATCGTCCAAATTCGGAGGAGACATTCCTCGGGTGCTTGTTTGATATTGGTTTAGACCTTTGGGGCTTGTACTTGAGGGATGTCGAGTTCGACTAGGATGGTTTGCTTGAGAGATGAATAGTTGTGGCAGGCGCTCTACATAGAGAAGGACTAACCTTAAGAGAGGTAAAAAGTACGCAGTGACCTTTTGACCCTCATAGTTATGGCATGATGGATAAGCTAAGAGGAGAGACCTCTGATCTTCCTAGTCTATTCACTCAGTATCATGGTTGACATTTGTTTATTTTGGAAATGGAGGTCAAGAAACTTCGCAATCGTGAAGTTGAATCTGTTAAGGTACAGTTGAGTAAAGCTCAAGAAGACGTGATACGGGAGATTGAAGATAAGGCATACGCGCCTCATACCCTTTTTCTTAAGGGTACATCCTTGATTCCTTTTTTTAGGAATTCTATGCATACTAATTTCTAGCTTTTAAGGTATATCCTCTAGGACGTATCACCGATCCTTAGGTAGAAACCCTTTTGGATGTAAACATGTATTTGAAACATGTTATGGTTGATGGTTGCGAATGGTTGCTAGTGGTTGCTCGTGAATGCATATACACACGTATTAGGCACTAGATCAGCTCAAACGCCTTCATATTTCATTTACATATATGTATTTGTTTATGAATTGAACTTAATGTGTTATCATATGGATGTTGCATTTGAATGAATGATTGTGCACTCATATAGAAATAATATGGATCATTAGGATTTACATACATATTGGACGCATGGCACTGACATGACTTGCATTAAGGAGGTCAACTGAATCAGTAAACCGCCTGATTTTACATTAGATAAAGACATGTACACACACTATGCATATGAACATACAAGCATTAGAAGACTTTAAGGATAATGGATGCCTGTGTTTGATGGTTGAGTAGATGGATGATTGGATGGTAGGATTTACATTCTTCTTGACTTGAAGATTTCGGGGTCGAAATCCTTTAAGGAGGGGAGAATGTAACACCCCGTATTTCTGTTAACACTAAAGTTACTAATTTAAGAACAACCAATGCATAATATAATAAATGTGTAAAGGGGAGATGTATCTAATGTGCATATAAATTTAATAATAAATGTGTAAAGGGGAGATGTATCTAATGTACATACAAATTTAATAATAAATGTGTAAAGGGGAGGATGTATCTAATGTGCATACAAATTTAATAATAAATGTGCAAAGGGGGGATGTATCTAATGTGCATACAAATTTAATAATAAATGTTAATAATGTAGATTAAGAAAGCAATTGTGAACATAATTGGCTTCTCTTTAGAACGGATGGCTTTGATTAACCTTGGCTTCATCGACGGCTCAAATTAACTTGCAATCCTATATAAACAGCCCCTAGTCTCCTTCTCTTTGCACCATTCTTCTCTAACCTTAAGCTGCACAAATTCTTGATCGACATGGCTTCTTCTTCTTCCTCTATATCCAAATAAATAGATTAAAATAAAATATAAATCAAGACGAGGATATGCTGCTCAAGTCTTTCAAGAGAAGATTCAAAACAAGTTAGGATTCAACGGCTTCAAGCAATGCTATCTTTCTATTCTTTTCTAGATCCAATCAATGTAAGTTGGTTACTTTTTAGATTTGAACGCCTTTTCTATTTGTGACATGAAATTAAAAGAATATAAGAAATATGCCTTATCATTTCATTGAATCTGTGCTTGTTTATGACTTTCGATTATGGCCTAGAACACATTGTGACTAAATTGCCAATGCTTAAGATTATGACTATGGAACTGTGGCCTTTGAAACCATAAGCCTTTGACTATGAACATGAGCATTTGACTATGAACATAAGCCTTTGACTATGAACATAAGCCTTTGACTAAGAGCATAAACCAATGCCTATGACCATGATAAGGACAATAGTGGATAATTACCTATGATTCATGAACATGATATTATTGCCTAGGATTATGATTGTGAGATTGGATCTAAACTTGATTATCTATTCAGTTTATTCTTAATTATCCTTGGATCTTGATTATGGGAATTTATCTATTATATTAGATCTACCCATATACTTGAACCTATGTTATTTGTTCAACCCTTTTTACGTCATAATATTATCAGATCTATAGGCCTTCGATGCTTTAATCAATTTATTCAGTGTAATTTGTTAGATCTGTGATTAGTGAATTATCATCTTCTGCCAGTCATTATGTCTATCTTTTCATGGCATTTTGGTTCATTCCCTTTTTATCCACGAATCCAGATTTATCTATAATCTAGGATGAAATCACGATTACACGAACGATGGGAATACGATTTGGGCAAATCATAAATTTGACTTAAACATGGTTGTAAACTTGGAAATTGGCATAATGTGGAACATGAACATAATTATGATTGACAAAATTTAGAACATGTATTATGGCATGTTTATTAGAATGCAAATTTGAAAATTTGACATGAATTATGGAATATGTAATTTGACATATTAAATTTAGTATTGGCAAGTAAGCTAAGTTTTAGGCGTAAATGGTAAACTAGAATAATAATTCTAGTATTGCCATAAACTGTAAATTAGGATGTTAAATCAGAATTGGGTCAATTAAAGTTAATTTGGCATAATAAGTATATTAGCACAAATTTTGAATTTAGTCATAATTGTGAGTAATTGTCATGTTTAGAATAATCATGGTTAGTGACACCTAATTTGGTATAATTTACATACCAAAAACTATAAATATGATATATAGGGAAAATGGGCCATAATAATAACTGTTGATAATGTACATTAAAAGAGTAATAATGGAATAAGTAAATTAGGGAAAATTTACTTATAGAATTTATCCTAAATGAGAAAAGTAAAATTAGACAATACGAACATGCTTAACCCGAGGTTGGATTGAGTTGTGATGTAAACCTGCCTGGACCCGCCCGACTGTCTAGTGATCACAACAATACCTATCCAATGTGGGAGGTTAAGGCATTGAGCCCGATAAAGGCCCGAGGTTAGACTGAGTTGTGGCGTAAGACTGCCCGGAACCAACCGGCATACCGACAGCCACAACAATACCTATCTAATGTGAGTGGCAGGTGCTTTAATAAGACAATTAAAGTTAAGCTAGAATGGGAGGGTTAAGTCCATAAGAACACTTAACCAACTTAACACAGTTAAGTTAGAATGATAGGGTTAAGTTAACTAGAACACTTAATCAACTTAACATGGTAACAAGACAAGATTTGTAGGGGTTAAGTAACTAAGAAAAACATTTAGCCAATTTAATATGTTAACCAGACTAGAAAGTGGGGGTTAAGTAAATTCAATACACATAGCCAATTTAACATGTTAACTAGACTAGAGGTTGGGGATAAGTAAAGTTAATACACTTAGCCAATTTAACATGCTAACTAGACTAGAGGTTAGGGTTAAGTAAATTTAATACACTTAACCAATTTAATATGTTAGCTGGACTAGACCGTAGGGTTAAGTAAGATTGAACACTTAACCATCAGAGTGTGATAAATGAATAGGGTTAAGTTAAAAACATGAAGGGACAATACTTAACCATTAGAAAATTTTAATCAAACCAATGTTAGGGTTAAGTTAACTAAGGGAACACTTAACCGTTATAACATGTTAGTTAAAACAGATAGGCAAGGTTAAGTTAAAAAGGAACACATAACCAATACAAGATGAATGGGTAGGGTTAAGTAAATACTTAACCAGTATAACTTGATACTGGTAGGGTAAAGTCAACGTGAATCACTGATAACACTTATCCAGTTTGATATGACAAAGGAATGGGTTAAATTAACTTGAATTGACTAATGGCACTTAACCAATCCAACTTGACAAGAAAGAGGACTAATTAGTAAACCTTAGTTAAAAAGGGCTAAGTAGTAAACCTTAGTTAAGAAAATGACGATTTAATACACTAAGTGGTAAACCTTAGTTAGAAAAACTAAGTAGTAATCCTTAGTATAACACGAAGTGGAGCGAACGTCCATCTGATCTTAAAGAAGGCTCCAACGAATTGGGTTATGAAGCCCGAGGCTTCGAGGGGACGTAAGGGTACTCTTGGTATCCCTCTGTGAGAATGCAGATGATCCGCCTGGGCTCACAGAGGTTAAGGTCTACATGAGAAGAACCAAGGGTATGCCTTGGTTGCAATATATGGCAACCTAAAGACTAGGATGGACCAGCGTGATTCGGCGAGACAAGTAGCCCTGTGATAGCGATTCGTCGTCTACCTACCATCTTGAGTCAGTCGAGATACGTAAAGCGGAAAGGCGGAGAACTCGAAAAGACCATATACTTGCTATCTAGTTATGGGTGAGGATGGCCATAGGTTAGTGGGGCATAGAGGGCCTGCATATAGTTCTCATTTTTCAAGGTGTGCTTTTCATTAGTTGAGGGAGGGGTCGAGTGGGACCATTGCCACTGGAAAAAAGACCTTAGCATCTACATCGGCAGATATCTGAAAGCTCCCGACCGAGTTCCGTGTTTCTAGAGCAGCCCTGCCACGGGACTCGGGTCGCACATTTCAGGACATGTGCATCTAGACAGCGATAAACGATTCGCGACACATATGTGGGGAAAGTCTAGGAACATATACCGCTCTAGGTAGTGTGTCCTAGACTAGGGGCATCGTTCGACAGATAGCGTAATCCCTAGTTGGACCTAGGTGGCATAAACCCTGAATCTGTGAAGCATTAGATAAGCCGCATAAACCCGAGTGGAATCTAGGAGGCACTTTGATATAAAACCCTAGATTAGATCTAGGTAATAAATAATGAATGTACGCCTAAAGGCAACCACAATTACTGAGATTGGGACCGCGTTATCATTTTAGACAGATTACTAGTTGGGACACATGATAGGTGGTGCAGAGACATAGAAACCATAATAACAGGTTAATAGCGAAGCGGAGAAAGTATTAAAGCATATCCAGTTTATCTTGTCTTAGCTTATCTTATGTTAATCTTATCCTATCTTGTTGGCCCTATCATCATGGTATTGTTTTGTATTCAGTTAATTCATGTCGTTTTGTTTTTCCTTGTTCACATGCTAGAAGTAACTGAACTTACCAGACTTTATGTCTGACCTAGTTTTCTTTCGTCTTCTTTTCTTCCATTCCCCCCCAGGTAGTTAACGAGGGAATAGTATTGAGACGACCCGATTTCCCGTTCTCACGGAAACAAGGTTATCTTTGGAATATAACACAGAAACATATAATAGCAGAACAGAATTAAATAAATACACCAGAATGAACAACAAAATATACTGGATAAAAGTAATCATCAGAGTTACACAGTATACAGGATCTTACTTAGTACAAATACAGTTCAGCTATACATAAATGTCTACAGCGGAAATAAACAAAATATGTACAATAGGAGCTGAACAGCATAAAAAGAAATAAATGATAGAATCCATCTTCAGCTCCAGCTATCCAGAAAGAACCAGCTAAACCTGAATACAAGGCTGCCCGTGTAGAAAAAGGGGCACCTGAGTTTGAGAGTGAAACAAACTACGAGTCAGTCATGGGACTGGTATGAGAAATCCACTCAACACATATATAATTTGGCTAATCACAGGACCACGCCACTTTCGTGGAACGGGTTTACTCCATTGGATTGCCAGTGCTTTAAAACAAATCTTTCTTTTAAACATCGCTATGCTTTTTATAAAAATGAAGCCGTTATAAGACTCAGTTCCCATCACACAATGCAACGCAAACCGGAGGATAGAGTTTTTACCTTATAACGGCCCAGATATGCTTGATACGAATAAAACAAAGGCATTTGATATTATTGCTAGTGTTTATATGTTTTGAAAACAATTTCAAATCATAACTATCAATCATAGACGACATGGGTACCATATATCATGTCGCCATATCTATATACAATCAAAACCGCATGATGTCGTATTTGGAAATTGGATTTCCGTCATGAACCAAGGCAAAAGATAGTCCTTACCGAATTCGAGACGCTCTAGCCCGCCCCTCAGGAACAGCCGCAACTGCCCCCTGGATCGTCAGGGCCGGTCCACCGATGTGGATTATTATGCCTGAACAATACGTTTCCCCGCCCTTTGGGGCGTAAACGAGCCAACGAATGACTCCATCGGACCCGGATCGTCCGATCAAACCGAGGCGCCTCGCAACAGCAACAACCACATAGGTGAAAAGTATATAAATGTCAGGGCTGGTAGGTCACTGACACCACCCTAGCTAGAAAGAAACGCATGCCCTCCCTGAGGTCCTTCCTCCCGTTTTAGGTTCCTACCGGGGTGTGAGGCTCGCGAATTCACGTTATACACAAAGCTACGCCACACAGGCGGTGCTTTGATCATCACCACAAGACTTTGCTTTTCAACAGAAGCCCTGATCACTGCATCTTAGCATGCCACACAGGCAATTCACCCCGTGCAACTGATGGCTATCAATCACATAGAACAAATTCCAATGTCGGACACACAGTCCATTTACAAGTCCGTTCTGGGTCTGAACGAAACCGGAGGCACTAAATACCTCGCAAACCCTTCGATCAACACGTACGTCTGAACGATCACCACTCATTATCCATATTTCGGGATGCCTCCCAATCAGGACCTCGGTTACCATCCAAACGAGGTGAAGATCTCCGGTCTTCGACCATCGTCTTCATCTTCGAATTTCAATCGTCGGTCGATTATTCGAAATGAGAATTAACTCGGCCTTTTCAAATAATTCACGTATATTTAGAATTTCATATCGATTTATTTCAATGGTTAAATTATTCGACAACACCAATTGTGTTCTTTATATAGTTTTCACACCAAACACATTCAACCATCAAACATCACATAAATCAAGCAAATTCAGTTTATTTCCATTCCATATCGCTTACGATATTTTATAACTATTTATCGCTATTTTTATTTATTTTAAAATAGCCATTTTATTCAAAACGACGCTTCGGGCCATAAGGCGGCCGTGGCGCTGTTTTTCTTCAGATTTGATTTACACATATCTGAAAATCTAACCGTTGGATCTTCACAAAATTTACATCATTAGAAAGGTCTTTTCAAAACGAATCCAACGGTTCCAATTTCGGGAAAATCCGACGGTCGGATCTCCCGGTACAATCGTTTGAAATTTCGATTTCAAATTACGAACTGCAGCGTCGTTATTCGATTAAATATAATTATATTTATATATATAAATAAATATAATCGATTCTGGCGCTGTTTTTCTTCAGATTTGAATTAAACATTCCAGACAATCCAACCGTTGGATTTTTACAAGGTTGGTGCCGTTGGAAAGATTATTCCAAGGCGAACCCGACGGTTGAGGTTTCGAGAAAATCCAATGGTCGGATTTCCCGTACTAGTCGTTTGAAATCACGGTTTCAAAATACGAACTGCACGGCCTCGTTTCGTTTTAATTTTATTTATATTTATATAGTTATATAAATATAGTTCATTCAATGATTTCTATATCGTTTTCACTTCAAAAAATTTTCTAACTCCTTAAATTTTGGAAAAATTTCGCCATAACCTCCCCTGCACCGGGAGCGTCGGGAAATCGCAAATAGCGTCCCGGTCCTTCTAATCTCAAAAAAAGAAAAAGAAAAAGCCAAGCGGCTAGCCAACAGGCTCAAAATCATCACCCAAACAAATCAGTAAATGTGTACCTATTTGTCGGGCACAAATTTTATTCCTCTTCTCTAGCCCCTTTGCTATAACCTGTTCAATGAATATGCATGTACATATATATACAGTTCATATCATTTTTCATTTTCTATTCAACTTCATATTCGATTTCTATTTGGTTTAAAAACACCATTCATTCTAATGTTACATAATTAGGTGCAAATCATTTCATTAGCTAATTAATGAATATTTCAACTCATATATGTTTATTTTGAACAAGTGGTTATTTTTAACACTTCACATTTTAACGATTTATGCATACAATAAAAATGTGATTTTTATTGTAAAACGATTCATTTCAAAACACTATTTTTCTATATAGTTCATATAGTCGATAAAAGGTGATTTTTATTATCAAACAATTTATTTCAAAATATGAATACCATTCAACACATGAATTTCTAAACAACGAATGAATATCAATTCAACACATGAATGTTTCTATAGTTTTTATATATCGATAAAATTGTGATTTTTTATTATCGAACTATTTATTTCAAAATATGAATACCATTCAACACATGAATTTCTAAACAACGAATGAATATCAATTCAACACATGAATGTTTCTATAGTTTTATATATCGATAAAAATGTGATTTTTATTATCGAACAATTTATTTCAAAATAGGAATACCATTCAACACATGAATTTCTAAACAACGAATGAATATCAATTCAACACATGAATGTTTCTATAGTAGAATAAATATAGTTTAAGCATATGAAAATAATTCAAACACAAGAATATTATTCAAAATTTCGGCAGCATAACGGCAGGGTAGTTACACCGGCACCGTCCCTAGTACGGCTCCTCGCTCTACCTTAAAACCTCGCGGTTTTTGACAATGGGAATCATGCATCTAGTTCGCACGCAGGCGGCATGTATATATTTATTTCATTTCCACAAACTAATCCTATGTGGTTTCAACCAAATATTTCTCAACCACAAATGGGTATTTTTCAACCACAATCAATCCAATATCAATCACAAACAATCCCAAACAATCATTCAATTTTCACCACAATTTCAACCAATAAATATCGTCCATGGTTTGTGGACGAGGGGGCGTATATATATATAGCTATTCACATTCAATTTCAACACATATATATATAATTTTTAAATCAGAAATCTCACCAATAGCTATCCCACTTCAAGACTCTTCTTAATAGAAATCTTCGCCTATTTGTCGCTTTCGCCCGTATTCTCTACACATGTAAAAATAGAATTTTTACTATGCTATTCAATATATAAAAATCGAATTTCGACTTCGCTATTCAATATATAAAAATATAATTTTTATTTTTGCTTTCAACATATAAAAATATGATTTTTATTTTTGCTTTTCAACATATAAAAATATGTCTTTTTATTTCGACTTTCCACATAAAAAATATGATTTTTATTTTTGCTTTTCAACATATAAAAATATGTCTTTTTATTTCGACTTTCAACATAAAAAATATGATTTTTACTTTTGCAAGTTCCAATCTTTTTCTACTAAAAGATTAAACCTTTTTCCTATTTTAAAGTTCAAAATAAAATCAGTTTTTCTCTTTTATAAAAAGGCAGTTTTTATCTTCATAGAAAATGCAGTTTTTATTTTCTTTTCAAAACAGTTTTTCTTTTAAATTTATTCAGTTTAAAACTACTTTTAAAAATATTCAGTTTTTATACTTTTTAAAACAAAACAGTTTTAATCTTTAAAACATTTCAGTTTTTACTTTTATAAAAAAAATCTGTTTTTACTTTTATATAAAAAAACTGTTTTTACTTTTATATAAAATCCGTTTTATACTTTTAAAACTTTCAGTTTTAATACTTAAAACCATTTCAGTTTTTTTTCTTCTTTAAAACATTTCAGTTTTTTTTTCCTAACCATAAAACAGTTTTAATCCTGTTTTTATAAAATAAAAATAAAATAATAAAATAAATACTTACAGAAAAAGAAAGGGGGGCGTTTCACCGATCGTCGGAGGCAGGAGGCAAGGCTTCGAGGTGCGGGTGGCGCTGCGTCTTCGCGAGTGTGGCGCTCGGGGTTTGGAGCTTTGATTCGACGGTGGGGGGTGCGCTACGTCTTCGCGATGGGATTCGACGGTGGGGGGTTAATCGATGTCGCGGTGCTTCGATCAAGGGAGGAGGGCGAGGCCTTCGTGGTGGTTGGGTCTTTGATCGGCGTCGAGGTCAGTGGGGGGGGGGGGGGGGCGGCTTGATTTCTAGGGTTTCTCTTTTTTTTTTTTTTTTTAATTCTGTTCGTTCGAAATAAAAAGGAACGGGGGGGGGGGGGGGGGGGCAGGAAGAAGAACAAAGGGAGGGAGGGAAATTAAAATAATATTTTTTTTTTATTAATTAATTATTTATTTTGTGAAAAGGTTGACTTTTACATACGACCTCGAAACGAGGCCCACCGCCTGTCGTCCATAGCGTTTAACCCCCATTCCGAACACAATGGGATATGTATCGCAAGCTGGTTTGATCGTTACAATCGGTTTCCTTTTGAATTTTCATTTAAATCACTATATTGAATTTTAAACGTACATTTCAAATTACCGGGGCCACATACTGACTAGAAAAATTCCAGAAAAATATTTTCTAGCTTCGTATTAACGATACGGTCCTAACAAAACTAGTTTCATCGAATTCTGAGGCCGTTTGAAAAATGGCCAATTTCCAGTCGATTAAAATCAACTAAAACTGGTCAAACGCGTGTTCCTTTGCCACGCTCACATATTGATTCGAAAAATTATGAAATTTGGAATCTAGCAATAACTTAACATCACGGACCCAACAAAACTGGTTTCGTCGAAATCCGAGGTCGTTTGCAAAATATCCATTTTTAAGGGCCTGAATTCCATAGCGACTATTCAGAATTTTCAACTGGACATATCTTTTGATTCCCGCTATCAAACTTCGATTGGTCAGATTCGTTAGAAAGATATTATCAATTAGATTCCATTATTTTTGGTTTCACTAAAATCCGGATTGTTTTGCATCCAGTATATTCAATTGAAGTTTGAAATCGAATTATCGAACTACCGCGCCATTTTCAATTCTATATATAATTATAATTAATTATATTCGTTTTCAAATGTCGATTTAACTCAGTTTTCATCGCCATTACTTAAAATATTTATTTTAAATATTTAAAATCCATTATTTTAGCCAATTTAAAATTTTTAAATTGGTTCAGATTTTCTGGGTCGTTACAATCTCCCCCACTTAAAACTTTTCGTCCCCGAAAAGGAATAAAGTCGAAAGTGGTTTGATAAATCTACGATCACACATCACAACAACCAATTTGTTTTTAATATTCAGAGTATAGAATAAACAATGCACATCCATGGGAAGAAAATAGCAACAGAATAGAGAATTAAATGGTAATGCAAGGTAAAGTAAATGTACCTTGCACCAGAGTCAATCAGAGATATCCACTCGGCATCTGGGGTAAGCTTTCTGAATGCTCTCCTCAGTTTCCCAAGTACAATCGCGCGGATCTCCACTCCATTGCACTTTGACTAAGTGAACCTTCTTGTTCCTCAGCTCTTTGGTTTCTTTGCCGATAATCTTTAGCGGCTCTCGCCTCACAGCTAATTCTGGAGTAATTTCAATGTCCTGCTGAGCTGCTTCTTCCACGATCAAGTCTGGATCATGAACGTGCTTTCGAAGTTGAGATATATGAAATACATCATGAACTCCAGGCAACCAGTCAGGCAGTTTGACCCTGTAAGCGAGAGTTCCAATCCGTCCCAGAATAGGAAACGGACCAATGAATTTGGGCGCTAACTTTCCTATTTTACCGAACCGGATAACTCCTCTGATCGGCGATACTTTCAAATATACATAGTCGCCAACTTCAAAGGATATATCTCTTCTTCTTTTATCAGCATAGCTCTTTTGTCGGCTTTGAGCGGCGAGTAATCGCTTCTTGATAAAATCAACTTTGTCGGCAGCTTCTCGAATCATATCGGGACCCAACACAAGTCTATTTCCTGGTTCTACCCAGCAAGCAGGAGATCGTCAAGGTCTACCATACAATGCTTCGAATGGCGACATTGTCAGACTCGCCTGGTAGCTGTTGTTATAAGAGAATTCAGCCAAATGCAGATGGTCTTCCCATGATCCACCGAAATCTATAACACAAGCCCGCAATAGATCTTCTAAAATGCGATTCACCCTCTCAGTCTGACCGTCTGTCTGAGGATGATAAGCGGTGCTCAAGTTTAACTTCGTTCCCAGCTCGACTTGAAATGCTTCCCAGAATTTGCTAGTGAAAATCGTATCTCTATCACTTACTATACTGAGTGGCACTCCATGTAGTCTAACTATTTCCCTGAAGTAAATCTGCGCCAGACTCTGAGCGGTTCTATTTGATTTGACAGGTATAAAATGGGCGGTCTTCGTGAAGCGATCTACGATCACCCAAATACTGTCATTTCCCTTTCTGGTTCTGGGCAAACCATCAATGAAATCCATAGAAATATGTTCCCACTTCCAGCCAGGAACTTCTAGTGGTTGCAATAGTCCAGCCAATTTCTGTTGGTCGCTTTTGACTAACTGGCAAGTTGGGCATCGGCTGACATATAAAGAAATGTCCCTTTTCATCGACTTCCACCAGAAAGTGCGTTTGATGTCATTATACATTTTGTTTACTCCCGGATGGATACTGAGTTTTGACTTGTGGCATTCATCCAGTACTTCCTTTTGAAGTTCAGGAATGTTAGGAACGCATATTCGACCTTTGAGCCTTAAAATCCCATCATTATCAACTTGAAAGCTCGAGGGTTCGCCTTGTTGAATTATCCTTCTGATCTTCTGAATGAAGTGATCATCCTCCTGAAGAGCAGATATCTTATCTAGCAATGAAGTCGTGATAATAAAACTGGCGATCATTACATTCTTTCTGCTTAATGCATCAGCCACGACATTGGCTTTTCCTGGGGTATATATAATTTCAAAGTCATATGCTGCAAGAAACTCCAACCAACGTTGCTGCCTCAAATTTAAGTCCTTCTGAGTGAACAGATACTTTAACGACTGGTGATCTGTAAACAGTTCAAATCTCTCACCCAGAAGATAGTGTCTCCAGATTTTCAAAGAGAATATGATAGCTAATAACTCAAGATCATGAGTTACATAGTTTTTCTCGTGTGGCTTAAGTTGACGGCTAGCATAAGCAATTACTTGGCCTCTTTGCATTAACACTGCGCCAAGGCCTTCTCTAGAAGCATCAGTCCATACTTTTAAATCCTGGTTGCCATCGATGATGGTTAACACTGGAGCAGTAGTTAATCTCAACTTCAGCTCTTCGAAAGCCTCCTCACTCTCTTGAGTCCATTTGAACTTAGAATGCTTCTTTGTAAGCTTCGTTAAGTGGCCAGATATCTTCGAAAAGTCTTTAACGAACTTTCGGTAATAGCTAGCCAATCCGAGAAAACTGCGGACTTCAGTGGGAGTGCTGGGCTGTTTCCAATTCTGAATAGCTGTGATTTTGCTTGGATCCACAGCGATTCCATCTTTCGATACGACATGGCCCAGAAATTTCACTTCATCTTGCCAGAATATACATTTGGAAAACTTGGCTTTTAATACATTCCGTCTGAGAATTTCCAAAACTTGTTCCAGATGCTTTTCATGTTCGGCCTTTGATTTAGAGAAGATTAGAATATCATCAATAAAAACCAGAACGAATTTATTCAAAACCCCTCTGAACACTCTATTCATCAGATCGACGAAATAAGCTGGAGCGTTACATAAGCCGAACGGCATTACTAACCACTCGTAGAATAAGTCGGGGCCTCTGAACGCTGTCATTGGAACACACTCTTCGGCAATTCGAAGTTGATGGAAACCTGTAGCTAGGTCCATTCGTGAAAATACTTGTGCTCCATTTAATCGATCTAACAAATCATCTATTCGCGGCAATGGATATTTATTCTTTATGGTTTGCTTGTTTAGATCACGATAATCCACACATAGACGTAGAGTACCGTCAGATTTTGGGACGAATACCACTGCTGCACCCCAATCAGAGAAACTAGGCCTGATCAGACCTTTCCATACTAGCTGTCGTGTTTGATTGTCTAATTCCTCCTTCTCTTTCAAGGACATTCTTCGAATAGCGTGAACTACCGGCCTTGCATTCGGAATTAAAGCAATTTTGAAATCTATTTCTCTCTGCGGAGGTAAGCGAACAACTTCTTCGAACACATCCGCATAGTTCTTGACGACAGGAATGTCTTTGATGAGGTCAGGAATATTCTCTGTGACCTCAGGGATATTTTCAATTTGGGCTGGAGAAACATTCAAAGCTGCCCAGAAGTCTTTTCTATTAGCATTCTGACCTTCATAGGGAATGGTTATATAATCACCTGATTTAATCTTTGCCTTTACGACTCTCTCGGCGCATTTGACTTCAGCTTCATATTTGGTCAACCAGTCTAACCCCAAGATAAGATCAAACTCTTTGAAATTCATGACGACCGCGATGGTAGGAAACCGATAACGAGAGAAAGAAACCGGCACTCCACAAATCCAACTGAGATCAATGGAACCCCCAACCGGATTCTGGACAGTCATTGGTTCCTTAAGCTTTTTTAAATTCAAATCCAGTTTCTTAGCTGCATGCTTTGCAATGAAGCTTCGTGATGCGCCTGTGTCAAACAGTACTTTAACTGGGATGTCTTTGACAGTTAGCGTGCCTTCTAAAACATCTGGCCTTTCCTGAATAGCTGAGGGCTCAGAAGTTTCTGCCACTTCATTCACTTGAACTATTTCAGTCTTTTTCAACTGCCAGCAATCTTGCTTTACGTGACCAAACTGATCGCATTGATTGCACCTTTGCTTTCCTTGAAAATCCTTCTTTGGTTTAGATCCACTCTTTCTTTGTTCGTTCCAAGATTTGCAACTTATCGCCAAATGTCCTTTTCTATTGCAGCTTGAGCACGTGGCGGTCATTATTCGTTCGTTCCCAGATTCAGCCCTTTTTCTCTTGGCACTGGGCGTCTTATTGACTTCAGACCTCGTACTGGTTTCAGGAATATCAGTTTCTGACTCTGTTTTGTCACTAGAACAGACTTCTTCTTCGTCGCGCAACATTCCTTTCTTATGGAGATCTTCGTACTGATAAGCCATATAAATCATTTCTGAGAAAGGAAGCTTCACATGCCCCAATACCTTATTCTGGTATTTCCTTTGAAGTCCGTGAATAAATCTAAGATTCTTCCTCTTTGGGTCTTGAATTAGATGAGGAGCAAAGTGAGCAAGTTCGTTGAATTTCTTATGATATTCGGGAATGGTCATATCACCTTGTATCAAATAAGAAAATTCATCACATAATCTCTCGGTCGCTTCGGGAGGAGTAAACCTTTCTAAGAAAATCACTTTGAATCTGTCCCAGGTGATATCACCTTCTGGATTATTCTCTATAACTGAATCCCACCAGAACAAAGCTTCATCTTTAAATGCCCAGGAGGCCAGTAATCTTTTCTGGTCATCCCTCAGCTTTAATGCTTCGAAGATTTTCTCAGCCGAACGAATCCAAGCTTGTTTCTTCATAATAGATTCTTCACCAGAGAACGGTATTCCACCCATATTTCGATATTTGATTAATAGGGCCTCAATATCCGGTTCTGCATTCCTGTTTCTGACACTCATTTTCTAGTACTTCTGCAAATGGCAGATCAAGTGTCAGGTCACAGAAAAGGTATTTTAAAATATAGAAACACATACTTCAAGTGTAAATGTGTCTATCAAGGTGTAATTTCATTCTGCTTTACTCATACTAGGATATTGCTGATCCTATCTGTATGGAGTTGCCCGTCCTAGAACACTACTGGTTCTATTTTTGACGAGTTCGTTCGAATGTTATATTCCAGAACTAAGCTTAACCAAAGCTCTGATACCACGTTGAGACGACCCGATTTCCCGTTCTCACGGAAACAAGGTTATCTTTGGAATATAACACAGAAACATATAATAGCAGAACAGAATTAAATAAATACACCAGAATGAACAACAAAATATACTGGATAAAAGTAATCATCAGAGTTACACAGTATACAGGATCTTACTTAGTACAAATACAGTTCAGCTATACATAAATGTCTACAGCGGAAATAAACAAAATATGTACAATAGGAGCTGAACAGCATAAAAAGAAATAAATGATAGAATCCATCTTCAGCTCCAGCTATCCAGAAAGAACCAGCTAAACCTGAATACAAGGCTGCCCGTGTAGAAAAAGGGGCACCCGAGTTTGAGAGTGAAACAAACTACGAGTCAGTCATGGGACTGGTATGAGAAATCCACTCAACACATATATAATTTGGCTAATCACAGGACCACGCCACTTTCGTGGAACGGGTTTACTCCATTGGATTGCCAGTGCTTTAAAACAAATCTTTCTTTTAAACATCGCTATGCTTTTTATAAAAATGAAGCCGTTATAAGACTCAGTTCCCATCACACAATGCAACGCAAACCGGAGGATAGAGTTTTTACCTTATAACGGCCCAGATATGCTTGATACAAATAAAACAAAGGCATTTGATATTATTGCTAGTGTTTATATGTTTTGAAAACAATTTCAAATCATAACTATCAATCATAGACGGCATGGGTACCATATATCATGTCGCCATATCTATATACAATCAAAACCGCATGATGTCGTATTTGGAAATTGGATTTCCGTCATGAACCAAGGCAAAAGATAGTCCTTACCGAATTCGAGACGCTCTAGCCCGCCCCTCAGGAACAGCCGCAACTGCCCCCTGGATCGTCAGGGCCGGTCCACCGATGTGGATTATTATGCCTGAACAATACGTTTCCCCGCCCTTTGGGGCGTAAACGAGCCAACGAATGACTCCATCGGACCCGGATCGTCCGATCAAACCGAGGCGCCTCGCAACAGCAACAACCACATAGGTGAAAAGTATATAAATGTCAGGGCTGGTAGGTCACTGACACCACCCTAGCTAGAAAGAAACGCATGCCCTCCCTGAGGTCCTTCCTCCCGTTTTAGGTTCCTACCGGGGTGTGAGGCTCGCGAATTCACGTTATACACAAAGCTACGCCACACAGGCGGTGCTTTGATCATCACCACAAGACTTTGCTTTTCAACAGAAGCCCTGATCACTGCATCTTAGCATGCCACACAGGCAATTCACCCCGTGCAACTGATGGCTATCAATTACACAGAACAAATTCCAATGTCGGACACACAGTCCATTTACAAGTCCGTTCTGGGTCTGAACGAAACCGGAGGCACTAAATACCTCGCAAACCCTTCGATCAACACGTACGTCTGAACGATCACCACTCATTATCCATATTTCGGGATGCCTCCCAATCAGGACCTCGGTTACCATCCAAACGAGGTGAAGATCTCCGGTCTTCGACCATCGTCTTCATCTTCGAATTTCAATCGTCGGTCGATTATTCGAAATGAGAATTAACTCGGCCTTTTCAAATAATTCACGTATATTTAGAATTTCAAATCGATTTATTTCAATGGTTAAATTATTCGACAACACCAATTGTGTTCTTTATATAGTTTTCACACCAAACACATTCAACCATCAAACATCACATAAATCAAGCAAATTCAGTTTATTTCCATTCCATATCGCTTACGATATTTTATAACTATTTATCGCTATTTTTATTTATTTTAAAATAGCCATTTTATTCAAAACGACGCTTCGGGCCATAAGGCGGCCGTGGCGCTGTTTTTCTTCAGATTTGATTTACACATATCTGAAAATCTAACCGTTGGATCTTCACAAAATTTACATCATTAGAAAGGTCTTTTCAAAACGAATCCAACGGTTCCAGTTTCGGGAAAATCCGACGGTCGGATCTCCCGGTACAATCGTTTGAAATTTCGATTTCAAATTACGAACTGCAGCGTCGTTATTCGATTAAATATAATTATATTTATATATATAAATAAATATAATCGATTCTGGCGCTGTTTTTCTTCAGATTTGAATTAAACATTCCAGACAATCCAACCGTTGGATTTTTACAAGGTTGGTGCCGTTGGAAAGATTATTCCAAGGCGAACCCGACGGTTGAGGTTTCGGGAAAATCCAATGGTCGGATTTCCCGTACTAGTCGTTTGAAATCACGGTTTCAAAATACGAACTGCACGGCCTCGTTTCGTTTTAATTTTATTTATATTTATATAGTTATATAAATATAGTTCATTCAATGATTTCTATATCGTTTTCACTTCAAAAAATTTTCTAACTCCTTAAATTTTGGAAAAATTTCGCCATAACCTCCCCTGCACCGGGAGCGTCGGGAAATCGCAAATAGCGTCCCGGTCCTTCTAATCTCAAAAAAAGAAAAAGAAAAAGCCAAGCGGCTAGCCAACAGGCTCAAAATCATCACCCAAACAAATCAGTAAATGTGTACCTATTTGTCGGGCACAAATTTTATTCCTCTTCTCTAGCCCCTTTGCTATAACCTGTTCAATGAATATGCATGTACATATATATACAGTTCATATCATTTTTCATTTTCTATTCAACTTCATATTCGATTTCTATTTGGTTTAAAAACACCATTCATTCTAATGTTACATAATTAGGTGCAAATCATTTCATTAGCTAATTAATGAATATTTCAACTCATATATGTTTATTTTGAACAAGTGGTTATTTTTAACACTTCACATTTTAACGATTTATGCATACAATAAAAATGTGATTTTTATTGTAAAACGATTCATTTCAAAACACTATTTTTCTATATAGTTCATATAGTCGATAAAAGGTGATTTTTATTATCAAACAATTTATTTCAAAATATGAATACCATTCAACACATGAATTTCTAAACAACGAATGAATATCAATTCAACACATGAATGTTTCTATAGTTTTTATATATCGATAAAATTGTGATTTTTTATTATCGAACTATTTATTTCAAAATATGAATACCATTCAACACATGAATTTCTAAACAACGAATGAATATCAATTCAACACATGAATGTTTCTATAGTTTTATATATCGATAAAAATGTGATTTTTATTATCGAACAATTTATTTCAAAATAGGAATACCATTCAACACATGAATTTCTAAACAACGAATGAATATCAATTCAACACATGAATGTTTCTATAGTAGAATAAATATAGTTTAAGCATATGAAAATAATTCAAACACAAGAATATTATTCAAAATTTCGGCAGCATAACGGCAGGGTAGTTACACCGGCACCGTCCCTAGTACGGCTCCTCGCTCTACCTTAAAACCTCGCGGTTTTTGACAATGGGAATCATGCATCTAGTTCGCACGCAGGCGGCATGTATATATTTATTTCATTTCCACAAACTAATCCTATGTGGTTTCAACCAAATATTTCTCAACCACAAATGGGTATTTTTCAACCACAATCAATCCAATATCAATCACAAACAATCCCAAACAATCATTCAATTTTCACCACAATTTCAACCAATAAATATCGTCCATGGTTTGTGGACGAGGGGGCGTATATATATATATAGCTATTCACATTCAATTTCAACACATATATATATAATTTTTAAATCAGAAATCTCACCAATAGCTATCCCACTTCAAGACTCTTCTTAATAGAAATCTTCGCCTATTTGTCGCTTTCGCCCGTATTCTCTACACATGTAAAAATAGAATTTTTACTATGCTATTCAATATATAAAAATCGAATTTCGACTTCGCTATTCAATATATAAAAATATAATTTTTATTTTTGCTTTCAACATATAAAAATATGATTTTTATTTTTGCTTTTCAACATATAAAAATATGTCTTTTTATTTCGACTTTCCACATAAAAAATATGATTTTTATTTTTGCTTTTCAACATATAAAAATATGTCTTTTTATTTCGACTTTCAACATAAAAAATATGATTTTTACTTTTGCAAGTTCCAATCTTTTTCTACTAAAAGATTAAACCTTTTTCCTATTTTAAAGTTCAAAATAAAATCAGTTTTTCTCTTTTATAAAAAGGCAGTTTTTATCTTCATAGAAAATGCAGTTTTTATTTTCTTTTCAAAACAGTTTTTCTTTTAAATTTATTCAGTTTAAAACTACTTTTAAAAATATTCAGTTTTTATACTTTTTAAAACAAAACAGTTTTAATCTTTAAAACATTTCAGTTTTTACTTTTATAAAAAAAATCTGTTTTTACTTTTATATAAAAAAACTGTTTTTACTTTTATAAAAAAAATCTGTTTTTACTTTTATATAAAAAAACTGTTTTTACTTTTATATAAAATCCGTTTTATACTTTTAAAACTTTCAGTTTTAATACTTAAAACCATTTCAGTTTTTTTTTCTTCTTTAAAACATTTCAGTTTTTTTTTCCTAACCATAAAACAGTTTTAATCCTGTTTTTATAAAATAAAAATAAAATAATAAAATAAATACTTACAGAAAAAGAAAGGGGGGCGTTTCACCGATCGTCGGAGGCAGGAGGCAAGGCTTCGAGGTGCGGGTGGCGCTGCGTCTTCGCGAGTGTGGCGCTCGGGGTTTGGAGCTTTGATTCGACGGTGGGGGGTGCGCTACGTCTTCGCGATGGGATTCGACAGTGGGGGGTTAATCGATGTCGCGGTGCTTCGATCAAGGGAGGAGGGCGAGGCCTTCGTGGTGGTTGGGTCTTTGATCGGCGTCGAGGTCAGTGGGGGGGGGGGGGCGGCTTGATTTCTAGGGTTTCTCTTTTTTTTTTTTTAATTCTGTTCGTTCGAAATAAAAAGGAACGGGGGGGGGGGGGGCAGGAAGAAGAACAAAGGGAGGGAGGGAAATTAAAATAATATTTTTTTTTATTAATTAATTATTTATTTTGTGAAAAGGTTGACGTTTACATACGACCTCGAAACGAGGCCCACCGCCTGTCGTCCATAGCGTTTAACCCCCATTCCGAACACAATGGGATATGTATCGCAAGCTGGTTTGATCGTTACAATCGGTTTCCTTTTGAATTTTCATTTAAATCACTATATTGAATTTTAAACGTACATTTCAAATTACCGGGGCCACATACTGACTAGAAAAATTCCAGAAAAATATTTTCTAGCTTCGTATTGACGATACGGTCCTAACAAAACTAGTTTCGTCGAATTCTGAGGCCGTTTGAAAAATGGCCAATTTCCAGTCGATTAAAATCAACTGAAACTGGTCAAACGCGTGTTCCTTTGCCACGCTCACATATTGATTCGAAAAATTATGAAATTTGGAATCTAGCAATAACTTAACATCACGGACCCAACAAAACTGGTTTCGTCGAAATCCGAGGTCGTTTGCAAAATATCCATTTTTAAGGGCCTGAATTCCATAGCGACTATTCAGAATTTTCAACTGGACATATCTTTTGATTCCCGCTATCAAACTTCGATTGGTCAGATTCGTTAGAAAGATATTATCAATTAGATTCCATTATTTTTGGTTTCACTAAAATCCGGATTGTTTTGCATCCGGTATATTCAATTGAAGTTTGAAATCGAATTATCGAACTACCGCGCCATTTTCAATTCTATATATAATTATAATTAATTATATTCGTTTTCAAATGTCGATTTAACTCAGTTTTCATCGCCATTACTTAAAATATTTATTTTAAATATTTAAAATCCATTATTTTAGCCAATTTAAAATTTTTAAATTGGTTCAGATTTTCTGGGTCGTTACAAGTATAGCTCAGGTTAGATTGGACTGTCACTCTTCCCAAGCTCGAAGATTCTTTGACAAAGTGCTTTGGACTCTCTTTTTCTGCTGCTATGGCTGGCTTATGCTACATTGGGGAATATAAATGTTATTTTATGCTTCTTTATTTTGTAAGACAGATGATACTCTGATATTGGAAAACAATTGTTGTACAAACTATTTTATCAATAAAGTAAAGTTTTATTTTCCGCTGTTTTAATTTTGTCTGTCTTGTAATTTATCTGCATCTTTTACCCTAAATGCTCCACATAACTTAGTGCATTCCCTTTGTGAGTGACACTAAAGGATGTGGGGTGTTACAAAATGAGACCCACCGACTATCGTCCGTAACTAATTACCCCCCATTCCAAACGCAATGGGATATGTTCTGTAAGCCAATTCGACTGTTTTGATCAGTTTCTGTCAAAATCAAAATTTAAATCTATATATTCAATTTGAATTCACATTTCAATTTACCGGGGCTACATACGGACTCTAAAAATTCCCGAAAAATATTGTCTACCTTCGTATTGACGATACTGTCCTAATAAAACTAATTTCGTCAAATTCTGAGACCGTTTGAAAAATGACCATTTTCCAGTCCATTAAAATCAATTGAAACCGTTCAAACACGTTTACTTTCGCCATGCTCACATATTGATTCAGAAAATTACGAATTTTGGGATCTAGCAATAACTTGACATCCCGGATCCAAAAAAAGTGGTTTCGTCGAAAACAGAGATCGTTTGCAAAATTTCCATTTTTAAGGGCTAAAATTCCATAGCGACTATTAAGAAATTTCAACTGGACATAACTTTTTATTCCCGCTATGAAATTTCGATTTTTCGGATTCGTTGGAAAGATATTCTCAATTAGATTCTAATATTTTTGGTTTCGCTAAAATCCGGTATATTTTGAATCATGTACATTCATTTGAACTTTGAAATCGAATTTTCAAACTACTGCGCCATTTTCAATTCCTTTTATATTTAAAATAAAATATTTATATTCTAACGTCGAGCTATATAAATATGTACTTTCTAATCTATTCCAAATGAATTTCACGTCGTTATTATCTAAAATGATCCATTTTAAATATTCAAAATTCACTAAAATTGCCAAAATAAAAAATTTTAATTGGCTCGGATTTTCGGGTTATTACATAGATACCTCAACCTGTCACAATTTTTCAACATAAATCAAGTTTTTAATGTTAAACTCCAGTTTGGCCAATTGGTTTAGTTAATAACATAGTGCAGCCATGAAATATATTCTTAGTTTGCTTGACACAGTTTGTAAAGTGGTATTCTAATTTCCTTGTGTATGGCTAGTCAAATCAATAAGGTCAAGAAGTGCTTGGGCTTCATCACTGATTCTCTATCTCTATAAAAATTGAAATTTATGATTAATTACATACACCTAACTTAAAAGACCAAGCTATACCACCCATACCCTGCTTTGCGGACTGACGGAGAGTTGGGACAGAGCTTGGCGGATTGTGCAGACCAACGCTGACTTTGTCAACAACATGTCGGTAATCCTTAGGTGTCCAACTCATAAATGAGACCAAGATATACCAACGCTGACTTTGTCAACAACATGTCGAATAGAGCTTGGCGGGTTTTCACAACAACGCTAGATATACAAGCAATGTTGGATACCCTTGGATTGCTATTATTATTATTATTGAAAATATAAGAAAAGAGAGAGTTACACGATTTCAGCTTAACACAACTTAGTTTTAATGATTCGAAAAGCTAATGTAATTATTTTAAGTCCTCCACTTATTTAAACAAAGACTGCAATATGGAATAAACTTCATGGACATCACCTAAGAATCTCCCTATGTACCAGTTACACTATTATCCCTCAAAATTCAACTTTTCATTATATTTCTTATCCGATCTTAGTTGAGAGAAAAAAATACTACCAACTGACTAGCAATTGTTAACTTATTTTGTTGTATCAATCTAAAATGTGTTGTATTTTCCAAAAAAAAAGGGCATGTTACTACGATCTAAAATGCATGATGGTCCTATATGAAAAGAAAGAGAAAAAAATTTAAGAAAAAAAATGCAATGCAGACTCCCCCCACGCTAGAACTAAACAGTGTCCACACTGTAAACACATTTCCTAAATGTGAAAGATAGAACCCAAAGATGAATTAAATGTAAAATGGTTTGTAAAACGAAATGCAATTTAACTATATGTAAGAATGGATCATATGTACAATGATATATGTGTTTGCGATGCATGCGACGCAAAGAATGCCACCAACTTTTTCCCTCATACTTGGTTCTAGCCCGATGAGTCCCGATCAAACTATGTCTAAGCATGTTTTCTAATAACCAAAGGTTTTTGAAAACCATCTCATCTTTATACCTCGATTTATATTCCAGTAGAAGAATGTCCAGTGTCATCCTAACCCAAGGTTTTCCCACAGAAATAGCATTTCCAAGATGATCCATGTATTCCACAAATTTATCAGTGTAATTATCCAAAAATTTGTGATCATATATAAACTCAGTTGTACGCATGAAATTTAAATTCTGAGTGTTGTTCAAGACTATGTGATCACATTTCTCAATTGATAAATTATTTTTGACACTGACAATTTCATGTTTTTTTGAAATTTTCTCTAAATTAAAATTTTCGAACAAGTTACTTGAATCTACTTCTTCCTCATTGGCAACTCATCCTCATACAGTCCAAAAAAATCATGTTCATTAAAATCCTTCTCCAAATTTGAATTGAAAAATTCAACATTTTTATTCTGTTCAATTTCTAGAATTTCAAGTTTCTAACAGTCTAAAAGAGGAGGAAGATCAAAATCTAAGCTTAATTTTTTTTCCTAAAAAGAGTTGAAGTGCAAATCATTTACTGAATTGTGAACAACTTCATTTAGATGGTTATTCTCAATGTCCAAAGTTGTTATTTGAAAATTTTCACTATCAGTAAAGAATATAATATTTTCTGATTCATCGCATGTTTTAATTTGATTTTGTTGCTCGAGTTGTTCTTTTGAAGACGTCATTAAATAAAGATGTTCATCAAGCTGTCTATCTTTTTCATCAAGCTGCATATCTTGCCTTTCTACCCTCTCTCTAAGAATGTTAAGATGATATTATTCAAAATCATTGATATGAAGCTCTCGTTTTGGGTTTCTTGATTCTTATTATTATAGTCCACATCAATTTCACGATTAATATTATTTCCAATGTGGTGGTTGTTTGAATTTTCACAAAAATGGCAATGATATTGGAAATCATTTTGATTGTAAAAATTATGTTTGTAACCAATACTGTTAAAATTCGAGAGAAAATCGCAATTTTGGTTATTTTCAAGATGTTGGTACGGGCTATAATTTTGAAAATTTTGGTTTACAACCCCATATTGATGTGGATCAAGGTTATAATGGGATTTTAAACTATTTTGATATGGATGCGGCCCATAATCAAAACTATTGAAATTTGAATTGAATCGCCATTTTGATTATATCTATGATTTTGAAAATGTTGGTCGTTTGGAAAATTTTGGAAATTGTTGATATTGGGCCCTCGAAATTTTGGAAAGTCTTGCCTTATGAGTTGTAATTCATACTCATACTCTTCAAGAGGACGTCTACTCCGATTATTAACCCACAATTCTATCAAGGATTTTTTTGAATCAGACATTTGAATGAATTCAAGGCAAAAATAGTACAAAATACTAAGTTGTGCTCTATTAATTAACTGACTCAATTGGAAGGGGGGAAGAGGGTCTTATGGTCGTTCACGTATAGTATAAATACTAAGGGATACGAACAATGTTTTACGGGTAGTATGCAACCTCTTTTGTTAATAGTTCAATAAATTGAACTACTATATATCCACGATCCAATTATACAAGACAGTAAACTTCACAAAACACCACTTTTCAATTATATTATTTTGCAACATCTATTTTTATAGTTGAAAATAATGAGAACAAAGATTTCGGTTATGGAAATATCAGCCAACCACAACAATCAGACAATAATATCTGCAAAAATTAAAAATTTTGTACAAGCAAGCCACTGCCCCTGTAGAAATATTTACAAGCAATGTCTATATTTTTTTTCTTTACAACTGAGCACCAGTAGAGTTCAGAAAATTTTACAGTGGCGTACGGCTGTCCATCCAGAAGATTCGAGTAATTTGAGCGATTAAAATCCCAGCATTTGCAATTTGACTGATCTTTGAATTCCTGTTTATTTCTTGAATTCTTCCTCAATACAATCTTTGAATTCGATCTACCTTTTTTTCGAAAAACAGATGGGCAAGTGAAATGAAAACTGAAAACTAATAAGAGTGAAGAGAGGGGAAAAAACTAACTCAGCTAAAATAAAAATTATGACTAACAAAAATGAAAAACTCTAAATCTAGACAGAAAGGTTCACGGACTTCCTCAAAGCACGCATTCACATTCAAATTGCGAAGCCACTCAGTCACCAATATCACAGAACAAAACAATGCTACACACTGAAATTTGAGCTAAGAAAGGTTAAAATTGTGCCTCAGCAAGGAAGGCAACTTGAATTTAATAAAAAGCACACTCAAAGTCAAAATTTACATGCCCTTCTTATTAGGAAACCAATCATCCCCAGTTATAAAATCAACGCCCCTTTAATTTCTTTATTTTCTGATGTAGTCAAAGCAGAATATCCTTTTTCTTTCTTTGTCTCCAAAGAGCGGGAACCTCAAGAGCTATCACCCAAAAAAAAGAATTGAACCGAAGCCAAAAGAAGTCTTGCCCTCTTTTTTTCGAATTGGATTTTCAAATTGGTGGGTTTGTTGATGCTTCAGTTGTGTGAATCGAGTTCTGATTGGGATTTGATATGCGGTAGTACAGTTATGGGTTTGCGATGCGGTTGTTTCTGTGGAGGGGATTGGGTTTTTGAATCGATGTGGGTCTCGGTTTTGAGGAAATCTAGGTGTGATGACGAAGTTGGTCGATGCTAGAAGACTGTGCGATGGAGGAGGCGAATCGAGTTAGGGGATTGTGAGATTAATTAGGGCATTCGGGTTGAAGGTTCTATTGTTGGGTTGTGAGGCTCGTTGATTGCGGTGAGGAGCGGAATTGTTTCGTAAGCGGACTGGGTGTAGTTTTCTTAAACGTGAAGATGAGGCTATGGGAGAAAATGATAGTAATGGAAAGGTGCGTGATGTAGGTGATTGCTATATGGTTGGTGAAATGGGGAAGAGCAGTTTTGCGTGGAGGAGATTTATGGAAGAGTAAAGGAGAAATATAGAAATATGAAGAGAGAAAAGGGAAGAATTAAAACAATGGAAATGTAAAGAAGGAAAGAAAATTTGGATTTTTTTATTTTATTGTTGTAAAAGAGAGAATAGGAAAGAAATAAATGAAAAAGAAAATGGAAAGAGAGATTAGAGGAAGTGAGAGAGAGTTGTAATTGGAAAACAATCAGTATAAAAAAATTGCTAGTTTTTTTAAGGCATGTAGAGGAAGAAAGACTATGTACTGATAACAGGAAAGAAATCACAAAATTTGCAAGATGTTATTATGGTGAGAAGAAGACGCAGCACAGGGAAGAAATTTGTTTTTTTGTAGGAAACTATAAAGAGGGGAAAAAAGCAATTATACAAAGAAAGAAATGGACGGGTGAAGAGGAATCAAATTAAAACAAAAATTGGCAAGATTTTTTTTCTTGATTTAGAAGATTACGGTATCAACTCATAATACCAAATGAAGCAATCAAGAATTTTTTTATATATTTATACACAATAAAACAAAAGGAAAAAAATAAAAATAAAAACTAACACGAATCGGAAATTAAATAAATAATAAAATTTAATCGTTATCTCCTCGGCAACGGCGCCAAAAACTTGATCGTCGCTTTCCTATGAACTAGAAAAGCGCGAAATTTTAAAATAAATTCTGCAAGCGCACAGATCATGTAATATGCAGGTCAAATCACAGGGAGGCAAATTAAAAATTATTATTTATAGAATTTCGTGGGCGAGTTAGACGACTTTTGAGATTTAGTTGAAAATAGAATAATTGAAATTGCAAAAATTAGGATTATCGTTGAATCTAATCAAACGATTAATCATTAATTGAAGTAAATTGCAAAACAAGAATAAAAATGCAAAAAATAAAAGTGCAGAATAGAAATAACAACAAAAATAAAATTAGGATTACCGTTGAAACTAATCAAACGATTAATCACTAATGAAAATAAACGTAAAATACAGCTACTACTCTACCAAATCCAATTGTGTAGATGGCACTAGTTGCTAAGAAATAAAAAAAATGCAGAAAATAAAAATTACAGAATTAAAAGAAAAGAGAAGAAGAAAACTTTATTCATTCCAAGATAAAATTTTACAATGAGATTTCATGGATATTTATAGGGGACAGTTAGTCAACCTAAAATCCTAATCCAAACTATGCATATACGGGCCTGTTAATCAGCAATTACTCCTCCCCTCTTAATTAGCCATTATTCCTCCCTCTTAATTAGCCATTATTCCTCTCATATCTTCCATGTTTGGCATGTGACTAATTGATGGGAGATAAAATTTCATAAGATTTATTCAACCAAACATGAATATATTTCAAACTTCAAAGCAACACAATGTTAAGTCTTCATCTGCAAATCTTCATATGTATATACACAGCATTTTGATCTTTATTTTCTGTTTTTCTGACTACATGTGGCTTAGTTGGCATATCTGTAAAAGTGACAAAATAATACCTAAGTAATATTTATTTATGTACAAAAGATAAGATATAAGAGCATAAAATAAACACATTTCTATGTTAATCATAAGGTTTTTCAGTTCGCTGTTCATGTTTGTGAGGCATAATGGAATGATTTAGGGCTGCCCATTAGTGGGCTGGTGGAGGCTATAAATAGGGGGTAAGTGGCATGGAGAATAGTTTACTTTCTCCATTCTCTCATTTGGAAGAGCTAGAGGTCTTCAATTCCTCTATTGCCTACACCTTTCCACCATCAAACCTTAGAGAATCGAAGATCTACATCGTTTGAAGCTAGATCTATGCCATTTCGAGAGAGAGTTCATCGAATCGAAGAGTTTGGATCGAATTCTTCACTGTCCGGAATCATATTTCATCATTTTTGGTTGTTTTGGAGAATTGGTGAGTGATATCCATCTCTCACATAGATTCAACCAAGTATATGAGTTGTGTGCACATATTTTCATCATTTTACATCGATTTCCCCTAGATCTACACCGTGGTAAGTCTATTTTCGTATGAATCACCATAGGATCTAATTTAGGGATTTAAATCCGGCAATTTATATGCTATTTCATATCATTGTGCAAGTTAGATCCATCATTTTGTTCGTATGTTCATTTATCATGATTTTGGTGAAGTTTACACAACTTTTGATGAAAATTGTCATTTTCATGTTGTTACTGATTTCACAACATGCTTGTGGCTTTATTGGATGAATCAGATAAGTTGGTTTCGTCAAAGTGGTCATTTGGCGAAGTTCTGGTTGAATTCGAGGGTGAATTGGGTATGTCCAGGTGTTGGGTCTGTCGGGAAGGTTGGGTCGGTCGGTTATGAACCGGGTCGGATGGAAACGTGGCTTGGGAAACAATAAATCAGGTGGGTCAGTTTTTTTGATTGGGTCGGTCATACTTCATCAAGGTGGATGGGTCGGTCGTACTCATGTGGATCGATTGGTCATGAAGTGGGGTGGAGTAAAGGATCGGGTCGGTCAACTAAAAATTAGGTCGGTCGGTCATTGCAGTTGGATGGGTTGGTCAGTACTCCAGGGGACATGGGTTGGTCAGTGTCCCAGGATGTTAGGTCAGCGTTGATTTAAATGGATGGGTCAGTCATGTTTTATGATGTATGGGTCGGCCATATTTCCTGGTTGATGGGTCGGTCGGTCCGGGAGGGGATGGATCGACCTATGTTGCATGGATGGGTCGGTTGGCTCAAAGAGGATGAGTCGGTCGCACAGGGTCATTTTTGAAGAAAAAATTGGGTATGTCCCAGATTTGAATAAAAGGGTCTGGAAAAAAAATCGGGGGCAACCCCTCGAACCTATGTTGCCACGAAGTGCACTCTAAATGATGTGGTTGGTGGCATGAACGTTGTGGTTTATTTCATAGCAAATGGATGTAACGCTATGAATTGTGTTGAACCATATATCGATGTTATTTGGTTCAGAGATGTTGTGACTTCGAGGGGAATTCAAGTGGGAATATTCAAAGTGTTGAAGGTGTTCGTTGATCGGTGTAGAACAAATAATGAGGTGCAACTCAAAGGTTGTGATCTGGGGGATAATGGTTACAAGAGAAGGTTGCTCAAGTTATGAAAGGTCGTCAAGGTTGGATGACTAGAGATGTGAAGGACGAGAAGTTATTGTTGTCGTAAGTTCTAGTAGGCTCAAAGTAGGGGTACGATAGGAGCACCTAAAAGACCGGAAGGTTGTTGGTTGAGTACCCTGTGTATCGTTGAAAGGACCAATTGTCAAGGTTGGACAAACATACGTATCGTTGAAAGGCGTATTGTAACACCACGTATTTCTGTTAACACTAAAGTTGCTAATGCAAAAATAATAATAAACGTGTAAAGGGGAGGTGTATCTAATGTGCATGCAAAAATAATAATAGGCGTGTAAAGGGGAGATGTATCTAATGTGCATGCAAAAATAATAATAAACGTGTAAAGGGGAGATGTATCTAATGTGCATGCAAAAATAATAATAAATGTGTAAAGGGGAGATGTATCTAATATGTACATATTTATATGGATTGACAAATAATGGTAAATGTTGATTAAGAAAGTAATTATGACATAATTTGAAATAGGAGTAATTTACAGCCCTAAAATTGTGAACATAATTGGCTTCTCTTTAGAACGGATGGCTTTGATTAACCCTGGCTTCATCGACGGCTCAAATTAACTTGCAATTCTATATATACCGCCATGTTGTCGGGAGAAAATTAAGGAGAGCCTCCACTTGAAGAGACGAACAACAAATCAATTCAAAGCTAATCTATTCAACTCATATCAAAGAACAAAGCTTCAATAATGGTTCAAACAATAAATCAGCAACGCCGCAACATTTCTACAACAAAACCAATTCTTAATTCATTAGCCGTGCTATGTAATTTTTAGTTATTTTCAGATCTAAATACTTAATTATAATATGGCGATGAAATAAAGTGAAATTGATGTAAGTTTAGTTATATTTGTGGGATGCAAATTAAGATTTATGTCATGCCTTGTATTGAAACGAAAATAGAGCGATGTTGGTTATGTTATATGTGAAATTTTATAATATTAATTTATGCATGTGATTTGATTTATCATGATGAATTGGGAATTATGAATGAGCCTATTCATATGTATAGCCTGTTATGACAAGTTGTAGTTTATTATGTTATGCAAGTATTAGGTTATAAAACCATACCACTTATGTGACAAAATGCTAGATCTATATGTTTAACATGATTTGTATGTACTTGAGATCTCATGTATACATAATTATGTGCTAATAACCTCTATGCCTACTTGATTAAGTTTACACATATGTTCATATGTTCGCACAAATATTGCTAGTCATAAATTGGATCCATGTCACGATTCACTTTAATACATGCCTTATGTCATGATTTTAGATCTAGTTCATGTGATAAAAATTATACATGTCTCGTCATATGCTAGTTATGTCTAATTCATGAGACACTTATTTGTATTTTCCCTTTTTATGCAAGTTGAAACCCATGAATTATGCTAAGGTGCAAGTTTACACCTTTGACATTATAGTATTCATATTGGTCATTTTGCAGGTTCACCCCTATAATGTTCATGACGGCTATTTTGCAAGTTCACCCCTATTATATTCATGTTGACTATGTCATAAATGCCTAATTACACCTATGCCATGTTTATGCTAATTTATGCCAATTTGTTATGTTCATATTTATTATGTCATCAATGCCAAAATTATACCATGTCATGTTTGTGCTAATTTATGCCAATTAGTTATGTTCATATTTATTATGTCATCAATGCCAAAATTATACTATGTCATGTTTATGCTAATTTATGCCAATTTGTTATGTTTATATTTATTATGTCATCAATGCCAAAATTATACCATGTCATGTTTATGCTAATTTATGCCAATTTGTGTACATAAATTAGGCTAAGCTTTTATCCTAATATGTATACCAAATACCATGCGAACGTAAATTAGGCTAAGTTGGTTAGCCTAATGTTAGACGGGGTAACGTTGGGTTAAAAATGGTAATTTTAGGAAGACTGCCATAAATTAGTCATTAATCACATAAGTGATTGATGGCATAAATGGCGTTAATTATATACCTAAATTAATGAGATTTATTGAGAATAAATGTGGCAGGAATTTGAATTTGAATAATTTACATAAATAAAATGTAAATTAGAAAAACACGATTTTGCTTAACCCGAGGTTGGATTGAGTTGTGACGTAAACCCGCCCGGACCCGCCCAGCTGTCCAGTTGTCACAACAATACCTATCCAATGTGAGAGGTTAAGGCAATTGAGCCCAACAAAGACCCGAGGTTAGACTGAGTTGTGGCGTAAGACTGCCCGGAACCAACCGGCATACAAGCAGCCACAACAATACCTGTCTAATGTGAGTGGTTGGTGCTTTAATTAATAAATTAAGGCTAAGTCAGGATTGAGAGGGTTAAGTCAATTAAATTAATACTTAACCAAATTCAACATGTTAACTAAAATGATGGGTGGGGTTGAGTTTAATCTAGATACTTAACCAATTTAATATGTTGACTAGGTGAGTGGCTAAGGTTAAGCAAATGTTTAACCATTATAACATGATTAACTGGACTAGTGATTGAGTTTAATTTAATTAGAACACTTAACCATAGAAACATGTTAGTTAGACAAGTGATTGAGGTTAAGTAAGTTAGAAACACTTAACCAATATAACATGAATAACTAAGGTTAAGGCCGCTTAACCAGTATAACAAGATGGGTGACTGGGTTTAGGTTAACAGGAAACACTTAACCGCTGTAACAAGTTAGTTAAACATATGGTGAGGTTAAGTTAACACCAGGAGGCAACACTTAACCAGAGTAACATGATAAGTAGGAGGGTTAAGTTAACTGGAATTTATTAATGACACTTAACCACAACAACCTGAGGAACACGTGGGGTTAAGTTAACAATTAAAAACACTTAACCAATATGATATGAGGAATGGGCGGGTTAAATTAACATGAATAAACAAACACTTAACCATAAAATAAATATGATTGAATCAGTGGAAGGGTTAAGTACATACCAAGGTTGGTGGGTAATATCAGTAAATATAGGCCCAAAAACTTAACAGTTAATGAACATGCTTGAATCGGTGGGAGGGTTAAGTACATCACGGGTAGGTGGGTAATATCTGTAAATATAGGCCCACAGACTTGACCAATAGGAAACCCTAGTAACGGGGACCCATTTCAGCAGTAACTCAATTAGGTATCAATAATACCCTGAACTAGGCAGGGTGGGGCACGATTACTGGGCTGATTGTAAGCGGTCAAAGCGACGGCGGTTGGTGCACAGTGTGGGTTTTAACGGAGTGTGGGCGTGCACACACTCCGGAGCAGACAAGTCAGGGCACTGGGGCATCAGTAGTATACCCTATGCATTCTAGGAATTGTGTGTCGGGCCGCCACTATGGGACTTGATACACCCCGTGGTGGGACCAGCATAGTTATCTACAATCGAATAGGGCCGTATGACACACGCGACACAGGCGTACAGATAGGGAGCCGATCGATAGTGTAGTAAGGGTACATCTAACATCTTCATAGAAATTGATCTGATTGAGGTGGAATCCTCATACTAGATGTATACCTAAAGTCTACCACAACTGCGGGGATTGGGATCGCGTTGCAATATTAGCATTTGATATAAATGACTAGTTACGACACTAGTTAGGTTGTGCAGAGCAATTAGATATCATTTTAATGGTGTAGCCTAAGAAACCTTGTGATGTTATTCTTGATAGAAACCATCCTATGTAATACTTGATAGGAATTATGGGATGTTATACTTGATTTATCGTGCCTGTAGCTTACCTTGCCATCATGCTTATGTTTACTTTCAGTTTATTCATGCCATGTTATCTTTATCTATTTTTATGCTGAAAGTCACTAGGACTTACTCAGTCTTTATGACTGACCCATTTTGTTTCGCCTCTTTTTCTTCCGTTTCTCCCCCCAAGTTCACAGGTTGGGAATACAGCTTAGTTCAGATCTTACCAAGCCCCAAGGCTCTTTCATGTAAGGATTGGATTCCTCTTGGCTATGGCTTGCTTTGCTTTATTGGGGAATACTACAGTTTATTTTTATGCTTCTTTGTTTTTTAGCAAGACAGATATTTTAGTTATGTATTTGGGTATTGGAAGTTGATGGGCTTTTATTGTAAACAATTCTACTTAATAAATGATTTGAATTACTTCTACTTTACTTTCCGCTATTTTATATATGTCTATCTTGTAATATTTCTGTTCCAGTACCCATAATGCTCCATTGAAGTTAAGGCATTCCCTTTGTGAGTGGCCTTAACGGATGTGGGGTGTTACATTTGGTATCAGAGCAGAAGGTTACCCGACTGGGCAAAAGCTTTTAAAAACCTTCTGAAATTATTTTCAAAACGTTTACAAAGAAGCATTTTTCTAAAGAAAAGTTTTGTTTTACGAAAGGCATATTCCCCAAAGCCACATGCACTATCTTTTGATTCTCTCTTTGAATCTTTTCTTTCCCCTCTTTTCACCATAGTTCTGTAGGCGTACGAATCATGTCGGAGGGCAAAGAAGTGCCCAACCTCCATCTGTAGCCGCAGTAGTTCCATCCGCGTCTAATCTTATTTCAAGCTTTGTAGAATTGCCATGCGATGGAGGTAGCTTCCGAGAAAACTTGTTAACAAGCTATACAAGGATAGTAAGAACATCCAAGAAGGAGGAAAAAGGTGAAAGGAGAGAGGCCAAAGTGAAAGGAATAAGTAAAACCCATGACAAGAGAGAGTATCTTTAGTATGGTAAGAAGGGACGTGTAGTTAAGTATTATAGGACAAGGACAAGGCCAAAAGACAAGATCGTCGAGAGGGCAATTGTATGCTGTCACTACTAGCGTACCTAAGAGAGGTGGTAAGTTTCTGTTAAAGGTTTAGCTTTTCTTTTCTATCATCCCACTAGAACTTTGTTTTTGTACATCGCATCCTTTTAATTATGCTTCGATAGTTGAGTCTCTCCACCTTAGTACTAGCGTAGTAGAGGATCCCATTTTTGTCTCAAATCCTGTTGGGGAATCGGCTCATTTATTGATGACTTTTTTGGATTTGAGGATGTCTATGCTAAGTGTTGGGTTTAGAAGTAATGCTTATGTTTTTAGGCTATGGGTTGATTGTAGGAATGGAGTGGTTATCCAGAAATGGTACCATTCTTGAGTATGAAAAAAGAGGGTAGTTAGACCCTTGACTTGCCTTAGTAATGCCCCCAGAGTCTCGTGCAACCCTTAGGGTTCTACCATGATTAATTACCTAGAATCTCTAGATACATTTATTAATCCACTCGAGTAGCGTTCGCCACTAAGGCGGATGGTTCATTTCGCTTATGCATGAGTTGTAAAGAATCACCTTAGTAAGTACATTTGGCAACTTGGTTGACATTTTTTTATTTTCAAGAGATAATTCATCTATGTGGAATACCTTCTAGTAAGTGAACGAGATCCAAGATTCACTAGTGAATTTTGGAGAGCTTGCATGAAACCATGAGTACGCAGTTATGTTTGAGCCAAGTATACTAGAAGGAGAATAAGTGAAAGTGGAACGAGGGGCAACAGTGAAATGGGTTCCAACTCATATTTTGGAAACAAGAATTAAGAAGCTACGAAATTGTGAAGTTAAAGACGGTCAAATCACAATGGAGTTAAGCTCAAGGAAATGAGACTTAGAAGATTGAAGACTAGATTCGCGCATCATATCTCTTTTTAAGAGTATATCCTTGATCCCTCTTTTCCTGTAGAGCTTACTCACATGCTATCTTTTGTGTATATCCTCTCGGTCCTATTCTCAATCCAATTTCTGTTGCAAACCCCATAGGGAGTATGACTCATCTGTTGGTAACACATGTTGGGGCTTGAGGGTGTTCGTTGGGTTGACTAAACTTTTTGGGTTTTATAGGATATGGGTTAGTTTTAGGAAGCGATTTCCTGTGACCTAAAAGGAGTCTGTCATGCTTAGTTTCCTAGAAACATATATATATTGGTTGGGTTGAGTAATTCTTTGGGTGTCAGTCTGATGTTGATTTCGGTCTTCGGGGATGATGCTTAGGGGGTTCTTCTCCTAATCAGGATATATGTGGCGTAGATTTCCAGTTTTGACATTGCCTAATGGGCACAAAGTTTTTACTTGCTTTTGTCTTTCGACTATATCTTTAGATAGGAACAATTGGGTGTAAACATGTGTTTGAGACATGTTATGATTGATGGTTGCAAATGGCGGCAAGTGGTTGCTAGTGGTTGCTCGCGGATGTATTTACACATTAGGCACTAGATCGGCTCAGTCACCTTTCATATTGCATATGCATGAGTGTTTATACTTGTTTATGGATGAATTTGAATGTGTTATCATATGGATGCTGCATTTCGATGAACGGTTGGGCATGCATGTAGAATTAATATGTATCATTAGAAATCTTTTTGCATACATATTGGATGCATGGCACTATTATGGTTTGCATTAAGGAGGTCAACTGAATCAGTAGACCGCCCAATTTTGCATTAGATACGAACTTGTACACACAATATGCATATAAACATGAAAGCATTAGAAGCCCTTAAGGACAATGGATGCCTGTGTTTGATGGCTGAGTAGATGGACGATTGGATGGTAGGATATGCATTCTCCTAGACTTGAAGATTTCGGGGACGAAATCCTTTAAGGAGGGGAGAATGTAACACCCCGTATTTCTGTTAACACTAAAGTTGCTAATGAAAAAATAATAATAAATGTGTAAAGGGGAGATGTATCTAATGTGCATGCAAAAATAATAATAAACGTGTAAAGGGGAGATGTATCTAATGTGCATGAAAAAATAATAATAAACGTGTAAAGGGGAGATGTATCTAATGTGCATGCAAAAATAATAATAAATGTGTAAAGGGGAGATGTATCTAATATGTACGTATTTATATGGATTGACAAATAATGGTAAATGTTGATTAAGAAAGTAATTATGAGATAATTTGAAATAGGAGTAATTTACAACCCTTAAATTGTGAACATAATTGGCTTCTCTTTAGAACGGATGGCTTTGATTAACCCTGGCTTCATCGACGGCTCAAATTAACTTGCAATTCTATATATACACCCTAGGTCTCTAGCCTAAAATTCACATAAAAATAAGAACTGGAGCCGCCATGCTGTCGGGAGAAAATTAAGGAGAGCCTCCACTTGAAGAGACGAATAACAAATCAATTCAAAGCTAATCTATTCAACTCATATCAAAGAACAAAGCTTCAACAATGGTTCAAACAATAAATCAGCAACGCCGCAACATTTCTACAACAAAACCAATTCTTAATTCATTAGCCGTGCTATTTAAGTTCTAGTTATTTTCAGATCTAAATACTTAATTATAATATAGCGATGAAATAAAGTGAAATTGATGTAAGTTTAGTTATATTTGTGGGATGCGAATTAAGATTTATGTCATGCCTTGTATTGAAATGAAAATAGAGCGATGTTGGTTATGTTATATGTGAAATTTTGTAATATTAATTTATGCATGTGATTTGATTTATCATGATGAATTGGGAATTATGAATGAGCCTATTCATATGTATAGCCTGTTATGACAAGTTGTAGTTTATTATGTCATGCAAGTATTAGGTTGTAAAACCATACCACTTATGTGACCAAATGCGAGATCTATATGTCTAACATGATTTGTATGTACTTCAGATCTCATGTATACATAATTATGTGCTAATAACCTCTATGCCTACTTGATTAAGTTTACACATATGTTCATATGTTCGCACAAATATATCTAGTCATAAATTGGATCCATGTCACGATCCACGTTAATACATGCCTTATGTCATGATTTTAGATCTAGTTCATGTGATAAAAATTATACATGTCTCTTCATATGCTAATTATGTCTAATTCATGAGACATTTATTTGGATTTTACCTTTTTATGCAAGTTGAAACCCATGAATTATGCTAAGTTGCAAGTTTACACCTTCGACATTATAGTATTCATATTGGTCATTTTGCAAGTTCACCCCTATAATGTTCATGATGGCTATTTTACAAGTTCACCCCTTTTATATTCATGTTGACTATGTCATAAATGTCTAATTACACCTATGCCATGTTTATGCTAATTTATGCCAATTTGTTATGTTCATATTTATTATGTCATCAATGCCAAAATTATACCATGTCATGTTTATGCTAATTTATGCCAATTTGTTATGTTCAAATTTATTATGTCATCAATGCCAAAATTATACCATGTCATGTTTATGCTAATTTATGCCAATTTGTTATGTTCATATTTATTATGTCATCAATGCCAAAATTATACCATGTCATGTTTATGCTAATTTATGCCAATTTGTGTACATAAATTAGGCTAAGCTTTTAGCCTAATATGTATACCAAAAACCATGCGAACGTGAATTAGGCTAAGTTGGTTAGCCTAAAGTTAGACGGGGTAACGTTGGGTTAAAAATGGTAATTTTAGGAAGACTGCCATAAATTATTCATTAATCACATAAGTGATTGATGGCATAAATGGTGTTAATTATATACCTAAATTAATGAGATTTATTGAGAATAAATGTGGCAGTAATTTGAATTTGAATAATTTACATAAATAAAATGTAAATTAGAAAAACACGATTATGCTTAACCCGAGGTTGGATTGAGTTGTGACGTAAACCTGCCCGGACCCGCCTGGCTGTCCAGTTGTCACAACAATACCTATCCAATGTGAGAGGTTAAGGCAATTGAGCCCAAAAAAGACCCGAGGTTAGACTGAGTTGTGGCGTAAGACTGCCCGGAACCAACCGGCATACATGCAGCCACAACAATACCTGTCTAATGTGAGTGGTTGGTGCTTTAATTAATAAATTAATGCTATGTCAGGATTGAGAGGGTTAAGTCAAATCAATTAAATTAATACTTAACCAAATTCAACATGTTAACTAAAATGATGGGTGGGGTCGAGTTTAATCTGGACACTTAACCAATTTAATATGTTGACTAGGTGAGTGGCTAAGGTTAAGCAAATGTTTAACCATTATAACATGATTAACTGGACTAGTGATTGAGGTTAAGTTAATTATAACACTTAACCATAGAAACATGTTAGTTAGACAAGTGATTGAGGTTAATTAATTTAGAAACACTTAACCAATATAACATGAATAACTAGGGTTAAGGCCGCTTAACCAATATAACAAGATGGGTGACTGGGGTTAGGTTAATAGGAAACACTTAACCGCTGTAACAGGTTAGTTAAACATATGGTGAGGTTAAGTTAACACCAGGAGGCAACACTTAACCAGAGTAACATGATAAGTAGGAGGGTTAAGTTAACTGGAATTTATTAATGACACTTAACCACAACAACCTGAGGAACACGTAGGGTTAAGTTAACAATTAAAAACACTTAACCAATATGATATGAGGAATGGGCGGGTTAAATTAACATGAATAAACAAACAATTAACCATAAAATAAATATGATTGAATCAGTGGAAGGGTTAAGTACATATCAAGGTTGGTGGGTAATATCAGTAAATATAGGCCCACAAACTTAACCGTTAATGAACATGCTTGAATCGGTGGGAGGGTTAAGTACATCACAGGTAGGTGGGTAATATCTGTATATATAGGCCCACAGACTTGACCAATAGGAAACCCTAGTAACGGGGACCCATTTCAGTAATAACCCAATTAGGTATCAATGATACCCTGGGTGGGGCACGATTACTGGGCTGATTATAAGCGGTCAAAGCGACGGCGGTTGGTGTACAGTGTGGGTTCTAACGGAGTGCGGGCGTGCACACACTCTAGAGCAGACAAGTCAGGGCACTGGGGCATCAGTAGTATACCCTATGCATTCTAGGAATTGTGTGTCAGGCCGCCACTATGAGACTTGATACACCCCGTGGTGGGACCAGCATAGGTATCTACAATCGAATAGGGTTGTATGACACACGCGACACAGGCGTACAGATAAGGAGCCGATCGATAGGGTAGTAAGGGTACATCTAACATCTTCATAGCAATTGGTCTGATTGAGGTGGAATCCTCATACTAGATGTATACCTAAAGGCTACCACAACTGCGGGGATTGGGATCGCGTTGCAATATTAGTATTTGATATAAATGACTAGTTAGGACACTAGTTAGGTGTTGCAGAGCAATTAGATATCATTTTAATGGTGTAGCCTAAGAAACCTTGCGATGTTATTCTTGATAGAAACCATCCGATGTAATACTTGATAGGAATTATAGGATGTTATACTTGATTTATCGTGCATGTAGCTTACCTTGCCACCATGCTTATGTTTACTTTCAGTTTATTCATGCCATGTTATCTTTACCTATTTTTATGCTGAAAGTCACTAGGACTTACTCAGTCTTTATGACTGACCCGTTTTGTTTCGCCTCTTTTTCTTCCGTTCCCCCCCCCAAGGTTCACAGGGTGGGAATACAGCTTAGTTCGGATCTTACCAAGCCCCAAGGCTCTCTCATGTAAGGCTTGGATTCCTCTTGGCTATGGCTTTCTTTGCTTTATTGGGGAGTACTACAGTTTATTTTTATGCTTCTTTGTTTTTGAGCATGACAGATATTTTAGCTATGTATTTGGGTATTGGAAGTTGATGGGATTTTATTGTAAACAATTCTACTTAATAAATGATTTGAAGTACTTCTAATTTACTTTCCGCTGTTTTATATATGTCTGTCTTGTCATATTTCTGTTCCAGTACCCATAATGCTCCATTGAAGTTAAGGCATTCCCTTTATGACTGACCTTAAAGGATGTGGGGTGTTACACGTATGGAGTTTATGCTAGAACTGAGGTTACCATTAGCCCTTGACATATGGCAAGGTTGGTTGTCATAAGATTAACGCTAATTTTGAAGCAGGATTGGCGGTGATAGCCAGAGTCTGTCATGGTTGATTAGTTGCCTTTTTTGTACCGTCTCACGTAAATTGTCCAATGTCGAAGGAGATGTTTCTTGGTGCTTGTCTGATATTGGTTTAGGCCTCTGAGGCTTGTGCTTGAGGGATGTTAAATTCGACTAGGACGGTTTACATATAATCTAGATGCTATGGGTGTTGATGGTGTTTGTCTAGTTTTCATGAATGAATGGTTGATGTGTTTGATGTAAAGGCTATCACTGTCTGATGCGGGGAAGGTAGGGTTGAGTTTTTCTCTGGTGTTTGGTAGATTGGTTTGTTAATCTATCTATACTTTATTGGTGATGTTTGTTAGCTGTTTTATCGCTCACTAAGATTGTTGTCCGACTTAAGGTTTTATGTTTCCCTCTTATTACCTTGGGTTGTTCATCCGATTGTGGATGGGCAGACTAGGTGGCAGGTGATAGCTTAGTGAGGACTATGTTGCAGTTTGGAGGCGAGCAGGAGGCTCGCGTACTATCTTTCCTACTATCTTTAAAAAGTGTGAAATTAGGGTGTGTTTAATTAGTTTTATGTATGGTATTTGTAACACCTCGTAATTTTATAACATTAAAATTCACAAATTAAAGTATACTTAATTTTTAGAAAAGAATTAAGAGAAATGGGTTGCGCAGAGAAATATATACATATTGATATATATATATATATAAATTAAATAAATAAATATGCGAAAAAGTTCAAAACAGCGAATTGGGAGGGGGAATAACCAAACCGGCCCATTTTTGAGGTCGACCCAAGCCCCGCTGGGTCGACTAGGGGTTAATCCAGGGTGTTTGGCTATCAACCCGTGGGCCGATTCGCTTAAATGCAGATTTTGCATTTGATTGGTTCTCATGGTTCAGGGTTAATCTAACGGTCCTAAATAACTTCCTACACCTATAAATACATCCTAATGTTAACGCTAAACCTAATTAAAATAGAATAGTTACCATCATACCATCGCCATGGAAATAATTGGAGCCGCCGCCAACTAAGAAAGAAGAAAAGCAAATTCAATTCTAATTCTCTCAACCCTAAAGAAAAGCAAAACTCTCTATTTTCTTCTCTAAATTGTGAGTATGATGATCTTAACAAGATTATTATCATTTAAATTAGGTTGAGTTATGAATGGATTATGAGTAGATGATGTGAATTATCATATATGTTGTTGTAAACCCCTTTTGCTATCATGTATATTGTAAATCCAATGTTATGTGATGATGATATCTTATATGTTGTAAATCATGCTATGATGATGTTATGTATGTTGAAAGTTTCTATGCTAAGTTGTGATGAATCATACATGTTAAAAAGGCCATGATGTAACCATCTATGCTAGTTAGTTCATATTAATTAAATCATCATGTTTGGGTTATGTTGATCTATATGACAAGTCACATATGCAAGTTAGATTGATTAGAAAAGTTATGAACATATGCCAAGACATCTATTATGACATCTAGAATTATGCTATGACATATGTGATATCCTATGCTAGTTCACACCATCATTATGTTGCCTAAAAACCCTATATGCAAGTTTATGTATAGATTTGGGCTATGATCATATCATGTAAATTGAGACATTTAACAAGTTGACACCTTTTGATCCTTAACATGTGTAGTTTATGCACGTTTCACCCCTATTATGATTAGATTTATTTTAATTGTCTATATGTTGTGATAATTTATCTTTGTGCTAGGTGTTAGACTATACAAGTCTAGCCTATATTATGCGTTGAATATGCGAACATATAAACGTGGGGTAGGGGTAATATTAAGGATTTAATATTAAAAAGTTGGGGTGCAATTGATATGATTTTGCATGCCATAAGTGGATGGCCATAATTGAGTCAATTATGGACATCATTAAAAGTTGACTTAATTAATAATTTGAATAGGGAATTATTAAAACTGGGGTAAAAGATTTTAAGTGTTAATCAATGCTTAGGACACGAGGTTGGACTTGTTTGTGACGTAAACCTGCCCGGACCCGCCTGGCAAATCCAGTGGTCACAAATGTCAGCCCAATGTGAGAGGTCCTAGGCCTAAACTAAAGCATAACGGTTGTAAAGACACGAGGTTAGACTCTTTTATGGTGTAAGACTGCCCGGACCCGCCCGGCAAATCCAGCTGCCATAAATGCCAGTCTAATGTGAGAGGTCTTTATGAGGTTATGGACTGAATGAATTAAGAAATACTTAACCAGATAAACATGTAAGGTAGGACATGGGGGTTAAGTAGGTGCCTTGGGTGGCATGAGGAATCTAGGGGGTGCCCTTAGTGGCATGTGAAATACGATTAGTAAGACTTAACCAAACACACATGTAAATGAACATGACTAAGAGGGTTAAGTGGGATATACTAGTGACAAGCTTAGGTGGGTAGCTTGTGGGGGCCCATTTCGACCAGTATCCCAAACGTATCTTTGTGGGCTCGACCCAAGTCGAGGACGGGACACGCATGCTGGGTTTGACTGTAAGAGGCCAAAACGGGGAGCGGTGGCAACGCAAGTCCAATGGGTTTCGTATGCTTGTGTGGACCCGGGCTGGTAGGTAAGACGTTGTTGCATCGTGTAGGCATAAGCCATGCATTCTCAAGTTGTATCGGGTTGCCACTTTAGGGGAGTGATACACCCCACTGTGGGGCCAGCACGGGTATCTACGAGTAGGGAGCCGATCGAAAGTGGGTAGTGGGGTACACCTAGTGGAGATAGGGGCAGACGGCACCTATGTAGTCAGCTAGGGGTACGCAAGGTTATTTATAAAGTTTCTGTGTGAAGCAAGTAGGATCAAACTTTAGGGTGACTGGTGCGGTGCAATGTAGTAATGTGCGGTGCAGTGTAGTAATCATTCGTTAGTAATTACGTGTGCCTTTACCGTTATCTTTAACGTTATCTTAAACGCTATCTTTATCTCCCTAAGAGTTCATAGACATTTACTTGTCTTCTAGCTTATGCCTTAGTCTAGTTATTTTGATAATAGTATTGTTAGAATTATCATACTCGCCAGACTTTATGTCTGACCCCCTCTATTTCTATCCTTTTTCCCCCTCCAGGTCCTCAGGTAGGGCCCAGCTCTAGTGGAGTTTGATTGAATTGTTTCATCTCTCTTTGGAAAGCTTGGACCGTTGAAGTAAAGTCCAGCTTGTTATCTTTTTAATGGCTATTTATGTAATGGGATTATGTATTTTGTTTTTATGAAGATGGATATTGTACTTGGTTATGATCTATGGTTTTATGATGTAACAAACATGTTTAATTTCCGCTGCAATAAAATGAAGTTTTAGATTTCCAAGTACTATTTATTATCTGTCTTGTTGTAATTTTTCTGTTCTATATTCACTTATAACCTCCATGGAAGTTAATGCATTCCCTTTGTGAGTGACATTAATGGACGTGGGGTGTTACACGTGGTATCAGAGCTTAAGGTTACCAGAACAGATAAAAATACTTTAGAAAAATAGTTATTTTTAGAAGAAGTGTTTTCAAAAACATGTTTTAATGAGAAATTTAAAAAGAAAAGTTTTTAAGAAAAAAAACATAATCCCCAATAGCCCATATCTTTATCTTTCGAATTCTCCATTTTGAATCTTTCCTTTTTCGTTTCAGCATGGCTGAAGATCTTAATCTACCCGACGGTGTAACGATACCAGGATGGTATAGGAGGTTATTAGAGGCTAGGGCCGCTGCAGGTCCAGCCAATGTTCCTCCACCACCAGTTGCACCCGTTCCTCCTCCTCCTCGCGTAGATACTTTTGTAAAGACGTGCAAGGAATTCAAGGCTATGGGTGGAAAACCATTTCAAGGGTCAGAAACGTTTGTGGAAGCTAGAGATTGGCTTAAGGAGGTGGAAGAATTGCTAGAAATCTTTGAAGTAGAAGAAGGGAAGAGAGTTCGTTTAGCAGCTTGGTTGATGAAGGGAGAGGCCTCGTTTTGGTGGGAGGTCACTAATGGGGAGCGTCCTGTTGATTCTTGGGCGGATTTCAGACGTAGGTTCGAGGCGAAGTTTCTTTCAAGGGCGGAAGAAAATCTACATATGGAAAGGTTCTTGACATTGAAGCAAGGAAGCTCATCAGTGAAAGAATATGTCAATAAATTTAATCAGTTAGCAGGGTTTGGCTTGGACTTAGTAAACACGCCGGAGAAGAAGGCTCCAAGGTTCGTGAACGGCTTGAATGAACCATTGCAAGGGTTGGCTATGACCCACATCCCGATGGGGGCCACCTTTGAGAAGTTAGTAAAAATGGCGCTCATGCATGAGGAGAAAAGCGCTAAAGCTGATAAGGCACCCGAGAAGAAGGGGGATCAGAAGAAACCACAACAACAAAACAAGAAGGGTGGAAAAGACAATAATGGCAAGGGAAAGAAGAAGTGCTTTAACTGTGGAACCCCAGGCCATCTCAGCAAGGATTGCCGAAAGAAAAAGAAGACAAGTTGTTTTCATTGTGGCGATGCGGGACATTTAGTGAAGGACTGCCCAAAGAAGGGGCAGAGGGAAGGAGCTACCTCGGGAGGACAGGTGCAGGCTCTTATGGCACCAGGGCAGGCTAGGGGACAAGTTCAGGCTCTCGCGGTCCCACTGCTGCAAGAACGAGGTAGAACGATTTCTGTTGAAAGCTTAGTTTTTCTGTTTGATCATCCTGTCCGTACCTTATTCGATTCGGGCACATCACATTCGTTTATCTCTACATCATTAGTTGAATCACTGCACTTAAACACCAGTTTAGTAGAGGATCCCTTAGTTGTTTCGAATCCAATAGGGGGCTCAGCTTATTTGTCCATAATGTGTTTGGATTTGAAATTTTCCATACTTAGCGTTGAATTTAGATGTGATGCTTATGTGTTGGGCTTCACAGGCTATGGGCTAATTTTAGGAATGGATTGGTTATCCAGAAATGGGGTCGTTCTTGATTGTGAAAGGAGAGTAGTTAGGCTCGTGACTCGCCTTGACAACACTCTCGAAATCATTTGTAATCCCATAAATTCGGTTATGCTAAGTTATCTAGAATCGCTTGATGCATCTGAGGAAAATCTACGATCTGTTAAAGTGGTCCGAGAATATTCGGATGTTTTTGAGGAGGTGAAGGGCTTGCCTCCGAAGCGGGAGATAGATTTTCTAATATATCTTGTGGATAATGCGAAACCAGTATCTTTGCCAGTACGCCACATGGCTCCACGTGAAAGGAGGGAACTCGGTAAGCAAGTGAAGGAGTTGCTTGAGAAGGGGTTCATAAGACGAAGTATATCGGAGTGGGGTGCTCCAGTAGTATTTGCCACGAAGGCGAATGGGTCCCTTAGACTTTGTGTGGACTATAGAGAACTTAATAAGCTTACTAAGAAGAACAGACACCCACTGCCGAGGATTGACGATCTCTTCGATCAGTTAGTTGGCGCCTCAGTGTTTTCGCAGTTGGACTTAGCCACTGGTTTCCATCAGTTGAGAGTGGCTGAGGATAGCATTGACAAGACTGCCTTTAGGACTCCGGACGGTTTCTATGAATGACTAGTGATGCCCTTCGGTTTGACAAACGCCCCCGCATACTTTGTTGATTTTATGAGTAGGGTGTTTAGGAAGTACCTTAACAAATTTGTGGTAGTCTTTGTAGATGACATCTTGATCTTTTCTAAGGATGAAGAAGAGCATGCCCTACATCTTAGGGAAGTGTTAAAGACTCTTCAAGCGCATAAGCTTAAAGCTAAATTTTCTAAGTGTCACTTTTGGAGGAAGGAAGTACGGTTCTTAGGACACGTGGTTTCCAAAGAAGGGATAGCTGTAGATCCCGCGAAGGTGGTGGCCATCCAAGATTGGAAGGTTCCTAAAAATGCTACCGAAGTGAGAAGTTTCTTGGGGTTGGCTGGCTACTATGGGAAGTTTATCAAAGACTTCGCAAAGATATCAGCTCCATTGACACGCTTGACTAAGAAGAACCTAGTTTTCACATGGGACATAGATTGTGATGATGCGTTCCAACGTTTGAAGAGAGCTTTGACTTCAGCCCCAGTCTTAGTATTGCCAGACGGGAGTAAGCCGTTTACCGTTTATACTGATGCTTGAGGGACAGGACTAGGCGCAGTCTTAATGCAAGAGGGTAGGGTAATAGCCTATGGTGGAAGGCAGTTGAGAGAGCATGAGAAAAATTATCCTACACATGACCTAGAATTGGCCGCTATTGTCTTCGCGCTTAAGTCTTGGCGTCATTATCTTCTTGGCGAGAAATTCGAATTATTCACTGACCACAAGTCTTTAAAATACTTATTCTCTCAGAAGGACTTGAACTTAAGGCAGCAAAGGTGGATGGAGTTCTTGGCGTCCTACGACTTCGAAATAACCTATACCCCTGGCAAGGGTAACATGGTGGCAGACGCCTTAAGTAGAAAAATATTATCCTTAAGTCCTTTGTTTGTTGAGCGGCGAAGTTTAAAATTCATTTCGGTGTTTGACTTTAGACCTCCCGTTGACTTCGTACCCAGTTTGTTAGCATCCTTGGAGGTCAGACCTACGCTTTTGGGACAGATTGGCGAGGCACAACGAGACGACCCACAGTTGGTTGAGTTAGTAGAAAAACTCAAAGAAGGGTAGTCATCAAGCCATCTACATAGGTATACCCTAGATGATAAGGGTTGGTTACGTAGGGACGGTAGGCTTTGTGTACCAAAAGACGATGACCTAAGGAAGACTATTCTTGATGAAGCACATCATTCGAAGATGACCATTCATCCCGGTGGGGACAAGATGTACAAAGACATGAAGAGAGTTTACTTTTGGGCCGGCATGAAGAAAGACGTGGCCGAGTACGTCGCTAGATGCTTGGTGTGCCAACAAGTAAAAGCGGAGCAAAAGAAACCCGGTGGGTTGCTTCACCCATTGGAGGTTCCACTATGGAAATGGGAAAGCATCTCGATGGATTTTGTGGATGGATTACCGCGATCGAGGAAGGGTAATACGGGATTTGGGTTAAAGTAGATAGACTTACTAAGAGCGCCCATTTTATTCCCGTGAAGAGTAAGAGGACTGCTCCATGGTTAGCTTCTGTATACGTTCGAGAGATAGTTCGGTTGCACGGTGTTCCTTCTAGCATAGTGAGCGACCGCGATCCTATTTTCACTAGCGAATTTTGGAGAAGCTTACAAGAGGCGGAAGGAACTCAGTTATGTTTGAGCACCGCATATCATCCTCAGACGGACGGCCAGACTGAGATGGTGAATCGCATTCTAGAGGATCTGTTGAGGCTATGTATCCTAGACTTTGGGGGTACATGGGAAGAGCATCTTCCATTGGTTGAGTTCGCATATAATAATAGCTTTCAGTCCAGCATTGGTATGGCACCATTCGAAGCTCTATATGGACGACCTTGTCGTTCACCTACATGTTGGTGGGAATATACAGATAAGATCTTACTTGGGCCCGATATGATTAGGGAGACTTCGGAGAAGATCGACTTGATTCGAAGGAGGATGAAAGCAGCACAGGATAGGCAGAAATCTTATGCGGATAAGAGGAGGACAGATCTCGAATTTGAAGTTGGGGACATGGTCTTTGTCAAAGTGTCTCCATTACGAAACGTTGTTCGCTTTGGGTCCGTTGGGAAATTAGCACCAAGGTTTGTAGGGCCGTTTCCTATTAAGGAGAGGATTGGACGGATGGCGTATAGAGTGGAGCTTCCCGAGAGACTTAGTGGTGTACATGACGTATTCCATGTCTCACATTTGAGGAAGTGCTTGCACGAGACCGCGGAAGTGGTAGAGCCGAGCTTTCTTAGAGAGGTGGAGATAGAGCATGATGCGACAATTCGACGAGCTCCTACGCGCATTCTTGGGTCGGAGATCAAGAGGTTGAGGAATCGAGAGGTCGGACTAGTCAAAGTGCAATGGGGAGATGATGAGAGCAACGCTACTTGGGAGACAAAAGAGAAGATGCGTTCATGATACCCTTTTCTTTTTGAGGGTATGTCTTTTAATTTCTCCTTTATCGCTTAGCTTGTACTTATCTTATCTTTAGTATATCCTCTCGCTAGTATCTTTGACCTTTATTTAGGATAATCCTATGGTTGAAACATGTGTTTGAGACGTGTTATGTATGGTGGATGCAAAGTGGATGCAAGTGTTTGTTAGTGGTTGCTCGTGGATGCATATACACACACTATTAGGCACCAGATCGGCTCAGTCGCTTCATATTGCATATTGCATATTGCATATATATGGATGTATTTAGTAAAATGGATGTATAATGGTTGTATTATCATATAGTTGCTGCATTCAGGTGGATGGTTGTGCACGCATATAGAATTAATATGTATCATTAGGAATCTTTTGCATACATATTGGACGCATGGCACTATCATGAATTGCACTAAGGAGGTCGACTGGATCAGTAGACCGCCTAATTTTGCATTAGATATGGACATATACATACACTGTGCATATAAACATTAAAGAAATAGAAGTCTTTTAAGGACAATGGATGCTGGTGTTTGATGGTTGAGTAGATGGACGATTAGATGGTAGGATATACATTCTTCTTGACTTGGAGATTTCGGGGACGAAATCCTTTAAGGAGGGGAGAATGTAACACCCCGTAATTTTATAACATTAAAATTCACAAATTAAAGTATACTTAATTTTTAGAAAAGAATTAAGTGAAATGGGTTGCGCAGAGAAATATATATATATATATTGATATATATATATATATATATAAATTAAAAAATAAATAAATAAATATGCGAAAAAGTTCAAAACAGCGAATTGGGAGGGGGAATAACCGAACCGGCCCATTTTTGAGGTCGACCCGAGCCTTGCTGGGTCGACTAGGGGTTAATCCAGGGTGTTTGGCTGTCAACCCGTGGGCCGATTCACTCAAATGCAGATTTTCCATTTGATTGGTTCTCATGGTTCAGGGTTAATTTAATGGTCCTAAATAACTTCCTACACCTATAAATACATCCTAATGCTAACCCTAAACCTAATTAAAATAGAATAGTTACCGTCATACCATCGCCATGGAAATCAATGGAGCCACCGCCAACTAAGAAAGAAGAAAAGCAAATTCAATTCTAATTCTCTTAACCCTAAAGCAAAGCAAAACTCTCTCTTTTCTTCTCTAAATTGTGAGTATGATGATCTTAACAAGATTATTATCATTTTAATTAGGTTGAGTTATGAATGGATTATGAGTAGATGATGTGAATTATCATATATGTTGTTGTAAACCCCTTTTGCTATCATGTATATTGTAAATCCAATGTTATGTGATGATGATATCTTATATGTTGTAAATCATGCTATGATGATGTTATGTATGTTGAAAGTTTCTATGCTAAGTTGTGATGAATCATACATGTTAAAAAGGCCATGATGTTACCATCTATGCTAGTTAGTTCATATTAATTAAATCATCATGTTTGGGTTATGTTGATCTATATGACAAGTCACATATGCAAGTTAGATTGATTAGAAAAGTTATGAACATATGCCAAGACATCTATTATGACATCTAGAATTATGCTATGACATATGTGATATCCTATGCTAGTTCACACCATCATTATGTTGCCTAAAAACCCTATATGCAAGTTTATGTATAGATTTGGGCTATGATCATATCATGTAAATTGAGACATTTAACAAGTTGACACCTTTTGATCATTAACATGTGTAGTTTATGCAAGTTTCACCCCTATTATGATTAGATTTATTTTAATTGTCTATATGTTGTGATAATTTATCTTTGTGCTAGGTGTTAGACTATACAAGTCTAGCCTATATTATGCGTTGAATAAGCGAACGTATAAACGTGGGGTAGGGGTAATATTAAGGATTTAATATTAAAAAGTTGGGGTGCAATTGATATGATTTTGCATGCCATAAGTGGATGGCCATAATTGAGTCAATTATGGACATCATTAAAAGTTGACTTAATTAATAATTTGAATAGGGAATTATTAAAACCAGGGTAAAAGATTTTAAGTGTAAATCAATGCTTAGGACACGAGGTTGGACTCGTTTGTGACGTAAACCTGCCTGGACCCGCCCGGTAAATCCAGTGGTCACAAATGTCAGCCCAATGTGAGAGGTCCTAGGCCTATACTAAAGCATAACGGTTGTAAAGACACGAGGTTAGACTCCTTTATGGTGTAAGACTGCCCGGACCCGCCCGGCAAATCCAACTGCCATAAATGCCAGTCTAATGTGAGAGGTCTTTATGAGGTTATGGCCTGAATGAATTAAGAAATACTTAACCAGATAAACATGTAAGGTGGGACACGGGGGTTAAGTAGGTGCCTTGGGTGGCATGAGGAATCTAGGGGGTGCCCTTAGTGGCATGTGAAATGCGATTAGTAAGACTTAACCAAACACACATGTAAATGAACATGACTAAGAAGGTTAAGTGGGATATACTAGTGACAAGCTTAGGTGGGTAGCTTGTGGAGGCCCATTTCGACCAGTATCCCAAACGTATCTTTGTGGGCTCGACCCAAGTCGAGGACGGGACACACATGCTGGGTTTGACTGTAAGAGGCCAAAACGGGGAGCGGTGGCAACGCAAGTCCAATGGGTTTCGTATGCATGTGTGGACCCAGGCTGGTAGTTAAGACGTTGTTGCATCGTGTAGGTATAAGCCGTGCATTCTCAAGTTGTATTGGGTTGCCACTTTAGGGGAGTGATACACCCCACTGTGGGGCCAGCACGGGTATCTACGAGTAGGGAGCCGATCGAAAGTGGGTAGTGGGGTACACCTAGTGGAGATAGGGGAAGACGGCACCTATGTAGTCAGCTAGGGGTACGCAAGGTTATTTATAAAGTTTCTGTGTGAAGCAAGTGGGATCAAACTTTAGGGTGACTGGTGTGGTGCAGTGTAGTAATGTGCGGTGCAATGTAGTAATCATTCGTTAGTAATTAGGTGTGCCTTTACCGTTATCTTTAACATTATCTTAAACGCTATCTTTATCTCCCTAAGAGTTCATAGACATTACTTGTCTTCTATCTTATGCCTTAATCTAGTTATTTTGATAATAGTATTGTTAGAATTATCATACTCGCCAGACTTTATGTCTGACCCCCTCTATTTCTATCTTTTTCCCCCTCCAGGTCCTCAGGTTGGGCCCAGCTCTCATGGAGTTTGATTGAATTGCTTCATCTCTCTTTGGAAAGCTTGGACCGTTGAAGTAAAGTCCAGCTTGTTATCTTTTTAATGGCTATTTATGTAATGGGATTATGTATTTTGTTTTTATGAAGATGGATATTGTACTTGGTTATGATCTATGGTTTTATGATGTAACAAACATGTTTAATTTCCGCTGCAATAAAATGAAGTTTTAGATTTCCAAGTACTATTTATTATCTGTCTTGTTGTAATTTTTCTGTTCTACATTCACTTATAACCTCCATGGAAGTTAATGCATTCCCTTTGTGAGTGACATTAATGGACGTGGGGTGTTACAGTATTGGTATCCGTAATATAATTTAATTTAAAACATATATTTTATAATATAATTTAAAATGAGCTCCTAACGTCACGGTAGTTCGTTGTTTTATGTTTCAAAGTTCAATTGAATATACGTGATCCAATTTAAGTCGGAATTCTTTGAAATAAGAAACTTCCAAATCGATTGGATTATTGTTTTCTAACAAAAGAGAAAAAAAATCGTCTTATGAAATTTGGGTTATGTCCAAATATAATTTTCAGAAAGTCGATATGGAATCGTTTATAAACCTTAACGATTAATTAAATAAATTGAAATGGTTTCTAATATTAATTGATCATCGTATTATTTTGAACTATAGAATAGAAACATATGACATGACTACACTCTGTCATCAATAGTTGAGTTGCCTTCACTCTTCCATAGAACAGTTGATGTTAATACACTCTGCAAAACTTGGGTAATGTGCTATAACTTGTCCAACGAATAGAAACAACATAATTTGACCAGTCTTACTGATTAAAGATGACTTTAATCAGAGTACCAAATGTTTACTGCTTTAATAAAGCAGAGCACAAAATAAGTTGACTTGGCAACCTTTAGGAGCACCCAGCCTCTCTTCCTAACAGAAGATAGCAGTTCAGCCTGTCTTGGCATTTATTTAACATTTAACATTAAGTCACAACCAAATTTTTTTTCCAACAAAATAACAAAGTTTATTGTTTATATCATAGCAAATACACAAGTATTCATTTCCTATCAAAACCATGTTTACAATCGAAATAAACACCAAGTTTTTTCATATATTTTTTGTGGTAAAATTATACTTTTCTCTGCAATATATGATTGTAGCATTTAATCATATATGGTTGTAGCTTTTAATCCTAAATGATTGCCTATATTGTTTTAGCTAGTTCAGATCCTTTTACCTTTTTGGATCATCAAAGCTAATATTTTATAATATAATGATTTTTTCTCCTATATTTAGTTTACCCATTTTCGTAAGCTTTTATAATTCAAAATGAAAAAAGGTTCGAATGCATGATAACATATTATGGTACTTTGTATCCAGCAAAATGAGGTATTTCGAAATCAGCAAAAAAGCTTTTAATAAGGTACGACCTATATGCAATAAAGTATCTTCTGATAAGGTATATTATTAATACAATAATAAAATTTGTAGAAATTAACATGATAAAAGGAAGATAAATTAGAAATAAAAATTGAACTTAATAATGTAGCAAAAGAGGAAGGCTTCCAAAGGAATTAAATATATCCTTAAGAAATTACAGTGTCATGATAACTATAATAAAGATAATGACACCATGACTGAAAAATAATGTAAATTTTGGTTCAAAAGCATAGTTACAGGCCATAAATTGCATTTGATGTTGACTTTCATCATTAAATTCCACAGTAAAAAAGTTATAGCCAACCTTATTCTTGTAGATCTTGTAATTTATTTTTCTGGTTCTCTTGGCATTCTTATTTCATTATGTACTGCTAAGCATTAAACATGAAACATGCCAAAAAAAGGTATCAATCTAGGCATTAATTTTCATAGTGTAAATTACATTTTTCTTAAATGCAAAATTGAAAACATTAATACTGTATCAAGTACCTAACCTACGGCTTTAGTGATTTGTCACATTCACTACTCCGTTTATGGGCATGCATAATTTCATTTGTGTTTCCAAGTTAAATCAAAATATTTATACATTTAAAATTTATTGAATTTAAAAGCTACATTTTGTTTTTTATAGTAGAATAAATCTTCACAAAAAAAATTAATCAGTGATTTCCTTTATCTTTAATAATAATTCTCTTGGAAGCACAAAATTTTGGTCCGACCGTGAACTTCCCAAAATACCGTTACATATGAGCTTTTAAATATATAAAATTGTTATTTAACCTAATATCCCCAATAAATTAGGCAATAAATGTCACGTGAAGTAGGATCCATTCACGTGAATTATTATTTAACCTAACATCCCCAACAAATTCAGATTGTCTCTTTAATGTCGCTCAAAAAGAGGATCTCTAAATAGGCTTTCATTGCAAATTTAATCGCTTCTTCTTTTGGTTGCTATTTGTTTTAGTTTATGCATTTCATTGGTTCTAATGCTACGAATTTCCATGCGTAATTTACTGCATCCATTCAGGTTTTTATTATGCAATTAAAATTTTACATTCCAAAACAGTTTTCTTAGAACTTTTATTATATGTATTAACATATTTGTGTTTAAAATTAGAACTAAGATCATTTATATCTGGCATATAGATCTACTAATTCAATTTATTTTCCATATATAGAAATTAATATTGACATGGATATATGACAATATCTTACACGGTTAGAAAGAAAATTTGGCACTATTTTAATGACAATTTTTTTTACAATATTTAGGTGCTAAGTTTAGGACAATTTCTTTGATTTAGTGCTATTTGTTTTAGTTTATGCATTTTCATTGGTTCTAATGCTACGAATTTTCATGCGTAATTTACTACATCCATTAAGGTTTTTATTATGCAATTAAATTCAAAACTCTTTGCTTTAAATCTTTGTTATGTGTATACATAATACTATTATATATTGTAATAAGCATATTTGTGTTTAAAATTAGAACTAAGGTCGTTTATATTTTGCATACAGATATACTAATTCAATTTATTTTCCATATATAGAAATTCCTATTGATGTGGATATATGGCAATTTCTTATATGGTTAGAAAGCAAATTTGGCACTATACCAATAATAGTTGTTTTTTCAATTTCTTATATGGATTTTTTATCCAATTCAATTTCAAGTATAGATGGTACTAATAATTGGAATAAATCCCTAATTTCGCTGAGCCCAAAAAAATAGCATCCATCTTACCATGTTTTATTCATAGCCTTAGTCTGACCTACAAATGCAACATTTCTAGAACAAACCATATACCCCTTTAAATATCGTTCAAAATCTCCATTCATATTCACATTTCTCTCCTTATTTTCACTGCTCTTTGTTCATCACCATTATTCTCTCTCCATTCACCCTTCCCTTCCTATTTTTAGTAAACACTTAAAAGGGAATGATCACTATGTGAACAATTCATATTTTTTAAAAAGAAAATTGATGTGAAAATTACCTCCAGAGTAGCTTTAATGTCGGTCTCGAAGGAACTGAAGAGTCTGGTAGAGCCGTCATCACTTGAGATATTGGGATTTGCGCGATGCTTTTTAACATTGTATTTATTGTATTTGTGGTAGATCTCTCAAAGCCCTTGGTTAGTCATTTATTTATTTTTTCTTATTGTATAGTTGTTAAACTTTGGGAATATTTCAAAGCTTTAGGCTCCTCAGTTTAATTTTCTCGGTGGTTTGCAGTTTGACCGTTTCGATGGCGCCTTGGGTTTGTAAATAGGAGTAACAAGCAGAACGATTTGAAGGAGGGGTATGGTTGCTTACTCTACTTGCTACAAAAATCTTTGTGTAAGACTTCTCAGAAATGGAGCCATTGTTCCTCCCATTGACATGCAGAATATAGCCACCTGCCATAAATATACTGCTAACCCATAAAAAATGCGTGTTCGATATGTCGACAAAATCATGTCGTTATTCGATATGTCATGGGGCCTGATACGTAAGCACTAGGTCGTTCTAAAGCCATGTCGTAGATAAAGGAATGAACCATGTTGTCTTCAACTGTGGCGTATCAGTTAGGTTGTAATACTGTGTACCAAATCATAAAGCTAAGTCATGTGCCTCCATGTCACAACAAAGACTCTTCTAAAATCGTATAGCAATTCGTCAAGTCATTCCCAAGGTCAACGCGAAATGTCGTAAGATAGAGTTTAGCTTCATGTCGGTCAACGATATGAAGCTATATCACTGTTATCCATATCATTCAGCGGCATGGTCTACAAATAATTCATATCGGCCTTAAACCACGATGGCCCCAAGCCGTGTTGCATTCCATCCATAACGTCAAAGATAAGTCATCATGCGACATCACACCACAACATGCCATAAAGCTTAAAGTGCAAAGAAGCACAAGATCACACGACATGAGTCATGCCGCCATGCCTCCTTATCGATCTACAGCATGAAAGGTCAATCACCACTTAAAGTTTGGAGACATACCATGCCGCGCCCCACTCATGTCGCTTCCAGCAAGTATCGGATCACCAGAACGATATGAACCCTGTTAAAGGGAGTCGTGTTGTATCGTAAGTGTAGTGCGCCGCGGGTTAACCCATCGGACGATATGAATCATGCTGTTGGTCCAAATTATGTCGGCAACAACATGAGTTAAGGCGCTTTCTGAATATTTATAGAACTGCAACCTGGTCTAAAGATCTCCTATAAATACCCCCTCACTTCTTCATTTGGGGGGAGGAAAATATAAAGGCCACGAAGTACTGTCAAAAATATTCTTGAACAATCCTAGCATCTATCCAACATCATAAATCAAAGATTAATCCATGGATCATGATCTCCATCAAAGACATCCAAGCGATCGGAGAGTTGAAGATTGATCAAACAAGTTCATGAACAAGGAAGAATCCTTCTAGTTCTACCACATCCACATCATATCCCCGTGGATTGATGCGTTCTCCTCATTGTTCTCTAATGGATTTGAGTGTAATTTATGTGATTTGTGATAAAAAGAGTGATATTATTGTAAGAGAGAATTTTATCCTATAATCTTTCATATTGATAATGAAATTCCTTACGAGAGTGGACGTAGATCCTCATTGGATTGAACCACTATAAAACTTTGCGCATTTTACTTGCATTTCGATTGTTGTGTGGCTCTACTATTTCATTTTTTGCGAAATCTTTTTATACACTTTTGGTGTTTGCTCAGTTACGGGACAAACATTTGGCGCCCACCATGGGGCACGGATTGCCAATCCATTTCTCGCTCTCTCATAAGTTAGAAGGCCTTTCATTGGAATTTTGATTACACTCCAATCATCTAAGTTGTCCGAATTAAAATACTTTTCTCAAGAGCCATGGGAAAACCAGGTAGACTATCAAAGAAGGTTACAAGTAAAAGCCTCGAAGATGTCGACAATGCCAGTAACACAGAAGATACCCTGCCTACTCATCAGTTTAAAGTCGGTGAAATTTCTAAAGCCGGGACCGCCGTAACAAGAATAGAGTTGGATGAAGTGGCAGCAGGACTAACAAGACGAATGGATATTGCAAATGAGGCCATGATGAAGAAGCTCGACACCATGTTCGCTATGCAAGCCGCAATGGCTAAAGTTCCCATGAGTGCAAGCTGCCTCAAAACCTCTAAAACCACTGGAACGGAAGATACCGGATCTTCTTCCTCAAGCCCAAATAAAGGGAATTCTATCCAGGAAGTCGCCAATCATAGTCATAAGGGAATGAAGTCATCTACTCAGAACTACTCTGGAAAAGCAACTCCTCAACAAGTGTTTGGTTCCACCAAAGGGGCACTTCCCCATGCGGGAGGTCCAGGACCCCGGAATCTGAGCCGTGACCGCTTGTGTAGGCAAGCATCCGGTAAAGAGGAAGGCGTCCGCCCCGTAGACCAACCCAATGAGGAGGAGCGAATATTCGGAATGGTACGTAAGATCATGAATGAGAGCCAGAAAAAGGTCGACGATGAAAAGGAATGGGGATTTGCTCCTACAAAAACCCCTCTTACAGAAAGAATAAAGATGGCGCCATATCCATATAAATTCAAACCCCCAGTTGTACAAGCCTACAATGGAACCGGCGATCCAAACGTGTTCCTATTCACATACGATCAGCACATGGACGGGGCACGCGCCACTGATGAGCTCAAGTGTTTGTACTTCCCTACCTACTTAGAGGGAGTAACCTCACTCTGGTTCACAAAACTCCCGCCGAAATCCGTGGATGACTTCGCTACCTTGGCAAAGCTGTTCAGACAGCAATTTAGGCTTCAAGCAACCAAGGTGCGCGATGTAATTTATTGAATGAACTGGAACAAGGGCCGGGAAACTCCATTAAGGCCTTCCTTTCTCGTTTTAACACAGCCGCGGCCGAAGTTGGAAACTATAAGCCATGTTTGGCTTTGATGGCTTTGAAGGGAGGCGTAAGTAAAAAGACCAAACTCGGGCAGTGGATCAAAAAGAAGAAGCCTGCCACTCTCGAAGAGCTATTTGACAAGGTAGAGGAGTATATAGGCGTGGAAGAGGATCCGACCTATACAATGGAAGCTACAGAAAATAAGGAGCCATCAGAAAAGAGAGATGTAAACATTCAAGGAGGACAGAAAAATGCCGGAGGAAATCAAAAAAGGGGGAATGAAGGGAAGGATGGTCGAAACAACAAAAAACTTCGTTTCTTCACGAATTCTGAAATGACTCCTCTTAATGATACCATAGAGGACATTTATATGGCGACCAAAGATACTGAAGAGTACCCAGAGCCAGGGAAACTCAGAGTCATTGATAACGCAATAAAGTCCAGCAGGTTCTGTCGACTTCACAACCAGCCGGGGCATAGCACGAACGAAGGTAGACATTTAAAAAGCTTAATTGAAGAACTGATAAGGAAAAACAGGCTTCAACAGTAAGCAAAGAACTCCCAAAGTACTTAGGGAACTCAAGACCAAGGAACCTCCACAGGACAACCTAGGCAGAATGAGAGCGCTTCAGTTGCTTTTATACCAAGGATGATTATAAACACCATTTCAGGAGGCCCGTACCCAATGGGGAAAAGCTGGGGGGACATGGTGAAATATGCTCATAAGGTAAAGGGATTTTTGAAGAAAGGTTAACTCACGATCATGAATGAGGTTTTATCAACAAAGATACCAAGAATCTTGCGAGATGATATCACATTCAAAGATGAAGATCCAGTTGGGATCATAACACCTACAGAGGATCCGATGATGATAACCATTGGTCTGGGCCCATCCATAGTTAGGAGGGTGTTGATCGATAGCGGAGCATCTATTAATATCCTCTTCTTTAGTGTATTCCGTAGAATGAAACTTTCCATGGACGATGTAAGAGCTTGTCAAAATAAGGTCCGCGGATTCACCGGTCAAGTTGTCCAATTAATTGGTGTTATCAGTCTACTAGTCGAGCTTGGAGAAGGGGATCAGAAAGCCGCACTGATACAAGACTTTGTTATAATCGATGAACCCTCAGCTTACAATGCCTTCCTGGGAAGACCTACCCTTGCAGCATTCAGAGTAACTATGGCTCCATGGTGCCTTACAATGAAATTCCGAACAGAAAACGGAGTTGGTACAATCATAGGTGATCATCAAGCAGCAAGGGAGTGTTATTTGATGGAGCTGGCAGAGGCAAGGAAGAAGGAATTGAAGAAGGGTGCAGAGCCGCCGCTCTGCATCCAAAAACCCATCTTATAGCAACTAAAGCAAAACCCCCATACTGGTGAGCATAGTGGCGCTCGAAAAGCAATTGATCCACGGAAGAACAGTATGGGGGAAAATAGAGCAGTGCCAGCCGAAGATACTATCCCCGTCCCAATGTCCGATAAAGACCCTAACCAAGTCTTGAAGATAGGATCCTAGCTAGGCATGAAGCTACGGAAGGAATTAATTTTGTTCTTGAAAGCAAACCTAGATGTATTTGCTTGGGAACACTCATATGTGTGGGATCCCATCAAATATAATTGTTTACAAGTTAAATATAAATCAAAAGTTGACTCCTGTAAAACAAAAAAGACGAATGCAGGGATTTGAGAGGTCTAAGGCTCTAAAAGAAGAAGTAGATAGACTACTCAAGAATAATTTCATACGGGAAGCTACATATCCAGATTGGGTTTCTAACCCAATACTAGTTAAAAAGTCCAATGGAAAATAGAGAGTGTGCATAGACTATTCAGACCTTAATGAAGCATGCCCAAAAGACAGCTTTCCTTTGCCTCGAATTGACCAGCTAGTAGATGCTACAGCAGGTCATGGATTACTATCTTTCATGGACACATATTCCGGATATAATCAAATTATGATGCACAAGCCGGACGAGGATAACACTAGTTTTATAACGGATAAAGGACTATACTGCTATAGGGGCATGCCATTTGGGCTAAAAACGTAGAGGCAACCTACCAACGTCTTGTAAACTCCATGTTTAATTCAAATAGGGAATACGATGGAAGTATATGTAGAAGATATGCTAGTCAAATAAAATAAGGTCGAAATTCATCTCGAGGATTTAGCGGAAATGTTTCACATACTCAGGAAATACGGGATGAAATTAAACCCATTAAAATGTTCGTTCGGAGTCTCTTCGGGGAAATTTCTCTGGTTTATCGTCAATGCCAGGGGCATCGAAGCGAATCCCTCTCAAATTGCGGCTTTAAGGGAAATGTGGGCCCCAAGGATGAAAAGGAGCTACAAAGCTTAAATGGATAGGTAGCAGCATTGAACCGGTTCGTTTCCAAAGCAACAGATCGGTGTATTTCGCTTTTCGATGCTTTGAAAAAAGGAAAGAAGGACTTCCAATGGACCTCAGAATGCCAGGAAGCTTTCGAGGAGTTGATAAGACATATGGAATCACCGCCAATGTTATCGAAACCTAAAGATGGGGAGGATTTATTTTTATATCTAGCAGTTTCATTACATGCATTGAGTGCAGAACTAATCCAAGAAGAGGCAGGAGTACAATTGCCAGTATATTACATCAGTAAGAGGCTTGCTGGGGAAGAATTAAATTACCCTAAGCTGGAAAAGCTCGCATATTGCCTCCTCGTTGCCTCAAAAAAGTTGAGACTGTATTTCCAATCTCATCCTATCAAGGTCCTTACCGATCAACCATTAAGACAAGTCCTCTTTCGCCCAGAGGCTTTAGGAAGGTTATTAAAATGGAACATTGAGTTAAGTCAATATGACATCACCTACCATCCTCGAAAAGCTATTAATGGCTAGGCCTTAGTAGATTTTATCGTTGAGTTCACTGACAGAGGGGAAGAGGTTAAGGAACCAGCGGAAACAGAAGCTACTTGGAAGCTATACTTTGATGGATCCAGAAACAACTATTCCTCGGGGGCTGGAATTGTTTTGGAAACCCCAGAGGGTCACTCATTATGCTACGCATTGAGATTAGAATTTCCATCAACTAATAATGAGGCCGAATATGAAGCATTAATAATAGGATTAAAATTGGCAAAAGAACTAAACCTAAAAACTTTGCAGATTCTTAGCGACTCTCAGTTGGTGGTGGGTCAAGTGCGCGAAGAGTTCCAAACCAAAACTAGGAATCTCCCCTCTTATCTAATCAAAGCTATGGAACTTCTGAACAACCTCGATCACTATGTTATATCTCACATCCCAAGAGAACAGAACGCAAAAGAGGATTCTCTTGCCAAGTATGCCAGTTCATTAGATGCTCAGCTGCTGGGTTTAATCCCCGTCGAGGTCCTTTCTACCCCCACCATTAAGGAAGCAAATGTTGACTGGATAATGGAAACCACTGAGGAACCAACATCATGGATGACTCCAATCAAAGAATATATCCTCAACGGGACACTTCCTGAAGAACGGAAAAGCAAAAGGAGGATATTGCGCAAGGCCCCTTTGTACCTCATTCAAGATGGAAGGCTATACCGACGAGGATTCTCCATGCCACTGCTACGATGTGTGACCAAGAAGGAATCTAGAGCAATTTTGGCAGAGTTGCACGAGGGAGAATGCGGAGAACACACCGGCGGTCAAACGTTAGCCAAGAAGGTTCTGTGATATGGCTATTTCTGGCCTGATGTAAACCTAGATTCCATGACTTATGTAAAGAAGTGTGACAAGTGCCAAAGATTCTCTAAGATTCCAAGGGCACCTCCCACGGAACTAACTCAAATGGTCAGTCCATGGCCATTCGCCGTCTGGGGCATAGATTTGATTGGGATGTTACCAACCGCAAAAGAAAATATGAGATACGCCATAGTAGCTGTCGACTACTTTACCGAATGGGCTGAAGCAGAACCTTTAGCTATTATCACATCAAAGAAAGTGATCAATTTTTTTTAAAAACATCATTTGCAGGTTTGGAGTACCGCAGAAGATCATTACCGATAATGGAACCCAGTTTGAAAGCAATGAATTCTTAGACTTCTGCGCTAAATATAAGATCAAAAAGAGTTTTGCAGTTGTGGCCCATCCACAAGCAAATGGGAAAATGGAAGCCATCAACAAAATACTAAAGCCAACCATCAAGAAGCGTCTCGAGAAAGCCAAAGGCAACTGGGTTGATGAACTTCCCTTTGCATTATGGTCATACCGGACGACACATAAAACTGCCACGGGCCACACACCATTCTCACTTGCATTCGGGTCAGAAGCTATGATCCCAGTGGAACTAGAAGTGCCAACTCACCGCAGAATCCACTTTAATCAGGAGGAGAATGAAAAGATGCAGTTAGAGGCGCTTGATTTACTCGAGGAAAAGCCAAAAGAAGCAAAGCTTAAAATAGCGGCACATCAACGGAAAATAGCTAGATATTTCAATACAAAAGTAAAGCAAAGAACTTTTCAAATCGGAGACCTCGTCTTGAAGAGAATTATGACAGGAACCGGGGTATTTGGACCCAACTGGGAGGGACCATACATGGTCAGCCAAAAATTCGCAAATGGCACTTTCGAGCTAAAAACGACAGATGGAATCGCACTTCCTCGAGCATGGAATAACATTCACCTTTGTCGTTATTTTGTTTGAAATTTCTTTCACATATTTCGCATTATACATACATCATGAATTGTAAATACATCATTCGTTGTGAATATCGTGCAAAGTTTGTACAAATTAATGAAAGAAACTACTTTACCTGTCTAAAATCATACATTCGAAAGCTTCTATATCAAGCTGATAACGTCAATCTTGATTACAGGCCTTTTTAAGTAGAGAAAAGCACACTTTAAGCCAAACAAATCTCGATGAATGCTACAGCGCACGTCCAATCTAGGGAGCACAAATGTCCTTGCATTTCGTGTCACAAAGGGTGTAAAATATGAAGCCATAAATGAAAGCAACCAAGAACTTTAAACCTAAACGAAGTGACATCCAGACTACGGACCAAGTTATGAATTTCACCATAGAGGCATGCTCTTAATAACAAAGCTCGAAGTTCTAATTCTAACCAGCCACAATAAGAACTCAGCAATAAACTAAAAGTCATCCCTCAAGAACAATGTAACAGTAAACCAAACACCTCCCCGAGGGGCACCCGGTTCATCGCCGACACCATTAAGATATGGCCAGAGAGCGATACAAACACCGGGCTCTTAAACCAAAGACCTCCCGGAGGGGCACCCAGTTCATCGCCGGCACCATTAAGATATGGTTGGATAGCGATATAAACTCCGGGCTCTTAAACCAAAGACCTCCCCGATGGGCACCCGGTTCATCGCCGACGCCATTAATATAAGGCCGGATAGCGATACAAACACCGGCCTCTTAAACCAAAGACCTCCCCGAGGGGCACCCGGTTCATCGCCGATGCCATTAAGATATGGTCGGATAGCGATACAAACACCGGCCTCTTAAACCAAAGACCTCCCCGAGGGGCACCCGGTTCATCGCCGGCGCCACTAAGATATGGCCGGATAATGACACAAACACCGGGCTTTGAACCCAAGATCTCACCAAGGGGCACCCGGTTCATCGCCGATGCCATTCATACATGGCTGGATAGCGATATAAACACAGGGTTTTCAAAGACCTCTTCGGAAGCATCCGACAAGTTCAACAAGCGTTTGAATTATTCAGATCCAACGAACAAAGGATCAAAGGTCCTTTGAAGGACATCCAGTTATAAGCCGAATCTTCCAAATTCAGTTAATAATAGAACCAAAAAACTTCCCTCAAAGTTATCTAAAACCATCAGTAGTTGGCCCACTCAGTTACTAGAGACAACTGGTTCCTTTATCTAACTGTAAAAACCATGCCTAATGATCAAGATATTTAAACCAAATTGTGGTATAGTTACATTGCTATCGCATTAACGAAATCTAATGAACATCATCTTAGCCAAGATCAGGAAAATCCATTAAAGTTGGCCTATCATAACGAATAACTTGTAATGCAGAATTTGTACTGCAAATATAAATCAAGCGTGAAATGCAAAAAATATAAAAGCACAGCAAAACCTAAAGAAAAATTTAAGGCGTGAAAAACAGGACACAATTTCCTGGCAACAAAGCATAACATACACAACCAGAATTACCTCGTCCACCAAGCAAGTCAAATGCAGGATCGAGCATGCTCATCACTACATCACAAGTCCGGAACATAGACATTGGATGCAAAATATCATAGGAGTACTAAGCGAGGAACGGCGCTCACATATACAACCGGTCTATAGCATAAACATGCCAAAGGAAAGTAACAAAAGATAAACAAGAGATCTACCTCCTTTTGTCAATGGGTCAGTCCCAACCTTGAGTAGTGGGAGGAGTACCAGTCATCGTTGTCTTGCCTCCGGGACTCGATAGTTCAGCAATGATCTCGTCCTGTGACCTAAGAGCCTTAATGAGCATGGCCTTATCCTTCTCCAAAGTGCTAATGAGCTCAATGTTTTTCTCTATTCATCCTTTGAAGCTCGCAAGCAAAGGTGTTCCAGGCCCCTAGTTTGCGTGCATAGTACTGACTAATTTCACCAAGGCGTTCGTCCGACCAAATCCTAATCGCATCAAGCTGCTCCAGCAAATGATTCCGCATGGCATCTAAATCCTCGACAACTAAGCGATTATCAGATGGATGTATGTCCAAGTCTACCTAATCAAAGATCACTCCATGAAGACACCATCCTTCAAAGCGTTCGGCAAGCTCAGAGGTGTGTGGTTTGGAGGCATAGCCTGGCTTGTCTATCATGGCCTTTAGCTCAGCCAAACTAGGAGCAACAGGAGAAACCTCAGCCTCTAACATCAGGAGTTTTTCCAATCTGCGGTGCTTGCGAGCTACATCTTCACTTGAGCTTCCCTCAGTTCTCTTAGACATCCTGTACAAGTAGCAATGTCAAGAAGTTAAAACAAAGATGACAAACACTAGAGCAAGGCGTGTGTGGACATAGGACTTAGGTCGTTATGACATAAAATTCATGTCGATTCACGACATGAAGCACATGTCAATCCACGACTTGAAGCTCATGCTCATTAACGACTTAAAACTCATAACGATCCACGGCTTGAGATCCATGTCGTACCACGAACACGAGACTCATATATCATTGCACAACATAGCTATAATAAAGCGATGAAAAGTTCATGTTTCAAGCATTTCGGAAGACAACTGGGGTGCATTATAACAAACTCTTCAAAACCAGTTCGTACAATCATCATAGACCAAAATGAAATGCTTTATGGCGTCAAAAGTTATGTGGCTCAAGCACGGTTTAAAACTCACAACCGCGGGAATGACATGAGACATAAATTGTGCATATTATATGGAAATTAGGAATTTAAGAAAATCAAAGGATTTCAGAGCCCTTACACACGGTATACCTATTCTAATTTAACTCAATTCCAATTCGCAAGCATCTCAATAACACAAAACAGCCAAAAACGATTCACAAGGTCACCACTTTATCAGGAATAAGTAAAAACCCTAAATCCTATACAAATCCTAGCATTTAGAGGAATAAAGAAGAATTCAGACCCGTAAATCGCTTACAATAATTTTTGGAAGGTTTACGAAGGAAGGATTCTTCAAGGTTGAAGGTGTAGGTCGAGAATTGAGGTGATAAAGATCGTCGAAGTCGGTCGGAATTAAGTTGCGATGACTTTGATGGAGGCATCGGCTTGATTGGTTAAGTCGCTTGTGAGAAAGGAAGTGATGTTTCTCCAATTTAATCCGCCATTAACAAAGTCGAAGCTTCAGAGTGAGAAGAGATATACGAATGAGTATACGGGCTTTGGAATAATATAAAGGTGCAAGGGGTTATCGGGCCAAATTAAAACCAATTAGAAACCCAACATGACCTAAAGCTCACTGGCAATTCGGAGGCGCACGACTCACGACATGATAATGAAGACAGATTAATTTTTCAGAGCTTCAAGCGACTTAACTAAAGTGCACGAAAAAGGTATTGGGAATATCACGGTTCGAAGCCCATGTCATTTTCAATAACACGAACTCGAGGGGCAAATGTTAACCCATAAAAAATGTGTGTTTGATTTTTCGACCAAATCATGCCGTTATTCGATATGTCATGGGGCCTGATACGTAAGCACCAGGTTGTTCTAAAGCCATGTCGTAGAGAAAGGAACGAACCATGCTGTCTTCAACTGTGGCGTATCAGTCAGGTTGTCATACTACGTACCAAATCATGAAGATAAGTCATGTGCCTCCATGTCGCAACTAAGACTCTTCAAAAATCGTATCGCAATTCGTCAAGTCGTTCCCAAGGTCAAGGCGAAATGTCGTAAGATAGGGTTGAGTTTCATGTCGGTCGGCGATATGAAGCTATATCACTATTATCCATATCATTCAGCGGCATGGTCTACAAATAATTCATATCGACTTTAAACCACAATGGCCCCAAGTCGTGCTGCATTCCATCCATAACGTCAAAGATAAGTAATCATGCGACATCACACCATGACATGCCATAAAGCTCAAAGCGCAAAGAAGCACAAGATCACACGACATGATTCATGCCACCATGCCTCCTTATCGATCTACAACATGAAAGGTCAATCGCTACTTAAAGTCTGGAGACAAACCATGCCGCGCCCCACTCATGTCGCTTCCAACAAGTATTGGATCACCAGAACGATATGAACTCTATTAAAGGGAGTCATGTTGTATCGCAAGTGTAGTGCGTCGCGGGTTAACCCGCCGGACGACATGAATTATGGAGTTGGTCCAAATTATGTCGGTGACAACAAGAGTTAAGTCGCTTTCTGAATATTTACAGAACTGCCACCTGGTCTGAAGATCTCCTATAAATACCCCCTCACTTCTTCATTTGGGGGGAGGAAAATCTAAAGGCCACGAAGTGCTATCAAAAATATTCTTGAACAATCCTAGCATCTATCCAACATCATAAATCAAAGATTAATCCATGGATCATGATCTCCATCAAAGACATCCAAGCGATCGGAGAGTTGAAGATTGATCAAACAAGTTCATGAACAAGGAAGAATCCTTCTAGTTCTACCACATCCACATCATTTCCCCACGGATTGATGCGTTCTCCTCATTGTTCTCTAATGGATTTGAGTGTAATTTGTGAGCAAAAAGTGATAATATCGTAAGAGAGAATTTGATCCTATAATCTTTCATATTGATAATGAAATTCCTTACGAGAGTTGACGTAGATCCTCATTGGATTGAACCATTATAAAACTTTGCGCATTTTACTTGCATTTGGATTGTTGTGTGGCTCTACTATTTCATTTTTTGTGAAATCTTTTTATACACTTTTGGTGTTTGCCCAATTATGGGACAAACATATACCAATTTTTCTTCAGAAAGAATTTTGTACAAATACACATACAAATGCATATGTGTAATTCCATCCTCAACATTTTATTTAGATTTACTTTCGAATTTGTTTATATTGTTAACTTTTTCTGCATTTTTTTAGTTTTACGTAATATTTATAAGATACACAATATTTGAGAAATAACCACATGCGAAGCACATGCCGTTACGCTCGTGTTAAAAAAAGGGGATTGTTAAAGGGACTCCAGTTTTTGTTAAGGGAGGGATAAATTTAAGGGGACTCCATCTTATTTTTTGTTTGTTAAAAGGGGGTTTGGAATTTTTAAAATAAAATAAAATATAGACTAAAGTACCCCCGGCCTCGTCACCCCTTAAACCCTATCAATTAAATTTAGTTTCAGTTCAATCCAAACACGCGAGAGGCGAAAAAAGGAAAAAAAGTCAAACACTGATAAATTACTTTTTGAAATTTTAGATTTTGTTGAAAAAATGAATACAGTTTGTAGAAAGCGAATGATTTTCAATCATTTGCGCGAATGATGAATACAGTTCCTCATTGAAATTTTGGATTTTGTTCGAGTGAATATAGTATGTTACGGTTTAGATATTATGGTTTAATAAGAGAAACAACCTCGCTATGAGATTATTTGTCAAAAGTAATTACATTAAAATAGTGTACATACTCCAACATTAAAACAAATGTTTGGTAAATGAATTTATGCTTCTGTTCATGCTGTGTTAAGTTTATTTGAATGTTGTTACTTTTATTCATTTATGGCTAGTGTATTTTGTATGTATTATTTGTTGTTATTATGTTTCATGCCTACTGTGACGATGAAAACTAAAGTAAACAATACTTGAATATGTAATTTTTATGTGTGCAGAACGTTTATGTTTCATGTATTATTATTTTTCTATGTGTAGAATTAAGTTAGAGTTAATATTTTAAGGTTGCATTAATAAGGAATATAGGGTTAGTATTGGGAATTTTATTAATAAGTTTAAGGGGAGGATAATTTATTTTAACCTCCCCTTAACAATTTTAAAATAGTCTGAAAATGGTACTCCCCTTAACTAAAAGGGGACTTTAGTGGATACTAATGGATTGTTACATAAACTGGTTTAGGCACCAAAACGTGTAAACGAAGCTAAGAGTGGTAAAACAATCTTTGTTAGACCACTCGATCCTATAAACATTTAGATAGTGAAGGAGGCCAAGGAACAACCTTGCGAAAGAGAGATAAAATTCAAGTTGTTCCATTTTATTGAATTGTTCAAAGTTCCTTAGCCGTAGATTTCTGAGTTGGAGATTCATTGGGTCACATCGATTATGGTAAGTCAGGTATGATCTCTAAACTCGTGTTTTTATTTTCTTATTGATGTTGATTTGTATTAACACTGTCATGGTATTTTTGACATATCTTGACCTTCTTAACTTCAAATTGCAAAATTCTTGATTTTTTGGAAATTAGATTCAATTGTCTATAACTTTTATGTATTGAGTATTTCTAGATTCGGAATATAAATTGATGAAAAACTATAGTACATTTGAAGTTTAGTTTTACGACTGGTTCCTGAATTTTTGACAGTGCTGTAATATTTTGAGCATATCCTAAACACTGTTAATCGGAATTTTGAAATTTTTGATGTTCTGGAAAGCTAATGAAACTTCACACATCTTTGATGTTTTCATGTTTTTCTTATTCGCTTTGTAAAAGATTGAAAAACCTGCACTCAATACAGCGCACTACTTGAAAGCTATGATTGATTAGTTGTGAAAATTTCATAGTTTTTGACCTAGATTGAGCATTTTGATTTTGAAGTCATTCTAGATTGATTGTATATTGAGTTTCATGGATACCAGGATTTGAATTCTGAAATTAAATTTCATCCAGTGATTTCAAATAATATGTTTTTGAATCGTTATTTGTCCCTTGTGCTTATTAAAAAGTACTCTGAAAAATTATCTTGTGATTCTTGCTTTGAAACTGATTTTCTGCTTCTCTGATAAAGGAAATTGATTTGTTAAGATTCGTTTAAGTGTCTTGGTGATTGGACAATGGGTTGAAAAATCAGTGATTAGATTTCATTGAATTCCATAGGCAATTTGAATTGCAAGTGGCTTCTAAAATTGTCTAGGAGCAATCAATCTTAGAAGTATTAGAAAATTTGACATTCTATTGATTGATTTTTTAAACCGATTTTCAACTTGCATTGATATTTCAAAAACCCCTCTTAAACTAATATTTTCAATTTTAAAATCATTTTATGATTATTTGTTCAAAAATATAAATTATTGACCAAATTGAACCATTTTGGAACTCATCAAAATTATTATTAGATTTATTAAACTGTGGTGAGTTGTGACTATGGTTATTTCATAACAAGAGAAAATATTATTTAAATTCTCATAATGATTGGATAGATTTTATAATATTTTTGAATTCGTTCTTATTTCATGATCATCTTCTATCTCTATCATATTTCTGTCACTCATCATGGTTTTATATAATGTAGAGAGTTAAAATTGTTTTGGAAATAAGGAAATATTTTTGAAATTATTTTGAAATAAAATCTTTGATATTCACTCTCATTTAAAAGTCCTTGCGGTTATGCATGGGTGAATCACCTTAACCTTTGTATATGCTTTCATTCTCGTTTAAAAGTCCTCGCGGTTATGCATGGACGGAACTCATAAGAGATGATAAAGTTAAGTATTCTTCTAATCTCATTTAAAATTCCAAGCAGTTAATCATGGTTAGAAATTACATAACAAATTTAAGTTAAAGTTACTACTAACCCCATTTGAAAGTCATAGCGGTTATGCATGGTTAGAAAGTGCTTAAATTATTTAGAGCTTAAATTTCAAATTTATTTGAAGATTATGGGATTCATAAATCCTATATTTGAAATTTAAAAACTCTCCTCATTTTTATAAAATCAATCGTAAATCCATCATTCTGAAAAGTGAAATTAGTTTCTAACTTTGAGATTATTATAATTTTTGTTTGATTAGATGAGATTTACGATATATATTTTCCCTTTTGACTTGAATTTATATTTATAGTATAAATTCATAACTATTTCAATTTCTATTATCCTTTGGATGATAACAAAAGAGGGAGAATTGTTAAGATTTTGATTGATGAGTGAATTAATATTGAAAATTCAATTGGATTTTTTAAATCACTCATATGCATATATATAGGGGGAGTTTAGTTATTGGGGGAGCATACAAATAGGGGGAGTATTATATTTCACATTCAAACCCAATTATCGAATTCAAAACCTTTGTGTATGTTTGTCATCATAAAAAGAGGGAGATTATTGAGTATAACAGTATGATTTTTGTTTGATGGTAACAAACATATATATTATTTTAGAAATGTGTTTGTAAATAGTACTATTCTATATATAACATCACATACAGAAATAAATATTTATTTGAATAGAATACTATCATACAAAATTAAATGTTCAAACCAATGTTTTTATTTAAATAAATAATTTATTTCAACATTTGAAATAGTACATATTTTTCACTCCACTATTTGAAATTCAATTAAATATGTTTTGGATATTTCTGTTTAGATTAGACAAGACACACTTGAATATATATCACATGAAATTGTACTATTAAAAGAATTCAAATGAAATAGGCAGATTGAATCAAATAACACAAACATATTTTTATTTCAATCAACTTGTTTATTACAAAATAACAGTACAATCTTATTTGTTCACGTCTACAATCAAATACAAATGATCCTCACTACATTTCACTTGATCACTCATATATACAAACTTTATTATACATGTAGACACTGGTACACTAAATCTTCACATGCTTCCAATCCAGTCTAGTCACCTATATACCTTTTATAGAAACACACAGTAAACTAGAACAAAAACAAATTTAAATACAAGCAAATATAAATTTATCTTAAATTTTATTTTCCTTGGAATTTTGGTGCATTTCTTATCATTTTTTTAGACTAGGTCTGATATATATATATATATATATATATATGAGTCTAGAATACTTGTAATATTCACAGTGATACATTGTAAATACTACAAGGCAGTCTGATATATATACTCTAGTGCTAACAGATCAACCCCAACACAACTACACTGGTTTGCTGATCAGAACCAGCATTATAATTAGTGATTTTGAATAGCCACAACTCAGATATAGTGGTCTGCTGATAGAAAATTCATGTCTGTCATTCGAATAACCCACAAATATAAAAGTTGCACACACATGACACACCTATACACATACAGTTGTGTGTAAACATACACACACACACATACACACACACACACACACACATATATATATATATAATGTGCAAGTACATAGGTTTGACATGCAAAGCATGAATGCACACAGCAAGTATAGCAGCACATATAATAGGCAAGCTGTAGCATGCAGGTACAAAAGACCAAATAAGGCTGCATATGCTCGAGCCAAAGAAAAATTGCACAGTTCGATCAGGGTGAAGATTAGGTTTTGTCATGAGCCAACAATCACAAGAGTGCACAAGTTTCAAGTAGCAGGTGCATATATACAAGCTATAAGACCATTCAAAACAAGGTACATACAGCATAACCAAAAGACACAATGGAAGTGCACAATGTTCAAGGATGCTATAGCAAATTATTGCACATGGTAGCATGAACCGAAGGGAATATATACCCATGAACCAGCAAGTGCCAAGATAGCATTGCAGCTAAACAAATACATGGAAGAGTGTATAAGATGTTGGAGAATGGAGTTTTGATGACAATAAACTTATTTCAATATTAATTGATTATAAAATATATACTAACACCTTTATCTAGAATATATATATACAAACATATGCAGGAATTAATACAGAAGACTAAACAGTTTAAGAGCTTCTAGAAATTCAGAATTCAGAGATGATTCAAGACTCATGAGTAATCAAGATTTCAAGAGTTCAAGATAAATATAGTAACAAAATCTAGTTTATGTAAGACGCTAACAGCACTCCAGGTTCAGATTCAAATTCACTTTCTAATTTTCAGTTTCTGATTTTAAATTCTATTTTCAATTTCTATCTTCAATCTCTATTATGTTTCTCTATTTTACTTTTGATTTTAAACTCAAGCTTTATAGTTTATAAGTTTTATAGTTATATACTTTTATATACTTTATATTTATGTAGTTTTAAACTTTATAATTTTATAAATATGTTTATATAGTTTATACTTATGATTTCAAAAGATTTTCTACTTTATAATATTCATTTATAACACTATGTTTTAATTGAAGAATTTCCAGAATTATATATATATATATTAAAACACTTCAAAAATGCTCAAAACTCAATTTTATGAAGGGTTATGTCGACATACATGAGTGATATGTCGACATATAACTGTCATATTTTTGATTTTGAAAGGAAGAATCTTTTAGCTATTTGTAATGTTCTAGAAGCATTGCAACCTTTCAAATATTATAAACAGGGGCTGATTTCGAAATTTTTTTCATTACTCTTTTTCCTAGTCTTCATCCTCTTTCATTACACCATTAATATTTCATGTTTTTATGATTTCTACACTTATACTCCGCCGAATTCAATTCAATTTATATAAATCTTCTCTTCTCACTCTCTACTAATTATTCTCTGAATCAAAGTGTTGATGAAGAGTTACAGGGTTGTTGTAATTGTTTGGGAAATGTTTCGGAAAAAATGTGTCCTTATAGCCTTGAAATCAAGGAAACGGAGCGGTGTTAACCTTGTAGCCGGGAAATCAAGGGGAACATACTTGATCAAGGGTGTTTGGAATTGGTGGTAACCTTGTGGTCGTGAAATCATATCCATCACGGGACGGTCGTACCGATGTCCGAAATGCGTTGTACCGATGTCCGACCAGCACGGGACGGTCGTCAAAGGAAGGAATCTGAAACTATGATCTACAAAGGAACCTGTGGTATATCTCACAGCACATGGAATAAAATATAATAATAACATAACTTGATATAAAACAGGCAAGATAGTGCATAAGCTGAAAACTAAATCATATCCATCAGAGTAGCGGAATTCAGAATACAACTTATGATTCAAACCATTATTACAACTTCAAAATACTGTCTCTAAAGCAAAATAGAAAGTTACACTACTAACGCCCAAAGCAGTGACCATCGACAACACAGCGAGAATATATGTAAATAGTACGTGGAAGCCTCCTGCTCGTCGCCGGACAGCTACTCGTGCCAAATCACCTGACCTATCTCTAGTCTGCTCGTTTAAGAGCATCCAGAGTAATACGAAGAGACATTAAACTCTGGATCAGACAAAAGTCTGGTATGAGCGATAGCACTAAAATAAAATAATAACAGATATAAATAAATCATAACTGAGCCTGGGACAACAACCAAAGAGTTAGGACAACAAGTGTACGATACTCTAAGGTAAACACTAACATAGAGTGTGCAATAGGAGTGCGCGTGTCATGGTGATAGCAAACATTAAATATAGCAATCATCCTCACATCTTTCACTCAATGCGTAAAGATATGATATCCACATCTTTGATCACCAAATCCGTTGGGGCCATGATGGGTCCAGGCCTTTCTGGACTCCGTACAACTAATTGCCATGACCATGCCCTTCTGGTCTATATCCAATAACTCTTCCTAGTCCATACATCCTCTGACGCTGGTTCGTCTACATACGCCCTCTCTCAATGGTGAACCAAAGTTATAGATATCGATAACTCCTTTGCAAACGTCCCGCAACAAAGCTGTTAGGCTATGAAAATTCGCAAAAATGTCAAAACAGCCTTTTACAACGAAACTGAAATGCTGTTGTATCCCCTGGTTCAATTCTGCATTCATCTGGTATGAAGAGCTTAACAAAACTGGATTTCACAGCATTTCTGCCCTTTTTACAGTGTTTCAGAAGTGCTGTCATAGCTCAGGTGCGACCGATACTTATGTGCGAGCGACCACAACATTTCACAAATGCTGTTGTAGGTGCGACCAACTACAACATTTCACAAATGATGTCGTAGGTGCGACCAACCACAGCATTTCACAAATGCTGTCGTAGGTGCGATCGATCCCATTTCCTGCATACATTCCACCAAGCAATCTTTACCACATGACGGCGTTTTCAACCATTTTAACTTTCTTATGCAACCACAAAACATCCCAAACAGTAATAGTAACATATAGAATTAACCATAAACATCCAAACAAATATTTAACATGTAATTATGAATCAAACATACTCAAAATCATGATTTTCCCCTTAATCCCCTTAACCATGTTTTAACTATAGAATTAGCAAAATTAATTTTCACCAGTGACATAAAATAATATTTTAGAATTTCTACATATTTTTATGATGCATAATTTCGCTAATTATCACTAATCACCCCTAATCAGCCGTAATTAGTGAATAAAAATGCAAATCACTCACCTTAGCCACAAATAATTATAGATCTAAAACTGAAACTGATTGGCACGGATACCAATGTATGCCAGCAGCTCTATCTCGATTTCTATTCTAATCCGCTTTAATTTGATGTAGATTTGGCTAATATGTGATTAGAAAGTGATCAAAGATGAATTTAGAAGGTGGAGGCCATTGCTAGGGTTGAAGAAATGAAAGTGGCGGCTGAGAAAAATGAAATGAGATGGTTTCCTAACTCATTTCAGTCTCCCCATAACCTTAATCCCGAAATGGTTTATGAGCCCATCCCCTAATTACCCTATTAAGCCCGTTTAAGCAGTTTTTCACCTTCTAAACCTTGTTTCAGCCATATCTCCGAAACAGTAAGTCCGTTTGATCAATATGACCACACTATGGAAAGTTAAACCATCATTCGAATCCAATGGAAGTGGTTCTAGGTCAAAACCCTTTACCAACCAAAAGTTATAGGCAAAAAAAGATTTTCTAGGGGAAAAACGGTCATTTAAAAATCGGCAAAAATCGTGAACACGACTTCATATAAAAATGAAATAAATATTCCACAATCCTCTGATGCATAGAATGCGGGTCATTACACTTTCCTCCCCTAAAGAAATTTCGCCCCTGAAATTAATTAACTAAGAAAACAGCCAAAAGGTCCCGCTTGCCTATTGACCATTTGCAACAATCAATCATACATAATAAACATATCAAGCCTATCCTAGCATGCGTAATAACTACATCGCGATTAAAACCTTACCAGGTAAATAGCTCTGGATATAAATTCCTTATGTTCTCCTTGGTTTCTCAAGTGCAGTCACTCTCTTTATCACCCCACTTGACTTTAACCAGTTTCACTGTCTTCCTACGAAGTTGCTTTGTATCATGTCCGACAATACAAATCGGTCTACGGCTTTCAACTGCCTCGGGTTCTACCTCGATATCATCCATTTGATCGGGTGAGATAGTCATGTAAGAATCGTGCATGAACTTCCTTAAATAGGAAACATGAAATACGTCGTGTAATCCCGCCATCTTGTCAGTCAATCTAACTTTATACGCTAAATTCCCCACTTGTTCGAGAACTGGGAATGGACCAACAAACCTTGATGTCAACTTACCTCTCCTACCAAAAACTAATTACATGTTTTAACGGAGAAATCTTGATGAATACCAAGTCACAAACAGAGAATTTCAAATCTCTTCGCCTTTTATCAACATAACTCTTCTACCTATCTTGGGCAGCCTTCATTCTCTGTTGAATAACCTTGATTTTATCTAAGTTTATCTTATTACATCTGGCGCAAGCATGAATTTCTCACCGATCTCCAACCAACATGATGGTGAGTTGCACGGTCTTCCGTACAAAGCTTCAAATGGAGCCATACCAATACTGGACTGATAACTATTATTATACGCGGGCTCAACTAGATGCAAATGGTCATTCCATGAAACTCCAAAATCCAATATGTAAGCTCTCAAGAGATCTTATACACGATTCACCAACTCTGCTTGACCGTCAGTTTGAGGATGGTAAGCAGTACTGAGATGTAGTTCTGACCCTAAAGTCTCCTGTAAGCTTTTCCAAAACCCACTAGTAAATAATGGATCTCATTCACTCACAATGCCTTTTTGTACTCCATGAAATCTCACTACCCACTTCATATACAGTTCAACTAACTTAGTTGTCATTCTATTCGACTTGACTAGTATAAACCTTGCACTCTTGGTCAATCGATCCACAATCGCCCAAATGCTATTATGACCCAAACTAGTCCTCAGTAAACCATCAATGAAATCCATTGAGACTTGTTCCCATTTCCATTTGGGAATTTCCAACTGCTATAACAAACCACTAGGCTTCTTTTGCTTTGCTTTAACTAACTGGAAATTCATGCATTTGGATATAAATTTCCCAATGTCTCTCTTTATCACTTCCCAGTAGTAGGTCTGCTTTATGTCTCGATACATCTTGTTACCACCGGGATGTATAGTCAGTTTCGAGTGATGACATTCTCTAAGCACTTCATCTCTCAATCCATTAACATTAGGTACAACAAGTCTCTCGTTCTTTTGAAGCCATCCTTCTTGATCAAGTCCATACTTGTCCATTCCCTCACCGTCAATGGCCATCTCTACCTTGGAGATGATTTCCAATAGGTTAGGATCATCCCTCTAACTAGAACCAATCCTCTCAATCAAAGTCGGTCTGGTCAACAAAGTTGCTACCATTTTTGGATCTAATCCGCACCTAGGTCTGAAATCATATCCTGCGATATACTCCAGTTGCTTCCATTCTAGAAACATAGCTCCTAAACTAGTTTGTCTCCTACTCAATGCATCAGCTATCGCATTTCCCTTCCCAGGTATACATTCAGCTGCTACTTGGAGCTGATGAAAACCTGTCGCGAGATCCAGCTGGGAAAACACTCTTGCTTTATTTAGTTGATCAAACAGATCATCTATCCATGGAAGAGGATACTTATTCTTCCTAGTCACCTCGTTCAACTCACAGTAATCCGCACATAAGCTAAGGGAACCATCGGCCTTGGTAGCGAACACAACTGGCGCTCCCCACTCGGAAACACTTCTTCGGATAAATCTCTTCTTCAATAGGTCGTGCACTTGCACCTCGAGCTCTCGCTGCTGCCTTGGTGCCATACGACGAAGTGGCATCACTATAGGTCTGGCATCTTTCACTAAATCAATTCGAAACTCGATCTCTCGTTGTGGTGGAAGTCCGGTCACTTCCCCGAAGATGTCCGGATACTCGCCAGCAATAGGCACATCTGATAACTTATCATGCGGAATGTCGAGGGAATTTAGAAAACTAGCCATCACCCCATCACTATTTAGGCTAACAAGCAGTACCCTCCACCCATCATCTACTCTAGCGGTCACCGAAGGCCCCTCATAGTCTACCACCACCCCATACCTTTAGAGCCAGTCGACTCCCAAAATAATGCCAAACCCAATAAAGCCCAAAACAAAGCAATCACAAGCAAACATACATCCATGAATCGATAAGACCAAATTACGGCAATCATACTAAGGCTAGTCGAAACACCGATTGGGTTTGTCACAACTAAAGGTCTATCGACAAGCTTGGGTTACAATTCCAACCTATCTATTAGGTCATAAGATACGAAGGAATGGGAAGCCCCGGCATCAAACAAAACTCAAATAGGAACATCATAAATGGAAAGCATACCTTGAATACCAACACTTTTTCCCTTATGCACCGCAGTTGGGGCATTCAACGAAGAAGGAACAACATTAATAGCATATGATTTCACGATCTGCTTCTCCCTAGGGGGTTGTAGACATTCATTTTTGAAGTGTCCTACTTGGTCACAGTTGAAGCACTTCCTCTCCCCCTTCTTTGCTCGGCAATCTTTGATATAATGGCCCTTCTTGCCGCAGCCAAAGCACTAGGCATCCTTCTTATTCTTCTTTTTCTGACCATCCTTAGTCTGGTCCGGTATCCTCTTGTTCTGGGAATTATTCTTGCCTTCACCGCTTGCCTGCGGTTTTAGCTCTGCCGCAGATGCAATATAATATCACTCCACCAATTCATAGCCCGTCCTTGAAGCTGACACGATGCTAACTTTCTCTTTATTGCATTCGCGACTCCCAAATCCCCGAAAATGCACTCACAACTATCAAGCCAATCTTGAACTTCCATTGCCGATTCCGTTCCGTGGAATGGCTTTCCACCAAGATTAATATAATCCTTGCTGATCTTGGAGAAATCGGCTCTAGGTGCCTGCACCGCTGCACCACCACCGTTAGCAGCATTAGGAACTGCTCCCTAGTCATCCCTAAGCATCTTTCGCATGAAGGCAGTAAACATCGTCCTCATATCAGGCACATTCCCATTGTTAGCCCCTAAACCAGCACGGGACGGTCGTCAAAGGAAGGAATCTGAAACTATGATCTACAAAGAAACCTGTAGTATATCTCACAGCGCATGGAATAAAATATAATAATAACATAACTTGATATAAACAGGCGAGACAATGCATAAGCTGAAAACTAAATCATATCCATTAGAGTAGCAGAATTCGGAATATAGCTTATGATTCAAACCATTATTACAACTTCAAAATATTGTCTCTAAAGCAAAATAGAAAGATAAACAACTAATGTCCAAAGCAGTGACCATCGACAACACGGTGAGAATATATGTAAATAGTACGTAAAAGCCTCATGCTCGTCTCCGGACAGCTACTCGTGCCTAATTACCTGACTTGTCTCCAGTCTGCTTATCTAAGAACACCCAGAGTAATAAAAAGAGGCACAAAACTCTGGGTCAGGAAAAAGTCTGGTATGAGCAATAGCAATAAAATAAAACAATAAAAGGTATAAATAAATCATACTTAAACCTGGGCCTGCAACCAAAGAGTTAGCACAACAAGATGTACGGTACTCTAAGGTAAACACTAACATAGAGTGTAAAATAGGAGTGTGCATGTCATGGTGATAGCAAACATCAAACATAGCAATCATTCTGACATCCCTCACTCGGTGCGTAAAGCATGCGATATCCACTGCTTTGATCACCAAATCCATTGGGGCCATGATGGGTCCATGCCCTTTTGGACTCAGTACAACTAATTGTCATGACTATGCCCTTTTGGTCTATAGCCAATAACCCTTCCCAGTCCATACATCCTCTGGTTCGTCTACATACCCCCTCTCTCAATGGTGAACCAAAGTTATAAATATCAATAACTCATTTGCACACGTCCCGCAACAAAGCTGTTAAGCTATGAAAATTGGCAAAAATGTCAGAACAGCCTTTTACAGCGTTACTGGAATGTTGTTATATCCCATGGTTCAATTCTTCATTCATCTGGTGTGAACAGCTAAGCAGAACATCAAAACTGGCTTTCACACCGTTTCTGCCCTTTTTACAGCATTTTAGAAGTGTTGTCGTAGCTCAGGTGCGACCAAAACCCATGCACGACCGACCACAACATTTCACAAATGTTGTTGTAGGTGCGAACGACTACAGCATTTCACAAATGTTGTCGTCGGTGGACCGACCACAGCATTTCACAAATGTTATCGTAGGTGCGACCGATCCCATTTCCTGCATACATTCAAGCAAGCAATCCTCGCCACACGACGGCGTTTTCAACCATTCTAACCTTTTTATGCAACCACAATACATCCCAAACAGTAATAGCAACATATAGAATCAACTATAAACATCCAAACAAAGATTTAACACGTAATTATGGATCAAACATACGAAAAAACCATAATTTCCCCCTTAATCCCCTTAACCATGTTTTAACTATAGAATTAGCAAACTTAATCCAAATTAATCCAAAATTTCACCAGTAACAGAAAATAATATTTTAGAGTTTCTACATATTTTACCATATTTTTATGATGCATAATTTCGCTAATTATCACTAATCGCCCTTAATTAGTGAATAAAAATGCAAATCACTCACCTTAGCTACAAATAAATTATAGATGTGAAACTCTAACTGATTTGGCACGGATCCCGATGTATTCCAGTAGCTCTATCTCGATTTCTATGCTAATCTGCTTTATTTTGATGTAGATTTGGCTAAAACGTCATTAGAAAGTGATTAAAGATGAATTTGGAAGGTGGAGGCCATTGCTCGGGTTGAAAAAATGAAAGTGGAGGCTGAGAAAAATGAAATGAGATAGTTTCCTAACTCATTTCAGCCTCCCCGTAACCCTAATCCTGAAATGGGTTATGGGCCCATCCACTAATTACCCTATTAAGCCCGTTTAAGCAGTTTTTCACCTTCTAAACCTTGTTTCAGCCATATCTCTCAAACGGTAAGTGCGTTTGATCAATATGAGCACTCTATGAAAAGGTAAACCATCATTTGAATCCAATGGAAGTGGTTACAGGTCAAAAATCCTTACCAATCAAAAGTTATAGGCGAAACAAGATTCGCTAGGGGCAAAACGGTCATTTATAAATCGGCAAAAATGTTGAACATGGGAAATGACCCCAATAGTCATTCCCCAAAGTTACACGATCATACAAGTTCATATAAAAATAAAATAAATATTATACGATACTCTGGTGCATAGAATGCGGGTCGTTACATAATCTATGTCTTGTGGACAACAGAATTGACCCCTGGATCTGGCATAAGTGATTTGGTCATATAAATTTCAAACACATCTCTAGGATTTCTAAATTAGATTCAATTAGAGGATTGCCCAAAATGAAACTTAAAGTTAATAATTTATGTGACACTTATCAATTCGGAAAATTAAAAAGAAGTTAATTTAAATCAAAAGAGGAAATTACAACATCGAAACCATTAGAATTAATTCACATGGATTTATTTGGTCCATCTCAAATCCAATCGATAAATCATAATAAATGTGTTTACGTAATAATCGACGATTTTTCTAGATTTACTTGGACTTTGTTTCTTAAACATAAAAGTGATGCTTTTGATCAATTTAAAACTTTTTCTAAAAGAATTCAAAATTTATTATCCTTAAAAATAAAAACAATACGTAATGACCATGGCGGAGGATTCGAAAATGAAAGTTTGGAAAAAATTTGTAATAAAAAGGGAATAACCCATAATTTTTCCATTCCTAGAACCCCTCAACAAAATGGAGTAGTTGAACGTAAAAATAAGATGATACAAAAGTGTGTGAGAACTATGTTATCTGATAGCAATTTACCAAGAAATTTCTGGGCTAAGGCAGTTGCAACAGTATGTTATATTTTAAATAGAATTTCAATTAGACCCTTAACTCATAAAACTCCGTATGAACTTTTGTATAATAAGAAACCAAAAGTATCATATTGTGACAACCCCAACTTCCGTGGTACAAACGTAAGGATAATCATAGGAGCATAACATAATTAAAACAATAACAGACCTCAGATAATAGCATAACATATAAATCATTGCAGCGGAAATGGAAATGTTATCATAACATAACATCACAGATATAAGAGTACGTAGTACAAGATACACTTAGCAAAATAGATGTCTAAAACAAGGAAAGAAATAAAGTCTCAATCTCCCAAAATACATCAATGCTCAATACTACCTCAATGTTTCAAGGAGTAAATAAAAAGATAAAATGAAAAGCTTTTTCATCCTCTTCATCAGCAAGCTCCAGTCCAGAAAATATCAATACCTAACACCTGTCATTTGGCTGGCCATGTGAAAAAAGGGCACCCAAGTTTGCAAAGTGAAACAAACTACAAGTCAGTCATAGGACTGGTATGAGAAATCTTGCCTAACTAGCAATATGGCTAATCACTGGACCACGCCGCTAAGGCAGAACGGGTTTACTCCATTGGATTGCTAGTGCATATGATTAATAAATTTTATTTAAACTACGCAATGCTTTTTAGAAAATGAAATCATTGTAAGACTCAAGTCCCATCACACAATGCAACACAAACATAGGATAGAGTTTTACCTTATAATGATCATAAATTCTTGATAGGTAGAAAATAATATTTTTAATATTATTATTAGTGTCAATATGTTTCAAAAATACTTCAAAGTAAATGCATCAATCCTAGATGGCATAGTAACCCATCCTACTATGTCGCCATATATAGGTTTACAATCAAGATCGTAATGTCGTATTGGAGATTGGGTTTCCATCATGAGTCCAGGCTAGGGATGATCTTCAAACCGATTCGAGACACTGTAGCAATGTCTCAGGATTCAGACGCTGGCGTACCCTTGGATACAGAAGGACCGGTCCACAAATACTTTAGTGGATTGGAAATTCCTAAACGCACATTCCGCGATGCTATTGGACCTGTAATTTGGCCATTGGCAACCAAAAAAATAATCCGAGGTGCCTCATTCTATCAACCACATAATTAAAAATGTCAGGCCTTGTAAAAACCCAAACACCACTTCTAGCTAGAAAGAAACGTGTGCACTCCTTGCGTTCCCCTGTCCCGTTTTTGACTCTACCAGGGTGTAAGGCTCGTGAAGTAACGTAATACACAAAGCTATGCCGAAATAGGCTATGCTTTGATCATCATCCACAAGGCTCTTCTTTTCAACAAAAGCCTCAATCAATTGCATCTTGGCATGCCACATTGACAATTCACGCCATGCGATCGATAACTACCAATATATAACCTTTGAGCTCACACGTCTCAAATAATGGTGTTAAGCAAGAGAATAAATTCTCCGCCACCACAAATATATATTAATAGATATCAATTTAATTACACAGAATGAAATTCAATGTCGGACACACATCCATTAACAAGTCCATTCTGGGTCTGAACGAAACCGGAGTCACCTTATTCCTCGTCCCGTATGTCCAATATGGAAGTGAGGTGCTTGCGTATCCGGACAATCACCAAGTACATCTGGACAACTACCACTTTAACCCTTTATTGGTTGCTAGCCAATGTCAGGCATCAGTAGTTATCCTTTCAATGTGAAGATCGTCGGTCTTCAATCGCCGTCTTTAAGGTTTTCAATTTAGATCGTCGTACGACCATTTGAAATGAGATTTACCTCGGTCTTTCAAATGATCCCCGCATATCTATAGTTTAAAAATCATTTCACATCGTTAATAGTATTTAATAGTGATTACTCGCTATTTTTATTTATATAAAAATAGCCAAATTTGTTTAACGACGCTTCGGGTCGATGGGCGGCCCTGGCGTTGTTTTTACCAACATTTGATTTACACTTATCTTGAAATCTTACCGTTGGATTTTAATAAAGTTTATATCATTGGAAAGATCTTCCCAAAGCGGTCCTAACGGTTCCAAGTTTGGGAAAATCCAACGGTTGGATCTTTCGATATAATCGTTTAAAGGTACGATTGCCGAAACGCGAACTACCGCGTGCGATTCGTTTAATTTTAATTTATATATATATATATAAACATATGTATATACATATATATATAATTCGTTTGGCGATTTCAACTACATTCAATCAATTACATGTCATCCAAGTACCATCTATATTCAAGTTAGAGATTTTAGATATGATTTTCTTAATCCTAACTAACATGATAAAAGTGACACTTTGAAACAAATCATGCTTTAATGCCCAATTCTTTTCAATGGAAACTAAATTACATTGAAATGGTATTTTTAATGTTCACCCTTTTTATTGACACTAAATGACAATAAAAACATGATTTTTAATTCTACAATTTTTATTTCATCTAAAATGACAATAAGAATGTGACATTTAGATCTATTCTTTTTATTGCATTTAAAATGTCAATAAAATGCAACCTTTGATTTTATTCTTTTTATTTCAACTAAAATGACATTAAAATTGTGACATTTTATTCGATTCTTTTTGTTGTCTCTAAAGTGGCAATTAAAACGTAATTTTTATTTCTTTTCATCTTATTTCATCTAACATGAAAATAAAAATGCAACTTCTAGTTCTATTCTTTTTATTGTCTCAAAAATGACAACAAAGGTGTAATTTTCAATTCTGTTCCTTTTATTGTCTCTAAAATGACAATAAAAATGTAACTTTAAAATCTACTCTTTTTATTATCTCTAATTTGACATTAAAAATGTAACAAGTAGTTATATTCTTTTTATTGTCTCTAAAGTGACAATAAAAATGTACATTTAATTCTATCCTTTTTGTTTCAACTAACATGACATTAAAAATGTCATGTGTAATTCTATTCTTTTTATTGTCTCTAAAATGACAATAAAAATATAACTTTTAATTCCATTCTTTTCTTTACATCTAAAATGTCAACAAAAATGTAACTTTTGATTTTATTCTTTTTATTGTCTCTAGAATGACAATAAAAATATTACTTTTAATTATATCATTTTTATTACAACTAAAATGACAATGAAAATGTAACATGTAATTCTATTCTTTTATTTTCTCTAAAATGACAATAAAAATGAAATATGTAGTTCTATTCTTTTAATTGCATATCTAAAATGTCATTAAAAATGTAACTTCTGATTTTACATCTAAATTGTCAATAAAAATGTAACTTTTGATTTTACATCTAAATTGTCAATAAAAATATAACTTTTCATTTTACATCTAAATTGTCAATAATAATGTAACTTTTGATTATATATCTAATGTCAAAACGTAACTTTTCATTTTACATCTAAATTGTCAATAAAAATGTAACTTTTGATTTTACATCTAAATTGTCAATAAAAATGTAACTTTTCAATCTATGTTTTTATTTACACCAGAAATGTAAATAAAGAAGTACTTTTTTATCTATGTTTTTACTTACATCTAAAATGTAAATTAAAAAATGTACTTTTAAATCAATGTTTTTATTTACGTCTAAAATGTAAATAAAGATGTACTTTTTAATCTATGTTTTATTTACATCTAAAATGCAAATAAAAAATGAAACTTTTTATGCCATGTTTTATTTACATCTAAAATGCAAATAAAAAATGTATCTTTTTATACTATGTTTTATTTACATCTAAAATGCAAATAAAAAATATAACTTTTTATACCACTAAAATGTCAATCAAAATGTCATTTTAATTCTATGCTTTTTATTGGCATTAAAATTTTATATTTTAATGAATTCATGTTTTGATTAAAAACATGAACATTTTCTCTATTTACATAAATTTCATTTTTTGTGTCACAAATTCAATAAACAAAAATAAGGATTTTTGTTTAACTAATTTTCCTATTTCCCCAAATGTCCATTTTTGTTGCAAGTTTAATTATAACAACAAAATCATTATTTTTATTGGATTATAAATTCTAATTAAATCCAACATTAACAAATGGTGATATTTTTATTGAATTGCAAAATCCAATTCAATTCAACAAAATAAACAAAGTGATATTTTTATGTTGAATTGAAAGCTCTAACTACAAAGTTGAAATTTTCATTGAATTGAAAATTCTAATTCATTCCAATAAATAAAGGTGAAATTTTAATTGAATTGAAAATTCTAATTCAATTCAATAAATAAAGGTGAAATTTTTATTTAATTGAAAATTCTAATTCAGTTCAATAAGCAAACATAATACTCCATTTTTGTTTAATATATATGGTTCGAAAAAATATTAAAAAAATGATTTAACAAAATATTAAACAAAATGATTTATTCTAATTTACCCATCACATACAGATCTATATTAATACATCACAAATCAACAGATCAACAATTCTAAATTTCATAGCATCGTAGATCTAAATCATTAATATACATACAACTATTTAAATAGCGAGAAAATTGATTAAATTTATTAATTATTTAAATCAGAAATCTCACAGTCGTGTGAATCTAAATTGTTCAGATCCGCAACTTTAGCCAAAATTTTATCAGCTCAGAATTACTTCTAGTCAGAATAGCAGCGTCGATCTTAGTTTCACGATCGTATAGGGTCCAAAATCGCTCAATTTCGAAGTCGTATGAATTAGTTATGATTTAAATAAGATTGATAATAAGTATTAAATTAAATTATTAAAATAATACATGGATTTACCCTCTTCTTCTTCTACACAGTACAAGGCCGTGGTTTTTCAGAATTGTTCAATTCTTTGATCCGATTTTTCATAAAATCAGAAGCACCAGAGGTCGATCGGATTACTTGGGGTTGAGGGGCTCGAGGAGGCGCGTCGGCCTAGGGGGAGTCGGCCAACTTGGCGGCAGGTATTGGGGGGTTTGGCGGTAACAAAGTCTAGGGTTTGGGGGTGGGGGGTTGTAGAACTCGTCCAATACTCCACTAGGAAATCCAAACCCCGTCTGGATTCAAAGCTTACGAAAATGTCTACAAAAAATCTAAAGGAGGAGTGGGTTTCGGTGAAAGGATTGAGAGAATTTAGTGGGGGAAGGTTGGTGCAACTTCGGCCATGGATGTCAAGTAATGGCAACGACTACGATATGTAATTAGGGTTTTAGGAAGATGAATGCAATTTTATAATATTTTATTATTAAATTTGCAGCAAAAAAAAACCATAAGTTCTAAACAAATCCAATTTCAATCCAACAGAAGTTGATCACACCCAATAGCCCCCGTTCCGGATGCAATGGGCTAGGTCTCGTCAGCCCAAACAACTATCTGTGGCCTGAATTTTTTAATATTAAAATTAAATATTTTATTTAATTAATTTGATTATACATTCAAATTCACTGAGGCCACATACAGACTCTAAAAATTCCAGAAAAATCATTTCTGGCTTTGTTTTGATGATATGGTCCTAAAAAAATTAATTTCGTCGATTTCTAAGACTATTTGAAAAATGGTCATTTTCAAGTCGATTAGATTTGACTGAAATTGACAAAACACATTTTCTTTTGCCACGCTTACATATTGATTCCAAAAATTCTGGAAAATTAAATTTAGTAATAATTTGATATTCCAGATCCAACAAAAGTCGTTTTGTCGAAACAGAGGTCGTTTGAAAAACGACCTTTTATACGGGCTATAAATTATACTATAGCGACCATTTTGAATATTCAACTGGCCATAACTTTTGATTCCCGCTGTGAAATTTTGATTTTTCAGATTCGTTGGAAAGATATTTTCAAACAGATTTAGATATTTTTGGTTCTACTAAAATTCGTTAAATTTTGAATCCGCTAGATTCTGTCAAAGTTCAGGTTAGACTTTTCAAACTACCGTACTATTTCCAATTCTTTTTTAAATCAAAATAAATATATTCACTCTAACTTCAATTAAAATAAATTTTTAACTGTTACTATTTAAAACAAATTATTTTAACTATTCAAAATTCACAGAAATAGCCAAAATAAAAAATTTAAATTGGTTCAGATTTTCCGGGTTGTTACAATCTCCCTCACTTAAAAGTTTTTCATCCCCGAAAAGGAAACATTAGTAAAGTAGGAATTAAAACGGAAAATGCAAGATACTATAATTGCACCTCGACACAAGAGTTACTCGGAGATATCCACTCTACACTTGGGATAGGCATGTTTGATGCTATCCTCAGTTTCCCATGTACAGTCTCTAGGATCCCCGCTCCACTGCACCTTGACTAAGTGGATCCTCTTGTTCCTCAGCACTCGGGTCTCTTTGCAAAAAAAATTCACTGGTTCCCTCCTTACTGCTAAGCTCGGGGTAATCTCCAAATCTTGTTGTGCTGCTTCCTCTACAACTAAGTATGGATCATAAACATGCTTCCGAAGTTGGAACACATGAAACACATCGTGGACCCCAGGCAACCAGTCAGGCAATCGCACTCTATAAGCGAGAGCTCCAATCCTTTTAAGAATAGGGAATGCACCAATGAATCTCGGCGCCAATTTCCCAGTCTTCCCAAATTGAATTACACCTCCCGGTGGGGAAACCTTCAAGTATACCAGATCACCAACAGGGAATTCTAAATCCCTTCTTCGAGCGTCTGCATAGCTCTTCTGTCGGCTTTGAGCAGCCAATAATCGCTTCTTAATAAAATCAACTTTATCTGCTTCTTTACGAATCATGTCGGGACCCGGTACTAATCGATTGTTAGGTTCCACCCAGCATACTGGAGATCTACACGGCCTGCCATATAATGCTTCAAATGGCGACATCTGCAAGCTTGCTTGGTAGCTGTTATTATAGGAGAACTCAACCAAGTTCAAACGATCTTCCCATGACCCACCAAAATCTAGAATGCATGCTCGCAACAAGTCTTCCAATATGCGGTTCACCCTCTCAGTCTGGCCATTTGTCTGAGGATGATAAGAGGTGCTCATATTCAGCTTGGTCCCAAGCTCTTCTTGGAAAGCTTCCCAGAATTTGCTAACAAATATCAGATCGCGGTCACTGACAATGCTACTGGGATCTCCATGTAGTCTGACAATCTCTCTGAAATAAAGATGTGCCAAACTTCGAGCTGTTCTATTGGATTTGACAGGGATAAAGTGGGCAGTTTTTGTGAAGCGATCTACAAACACCCATATACTTTCATTGCCTTTTCTAATTCGGGGTAAGCCATCAATAAAGTCCATAGAAATTTCGTCCCACTTCCAACTTGGAACCCCTAGCGATTGCAACAGACCTGTTAGCTTTTGCTGATCGCTTTTGACTTGCTGACAGGTGGGACTTCTAGCAACATATATAGAAATGTCTCTCTACATCGCCTTCCACCAAAAGGTACGCTTAAGATCATGGTACATCTTGCTTACTCCTGGGTGGATGCTGAGCTTAGATTTGTAACATTCATTCATAACTTCTCTCTTTAGCTCCAGGATATCTGGCAGACATATTCGCCCTTGTAGTCTGAGGGTTCCCTTGCCGTCTATTTGGAAGCTTGACACTTCGCCCTTTCGAACTCGCTCACTAATCCTCTGAATAAATTTATCGCCTTTCTGGAGAGCAGAGATCTTATCGATCAAGGTAGGGGTAATAATGAGATTGGCAAGGATAAGATTGGAGCTGGTCGTATTCTTCCTACTGAGAGCATCTGCCTCTACATTGGCTTTTCCTGGAGTATATAAGATGTCCAGGTCATAGGGTGCAAGGAATTCAACCCAACACTGCTGCCTCAAGTTCAAATCTCTTTGGGTGAACAAATACTTTAAGGATTTGTGATCAGTATACAGCTCAAATTTTTCGCCCAAGAGATAGTGTCTCTATATCTTTAGAGCAAATACGATGGCCATTAGCTCAAGATTGTGAGTGGCATAATTCTTCTCATGCGGTTTTAACTGGCGGCCGACATATGCGACTACTTTGTCTCTTTGCATTAGCACCACACCAATACCTTAAATAGATAAAAGGTTAACATGTTAAAATAAGATTTGACATTAAAAATGTCATCTTTGACATGTTTATTTAGATGAAAAGAATAACCTTCTCTAGAAGCGTCTGTCCAGACTTTCAGATCCTGATTGCCATCTATGATGGTCAACACAGGAGCAGTGATTAACCTCCGTTTCAGCTCTTGGAAAGTTGTCTCACATTCGGGTGTCCAAATGAACTTTGTATGCTTCTTAGCCAGCTTCGTCAATGGACAAGATAATTTCGAAAAATCCTTAATGAATTTCCGATAATAGCTAGCCAGACCTAAGAAACTTCTGACTTCTGTGGGCGTGCTAGGCTGCTTCCAATCTTGGATGGCTGAATTCTTTCCTGGATCTACTGAGATGCCTTCCTTAGATACAACATAGCCGAGGAATTTCACTTCTTCTTGCCAGAATATGCACTTGAATAATTTGGCTTTCAACACATTTCTTCGCAAAATCTCCAAGACTTCTTTCAGATGTTTTTCGTGTTCAGTAGTGGATTTAGAAAAGATTAGGATATCATTGATGAACACCAGCACGAATTTATTTAAAACATCGCGGAAGACTCTATTCATCAGATCAACGAAATATGTTAGAGCATTCCATAACCCAAAGGGCATTACTAGCCATTTGTAAAATAAGTCTGGTCCTCTGAAAGCTGTCAAAGGCACACATTCCTCGACAATGCGTAATTGGTGGAAACTGTAGCTAGGTCCATCCTAGAGAATACTCGTACTCCATTCAAGCGGTCTAGCAGATCATCAATGTGTGGCAGTGGGTATTTATTTTTCAGCGTTTGCTTATTTAGGTCATGGTAGCCCACACATAGCCTGAGGGTACCGTCTGACTTTGGGATGAAAAACACTGCTGCACCCCAGCTCGAGAAGCTAGGCCTGATCAGGCCCTTCCACAAAAGTTACCTAGCCTGATTGCTCACTTTCTCTTTTTCTTTCAGTGACATCCTCCGAATAAGGTGCACAACGGGCCTTGCATTCGGAACAAAGTCAATTCTGAAATCGATTTCTCTACGCGGAGGTAAGCTGTCTACTTCTTCAAACACATCCGCATATTCTCTGATGATAGGAATATCCTCAATGGAAGCAGGAGTGACTTCTAAAGAAGACCAAAATTCTTTCCTATTTGTGGTTGAGCTGTAGCACGGTATAGTCATCATATTTCCGAATTTGGTTTTAATTCTGACTACTCTTTCAGTGCATAGTAACTCAACCTCGAACTTCGTTAGCCAGTCTAGCCCAAGTATGATATCATATCCAGAAAAACTCATAATGATCAAGTCAAAAGGAAATAGGAAGTGAGGGTAAGAATCAAGCACTCTACAGTATTGACCCAGAATAAGTGAGCCTCCTATCGGGCTATGGGCTCTAATTGATTCTTTAAGTTTTCTGGGTTTCAATTTAAGCTTTTTAATCGCGTTACTAGAAATAAAGCTTCTTAATGCACCCGTATCAAACAAAACTGTAATGGGAATGTTCTTAATGTTAAGAGTACCTCCTAATACATCAGGTTTACCTGCTCCTTCAGAAGAAGCCGGTGCAGTCGCTCCGTCATAGACATGTGACACTTTAGATTTCTTGAGCAGAGGACAATTCTTGATAAGGTGACCAGGCTTGTGGCAGTTAAAGCATTCTCTTGGGCCATGGGGATTCTATCCACTGTTCTGACTCGGCCCAGACTCATTCCTTCTTGGTCTCTTCGGGGCTCGGCACTCATAGTCAAAATGCCCTATCTTCTGACAATTGAAGCACTTGACCTTAGATCTGTCCCTCTTCTTCTTCTCTTGGGGCTTGGCGGTAGAAGAGCTGCCCGCCTCAAGTTTCTTGTCAAACTCTTTTCTCTTATTATTGGCTGGATTCCTTTCTTGGTCTTGCTGAGAACCTTTCTGGTCAATCTCCTCATATCTACAGGCCATCTCGATCACTTTAGCAAATGGATGCTCAATGTGTGCTGTCACTTTATTATGATACCTCCTTGCAAGACCATTGATAAATCTCTTATTCTTCTGAAGTTGGTCTTGAACTAACTCAGGGGCATATCTCGAGAGCTCGTCGAATTTCTTTACATATTCGGCAATAGTCATGCTTCCCTGTTGGAGGTTGGAAAACTCATCATGAAGGCGTTCAACTTCGTGAGGCGGAATAAACTTCTCATTGAAAAGCTCTTTAAATTTCTCCCAAGTTACATCAGCTTCATTACCACCAATCATTGCTGTTTCCCACCAAATCTGAGCCTGGTCTTTCAGGAACCAAGTCGCCATAAATCGCCTCCTATGATCTTCTATCTCTAATCCTCCCAAGATCTTCTCAATTGTCTTAAGCGATGCTTGTGCCTCTGCCACCGTCCCTCATCCCGTAAAATGCACGCCTCTTAGATTCTTGATTTTCTTTGCCGCCTTGTGTAGATGAAAAGCACATGGAGGTGGTGGTGGTGATGGCACCTCAACATCCAAATTAGGTTGGTCCTAAGCAGCTGGGACTATATCTCTTTCTCTGCCCCTGCCTACTGGTCCACCTCGACCCCTTCCTCTAGTTCTGGCTCTCGTACTCATTTCTCAATCAGTCTATATCATCAAGGAAAAAGTTATACTAAGAGAAACGATAATTTCGAAGGAAGGGTTAAAAGTAGAGACATATGATAAGATGATAATGAAGTAATGACGGATTAATATGTGCTATTCTGCTGTGCTCATTCTAGGACATTACTAATCCTATCTCTAATGAGCTACTCGTCTTAGAATACTACTAATTCTATCTAGACGAATTGTTCTAAAAATGTTATACTCCGAACCTTTAGCTCTTATACCAAATGTGACGACCCCAACTTTCGTGGTACGAAAGTAAGGTAATCATAGGAGCGTAACATAATTAAAATAATAACAGACCGCAGATAATAGCATAACATATAAATCATTGCAGAAGAAATGGAAATGTCATCACAACATAACATCACAGATATTAGAGTAGGTAGTACAGGATACACTTAGCAAAATAGATGTCTAAATCATGGAAAGAAATAAAGCCTCAATCTCCCAAAATACATCAATGCTCAATACCGTCTCAATATCTCAAGAAGTAAATAAAAAGATAAAAAGAAAAGATTCTTCATCCTCTTCATCAGTAAGCTCCAGTCCAGAAAATATCAATACCTAACACCTGTCATTTGGCTGCTCGTGTGGAAAGAGGACACCCGAGTTTGCAAAGTGAAACAAACTACCAGTCAGTCATAGGACTGGTATGAGAAATCTTTCCTAACTAACAATATGGCTAATCACTGGACCACGCCACTAACGCAGAACGGGTTTACTCCATTGGATTGCCAGTGCATATGATTGATAAATTTTATTTAAACTATGCAGTGCTTTTTAGAAAATGAAATCATTATAAGACTCAAGTCCCATCACACAATGCAATGCAAACGGAGGATAGAGTTTTACCTTATAATGATAAAAAATGCTTGCTACATGGAAAATAATATTTTTAATATTATTATTGTGTCTAATATGTTTCGAAAACACTTCAAAGTAAATGTATCAATCCTAGATGGCATAGTACCCCATCCTACTTTGTTTCCATATATATGTTTATAATCAAGACCGTATTGTTGTATTGGAGAATGGGTTTCCATCATGAGTCAAGGCTAGGGATGATATCCTAACTGATTCGAGACACTCTAGAAATGCCTCAGGATTCAGACGTTGACGGACCCTTGGATACAGCAGGGTCGGCCCACAAATACTTTAGTGGATTGGTAATTCTTGAACACACGCTCCTCGATACTATTGGACCTATAATTTAGCCATTGACGACCAAAAAAGTAATCCGAGGCGCCTCATTCCATCAACACATAAGTAAAAATGTCGGGCCTTGTAAAACCCCAAGCACCACTTCTAGTTAGAAAGAAACGTGTGCACTCCCTGCGTTCCCTTGTCCCGTTTTTGACTCTACCGGGGTGTGAGGCTCGCGAAGTAATGTAATACACAAATCTATGACAAAATAGGCTATGCTTTGATCATCATCCACAAGGCTCTGCTTTTAAACAAAAGCCTCGATCAATTGCATCTTGGCATGCCACATTGACAATTCACGCCATGCGATCGGTAACTACCAATATATAACCTTTGAGCTCATACATCTCAAAGAAGGGTGTTAAGCATGAGAATAAATTCTCCACCACCATAGATATATATTAATAGATATCAATTTAATTACACTGAATGAAATTCAATGCTAGACACACATCCATTCACAAGTCCGTTCTGGGTCTGAACGAAACCAAAGTCACCTTATTCCTCGATCGGTTTGTCCAATACGGAAGTGAGGTGCTCGCGTATCTGGACAATCACCAAGTACATCCGGACAACTACCACTTTAACCCTTTATTGGTAGCTAGCCAATGCTAGGCATCAGTAGTTATCCTTTCGAAGATTGCCGGTCTTCAATCATCGTCTTTAAGGTCTTCAATTTAGAGCATCGTATGACCATTTGAAATGAGATTTAACTCGGTCTTTTCAAATGATCCCTGCATATATATAGTTTAAAAATCATTTCACATTGTTAATAGTATTTAATAGTGATTAATTGCTATTTTTATTTATATAAAAATCGCCAAATTTATTTAACGACGCTTCGGGTCGATAGGCGGCCCTGGCGCTGTTTTTACCAAAATTTAATTTACACTTATCTTGAAATCTAACCGTTGGATTTTAATAAAATTTATATCTTTGGAAAAATCTTTCTAAAGCGGTCCTAAAGTTTCCAATTTTGGGAAAATCCGACAGTTGCATCTTTCGGTATAATCGTTTAAAGTTACGATTGCCGAAACACGAATTACCGCGTGCGATTCGTTTAATTTTGACTAATATATATATATAATTCATTCGGCGATTTCAACTACTTTCAATCAATCACATGCCAGCCAAGTACCATCCATATTCACGTTAGAGATTTTACATATGATTTTCTTAATCCTAACTAACATGATAAAAGTGACACTTTGAAACAAACCATTTTTAATGCCCAATTCTTTTCAATTGAAACTAAATTACATTGAAATGGTATTTTTAATGTTCACCCTTTTTATTGACTCTAAATGGCAATAAAAACATGATTTTTAATTCTACTATTTTTATTTCATGTAAAATGACAATAAGAATGTGACATTCAGATCTATTCTTTTTATTGCATATAAAATGTTAATAAAATGCAACCTTTGATTTTATTCTTTTTATTTTAACTAAAATGACATTAAAATTGTGACATTTTATTCTATTCTTTTTATTGTCTCTAAAGTGGCAATAAAAATGTAATTTTTATTTCTTTTCATCTTATTTCATCTAACATAAAAATAAAAAAGCAACTTCTAGTTCTATTCTTTTTAATGTCTCAAAAATGACAATAAAGGTGTAATTTTCAATTCTGTTCTTTTTATTGTCTCTAAAATGACAATAAAAATGTAACTTTATTATTGTCTCTAATTTGACATTAAAAATGTAACAGGTAATTATATTCTTTTTATTGTCTCTAAAGTGACAATAAAAATGTACATTTAATTCTATCCTTTTTATTTCAACTAACATGACATTAAAAATATCATGTGTAATTCTATTCTTTTTATTATCTCTAAAATGACAAAAAAAAAATTACTTTTAATTCCATTCTTTTCAATACATCTAAAATGTCAACAAAAATGTAACTTTTGATTTTATTCTTTTTATTGTCTCTAGAATCACAATAATAATATTACTTTTAATTCTATCATTTTTATTACAACTAAAATGACATTGAAAATGTAACATGTAATTATATTGTTTTATTGTCTCTAAATTGACAATAAAATGAAAGATGTTGTTCTATTCTTTTAATTGCATATCTTAAATGTCATTAAAAATGTAACTTTTGATTTTACATCTAAATTGTCAATAAAAATGTACTTTTCATTTTACATTTAAATTGACAATACAAATGCAACTTTTGATTTTACATCTAAATTGTTAGTAAAAATGTAACTTTTGATTTTACATCTAAATTGTCAATAAAAACGTAACTTTTCATTTTACATCTAAATTGTCAAAAAAATGTAACTTTTGATTTTATATCTAAATTTTCAATAAAAATGTAACTTTTCAATCTATGTTTTTATTTATACCTAAAATGTAAATAAAGATGTATTTTTTATCTATATTTTTCTTTACATCTAAAATGTAAATAAAAAATGTACTTTTAAATCTATGTTTTTATTTACATCTAAAATGTAAATAAAGATGTACTTTTTAATCTATGTTTTATTTACATCTAAATTGCAAATAAAAAATGTAACTTTTTATACTATGTTTTATTTGCATCTTAACTTTTTATACTATGTTTAATTTACATTTAAAATGCAAATAAAAAATGTAACTTTTTATACTACTAAAATGTCAATCAAACTGTCATTTTAATTCTATGCTTTTTATTGGCATTAAAATTTTATATTTTAATGAATTCATGTTTTGATTAAAAACATGAACATTTTCTCTATTTACATAAATTTCATTTTTTGTGTCACAAATTCAATAAAAAAAAATAAGGATTTTTGTTTAACTAATTTTCCTATTTCCCCAAATGTACATTTTTGTTGCAAATTTAATCATAACAAAAAAATCAATATTTTTATTGGATTATAAATTCTAATTAAATCCAGCATTAGCAGAAGGGAATACTTTTATTGAATTGCAAAATCAAGTTCAATTCAACAAAATAAACAAAGTGATATTTTTATGTTGAATTGAAAGTTCTAATTCAATTCAACAAAATAAACAAAGTTGAAATTTTCATTGAATTGAAAATTCTATTCATTCCAATAAATAAAGATGAAATTTTGATTGAATTGAAAATTCTAATTCAATTCAATAAATAAAGATGAAATTTTTATTGAATTGAAAATTCTAATTCAATTCAATAAACAAACATAATACTCCATTTTTGTTTAATATGTATGGTTCAACAAAATATTAACAAAAAAATGATTCAACAAAATATTAAACAAAATGATTTATTCTAATTTACCCATCACATACAGATCTATATTAATACATCACAAATCAACAGATCAACAACTCAAAATTTCATAACATCGCAGATCTAAATCATTAACATACTTACAACTATTTAAATAGCGAGAAAATTAATTAAATTGATTAATTATTTAAATCAGAAATCACACAGTCGTGTGTATCTGAATTTGTAAGGACCCGAAGCTTCCCCGGTCTCCGAAGAGAAAAGGAAGAACGGATTGCCTTGAGAACAAGAAGAATCAGAACACAAACAGAAGAACATTTCATCACTTATTTCAACAATTCCATCAGAATACAAGAATATAACAGAGTATGAATAAATCATATACATTTGATCAATATCAGAGATTTACAATTTACAATGCAGCGAAAAATAATACAAAAACACAACTGAAAGAGATGAACGGATACAGAGCTTTCCGAATATCATTCCAGCTGTAAACCAGGATCCTGTTTATATGAATCCGCAAAACTAAAACTACTAGCTGTCCCTGTGGAAAATAGGGGAACCTAGAGTTTTGTTTAAAACAATAAACTTCAGGTGCCCCTATTTTCCACACGGGCAGCTAGTAGTTTTGGTTTTGCAGATTCATATTCACAGGATCTTGGTTTACAGCTGGAATGATATTCAGAAAGCTCTGTATCCATTCATCTCTTTCAGTTGTGTGTTTGTATTATTTTCCGCCGCATTGTAAATTGTAAATCTCTGATACTGATCAAATGTATATGATTTATTCATACTCTGTTATATTCCTGTATTCTGATGGAATTGTTGTAATAAGCAATGAAATGTTGTTCTGTTTGTGTTCTAATTCGCCTTGTTCTCAAGGCAATCCGTTCTTCCTCTTCTCTTTGGAGACCGGGGATGTTTCGGGTCCTTACAGTGGTATCAGAGCTTTGGTTTACAGAGCTTGAGAACAAGACACATTAGAACCAAACGAAAGAATTCGTCAGAGATTGGATTAGTAATATCCAATGAGAATTACTCGTTAGAGATAGGATCAGTAGTATCCTAGAACGAATCGAAAGAGTGTTATTTTTAAAATAAAAATGAAAACAAAGTTTGTTTTGAAAATTTAAATTATATTATACATATTTGAATATTTATTTTTTATTGAATTTGGACAATCCAATAAATAAAGATTTTGCATATATTCTTAGCTAGCATGTATACGAAGTCTTAAGTATACTGGATAGATATAGAATCACACTCTAGTCGCCCGGAGATGATACTGATGATTGATATATTATCAACAGTGTTTATGTTCGAGTTTCGATATTGGGATTTCTATATGATTCCAATTGACTGGTGTGAGAACCAAGACTAGATAGGGTTTATTGTTGTGATTGGCATCAAAAATCTGATTTTTGGACTATGTATCAAAGTTATGAATTTGAAAAGCTAATCAGCTAATTGATTGATGGTTGTGTTGTATGATTATTTGTTATCTAATAAAACCATTATGTGAAAGAATGGTACATATAACTAAATTGAACAAATATTGAACTGTATTGAAAATTTATCACACTTGAATGCATATACATGTATATACATTGAACAGGTCATAGCAAGGAGGCTAGAGAAGAGGAATAAATTGTATGCCCGACAAGTAAGTACATGTTTACTAATTTATTGGGTTTGGATGATTTTATGAGCCGATTGGCTAGCCGGTTGGCTGTTTCTTTCTCTTTTTGATCGGAGAGGCCTGTGTGGCGGTTTGGGTATTTTCCTGGTGCTCCCATACAAAGGAGGTTAAGGCGAAATTTTCCGAAAATTTAGGGTGTTAAGCCAAATTTTTGAAAAATTTGGAAAGTTCTTAGAAACTGAAAAGTTGAAGAACTTAAGCCATAATGAAAATAATGAAAGTTGAGTTGATTAGTTAAATAACTTTCAGCTCTATTCCTTTTCGGAGATGAAAAGATTTTAAGTGGGGGAGATTGTAACAACCTGGAAAATCGGAACTAATTTAAAATTTTATTTTGGCAATTTTAATGAATTTTGAATATTTAAAATGAGTTATTTTAAATAATAATGAAAAGAAATTTATTTTGAATAGAATTAGAATGTATATATTTATTTGAATCGACGTTAGAATATAAATATTTATTTTTAATTATAAAAGGAATTGGAAATGACGCGGTAGTTTGAAAATTCGATTTCAAATTTCAAAGAATGTACAAGATTCATAGTAAACCGGATTTAAGCGAAACCAAAAAAATTAGAATCTATTTGAAAATATCTTTCTAAGAATCTGAAAGATAAAAATTTCATAGCAGGAATAAAAAGTTATGCCCAGTTGAAAATTCAGAATTGTCGCTATAGAAATATAGCCCTTAAAAATAGCCATTTTGCAAACGACCTCCGTTTTCGACAAAACCAATTTTGTTGGATCCAGAATGCCAAGTTATTGCTAGATTCCAAAATTCATAATTTTCTGAATCAATATGTGAGCATGACATGTCAATTTCAGTCAATTTGGATTGACTAGAAAATGGCCATTTTTCGAATGGTCTTCAAATTTGATGAAATTAATTTTGTTAGGACAGTATCTTCAATACGAAGCTAGAAATAATTTTTCTGGAATTTTTGGGGTCCGTATGTGGCCCCGGTAAATTGAAATGTACGTTTGAAATTGAATATATGGATTTATATTTTGATTTTAACGGAACGGATTGAAATAGTCGAAATGGCTTTCGAAACATATCCCATTATGTTCGGAATGGGGGTAATTAGTTATGGACGACAGTCGATGGGTTCGATTTGGGATTCAAACGAGAATTGTACTTTATAGAATTATATATAAATATTTAAATAAATGGGGGCCAAGCCCTTTTCCCTCTACATACCCAGTCAATGCCGCCCCCTTTTTCTATTCTTCCTCCCGTCGTTAAGAACAGAAAAAGAAACAAAAAAAAGTGGACCCACGATCGAAGAAACCTCCAATGCCCTAGCCTCTCGCCGCCGCTGGGGGCGTGCCCCACCATCGCGCCCTCCTCCAAATCGCCGCCTACATCCACGCAAACCCCCCTTCTCAATTCGAAACCGTACCCCATTAAACCCTTTGAAACCCGCGCATGTCCGCCTTGCAACCCCCTGACGCGCACCAAGCTGCCACCACCACTCCGATCCACGAGCTACAGCTTCCCCTCTCTGGCGATGAAACCCTAAAATAACAACTATAAGTATTTATTTCTTATTCGATTGGAAATATGATTTCTTAGATCATAAAGATATGATCTTTAACATAGAAAAGGGTTGATTTTTAATTAGTGTTAACCCATAAAATGTGAGTCAGGTATAATACAAAAATCATGCCAATATTAGTCAAGTCGTTGGGTTCATATGAAATAAACCAGGTCGGACTCGGACTCATGGCGTGGAAGCAAGGACGCTTCAAGGCTATATTGCAAGGAAGGGAAAAACAACAAGCTGCTTTTCAAGGCATGTCGTATCTCGCCATGTCTCTCCGTAGAAACCAGGCCGATCCCAGGTCATGCCGCATTTCATTTATGGCAACAAAGTAAAACAAAAGTACCTACCAGTCATGACATCATGGAGCAAGTCGTTATCTCGTTAATCGTCCATGTCGGCCTTAAGTTATGTCATAGGAGGTAAGTCAGGTTCAGGAAACACGTCATGCCGTCTCGCTCCCATGCCGTTCGATGACATGAAGTGCAGGCTGCTACTCAAGATCTCAAGATGAACCATGTCGTGACCTATTCATGTCGTACCCAGCTATTACCAGATTGTTGACAGCTATCATCCGAACGAGATGAACCATGTTGAGGAGAATCATGACATGTCAAAGGCTCAAGGCGCTCAAAAGCATAGGGTCATGCGACATGAGTCATGCCGCCCTGCCTGCATATCGTTCTGCGACGTAAAGGCTAAGTCGCTAATCAAGATCTGAAGTTAAACCATGTCACGCCCTGCTTATATCGCCTGTGGCTAATGTCGAGTCACCCGAACGAGATGAACCATGCCATAGAAAGTCATGTCATGTCGAGAACTCAGGGTATCAAGTGGCGTAATAGAGCGGCATGGGTCATGTCGTCCGGTGCCATGAGTCATGGCATTTCTCTGCATAATTATGAAACTGCCATCTGGTCTGGAGATCACCTATAAATACCCCTCATAATTCATTTGAAGGGGAGACCAAAAAAATTCATTCTTAGAAGGAGACTCCGTCAAATTCAAAGCTCATCTACAACTTCTCTAATGGCTTCTATGAATTCATCAACACTTTTCTAACTTCAGGAAGATCAAATCCAAGTCAATGATCATGGGAGCTTTCTACAATTGGATCTAAGCACCTTCAATCTCATTCAAGCTACAAGATAAATCTCTCAAACATCATTCAAAAGATCTCTAATCCTCTTTAAAGCCTAAATTGAATGCTAATTCATTATAAAATCTATGAAGATTATGAGAAAGGATCAAAGCATACAAGTGATTGAAGATTCATTACAAAGTTAAATTCCTTCCCCTTTCTTCACCAAATTTGAGAGAAGTTAAGTCATAAATAAAGTTAGGAGAGAGAAATGATTGTAATGAGTGAAAATTCATATGTTGTAATCCTTATATTGATAATGGAATTTCTTATAAAAGTGGACGTAGATCCTTATTGGATCGAACCACTATAAAACTTTGTGTCTTCTACTTGCATTTGAATCATTGTGTGGCTCCACTTATTGTTCTCTTTGTGAGGCATTTTCTTCATATTTTTGGTGTTTAGCCCAATTTTAGGGAAAACATTTGGCACCCACCGTGGGGCCCGGATTACCAATCAATTTCTCGTTCTCCCACAAGGTAGAAGGCCTTGCATTAGATTTCTGAATACACTCCAATCGTCTAATTTGTCTGAATTAAGATACTTACCTCTAAAGTCATGGGTAAGCCAGGTAGACCATCAAAGAAAGTTACAAGTAAAACCGTAGAAGATGTCGATAATGCCACTAACACAATAAATACCCTGCCTACTAATCAGGTTGAAGTCGGTGAAAGATCTAAAGCCGGAACTGCCATAACAAGGAGGGAATTGGATGAAGTGGCAGTAGGACCGACGAATCGAATTGATATTACGAGCGAGGCCATGATGAAGAAGCTTGAAATCATGTTCGCCGTGTAAGCCGCAACGGCTAAAGTCACCATGAGTGCAAGCCATCTCAAAACTGCTAAAACCACTGAAACGGAAGATACTGGATCTTCTTCCTCGTGTCCGAACAAAGGAAATTCTGTCCAGGAGGTTGCAAATCATAGTCATAAGGGAATGAAGCCACCTACTCATAACCACTCTTGATAAGCGACTCCTTAACAAGCGTTTGGTTCCACCAAAGGGGCACTTCCCCATGTGGGAGGTCCAGGCCCTAGAATCTGAACCACGGTCGTTTGCATAGGCAAACATCCGGTAAAGAGGAAGGCGTCCGCCCCCTGGACCAACTCAGTGAGGAGGAGCGAATACTTGGAATCGTACGGAAGATCATGAATGAGAGCCAGAAATAGGTGGACAATGAAAAGGAATGGGGATTCGCTCTTACAAAAACCCCACTTATAGAAAGAATAAAAATGGCGCCATATCCAAATAAATTCAAACCCTCAGTTGTACACGCCTATAATGGAACTGGCGATCCCAACGTGTTCCTATTCAAATACGATCAACACACGGATGGGGAACGTGCTACTGACGATCTCAAATGTTTATACTTCCCTACTTACTTTGAGGGAGTAGCTTCACTCTGGTTCACAAAACTCCCGCCGAAGTCTGTAGATGACTTTGCCACCAGGGCCAAGCTGTTCAGACAGCAATTCAGGCTTCAAGCAACTAAGGTACGTGATGTGATGGAACTGAATGAGCTGGAACAAGGGCTAGGGAAATCCATTAAAGCCTTCCTTTCTCGTTTTAAGACAGCCATGGCCGAAGTTGGAAACTATGAGCCACATTTGGCTTTGATGGCTCTAAAGGGAGGTATAAGTAAAAAAACCAAACTCGGGCAGTGGATCAAGAAGAAGAAGCCTGCCACTCTCGAAGAGCTATTTGACAAGGCAGAGGAGTATATAGGCATGGATGAGTTTCCGACCTATACAATGGAAGCTACAGAAAATAAGGAGCCATCAGAAAAGGGAGACGTAAACGTGCAAGGAGGACATAAAAACGCCGGAGGAAATCAGAAAAGGGGGGATGAAGGGAAGGATGGTCGAAACAAAAAAAAGCTTCATTTCTTCAAGAATTCCGAAATGACTTATCTTAACGACACCATAGAGAACATTTGTATGGCTACCAAAGACACTGAAGAGTACCCAGAGCCTGGGAAGTTAAGAGTCACTAATAACGCAATAAAGTCCTGCAGGTTCTGCCGATTTCACAACCAGCCGGGGCATAGCACGAACGAATGTAGACATTTGAAAAGCTTAATTGAAGAACTGATAACGAAAAACAGGCTTCAACAGTATACAAAGAACTCCCAGAATGCTCAGGGAATCAAGACCAAGGAACCTCTACAGGACAGCCTAAACAGAATGAGAGCGCTTTGATTGCTGCTATACCAAGGATGATCATAAACACCATTTCAGGAGGCCCTTACCCGTTTGGGAAAAGCTGGGAGGATATGGTGAAGTATGCTCATGAGGTGAAGAACTTTTCAAAAAAAGGTGAGCTCATGACCATAGACGTAGTTTTATCGGCAAAAGTACCAAGAATCCTACGAGATGACATCACATTTAAAAATGAAGATCCAACTGGGATCATAACACCTACAGAGGATCTAATGGTAATAACTGTTGGTCTGGGCCCAGCTATAGTTAGAAGGGTGTTAGTCGATAGCGGTTGTAATGACCCAGATTTCCATAACATCAGAGTTGGCTATATCCATCATACGTCCAACCCAAATATCACGAAAATACGAAACATTTTTTTTTTAGAAGAAAGAGGTAGAAGAAGAACAGAACTAACAACACAGAATCTCACATCGCAGCGGAACAAAATATAATATATCACATCTTTGAAATACAAAATCTTAACTGTATAACATACACTTATCAGAGTACAACACTTACAACACAGCGGGACCACTATAACTAGATAACGCTGAAGCCTCCTGCTCCAAGCTCCTTTAGATATATCTGAAAAATCCTGAACTACTTGACTGCCCGTACAAATTTAGGCACCCAAGAGTTTAGGTAGAACAAAACAAAATAAACTCCGGGTCAGTCATGGGACTGGTATGAGTAAACAGTTTAAAACAGTTTCAGAAAACTAAATGATATCTCATAAGACCACGCCGCATAACACGGAACGGGTTTTTCCCTTATGAAAATCCAAACACTTGATTCAACTTTATATCAAACTCTTTTGATATTATAATAATGTCTAAATCAAGTAGATAACAATCTAGTGGAACGTTTGCATCTCACGTTCCACATATATATACAATCAAAACCGCAAACACGTATTGGGTAATGGATTTCCAACTATGACAAGGTATGGAATCACCTTCCGCTGGTATATCTCTAGAGGAGAATACACCGAGTTCAACAAGAACATCTTGCAACTCAGCCACACATGACCGACCACTCATTTCGCTTGAGTGTATCGAATGTATATCACCAACGATTGGGATCAGCAACCGTTTCCCGAATGGGACAGCATCGACAATAGATTTTTAGAAGTAAATGAAACTCTAGATCAGGTGATTATACAGCCTAATAGGTGCGACCTACATAGCCATGCTGCTTGCCCGATTTCTGTCATTTACCCGATGATGAGGCTAGAAGCTACGCTTTATCATCACACCAGATTCACTTCGAATGCCACATCGTCAAATCCATCAAATCACCGATTGACGTCCTCAACAGTATATTACGTGTTAGCTAAAAGAAGTTTCCTTCTCCGCTTCCACTCTTGGTACGGTTGAAGAAATCAATGTACGTGACCTTTCTGGAAATACTCTGTCAGACATTCATCCATACACGTCACCCAGGAACAGGATGAACCGAAGGTACTATTTCTATAAATAGAAAAAGTCCTTGCACTCTACTCCGTCTTCGATTATCTTTATATAATCTGATTCGCACGCTACTGCCAATATGGAGTGGTTCTTCGGATAATAATCCAACCGGTCTCTCCATATTGACAACGATGGTCAAAACTCCGATAGTCTGTGATTTAACTATCGAATAAAACAAGTGTTTCGATAGTCGATGATTTAACTATCGAATAAAACAAGTGTTCATCCAAACATCCAACAATCGGTGAGCCCTTAATTAATATTCCATTAATTAAATCACTTCTCTATTTCTTATCAATATTTGTTAACCAAATATTTTCAATAACCATATTGGCCTTATACGTTCTTTGGAAAACATTTCCATATATCGCCTTCCTTTATTGTCTATACTAGGAAATATTCATTATTCTATTTCCAAGCTTTGCACATATTTGGGTTAAAACAGATGTTGTATAAAACATCGTTACGACAACCCAAATACAGTATTTAACTAATTCTTATTCCACATTGATCTTCGAGCCTGAATCTTGCTATTTATCGGTATATCATGAAATCAACCAAGTTGGGGTATAATTACCTCTCAGACCTTGACTGAATAACATTTAACGTCAAAACAGACAAGACTACTTACTCGAATAATCATTACCATACAACTGATTATTCACCTTTAAACACATATACATTTTCTCTTTCTATTCCTACGAGATTTTATTCTTATACTTCCCTTTTGATTATACTATTCTATTTCTACGCTCGTTTTCTTATCGACTTCTATATATTTTGATATGTAAATTTCTAACTATCAAATTATCTTAAAAATATTCTATCTCCTTAAATTCCCGGAAAAATTCGCCATAACCTCCTTTGTACCGGGAGCATCGGGAAATTTCAAATAGCTTTCCCGGTCCTTCTCATCTCAAAAAGAAAAAGAAAAAGCCAAGCGGCTTGCCGATACGGCGCATAAAATCTCATATATGAATTAAATACGTACCTTTTTGTCGGGCATTCTATTTATTTCACTTCTATACTTTATTCCATACCTGTCTCCTGTATATTTATGCCTGTCCAATCTATTTTAACTATACCAATCGTTTTAACTCAATTTGTTAATTAAATCTGTTACTTAACCTTTCAGTCTATTTCACCTTCATATTTGAACATGACATGTTCAAATATATTTTAACTGCATATTAACAAATTCTAATTATACTCATACTCTCATTCCCTTATCGACTTCTTATTCAAATTCCAAATCAATTCTATTTGAATTCTTTTTATTTAAACTTCGTTTGAATTCTATTTGCATCCCTATATTTAAACTTCATTTGAATTCTATATTCAAATTCTGTAGTTAAAGTCCATTTGAATTTCTATATTCAAATCAATAGTTAAAGTCCATTTGAATTTCTATATTCAAATCAATAGTTTAAAGTCTATTTGAATTTCTATATTCAAATCTATAGTTTAAAGTCCATTTGAATTTCTATATTCAAATCTATAGTTTAAAGTCCATTTGAATACTATATTCAAATCTATAGTTTAAAGTCTATTTGAATAATATATTCAAATCTATATAGTTAAAGTCCATTTGAATTTCTATATTCAAATCTATATAGTTAAAGTCCATTTGAATTTCTATATTCAAATCAATAGTTTAAAGTCTATTTGAATTTCTATATTCAAATCTATAGTTTAAAGTCCATTTGAATTTCTATATTCAAATCTATAGTTTAAAGTCCATTTGAATACTATATTCAAATCTATTTGAATTCTCTTTTCAAATTCTATATTCAAAGTCTATTAGAATTTCTCTTTTCAAATTCCATTTGAAATACTATATTCAAATCTATTTTAATTCTCTTTTCAAATTCTATATTCAAAGTCTATTTGAATTCTCTGCATTATTTATAAACAACGTTTATAACTTCAATTCAAATCCTACCTTTCCATTTATAAACAACGTTTATAAATTCAATTCAAACCCCATATTTTCATTTATAAACAACTTTATAAATTCGATTCAAATTCCACATTTCCATTTATAAACAAAGTTTATAAATTCAATTTCTTGTTTATATATATATATTCAAAACAAGTTAATGTTTCTATACTTCATTTAAAATTCAAATTCTATTTATAAAAATAGAATTTCCTTTTTTTTAATATCAAATACCCTTTCCGATATTTTTATAAATCAATATCCCAAGCCCAGTGATATTTTAAACAATCAATCAACCAATTTTCAATCATTTGATTTTTAACACATCATAGATGAATATATATGAAATCAAAATAAACAACAAACAAATAATATATTTTGAGGAATCCAGTTGGATTCCTCCAACCTGTTTTCCTGCATCCACAGACGTTAGTCAACATAGTAATACCCATCCTGCTTCGAGGCAGGATATCGTGGTATAGAAGGTCATCCACTAATCATAGCGTGGGGCGTATAGGGTAATCATCCGCTATGGTACCGCGGGCATCCGCTAATGAAACTGCGGGAATCCAACCAATCATCAACCCAATATATATATAATAGTCCTAAATAACTAATATATTTAAATCAACCAAACAGTATTCAAACAAGCAACAATAATTATTTTTAACGACATAAAAATAATTTTAATTAAGGTGAGTGAGATTTACTCACCAGGGTTTTTAATTGCCGATCCATTTCAACTCCAGTTTTTTATTCATGATTATAAGGCTTGCAATTTATGAATCCTACTTTACGATCTCCACCTCGTATTAATTTAAACATTTCGTTATAAGAAATTTTTGATCGTATAAAAATTAAACAATTTAAATAAATAAATTGTTAAAGTTAATTACCTTTTAATCCTCGGTCCAAGCTCAAAAATCCCCAATTTGATTCCTTTATCAAAATTTTCTATTTCCGGTATCACATTCAAAGTCTGCGAACTGCTCTTGCATCACAGTCACTCACAGTTAGCAAAACACTCACCAATACTCTGTGTTTCCATCCACATCAGTGAACAATTTTAGCACCTCAACCTCTTGTCTGCCACCAGATTTTCCAACTCGGCATCCCCTTTCCATTGCCTTACTGGCTGCCACCAACGTTGACTGGAAACCCCACGACCATCCCCTGGCATCGCCTCCTTCCAAAGCTTCCTGGTGATGTCATCCATGTCACCATACTGACAAGAACGAGGCCCCCAAAAATGTTCGACGTACGTTTCCCCTTCGATACAGTGTACACTTCAGACATTGATTTCCCAATCGCGAGCCTCATACAGACCCATCGCATTTCCTGTTGAAATCTCATTCCCAAGATTTCGAATTCGAGTTTCAATCTCCATTCATTTCGGGAATCTCCAGAACGACTCATCATCCAACGATGACCCCCAAATCACGGTTCGCCTTCTGCCTTAAATCGCCAGCGTCTCCAGGTTTTGATCGAGCACCAGGACTTGCGGCTTTGAACACAGTGATTTGCTGAAGTTTTTGGTTTGAGGAGCTTTCGATTTTTCTAAAAGGGGAGGTGGGAGCGGTTTTTGATTTCTGAGAGAGGAGATGGGCGACATTTCCTTTGATTTTGAATTGAAGAACACATGGAGCTTTCGGTTTTCTACCGAGGAACAAATTGATGAAAAAGAAACAAGGGAGGGTGATCGTGATTATATAAGTGAAAGGAGGTAGTTGTTTCTTATCTGTGGACATAAAGAAGCCAAGTTTTGTTCTGGTTTGTGGACATAAAGAAGCCACGGTTTTGTTCTAAACTGGTTTATTTTTAATTTAAATTACCCTGTGATTCTGAACTCCTATCTGAACCTAACAACTGAAGATTCTAGGGTTTAACCACTATTTCGAACACACTGGGATAGGTCACGAAGTTCAAGTTGATCGTCTTGAGACGATATTAATTTTAAACTGATATAAATTAAATTTCAAACCATTTAAATTCTTCGATAATTATTGAATATTTTTATTCTAATTCAAACAGAATTATGTATTGATTATCTGAACTGTTTTCAAATCAGTTTTCACTTCGAATTCAGTTATCCGCTGATTCCTTATTTTGATAATTTAATATATACGATATTAAATCGAAATCGATTTTTAAATCGATAACATAAATATAAAAATTCATTTATATTATCAACTAAATATTTAAATCCATTCTAAATATTTAAAATTAGTTTGTCGTAATCCCGGGTCATTACAATCTTCCCTACTTATAATAATTTCGTCCTCGAAATTGCTAAGGTAGAAAAAGTGCTACAAACCCATTAACCTTTCAAAACTTATTTATGTTGATACTCAACATTTCAAACTTCCTTACGTACCTTTCTTTCGAATAAATCCTTATTCGATAACTCCTCCCTTCGAATAACTATATTCGATTTACTTTCTTTCGAATAACTAGATTCGAAAACCTTTCTTCGAATAAACTATATTCGATTTACTCTATTCAATTTACTTTTATCAATTAACTCTATTGGATTTAACCCTTTTCGATTAACTCCATTGAATAACTAAATTCGATAACTCCTTCGAATAACCAATATTCTATAACTCACTTTAATTAAACTAATCGATAACTCTTTTCGATTAAACTATAATCGATAACTCCTTTCGATTAACAAATAATCGATAACTCCTTTAATTTACTAATAATCGATAATTCCTTTCGAATAAACTATATTCGATAACTCCTTTAATTCTATTCGAATAAACTAATATTCGATTTAACTCCACTCGCTTGACTCTAGATCGCAGCGATCACAATGGTTACGCCTGATTCCCCCAGGAAACATCTGACCGCCCTAGGCTATCTGCAGCCCTGCGAATTACGCTAGCAGTCGTACGAAATGTCAACTTATCCTGAGTAACTAAGGTTGACTAACTCTATTCGATCAACTTTAATTGAATAACTAAAATTCAATTAAATCTTGATTCGATTTACCATGTTCAATTTACTCTATCTTGTTAACTCTTTATCTGAATAACAAATATTCGATAAATTCTAATTGAATAACTAATATTCAATTTACTCAACGGATTAACCCTAACTGATTAACTCTAACTGGTTAATTCTTACTCTAATCGATTTATTCTAACTCTAATCGACTTCTCCTATTCGAATAACTCCTATTGGATAACGTTTATTCATTTATAAAGATTTACTTTTAGTAACGGTTCTTCACTTTATAAATGTTCACCTTAATAACGTTACTTCACTTATACAAGTGTTGTGTACACCTTCTATTTAAAACTATCGGTGTTAAAAACCAATATCTCTTCTCTATATAAGCTCAGACTTATATATTTCATTTATCGAATGATAAATATTTAATTTAATTCATAAACTGTTATTTATAAATTAATCTTTTCTATTTATCTGTTAAAAACAGATTTCCACTTTCTATTCATCGTCTAAATATTCCTTTGATTAAATTTCTATTTATTTAACAAATAAATATCTCATTTATAACATTCTATTTATTTTCTATAAATAAATATTTCCATTTACTCTATTTGTAAATGTTTTACAAATATTTTCTTTTAAATTCTATTTGTAAATGTTTTTACAAATATTTCTCCTTCTAAATTCTTTGCACATAACTTTATTTGTTTTACAAATTCATTTCCTTTATATTTGTTTTACAAATATATTTTCTTTTTAACTCCTTTGGGTTTTCCTTTATTCATTCCCAATTCATATTTCATTCACATGATTTTACTCAATTCATTCGTTTCGATCCATTTAACTTACTAAAGTTAAATTTAATTTCAACCATTCAAATTCCCATTAACTAGTTGCTAATTAACCGTTTTGCCTATTTCACCCTTTTTATTTGAATATAACTTGTTCAAATATATGTCAACTTAATTATAACTAATCTAATTATATTTTCAACTCGAGTTATATATTCGATTTCGAATATAAATTCTCAATCGCTTTCGCTTATCCAAAAACCCAATTTCGATTCAAATCTCCTTTAACTAATTATTTTCCAATTTAGTTAATCCTATTTAACCATTTAAAATATGATTTTTGTTTCAAAAATCATTTCACTTACTTCACTGGAGTTCATATTTATTTCGTATCTCCAGTCTGGATTTTTCTAATGCCAATTCGGATTTTATTTCCTAACAATCCTTTTATTTATTTAATAAAACCGTTATGGTTTTATAATGGTTCTGGCGATGCTTTTCTAAAATTTTGATTTTGACATAACTCAAAATCTATACGATGAAAACCAAATTTTTCTCTTTCGTTAGAAAACTATCGTTCAACCTGTCCCGACGATTCTTGTTTCGAAGAATTTCGACTTCAATTGAGTTCTGTATACTAAATTGAAGTTCGAATCGCCAATTTACGAACTGCCGCGCTATGGCGAGCTCGTTTTAATTATCTTTATACATATAAACGTTTTAACTTCGTTTATAATAAATTTAACTCCATTCTGATATATTTTTAATATATATCCAATCCATTCCAACATAATATTCCCGATCTATTTCTCTTCAAATATTCAAGTCCTCTACATCTAAAATATTCAAATTCCATCCTTTCATTTATTCAAACTCTATATTTGAATTTCCTTCTATTCAATTTCTATTTGAAATCCTTTATTCAAAACCCATTTCAAATCCCTTATTCAAAGTCCATTTGAAATCCTTTATTCAATTTCTATTTAAATTCCTTATTCAAATTCCTATTTGAAATCCTTTGAATTTAAATTCTATTTTAACTCCTTTTGTTTTCTTTGAATTCTAATATTCATCCTCCACTTTATATTCTCTTCGAAATTCTATTTAACCAAATTCCATTTGAATTCTAATATTCAAATCCCTATTTGACTTTTCTTTATTCAAATCCATTTGAATTCCTCTGAATTCAAATTCCATTTCAATTTTTCTTATACAATTTCTATTTGAAATTTCCTTTGTTCAAACTCATTTGAATTCCTTTGAATTCAAATTCTATTTCACTTCTATTTGAATTATATATATATATATATTCAAATTCCTTTATTTTACTTCTATTTGAAATCTATATTCCAATTCTCATTTCAAAATCCCTTTGAAGTTATATAAATATATACATATATTTATATCTATTCCAAATTCAAACATTTGAATTTTCAAACAACTTGTTTCTTTTCAAACAAATTTCCATCAAAACTTTTCTAAGGCAGCAATTTATCACTTAGAAACTTGAAAATGAACACTGATGATGTTGCGACCATCATCAGAATTATTTCCCAGCTACTGAATGAGTTCAGTGCTATATTTCTTTCAAACTCCATTTAGAAAAATATTTTCCGAACTCCCAGGATTTTGAATTCTAAATTCTGGTTGGAATTCAATTTCAATTTATCTCATTTGTATATTTGATTTCATATACAAATTCCATTGGTTATATATATAACTATTTCTGTTTTATAATCTAATTCGATTATATTCCTAACAATCAACTTAACTATTTAAAAACAATATCGTGTCCAATCTTCTGTTCAAGTGTTTATAAACTCCTATCGACTTCGTGGCGTCCCACGATTCGACCAAAATTTATAATCCACTCAACAGACTAGTCAACACAATATAAAACGGTTTTTATATCAAATAACAAATACGCTCTCTCGTATATATATATACGCTCAACTCATTCTAGGATACTACTGATCCTATCTCTAATGAGCACATTTCCACACAGCCTAGGTATTCGCTAAACCTAAGCTCTGATACCAACTGTAACGACCCAGCGAAATCCGGTAGGCTTTGCAACCATCCCTTCATCCCCCAAGGTAGAGGGCTAACCTCCCCCCGTGGCTTACATTGGTATCCCAGCACCATATTTTACGGCCAGCCTTTCGACTTCGCACTAAGCAACCAACCCACTACTGGGGACATGTAGGGGTAAGAGTCTCCCGTTCGCCACCAAACTGCAAAGCGAGAACCCCCTATCATGCGACACATGCCTTAAAGCACGCAACATGGACTGGTATGAGTAAACAGTTTAAAACAGTTTCAGAAAACTAAATGATATCTCATAAGACCACGCCGCATAACACGGAACGGGTTTTTCCCTTATGAAAATCCAAACACTTGATTCAACTTTATATCAAACTCTTTTGATATTATAATAATGTCTAAATCAAGTAGATAACAATCTAGTGGAACGTTTGCATCTCACGTTCCACATATATATACAATCAAAACCGCAAGCACGTATTGGGTAATGGATTTCCAACTATGACAAGGTATGGAATCACCTTCCGCTGGTATATCTCTAGAGGAGAATACACCGAGTTCAACAAGAACATCTTGCAACTCAGTGTGACGACAAGGAATTTCGCTCGGTCCGAACCAGTCGCTAAACCGATCCAGGCCGTTCGAAACGCCCTATCGTTTGAGAACACGACAAAACAGAACGCATACAGAAGAACATTTCATTGTATATTACAACAATGCACCAGATTACAAGAATATACAGAGTATAAATGAATATTACACAGAAATATCAGAGATTTAAATTACATTTAAATACATCGCAGCGGAAAATAATAAAATACACAACTAGAAGAGATATACGGATACAAAGCTTTCCGGATATCATTCCAGCTGTAAACCAGGATCCTGTGAATAAAAATCTGCAAAACCAAAACTACTAGCTGCCCGTGTCAAAATAAGGGCACCCAGAGTTTAGGTTAAAACAATAAACTCCAGGTCAGTCATGTGACTGGTGTGAGAACTAAAACAGTTATAATTCTTTATTTTAAATCATTAGGTAAATCAAGGGACCACGCCGTATAACACGGAACGGGTTTCCTCCCAAGAATACCAGTGCATAAAACAAACAGCGCAATGCTAAATAAAGAAAAATGAAGCTGTTATAAGACCCAGGTCCCATCACACAATGCAACGCAGTCGAGGATAGGGTTTTCCCTTATAACAGCCAAAGAATGCTTGATACGTTTAAAACAAATTGTTTGATACTATTATAAGTGCATAGTGTATAAACAGCTTCAAATCATAAGTATCAATCATAGGCGGCATGAGCGTCCCATGCCACTATGTCGCCATATATAGGTTTACAAATAAAACCGCAAATGTCACGTATTTGGAAATTGGATTTCCATCTATGAACCGAGGCAAAAGATAGTCCTCAACCGATTCAGACAATCTAGCCCATGTCTAGGCAAGTACTCAGTCAAGCCTTGGAGCGACAGGGCCGGTCCACCGATGTGGATTAAAATTCCTGAACACTACGTTTCCCCGCCCTTTGGGGCGTAAATGAGCCAACGAATGGCTCCATCGGTTCGAGAACGACCGATCAATCCGAGGCGCCTCGCAACAGCAACAACCACATAAGTCAAACTCGTCAGGGTGTGTAAAACCACTGACGCCACTTCTAGCTAGAAAGAAACGCAAGTCCTCCCTGAGGTTCGTCTCCCGTTTTTGGTTCATACCGGGTGTGAAACACGCGAGGTAAACGTTACACAAAGCTACGCCACAAAGGCCGTGCTTTGATCATCACCACAAGACTTTGCTTTTCAACAGAAGCCTTGATCATTTGCATCTTAGCATGCCACACAGGCAAACCATCCTATGCAACCGATATCAGTCACACAGAATGAAATCCGATGTCAGACACACAGTCCATTTACAAGTCCGTCCTGGGTCTGAACGAAACCGGAGGCACCTAGTACCCCGCCTATCCATCGATCTCCAAGTACGTCTGGACGATCACTAACTGTTTCCATCTTCTTGGGTGTACAGCCCAATCAAGATCATCAGTAATTACCCAAACGACGTGAAGACCTCCGGTCTTCGACCATCGTCTTCATCTTCGACTTATCGTCGTATCAGTTATTCAGAATGGGATAAACCCGGTCTTTCCGAATAACTCGCGTATATTTTAAATAAGTGTTACACAAACACAACATACGCCTCATTCCAATTCATCAGTCACTAACCGTAAATTAATCAAGAGAATAATTCCCCAAATATTAACCCCGAAGGCCGAAACCAACATCAGATCAATATCCAGAAAACCATTCTGCTTGGCTAACCGACAGTTAATTTCTAATTTCACATTCATAGGGAAAGGTTCCCATTAATTTTATCAAAGATAAATTCTTTAATTTATTCTTTAATCTACTTTTGAATATCAATTCAAACTAGTCGGGATTAACGAAACTTACCGAAGTAATCATTTGTTTTAATTTCCCGATCCCAACCTATTTATCCCATGAAGTAAAACTGGTAATACTTCATATCCAACACCACAGTGTTATCGGTAAATTCAATTACCATTTCACGTTCAAATCTAATTAAAGATTTAACTATCGCCTGGAGCAAAACTGGTGATACTCCATTCTCGACCATTTCAATCTAATTAAAGATTCATTAAAACTCCACTTAGTTTTAATCTTTAACTGGGTTAAAGAATCAGTGTCATTTAAAACACGGTTCACGATAAACCCAAAGTCACATTCATTAATTATCGGGTTAAAGAACGAGTGTTATTTAAAACACTGTTCACGATAAACCCAAAAATCAATATCAATTCAATTCCAATTAAATATTATTTAATTGGTACACTTCATTAAATCTAAATAAAAAGATTTAATCTTTCCTCAACTGGGTTCAAGAACAGTGTTAGTGAAGACACCATTCACGACAAACCCAAATCACATTCGATATTCAATACAAGGCTCTGAATAGAAAATATATCGGCTTATATTCAATATCGAATTCTACGACTAACAAATGTCGTATTGGAAATAACGATATAAATATATATCTTTCAAATTTCCATAACAACACCTGTATAATCACGAATTACAACATCGAAATATTCCGAAGACAATTTCGATTCAAATCCACTCCAATGCAATCATTGGAAATTTTGGTTATTTTTAAAACCCTTTTCGAATTCAATTTATTTATTTAAAAATAAATAGAATTATAATTCTAGTTCAAAACTAGTTCATTTCGATAAAAATCTATTTTTATCTTTTCAAATAGGGAGTTTTTCATCCCAATTCTTTCTAAATCATTTCTTATGATTTTACACAAATTATTACTATTTTTAATAATTTTATCAAGGCCCGTACAGTCGATTTCCAACAATGGCCATCGAACTGCACTTACAGCGACCTTTTTCGAATTTGATTTGGACGTATCTCCAAATCCAACCGTTAGATTTCAAATTTCTAATATTCGTTAGAAAGCTCTTTTCGATACGAACCCAACGGTTCCGGTTTAAGGAGAATCCGACGGTCGGATCTCCCGTAATGTCCATTTGAAATAAATGGTCGAAATTCGCGAACTGCCGCGGCGCGGCGCGTTCTATTCAGGCCATTATATTATATATATAATATATATAATATATATTTCGTCGATTTCTATTTAAAACGAATTATATAAATAGTTTTGAATTCGTTTCAAAAACATTTTCAACTTCCATTTCAATTCAAATCAAAATTGAATTCTTCTTTATAAATTCGTTTTAAAATTCATTTCTATTCAATTCAAATTTCAATTCAATTTGAATTCATTTCAATTCGCTTTCAATTCAATTCATTCCGAAATCGTTTTCAATTCATTTTGAATTCGTTTTCAATTCAATTCATTTCGAAATCGTTTTCAATTCAATTCATTTCGAAATCGTTTTCAATTCAATTCATTTCGAAATCGTTTTCAATTCAATTCATTTCGAAATCGTTTTCAATTCAATTCATTTCGAAATCGTTTTCAATTCATTTTGAATTCGTTTTCAATTCAATTCATTTCGAAATCGTTTTCAATTCATTTTGAATTCGTTTTCAATTCAATTCATTTTGAATTCGTTTTCAATTCAATTCATTTCGAAATCGTTTTCAATTCATTTTGAATTCGTTTTCAATTCAATTCATTTCGAAATCGTTATAAATATCGTTCACGTCAAAATGACGTCAATCTAATCAACACGGCTTCATATATTAATATTTTCAAATATTCCATTTCGAATATTTCTATTTCAAATATTTCTTATTATAAAAATATTCTTTATTTTCACGATTGGAATGAGGCCCAATCAATTACCATATAAAGTTAATTATATGGATTTTCATACAACACATGTATATAATAACATTGAAAATAATCAACCATCAACCAAAGTGCACTACACTGTAAAGGCATCAAATATAGATATTCAACGCCTATAACAGCCTGTCAATCAATCGATCGACATATTCAATCAATCAGGATGAGTGAACTTCAAATTTCATCCCAACACCCGTGTGGGGTTTCAAACAATCAAACACAGATTTTATTTGTGCAGTTGGGCGATGTGTGAAATTTATCGACCCAATCAATATCAGTCAAATCAGTGTATATACAAACAAATCGGCCGATTTGTTTATAACTATTCATTTATTCACATTCACGTTAAAATTTATATTTTTAACGATAAAACATTTTATTTCAACCTATGAATTTCTATTCAATTCATTTACACAATAAAATGATATTTTTATTTTCTAACATATTTTAGAAAATTTCGGCGGCATAACGGCACGATACTAGAAACGGGACAAGGCCTAGCCTTATCCCCGGTCTAGTGAAGGCCCACGCCATTCACACATCAATCATATCAATTTCATTTCACCAAACAATCAAATCCAAATCAAATAATCTAACCAACTACACAACCAATCAAACAAGTCCATGGTCTGTGGACGGGTGTCGGGTGCTTCTAATAAGCACCGTCTGCATCCTAGTATATATATATATAACTAGAAAAATAAATTGAAAGGTGAGAAATTCTCACATATAGCTATCCTAGCTCCACGGCTCTTCATTTGCAGAAGTCTTCGTCGTTTCGCCTTTTTGTCACCTTCGTTGCTGCTTTCACTACATACGTAAAAATCACATTTTTATTCCGAAGTTCAATATATAAAAATCGAATTTTTCTTCGAAGTTCAATATATAAAAATCATATTTTTATTTCGACTTTCAACATATAAAAATCCTATTTTTATTTCGACTTTCAACATATAAAAATCTTATTTTTATTTCGACTTTCAACATATAAAAATCCTATTTTTATTTCGACTTTCAACATATAAAAATCTTATTTTTATTTCGACTTTCAACATATAAAAATCCTATTTTTATTTCGACTTTCAACATATAAAAATCTTATTCTTATTTCGACTTTCAACATATAAAAATCTTATTTTTATTTCGACTTTCAACATATAAAAATCTTATTTTTATTTCGACTTTCAACATATAAAAATCTTATTTTTATTTCGACTTTCAACATATAAAAATCACATTTTTCTTTCAATGTTCATCATATAAAAATCACATTTTTCTTTCAATGTTCATCATATAAAAATCACATCTTTCTATATTAAATACGTACCTTGATTTCAGTTTTAAAATGCAAATAAGTTTTCAGTTTTTTTTTTAAAATAAAATAAAATCAGTTTTTATTTCTTTTCAAAATCAGTTTTTACACTTAATTAAAATCTAATTAGAATAACTAACAATAATTATATATAAAAAAAAAACTTACAGTTAAACCGAGGGGGGGGGGGTTTCCGCCATCGCGAGGTTGGGGGGGGGGGGGGGGTTTCGACGCATTGAAGAAGCGGGGAAGAGGGAGCGGGAGGAGGGAGTCGAGGAGGAGGAGAAGTTGGAGGGGGGGGGTTTCCGCCATCGCGAGGTTGGGGGGGGGGGTTTCCGTCATCGCGAGGTGGGGGGGAGGGTTTCCGTCATCGGTGGGGGATGCGGCGGAGGAGGGGGATGCGGCGGCGGAGGGGACCCGCGATGGTGGTTTTCGTTTCGACATTTTTTTTTTTTCGATTCGGTCTGAAGTATGAATTGGGGGGGGGGGGGGGCAGAGCGGTTTTAAGGGGAGAGAAGTATATTTTTTTTTTATTTTATTATTTTAAAAGTTGACTTTTACATACGTCATCAAAACGAGGCCCACCGCCTGTCGTCCATAGCGTTTTACCCCCATTCTGAACACAATGGGATATGTATCGCACTCTGATCTGATCGTTTCGATCAGTTTCCGTTGAATTTTCATTTAAATCACTATATTGAATTTTAAACGTACATTTCAAATTACCGGGGTCACATACTAACTCTAAAAATTCTCGAAAAATATTTTCTAGCTTCGTATTGACGATACGGTCCTAACAAAACTAGTTTCGTCGAATTCCGAGACCGTTGGAAAAATGGCCAATTTCCAGTCGATTAAAATCAACTGAAACTGGTCAAACGCGTTTTCTTTTGCCACGCTCACATATTGATTCGAAAAATTATGAAATTTGAAACCTAGCAATAATTTGACATCACGGACCCAACAAAACTGGTTTCGTCGAAATCCGAGGTCATTTGCAAAATGTCCATTTTTAAGGGCCTGAATTCCATAGCGACTATTCAGAATTTTCAACTGGACATATCTTATCATTCCTAAGATGAAATCCTGATTTTTCGGATTCGATAGAAAGATATCATCAATTAGATCCTATCATTTTTGGTTTCACTAAAATCCGGATTGTTTTGCACCCGGTACATTCAATTGAAGTTTGAAATCGAATTATCGAACTACCGCGCCATTTTCAATTCTATTTATAATTATATATAAATATTTATATTCTAACGACGACGCGTATAATATATACGTTCGAATTATATTCAAAATAAATTTCTCGTCGATATTATTTAAAATAATTCATTTTAAATAATCAAAATTCGCTAAAATAGCAAAAATAAAAATTTCAAACTGGCTCGCATTTTACGGGTTGTTACAATCTCCCCCACTTAAAACTTTTCGTCCCCGAAAAGGAACAAAGTCGAAAGTGGTTTGATTATTCAACTCTACGCTCGATCTGGCTTTCATTCTCCAACTCTTTAGTTTCTGAGAATTTTCAAAATTTCAAAAATTTGGCTAACACCCTAAATTTTTGAAAAATTTCGCCATAACCTCCCCTGCAATGGGAGCATCGGGGAATTTCAAATAGCTTCCCTGGTCCTTCAGATCTCAAAAAGAAAAAGAAAAAGCCAAGCGGCTTGCCAATAGGCTCACAAAATCATCATCACCCAAACAAAACAGGAAATTATGTAGTAAACATGTACCTATTTGTCGGGCAAACAAATTTTATTCTCTGCTCTAGCCTCCTTGCTATGACCTGTTCAATGTAAGTATATGCATACGCAAGCAAATGCAATTTTCAATACAATTCAATATTTGTTTCAATTAGGCTAAATGGCTAAAAATTAGCAAACAAATAAACAAACAACCCAAACATCAATCAATTAGTGAATTAGAGTTTCAAATTCATAAATTTTGATACATATACAAAAATCAAATTTTTGATGCCAAATCACAACAATAGGCCCTATCTAATTTTGGTTCTCACACCAGTCAATAGGAAATATATAGATATCACACCTTCGTCACACGAATATAAATTCTGACGATGAGTACTCAACCATCAGAATCATCTTCGGGCCACTAGAGTATGATTCTATATCTATCCAATATATTAAAACTTCGAATACACGCGGATCAAACGTATACGCAAAATCTTTATATACTGGACTGTCCAACTCAATATAAATAGATAATTAGATACGAATAATTGATTTAAATTTTCAAAACAAAAATTGTTTTCATTTGAAAAATATACTCTTCACACTCGTTCTAGGATACTACTGATCCTATCTCTAACGAGTCATTCCCATTGGATATTACTAATCCAATATCTGATGAATTCTTTCGTATGGTTCTAATGTGTCTTGTTCTCTGAGCTTAGTAAACCAAAGCTCTGATACCAACTGTGACGGCAAGGAATTTCGCTCGGTCCGAACCAGTCGCTAAACCGATCCAGGCCGTTCGAAACGCCCTATCGTTTGAGAACACGACAAAACAGAACGCATACAGAAGAACATTTCATTGTATATTACAACAATGCACCAGATTACAAGAATATACAGAGTATAAATGAATATTACACAGAAATATCAGAGATTTAAATTACATTTAAATACATCGCAGCGGAAAATAATAAAATACACAACTAGAAGAGATATACGGATACAAAGCTTTCCGGATATCATTCCAGCTGTAAACCAGGATCCTGTGAATAAAAATCTGCAAAACCAAAACTACTAGCTGCCCGTGTCAAAATAAGGGCACCCAGAGTTTAGGTTAAAACAATAAACTCCAGGTCAGTCATGTGACTGGTGTGAGAACTAAAACAGTTATAATTATTTATTTTAAATCATTAGGTAAATCAAGGGACCACGCCGTATAACACGGAACGGGTTTCCTCCCAAGAATACCAGTGCATAAAACAAACAGCGCAATGCTAAATAAAGAAAAATGAAGCTGTTATAAGACCCAGGTCCCATCACACAATGCAACGCAGTCGAGGATAGGGTTTTCCCTTATAACAGCCAAAGAATGCTTGATACGTTTAAAACAAATTGTTTGATACTATTATAAGTGCATAGTGTATAAACAGCTTCAAATCATAAGTATCAATCATAGGCGGCATGAGCGTCCCATGCCACTATGTCGCCATATATAGGTTTACAAATAAAACCGCAAATGTCACGTATTTGGAAATTGGATTTCCATCTATGAACCGAGGCAAAAGATAGTCCTCAACCGATTTAGACAATCTAGCCCATGTCTAGGCAAGTACTCAGTCAAGCCTTGGAGCGACAGGGCCGGTCCACCGATGTGGATTAAAATTCCTGAACACTACGTTTCCCCGCCCTTTGGGGCGTAAATGAGCCAACGAATGGCTCCATCGGTTCGAGAACGACCGATCAATCTGAGGCGCCTCGCAACAGCAACAACCACATAAGTCAAACTCGTCAGGGTGTGTAAAACCACTGACGCCACTTCTAGCTAGAAAGAAACGCAAGTCCTCCCTGAGGTCCGTCTCCCGTTTTTGGTTCATACCAGGTGTGAAACACGCGAGGTAAACGTTACACAAAGCTACGCCACAAAGGCCGTGCTTTGATCATCACCACAAGACTTTGCTTTTCAACAGAAGCCTTGATCATTTGCATCTTAGCATGCCACACAGGCAAACCATCCTATGCAACCGATATCAGTCACACAGAATGAAATCCGATGTCAGACACACAGTCCATTTACAAGTCCGTCCTGGGTCTGAACGAAACCGGAGGCACCTAGTACCCCGCCTATCCATCGATCTCCAAGTACGTCTGGACGATCACTAACTGTTTCCATCTTCTTGGGTGTACAGCCCAATCAAGATCATCAGTAATTACCCAAACGACGTGAAGACCTCCGGTCTTCGACCATCGTCTTCATCTTCGACTTATCGTCGTATCAGTTATTCAGAATGGGATAAACCCGGTCTTTCCGAATAACTCGCGTATATTTTAAATAAGTGTTACACAAACACAACATACGCCTCATTCCAATTCATCAGTCACTAACCGTAAATTAATCAAGAGAATAATTCCCTAAATATTAACCCCGAAGGCCGAAACCAACATCAGATCAATATCCAGAAAACCATTCTGCTTGGCTAACCGACAGTTAATTTCTAATTTCACATTCATAGGGAAAGGTTCCCATTAATTTTATCAAAGATAAATTCTTTAATTTATTCTTTAATCTACTTTTGAATATCAATTCAAACTAGTCGGGATTAACGAAACTTACCGAAGTAATCATTTGTTTTAATTTCCCGATCCCAACCTATTTATCCCATGAAGTAAAACTGGTAATACTTCATATCCAACACCACAGTGTTATCGGTAAATTCAATTACCATTTCACGTTCAAATCTAATTAAAGATTTAACTATCGCCTGGAGCAAAACTGGTGATACTCCATTCTCGACCATTTCAATCTAATTAAAGATTCATTAAAACTCCACTTAGTTTTAATCTTTAACTGGGTTAAAGAATCAGTGTCATTTAAAACACGGTTCACGATAAACCCAAAGTCACATTCATTAATTATCAGGTTAAAGAACGAGTGTTATTTAAAACACTGTTCACGATAAACCCAAAAATCAATATCAATTCAATTCCAATTAAATATTATTTAATTGGTACACTTCATTAAATCTAAATAAAAAGATTTAATCTTTCCTCAACTGGGTTCAAGAACAGTGTTAGTGAAGACACCATTCACGACAAACCCAAATCACATTCGATATTCAATACAAGGCTCTGAATAGAAAATATATCGGCTTATATTCAATATCGAATTCTACGACTAACAAATGTCGTATTGGAAATAACGATATAAATATATATCTTTCAAATTTCCATAACAACACCTGTATAATCACGAATTACAACATCGAAATATTCCGAAGACAATTTCGATTCAAATCCACTCCAATGCAATCATTGGAAATTTTGGTTATTTTTAAAACCCTTTTCGAATTCAATTTATTTATTTAAAAATAAATAGAATTATAATTCTAGTTCAAAACTAGTTCATTTCGATAAAAATCTATTTTTATCTTTTCAAATAGGGAGTTTTTCATCCCAATTCTTTCTAAATCATTTCTTATGATTTTACACAAATTATTACTATTTTTAATAATTTTATCAAGGCCCGTACAGTCGATTTCCAACAATGGCCATCGAACTGCACTTACAGCGACCTTTTTCGAATTTGATTTGGACGTATCTCCAAATTCAACCGTTAGATTTCAAATTTCTAATACTCGTTAGAAAGCTCTTTTCGATACGAACCCAACGGTTCCGGTTTTAGGAGAATCCGACGGTCGGATCTCCCGTAATGTCCATTTGAAATAAATGGTCGAAATTTGCGAACTGCCGCGGCGCGGCGCGTTCTATTCAGGCCATTATATTATATATATAATATATATAATATATATTTCGTCGATTTCTATTTAAAACGAATTATATAAATAGTTTTGAATTCGTTTCAAAAACATTTTCAACTTCCATTTCAATTCAAATCAAAATTGAATTCTTCTTTATAAATTCGTTTTAAAATTCATTTCTATTCAATTCAAATTTCAATTCAATTTGAATTCATTTCAATTCGCTTTCAATTCAATTCATTCCGAAATCGTTTTCAATTCATTTTGAATTCGTTTTCAATTCAATTCATTTCGAAATCGTTTTCAATTCAATTCATTTCGAAATCGTTTTCAATTCAATTCATTTCGAAATCGTTTTCAATTCAATTCATTTCGAAATCGTTTTCAATTCAATTCATTTCGAAATCGTTTTCAATTCATTTTGAATTCGTTTTCAATTCAATTCATTTCGAAATCGTTTTCAATTCATTTTGAATTCGTTTTCAATTCAATTCATTTTGAATTCGTTTTCAATTCAATTCATTTCGAAATCGTTTTCAATTCATTTTGAATTCGTTTTCAATTCAATTCATTTCGAAATCGTTATAAATATCGTTCACGTCAAAATGACGTCAATCTAATCAACACGGCTTCATATATTAATATTTTCAAATATTCCATTTCGAATATTTCTATTTCAAATATTTCTTATTATAAAAATATTCTTTATTTTCACGATTGGAATGAGGCCCAATCAATTACCATATAAAGTTAATTATATGGATTTTCATACAACACATGTATATAATAACATTGAAAATAATCAACCATCAACCAAAGTGCACTACACTGTAAAGGCATCAAATATAGATATTCAACGCCTATAACAGCCTGTCAATCAATCGATCGACATATTCAATCAATCAGGATGAGTGAACTTCAAATTTCATCCCAACACCCGTGTGGGGTTTCAAACAATCAAACACAGATTTTATTTGTGCAGTTGGGCGATGTGTGAAATTTATCGACCCAATCAATATCAGTCAAATCAGTGTATATACAAACAAATCGGCCGATTTGTTTATAACTATTCATTTATTCACATTCACGTTAAAATTTATATTTTTAACGATAAAACATTTTATTTCAACCTATGAATTTCTATTCAATTCATTTACACAATAAAATGATATTTTTATTTTCTAACATATTTTAGAAAATTTCGGCGGCATAACGGCACGATACTAGAAACGGGACAAGGCCTAGCCTTATCCCCGGTCTAGTGAAGGCCCACGCCATTCACACATCAATCATATCAATTTCATTTCACCAAACAATCAAATCCAAATCAAATAATCTAACCAACTACACAACCAATCAAACAAGTCCATGGTCTGTGGACGGGTGTCGGGTGCTTCTAATAAGCACCGTCTGCATCCTAGTATATATATATAACTAGAAAAATAAATTGAAAGGTGAGAAATTCTCACATATAGCTATCCTAGCTCCACGGCTCTTCATTTGCAGAAGTCTTCGTCGTTTCGCCTTTTTGTCACCTTCGTTGCTGCTTTCACTACATACGTAAAAATCACATTTTTATTCCGAAGTTCAATATATAAAAATCGAATTTTTCTTCGAAGTTCAATATATAAAAATCATATTTTTATTTCGACTTTCAACATATAAAAATCCTATTTTTATTTCGACTTTCAACATATAAAAATCTTATTTTTATTTCGACTTTCAACATATAAAAATCTTATTTTTATTTCGACTTTCAACATATAAAAATCCTATTTTTATTTCGACTTTCAACATATAAAAATCCTATTTTTATTTCGACTTTCAACATATAAAAATCTTATTCTTATTTCGACTTTCAACATATAAAAATCTTATTTTTATTTCGACTTTCAACATATAAAAATCTTATTTTTATTTCGACTTTCAACATATAAAAATCACATTTTTCTTTCAATGTTCATCATATAAAAATCACATTTTTCTTTCAATGTTCATCATATAAAAATCACATCTTTCTATATTAACTACGTACCTTGATTTCAGTTTTAAAATGCAAATAAGTTTTCAGTTTTTTTTTTTTTTTAAAATAAAATAAAATCATTTTTATTTCTTTTCAAAATCAGTTTTTACACTTAATTAAAATCTAATTAGAATAACTAACAATAATTATATATAAAAAAAAAACTTACAGTTAAACCGAGGGGGGGGGTTTCCGCCATCGCGAGGTTGGGGGGGGGGGGGGGGGGTTTCGACGCATTGAAGAAGCGGGGAAGAGGGAGCGGGAGGAGGGAGTCGAGGAGGAGGAGAAGCTGGAGGGGGGGTTTCCGCCATCGCGAGGTTGGGGGGGTTTCCGTCATCGCGAGGTGGGGGGGAGGGTTTCCGTCATCGGTGGGGGATGCGGCGGAGGAGGGGGATGCGGCGGCGGAGGGGACCCGCGATGGTGGTTTTCGTTTCGACAATTTTTTTTTTTTTTTCGATTCGGTCTGAAGTATGAATTGGGGGGGGGGGCAGAGCGGTTTTAAGGGGAGAGAAGTATATTTTTTTTTTATTATTTTAAAAGTTGACTTTTACATACGTCATCAAAACGAGGCCCACCGCCTGTCGTCCATAGCGTTTTACCCCCATTCCGAACACAATGGGATATATATCGCACTCTGATCTGATCGTTTCGATCAGTTTCCGTTGAATTTTCATTTAAATCACTATATTGAATTTTAAACGTACATTTCAAATTACCGGGGTCACATACTAACTCTAAAAATTCTCGAAAAATATTTTCTAGCTTCGTATTGACGATACGGTCCTAACAAAACTACTTCCGTCGAATTCCGAGACCGTTGGAAAAATGGCCAATTTCCAGTCGATTAAAATCAACTGAAACTGGTCAAACGCGTTTTCTTTTGCCACGCTCACATATTGATTCGAAAAATTATGAAATTTGAAACCTAGCAATAATTTGACATCACGGACCCAACAAAACTGGTTTCGTCGAAATCCGAGGTCATTTGCAAAATGTCCATTTTTAAGGGCCTGAATTCCATAGCGACTATTCAGAATTTTCAACTGGACATATCTTATCATTCCTAAGATGAAATCCTGATTTTTCGGATTCGATAGAAAGATATCATCAATTAGATCCTATCATTTTTGGTTTCACTAAAATCCGGATTGTTTTGCACCCGGTACATTCAATTGAAGTTTGAAATCGAATTATCGAACTACCGCGCCATTTTCAATTCTATTTATAATTATATATAAATATTTATATTCTAACGACGACGCGTATAATATATACGTTCGAATTATATTCAAAATAAATTTCTCATCGATATTATTTAAAATAATTCATTTTAAATAATCAAAATTCGCTAAAATAGCAAAAATAAAAATTTCAAACTGGCTCGCATTTTACGGGTTGTTACACTCAGCCACACATGACCGACCACTCATTTCGCTTGAGTGTATCGAATGTATATCACCAACGATTGGGATCAGCAACCGTTTCCCGAATGGGACAGCATCGACAATAGATTTTTAGAAGTAAATGAAACTCTAGATCAGGTGATTATACAGCCTAATAGGTGCGACCTACATAGCCATGCTGCTTGCCCGATTTCTGTCATTTACCGGATGATGAGGCTAGAAGCTACGCTTTATCATCACACCAGATTCACTTCGAATGCCACATCGTCAAATCCATCAAATCACCGATTGACGTCCTCAACAGTATATTACGTGTTAGCTAAAAGAAGTTTCCTTCTCCGCTTCCACTCTTGGTACGGTTGAAGAAATCAATGTACGTGACCTTTCTGGAAATACTCTGTCAGACATTCATCCATACACGTCACCCAGGAACAGGATGAACCGAAGGTACTATTTCTATAAATAGAAAAAGTCCTTGCACTCTACTCCGTCTTCGATTATCTTTATATAATCTGATTCGCACGCTACTGCCAATATGGAGTGGTTCTTCGGATAATAATCCAACCGGTCTCTCCATATTGACAACGATGGTCAAAACTCCGATAGTCTGTGATTTAACTATCGAATAAAACAAGTGTTTCGATAGTCGATGATTTAACTATCGAATAAAACAAGTGTTCATCCAAACATCCAACAATCGGTGAGCCCTTAATTAATATTCCATTAATTAAATCTCTTCTCTATTTCTTATCAATATTTGTTAACCAAATATTTTCAATAACCATATTGGCCTTATACGTTCTTTGGAAAACATTTCCATATATCGCCTTCCTTTATTGTCTATACTAGGAAATATTCATTATTCTATTTCCAAGCTTTGCACATATTTGGGTTAAAACAGATGTTGTATAAAACATCGTTACGACAACCCAAATACAGTATTTAACTAATTCTTATTCCACATTGATCTTCGAGCCTGAATCTTGCTATTTATCGGTATATCATGAAATCAACCAAGTTGGGGTATAATTACCTCTCAGACCTTGACTGAATAACATTTAACGTCAAAACAGACAAGACTACTTACTCGAATAATCAATACCATACAACTGATTATTCACCTTTAAACACATATACATTTTCTCTTTCTATTCCTACGAGATTTTATTCTTATACTTCCCTTTTGATTATACTATTCTATTTCTACGCTCGTTTTCTTATCGACTTCTATATATTTTGATATGTAAATTTCTAACTATCAAATTATCTTAAAAATATTCTATCTCCTTAAATTCCCGGAAAAATTCGCCATAACCTCCTTTGTACCGGGAGCATCGGGAAATTTCAAATAGCTTTCCCGGTCCTTCTCATCTCAAAAAGAAAAAGAAAAAGCCAAGCGGCTTGCCGATACGGCGCATAAAATCTCATATATGAATTAAATACGTACCTTTTTGTCGGGCATTCTATTATTTCACTTCTATACTTTATTCCATACCTGTCTCCTGTATATTTATGCCTGTCCAATCTATTTTAACTATACCAATCGTTTTAACTCAATTTGTTAATTAAATCTGTTACTTAACCTTTCAGTCTATTTCACCTTCATATTTGAACATGACATGTTCAAATATATTTTAACTGCATATTAACAAATTCTAATTATACTCATACTCTCGTTCCCTTATCGACTTCTTATTCAAATTCCAAATCAATTCTATTTGAATTCTTTTTATTTAAACTTCGTTTGAATTCTATTTGCATCCCTATATTTAAACTTCCTTTGAATTCTATATTCAAATTCTGTAGTTAAAGTCCATTTGAATTTCTATATTCAAATCAATAGTTAAAGTCCATTTGAATTTCTATATTCAAATCAATAGTTTAAAGTCTATTTGAATTTCTATATTCAAATCTATAGTTTAAAGTCCATTTGAATTTCTATATTCAAATCTATAGTTTAAAGTCCATTTGAATACTATATTCAAATCTATTTGAATTCTCTTTTCAAATTCTATATTCAAAGTCTATTAGAATTTCTCTTTTCAAATTCCATTTGAAATACTATATTCAAATCTATTTGAATTCTCTTTTCAAATTCTATATTCAAAGTCTATTTGAATTCTCTGCATTATTTATAAACAACGTTTATAACTTCAATTCAAATCCCACCTTTCCATTTATAAACAACGTTTATAAATTCAATTCAAACCCCATATTTTCATTTATAAACAACTTTATAAATTCGATTCAAATTCCACATTTCCATTTATAAACAAAGTTTATAAATTCAATTTCTTGTTTATATATATATATTCAAAACAAGTTAATGTTTCTATACTTCATTTAAAATTCAAATTCTATTTATAAAAATAGAATTTCCTTTTTTTTAATATCAAATACCCTTTCCGATATTTTTATAAATCAATATCCCAAGCCCAGTGATATTTTAAACAATCAATCAACCAATTTTCAATCATTTGATTTTTAACACATCATAGATGAATATATATGAAATCAAAATAAACAACAAACAAATAATATATTTTGAGGAATCCAGTTGGATTCCTCCAACCTGTTTTCCTGCATCCACAGACGTTAGTCAACATTAATACCCATCCTGCTTCGAGGCAGGATATCGTGGTATAGAAGGTCATCCACTAATCATAGCGTGGGGCGTATAGGGTAATCATCCGCTATGGTACCGCGGGCATCCGCTAATGAAACTGCGGGAATCCAACCAATCATCAACCCAATATATATATAATAGTCCTAAATAACTAATATATTTAAATCAACCAAACAGTATTCAAACAAGCAACAATAATTATTTTTAACGACATAAAAATAATTTTAATTAAGGTGAGTGAGATTTACTCACCAGGGTTTTTAATTGCCGATCCATTTCAACTCCAGTTTTTTATTCATGATTATAAGGCTTGCAATTTATGAATCCTACTTTACGATCTCCACCTCGTATTAATTTAAACATTTCGTTATAAGAAATTTTTGATCGTATAAAAATTAAACAATTTAAATAAATAAATTGTTAAAGTTAATTACCTTTTAATCCTCGGTCCAAGCTCAAAAATCCCCAATTTGATTCCTTTATCAAAATTTGCTATTTCCGGTATCACATTCAAAGTCTGCGAACTGCTCTTGCATCACAGTCACTCACAGTTAGCAAAACACTCACCAATACTCTATGTTTCCATCCACATCAGTGAACAATTTTAGCACCTCAACCTCTTGTCTGCCACCAGATTTTCCAACTCGGCATCCCCTTTCCATTGCCTTACTGGCTGCCACCAACGTTGACTGGAAACCCCACGACCATCCCCTGGCATCGCCTCCTTCCAAAGCTTCCTGGTGATGTCATCCATGTCACCATACTGACAAGAATGAGGCCCCCAAAAATGTTCGACGTACGTTTCCCCTTCGATACAGTGTACACTTCAGACATTGATTTCCCAATCGCGAGCCTCATACAGACCCATCGCATTTCCTGTTGAAATCTCATTCCCAAAATTTCGAATTCGAGTTTCAATCTCCATTCATTTCGGGAATCTCCAGAACGACTCATCATCCAACGATGACCCCCAAATCACGGTTCGCCTTCTGCCTTAAATCGCCAGCGTCTCCAGGTTTTGATCGAGCACCAGGACTTGCGGCTTCGAACACAGTGATTTGATGAAGTTTTTGGTTTGAGGAGCTTTCGATTTTTCTAAAAGGGGAGGTGGGAGCGGTTTTTGATTTCTGAGAGAGGAGATGGGCGACATTTCCTTTGATTTTGAATTGAAGAACACATGGAGCTTTCGGTTTTCTACCGAGGAACAAATTGATGAAAAAGAAACAAGGGAGGGTGATCGTGATTATATAAGTGAAAGGAGGTAGTTGTTTCTTATCTGTGGACATAAAGAAGCCAAGTTTTGTTCTGGTTTGTGGACATAAAGAAGCCACGGTTTTGTTCTAAACTGGTTTATTTTTAATTTAAATTACCCTGTGATTCTGAACTCCTATCTGAACCTAACAACTGAAGATTCTAGGGTTTAACCACTATTTCGAACACACTGGGATATGTCACGAAGTTCAAGTTGATCGTCTTGAGACGATATTAATTTTAAACTGATATAAATTAAATTTCAAACCATTTAAATTCTTCGATAATTATTGAACATTTTTATTCTAATTCAAACAGAATTATGTATTGGTTATCTGAACTGTTTTCAAATCAGTTTTCACTTCGAATTCAGTTATCCGCTGATTCCTTATTTTGATAATTTAATATATACGATATTAAATCGAAATCGATTTTTAAATCGATAACATATATATAAAAATTCATTTATATTATCAACTAAATATTTAAATCCATTCTAAATATTTAAAATTAGTTTGTCGTAATCCCGGATCATTACAGCGGTGCATCAGTCAATATCCTCTTCTTTAGCGCACTCCATAGGATGAAGCTTTCCATGGGCGACGTAAAAGCCTGTCAGAACAAGGTCCATGGATTCACTGGTCAAGCTGTTCAGCCAATTGGTGTTATTAGTCTACTCGGAGAAGGGGAGCAGAAAGCCGAACTAGTACAGGACTTTGTTATAATTAATGAACCTTCTACTTACAATGCCTTCTGGGAAGTCCTACTCTCGCGGCATTCAGAATAACTATGGCTCTGTGGCGCCTCACTATGAAATTCCAAACGGAAAATGGTGTTGGAACAATTACCGGTGATCTACAAGCAGCAAGTGAGTGTTATTTGGTCGTGTTGGCAGAGGCAAGGAAGAAGGAATTGAAGAAGGATGTAGAGCCACCGCTCCGCATCCAAAAATCCCTCTTATAGAAATCAAAGAAAAAACCCCCATACTGGTGAGCACAGTGGTGCTCGAAAAGCAATTGACCCAAGAAAAAACAGAATGGGGGAAAATGGAGCAGCACCGGCTGAAGATACTATCCCCGTTCCAATATCCGACAAGAACCCTAACTAGGTCTTAAAGATAGAATCTCATTTTGGAATGAAGTTGCAAAAGGAATTAATCTTGTTTTTGAAAGCAAACATAGATGTATTTGTCTGGGAACACTCAGATATGTGTGGGATCCCACCGAATGTAATTTTTCATAAGTTGAATATAAACCAGAAATTGACTCCTGTAAAACAAAAAAGACAAATGCAAAGATTTGAAAGATTCGAGGCTCTAAAAGAAGAAGTAGATAGGCTACTTAAAAATAATTTCATACGAGAATCTACGTGTCCAGATTGGGTTTCTAACCCAGTTCTTGTCAAAAAGTCCAATAGGAAGTGGAGAGTGTGTATAGATTACTCAGATCTAAATAAAGCATGCCCAAAAGATAGTTTTCCTTTGCCCCGAATTGACCAACTCATAGATGTGACAGCAAGGCACGGGTTGTTGTCCTTTATGGATGCATATTCCGGATATAATCAAATTATGATGCACAAACCAGACGAAGAGAACACGAATTTTATAATGGATAGAGGACTATACTGCTATAAAGTCATGCCGTTTGGACTGAAAAACGCAGGAGCGACTTACCAACATCTTATAAACTCTATGTTTAAATCTCAGATAGGGAATGCAATGGAATTATATGTAGATGATATGCTAGTCAAATCAAAGAAGGTCGAAGATCATCTCAGGGATCTGGCAGAAATGTTTCACATACTCAGGAGATACAGGACGAAACTAAATCCATTAAAATGTTCATTCGGAGTCTCTTCGGGAAAATTTCTCGAGTTTATCATCAATATTAGGGGCATCGAAGTGAATCCCTCTCAAATTGCGGCTTTAAGGGAAATGCGGGCACCGAGGACAAAAAAAGGATCTCCAGAGCTTAAATGGAAAGGTAGCAGCACTGAACCGGTTCGTTTTTAAAGCAACGGATCGATGTATTCCGCTTTTTGATGCTTTGAAAAAGGGGAAGAAGGACTTCCAGTGGTCCTCAGAGTGCCAGGAGGCCTTCGAGGAATTGATAAGATATATGGAATCACCACCAATGTTATCGAAGCCTAAGGATGGGGAGGATCTATTTTTATATCTAGCAGTTTCATCACATGCCTTGAGTGCAACACTAATCCGAGAAGAAGCAGGAGCGCAATTGCCGGTATATTACATTAGTAAGAGGCTCGCCGGGGCAGAGCTAAATTACCCTAAACTAGAGAAGCTCGCATATTGCCTCCTTATTGCCTCAAAAAAAGTTGAGACCATCTCATCCTATGAAGGTCCTCACTGATCAACCGTTAAGTAAAATCCTCTTTCGCCTAGAAATTTCAGAAAGGCTACTTAAATGGAACATTGAGCTATGTCAATATGACATCACTTACCATCCTCGAAGAGCCATCAATGGCCAAGCCCTAGTGGATTTTATTACTTGGTTTACAAACATGGGAGAAGAGGTTAAGGAACCAGTGGAAACAGAGATTTCCTGGAAACTATACTTTGATGGATCCAGAAACGACCACTGTTCAGTGGCCGGAATCGTCTTAGAAACCCCAGAGGCATACTCTTTATACTATGCCTTGAGATTGGAATTTCCATCAACCAATAATGAGGCTGAATATGAATCATTAATAACAGGGTTAAAACTGGCAAAAGAGCTGAACATAAGAACTTTACAGATTCTCAGCGACTCTCAGTTGGTGGTAAGTCAGGTATGCAAGGAGTTCCAAACCAAAACAGGAAACCTCCCTTCTTATCTAATCAAAGCTATGGAACTTCTAACTGACCTTGACTACTATGTTATATCTCACATCCCAAAAGAACAAAACTCAAAAGTGGATTCTCTTACCAAGTATGTCAGTTCATCAGACGCCCAGCTGCTAGGTTTAATCCCCATCGAAGTCCTTTCTACCCCAACCATTGAGGAAGCGAGTGTTGACTGGATAATGGAAACCGTTGAAGAACCTACATCATGGATGACTCCAATCAAAGAATATATCTTCAATGGGACACTACCTGAAGAGCGGAAAAACAAAAGGAAGATATTGCGCAAGGCCCCTTTGTACCTCGTCCAAGACGGAAGGCTATACCGGCAAGGATACTCTATGCCATTGCTACGATGTGTGACCAAAAAGGAATCTAAAGCAATTTTGGCAGAATTGCATGAGGGTGAATGCGGAGGACACACCGGTGGTCAAACGTTGGCCAAGAAGGTTCCGCGATATGGCTATTTATAGCCTGATGTAAATCTAGATGCCATGACCTATGTAAAGAAGTGTGACAGATGCTAGAAATTCGCTAAGATTCCAAGAGCACCTCCTACGGAACTAGCTCAAATGGTCAGCCCATGGCCATTTGCGGTTTGGGGCATAGATTTGATTGGGATATTACCCGCCGCTAAAGCAAATATGAGATACGCTATAGTAGCTGTCGACTATTTCACCAAATGGGCTGTAGCAGAACCTTTGGCTACTATCACATCAAAGAAAGTGATCAATTTTGTTTTGAAAAACATCATTTGCAGGTTTGGAGTGCCACAAAAAATCATCACCGATAATGGAACCCAGTTTGAAAGCAACGAACTCCTAGACTTCTGCGCTAAATATAAGATCGAAAAGAGCTTTGCAGTTGTGGCTCATCCGCAAGCAAACGGGCAAGTGGAAGCCATCAACAAAATACTAAAGTCAACCATCAAGAAGCGTCTTGAAAAAGCCAAAGGCAACTGGGTCGATAAACTACCTTTTGCATTATGGGCGTACCGAACAACACATAAAACTGCCACAGGGCACACCCCGTTATCACTCGAATTCGGGTCAAAAGCTATGATCCCAGTGGAACTGGAAGTACCAACTCACTGCATAATCTACTTTAACTAGAAGGAGAATGAAGAATTGCAGTTAGAGGCACTTGATTTACTCGAGGAAAAGCGAAAAGGAGCAGAGCTCAGGATAGCATCCCATCAACGGAAAGTAGCCAAATATTTCAATGCAAAAGTCAAACAAAGAACTTTTCAAGTTAGGGACCTCGTCCTGGAGAGAACTATGACAGGAACCGGGGTATTCGAACCCAATTGGGAGGGACCATACGTGATAAGCCAGAAATTTGCAGATGGCACTTCTGAGTTAAAAACAATAGACGGAATCACACTTCTTCAAGCATGGAATAGCATTCATCTTCGCCGTTACTTTGTTTGAAGTTTCTTTCACATATTTCGCATTATACATACATCATGAATTGTAAATAAATCATGCATTGTTACTATCATCGCAAAGTTTGTACAAATTAGTGAAAGAAATTACTTTACCTGTCTAAAAATCGTACATTTGCAAGTTTTTAATTTCAAGCTGCTAACATCGATTTTAATTACAGGCTTTTTAAGAAAACGAAAAAGCATTGAGGACCAAATAGGGCTTGAGGAATGCTATAGCACATCCCGACGAGGAGAAATTCAAGCACATGTTGCTTAATACTCAAACATCTATACACTTTTGCTATAGTGGGTGTGAAGTGGAAAACCATAAATAAGGGGCATCAAGAACTCTAAACCCAAACTACGGATCAAGTTTTGAATTTCACCCTAGGGGCACATTCTTAATAACAGAGTTCGAAGTCCCAGTTTTGACAAGTCACAACCAGAATCTGACAAATAAACTAGCGTTAGTCACTTGAAACAATACGATGATAAACCCAAGACCTCCCTGAGGGGCACCCGGTTCATCGTCGACGCCACTAAGATATGGCCGGATAGCGATACAAACACCGGGCTTTTGAAACCAAGACCTCCCCGAGGGGCACCTGGTTCATCGCCGATGCCATTTAGATATGGTCGGATAGCGATACAAACACCGGGCTTTTGAACCCAAGACCTCCCCGAGGGGCACTTGGTTCATCGCCGATGCCATTTATACATGGCTGGATAGCGATATAAACACAGGGTTTTCAAAGACCTCTTTGGAGGCATCCGCTCAGATGCTGGATCTTCCAAATCCAGCTATTGATTCTGGGTCCTTCAAAACCAGTTACTGACGGACCCAAAGACCTCTTCGGAGGCATCCGATAAGTTCAACAAGCGTCTGAATTATTCAGATCCAACGAACAACGGATCAAAGATCCTTTCAAGGTCATCCGGTTATAAGCCGAATCTTCCAAATTCATTTAGTAACAGAACCAAAAACTTCCCTCAAAGTTATCTGATAAAAACAACAAGTAACTGGCCCACTCAGTTACTAGGAACAACAGATTCCTTTATTTAACTGTAAAAACCATGCCTAATTTTCAAGATATTAAAACCAATTGTGGTATGGGGGCATTACCATCGCATTAATGAAATCTGATGGCTCTCTCTTAAACATACTACAATCCGGTCATAATCTCATGAAAAACCTGTCAGTAAGTCATTCCAATCAACAAAACTAGATTTTCTGAAATAACTAAGATGAAACTAAAAGATCCTAATAAAATGGTTATCCATGTGAAAGGATTATGGGCTCGTCTTAGTCAAGATCGGGAAAATACAATAAAGATTGATTGAATTAACTCAGTCTATCATAACAAATAATTTGTGGTGCGGAATTGGTATTTCAAATATAAAACAAACATGAAGTGCAAAAAATATAAAAGCACAGCGAAACTAAAAGTAAAATTTAAGGCGTAAAAAGCAGGACATAATTTCCTGATAGCAAAGCAGAACTATATCACAAAGTCATGAGTTAAATTGCAAAATATCAGACAACAGAGTGCATAAAGATGACAAGTACAAGAGTAATAAGCGGGGACCGGCGCCCGCATATACAACCGGCCTGAATACAACATGCAAAAGAGGGTAATTAACAACCAAGTTGAGCAACTACTAAGCATGATCATTTCTTCTTGTCACTTGATCCCAAAGCTGGTTTGCTAAGTAAAGGCGGAGGGGTCTCTTCTACGTTACTCTGACTCTCTTGGGAAGAAAAAGCAGTAGCCTCCATCTTCTCCTTCTTCTTCTTCCTCTTCTTAGATAATGAAGACTTAGCAGACTTCTTTCCTTTCTCCTTGGTAGTAACCCGCGGACTGTCATCTGCATTAATAACTTCAAGATCGTCACTAAGGCTGTAGTCAACGACATCCAAATCTGAAAAGGCATCATCTATCTTTGCATCCTGTGACCCAGGAGCTGTAACAAGCAAGGGTGTGTTACTAGGAGGAGGGGGAGTAATGACAGAAGTAAGAGGAAAAGTTATCAATGGAGAGTCAGCCTTAATAGCTCCTGTTGTCAATGCATTTCCTACGGCAGGAGAAGATAGGGGTGAAATTAAATTCAAAGTATGGAAACATTGAGCATAATAAGCAAGGGACCCAGTTGAATCGAAAATGGACTCTAAGCACGACAGGGTAAAGTTAGTTTCAATTTTACCTGTATCTAGAAGATTCTCCGAGGGATCCCTATGCTCGATTCTCCAGTGATTGGGATTGTCATCATCAGCCTCATCGTTTTCACCATGCTCATTAGCAATATCCTCTGTATTGATATCCCCCTCAATGGTGACATTTTTGCCTTTAGGAGCATCATCCGGGTTAGCTAATGTCTGTGAGCCAGAAGCTTCAAAGGTCGAGGGATCAACAGGAAGGTTGACATCTGGTTGAGTGTGAACTTTCTCACCAGAAGTACCAATCCTCTTGTCCATTAGTTGTGCCTTTCCTTTTGCCAAAGCCTTTTTGGACCTGTCGTCTAAAAGTTTGTCGATGAGTTCATCCTCGCTACATTCATCACCATTAATCTCAAGCACTCGCTCCCAAACAAGCGCCAAAGTACATGCAAAACTATCCTCCAGGTAATGCATGCTCCCATGGCTCATGACATTGTAGACGTAAAAGCGGAACATGTCATCGTCAGCTTCGTCCATAGCTTGTTTGTGAGTTTCTTCTGCAGTTATCTTGTCCTTCTCAAGGGATTCGACCTTGGCCATTAGTGTTTGGTTTGAAGCCTTCAGAGATTTTACCTCCTTACGGAGATTAGCGGCATCTTCCCGATATTGTTTGGAGAAATCCTTCTCTACAGCCAATTCAGCATCAACATCGCGCTTGGCAGCTATGGCATCTTTTTCTCTTCGTTTGGAAGCCTCGAGTTGTCCGATGCCTCTAACTCTGCAATTCTTTTATTAAGAACTGCAATAGTAGCATCATGATCATCTAAAACCTTCTCCCATTTGACTTTATCATCCTCCAGCTTGGCAATTTTTGTAAGATGAGAATCATGGCGCTTTTGGAGGTCATCACCAAGTTTCTCCCATCCACGCAACTTTTGGTAAAAGATATCTCTTACGATATTCCATTTTGTCTCAAGTTGACTCTTAGCAATATTGAGCTGGGTGTGTGTTTGACTTATAACCGCATCCACCTCTTTAAGAAAATCATCGGCGTCAGTTATACTTACTCCACGATCAAAGTAAAGTCCTTTCAAATTCCAACCCGGGAGCTTTTTGGTAAAGGAGATGTTCGTCAAGCCAGGAGTATGGCGAGGTTTATTGATAATCGAATGGATCTCAGCTGAAGGAACAGGAGGGCTAGAAGATGAAGGAAGTCGGGGTTTAATAGGCAGCTTCTCTACTTGGGAATGCTTATAAGAACCATTCCTTTCTCGTTTCCTCCCTCGCTCCCTTTCATCGGGAGTGTCTTCCCTTAGCCAACTGCGTCTTCTAGCCTCTTCCTCTTCTTCCTCGCGTATCTTCTTTCTATGTTCCTCGGTCAGAACGGATTCTGATACATGAAAAGACTGAGAAGAGTGCTTCAAAGGTGGAGGAGGATGGGGCTGCTCATGGTGATGGGATGATTGTCGAGCGGATTGTAGTAAGTGCTTCGAATCGATAGTTTTTCTCCTCTTACTAAAATCCGATCTGATTCCTAACGAGCATCTCCCGTACATGTCTAAACCTGAAATGTGACATGCATGAGTTTTCGATACTTGAAACTATAAAGTGTCTAAGCATGCTAAAGCAAGATACAAACACAGGAAAATAATTGAAATACACAAGATGAATTTCTTTAAGAAATACTGTTGTTAACAGACCAGTTATATCCTCTGAGTTTAAAGGAATTCCTAAAAATTTAAGAGGCTTTTCTGCTTAGTTGAGGCTGCATACCTAAGTCCGGTTTCTATGGTTTGAGGATCGAGAGGATGAGTAACCGAACTATCCTGACTAAGATATCTAGCAGAGTTGAGATCACTCAAATTGTCGAATGTACCTAGAGAATCTTCCTTGGCTACATTTTAAGTAGGAGAATCTCTAGTTATAGTCGTAGTATTTGGATCGGTTTGTAATACAACCACGTATTCACCATCATGTTCAATCCTGTACTCAAGTTCAGAAGGATTCGCTTCCCTATCATCCCTTCTAACCTGTTCGGAATCTAATTCTGGCTTAGGATGCAGGGAAATATTTTCTTTCCCAATCAACTCAACCGATGTTGTGGGATCTTCGCCTCTATGACGGTTAGAGTCTTCATCCTTATTCAAAGTCTTCAATGAGGGCGACGTTTTTCCACTAACAGACCCTGAACATCTTTTCAAGGAAGGGTCAATGAAAGGGTTTTGATCAGCTTGTGTTACACTCCTATCGTCTGGATTTACTAAATCTGATTTTGTAAGGTTAGGTTTTGGAGTGGAAGGTCCAGCCTTACATAAAAACTTCCTTAAGGGATGAAGTAGTTCGTATTGGGGAAGAATGCTATCTGTAATTAAAAGCTTTCTACTTCTCATAGCCTCGTCAATATCTTTTAGTGTTTCGAATGTGGCTTTAAGAGAAGGGGGGTGCTTTGCTATCCTTAATCAGGGTAGGGAGTACTGCATTTCAAAAGGAAATAATGTAAGAACGTATAACTCAAAGGGAAGTAAAGTCAAGACCTCTAAATAAAATACGCATACCTCCATCTGTCCATTGCCCTTGGAATGGCTTGGGGCATCTGACAATTAAAAATTGGCTTAAAAACCCTGAAACACTGTCCGGTAATTCGAGAACCAGCTTCCGATTTCTGGAACCTTCAACATTCATAATAGAGGGGGTGTCCTTCCTACTCTTGAAAGAAAACAAGTACCGAAGATCCTAGAAAGAAGGCTCTAACTTTGTCGTACCCATGAAAAGGACATAAAGGCCCAGTAGAACCGTGTAGCCATTAGGATGGAGTTGGAAAGGAGCAATGCCTAGATGGTTTAGGATTCGCCCTAGAAAAGGATTAAACGGGGGAATAGCACCAGCTGCTAGCATTTGTTTGCTTACAACAACATATCCAACATAGGGGTCTTCAGCAAAAACGCCGTCCATTGGTAATATTGGATCCGTAAGAGGAATCCCGTATTGACCAGACAACAGTTCGTATTGCTCCTGAGTTATGTGGTAGACTGTCTCTTTTGATCCCTAGCCTTAATCGGGAGGAGATCCAAAGGAAGGGGGCAAGAACTTGACTAGAGGTTGTGGTTGTTTTAGTCTCGGAAGCCTTGTTTAAGGAAGGATTGGCTTGAGCTGAAGAGGTCTCTTTACTTTAAGGAAGGATTTGCTTCTCGGTAGTCTTTCTACACAGATATACTTGAATACATTTCAGTTTTTTAGCGGCAAGATTCGAAGAATAAAGGTGTGGAAACACATCAAAGCGTTAAAACAAAGGTGACGAGCACCGAGGCAAGGCGTTTGTTAACAATAGGATTAAGTCGTAATGACATGGTTGCTCATGTCGTAGCAGCAACATGACGGTTCACTCATGTCGCCGCGCGACTTGGAGTTCATGTCAGTTTACAACATGAGGATCATCTCGGTTCATGGCATGAAGCTCATGTCGATTCACGACACAAGGCTCATATCGGTTCACAGTATGAGGCTTATGTCGATTCATGACATAATACTCATACCGATCCACAGCGTGAAACTCGTGTTGATCCACGGCTTGAACCTCTTGTCGAACCATGACTTGAACCTCATGTCGATCCACGGTTTGAACCTCATATCGATCCATGACATGAGAACCATGTCAATCCACAACTCCGTATTTTGAAAGCAACTCAATGTTGATACAAAGGTCCTAGCATTAAAAAGGGGTGTTTGAACGAAATAATAACTCATGTCAGTCCCCGACTAGAATCCCCTTGACGGTTTAGGTGCCTCGTCAATTCATATGATCTGGGATCAAAGTGATCACTTAAAAGAAATAATAACCTACCTTGGAGCAACAACAAAAAATCATACAGCAGCTATGATAAAACAGTAAAATTTGTGATTCAAACATTTCAGCAAACAACTAGAGTGTGGTATGACAAAAACTTCAAGAACAACTCATACGATCATTATCATCTGATTCAAAGCTTTTTATGACGTTAAAGTCATGTCGCTCAAGCATAGTTTGAAACCCATGGCGCTGGAACAACATAAAATGTGAATTGTATACATAGAAATTAGGGGTTTAAAGAAAATTAAAGAATTTCAAAGTCCTCATACACAAGTACACTCATTCAAGCATCTCAATAACTCAAAATAGCAAAAAGCGATTCACAAGATCGTCACTTTAACGGAGATAAATAAAAATCTTCGGATTCTATAAAAATCTTAGCATACAGAAAAAACAAAGTGGAATTTAGATCTAAAATTACTTGCAATAAGTCCTGAAACGATCGTTGAAGGAAGAATTCTTCAAAATCGAGAGTATAGGTGCCGAAGTGATTAGATGTGTCTTGTTGAAGAAAGAATCTCTTATTATCTGATGGATCTCGTCGAAGTTGGTCGGAATCTGGTCGAAATGGATTCGGTGAAGGCGGCGAACTGATTAGATACGCCACTCAAGATGAAAGCGACGTTGTCTCTCTGATCCTATCCGCCATTAACAAGAGAAGCTTCAGGATGCGATGAAGGATAATAATGGACACACGGGTTAGAGATAATATAAGAGACGCCGACATGATTGGGCCGAGTCCGGTTCAAATTGAGGCCCAACACGACTTAGAAAGTTTCACACGACATGGAAAGACCAAAGCAGGTCACGACACTATGACAACATGCGACATAAATCTAAAAGCGATTTGGTTCCTTCATAAAAGCAGTTAACGACTTAACTAAAAGGCATGAAAAAGGTGTCATAAACATCATGATTCAAAGCCCATGTTATTTTTAATAACATGAACTTCGAGGGGCAAAATGTTAGCCTATAAAATGTGTGTCAGATATAATACAAAAATCATGCCAATATTAGTCAAGTCGTTGGGTTCATATGAAATAAACTAGGTCCGACTCGGACTCATGGCGTGGGGGCCAGGACGCTTCAAGGCCATATCGCAAGGAAGGGAACAACAACAAGCCGCTTTTCAAGGCATGTCGTATCTCGCCATGTTGCTCCGTAGAAACCAGGTCGATCCCAGGTCATGTCGCATTTCATTTACGACAACAAAGTAAAACAAAAGCACCTAGCAGTCATGTCGTCACGACGCAAGTCATTATCTCGTTAATCATCCATGTAGTCCTTAAGTTATGTCGTAGGAGGTAAGTCAGGTTCAGATGCGTTCTCGCTCCCATGCCGTTCGACGACATGAAGTGCAGGCTGCTACTCAAGATCTCAAGATGAACCATGTCGTGACTTATTCATGCCGTATCCAGCTATTAACAGATTGTTGACAGCTATCATCCGAACGAGATGAAACATGTCCAGGAGAATCATGATGTGTCAAAGGCTCAAGGCACTCAGAAGCATAGGGTCGTGCGACATGAGTCATGTCGCCCTGCCTCCATATCGTTCTACGACGTAAAGGGTAAGTCGCTAATCAAGATCTGAAGTTAATCCATGCCGCGCCCTTCTCATATCGCCTCCGGCTAATGTCGAGTCAACCGAACGAGATGAACCATGCCGTAGAAAGTCATGTCGTGTCGAGAACTCAGGGTATCAAGTGGTGTAATAGAGTGGCATGGGTCATGTCGTCCAGCGCCATGAGTCATGGAGTTTCTCTACATAATTACGAAACGGTCATCTGGTCTGGAGATCACCTATAAATACTCCTCATAATTCATTTGGAGGGGAGACCAAAAAAAATTCATTCTTAGAAGGAGACTCCGTCAAATTCAAATCTCATCTACAACTTCTCTAATGGCTTCTATGAATTCATCAACACTTTTCTAACTTCATGAAGATCAAATCCAAGACAATGATCATGGGAGCTTTCTACAATTGGATCTAAGCACCTTCAATCTCATTCAAGCTACAAGATAAATCTCTCAAACATCATTCAAAAGATCTATAATCCTCTTTAAAGCCTAAATTGAATGCTAATTCATTATAAAATCTATGAAGGTTATGAGAAAGGATCAAAGCATACAAGTGATTGAAGATTCATTACAAAGTTAAATTCCTTCCTCTTTCTTCACCAAATTTGAGAGAAGTTCAGTCATAAATAAAGTTAGGAGAGAGAAATGATTGTAATAAGTGAAAATTCATATGTTGTAATCCTTATATTGATAATGGAATTTCTTATGAAAGTGGACGTAGATCCTTATTGGATCGAACCACTATAAAACTTTGTGTCTTCTACTTGCATTTGAATCATTGTGTGGCTCCACTTATTGTTCTCTTTGTGAGGCATTTTCTTCACATTTTTGGTGTTAAGCCCAATTTCAGAGAAAACAATTAGAGAAAAGGTATGGTAGTCATGTAGGTAAATATACGATTTTTATAATGTTTTCATACCAATAAAAATATGATTTTTATTGTTTGAGTAGCGATATAAAAATACAATATATATATATACATATATATATATTCGAAATAAAGAATTGATTTTTATATATAATAAAGAATTGATTTTTATATATGATAAAGAATTGATTTTTACATATGATAAAGAATTGATTTTTATAAATGATAGATTTTTATAAATGAAAATGAATGATTTTTAAGCATGAAACCTTATGATTTCATTTTAAAAAAAAACATTGAAAAGATTTCAATTTTAAAACATTGAAAAGATTTCATTTTTAACATTGAAAAGATGAGATCTTTGAAAATATAAAGATTAGATTTTTGAACATAAAAAGATTAGATTTTTGTAAGAAACTAGCAAAAATAAAAATATGAACTTTATATATGTTATAACGAGATAAAAATACGATTTTTATATATATGAAGTAGCAATAAAAATACGATTTTTATATATATGAAGTAGCGATAAAAATTCGATTTTTATATATATGAAGTAGCAATAAAAATTCGAATATATATATATATATATATGAAGTGGCGATATAAGAATGTGATTTTTTTAAAAATATATATACATATATGACATTGTTAAAAATATATTTTTTAACATAAACTGCATGATACAGATTGCGATGGTACAGTCAGAAAACAAATCTAAATTCAAACCGTTCAGAGATAAGGACTGGAGGAGTGGATCCCAAAGGTGAGAACTTCTCACTGAAATTTTCTTATATGGTTATTTATTTTATAACTGCATATATGAACTGTTCCCCGTCGTCCACAGACCATGGATGACTTATTTGATTGTTTGGTTTAGTTGATTAGATTTTTTGGTTGGATTTGGTTGTTTGGGTAAAATGAATTGATTAGAATTGTTGTGTGTGTATTGTAACAACCCGTATTTTTAATAATCTGTTATAACATAAATTGAGGCAGAATTAAATTATGAAATGGGAATCAAGGGAAACGGGCTATGCCATTACGTTCGTCTCGGAAAAATACGCGAAATAGAGTCCGAGTTTTCGAAAAACGGAGTCCATATGACCCAGTTAAGGCCCATGGAAGTTTTCAGAAATTTCCATAATTAAAACAGATTTAAATTTAAAATTAAAAACAAGGGTTTGGGCCAGCTGGGCCAAGGCGGGAAAAATCCCGCCAGGACCCGCATGTCGACAGGCCTGTCGACATGGTCCTGGGCATGTCGACTGCCCTGTCGACAGCCCTGTCGACAGGGGGTGCCCGGGCTGCTTAGCCTGGTGCACCATTTCTGATTGGGGTTGGGTCTTGTGGCTTGTTTCTAGAGAGTTCCGGGATCTGATGGCCCTAATTGAATCTAGGGTTAATCCTATGGCCTAAAAACACTAACCTAATCTATAAATAAGACCCTAACCTACCCTAAATCATTCATTATTCATCCTAGTAACTAAACTATGCCAAAATCAAAACTCTCATGGCCTCCACCCTCTTCATACAAATCCTAATTTAATTCCTAAGTGATTTTCCATGCATACAAGCATATTTAGGCTTGTATGATCCTCCTTAGCTTGCATCAAAGGCTTGTTTTTCAATTGGCACCATAAAAGAGGAGTTTTGATCAAGTTTGCTTGCATTTGGGGGTTGTAATTAGTTGCATAAGGGGTTCTTTACACTTGCTATAGTCATTTGAGCCCGCATAAGCATTGTAAGCCCTCTTACTTTCACTTTGTAAACTCTAAAGTTAATATGTGGTGAAAATTTAGATTTATGTGAGTTTATTTGATTATGCTTGCTTATGCGAACTCACTATGCCATGTTTTACATGTTTCACAAGTTATGCATGCATATGCGGATTTACTATGACTTGATTTACAAGTTAAACGAGTTTTTATGCATGTTTGCTAAGCCATGATTTACAAGTTAAATGAGTTATGCATGTTTATGCATGTTTATGCATGTTTGCTAAGCCATGATTTACAAGTTAAATGAGTTATGCATGTTTGCTAAGCCATGATTTACAAGTTAAATGAGTTATGCATGTTTATGCATGTTTGCTAAGCCATGATTTACAAGTTAAATGAGTCATGCATGTTTATGCATGTTTGCTAAGTCATGATTTACGAGTTAATTGAGTCATGCATGTTTATGCAAGCTTACTAAACCTTGATTTGCAAGTTTAATTAGTTTTGCATGCTTATGCAAGTTTAAAATGACGAGTTGTGCATGTTTTGACAAGTTGTGCATGTTTTGACAAGTTGTGCATATTTATGCAAGTTTAGTTGTGCATGTTTTGACAAGTTGCGTATGTTTTGACAAGTTGTGCATGTTTTGACAAGTTATGCATGATTATGGTAATATGCAAGTTCACTTTGCTAAGTTATGCAAGTTTAACACGTTATGCATGTTTATGGTAATATGCAAGTTCACTATGCTAAGTGGTGCAAGTCTAACATGTTATGCATGATTGTTGTGCAAGTTTATCATGTATGTTGTGCCAAGTTCCCTCTTCCTATCCTTTATGCGTTATTACGAATATGTAAGCGATAGAATGACGTTGGGGGTTTTGGGTAAACTTAAAATACATGAAAATATAAGATTGGGAATTTACCTATTAAGTTAGGTCTACCCCTTGGGAATTTACCTATTAAGTTAGGTCTACCCAAGTAATTGTTGACTTGTAATTATGTTTTGAAATAAAGTGGACATGACACTTAGAAAACATAAGTGTGGCCAACTCGAGGTTGGGTTGAGTTTGTAGCGTAATTCTACCCGGAACCGACCGGCTTAACTAGTGGCTACAAACAATAGGACCCAATGTGAGAAGTTGGTCATGTGGTGCCAAAACCCGAGGTTAGACTAAGTTGTGGTGTAAACCTACCCGGACCCGCCCGGCCTAACTAGTAACCACAACAAGGTCTAATGTGAGAGGTTGAGGTGCATTAAACTAATTAATGCCTCATGATTAGGGTTAAGTCAGGGTCCACTAATACTTAACCAATTTGGGAATTCGGGGGATTAGAATGTGGTTAAGTCGTGAACCATTGGTTACACTTAACTAGTTTAATCCATTTGGGAGCTCAAGGGATTAGAATGGGGTTAAGCCACACTTAACCAGTTTAATCCAGGATTAGTGAAGGGTTAAATCACACTTAACCCTCTTGGGAAACCCTAGCAACGTGGTCTGTTCTAACAGTAATCCCAGTTTGGTATCATTCACAACCCTAGAAGCTAGGCTAGGGCGGGGCACGATTACTGGCAGATGTAAGCGACCAAAGGGCGATGGCCGAGTGGTACAGCGGTGCGGGTTCGGCGGGCTACGGACGTGCACGTAGTCCGATATTGGACAAACTCGAGGCACGGGTACCAGTAGATTAGAGCTGTGCATTATTGCTTAAGTGTCTGGGGTTGACATCTGAGGGCTTGATACACCCAAAAGGGGGACCCAGCACAGTCTAACTACAACCATACGTGGGCCATATGGACACCAACACTTGACGTGTTAGGTTTATAGGGAGCCGATCGACTAGACCGTGGGCTGGACCTTTTATTAAGGTCACTTCATGTTATTGGGCCAAAGTTTGGGCTAAGGGATCAATACCTGTTACGTTGGTTTGCTAGTACACTGTGGTGCAAAACTTAACCTTGTTTTATGCGATGACACCTCTATCTATCTTGTAGTTGATTTATCATGCCAGTATGTTGTTATTTATGATCATCTCAGTTTCCATCATGATGTTAACTTTATTAGTTTATAGACTGATCGTAGTAGGGCTTACTCAGTCTTTTTGACTGACCCGTTTTGTTTCGCCTCTTTTCTTCCGTTTCCCCCCCCCCCCAGGTTCTCAGGGAGGGAATACTGGAGCCTAGCTTGGATTCTAGCTGCTTCCTTGGATAGCTCAAGTATGCTTTGGACTTGAGCCGCTATGGTTTATCACTCTTATTTGGGGATAGCACTTATGTATTTCAGTTTATCAGATGATGTATTTATCTAGACTTGTAATTTTGGGAAATTGACATTTTGATGTACCAGACTTGTGTTTTGAAATGGTTTTTAAATCTTCCGCTGTTTTATTTACTTACCCTGTTATATATATATGTCATGTCCTGCCTTGCTATATCATTATGCATGTTTACCAATAATGCCCCTCCGAAGCTAGTGCATTCCTTTGCGAGTGACCCTGGCGGAGGTGGGGTGTTACATTTGGTATCAGAGCATATGGTTTACGAGAAAGGAAAAAAAAAAAAAAAAAAAAGGGTTTTAAAACTCTTTGAAAAACTATTTTCAAAACCAAGTATAAAGTAGTTTCCAAAAGAAAAGTCTAGTTTATTTTAAAGGCTATTCCCCAAAAAGCCATTAGCACTATCCTTTGACTCCTCGTTTGAACTCTTTTCTTTTCATTTCCAGCATGTCTGATAATCTCATCTTGCCCGAAGGAGTAACGATACCCGATTGGTTTCGTCGGTACTTGGAAGTCACGGCGCCGGTCCCGGGTGTCCCTAATGTTGTCTCCCCAGTCGAGGCCGCTGTTCCTCCTCCTCCCGTAGTTGATGTTCCTCTTTCCCCTCAGCCCCCACAAGCGGATTTTGCGGAAACTTGCAAGAACTTCAAGAGGATGGGTGGCAAGAATTTTAATGGAACAGAGACTTTTGTAGAAGCAGGGAATTGGTTGAAAGAGACCGAAGATCTTTTAGCCTCCTTTGATATAGGTGACCGCAGGAAAGTTTTATTGGCAGTATGGTTGCTAAAGGAAGAAGCTGCACGTTGGTGGGTAGTTACCACCGCTACTAGGCCAATCGAGACTTGGGATGACTTTAAAGGAAGGTTTGGACTAAGGTTCTTATCACTAAAGCAAGGGGACATGACTATTAGGGAATACATAGATAAGTTTAATCAACTGGCTCGTGTCAATTTAGACTTGGTTAATACAGCTCGGAAGAAGGCCCTACACTTTGCTCTAGGATTAAACAAGCCATTACGTGATTTGGCCCTGTCTCATATACCCTTGGGGGCGACTTTCGAGAGTTTAGTGAATTTGGCCCTACTTCAAGAAGAAGGTAGCAATGACAAGAAAGAGGTCAAGGCGAATGAGTCTCAAGGCAAGAGAGTAAATTCCGGGAAACAGGGCAAGAATATGAAATGTAACTTCTGTGGTGAAATTGGACATATAGCCAGGGAATGTAGGAAGAAGGAGAAGAGAAAGCGGGGCGAATGCTTTGAGTGTGGTGAGTTTGGACATTTCAGCAAGGATTGCCCGAGGAAACAAGGGCAAGGTCAGACTCAGTGTGCAGGACCATCTGGAGGGCGAGTTCATCTCCTCAACACCGTTCTTCCAGCTTATGATAGAGGTAGTGTTTCTGTCGAAAATCTTGTTTGCATTTTCTGATTTTTCCTGTTCGAACTTTGTGTGATTCTGGCACATCGCATAATTTTATTTCATCTGATCTAGTTGAAAGTTTGCACCTAAGTACTAGCCTAGTTGAGGATCCCGTCTGTGTCTCAAATCCAATTGGGGGTTCTACCCGCCTGTCTGTGGTCTGAGTGGATTTGAAAATTTCTGTCTTGAGTATAGAATTCTCGTGGGATGTTTATATTCTCGGTTTCGGGGGATATGGGGTGGCTTTGGGCATGGAATGGTTGTCCTATTTGGAGCCATTCTGGGTTTTTGTATATAGGGTTGTGAGGCTCATGACTCGCCTCAGCCGTACCCTTAGAAATTTCTAGCAACCCTAGGGGTCCCGTCATGTTATGTTATCTTGAATCCCTCAACTCGTCTATCGACAGTTTGCAATCTGTGAGGGTGATCCGAGAATATCCTGATATCTGAGGATAGATTTCCGTATTATCTGGTTGGTAATACCAAGTCAGTTTCGTGGCCGGTTAGGCACATGAACTCACGAGATGAGAGTTAAGAAAGCAAGTCAAGGAGTTGCTTGAGAAGAACTTCCTGAGACGAAGCATTTTCGAGTAGGGTACTCCAGAAGTATTCGCTACTGATGTGGACGGTTTGTTTCGCTTGTGTGTTGATTATCGTAAGATAACCGTTACCAAGGATCAATGATTTGTTTGATCAGCTTGTAGGAGCATCTGTTTTCTTCTGATCTAGCTACCGGATTCCATCAGCTTAGGATGGCTGAGGATGGAATTGACAATACTGCGTTTAGGACTCTGGATGGGTTTTAGAATGGCTAGTCATGCTATTTGGCTTGACTAACGCACCCACATATTACGTGAACTTGATGGGTAGGGTGTTTAGGAAGTCCTTGAACAAGTTTGTCAGGGTCGTCGAAGACGATATTTTTTTTTATCTCCTCAAAAACAACGAGGAAGAGCATGCTAGACATCTCGAGAAGGAGATGGATACGCTTAGAGCCACCAGTTGAAGGTCAAGTTCTCCAAATGTCACTTTGGAGGAAAGAAGTTGGATTTCTTGGGCACATAGTTCCTAAGTAAGGCTTAGCGGTGGATTCCGCTAAAATGGTTGCGGTTTAAGACCGGAAAACCCTGAGGAGGGCAATTGAAGTAAGAAGCTTCCTCCGTTTGGCTGGTTAGTTAGCATTCCCAGAGCTTAGACTTACTCTTCTGGACCAAGAAGGGAGTTTCACAGGGAGAAGACCCGCAGTTAGTCAAGAACGTGGACCAGTCGATTGAGGTGAGATGTTAAGACACCCCGCTAGCTATATTATAGATGAAAAGGATGACTAAGGCGCGATGAGAGATTATGTGTTTCTCGAGTGGAGGACTTGGTAAAGAAGGTTCCTGAAGATGCGCATCACTCGAGGAGGTGGCCGAGTTGGTTTCAGGACACATGCTGTGCCACCAGGTTGAGGCCAAGTCATAGAAGCCCAGTGGGCCATTACCTCCATTAGGGGTTTCGCAAGGGAAGTGTGAAAACATCTCGATAGATTATGTGGATAGACTAGAAAGGGAATACGGGTATGTGGGTAGACTCACGGAAAGTGCTCATTTCAGTCCGGTGAGGAGCGAGAGGACTGCATCATGGTTAGCAACGGTTTACCCTCAAGAAGTTGGCCAGTTTTAAGGAGCCTACAGGAAGCCATGGGTAGGCAACTGAATCTAGGTATGGCCTATCACTCTTAGGCGGGTGGTTCATTTCGATTAAGCATGGGTTATAGAAAATCGCGTTTATAAGGGGCAATTGGCAACGTGGATTGGTATTTTCAAGAAAAGTTCTGTTGCATGGAATACTTTATAGTAAGTAGACGAGATCCAGGATTCACTAGTGAATTTTGGAGAGCTGACATGAGATCATGAGACAGCTAGGTATACAGAAGGAAGAATAAGTGGAAAAGAAAGACGAGAGGCGATAATGAAATGAGTTCCAACTCGAAATTGGGAAATAGGAGTTAGGAAGCCAAGGAATCATGAAGTGAAAGATAGTCAAAGCACAATGGAGTTAAGCTCAAGGAAACGTGACTAAGAAGAGCGAAGACTAGATACGCGCATCATATCTCTTCTTAAGAGTGCATCCTTGATCCTTGTTTTCCTGTGGAGCTTGCTTGCAAGTTATCTTTTGTATATATCCTCTCGGTCCCATTCTCGATCTTATTTCTGTTGTAAACTCCATAAGGGGGTTATGACTCATCGGTTAATACTATATGTCAAAGTTTGAATGGATTTCTTGTAATCCAAAAAGGAGTTTATCTAGTTCATCTAGTTTACCGTGTCTATCTGGTCATGAGAACCTTTGGTAGAAACCCTTTGGTTGAAACATGGGTTTGAAACATGTTATGCTTGATGATTGCAAGTGGTTGCAAGTGTTTGCAAGTGGTTGCTCGTGGATGCATTATACACGATTAGGCACTAGATCGGCTCACACACTCCTCATATTGCATGTGCATGAGTGTTTATGCTTATTCTTGGATGAAATTCGTACGCTATCACATGGATGTTGCATATGGATGTATGATTGAGCACGCATGTAGATAATATACATTATGTTAGGAATTTGCATACATATGGATTCATTTCACTGACATACATATGCATTAAGGAGGTTTACTGTATCAGTAACCGCCTGATTTTTGCATTAGGTAAGTACATATACACACACTTTTGCATATGTTCATCCAGCATTTAGAATCTTTTAAGGACAATGATTGCTCGTGGATGATGTTTGGGTAGATGGATGATTGGATGGTAGGATACGTTCTTCCTAACTTGAAGATTTCGGGGACGAAATCCTTTAAGGAGGGGAGAATGTAACAACCCGTATTTTTAATAATCTGTTATAACATAAATTGAGGCAGAATTAAATTATGAAATGGGAATCAAGGGAAACGGGCTATGCCATTACGTTCGTCTCGGAAAAATACGCGAAATAGAGTCCGAGTTTTCGAAAAACGGAGTCCATATGACCCAGTTAAGGCCCATGGAAGTTTTCAGAAATTTCCATAATTAAAACAGATTTAAATTTAAAATTAAAAACAAGGGTTTGGGCCAGCTGGGCCAAGGCGGGAAAAATCCCGCCAGGACCCGCATGTCGACAGGCCTGTCGACATGGTCCTGGGCATGTCGACTGCCCTGTCGACAGCCCTGTCGACAGGGGGTGCCCGGGCTGCTTAGCCTGGTGCACCATTTCTGATTGGGGTTGGGTCTTGTGGCTTGTTTCTAGAGAGTTCCGGGATCTGATGGCCCTAATTGAATCTAGGGTTAATCCTATGGCCTAAAAACACTAACCTAATCTATAAATAAGACCCTAACCTACCCTAAATCATTCATTATTCATCCTAGTAACTAAACTATGCCAAAATCAAAACTCTCATGGCCTCCACCCTCTTCATACAAATCCTAATTTAATTCCTAAGTGATTTTCCATGCATACAAGCATATTTAGGCTTGTATGATCCTCCTTAGCTTGCATCAAAGGCTTGTTTTTCAATTGGCACCATAAAAGAGGAGTTTTGATCAAGTTTGCTTGCATTTGGGGGTTGTAATTAGTTGCATAAGGGGTTCTTTACACTTGCTATAGTCATTTGAGCCCGCATAAGCATTGTAAGCCCTCTTACTTTCACTTTGTAAACTCTAAAGTTAATATGTGGTGAAAATTTAGATTTATGTGAGTTTATTTGATTATGCTTGCTTATGCGAACTCACTATGCCATGTTTTACATGTTTCACAAGTTATGCATGCATATGCGGATTTACTATGACTTGATTTACAAGTTAAACGAGTTTTTATGCATGTTTGCTAAGCCATGATTTACAAGTTAAATGAGTTATGCATGTTTATGCATGTTTGCTAAGCCATGATTTACAAGTTAAATGAGTTATGCATGTTTATGCATGTTTGCTAAGCCATGATTTACAAGTTAAATGAGTTATGCATGTTTATGCATGTTTGCTAAGCCATGATTTACAAGTTAAATGAGTCATGCATGTTTATGCATGTTTGCTAAGTCATGATTTACGAGTTAATTGAGTCATGCATGTTTATGCAAGCTTACTAAACCTTGATTTGCAAGTTTAATTAGTTTTGCATGCTTATGCAAGTTTAAAATGACGAGTTGTGCATGTTTTGACAAGTTGTGCATGTTTTGACAAGTTGTGCATATTTATGCAAGTTTAGTTGTGCATGTTTTGACAAGTTGCGTATGTTTTGACAAGTTGTGCATGTTTTGACAAGTTATGCATGATTATGGTAATATGCAAGTTCACTTTGCTAAGTTATGCAAGTTTAACACGTTATGCATGTTTATGGTAATATGCAAGTTCACTATGCTAAGTGGTGCAAGTCTAACATGTTATGCATGATTGTTGTGCAAGTTTATCATGTATGTTGTGCCAAGTTCCCTCTTCCTATCCTTTATGCGTTATTACGAATATGTAAGCGATAGAATGACGTTGGGGGTTTTGGGTAAACTTAAAATACATGAAAATATAAGATTGGGAATTTACCTATTAAGTTAGGTCTACCCCTTGGGAATTTACCTATTAAGTTAGGTCTACCCAAGTAATTGTTGACTTGTAATTATGTTTTGAAATAAAGTGGACATGACACTTAGAAAACATAAGTGTGGCCAACTCGAGGTTGCGTTGAGTTTGTAGCGTAATTCTACCCGGAACCGACCGGCTTAACTAGTGGCTACAAACAATAGGACCCAATGTGAGAAGTTGGTCATGTGGTGCCAAAACCCGAGGTTAGACTAAGTTGTGGTGTAAACCTACCCGGACCCGCCCGGCCTAACTAGTAACCACAACAAGGTCTAATGTGAGAGGTTGAGGTGCATTAAACTAATTAATGCCTCATGATTAGGGTTAAGTCAGGGTCCACTAATACTTAACCAATTTGGGAATTCGGGGGATTAGAATGTGGTTAAGTCGTGAACCATTGGTTACACTTAACTAGTTTAATCCATTTGGGAGCTCAAGGGATTAGAATGGGGTTAAGCCACACTTAACCAGTTTAATCCAGGATTAGTGAAGGGTTAAATCACACTTAACCCTCTTGGGAAACCCTAGCAACGTGGTCTGTTCTAACAGTAATCCCAGTTTGGTATCATTCACAACCCTAGAAGCTAGGCTAGGGCGGGGCACGATTACTGGCAGATGTAAGCGACCAAAGGGCGATGGCCGAGTGGTACAGCGGTGCGGGTTCGGCGGGCTACGGACGTGCACGTAGTCCGATATTGGACAAACTCGAGGCACGGGTACCAGTAGATTAGAGCTGTGCATTATTGCTTAAGTGTCTGGGGTTGACATCGAGGGCTTGATACACCCAAAAGGGGGACCCAGCACAGTCTAACTACAACCATACGTGGGCCATATGGACACCAACACTTGACGTGTTAGGTTTATAGGGAGCCGATCGACTAGACCGTGGGCTGGACCTTTTATTAAGGTCACTTCATGTTATTGGGCCAAAGTTTGGGCTAAGGGATCAATACCTGTTACGTTGGTTTGCTAGTACACTGTGGTGCAAAACTTAACCTTGTTTTATGCGATGACACCTCTATCTATCTTGTAGTTGATTTATCATGCCAGTATGTTGTTATTTATGATCATCTCAGTTTCCATCATGATGTTAACTTTATTAGTTTATAGACTGATCGTAGCAGGGCTTACTCAGTCTTTTTGACTGACCCGTTTTGTTTCGCCTCTTTTCTTCCGTTTCCCCCCCCCCCCAGGTTCTCAGGGAGGGAATACTGGAGCCTAGCTTGGATTCTAGCTGCTTCCTTGGATAGCTCAAGTATGCTTTGGACTTGAGCCGCTATGGTTTATCACTCTTATTTGGGGATAGCACTTATGTATTTCAGTTTATCAGATGATGTATTTATCTAGACTTGTAATTTTGGGAAATTGACATTTTGATGTACCAGACTTGTGTTTTGAAATGGTTTTTAAATCTTCCGCTGTTTTATTTACTTACCCTGTTATATATATATATGTCATGTCCTGCCTTGCTATATCATTATGCATGTTTACCAATAATGCCCCTCCGAAGCTAGTGCATTCCTTTGCGAGTGACCCTGGCGGAGGTGGGGTGTTACATGTATGGTGCGAGCTAATATCAGGAGAGGGGCAATGCTAGACATTACCCGATTTTGATATCGCGTCGTTATGCCGCCAAAATTTTCTAAAATATGTTAGAACAATAAAAATATCATTTTTATTGTATAAATGAACTGAAGAGAATATTCATATGTTGAATAAAATATTTTATTGTTAAAAATATATTTTTTAACGTTGATGTGAATAAAATAAAAATTCATTTACAAATCAGACGATTTGTTTAAGAACACCCATTTTACTGATATGGATTGGGACGATAAATTTTACACATCGCCTAACTGCACAAATAAAATTCATTATTTGTTTATTGAAAGCCCACACGTGTATTGGGATGATATTGGACATACACTAATCCCAAAAGTTAGTTGTACGTCAATCGATTGGTTGACAAGCTGTGTAAGTGTTGAATATTTATATTTAATGCTTATACAGTGTAGAATGCACTCTGGATGATGGTTGATTGTTTATTATTGTTGTTATACACATTTGTTGTGTGAAATCCATATAGATAACATTATATGGTAATTGATTGTGTCTGATTCCAGTTCAGAAAGGATGAATATTTTAAAATAATGAACATTTAAAATAATGAATATTTTAAAATAATATTCAGTAAAAGATCAAAATTTGATTTTGATGTCCGATTAGGGATGGACACGAATATATATAAATATATAAAGCCGTGTTGATTAGATTAACGCCATTTTGACATGAACGATATTTATATCGATTTTATTCGTTTTTATAATGAATATCGACAAGGAAATGATTTCGAAATATAAAATTTTGAAAATATTATCATTTATATATTAATGATATGGAATATTCAATTTTGATTAGAAATTGAATATGAAGTTGAAACTGTTTTGAAAACGAATTTAAAACGATTTATAAAATACGTTTTAAATGGAAATCGATGAAATATATAAAATATATATATATATTATATGGATAATGGGCTGAATAGAACGCACCGCGCTGCGGCAGTTCACGAATTTCGACCATTGACTTCGAATGAACATTACGGGAGATCCGACCGTCGGATTCTCCTAAAACCGGAACCGTTGGCTTCGTATCTAAAAGAGCTTTCTAACGGATACAGAAAATTAGAAATCTAACAGTTGGATTTGGAATTATGTCCAAATCAAATTTGGAAAAGGTCGCTGTAAGTGCAGTTCGATGACAGTTTATGGAAATCGACTGTACGGGCATTGATAAAATTATTAAAAATATCAATAATTTGTGTAAAATCATAATAAATGTTTTTAAAAGAATTGGGTTGAAAAATTCCATATGTGAAAAGATAAAAATAGATTTTTGTCGAAATGAACTAGTTATGAGCTAGAATTATGAAATCCAATATTTTTAAATAAATAAATTGGATTTGAAATGGTTTTAAAAATAGTCAGGATTTCCAATATATAAATTGGAATGGATTTGAATTGAAATTGTTTTTGGAATATTTCGATGTTGGATTTCATGATTATACAAACATTGTTATGGAAATTTGAAAGATATATTTATATCGTTATTTCCAATATGATATTTGTTGGATGTGGTATTTGATATTGAATATAAGCCGATATATTTTCTATTCAGAGCCTTGCATATAATATTAAATGGGATTTTGGGTTTGTCGTGAACAGTGTCTTCAGCAACACTGTTCTTGAACCCCATGTGAAGAGAATTAATCTTTTATTTAAGATTGTTAGAGTTTGCAATTATATTTAATAATTGAAATAAAATGGAATGTGAATTAAGTTTATCGTGAACTATGTTTTAGTGACATTCGTTCTTTAACCCGATTTATAGTGAAATGGGATTTGGAATTTATAAATCTTTTGTTAATATATAAAGGAGATTTTCCAAAGTAAAGTTTTCCAATTTAACATATTAAACTGGAATTGAATGGAATTCGATTTGGTAATAATCGAAGTAAGCTTCTGTAGAGGAAGACGGTTAGTATATATAGAATTTAAAAGGCCTTTCGTTATTCCATTTATATTATCGGTTGGATACAGAAGTTTATATCGATTATATATATCGGTTTGTTTTCCATGAAGATTCCATTGCTAATGGAATGTGATTTTGGGTTGTCGTGAATGGTATACTTAATAATACTGTTTTTAGACCCAACGGAGTTAAGAAAATCAGAAATTAACTAGAGATTAGTTAAGTTGAATGGTTTCCTGGGTATGGATCTGATGTTGGTTTCGGCCTTCGGGGTTAATACTTAGGGAATTGTTCACTTGTTAATTTATGGTTAAAGGATGATGGAGTGGAATGTGATTTTGGGTTTATAGTGAACAGTTTTTAAATGACAGGTTCTTGTTAAAGACATGATATGATTTCCCAAGTTAAACAATTATTAATATTGATTTTTGGGAAGATTAAAACCAAGTGGAGTTTTAATGAATCTTTAATTAGATTGAAATGATCAAGAATGGAGTATCACCAGTTTTGCTCCACGCGATAGTTAAATCTTTAATTAGATTTGAACGTGAAATGGTAATTGAATTTATTGATAACACCATGGTGTTAGATATGAAGTATTACCAGTTTTACTTCATGGGATGAATAGGTTGGGATTGGGAAATTAATCAAATGATTACTTCTGTAAGGTTCGCTAATCCCGAATAGTTTGGATAAACCACAATTTGGTTTGAATTGAAATCCAAAAGAAGATTAAAGAATAAATTTAAAGAATTTATCTTTGATAAAATTAATGGGAACCTTTCCCAAAGTATAAGAATATTTGAATAAAAAAATATTCTTGATTGGAATGAGGCGTATGTTGTGTTTTTATAGAACTTGTTTATTATATACGCGAGTTATTCAGAAAGACCGGGTTCAACCCATACTGAATAACTGATTCGAGGATGTGTCGAGGATGAAGGCGGTGGTTGAAGACCGGAGGTCTTCACATCGTTTGGATGATTACTGATGTCTTGATTGGGTTGTACACCCAAGACGAGGTAATAAGTGGTGATCGTCTTGACGTACTTGGAAATCGACGGATATGCGAGGGCCTCTCCCATGTATTGGACATATGGGGGACGAATAAGGTGCCTCCGGTTTCGTTCAGACCCAGAACAAACTTGTAAATGGATGTGTGTCTGACATCGGATTTCATTCTATGTAATTGATATACATCGGTTGCATAGCGTGAATTGCCTATGTGGCATGTTGAGATGCAAATGATCAGGGCTTCTGTTGAAAAGCAGAGTCTTGTGGTTGATGATTAAAGCACGACTTTAATATAGCGTAGTTTTGTGTAGCGTTAATTCGCGAGCCTCACACCCCGGTGTGGACCAAAAATGGGAGAGGACTTCAGGGAGGACATGCTTTTCCTTCTAGCTAGGAGTGGTGTTAGCGTTTTGCACGCCCTGACATTTTACCTATGCGGATGATGGATAGCGAGGCGCTTCGGTTATATCGGTCGTTCCGGGGCTGATAGTTTGGTCGGGATATGACCAGTTTACGCCCTATAGGGCAGGGAAACGCATTGTTCAGGCATTTTAATCCACTCCAAGTGGACCGGTCCTGACGATCCATGGGTCACTCGAGCTCTAATCCTTAGGGGCGGGCTAGAGCATCTCGAAGCGGTAAGGAAGATCCCTTGCCTTGGTTTACAGATGGAATTCCAATACGTGACACTTGCGGTTTTGATTGTAGAGCCTAGTATTGGCGACACGATATATGGTACCTATGCCGTCTAGGATTGATTCATTTATATTTGAAGTTGTTTTTATACAATATGCACTTATAATAGTATCAAATGATTTATTTTTACGTACCAAGCATGTTTGGCTATTATAAGGGAAAACCCTATCCCCCCGCTTGCATTGCATGTGTGATAGGACCTGGGTCTTATAATAGCTTCATTTTTCCAAAAAGCATTGCGATGTTTTGTTATATGCACTGGTATTCTTAGGAGGAAACCCGTTCCGTGTTATCTGGCTTAGTCCCTCGATATATCTGATTTAAAGTAAAGTTTTAGATAGCTGTTTTAGTTCTCACACCAGTCACATGACTAACCTAGAGTTTATTGTTTTAACCTAAACTCTGGGTGCCCTTATTTTCCACATGGGCAGCTAGTAGTTTTGGTTTTACAGATTCATATTCATAGGATCCTGGTTTACAGCTGGAATGATATTAGTAAAGCTCTGTATCTGTTCATCTCTTTTAGTTGTGTTTTTGTATTATTTTTCGCTGCATTGTAAATTGTAAATCTCTGATAATGATCAAATGTATATGACTTATTCATACTCTGTTATATTCTTGTATTCTGATGGAATTGTTATAATAAGCGTTGAAATGTTCTTATGTTTGTGTTCTTATTCGTCTTGTTCTCAAGGCAATCCGTTCTTCCTCTTCACTTCGGAGACTGGGGAAGTTTCGGGTCCTTACAGAATTGTTCGGATTTGGAACTTTGGCCAAAATTTTATCAGCTCGGAATTTCTTCTAGTCAGAACAGCAGCATAGATCTTGGTTTCACGATCGTACATGATCTGAAATCGCTCAATTTTGAAGTAATATGAATTAGTTACGATTTAAATAAGATTGATAATAATTTTTAAATTAAATTATTAAAGTAATACATGGATTTACCCTCTTTTTCTTCTACACAGTACAAGACCGTGGTTTTTCATAATTGTTCAATTCTTTGATCCGAGTTTTCACAAAATCAGAAGCTCAAGAGGTCGATCGGATTACTTAGGGTTGAGGGCTAGGGGAGGCGCGTCGGCCTAGGGGGGAGTCGGCCAACTCGGTGGCGGGTATTGGGGGTGCGGCGATGGCAAAGTCAATGGTTTGGGGGTAGAACTCGTACAATACTCCACTAAAAAATCCAAACCCCATATGGATTCAAAGCTTACGAAAATCTCTACAAAAAAGTCTGAAGGAGGAGTGGGTTTCGATGAAAGGATTGACAGAATTTAGTAGGGGAAGATTGGTGCAATTTCGGCCATGGATGTCTAGTAATGGCGGCGGCTATGATATGTAATTAGGGTTTTAGGAAGATGAATGCAATTTTATAATATTTTATTGTTAAATTTGCAAAAAAAAACCATAAGTTCTAAACAATCGAATTTCATTGATCGTACCTAATAGCCCCCGTTCCGGATCCAATGGCCTAGGTCTCGTCAGCCCAAACAACTGTCTGTGGCCTGATTTCTTTAATTTAAAATTTAAATCTTTTATATAATTAATTCGATCATACATTTAAATTCACCGTTGCCACATGCGCACTCTAAAAATTCGAGAAAATTTATTTCTGGCTTTGTTTTGACGATATGGTCCTAACAAAATTAATTTTGTCGAATTTCGAGACCATTTGAAAAATAGCCATTTTCAAGTCGATTAGATTTGACTAAAATTGAAAAAACACATTTTCTTTTGCCATATTAATTCCAAAAATTCTAGAAAATTAAAATTAGCAATAATTTGACATTCCGGATCCAACAAAAGTGGTTTTGTCAAAAATGGAGGTCATTTGAAAAATGGCCTTTTATACGGGCTATAAATTATACTAACGACCATTCTGAATATTCAACTGGCCATAACTTTTGATTTCCGCTATGAAATTTTGATTTTTTGGATTTGTTGGAAAGATATTTTCAAACAGATTTAGATATTTTTGGTTTTACTAAAATCCATTAAATTTTGAATCTAGTATATTCAGTCAAAGTTTAGGTTTGACTTTTCAAACTACCGTACTATTTCCAATTCTTTTTGAAATAAAAATAAATGTATTCGCTCTAACTTCAATTAAAATAAATTTTTAATCATTATTATTTAAAGTAAATTATTTAACTATTCAAAATTCACTGAAATAGCCAAAATAAAATTTTTAATTTGGTTCATATTTTCCGGGTTGTTACACATATTTTAAATATTCGGAAGTAAACGGTTTAAACTTAATACTAAAGAAAATTAGACAAATTTGACTCGAAATCCGCTAAAGGAATATGTTTTGGATATTCAAAAAAAAGTAAGGCATTCAGAGTTTTCAATACTAGAACTAATACTATAGAAGAAACCTTAAAAGTATCGTTTGACGAAAATTATAAAAGTATAACTCAAAACAATGAAGGTGAATGTGAAAATGAAACTAATGAAACAAATCATGAAGATAATCAACCGAACAAACGAATTAGATTAATTAGAGACCACTCTATAGAAAATATCTTAGGAGATATTGGATTTGTCATTAGAACCCGTAATCAATTAAATAATATGAGTAATGCTTCATTTATTTCAATTATTAAACCTAAAAATCCATAGGAAGCATCTTCCGATGATTCATGGATACTTGCCATGCAAGAAGAACTGAATCAGTTTACTAGGAATGATGTATGGGAACTTCTTCTAGACAAGAGGATAAGACTATAATAGGAACAAATGGGTTTATAAAAATTAAATGAATGAACACGGTGAAGTAGTAAGAAAAAAGGCACGACTAGTAGCACAAGGTTATACTCAGGAAGAAGGAATAGGTTATGATGAAACATTTGCCCCCGTAGCAAGATTAGAAGCTATTAGTATTTTACTAGCCTTTGCAGACTATAGTAATTTCAAATTATATCAAATGGATGTTAAAAGTGCTTTTCTAAATGGATTTGTTAAAGAAGACGTATATGTAAAGCAACCACCTCTATTTGAAGATGAAAAATTACCAAATCACATATATAAGTTAAAGAAAGCATTACATGGTTTAAAATAGGCTACCAAGGTTTGGTATAATAGACTAAGAAATTATCTATTATAATCCAACTTCGAAATAGGAAAATTAGATAATACTTTGTTTATAAAAAAGAATTGTAAGGATATACAATTAGTTCAAATATATTTTGATGGTATAATTTTCGGATCAACAAACGATAAGATGAATAAAGAATTTTCAAATATTATGACCCAAGAATTTGAGATGAGTCATATGGGAGAACTAACATTTTTCTTAGGCTTACAAATTCATCAATTAATGAATAGAATATTTATTAACCAAGAAAAATATGCAAGAGATTTAATTAATAAATACAATCTTATAACAACTAATGGGAGACCAACACCGATGGGAACTAATATAGCGTTAAGTAAAGATGATACGTTAAAAGATGTTGATCAGAAATTATATAGAGGAATGATAGGATCATTATTATATATAATAACTAATAGACCAGATATAATGCATAGTGTACGTCTTTGTACAAGATATCAATTGCAACCAAAGGAAACACATTTAAAAGCCGTAAGACGTATTCTAAGGTATGTAAATCATATATCAGACTTTGGATTATTTTATCCTAAGGATGATTCATTCAACATAGTTTCTTATAGTGACGTTGATTATGCGGGTTGTAAATCCGATCACAAAAGTACTAGTGGAATATGTCATTTCTGTGGACATTCACTAGTCTCTGGTTTAATAAAAAGCAAAGTACCGTATCTTTGTCAACAACTAAAGCAAAATATATCTCTGCTGCTTTGGCTTGTTCACAAGTGATATATATATGCAACAAACTCTAAACGATTTTGGATTAAATATAGATAAATCACCAATATACTGTGATAACACAAGCGCTATAAATATATCTAAAAATCCAATTCATCATTCAAGAACTAATCATATCGATATACGACATCATTTTCTAAGAGCTAACATAAGTAAAGAAAAAAATTCACTCGAATTTGTAGAAACAGATAAACAAATAGCAGATATATTAACAAAACCATTAAATGAAGCAACATTTATTAATTTAGAAGGGAATTATTTATTTGTTCATTAAGTGAATTAGAATAATTAAATATTTTAATATATAATAACAACATTAAAAAATTATAAAAATAAAATAAAAATTACTAATATGTCGACATACATATGTCACTATGTCGACATATAACTGCCATATTTTTAAAATTAATTCCCACCAAAAGTTAGTTACCATAATCATTTAAACTCTCCACTTCGAATATTCTTCTTCGTTCTTATTTCTCACTTCTGTAAAAAAAACTAAACTAAAATAAACAATGGCCTCCACCAATTTAACACTCAAATTAATCCTGAATCATCCGTTGAACCATCCAAAGGTCCTTTTCAGCGTTCTACCCTCTCACGTGTCATTAAACTTAAAGAGAAGATGGAATGTACTCTTCAAATGCTCGTTGAAATACAAGTTCTTAAAATCCGAATGAGCCAAGAGCAAAATAGACAAGGAAAAGTGATGAGAAGCCTTCTTAAATTTGAAATGGATAATCAAGCAAGTCCGATTATCATCAAATATGATAATCAAGCCATAGAAGAAGGTGGAAACCAGAGGAGGAACAAGAAGAGGAGGAGGAAGAAACAATGGAGGAAGAGAAACCTGAGGAGATTCAACAAGTAGTTATGGAAGAAGACGATCAAGTCTTATGTGTAGGAGAGGTCTTGTTCGATCAAAATGGAAATGTGATTGAACGAAATGGTGATTTTTTTCTCCATTACCCAAATTGCCCAATCCATAAATCTCCCATCATAAAAATAATTAGAATTTAGGCTTTTCTTTTTGTTTCGTTTCTTTACGTTCGTTCAATGTATTGTGTTTATAGTATTTCATGTAAATATCGTTTCTAAAAACTAAGTTTAATATAATGCTTGTTTATAATCAATATTCTAATACTTTGTTGTATAAGCAAGAATTTAGGGGGAGTATTTTTTAGTATAAGGATTATGTGTATTTAGGATTAAGGGGTAGTACTTTACTTTAGTATAGGAATTATTCATATAGTTATAGGATTTAAGGGGGAGTATTTTTATAATTCCTTTTTGATAATGCCAAAGGGGGGAGAAATTATAAAATATAGAATTAGTTTATAGGATTCGTATAGACATAGGGAGTATTAGAAGGATCATAATCAACAGGTATGTACAGGTATGTACCGGTATGATATTTTATAAACTAAGATTGTCATCATCAAAAAGGGGGAGATTGTTGGAGAATGGAGTTTTGATGACAACAACCTTATTTCTTAATTGATTATAAAATATATACTAACACCTTTATCAAGAATATATACATACATATGAAGGATTTATGTACATGAATTAATACCGAAGACCGTATAGTTTAAGAGCTTCTAGAGATTCAAAATTCAGAGATGATTCAAAACTCATGAGTAATCAAGATTTCAAGAGTTCAAGATAAATATAGTAATAGAGTCTATTTTATGTAAGACTCTGAATAGCACTTCAGGTTCAAATTCTAATTCTAATGTTCAATTTTTGATTTCAATTTCTATTTTCAATTTCTATCTTCAATCTTTATTACGTTTCTCTATTTTACTTTTTCTATTATACTTTTGATTTTAAACTCAAGTTTTATAGTTTATAAGTTTTATATAGTTATATACGTTTATATACTTTATATTTATGTAGTTTTAGACTTCATAATTTTATAAATACGTTTATATACTTTATACTTATGATTTCAAATGATTTTCTACTTTATAATATTCATTTATAACACTGTGTTTTAATTCAAGAATTTCCAGTTATATATATATATATATTATAAAACACTTCAAAAATGCTCAAAACTCAATTTTATGAAGGGTTATGTCGATATACATATGTTGATATGTCGACATATAACTTTCTTACTTTTGATTTTGAAAATAAGTGTCTTTTCACTATTTGTAATGTTTCAGAAGTGTTGCAACCTTTCAAATCTTAAAAAATAGGGGCTGATTTCGAATTTTGTTCATTACACTTCTTCTCCATCTTCATCCTCTTTCATTACACCATTAATATTTCATATTTTTATGATTTCTATACTTATACTTTTTCGAATTCAATTTTATTTATATAAATCTTCTTCTCTTCTCACTCTTTACTCATTACTCTCTGAATCAAAGTGTTATTGAAGAGCTATAGGGCTGTTGTAATTGTTTGCAGATTGTTTGGGAAAAGGTGTGTCCTTATAGCCTTGAAATCAAGGAAACAGAGCGGTGTTAACCTTGTAGCCGTGAGATCAAGGGGAATATATCTGATCAAGGGTGTTTGGAATAGATGGTAACCTTGTGGCCGCGAAATCAAGGGGATTGTACTTGGATATCTATATAGTAATAAAACTCTATGCAATCCAGTGTTGCGTGGGACTGGACGTAGGATTAATCCGAACCAGTATAAAATCCTATGCGTTCTTTCCTTTTCTGTATTTTATTTTTGTTTATCTTTGTGTTTATGTCTGATTCTGTGTCTGTGATTATCTCTGTAGTGTGTGATTCATATAGTAGATCATATCAGTTTACGATTTTGTTAAAATTCTCAAAAACACTATTCAACCCCCTCTAGTGTTAGTTTTGCCTTAACGATCCATTCCGCAATCCTTAACACAAGAATGTATGCCGATTGCAAGAGTTTTCATGCAGGTAACTACTTGTTTGTTTTTCTATTTCTCGGGGAACAAAGTGGTGCACTAGTGACAACAGAAAAAGAAATGAACCAACTAAGCCCATCAAAGCAGTAATACAAAGAATATGCAACAATTTATGAATACACTAGTTCAATTATAAAAATTGCATAAGGCACAGAGGCGCAAACTTCCAGGTTTAAATGGTAATTGTACAAGATCAATGGCAAAACAAAGAGGCAAGAAGGGAAGTTTTTAAGTATGCAACATAATGGTGAACACTACGTGACAACAACCAATGTACAGGACAGAATTAACATAGAGTGATGGAGCAACAAAGCACAAGTATGAGTGCATAATGCACAAGTGTGCAAACAAGATAGAGAAGTTCAGACAAATGGATGAGCAAAGCATCTGTTCTTAATAAAAAAAATCAAGTGAAGCATCTGTTCTTAATCTGAAGATTTTCAAATGAAGTACTAGTTCTTATCAGTAAAGCATGAAGAACCATAGCCGTGCTATTTAAAGTCAATGGGTTTCAAAAAGAAAAAGTATATATTTTGTAATATGGTTGAAATAGTCAAGCCAAAGGATATTCCATTCAAATTTATTTTTGGCAAATTCAAGTTGCACAATACCCTAAAGAATAGGAGTGTAATTATATCTGTTCAAAGCCAAGAAAGTAAAGTAATAATTCAATTGAATTGCATCAGAAATCAAGCCCAATATTTTCACCAATATCAAAGACCAAATCTAATGAAGAAATCGGTGATTATTCTAGGATAGAAATCCAGTTTTTTAACGCCAATTCATCATTAGCTATTATCGAAAATTCAAGTAATAAATCGAAGAAATAGATTCAGAGAACTCACAAGAATACACGAGATTTTCGATAAATTGCAACACCAAATCATTCGACCAAGAGTAGTAAAATATCGAAGCACCAGAGAAATAATTCCAGAGTATTATTAAAGTCGCGATTTGAAGCAGAAGTGCAAAAACCCTAATGTTGATTTCGGGTGGCCATTGAAGAACAAGTGGAAGCCAACATCTTATTTTAGCATAGCACAAAAGAAAAGGGGTCGGCCGTTTTTCAAAAGAGGATTTAAGGATTAATTTTTAAACAAGGGTTTTAAGTGGATATTTATTCTAGTGCTTTTAATTTTGTAAAACGGGTTAAAGTTTTCTAGTTTGTCTAAACTAAGAAGACAGATTACGGGTTTGTAATTCGGGGAAATACGATCTCGAGGATAGAGATCAATGCAGGATTTTAAGCGTAGGATTGGAACAGTTAGGAGCGGGTGTCCCTAGTTTACAGTGGATTGTAAGCATAGAGATTGTTTTAATTCCTACTAGAAACCTTGGGGATTGCAGTAGTAGGCATGGTTTTGTCGAAGTTAGGTATTCTGTGTGTTATTTACTTTCCACAATTACTCTGATTATTATATGTGTTGCTGTTATTTATTACTCAGTAAAAAAACCGCAATAAACCCTATTTATCCCCATCTAGGGTTAACTTAGATCCTACAGTATTCTCTCATACTTGGATATTATCTTATCTATCAAGGACTCTACTATTACCAAACATCAAAATCCATTTCTCCAAATTCTTGTACTCAAGTCTGATGTGTATTGTAATCTAAAAGTGTAAGTACGAGATAACTCATAGTGGATGTAGCACGTTGCCAAAACACTGTAAAAATATTGTCCACTTTTCCTCTTTTCAAATAATTATGTCATCTTTCTATGGTTGTGGCTTATTATTCTTTAAATATTGTTCTTTTATTGCACAATTTAAGGTGTTAGTCTCAATTAATAAAATCGAATATAACATTGTTGGCGCTCTGGGTTGGGGGACTTTGAACTGGAATTGGATTTTCTAAAGGATACATACATGGTTAAAAAGAGGAAAACATATGCTCAAACTGAAGAAAATGGACTGGAAGAAGTAAGAAGGCTTCCTTCTGAGGAAACCCTATGTTTATCTCATCTTGAAAGAGATGGATAAAGTGATCAAGCACTTGGAATCTAGGTTGGAAAACCAAGAGGACTTTCTTAGGAAAGAAAAGGAAATGTGTGAAAACCCGTAACTTCCTCGTAAAGGAAAGTGTCGGATAGTTCGAGAACAAGCCACAACAGAACGCATACAGAAGAACATTTCATTGTATATTACAACAATGCATCAGATCACAAGAATATACAGAGTATAATAGAATATTATACAGAAATATCAGAGATTTAAATTACATTTAAATACATCGCAGCGGAAAATAATACAATACACAACTAGAAGAGATATACGGATACAAAGCTTTCCGGATATCGTTCCAGCTGTAAACCAGGATCCTGTGAATATAAATCTGCAAAACCAAAACTACTAGCTGCCCGTGTCAAAATAAGGGCACCCAGAGTTTAGGTCAAAACAATAAACTCCAGGTCAGTCATGTGACTGGTGTGAGAACTAAAACAGTTATTAATATTTATTTTCAAAGGTAAATCAAGGGACCACGCCGTATAACACGGAACGGGTTTCCTCCCAAGAGTACCAGTGCATAAAACAAATAGCGCAATGCTAAATAAAGAAAGATGAAGCTGTTATAAGACCCAGGTCCTATCACACAATGCAACGCAAGCCGGGGGATAGGGTTATCCCTTATAACAGCCAAAGAATGCTTGATACGTTTAAAACAAATCTTTTGATACTATAATAAGTGCATAGTGTATAAAACAACTTCAAATCATAAGTATCAATCATAGGCGACATGAGCGTCCCATGCCACTATGTCGCCATATATAGGTTTACAAATAAAACCGCAAAGTCACGTATTTGGAAATTGGATTTCCATCTATGAACCGAGGCAAAAGATAGTCCTCAACCGATTCGAGACTGTCTAGCCCGAGCCTCAGGACCCAGACTCAGGTGGGCCCTTGGATCCTCTGGGCCAGTCCACCGATGTGGATTAAACTTAAACCCTGAACATGCGTTCCTCCGCCCTATGGGGCGTAAACGAGCCAACTAAATGACTCCATCGGTTCGAGAACGACCGATCAATCCGAGGCGCCTCGCAACAGCAACAACCACATAAGTCAAACTCGTCAGGGCGTGTAAAACCACTGACGCCACTTCTAGCTAGAAAGAAACGCATGCCCACCCTGACGTCCTCTCCTGTTTTTGGTTCATACCGGGTGTGAAACACGCGAAGTAAACGTTACACAAAGCTACGCCACAAAGGCCTTGCTTTGATCATCACCACAAGACTTTGCTTTTCAACAGAAGCCTCGATCAATTGCCACATAGGCATGCCACACAGGCAATTCACTCCATGCGTTTGATATCCATCAATATATAACCCCTGAGCTCGTACGTCTCAGAGAAGGGCGTTAAGCAAGAGAATAAATTCTCCGCCGCCAAACAGATATATATTTAATAGAAATCAAACACACAGACTAAAATCCAATGTCAGACACACAGTCCATTTACAAGTCCGTTCTGGGGCTGAACGAAACCGGAGGCACCTAGTACCCCGCATATCCATCGATCTCCAAGTACGTCTGGACGATCACCAACTGTTTCCATCTTCTTGGGTGTACAGCCCAATCAAGATCATCAGTTATCACCCAAACGACGTGAAGACTTCCGGTCTTCGACCACCGTCTTCATCTTCGACTTATCGTCGTATCAGTTATTCAGAATGGGATAAACCCGGTCTTTCCGAATAACTCGCGTATATTTTAAATAAGTGTTACACAAACACAACATACGCCTCATTCCAATTCATTAGTCACTAACCGTAAATTAATCAAGAGAATAATTCCCCAAATATTAACCCCGAAGGCCAAAACCAACATCAGATCAATATCCAGAAAACCATTCTGCTTGGCTAACCGACAGTTAGTTTCTAAATTTCACATTCATAGGGAAAGGTTCCCATTGATTTTATCAAAGATAAATTCTTTATATTTATTCTTTAATCCATCTTTGAATATCAATTCAAAACTAGTCAGGATTAGCGAACCTTACCGAAGTAATCATTTGTTTTAATTTCCCAATCCCAACCTATTCATCCCATGAAGTAAAACTGGTAGTACTTCATATCTAACACTACAGTGTTATCGGTAAATTCAATTACCATTTCACGTTCAAATCTAATTAAAGATTTAACTATCGCCTGGAGCAAAACTGGTGATACTCCATCCTCGATCATTTCAATCTAATTAAAGATTCATTAAAACTCCACTTAGTTTTAATCGTTATCTGGGTTAAAGAATCCGTGTCATTTAAAACACGGTTCACGATAAACCCAAAGTCACATTCCATTAATTATCGGGTTAAAGAACGAGTGTTATTTAAAACACTGTCCACGATAAACCCAAAAATCAATATCAATTCAATTCTAATTAAATATTATTTAATTGGTACACTTAATTAAATCTAATTAAAAAGATTTAATCTTTTCTCAACTGGGTTCAAGAACAGTGTTAGTGAAGACACCATTCACGACAAACCCAAATCACATTTGATATTCAATATAAGGCTCTGAATAGAAAATATATCGGCTTATATTCAATATCAAATTCTACGATTAACAAATGTCGTATTGGAAATAACGATACAAATATATATCTTTCAAATTTCCATAACAACATCTGTATAATCACGAATTCCAACATCGAAATATTCCGAAGACAATTTCGATTCAAATCCACTCCAATGCAATCATTGGAAATTCTGGTTATTTTTAAACCCTTTTTAAATTCAATTTATTTATTTAAAAATAAATAGAATTATATTTCTAGTTCAAAACTAGTTCATTTCGATAAAAATCTATTTTTATCTTTTCAAATATGGAGTTTTTCATCCCAATCCTTTCTAAATCATTTCTTATGATTTTACACAAATTATTACTATTTTTAATAATTTTATCAAGGCCCGTACAGTCGATTTCCATCAACGGCCATCGAACTGCACTTACAGTGACCTTTTTCAAATTTGATTTGGACATAATTCCAAATCCAATCGTTAGATTTCTAATTTCTAATATTCGTTAGAAAGCTCTTTTCGATACGAACCCAACGGTTCCGGTTTTAGGAGAATCCGACGGTCGGATCTCCCGTAATGTCCGTTTGAAATAAATGGTCGAAATTCACGAACTGCCGCGGCGTGGCGCGTTCTATTCAGGCCATTATATTATATATATAATATATATAATATATATTTCGTCGATTTCAATTTAAAACGAATTTTATAAATAGTTTTGAATTCGTTTCAAAAGCAATTTCAACTTCCATTTTAATTCAAATCAAAATTGAATTCTTCTTTCTAAATTCGTTTTAAAAATCCCTTTCTATTCAATTCAAATTTCAATTCAATTTGAATTCATTTCAATTCGTTTTCAATTCATTTCATTTCGAAATCGTTTTCAATTCATTTCATTTCGAAATCGTTTTCAATTCATTTCATTTCGAAATCGTTTTCAATTCACTTCATTTCGAAATCGTTTTCAATTCACTTCATTTCGAAATCGTTTTCAATTCATTTCATTTCGAAATCGTTTTCAATTCATTTCATTTCGAAATCGTTTTCAATTCATTTCATTTCGAAATCGTTTTCAATTCATTTCATTTCGAAATCGTTTTCAATTCATTTCATTTCGAAATCGTTTTCAATTCATTTCATTTCGAAATCGTTTTCAATTCACTTCATTTCGAAATCGTTTTCAATTCATTTCATTTCGAAGTCGTTTTCAACTCATTTCATTTCGAAATCGTTTTTTTTTTAAATCGATATAAATATCGTTCACGTCAAAATGGCGTCAATCCAATCAACACGGCTTCATAAATTTCTATTTTCAAATATTCTATTTTCAAATATTTCTTTTTCAAAAATAGTTGTTATTATCAAAATATTTCGTTCAACACATGACCAATCTCAATGGATGAGTACTATCAACACATGAACCTTTATTTTATATTGATAAAGATATAAATTTTATTACTAAAATATTTCGTTCAACACATGACCAATCTCAATGGATGAGTACTGTCAACACATGAACTTTTATTTTATATTGATAAAGATATAAATTTTATTACTAAAATATTTCGTTCAATACATGACCAATCTCAATGGATGAGTACTGTCAACACATGAACTTTTATTTTATATTGATAAAGATATAAATTTTATTACTAAAATATTTCGTTCAACACATGACCAATCTCAATGGATGAGTACTGTCAACACATGAACTTTTATTTTATATTGATAAAGATATAAATTTTATTACTAAAATATTTCGTTCAACACATGACCAATCTCAATGGATGAGTACTGTCAACACATGAACTTTTATTTTATATTATTCTTTATTTTTCAAATTGGAATGAGGCCCAATCAATTACCATATAAAATTAATTACATGGATTTTCATACAACACATGTATATAATAGCATGGAAAAATAATCAACCATCAACCAAAGTGCACTACACTGTATAAGCATCAAATATAGATATCTAACGCTTAAAACAGCCTGTCAATCAACCGATCGAAATATTTAATAAATCAGGATGAGTGAACTTCAAATTTCATCCCAACACCCGTGTGGGGTTTCAAACAATCAAACACATATTTTATTTGTGCTGTTGGGCGATGTGTAAAATTTATCGACCCAATCAATGTCCTTCAAATAGGTGTACATAAACAAACCGTCCGGCTTGTAAATGAATATTTATTTATTCACATCCACGTTAAAAATTATATTTTTAACGATAAAACATTTTATTCCAACATATGAATTTCTATTCAGTTCATTCTTTAAATAAAATGATATTTTTATTTTTCTAACATATTTTAGAAAATTTCGGCGGCATAACGGCACGATACTAGAAACGGGACGAGGCCTAGCCTTATCCCCGGTCTAGTGAAGGCCCACGCCATTCACACATCAATCAAAATCACCAAACAACCAAATTCAAATTACATCATATAACTCATCTATGCAACCAAACAAACAAGTCCATGGTCTGTGGACGATTGTGTCAGGTGCTACTAAGCACCGTCTACATCCTAGTATATATATATAAATAGAAATGAAATTGAAAGGTGAGAAATTCTCACATTTAGCTATCCTAGCTCCACGGCACTTCATGGATAGAAATCTTCATCGCTATCGCATCTTCGTCATCTTCGTTGCCCGTAGCCACTACATGTGTAAAAATCACATTTTTACTTCGTTATTCGATACATAAAAATCATATTTTTATTTCGAAGTTCAATATATAAAAATCATATTTTTATTTCGAAGTTCAATATATAAAAATCATATTTTTATTTCGAAGTTCAATATATAAAAATCATTTCCCTTTCAAAAATCACTTCTTTATATGGTTTTCAAATGAATAAAAATCACATCTTTATATGGTTTTCAAATGAATAAAAATCACATCTTTATATGGTTTTCAAATGAATAAAAATCACATCTTTATATGGTTTTCAAATGAATAAAAATCACATCTTTATATGGTTTTCAAATGAATAAAAATCACATCTTTATATTGTAAAAATCATATATTTTCAGACAATGATTCATATGATATATAAAAGTCATCACTTCTCATATGTAAAAATATATATAGTCTTCATAATCATAAAAAGGATAACTTTATAATAATTTACATAACTAAATATTAATTTACAAAGTGAACTCACAGTTTAAAGCGAGGGGGGACCCATTGTCGATCGGAGGTAGAGGGGAGGCGGGGCTGTGGCGTTGGTGGCTAGAGGAGGTCAGAAGGAGTGGCAGTGGCGGGCGTTTAGGGCGGTTTTTTTCTTTTGGGGGACTAGGGTTTCGGGGGAGGTTCGAGTGGAGGCCGGAGAGAGAGGGGGAAGAGGAGCTGATGGCGAGTGGGTGGTGGCGCCACCTGCGGCGGAGGCGGGGCTCCCTAATCGGCGGCGACGGCGATCTTCCAGGTCGCGTTTTTTTTTTTATCGAATTGAAAATGAACGAAAGCAGGGGGGCCAGAGAGAAGTTAAGGGAGGAAAGAGAAATTTTTTTTCTTATTTTTTTTTATATTTTAATTTCAAAATGTTGACTTTTACATACGACCTCTAAACGAGGCCCACCGCCTGTCGTCCATAGCGTTTTACCCCCATTTCGAACCCAATGGAATATGTATCGCAGGCTGATTCGATCGTTTGAATCAGTTTCCGTTAAATTTACATTTAAATCACTATATTGAATTTTAAACGTACATTTCAAATTACCGGGGTCACATATTAACTTGGAAAATTACAGAAAAATATTTTCTAGCTTCGTATTGACGATACGGTCCTAACAAAACTGATTTCGTCGAATTCCGAGACCGTTTGAAAAATGGCCAATTTCCAGTCGATTAAAATCAACTGAAACTGGTCAAACGCGTTTTCCTTTGCCACGCTCACATATTGATTCGAAAAATTATGAAATTTGAAACCTAGCAATAATTTGACATCACGGACCCAACAAAACTGGTTTCGTCGAAATCCGAGGTCATCTGCAAAATGTCCATTTTTAAGGGCCTGAATTCCATAGCGACTATTCAGAATTTTCAACTGGACATAACTTTTGATTCCCGCTATGAAATCTTGATTTTTCAAATTCGATAGAAAGATATTATCAATTAGATCCTATCATTTTTGGTTTCACTAAAATCCGGATTGTTTTGCACCCGGTACATTCAATTGAAGTTTGAAATCGAATTATCGAACTACCGCGCCATTTTCAATTCTATTTATAATTATATATAAATATTTATATTCTAACGACGACGTATATAAATATATACGTCGAATTATATTCAAAATAAATTTTCTCGTCGATATTATTTAAAATAATCTATTTTAAATATTCAAAATTCGCTAAAATCGCCAAAATAAAAATTTTGAACTGGCCCAGATTTTCGGGTTATTACAATCTCCCCCACTTAAAACTTTTCGTCCCCGAAAAGGAACAAAGTCGAAAGCGGTTTGATTAATCAACTCTACGCTCGATCTGGCTTCCATTCTCCAACTCTTTAGTTTCTGAGAATTTTCAAATTTTCGAAAATTTGGCTAACACCCTAAATTTTCGAAAAATTTCGCCATAACCTCCCCTGCACCGGGAGCATCGGGGAATTTCAAATAGCTTCCCCGGTCCTTCAGATCTCAAAAAGAAAAAGAAAAAGCCAAGCGGCTAGCCAATAGGCTCATAAAATCATCATCACCCAAACAAAACAGTAATTTATGTAGTAAACATGTACCTATTTGTCAGGCAAACAAATTTTATTCTCTGGCTCTAGCCTCCTTGCTATGACCTGTTCAATGATATATATGTATATGCAAGCAAATGCAACCAATTTTCAATACAATTCAATATTTGATTCAATTAGGCTACATGGTTCAAAATTATCAACCAAATAAACAAACAACACAAACATCAATCAATTAGTTGATTAGCTTTTCAAATGCATAACTTTGATATATAGTCAAAAATCAGATTTTTGATGCCAAATCACAACAATAGGCCCTATCTAATTTTGGTTCTCACACCAGTCAATAGGAAATATATAGAAATCTCACTTTCTTCACTCGAATATAAACACTGATGATGAGGCCTCATCATCTGAATCATCTCCGGGCGACTAGAGTGTGATTCTATATCTATCCAGTATATTAAAATTTCGAATACACGCGGATCAGACGTATACGCAAAATCTATATATACTGGATTGTCCACATCAATAAAAATAGATAATCAAATACGGATAATTGATTTAAATCTTCAAAACAAAATTGGTTTTCGTTTGAAAAATATACTCTTCACACTCGTTCTAGGATACTACTGATCCTATCTCTAACGAGTCATTCCCATTGGATTTTACTAATCCAATATCTGATGAATTCTTTCGTATGGTTCTAATGTGCCTTGTTCTCTGAGCTTTGTAAACCAAAGCTCTGATACCAACTGTGAAAACCCGTAACTTCCTCGTAAAGGAAAGTGTCGGATAGTTCAAGAACAAGCCACAACAGAACGCATACAGAAGAACATTTCATTGTATATTACAACAATGCATCAAATCACAAGAATATACAGAGTATAATAGAATATTATACAGAAATATCAGAGATTTAAATTACATTTAAATACATCGCAGCGGAAAATAATACAATACACAACTAGAAGAGATATACGGATACAAAGCTTTCCGGATATCGTTCCAGCTGTAAACCAGGATCCTGTGAATATAAATCTGCAAAACCAAAACTACTAGCTGCCCGTGTCAAAATAAGGGCACCCAGAGTTTAGGTCAAAACAATAAACTCCAGGTCAGTCATGTGACTGGTGTGAGAACTAAAACAGTTATTAATCTTTATTTTCAAAGGTAAATCAAGGGACCACGCCGTATAACACGGAACGGGTTTCCTCCCAAGAGTACCAGTGCATAAAACAAACAGCGCAATGCTAAATAAAGAAAGATGAAGCTGTTATAAGACCCAGGTCCTATCACACAATGCAACGCAAGCCGGGGGATAGGGTTATCCCTTATAACAGCCAAAGAATGCTTGATACGCTTAAAACAAATCTTTTGATACTATAATAAGTGCATAGTGTATAAAACAACTTCAAATCATAAGTATCAATCATAGGTGACATGAGCGTCCCATGCCACTATGTCGCCATATATAGGTTTACAAATAAAACCGCAAAGTCACGTATTTGGAAATTGGATTTCCATCTATGAACTGAGGCAAAAGATAGTCCTCAACCGATTCGAGACTGTCTAGCCCGAGCCTCAGGACCCAGACTCAGGTGGGCCCTTGGATCCTCAGGGCCAGTCCACCGATGTGGATTAAACTTAAACCTGAACATGCGTTCCTCCGCCCTATGGGGCATAAACGAGCCAACTAAATGACTCCATCGGTTCGAGAACGACCGATCAATCCGAGGCGCCTCGCAATAGCAACAACCACATAAGTCAAACTCATCAGGGCGTGTAAAACCACTGACGCCACTTCTAGCTAGAAAGAAACGCATGCCCTCCCTGACGTCCTCTCCCGTTTTTGGTTCATACCGGGTGTGAAACACGCGAAGTAAACGTTACACAAAGCTACGCCACAAAGGCCTTGCTTTGATCATCACCACAAGACTTTGCTTTTCAACAGAAGCCTCGATCAATTGCCACTTAGGCATGCCACACAGGCAATTCACTCCATGCGTTTGATATCCATCAATATATAACCCCTGAGCTCGTACGTCTCAGAGAAGGGCGTTAAGCAAGAGAATAAATTCTCCGCCGCCAAACAGATATATATTTAATAGAAATCAAACACACAGACTAAAATCCAATGTCAGACACACAGTCCATTTACAAGTCCGTTCTGGGGCTGAACGAAACCGGAGGCACCTAGTACCCCGCATATCCATCGATCTCCAAGTACGTCTGGACGATCACCAACTGTTTCCATCTTCTTGGGTGTACAACCCAATCAAGATCATCAGTTATCACCCAAACGACGTGAAGACTTCCGGTCTTCGACCACCGTCTTCATCTTCGACTTATCGTCGTATCAGTTATTCAGAATGGGATAAACCCGATCTTTCTGAATAACTCGCGTATATTTTAAATAAGTGTTACACAAACACAACATACGCCTCATTCCAATTCATTAGTCACTAACCGTAAATTAATCAAGAGAATAATTCCCCAAATATTAACCCCGAAGGCCGAAACCAACATCAGATCAATATCCAGAAAACCATTCTGCTTGGCTAACCGACAGTTAGTTTCTAAATTTCACATTCATAGGGAAAGGTTCCCATTGATTTTATCAAAGATAAATTCTTTATATTTATTCTTTAATCCATCTTTGAATATCAATTCAAAACTAGTCGGGATTAGCGAACCTAACCGAAGTAATCATTTGTTTTAATTTCCCAATCCCAACCTATTCATCCCATGAAGTAAAACTGGAAGTACTTCATATCTAACACTACAGTGTTATCGGTAAATTCAATTACCATTTCACGTTCAAATCTAATTAAAGATTTAACTATCGCCTGGAGCAAAACTGGTGATACTCCATCCTCGATCATTTCAATCTAATTAAAGATTCATTAAAACTCCACTTAGTTTTAATCGTTATCTGGGTTAAAGAATCCGTGTCATTTAAAACACGGTTCACGATAAACCCAAAGTCACATTCCATTAATTATCGGGTTAAAGAACGAGTGTTATTTAAAACACTGTCCACGATAAACCCAAAAATCAATATCAATTCAATTCCAATTAAATATTATTTAATTGGTACACTTCATTAAATCTAATTAAAAAGATTTAATCTTTTCTCAACTGGGTTCAAGAACAGTGTTAGTGAAGACACCATTCACGACAAACCCAAATCACATTTGATATTCAATATAAGGCTCTGAATAGAAAATATATCGGCTTATATTCAATATCAAATTCTACGATTAACAAATGTCGTATTGGAAATAACGATACAAATATATATCTTTCAAATTTCCATAACAACATCTGTATAATCACGAATTCCAACATCGAAATATTCCGAAGACAATTTCGATTCAAATCCACTCCAATGCAATCATTGGAAATTCTGGTTATTTTTAAAACCCTTTTTAAATTCAATTTATTTATTTAAAAATAAATAGAATTATATTTCTAGTTCAAAACTAGTTCATTTCGATAAAAATCTATTTTTATCTTTTCAAATATGGAGTTTTTCATCCCAATCCTTTCTAAATCATTTCTTATGATTTTACACAAATTATTACTATTTTTAATAATTTTATCAAGGCCCGTACAGTCGATTTCCATCAACGGCCATCGAACTGCACTTACAGCGACCTTTTTCAAATTTGATTTGGACATAATTCCAAATCCAATCGTTAGATTTCTAATTTCTAATATTCGTTAGAAAGATCTTTTCGATACGAACCCAACGGTTCCGGTTTTAGGAGAATCCGACGGTCGGATCTCCCGTAATGTCCGTTTGAAATAAATGGTCGAAATTCACGAACTGCCGCGGCGCGGCGCGTTCTATTCAGGCCATTATATTATATATATAATATATATAATATATATTTCGTCGATTTCTATTTAAAACGAATTTTATAAATAGTTTTGAATTCGTTTCAAAAGCAATTTCAACTTCCATTTTAATTCAAATCAAAATTGAATTCTTCTTTCTAAATTCGTTTTAAAAATCCCTTTCTATTCAATTCAAATTTCAATTCAATTTGAATTCATTTCAATTCGTTTTCAATTCAATTTGAATTCGTTTTCAATTCAATTTGAAATCGTTTTCAATTCATTTCATTTTGAAATCGTTTTCAATTCATTTCATTTCGAAATCGTTTTCAATTCATTTCATTTCGAAATCGTTTTCAATTCAGTTCATTTCGAAATCGTTTTCAATTCACTTCATTTCGAAATCGTTTTCAATTCACTTCATTTCGAAATCGTTTTCAATTCATTTCATTTCGAAATCGTTTTCAATTCATTTCATTTCGAAATCGTTTTCAATTCATTTCATTTCGAAATCGTTTTCAATTCATTTCATTTCGAAATCGTTTTCAATTCATTTCATTTCGAAATCGTTTTCAATTCATTTCATTTCGAAATCGTTTTCAATTCACTTCATTTCGAAATCGTTTTCAATTCATTTAATTTCAAAATCGTTTTCAACTCATTTCATTTCGAAATTGCTTTTTTTTTAAATCGATATAAATATCGTTCACGTCAAAATGGCGTCAATCCAATCAACACGGCTTCATAAATTTCTATTTTCAAATATTCTATTTTCAAATATTTCTTTTTCAAAAATAGTTGTTATTATCAAAATATTTCGTTCAACACATGACCAATCTCAATGGATGAGTACTGTCAACACATGAACCTTTATTTTATATTGATAAAGATATAAATTTTATTACTAAAATATTTCGTTCAACACATGACCAATCTCAATGGGTGAGTACTGTCAACACATGAACTTTTATTTTATATTGATAAAGATATAAATTTTATTACTAAAATATTTCGTTCAACACATGACCAATCTCAATGGATGAGTACTGTCAACACATGAACTTTTATTTTATATTGATAAAGATATAAAATTTATTACTAAAATATTTCGTTCAACACATGACCAATCTCAATGGATGAGTACAGTCAACACATGAACTTTTATTTTATATTGATAAAGATATAAATTTTATTACTAAAATATTTCGTTCAACACATGACCAATCTCAATGGATGAGTATTGTCAACACATGAACTTTTATTTTATATTATTCTTTATTTTTCAAATTGGAATGAGGCCCAATCAATTACCATATAAAATTAATTACATGGATTTTCATACAACACATGTATATAATAGCATGGAAAAATAATCAACCATCAACCAAAGTGCGCTACACTGTATAAGCATCAAATATAGATATCTAACGCTTAAAACAGTCTGTCAATCAACCGATCGACATATTTAATAAATCAGGATGAGTGAACTTCAAATTTCATCCCAACACCCGTGTGGGGTTTCAAACAATCAAACACATATTTTATTTGTGCTGTTGGGCGATGTGTAAAATTTATCGACCCAATCAATGTCCTTCAAATAGGTGTACATAAACAAACCGTCCGGCTTGTAAATGAATATTTATTTATTCACATCCACGTTAAAAATTATATTTTTAACGATAAAACATTTTATTCCAACATATGAATTTCTATTCAGTTCATTCTTTAAATAAAATGATATTTTTATTTTTCTAACATATTTTAGAAAATTTCGGCGGCATAACGGCACGATACTAGAAACGGGACGAGGCCTAGCCTTATCCCCGGTCTAGTGAAGGCCCACGCCATTCACACATCAATCAAAATCACCAAACAACCAAATTCAAATTACATCATATAACTAATCTATGCAACCAAACAAACAAGTCCATGGTCTGTGGACGATTGTGTCAGGTGCTACTAAGCACCGTCTGCATCCTAGTATATATATATAAATAGAAATGAAATTGAAAGGTGAGAAATTCTCACATTTAGCTATCCTAGCTCCACGGCACTTCATGGATAGAAATCTTCATCGCTATCGCATCTTCGTCATCTTCGTTGCCCGTAGCCACTACATGTGTAAAAATCACATTTTTACTTCGTTATTCGATACATAAAAATCATATTTTTATTTCGAAGTTCAATATATAAAAATCATATTTTTATTTCGAAGTTCAATATATAAAAATCATATTTTTATTTCGAAGTTCAATATATAAAAATCATTTCCCTTTCAAAAATCACTTCTTTATATGGTTTTCAAATGAATAAAAATCACATCTTTATATGGTTTTCAAATGAATAAAAATCACATCTTTATATGGTTTTCAAATGAATAAAAATCACATCTTTATATTGTAAAAATCATATATTATCAGACAATGATTCATATGATATATAAAAGTCATCACTTCTCATATGAAAAAATATATATAGTCTTCATAATCATAAAAAGGATAACTTTATAATAATTTACATAACTAAATATTAATTTACAAAGTGAACTCACAGTTTAAAGCGAGGGGGGACCCATTGTCGATCGGAGGTAGAGGGGAGGCGGGGCTGTGGCGTTGGTGGCTAGAGGAGGTCAGAAGAAGGAGTGGCAGTGGCGGGCGTTTAGGGCGGTTTTTTCACTTTTGGGGGACTAGGGTTTCGGGGGAGGTTCGAGTGGAGGCCGGAGAGAGAGGGGGAAGAGGAGCTGACGGCGAGTGGGTGGTGGCGCCACCTGCGGCGGAGGCGGGGCTCCCTCATAGGCGGCGACGGCGATCTTCCAGGTCGCGTTTTTTTTTTATCGAATTGAAAATGAACGAAAGCAGGGGGGCCAGAGAGAAGTTAAGGGAGGAAAGAGAAATTTTTTTTTCTTATTTTTTTTTATTATTTTAATTTCAAAATGTTGACTTTTACATACGACCTCTAAACGAGGCCCACCGCCTGTCGTCCATAGCGTTTTACCCCCATTTCGAACCCAATGGAATATGTATCGCAGGCTGATTCGATCGTTTGAATCAGTTTCCGTTAAATTTACATTTAAATCACTATATTGAATTTTAAACGTACATTTCAAATTACCGGGGTCACATATTAACTTGGAAAATTACAGAAAAATATTTTCTAGCTTCGTATTGACGATACGGTCCTAACAAAACTGATTTCGTCGAATTCCGAGACCGTTTGAAAAATGGCCAATTTCCAGTCGATTAAAATCAACTGAAACTGGTCAAACGCGTTTTCCTTTGCCACGCTCACACATTGATTCGAAAAATTATGAAATTTGAAACCTAGCAATAATTTGACATCACGGACCCAACAAAACTGGTTTCGTCGAAATCCGAGGTCATCTGCAAAATGTCCATTTTTAAGGGCCTGAATTCCATAGCGACTATTCAGAATTTTCAACTGGACATAACTTTTGATTCCCGCTATGAAATCTTGATTTTTCGAATTCGATAGAAAGATATTATCAATTAGATCCTATCATTTTTGGTTTCACTAAAATCCGAATTGTTTTGCACCCGGTACATTCAATTGAAGTTTGAAATCGAATTATCGAACTACCGCGCCATTTTCAATTCTATTTATAATTATATATAAATATTTATATTCTAACGACGACGTATATAAATATATACGTCGAATTATATTCAAAATAAATTTTCTCGTCGATATTATTTAAAATAATCTATTTTAAATATTCAAAATTCGCTAAAATCGCCAAAATAAAAATTTTAAACTGGCCCAGATTTTCGGGTTATTGCAAAATGATGGATAACATCTTCAATCAAATCGGACTGGAAAGAGGACCAAGTGGTCACGATGTAGCTGTTGGAGTCGGACCTAGTAGGGTGGAGACTATCATATTGAACTTGAGGGAAGCTGCCCCTTCAACTTTTAGATTGGTATCGATCTCGATCCTTAGGTCGGGTGGACCTGGTGCAAACTTGAGGCAACCACCCGAAAGCTCTGGAATGGCTATTGACACTTCTAGGACTCTAAGTTTGGGACTTTATATTGAAAATAAGGCATATATATGTTAGGATATTAGATTGAATCAAACAGGGGTTGGCCCTATTAATGGGAACCATATTGGTACCAAACCTACTCTCTAAGTAATTACCAATCCTATTTTGCAACCAGGGGCGGGCACTTTGGTTCGGTAGGTCTTGGCACTCCGGTCGTGGATGTTGGTTCTGGTGATTGGTGACAACTTATGGATAATGATAACAGGATGCTCGATATAATTCAAAGAGCTTCGAGACGTACTTTATCTGGATAGGGCTTGGACAATGTTAATGGGAGTCCCCTTACTCCGAATATATGGAATTCAAGAATTCCCTAAACTTCAAACTTTTGGCATTGAAGGATTGTTGTGGAAAGAACGATCTTACCATTCAGCTCATCAGGTACATGTATCATACAGAAATACCGATGACGTCTAATGGGGCTATGGATGAATTCTTCCACTTTCTACTATCGGATATAGCCGCCATGTGGTTTCGGTAGTTGGAATGTGGACCTAACAGAAGTTGTAATGATGAATAATTTTAGATCTATATCACTTGATCCAAGAACATCACGACACTGATTATCATTAAGAAAAGGACCAGATAGACATTGTGTAAGTATATGGAAAGGTTTGATGCAGTTGTGGCTTCAACAGATTAGCTTATTCAATCCATGGTTTTAGTGGCTATGGTTTTAGGGGTTTTAGATAAAATGGATTTAAGGTTTCTCTAGAAAGGTAAGCCCCAAGGTGGTGAGTTATAGTTTTTGGTAGATAGATTTCTCAGGCATGAAATGCAAGAGCAAACTGAGAGGCTCTAGGCTTAATGTTGTTAAAGATGGAAGATCGTCGTCCGAATTTGTAGGGATAAGGATAAAAGGAAGGCTAATGATTGATGTGATTAACATAATAGACAGTGCAAAGAGTCGAAATTCTATTTGTACATGAACTTAGATACATCTTTGAAAATACAAGATCGTCTTTTGTTTGGGAAACCAACAAAGAGAGAACATATGGAAAAAAATCAGGAAATCATTATTTGTTCCATATCTTGGATTGTCATGATACAAACGAGTGTCGACATCTCAAGGGTATGATTAAGGAGTGTGTTAGAAGCAGACAGCTGACCCAATACATTTGGAAAAGGATTGCACTGACGAAACATGAGCAATTATCTACCATTTAGGATAGGATCAAGCCACAACCTATCCCGCATGGCATAATCATTAAATAAAAATTGAATTTGGATTTTAGATGGTTAGGTCTGCCTAACCATGTACGAGATTAGGATTTAGTCTTTAGGCATGCTCTTTGTGAACGATGAACCTTCCATCTTCTTTTACTTAATAAATTTGAAAGAAATGGCTAAACCACACATGAACAGAATCAAGAATTGGTTCTATGCCTGATCTGAGATGGTGATGAATCGTTAGTTTTCATTTGGGATTTGTAATAAATCTAGTTTTTTAACTTTGATAAGATCACTTCACTTGTACAGATTATGCCCGTGAATTGTGGATTTCGAAATTGGATTTTAACATTGATTAATGGACCTTAAGCATAAATTGTGTTTGGAAAGGTTTGGGCCAATTTTTTAGTAGTTGGAAAAGCTATTTGGTTGGTTGTTAAGTACGAATTGTGCGTGGTAAGAGTAAGTTGTCTCGTAAGCGGGATCACTCAATTGGATTTTAGAGGTATGGATTATACCCATGCGGCGTTTGCCTAGAGAGGCTATGGATTTGGATTTTTTTCTCAGATTTTGGCTATTGATTTCTTTGATTTCATGGATTTTTCAAATTTGGGATTTTGGATGTCATTTCTAAGATATGGATTTAGATCATCTATATGGTCTGGTGCTATTGTGGATTTCAGATACTATCATTGGGTATTGGATTTCTTATGGACCATGGACTTCAGGCATCAGATTTATGGATCATACACATCTTCCATATTAGGATAGTTTTTCAGGGTAAATACTTACTCGCTTTTTTACAAGACCACTACACAATGATTTGGGTGCATACATTACTCAACAGTCGAGGCGGATAGCCTAGAGAGATGGTCGAATCTATAGTGACCCAGATTTTTAGTTGTTTGATTTTGAACATTTAAATTTGTTTTAAATGTTGTATTAGAAATATAAAAGGATTTTCATAAGGAATTTATTTATTAAATGACATTTGAATGTATAATTTATAATTAATTTAAAAACGAGCTCATAATGTCATGGTAGTTTGTAGTTTTACATTTTGAATTTCAATTGAGTATATAGGATCTAATATAAGTTGTAATTCTTTGAAACAATATGGTTTTCTAATGAAAGATAAAAATCGAAATTTCTTCTTCTAGATTTTGAGTTATGTCAAAATCATTTTTTTGAAAAACCGTTGTATTATAGTTTCTGAACTATAACGATTTATTTAATAAAATTAAAGGGTTTATACTAAATTGGATATGGATTTAACTTGAAAATGAAAATATCGAGTTTAAAAGTTCAAGTTAGATTATTTTGAAGTTATATGAATTCTATTTGAATGAGGATATGATAATAATAATTTTTTATCAATAGATATGGAACTTGCAATAGCCAATTTTTCAAACAATCTCGGATTTCAACGAAACCAATTTTATAAAATCCGTAATGGTTAATTATTGTAAAATTTCTAGGTTCGAGTCAATTGGAGTTATCATGTGATCGTGCACGATATAAATGCGTATCGATTTACGTTTTGGAATAAAAATCAGAGTTTTTCGAAAGATCTCGGAATTCGATTAAACCAATTCCATCGTTTACGGAATATCAAGTTATTGCACAGTCTCAAGCTTCATTTCCATCGGAGCTCATGTGTGATCGTAAGAATTTATAACGTCGAGTGATGAATATTGTTTTTAATAAAATAATAATAAACTCATCGATATATTCAACCAAAAATTCCTAATTCTAAAACACACAGCCGACATCCCTTTTTATTTGATCGAATCTCACAAACGAAAAAGAATCGGCGAAAGTGGTCAACAGGGAACTTAAAAAGGGGAGTCGAGGCTTTAAGTTGGCGGTGGTCGGAGGTTGAATGGTGGCGTGGGCCCAAAGAAATCATGGTTCGAACCGAACTATAGCAGTTTCAGTTACCATCAATTTCCGGTGTTGGTGGCCATTTTCAGGGGATGGTTCCTAAAGGTCGGGGAAAGAGGAGAAGAAGGCACAGGTTTCGATGGTGATGGCATCTCGATTAGTGGTTGTTGGTGGTTGAAATTAGATGATGTAGAGTTTTCAGGTTTCAGTATAATTCTGGTGAATGTGGGGTCGAGGGGGCCAGGGATTGTTGGCAAGTGGGCCTGTGGAGAGGCTGAGGAGATTATGACCGGCGGCGGGGGTCCGGTCAACACTAGGCGGCACAGTGAGAAATTGGAAGGGGGAACGGAGTTCGGGTTCACCTGGGATTCGAATTCCTAAATTATTCTAAGTGAAATGGAGATTAAACCATATTTAATTATTCGTTAATGATGATAATTATGCTAATGATAGTCATTAGTTATTATAAACTATTTTACTTCTAATAGAAATTATAATGGCTATATTTTTTTTGCACATTAATAGAATATGACAAAATAAGAAGCATTGGAATCGTGGCAACGATGTCTACACAATTGATCTGGTTTGAAATAGGGATGGCAATGGGGTGAGTCTAGGGTCCAAACCCGCTTGACCCGCCCTTGTTTTTACCCATTTAGACCCGCCCCGTTGGGTCTTCGGGGCGGGTAGACCCGCGACCCGCTTTTGGAGGTCCGGGCCTAGGGTCGGGTCTGGGGCACGGCTAACCCGCCCCAACCCGACCCGCATGATTGGAACATCATTTAAGCACTTTATAACTATAGTGATTATTTGTTAATTTTCTTAGGAATACATGGTTATAACTTGGATATTATATTATTTCAATCAACAAACTATAAAATTTTCATAATATTAAGTTGCATCAATGATAATCATACAAACAAATGCATACATTTTAAACTATTATCTTATAACTCATTTTATTATATTCTCTTATGATTGTGAACATATTTAATATATATATATATAATTTATCACTTATTGATATAAAAAATATAAGTATATAAATTTATGTACATTGGAACACAATATCATTGGGTCGCGGGGAGGGTCTACCCTTACCCATACGGGTTTTGGGTATGGGGGAAAATTCCAGACCCGCACCGGGTCTATGGAGCGGGTCTGAGCTAGGGGTTAAAAAGTCCAGGTCGGGTCCGGGGCACGAGAAGTGTAACACCCCACCTCCATTAAGGTCACTCACAAAGGGAATGCCTTAACTTTGGTGCAGCGTTTTAGTAGACAGAACAGAAATTTACAAGACAGATAAACAATACTAAAGAAATTATAACTTTACTACAGCGGAAAACAGAAATTAGTTTGGTTACATCTTTACCAAAAACTCAAGTACATAAATATCAGTTTTGTTCAAAAAATCATCAGAGTACAAAACTGTAAAATCATAATCCCTATAGAAGCTGCCATAAGGAGTCAAGCCATACTTTAAGCACTCTAAGTACTTCAAGCAGAAGAAATCCAGATCAAGCTAAAGTATTCCCTCCTTGGAAAACCTGGGGGGAAACGGAAGAAAAAGGGGCGAAAACAAGCAAGGTCAGACATAAAGTCTGGCAAGTCCAGTGACTTTCAGCATATGAACAGATAATAATAATTATGACATGAAAATAAGCTGGATAAGAGATAACAGTAACAGGAGAAGTAGATGTACTTAGGTTAAACAGAATAATATTACTTTTCATTTCTCTGCACTAATACTAGTATAATAGGATTAGGTGTCACCCTAATGTCTAAACTGAAACAGAAACGGGAACAGAATAATTTCCACAGAAGAGAATGCTAGTAATGGGCCTTTACCACCCCAATAGAAACAGACAGAAACAGAATGCTAATAATGGGCCTTTACCACACGAACAGAAACAGACAGAAACAGAATGCTAATAATGGGCCTTTACCACCCGAACAGAGACAGACAGAAACAGAGTGCTAATAATGGGCCTTTACCACCTGAACAGAAGGTACAGAAACAGAAATAGATTAATCCCTACGGAAACAGAATGTAGAATTAGGTGTACACTAGTAAATGAGCCTTTACCATCCGAACAGACGGTACCACGCAGAAACAGACAGGTGTTGCCACCCAACAGAAATAGATGTTACCAACAGAAACAGACAGAACTAAGTGTAACCTAAAACCCTACCCCAAGCGATCGGCTCCCTAATACATAAATACCCTGTGTAGGCCCAACGGTAGGGTGTATCACTCCCTAAAGTGACAACCAATTGGCACAGACCTATTTACATATGTCACGGCGTCTTACATCCTCAGAGACAGACCGGGATCCATGCACGCACATGACCCGGTTGGAACGCACCATCAACACCCCTCACCATTATCAGAATGAACCTCTTATAATTAGTTTAATAAGCATGTCCGGACCCTACCTACTGTTGGGTCAAAGTTTTGATACCAGAAAGGGTTACTGACTAATATGGGTCCCAAATAACAGATGACACAAGTAATTTCCCTCCTAACCTTGTGTCCCAAGACTAACAGATTTCAGATTAACTTGTTTACAAGTTCAGACATACAGAGTTAAGCTCAACTAGTTCACAGATCAGACAAGTTTTCAGTCTAATGGATCAGATATACGGATTTAACAGATTTACAGATTTGTCTAACTTTGTAATTGGGCCTACAGATTCACGAAACGGGTTTGTTAAATTCATTAGTCCAATTGGTTTAACCCTATCTACCCAACACGATTTAGACATCATATTTATCCCAGATTTGCATTAATTAAATATTAATGCACAGACCTCTCACGTTAGGTCGGTAGCTGTAAAAACCCGTAACTTCCCCGTAAAGGAAAGCGTCGGATAGTTCGAGAACAAGCCACAACAGAACGCATATAGAAGAACATTTCATTGTATATTACAACAATGCATCAGATTACAAGGATATACAGAGTATAAACAAATAAATATTACACAGAAATATCAGAGATTTAAATTACATTTAAATACATAGCAGTGGAAAAAAAAATACAATACACAACTAGAATGAGATATACGGATACAAAGCTTTCCGGATATCGTTCCAGCTGTAAACCAGGATCCTGTGAATATAAATCTGCAAAAACCAAAACTACTAGCTGCCCGTGTCAAAATAAGGGCACCCAGAGTTTAGGTTAAAACAATAAACTCCAGGTCAGTCATGTGACTGGTGTGAGAACTAAAACAGTCGTTAATCTTTATTTTAAAGATAGGTAAATCAAGGGACCACGCCGTATAACACGGAACGGGTTTCCTCCCAAGAACACCAGTGCATATAAGTAAACAATGCAATGCTTTTCTAAAAATGAAGCTATTATAAGACCCAGGTCCCATCACACAATGCAACGCAGCCGAGGATAGGGTTTTCCCTTATAATAGCCAAACATGCTTAGTACGTTTAAAACAAATCATTTGATACTACTATAAGTGTATAGTGTCAGAACAATTTCAAATCATAAATATCAATCATAGGCGGCATGGGTACCATATATCATGTCGCCATACTAGTTCTACAATTAAAACCGCAAATGTCACGTATTTGGAAATTGGATTTCCATCTATGAACCGAGGCAAAAGATAGTCCTCAACCGATTCGAGACTGTCTAGCCCGAGTCTCAGGTCAGAGCTCGAGTGACCTTGGATCGTCAGGGCCGGTCCACCGATGTGGATTAAACTTAAACCCTGAACATGCGTTTCGCCGCCCTTTGGGGCGTAAGCGAGCCAACTAAATGACTCCATCGGTTCGAGAACGACCGATCAATCCGAGGCGCCTCGCAACAGCAACAACCACATAAGTCAAACTCGTCAGGGCGTGTAAAACCACTGACGCCACTTTTTAGCTAGAAGGAAACGCATGCCCTCCCTGAGGTCCGTCTCCCGTTTTTGGTTCATACCGGGTGTGAAACACGCGAAGTAAACGTTACACAAAGCTATGCCACAAAGGCCGTGCTTTGATCATCACCACAAGACTTTGCTTTTCAACAGAAGCCTCGATCAATTGCCACTTAGGCATGCCACACAGGCAATTCACTCCATGCGTTTGATATCCATCAATATATAACCCCTGAGCTCGTACGTCTCAGAGAAGGGCGTTAAGCAAGAGAATAAATTCTCCGCCGCCAAACAGATATATATTTAATAGAGATCAATCACACGGACTAAAATCCAATGTCAGACACACAGTCCATTTACAAGTCCGTTCTGGGTCTGAACGAAACCGGAGGCACCTAGTACCCCGCATATCCTTCGATCTCCAAGTACGTCTGGACGATCACTAACTGTTTCCATCTTCTTGGGTGTACAGCCCAATCAAGATCATCAGTAATTACCCAAACGACGTGAAGACCTCCGGTCTTCGACCACCGTCTTCATCTTCGACTTATCGTCGTATCAGTTATTCAGAATGGGATAAACCCGGTCTTTCCGAATAACTCGCGTATATATTATAAAAGTGTTACACAAACACAGCATACGCCTCATTCCAATTCATTAGTCACTAACCGTAAATTAATCAAGAGAATAATTCCCCAAATATTAACCCCGAAGGCCGAAACCAACATCAGATCAATATTCAGAAAACCATTCTGCTTGGCTAACCGACCGTTAGTTTCTAAATTTCACGTTCATAGGGAAAGGTTCCCATTAATTTTTATCAAAGATAAATTCTTGAATTTATTCTCTAATCTTCTTTTGAATTTCGATTCAACTAGTCGGGATTAACGAAACTTACCGAAGTAATCATTTGTTTTAATTTCCCAATCCCAACCTATTCATCCTATGAAGTAAAACTGGTTATACTTCATATCTAACACCACGGTGTTATCGGTAAATTCAATTACCATTTCCCGTTCAAATCTAATTAAAGATTTAACTATCGCCTGGAGCAAAACTGGTGATACTCCATTTTCGATCATTTCAATCTAATTAAAGATTCATTAAAACTCCACTTAGTTTTAATCTTTAACTGGGTTAAAGAATCAGTGTCATTTAAAACACAGTTCACGATAAACCCAAAATCACTTTCATTAATTATCGGGTTAAAGAACGAGTGTTATTTAAAAACACCATTCACGATAAACCCAAGAATCAATATCCATTCAATTCCAATTAAATATTGTTTAATTGGTACACTTCATTAAATCTAAATAAAAAGATTTAATCTTTTCTCAACTGGATTCAAGAACAGTGTTAGTGAAGACACCATTCACGACAAACCCAAATCACATTTGATATTAAACACAAGGCTCTGAATAGAAAATATACCGGCTTATATTCAATATCAAATTCTACGATTAACAAATATCGTATTGGAAATAACGATATATATATATATATATATCTTTCAAATTTCCATAACAACACCTGTATAATCACGAATTCCAACATCTAAATATTCCGAAGACAATTTCGATTCAAATCCCCTCCAATGCAATCATTGGAAATTTTGGTTATTTTCAAAACCATTTCAAATTCAATTTATTTATTTAAAAATAAATAGAATTATAATTCTAGTTCAAAACTAGTTCATTTTGATAAAAATCTATTTTTATCTTTTCAAATATGGAGTTTTTCATCCCAAATCTTTCTAAATCATTTCTTATGATTTTACACAAATTATTACTATTTTTAATAATTTTATCAAGGCCTGTACAGTCGATTTCCATCAACGGCCATCGAACTGCACTTATAGCGACCTTTTTCAAATTTGATTTGGACATAATTCCAAATCCAACCGTTAGATTTCAAATTTCTAATATTCGTTAGAAAGCTCTTTTCGATACGAACCCAACGGTTCCGGTTTCAGGAGAATCCGACGGTCGGATCTCCCGTAATGTCCGTTTGAAATAAATGGTCGAAATTCATGAACTGCCGCGGCGCGGCGCGTTCTATTCAGGCCATTATATTATATATATAATATATATTTCGTCGATTTCTATTTAAAACGAATTATATAAATAGTTTTAAAATCGTTTCAAAAGCTATTTCAACTTTCTTTTCAATTCAAATCAAAATTGAATTCTTCTTTATAAATTCGTTTTAAAATTTATTTCTATTCAATTCAAATTTCAATTCAATTTGAATTCATTTCAATTCGCTTTCAATTCAATTTGAAATCGTTTTCAATTCATTTCATTTCGAAATCGTTTTCAATTCAATTCATTTCGAAATCGTTTTCAATTCAATTCATTTCGAAAACGTTTTCAATTAATTTCATTTCGAAATCGTTTTCAATTCATTTCATTTCGAAATCGTTTTCAATTAATTTCATTTCGAAATCGTTTTCAATTAATTTCATTTCGAAATCGTTTTCAATTCATTTCATTTCGAAATCGTTTTCAATTCAATTCATTTCGAAATCGTTTTCAATTCAATTCATTTCGAAATCGTTTTCAATTAATTTCATTTCGAAATCGTTTTCAATTCATTTCATTTCGAAATCGTTTTCAATTCATTTCATTTCGAAATCGTTTTCAATTCATTTCATTTCGAAATCGTTTTCAATTCATTTCATTTCGAAATCGTTTTCAATTAATTTCATTTCGAAATCGTTTTCAATCCATTTCATTTCGAAATCGTTAAAAATCGATATAAATATCGTTCACGTCAAAATGGCGTCAATCTAATCAACACGGCTTCATAAATTTCTATTTTCAAATATTTCTTTTTCCAATATTTCTTTTTCAAAATAGTTGTTATTATCAAAACATTTCGTTCAACACATGACCAATCTCAATGGATGAGTACTGTTAACACATGAACCTTTATTTTATATTGATAAAGATGTAAATTTTATTTCTAAAATATTTCGTTCAACACATGACCAATCTCAATGGATGAAACTGTCAACACATGAACCTTTATTTTATATTGATAAAGATGTAAATTTTATTTCTAAAATATTTCGTTCAACACATGACCAATCTCAATGGATGAAACTGTCAACACATGAACCTTTATTTTATATTATTCTTTGTTTTTCAAATTGGAATGAGGCCCAATCAATTACCATATAAAATTAATTATATGGATTTTCATACAAAATATGTATATAATAGCATTGAAAATAATCAACCATCAACCAAAGTGCACTACACTGTATAAGCATCAAATATAGGTATTCCACGCTTATAACAGCCTGTCAATCAATCGATCGACATATTTAATCAATCAGGATGAGTGAACTTCAAATTTCATCCCAACACCCGTGTGGGGTTTCAAACAATCAAACACATATTTTATTTGTGCTGTTGGGCGATGTGTAAAATTTATCGTCCCAATCAATGTCATTCAAATAGGTGTACATAAACAAACCGTCCGGTTTATAAATGAATATTTTATTTTATTCACTTCACGTTAAAAATTATATTTTTTAACGATAAAACATTTTATTTCAACCTATGAATTTCTATTCAATTCATTTATTCAATAAAATGATATCTTTATTTTTCTAACTTATTTTAGAAAATTTCGGCAGCATAACGGCACGATACTAGAAACGGGACGAGGCCTAGCCTTATCCCCAGTCTAGTGAAGGCCCACGCCATTCACACATCAATCAAATCAATTTCATTTCACCAAAAAATTTCCATTCAATCAAATATTCTAACTAACTACTCAACCAAACAATTTAACAAACAAGCCATCCATGGTCTGTGGATGACGGGTGTCGGGTGCTACTAAACACCGTCTACATCCTAGTATATATATATAACTAGAAAAAGAATTTTGAGTGAGAAGTTCTCACCTATAGCTATCCTAGCTCCACGGCACTTCTTTTAGAAAAGTCTTCGTCGTCATCGCATCCTTTTTCATCTTCGTTGCCCGCTTTCACTACCTATGTAAAAATCGAATTTTACTTCGCTATTCAATATATAAAAATCATATTTTTATTTCGAAGTTCAATAAATAAAAATCAAATTTTTATTTCGAAGTTCAATAGATAAAAATCCTATTTTTATTTCGAAGTTCCATAGATAAAAATCAAATTTTGACTTCGTTATTCAATATATAAAAATCTGATTTTTACTTCGCTATTCAATATATAAAAAATCTGATTTTTCTTTTTAAAGTTCAAATCTTTTTTCCATTCTAAAGCTCAAACCTTTTTCTCTTTGAAGTTAAAACCTTTTTCTTTTTAAAGTTCAAACCTTTTTCTAAAAATCAGTTTTTATATGCTTTTGAAAATCAGTTTGTAAATCCTTTCTATAAAAAAAACAGTTTTTACTTTATATAAAAATCAGTTTGTAAATCCTTTCTATAAAAAAAACAGTTTTTACTTTATATAAAAATCAGTTTGTAAATCCTTTCTATAAAAAAAAACAGTTTTTACTTTATATAAAAATCAGTTTTTATTCTTTTAAAAAAAATCAGTTTTTATTCTATTTAAAAAAAATCAGTTTTTATTATGCCTAAAAAAAAAACAGTTATTAAATCCCTAAAATCGAAATTAGTTTTAACGAATTAAAATAAAAATAAAATACAATAAAATACTTACAGTATTTTGAAGAAGGGGGGGAGGAAAGAAGGCGTCGGCGGTAGGAGGTCTGGTGGCGTCTCGATGTTTTGGGGGCGGCGCTAGGGTTTCGAACGGGAGGCGGCTTCGAGGTCTCGAACGGCTTCGGGGGGGGTGTGTCGGATTGAAGGAGGAGGAGGGAGCGAGTGCAAGGAAGAGGGGGGGGGAGAAGATCGGAGGTGGCTGGAGCTTGGTGGAGGCGGTCGTGGGCGGGCGGCTGCTGCTGCTTTCTTCTTTTTTTTTTTATGTTTACTGAAATCGGGGGGGCCAAGAAGGAGATATAGGAGGGAAATTAAAAATTATTTTTATTATTTTATTATTTAATTTTGCAAAAAGGTTGACTTTTACATACGACCTCGAAACGAGGCCCACCGCCTGTCGTCCATAGCGTATTACCCCCATTCCGAACACAATGGGATATATATCGTAGGCTGATTCGGCTGTTACAATCAGTTTCCGTTAAATTTACATTTAAATCACTATATTGAATTTTAAACGTACATTTCAAATTACCGGGGTCACATACTAACTAGAAAAATTCCCGAAAAATATTTTTTAGCTTCGTATTGACGATACGGTCCTAACAAAACTAGTTTCGTCGAATTCTGAGACCGTTGGAAAAATGGCCATTTTCCAGTCGATTAAAATCAACTGAAACTGGTCAAACGCGTTTTCCTTTGCCACGCTCACATATTGATTCGAAAAATTACGAAATTTGAAACCTAGCAATAATTTTACATCCCGGACCCAACAAATCTGGTTTCGTCGAAATCCGAGGTCGATTGCAAAATGTCCATTTTTAAGGGCCTGAATTCCATAGCGACTATTCAGAATTTTCAACTGGACATATCTTTTGATTCCCGCTATGAAATTTTGATTTCTCAAATTCGTTGGAAAGATATTATCAATTAGATCCCATTATTTTTGGTTTCACTAAAATCCGGATTGTTTTGCACCCGGTACATTCAATTGAAGTTTGAAATCGAATTATCGAACTACCGCGCCATTTTCAATTCCTTTTATATATATATAAATAAATATTTATATTCTAACGACGACGTATATAAATATATACGTTCGAATTATATTCAAAATAAATTTCTCGTCGATATTATTTAAAATAATTCATTTTAAATAATCAAAATTCGCTAAAATGGCCAAAATAAAAAATTTAAACTGGCCCAGATTTTCGGGTTATTACAATCTCCCCCACTTAAAACTTTTCGTCCCCGAAAAGGAACAAAGTCGAAAGTGGTTTGATTAATCAACTCTACGCTCGATCTGACTTCCATTCTCCAACTTTTCAGTTTCTGAGAATTTCAAAAATTTCAAAAAATTTGGCTAACACCCTAAATTTTCGAAAAATTTCGCCATAACCTCCCCTGCACCGGGAGCATCGGGGAATTTCAAATAGCTTCCCCGGTCCTTCAGATCTCAAAAAGAAAAAGAAAAAGCCAAGCGGCTAGCCAATAGGCTCATAAAATCATCATCACCCAAACAAAACAGTAAATTATGTAGTAAACATGTACCTATTTGTCGGGCAAACAAATTTTATTCTCTGGCTCTAGCCTCCTTGCTATGACCTGTTCAATGTAAGTATATGTATATGCAAGCAAATGCGACCAATTTTCAATATAGTTCAATATTTGATACAATTAGGCTAAATGGCTAAAAATTATCAACCAAATAAACAAACAACACAAACATCAATCAATTAGTGAATTAGAGTCTCAAATTCATAATTTTGATATATATAAAGAAAATCATGTTTTGATGCCAAATCACAACAATGTATTCTAGCTATATTAGTTTTGGTTCTCACACCAGTCTAATGGAAATATATAGAAAATCACACCTTCGAAACTCGAACATAAATGTTGATGATGCGATCGCTATCATCAATATCATCTTCGGGCGACTAGAGTGTGATGCTATATCTATCCAATATATTAAAACTTCGAATACACGCGGATCAGACGTATACGCAAAATCTATATATACTGGATTGTCCACATCAATATAAATAAATAACCAAATACGAATAATTGATTTAAATTTTCTAAACAAAATTTGTTTTCACTTTTATTTATCAAAAACACTACTCTTCACACTCGTTCTAGGATACTACTGATCCCATCTCTAACGAGTCATTCTCATTGGATATTACTAATCCAATATCTGATGAATTCTTTCGTATGGTTCTTATGTGTCATGTTCTCGAGCTCTGTAAACCAAAGCTCTGATACCAACTGTAAAAACCCGTAACTTCCCCGTAAAGGAAAGCGTCGGATAGTTCGAGAACAAGCCACAACAGAACGCATATAGAAGAACATTTCATTGTATATTACAACAATGCATCAGATTACAAGGATATACAGAGTATAAACAAATAAATATTACACAGAAATATCAGAGATTTAAATTACATTTAAATACATAGCAGCGGAAAAAAAAATACAATACACAACTAGAATGAGATATACGGATACAAAGCTTTCCGGATATCGTTCCAGCTGTAAACCAGGATCCTGTGAATATAAATCTGCAAAAACCAAAACTACTAGCTGCCCGTGTCAAAATAAGGGCACCCAGAGTTTAGGTTAAAACAATAAACTCCAGGTCAGTCATGTGACTGGTGTGAGAACTAAAACAGTCGTTAATCTTTATTTTAAAGATAGGTAAATCAAGGGACCACGCCGTATAACACGGAACGGGTTTCCTCCCAAGAACACCAGTGCATATAAGTAAACAACGCAATGCTTTTCTAAAAATGAAGCTATTATAAGACCCAGGTCCCATCACACAATGCAACGCAGCCGAGGATAGGGTTTTCCCTTATAATAGCCAAACATGCTTAGTACGTTTAAAACAAATCATTTGATACTACTATAAGTGTATAGTGTCAGAACAATTTCAAATCATAAATATCAATCATAGGCGGCATGGGTACCATATATCATGTCGCCATACTAGTTCTACAATTAAAACCGCAAATGTCACGTATTTGGAAATTGGATTTCCATCTATGAACCGAGGCAAAAGATAGTCCTCAACCGATTCGAGACTGTCTAGCCCGAGTCTCAGGTCAGAGCTCGAGTGACCTTGGATCGTCAGGGCCGGTCCACCGATGTGGATTAAACTTAAACCCTGAACATGCGTTTCGCCGCCCTTTGGGGCGTAAGCGAGCCAACTAAATGACTCCATCGGTTCGAGAATGACCGATCAATCCGAGGCGCCTCGCAACAGCAACAACCACATAAGTCAAACTCGTCAGGGCGTGTAAAACCACTGACGCCACTTTTTAGCTAGAAGGAAACGCATGCCCTCCCTGAGGTCCGTCTCCCGTTTTTGGTTCATACCGGGTGTGAAACACGCGAAGTAAACGTTACACAAAGCTATGCCACAAAGGCCGTGCTTTGATCATCACCACAAGACTTTGCTTTTCAACAGAAGCCTCGATCAATTGCCACTTAGGCATGCCACACAGGCAATTCACTCCATGCGTTTGATATCCATCAATATATAACCCCTGAGCTCGTACGTCTCAGAGAAGGGCGTTAAGCAAGAGAATAAATTCTCCGCCGCCAAACAGATATATATTTAATAGAGATCAATCACACGGACTAAAATCCAATGTCAGACACACAGTCCATTTACAAGTCCGTTCTGGGTCTGAACGAAACCGGAGGCACCTAGTACCCCGCATATCCTTCGATCTCCAAGTACGTCTGGACGATCACTAACTGTTTCCATCTTCTTGGGTGTACAGCCCAATCAAGATCATCAGTAATTACCCAAACGATGTGAAGACCTCCGGTCTTCGACCACCGTCTTCATCTTCGACTTATCGTCGTATCAGTTATTCAGAATGGGATAAACCCGGTCTTTCCGAATAACTCGCGTATATATTATAAAAGTGTTACACAAACACAGCATACGCCTCATTCCAATTCATTAGTCACTAACCGTAAATTAATCAAGAGAATAATTCCCCAAATATTAACCCCGAAGGCCGAAACCAACATCAGATCAATATTCAGAAAACCATTCTGCTTGGCTAACCGACCGTTAGTTTCTAAATTTCACGTTCATAGGGAAAGGTTCCCATTAATTTTTATCAAAGATAAATTCTTGAATTTATTCTCTAATCTTCTTTTGAATTTCGATTCAACTAGTCGGGATTAACGAAACTTACCGAAGTAATCATTTGTTTTAATTTCCCAATCCCAACCTATTCATCCCATGAAGTAAAACTGGTTATACTTCATATCTAACACCACGGTGTTATCGGTAAATTCAATTACCATTTCCCGTTCAAATCTAATTAAAGATTTAACTATCGCCTGGAGCAAAACTGGTGATACTCCATTTTCGATCATTTCAATCTAATTAAAGATTCATTAAAACTCCACTTAGTTTTAATCTTTAACTGGGTTAAAGAATCAGTGTCATTTAAAACACAGTTCACGATAAACCCAAAATCACTTTCATTAATTATCGGGTTAAAGAACGAGTGTTATTTAAAAACACCATTCACGATAAACCCAAGAATCAATATCCATTCAATTCCAATTAAATATTGTTTAATTGGTACACTTCATTAAATCTAAATAAAAAGATTTAATCTTTTCTCAACTGGATTCAAGAACAGTGTTAGTGAAGACACCATTCACGACAAACCCAAATCACATTTGATATTAAACACAAGGCTCTGAATAGAAAATATACCGGCTTATATTCAATATCAAATTCTACGATTAACAAATATCGTATTGGAAATAACGATATATATATATATATATATATATATATATATATATCTTTCAAATTTCCATAACAACACCTGTATAATCACGAATTCCAACATCGAAATATTCCGAAGACAATTTCGATTCAAATCCCCTCCAATGCAATCATTGGAAATTTTGGTTATTTTCAAAACCATTTCAAATTCAATTTATTTATTTAAAAATAAATAGAATTATAATTCTAGTTCAAAACTAGTTCATTTCGATAAAAATCTATTTTTATCTTTTCAAATATGGAGTTTTTCATCCCAAATCTTTCTAAATCATTTCTTATGATTTTACACAAATTATTACTATTTTTAATAATTTTATCAAGGCCTGTACAGTCGATTTCCATCAACGGCCATCGAACTGCACTTATAGCGACCTTTTTCAAATTTGATTTGGACATAATTCCAAATCCAACCGTTAGATTTCAAATTTCTAATATTCGTTAGAAAGCTCTTTTCGATACGAACCCAACGGTTCCGGTTTCAGGAGAATCCGACGGTCGGATCTCCCGTAATGTCCGTTTGAAATAAATGGTCGAAATTCATGAACTGCCGCGGCGCGGCGCGTTCTATTCAGGCCATTATATTATATATATAATATATATTTCGTCGATTTCTATTTAAAACGAATTATATAAATAGTTTTAAAATCGTTTCAAAAGCTATTTCAACTTTCTTTTCAATTCAAATCAAAATTGAATTCTTCTTTATAAATTCGTTTTAAAATTTATTTCTATTCAATTCAAATTTCAATTCAATTTGAATTCATTTCAATTCGCTTTCAATTCAATTTGAAATCGTTTTCAATTCATTTCATTTCGAAATCGTTTTCAATTCAATTCATTTCGAAATCGTTTTCAATTCAATTCATTTCGAAAACGTTTTCAATTAATTTCATTTCGAAATCGTTTTCAATTCATTTCATTTCGAAATCGTTTTCAATTAATTTCATTTCGAAATCGTTTTCAATTAATTTCATTTCGAAATCGTTTTCAATTCATTTCATTTCGAAATCGTTTTCAATTCAATTCATTTCGAAATCGTTTTCAATTCAATTCATTTCGAAATCGTTTTCAATTAATTTCATTTCGAAATCGTTTTCAATTCATTTCATTTCGAAATCGTTTTCAATTCATTTCATTTCGAAATCGTTTTCAATTCATTTCATTTCGAAATCGTTTTCAATTAATTTCATTTCGAAATCGTTTTCAATCCATTTCATTTCGAAATCGTTAAAAATCGATATAAATATCGTTCACGTCAAAATGGCGTCAATCTAATCAACACGGCTTCATAAATTTCTATTTTCAAATATTTCTTTTTCCAATATTTCTTTTTCAAAATAGTTGTTATTATCAAAACATTTCGTTCAACACATGACCAATCTCAATGGATGAGTACTGTCAACACATGAACCTTTATTTTATATTGATAAAGATGTAAATTTTATTTCTAAAATATTTCGTTCAACACATGACCAATCTCAATGGATGAAACTGTCAACACATGAACCTTTATTTTATATTGATAAAGATGTAAATTTTATTTCTAAAATATTTCGTTCAACACATGACCAATCTCAATGGATGAAACTGTCAACACATGAACCTTTATTTTATATTATTCTTTGTTTTTCAAATTGGAATGAGGCCCAATCAATTACCATATAAAATTAATTATATGGATTTTCATACAAAATATGTATATAATAGCATTGAAAATAATCAACCATCAACCAAAGTGCACTACACTGTATAAGCATCAAATATAGGTATTCCACGCTTATAACAGCCTGTCAATCAATCGATCGACATATTTAATCAATCAGGATGAGTGAACTTCAAATTTCATCCCAACACCCGTGTGGGGTTTCAAACAATCAAACACATATTTTATTTGTGCTGTTGGGCGATGTGTAAAATTTATCGTCCCAATCAATGTCATTCAAATAGGTGTACATAAACAAACCGTCCGGTTTATAAATGAATATTTTATTTTATTCACTTCACGTTAAAAATTATATTTTTTAACGATAAAACATTTTATTTCAACCTATGAATTTCTATTCAATTCATTTATTCAATAAAATGATATCTTTATTTTTCTAACTTATTTTAGAAAATTTCGGCAGCATAACGGCACGATACTAGAAACGGGACGAGGCCTAGCCTTATCCCCAGTCTAGTGAAGGCCCACGCCATTCACACATCAATCAAATCAATTTCATTTCACCAAACAATTTCCATTCAATCAAATATTCTAACTAACTACTCAACCAAACAATTTAACAAACAAGCCATCCATGGTCTGTGGATGACGGGTGTCGGGTGCTACTAAACACCGTCTACATCCTAGTATATATATATAACTAGAAAAAGAATTTTGAGTGAGAAGTTCTCACCTATAGCTATCCTAGCTCCACGGCACTTCTTTTAGAAAAGTCTTCGTCGTCATCGCATCCTTTTTTATCTTCGTTGCCCGCTTTCACTACCTATGTAAAAATCGAATTTTACTTCGCTATTCAATATATAAAAATCATATTTTTATTTCGAAGTTCAATAAATAAAAATCAAATTTTTATTTCGAAGTTCAATAGATAAAAATCCTATTTTTATTTCGAAGTTCCATAGATAAAAATCAAATTTTGACTTCGTTATTCAATATATAAAAATCTGATTTTTACTTCGCTATTCAATATATAAAAAATCTGATTTTTCTTTTTAAAGTTCAAATCTTTTTTCCATTCTAAAGCTCAAACCTTTTTCTCTTTGAAGTTAAAACCTTTTTCTTTTTAAAGTTCAAACCTTTTTCTAAAAATCAGTTTTTATATGCTTTTGAAAATCAGTTTGTAAATCCTTTCTATAAAAAAAACAGTTTTTACTTTATATAAAAATCAGTTTGTAAATCCTTTCTATAAAAAAAACAGTTTTTACTTTATATAAAAATCAGTTTGTAAATCCTTTCTATAAAAAAAACAGTTTTTACTTTATATAAAAATCAGTTTTTATTCTTTTAAAAAAATCAGTTTTTATTCTATTTAAAAAAAATCAGTTTTTATTATGCCTAAAAAAAAAACAGTTTTTAAATCCCTAAAATCGAAATTAGTTTTAACGAATTAAAATAAAAATAAAATACAATAAAATACTTACAGTATTTTGAAGAAGGGGGGGAGGAAAGAAGGCGTCGGCGGTAGGAGGTCTGGTGGCGTCTCGATGTTTTGGGGGCGGCGCTAGGGTTTCGAACGGGAGGCGGCTTCGAGGTCTCGAACGGCTTCGGGGGGGTGTGTCGGATTGAAGGAGGAGGAGGGAGCGAGTGCAAGGAAGAGGGGGGGGGGGGGAGAAGATCGGAGGTGGCTGGAGCTTGGTGGAGGCGGTCGTGGGCGGGCGGCTGCTGCTGCTTTCTTCTTTTTTTTTTTTTATGTTTACTGAAATCGGGGGGGGGGGGCCAAGAAGGAGATATAGGAGGGAAATTAAAAATTATTTTTATTATTTTATTATTTAATTTTGCAAAAAGGTTGACTTTTACATACGACCTCGAAACGAGGCCCACCGCCTGTCGTCCATAGCGTATTACCCCCATTCCGAACACAATGGGATATATATCGTAGGCTGATTCGGCTGTTACAATCAGTTTCCGTTAAATTTACATTTAAATCACTATATTGAATTTTAAACGTACATTTCAAATTACCGGGGTCACATACTAACTAGAAAAATTCCCGAAAAATATTTTTTAGCTTCGTATTGACGATACGGTCCTAACAAAACTAGTTTCGTCGAATTCTGAGACCGTAGGAAAAATGGCCATTTTCCAGTCGATTAAAATCAACTGAAACTGGTCAAACGCGTTTTCCTTTGCCACGCTCACATATTGATTCGAAAAATTACGAAATTTGAAACCTAGCAATAATTTTACATCCCGGACCCAACAAAACTGGTTTCGTCGAAATCCGAGGTCGATTGCAAAATGTCCATTTTTAAGGGCCTGAATTCCATAGCGACTATTCAGAATTTTCAACTGGACATATCTTTTGATTCCCGCTATGAAATTTTGATTTCTCAAATTCGTTGGAAAGATATTATCAATTAGATCCCATTATTTTTGGTTTCACTAAAATCCGGATTGTTTTGCACCCGGTACATTCAATTGAAGTTTGAAATCGAATTATCGAACTACCGCGCCATTTTCAATTCCTTTTATATATATATAAATAAATATTTATATTCTAACGACGACGTATATAAATATATACGTTCGAATTATATTCAAAATAAATTTCTCGTCGATATTATTTAAAATAATTCATTTTAAATAATCAAAATTCGCTAAAATGGCCAAAATAAAAAATTTAAACTGGCCCAGATTTTCGGGTTATTACAGTAGCTTGTGGCCGCTGGATATGCCGGGCGGTTCCTAGCAGTCTTCTGCCACAAGCCAGACCTAACCTCGTGTCTAAGCATATTTTAGTTATGCCTATGACCTCTCACATTAGACTGACAGTTTGCGGTCGCTGGTTAAGCCCGTTGGTTCTGGGCAGGCTTCTACCGCAAACAGAGTCTAAACTCGTGTCATAGCCAATTCATTCCAACACATATATTTCAGATATCAGACTAATTCTGTTTATTTAACAGATTAAACTTCTTCATAGGATATAACAGATTAATCAAATTTCCATGTTCTACTAAATCTTAGGTCGAGCCTACGGATTTCCATACCCAGATTACCATTATCTAGTTTCAACAAATCAGACAATTCAACAAGTAGCAGATGTAGCAGTTTAAGCGATTCAACAGATTTAGAGGATAACAGATTTAGCAATTTAGGCAGTTCAACAGTTTTAGCAGATAACGTATTAGGCAATTTAACAGATTTAGCAGATAACAGATTTAGCAATTTAGGCAGTTCAACAGTTTTAGCAGATAACGGATTAGGCAATTTAACAGATTTAGCAGATAACAGATTTAGCAGATCATATATATCTAAAACTCCATTTACATATCTTGCCTAATCATAAACTTAGCCTAAACTTACATGCCCAAATCAAGGTCATAATTCATAATACAATATATGCCCCAAATCTTAGCCTTAATATTCCCATTTACAGTTCATGTCAAAACTAGATTTAATATTCTAGTTGACCAGTTATACACATGTAAATCATTCTCTATTATAGCCAACTCAGATTATGCCACCATATTTTCTATACCAGATTTACTTAATTAAGCTACGTCCAAAAAACATGTTTCCACAAGTTCTCTAAATACTCATGAAATGGCCCTATAGGCTCGATGTACATAATAGTGAATGGGAATAAACTAGCAAAGTTACATACTAAATATGAGATCTAACATCATTAAGAGAATAGGCATAAGAAACTAGCTACAATAGTTATAAGCAACTAACCACAATAGTCATGGGCGACTAATTACAATAGTTTCTTATTCAATGTCATAGGCAATAGTCTCATAGTCATGAATCATAGTCATAGGAAATAGTCTCATAGGCGTGAATTATAGTCATAGGCAATAGTCTCATAGGCATGAATCATAGTCATAGGCAATAGTCTCATAGGCAACAGTTTCATGTCCAATCATGCATTATTAATTATATGTCCAATCATGCATCATTAAGAGATTCGGCGCAGGCTCGTAGTAGCCTGGCTATAGAACAGAAAGAAGAAAGAGGTACAGAATAGTCACAGAAAAACAGATCTGACAGATAAGAATATACATAACCTCAGATTTAGATTTATAATCATGCCACAACCATAATTAAAGTTTATATCGGAAAATAACTGTACTTGCCTTTCGTGGTTTTAAGAAAGGATAATAAACTGTTGTTGATGCAGAAATGTTGAATTACTCCTCTTTAATTGTTGTTGTAGCTCTAAACTTTGATTTGAGATTTGATTTAGCTTTTAATTCTATTTAGGTTGGAATAAGATGCATCAGTCAAAGTTTTGATTCCAGCAGAGTAGCAACGCCATTTTTATTTTTAATTAAAACAGAGGTAGAATATAGACAAAATGAAATTGTGTAGAGAAAATGAGGCTAGGGGGCTGTTTATATAGGATTAGGCGGACGAATCTAAACAGAAAACGAGACCGGATACATCAGAATGAACCAGGTTCAAAAACTGGGTTTCGGGAGCAGGTCGACCCCCAGGTCAACTCCCCAGTCGACCTGGTCATGGGGAGGTCGACACCCCAATCGACTCCCCAATCGACCTGGTTGGGGGGGTTCGACTCCCCAGTCGACCTGGGTATATGGGCGGGAATTTTCCCGCCAGCCTTCTCTGGGTTTGAATTTCGAATTTCTGGCTTTATTTTCGAGCTGTTTTATTTTATTTAAATTGCTGAAACTTCTGAGGGTCATAACTTGGTCATATGAACTCCGATTTTCGAAATCTCGGACTCGATTTCATGCAGAATTCCGAGACGAATGCAATGGCGCAACCCATTTCCCTTGATTATTATTTTAATAATTAATTATTCTCTGATTAGTTACTTATACGTTTACAGAAAATATGGGTGTTACATTCTCCCCTCCTTAAAGGATTTCATCCCTGAAGTCTTCAAGTTAAGAAGAATGTGTCCTACCATCCAGTCATCCATCTACTCAACCATCATCCACAAGCATCCATTGTCCTTAGAAAACTTCTAATGTCGTATGAATATATGCAGAAGTGTGTGTATATGTTCCTTATCTAATGCAAAGATCAGGCGGTCCACTGATTCAGTTGATCTCCTTAATGCGAATTATGTCAGTGCCATGAGTCCAACATGTATGCAATTTTCCTATTTGATCCATATCATTCTTATATGAGTGACAACCATTCATTCACATGCAACACCCATGTGATGAGTCAATCATTTTGCATCCACAAAAAATTGAAAATGCTCACACATCCATATGCAGTATGAGAGTGTTTTCGAGCCGATCTAGTGCCTAGTGTGTGTGTATGCATCCACGAGCAACCACTAGCAACCACTTGCATCCATTTGCAAACATCAAACATAACATGTCTCAAACACATGTTTACATCCATTAGTTTCTACCTAAAGTTCGAAGATTCGATCGATAGGATACAGTCGAATGATGGAAGCGAGTACAGATAAAACAAAAACTTGGTTTCCATTAGACCTTGGTTGAGAGACAAATTCCCCTAAGTATCGACGCCGAAGACCGAAATCAACATCAGATTGACACCCAGAGGATTATCCTCTTTAGACAATGTCAAAACTGGAAATCTCAACCTTATAAGAAATATTCAGATATTTACAGATTACCGGTACAGATCAGATTACTAAATGATTCTTAGGAAACTAAGCATGATAAAAAAACCCAGAATGCTTAACGCTCAACACAGATACCCAACTTACCACGCTTAGATGAGTCATAACCCTTATGGGTCTGAGTCTACAGTGGAATCAGAAACAATACTAGTATTCAAGTGCAGAGTATCGATTACAGAATCGAAATGCCAGAATCAGAAAAGAGTTTTAACTCAAAAATCAGATAAAGAAATTAAACCTCCTACAGAAAGTTTTCCCATTTTTATCCTATCCACTAGCCTTGAGAGTGTACGCCTGCCTTCCAGAAGTTGGTCCTGCGCTCTGCTTTTGCCCCCGTTTCTTCGGACAGTCCCTAGTGAAGTGTCCCATCTCACCACAGTTGAAGCAAGTGCCATTTCTTTTTCTGCAATCCTTATTCAAATGAGTCGATCTTCCACAAGTAAAGCACTTTTTCTCCTTCTTATCTTCAGACTTTTCACCCTTCTTTTGTGTTTCCTTTTTGGGCCATGCTTTCTTGTTCTGTGGTTCTTCCTTCTTTGCCTCTTTCTTGCCGTTGTCTTCCTCGTGCAGTAGTGCCATATCCACCAATCTCTCGTAAGTCGCTCCCATGGGCACATGGGTCATGGATAGGCTGTGCAATGGCTCGTTCAATCCTTTAACAAAGCGGAGAGCCTTTTTATGCTGGGTGTTGACTAAATCTAGTCCGAACCTAGCCAGTTGGTTGAGCTGGTTGACGTATTCCTTGACTGTCATACTTCCTTGCTTAAGAGATAAGAACTTTTCCAGTTGTAGACTTCGTTCAGCTTGCGAGAGGAATTTCGTCTCAAACCTTGTTCTGAAATCCATCCATGTTCCAACCGGCCTCTTGGCATTAGTGACTTCCCACCAATAGGAAGCTTCGTCCTTGAGCAACCATACCGCCAATTGTATCTTCTGCCTATCGTCTACCTCGAAAATAACGAACAGATCCTCAGTTTCTTTGAGCCAGTTCCTCGCTTCTACAAATGATTCAGTTCCCTTGAAATCCTTTCCACCCATGGTCCTAAAATCTTTACAGATCTATGAAAAAGCAATTGCATGAGGAGGGGGCGGAGGAGGAGGAATCGCTGCAGCTGGAGGAGGAATATCTGTTGGGCCTGCATCGTTGGCCCTAGCATCTAGGTACCTCCTGAACCAGCCAGGTATTGGCACACCCTCTGGAAATTTAAGATTCCCAGACATGCTGGAATGAAAGGAAAAGGTTTAAAATGGAGAACTAAAAAGATAGATATATGGCTTTCTGGGGATTATGTTTTTCAAAAATAAGCTTTACTTTTGAAAATACTTCCTTTTTTTAAAACCTTTTTGAAAATAGTTTTCAAGACTTTTTATCAAATCTGGTAACCTTCAATTCTGATACCAAGTGTAACACCCCACCTCCACTAAGGTCACTCACAAAGGGAATGCCTTAACTTTGGTGGAGCGTTTTAGTAGACAGAACAGAAATTTACAAGACAGATAAACAATACTAAAGAAATTACAACTTTATTACAGCGGAAAACAGAAATCAGTTTGGTTACATCTTTACCAAAAACTCAAGTACATAAATATCAGTTTTGTTCAAAAAAGTCATCAGAGTACCAAACTGTAAAATCATAATCCCTACAGAAGCTGCCATAAGGAGTCAAGCCATACTTTAAGCACTCTATGTAATGACGCGGATATTCCGTCGGTAGAGTTTGAATATTTAATACGGTTTTAAATATTAATTTGATAAATTAAATGAATATTTATTTTTATGTTATCAATTTAATAACCAGTTTCGATTTAATATCGAATATATCAAGTTATCAGAATAAGATAATGGATTTAGTTGAATTCAAAATTTAATTCGAATTAAATACATTCAAATAATTAATAGGAAATTTTATTTGAATTTATAACGATAATGATATTTATCCATTTATCGAGGAAATAAATTGTCTGAAATTAATTTATATTGAATTAAATTAATATCTGTTCGGGATGATCGAACTGGACTTCGATACTTATCCCAGTGGGTTCAGAATAGTGGTTTTACCCTAGAATTGACAGTTGTTGGGTTCGGAAAGGAGTTCGACATCATGGGTATTTAATTTAAGGGTACCAATTAAATTCAAATAAATAAATGGTGCTCGTGGCCCTTTCATTTACACAATTCAAAACAAAACTCGTGGCCTTCTCTCCTCCTCGATAATTTGGCCTCGCTGTTCGAATTTAAAACCGCACTCATCCCCTTTTTATTTGTAGAATCAAATAAACACCAGGCGGGTATTCACTCTTCATATCGAAATCGAAATCCTCCATTCAAAATCAAAAAAATAAAAGGGCAGAGAGGGAGAGGGTAAATCGAACTCGAATTAGCATCTTGAACGGTGATAGTGCCCGACGCTCGAACGAAGAGAAGCTCGACATAGGGATTGCCACGACCTAGGGTTCATCGCAAGTTAGGAAAGCGCGATAGGGGCAAACTCGCGAGTAGAGGATGTCAATTTGGGGGTTCTGGTCTTCAACAGGACAGGGATTCAGGTGGAAAAGGAGGGTGCGATTGGTGAAGGATGCGACGCTAGCTAGAGTTCGACATCAGGTGAAAGTCGCGAGGCCTGGGATTGATGCTTTGGTTCGAAGGTGGTGCGGTGGATGACATCGAAGGCTGCGGTGGGTGTTTTAGGCGGTAGTACTGGGTGCGACAACAAGAAGAGCTCCGGTTCTGGAATCTCGTGACAGTTGAAGGATTGACCTCGACTGGAAGAACAAGGATCCGGGCAAATAAAGTTGCAAAGGTACTGTGTTTCTGAAAGAAGATAAGCAGTGATGGTTTTAATCAAAGTGGAGGGCTCGACAGTTTTGGTTTTTTTGCAAAAGTAAAGAGTGGTTAATATAATCAAATCGGGAAGAAAGGATTGAATGGCTTCGTAGTGGTTAGACAGTAAGGATCAAGATAAAAGATTTGATTGGATTCGAGGCGAGACGATAATGAATTTGAAAGGGGATTCGCGAAAGTAAAAATCATCTGTGAGTAAACCTCACTCACCATTTATTTAGAAATTATTTTTATATAGTTAAAAATAATTGTCTGTGCTTGTTTGAATATTGTTTGGTTGATTTAAATATATTAGTTATTTAGGACTATTATATATATATATATATATATATATTGGGTTGATTGATTGGTTGGATTCCCGCAGTCTCATTAGCGGATGCCCGCGGTACCATAGCGGATGATTACCCTATACGCCCCACGCTATGATTAGTGGATGACCTTCTATACCGCGATATCCTGCCTCGAAGCAGGATAGGTATTATTTATGTGCTAACATCTGTGGATGCAGGAAAACAGGTTGGAGGAATCCAACTGGATTCCTCAAAAAAAAAATATTATCTGTTTGTTGTTTGTTTGATTTCATATATATTCCTATATGATGTGATAAATTCAAGTGATTGAAAATTGGTTGATCTGAGTGTTGAAAATACCACTAGAGCTTGAATATTGATTTATAAAAATATCGGAAAGGGTATTTGATATTTAAAAAGGGAATTCTATTTTTATAAATAGAATTTGAATTTTAAATAAAACTATAGAAAATATTAACTTGTTTGAAGGTATATAAAATAAGTATTGAATTTATAAACGTTGTTTATAAAGGAAAGGGGGATTTGAATCGAATTTATAAACGTTGTTTATAAATGAAATATGGGATTTGAATTGAATTTATAAACGTTGTTTATAAAGGAAAGGGGGATTTGAATTGGATTTATAAACGTTGTTTATAAATGAAATATGGGATTTGAATTGGATTTATAAACTTCGTTTATAAATGGAAAGGTGGGATTTGAATTGAAGTTATAAACGTTGTTTATAAAAATGCCGAGAAATTCAAATGGACTTTGAACTATAGAATTTGAATATAGAATTTCAAATGGACTTTAAACTATAGAATTTGAATATAGAATTCAAATGGACTTTAAACTATAGATTTGAATATATAATTCAAATGGACTTTAAACTATAGAATTTGAATATAGAATTCAAATGGACTTTAAACTATAGATTTGAATATATAATTCAAATGGACTTTAAACTATGGAATTTGAATAATAGAAGCGAATTGGAGTTTGAATATAGAATTCAAATATTAAAAGAGAAATGGACTAAAGAGATAATTAACAAATTGAGTTAAAACGATTTGGTATAGTTAAATAGATTGGACAGGCATAAATATACAGGAGACAGGTTTGGAATAAAGTATAGAAGTGAAATAAATAGAATGCCCGACAAAAAGGTACGTATCTAAATTCATATATGAGATTTTATGCGCCGTATCGGCAAGCCGCTTGGCTTTTTCTTTTTTCTTTTTGAGATGAGAAGGACCGGGAAAGCTATTTGAAATTTCCCGATGCTCCCAGTACAAAGGAGGTTATGGCGAATTTTTCCGGGAATTTAAGGAGATAGAATATTTTTAAGATAATTTGATAGTTAGAAATCAACGTATCAAAATATATAGAAGTCGATAAGGAAACGAACTTAGAAATAGAATAGTATAATCAAAAAGGAAGTATAAGAATAAAAACCTCGTAAGGATAAAAGAGAAAGTATATATGTGTTTAAAAGTGAATAATCAGTTGTATGGTATTGATTGTTCGAGTAAGTAGTCTTGTCTGTTTTGACGTTAAATGTTATTCAGTCAAGGTCTGAGAGGTAATTATACCCCAACTTGGTTGATTTCATGATATACCGATAAGTAGCAAGATTCAGGCTCGAAGATCAATGTGGAATAAGAATTAGTTAAATACTGTATTTAGGTTGTCGTAACGATGTTTTACACAACATCTGTTTTAACCCAAATATGTGCAAAGCTTGGAAATAGAATAATGAATATTTCCTAGTATAGAAAATAAAGGAAGGCGATATATGGAAATGTTTTCCAAAGAACGTATAAGGCCAATATGGTTATTGAAAATATTTGGTTAACAAATATTGATAAAGAAATAGAGAAGAGATTTAATTAATGGAATATTAATTAAAGGCTCAGTGATTGTTGGATGTTTGGATGAACACTTGTTTTATTCGATAGTTAAATCATCGACTATCGAAACACTTGTTTTTATTCGATAGTTAAATCACAGACTATCGAAGTTTTGACCATCGTTGTCAATATGGAGAGACCGGTTGGATTATTATCCGAAGAACCACTCCATATCGGCAGTAGCGTGCGAATCAGATTATATAAAGATAATCGAAGACGGAGTAGAGTGCAAGGACTTTTTCTATTAATAGAAATAGTGCCTTCAGTTCATCCTGTTCCTGGGTGACTTGTATGGATGAATGTCTGACGGAGTATTTCCAGACTATCACGTATATTGATTTCTCCAATCGTACCAAGAGTGGAAGCGGAGAAGGAAACTTCTTTTAGCTAACACGTAATGTACTGTTGAGGACGTCAATCGGTGATTCGATGGATTTGACGATGTGACATTCGAAGTGAATATGGCGTGATGATAAAGCGTAGCTTCTAGCCTCATCAACCGGTAAATGACAGAAATCGGGCAAGCAGCATGGCTATGTAGGTCGCACCTATTAGGGTGTATAATCACCTGATCTAGAGTTTCATTTACTTCTAAAAATCTATTGTCGATGCTGACCCATTCGGGAAACGGTTGCTGATCCCAATCGTTGGTGATATACATTCGATACACTCAAGCGAAATGAGTGGTCGGTCATGTGTGGCTGAGTTGCAAGATGTTCTTGTTGAACTCGGTGTATTCTCCTCTAGAGATATACCAGCGGAAGGTGGTCCCATACCTTGTCATAGTTGGAAAACCAAATACCCAATACGTGCTTGCGGTTTTGATTGTATATATATGTGGAACGTGAGATGCAAACGTTCCACTAGATTGTTATCTACTTGATTTAGACATTATTATAATATCAAAAGAGTTTTGATATAAAGATAAATCAAGTGTTTGGATTCTCATAAGGGAAAACCCGTTCCGTGTTATACGGCGTGGTCTTATGAGATATCATTCAGTTTTCTAAAACTGTTTTTAAACTGTTTACTCATACCAGTCCCATGACTGACCCGGAGTTTATTTTGTTGTTTTCCCTAAACTCTTGGGTGCCTAAATTTGTATGGGCAGTCAAGTAGTCAGGATTTACAGATATACTGGAAGAGCTGGAGCAGGAGGCTTCAGGATCATATAGCTATAGTTATTTCTGCTGTGTTGTAAGTGATGTACTTTGATATTGATGTATATTCAAGTACAGATGTATATTTCAAGTTATGTTATATATATTATATGTTATTCGTTCCGCTGTGAGATTCATGTTACTCTGATGTTGTGTTCTTCCTCTTCTTCTATTCTAAGTTTCTATCTTATCTATCCTCACCCTCTAACTTCTTTCTATTAATGGTTCGAATTTCCGTGATATTTGGGGTTGGACTTGTGTTTTTGGTCAGCTCAAATTCTACCGGATTTTCGGGTCGTTACAGTTGGTATCAGAGCTTAGGTTGAGCGAATACCTAGGCTTGTTGGAATGTGCTCATTAGAGATAGGATCAGCAGTATCCTAGAATGAGTTGAGTGTATATATATACGAGAGAGCGTATTTGTTATTTGATATAAAAACTGTTTTATATTGTGTTGACTAGTCTGTTGAGTGGATTATAAATTTTGGTCGAATCGTGGGACGCCACGATGTCGATTGGAGTTTATAAACATTTGAACAGAAGATTGAACACGATATTGTTTTAAATAGTTAAGTTGATTGTTAGGATTATAATCGAATTAGATTATAAAACAAAAATAGTTATATATAACCAATGGAATTTGTATATGAAATCAAGTATACAAATGTGATAAATTGAAATTGAATTCCAACCAGAATTCAGAATTTAAAATCCTGGGAGTTTGGAAAATGTTTTTCTAAATGGAGTTTGAAAGAAATATAGTACTGAACTCATTCAGTAGCTGGGAAATAATTCTGATGATGGTCGCAACATCACCAGTGTTCATTTTCGAGTTTCTAAGTGACGAATTACTGCCTTAGAAAAGTTTTGATGGAAATTTGTTTGAAAGAAACAAGTTATTTGAAAATTCAAATGTTTTGAATTTGAGATAGATATAAATATATGTATATATTTATATTACTTCAGAGAAATTTTGAAAGGGGAATTGGAATGTAGATTTCAAATAGAAGTAAAATAAAGGAATTTGAATATATATATATATATATAATTCAAATAGAAGTGAAATGGAAATTGAATTCAAAGGAATTCAAATGAGTTTGAATAAAGAAAATTCAAATAGAATTTGAAGATAAGAAATTCAAATAGAATCCGAAGATAAGGAAGTTGAATTAGAATTTGAATAGAAGGAAATTCAAATAGAATTTGAATAAAAGGAAATTCAAATATAGAGTTTGAATAAAGAAATTCAAATGGAATTTGAATATTGTAGATGTAGAGGACTTGAATATTTGAAGAGAAATAGATCAGAAATATTATGTTGAAATGGAAAAATGGATTGGATATATATTAAAAATATATCAAAATGGAGTTGAAATTATTATAAACAAAGTTGAAACATTTATATTTATAAATATAATTAAAACAAGCTCGTCGTAGCGCGGTAGTTCGTAAATTAGCGATTCGAACTTCAATTTAGTATACAGAACTCAATTGAAGTCGGAATTCTGTGAAACAAGAATCGTCGGGACCGGTTGAACAATAGTTTTCTAATGAAAGAGAAAAATCTAGATTTGGTCGAATAGATTTTGAGTTATGTCAAAATCAAATTTTTAGAAAAGCAGCGCCAGAACCATTAGAAAACCATAACGGTTTAGTTAAATAAATAAAAGGATTTTTAGGGAATAAAATCCGAATTGGCATTAGGAAAAACTCCAGACTGGGGATATAAAATAAATATGAACTCCAGTGAAGTAAGTGAAATGATTTTTAAGACAAAAATCATATTTTAAATGGTTAAATATAATTAACTAAATTTGAGAATAATTAGTTAAAGGAAATTTGAATCGAAATTGGGTTTTTGGATAAGTGAAAGAGATTGAGAATTTTTATATTCGAAATCGAATATATAACTGGAGTTGGAAATATAATTATATTAGTTATAATTAAGTTGACATACATTTGAACAAGTTATATTCAAATAAAAAAAGGGTGAAATTGGCAAAACGGTTAATTAGCAACTAGTTAATGGAAATTTGAATGATTGAAATTAAATTTAACTTAGGTAAGTTAAATTGATCGAATTGAATAAATTGAGTAAAAATCAATGTGAATGAAATAGGAATTGGGAATGAATAAAGGAAAAACCAAAAAAAGTAAAAAAAAAAAAAAGGAAATATATTTGTAAAGCAAATATAAAGGAAATATATTTGTAACACAAATACAAAGGGAGTTATGTGCAAAACAAATAGAAGGAGAAATATTTGTAAAAACATTTACAAATAGAATTTAGAAGGGAATATTTGTAAAACATTTACAAATAGAGTAAATGGAAATATTTATTTATAGAAAATAAATAGAATGTTATAAATGAGATATTTATTTGTTAAATAAATAGAATTTAATCAAAGGAATATTCAGAAGATGAATAGAAAATGGAAACCTGTTTTTAACGGATAAATAGAAAAGATTAATTTATAAATAACAGTTTATAAATTAAATTAAATATTTATCATTCGATAAATGGAATATATAAGTCTGAGCTTATATAGAGAAGAGATATTGGTTTTTAACACCGATAGTTTAAAATAGAAAGGGTACACAACACTTGTATAAGTGAAGTAACGTTATTAAAGAGGACATTTATAAAGTGAAGAACCGTTACTAAAAGTAAATCTTTATAAATGAATAAACGTTATCCAATAGGAGTTATTCGGATAGGAGAAGTCGATTAGCGTTAGAATAAATCGATTAGAGTAAGAATTAACCAATTAGAGTTAATCAGTTAGGGTTAATCCGTAGAGTTAATTGAATATTTGTGATTCAATTAGAATTTATCGAATATTTGTTATTCAAATTAAGACTTAACCAGATAGAGTTAATTGAACATAGTTAATCGAATTAGGATTTAATTGAATGTTAGTTATTCAATTAAAAGTTAATCGAATATAGTTTATTCGAATAGAGTTAAATGAGTTATCGATTATTAGTTAATCGAAGGAGTTATCGATTATTAGTTAATCGAAGGAGTTATCGATTATTAGTTAATCGAAGGAGTTATCGATTATTAGTTAATCCAAGGAGTTATCGATTATTAGTTAATCAAAGGAGTTATCGATTATAGTTTAATCGAAAAGAATTATCGATTAGTTTAATCGAAGTGACTTATAGAATATTGGTTATTCGAAGGAGTTATAGAATTTAATTATTCGATGGAGTTAATCGAAAAGAGTTAAATCAAATAGAGTAAATTGATAAGAGTAAATTGAATAGAGTAAATCGAATATAGTTTATTCGAAGAAAGGTTTTCGAATCTAGTTATTCGAAAGAGGGATTATCGAATATAGTTATTCGAAGGGAGGAGTTATCGAATAGGGATTTATTCGAAAGAGAAACGTAAGGAAGTTTGAAATGTTGAGTATCGACATCAATAAGTTTTGAAAAGTTAATGGGTTTGTAGCACTTTTTCTACCTTAGCAATTTCGAGGACGAAATTATTTTAAGTGGGGAAGAATGTAATGACGCGGATATTCCGTCGGTAGAGTTTGAATATTTAATACGGTTTTAAATATTAATTTGATAAATTAAATGAATATTTATTTTTATGTTATCAATTTAATAACCAGTTTCGATTTAATATCGAATATATCAAGTTATCAGAATAAGATAATGGATTTAGTTGAATTCAAAATTTAATTCGAATTAAATACATTCAAATAATTAATAGGAAATTTTATTTGAATTTATAACGATAATGATATTTATCCATTTATCGAGGAAATAAATTGTCTGAAATTAATTTATATTGAATTAAATTAATATCTGTTCGGGATGATCGAACTGGACTTCGATACTTATCCCAGTGGGTTCAGAATAGTGGTTTTACCCTAGAATTGACAGTTGTTGGGTTCGGAAAGGAGTTCGACATCATGGGTATTTAATTTAAGGGTACCAATTAAATTCAAATAAATAAATGGTGCTCGTGGCCCTTTCATTTACACAATTCAAAACAAAACTCGTGGCCTTCTCTCCTCCTCGATAATTTGGCCTCGCTGTTCGAATTTAAAACCGCACTCATCCCCTTTTTATTTGTAGAATCAAATAAACACCAGGCGGGTATTCACTCTTCATATCGAAATCGAAATCCTCCATTCAAAATCAAAAAAATAAAAGGGCAGAGAGGGAGAGGGTAAATCGAACTCGAATTAGCATCTTGAACGGTGATAGTGCCCGACGCTCGAACGAAGAGAAGCTCGACATAGGGATTGCCACGACCTAGGGTTCATCGCAAGTTAGGAAAGCGCGATAGGGGCAAACTCGCGAGTAGAGGATGTCAATTTGGGGGTTCTGGTCTTCAACAGGACGGGGATTCAGGTGGAAAAGGAGGGTGCGATTGGTGAAGGATGCGACGCTAGCTAGAGTTCGACATCAGGTGAAAGCCGCGAGGCCTGGGATTGATGCTTTGGTTCGAAGGTGGTGCGGTGGATGACATCGAAGGCTGCGGTGGGTGTTTTAGGCGGTAGTACTGGGTGCGACAACAAGAAGAGCTCCGGTTTTGGAATCTCGTGACAGTTGAAGGATTGACCTCGACTGGAAGAACAAGGATCCGGGCAAATAAAGTTGCAAAGGTACTGTGTTTCTGAAAGAAGATAAGCAGTGATGGTTTTAATCAAAGTGGAGGGCTCGACAGTTTTGTTTTTTTTGCAAAAGTAAAGAGTGGTTAATATAATCAAATCGGGAAGAAAGGATTGAATGGCTTCGTAGTGGTTAGACATTAAGGATCAAGATAAAAGATTTGATTGGATTCGAGGCGAGACGATAATGAATTTGAAAGGGGATTCGCGAAAGTAAAAATCATCTGTGAGTAAACCTCACTCACCATTTATTTAGAAATTATTTTTATATAGTTAAAAATAATTGTCTGTGCTTGTTTGAATATTGTTTGGTTGATTTAAATATATTAGTTATTTAGGACTATTATATATATATATATATATATTGGGTTGATTGATTGGTTGGATTCCCGCAGTCTCATTAGCGGATGCCCGCGGTACCATAGCGGATGATTACCCTATACGCCCCACGCTATGATTAGTGGATGACCTTCTATACCGCGATATCCTGCCTCGAAGCAGGATAGGTATTATTTATGTGCTAACATCTGTGGATGCAGGAAAACAGGTTGGAGGAATCCAACTGGATTCCTCAAAAAAAAAATATTATCTGTTTGTTGTTTGTTTGATTTCATATATATTCCTATATGATGTGTTAAATTCAAGTGATTGAAAATTGGTTGATCTGAGTGTTGAAAATACCACTAGAGCTTGAATATTGATTTATAAAAATATCGGAAAGGGTATTTGATATTTAAAAAGGGAATTCTATTTTTATAAATAGAATTTGAATTTTAAATAAAACTATAGAAAATATTAACTTGTTTGAAGGTATATAAAATAAGTATTGAATTTATAAACGTTGTTTATAAAGGAAAGAGGGATTTGAATCGAATTTATAAACGTTGTTTATAAATGAAATATGGGATTTGAATTGAATTTATAAACGTTGTTTATAAAGGAAAGGGGGATTTGAATTGGATTTATAAACGTTGTTTATAAATGAAATATGGGATTTGAATTGGATTTATAAACTTCGTTTATAAATGGAAAGGTGGGATTTGAATTGAAGTTATAAACGTTGTTTATAAAAATGCCGAGAAATTCAAATGGACTTTGAACTATAGAATTTGAATATAGAATTTCAAATGGACTTTAAACTATAGAATTTGAATATAGAATTCAAATGGACTTTAAACTATAGATTTGAATATATAATTCAAATGGACTTTAAACTATAGAATTTGAATATAGAATTCAAATGGACTTTAAACTATAGATTTGAATATATAATTCAAATGGACTTTAAACTATGGAATTTGAATAATAGAAGCGAATTGGAGTTTGAATATAGAATTCAAATATTAAAAGAGAAATGGACTAAAGAGATAATTAACAAATTGAGTTAAAACGATTTGGTATAGTTAAATAGATTGGACAGGCATAAATATACAGGAGACAGGTTTGGAATAAAGTATAGAAGTGAAATAAATAGAATGCCCGACAAAAAGGTACGTATCTAAATTCATATATGAGATTTTATGCGCCGTATCGGCAAGCCGCTTGGCTTTTTCTTTTTTCTTTTTGAGATGAGAAGGACCGGGAAAGCTATTTGAAATTTCCCGATGCTCCCAGTACAAAGGAGGTTATGGCGAATTTTTCCGGGAATTTAAGGAGATAGAATATTTTTAAGATAATTTGATAGTTAGAAATCAACGTATCAAAATATATAGAAGTCGATAAGGAAACGAACTTAGAAATAGAATAGTATAATCAAAAAGGAAGTATAAGAATAAAAACCTCGTAAGGATAAAAGAGAAAGTATATATGTGTTTAAAAGTGAATAATCAGTTGTATGGTATTGATTGTTCGAGTAAGTAGTCTTGTCTGTTTTGACGTTAAATGTTATTCAGTCAAGGTCTGAGAGGTAATTATACCCCAACTTGGTTGATTTCATGATATACCGATAAGTAGCAAGATTCAGGCTCGAAGATCAATGTGGAATAAGAATTAGTTAAATACTGTATTTAGGTTGTCGTAACGATGTTTTACACAACATCTGTTTTAACCCAAATATGTGCAAAGCTTGGAAATAGAATAATGAATATTTCCTAGTATAGAAAATAAAGGAAGGCGATATATGGAAATGTTTTCCAAAGAACGTATAAGGCCAATATGGTTATTGAAAATATTTGGTTAACAAATATTGATAAAGAAATAGAGAAGAGATTTAATTAATGGAATATTAATTAAAGGCTCAGTGATTGTTGGATGTTTGGATGAACACTTGTTTTATTCGATAGTTAAATCATCGACTATCGAAACACTTGTTTTTATTCGATAGTTAAATCACAGACTATCGAAGTTTTGACCATCGTTGTCAATATGGAGAGACCGGTTGGATTATTATCCGAAGAACCACTCCATATCGGCAGTAGCGTGCGAATCAGATTATATAAAGATAATCGAAGACGGAGTAGAGTGCAAGGACTTTTTCTATTAATAGAAATAGTGCCTTCAGTTCATCCTGTTCCTGGGTGACTTGTATGGATGAATGTCTGACGGAGTATTTCCAGACTATCACGTATATTGATTTCTCCAATCGTACCAAGAGCGGAAGCGGAGAAGGAAACTTCTTTTAGCTAACACGTAATGTACTGTTGAGGACGTCAATCGGTGATTCGATGGATTTGACGATGTGACATTCGAAGTGAATATGGCGTGATGATAAAGCGTAGCTTCTAGCCTCATCAACCGGTAAATGACAGAAATCGGGCAAGCAGCATGGCTATGTAGGTCGCACCTATTAGGGTGTATAATCACCTGATCTAGAGTTTCATTTACTTCTAAAAATCTATTGTCGATGCTGACCCATTCGGGAAACGGTTGCTGATCCCAATCGTTGGTGATATACATTCGATACACTCAAGCGAAATGAGTGGTCGGTCATGTGTGGCTGAGTTGCAAGATGTTCTTGTTGAACTCGGTGTATTCTCCTCTAGAGATATACCAGCGGAAGGTGGTCCCATACCTTGTCATAGTTGGAAAACCAAATACCCAATACGTGCTTGCGGTTTTGATTGTATATATATGTGGAACGTGAGATGCAAACGTTCCACTAGATTGTTATCTACTTGATTTAGACATTATTATAATATCAAAAGAGTTTTGATATAAAGATAAATCAAGTGTTTGGATTCTCATAAGGGAAAAACCCGTTCCGTGTTATACGGCGTGGTCTTATGAGATATCATTCAGTTTTCTGAAACTGTTTTTAAACTGTTTACTCATACCAGTCCCATGACTGACCCGGAGTTTATTTTGTTGTTTTCCCTAAACTCTTGGGTGCCTAAATTTGTATGGGCAGTCAAGTAGTCAGGATTTACAGATATACTGGAAGAGCTGGAGCAGGAGGCTTCAGGATCATATAGCTATAGTTATTTCTGCTGTGTTGTAAGTGATGTACTTTGATATTGATGTATATTCAAGTACAGATGTATATTTCAAGTTATGTTATATATATTATATGTTATTCGTTCCGCTGTGAGATTCGTGTTACTCTGATGTTGTGTTCTTCCTCTTCTTCTATTCTAAGTTTCTATCTTATCTATCCTCACCCTCTAACTTCTTTCTATTAATGGTTCGAATTTCCGTGATATTTGGGGTTGGACTTGTGTTTTTGGTCAGCTCAAATTCTACCGGATTTTCGGGTCGTTACACTCTAAGTACTTCAAGCAGAAGAAATCCGGATCAAGCTAAAGTATTCCCTCCTTTGAAAACCTGGGGGGAAACGGAAGAAAAATGGGCGAAAACAGGCAAGGTCAGACATAAAGTCTGGCAAGTCCAGTGACTTTCAGCATATGAACAGATAATAATAATTATGACATGAAACTAAGCTGGATAAGAGATAACAGTAATAGGAGAAGTAGATGTACTTAGGTTAAACAGAATAATATTACTTTTCATTTCTCTGCACTAATACTAGTATAACAGGATTAGGTGTCACCCTAATGTCTAAACTGAAACAGAAACGGGAACAGAATAATTTCCACAGAAGAGAATGCTAATAATGGGCCTTTACCACCCCAACAGAAACAGACAGAAACAGAATGCTAATAATGGGCCTTTACCACACGAACAGAAACAGACAGAAACAGAATGCTAATAATGGGCCTTTACCACCCGAACAGAGACAGACAGAAACAGAGTGCTAATAATGGGCCTTTACCACCTGAACAGAAGGTACAGAAATAGAAATAGATTAATCCCTACGGAAACAGAATGTAGAATTAGGTGTACACTAGTAAATGAGCCTTTACCACTCGAACAAACGGTACCACGCAGAAATAGACAGGTGTTGCCACCCAACAGAAACAAACAGAACTAAGTGTACCCTAAAACCCTAACCCAAGCGATCAGCTCCCTAATACATAAATACCCTGTGTCTGCCCCACAGTACGGTGTATCACTCCCTAAAGTGGCAACCAATTGGCACAGACCTATTTACAGATGTCACGGCGTCTTACATCCTCAGAGGCAGACCGGGATCCATGCACGCACATGACCTGGTTGGAACACACCATCAACACCCCTCGCCATTATCAGAATGAACCGCTTATAATTAGTTCAGTAAGCGTGCCCGGACCCTACCTACTGTTGGGTCAATGTTTTGATACCAGAAAGGGTTACTGACTAATATGGGTCCCAAACAACAGATGACACAAGTAATTTCCCTCCTAACCTTGTGTCCCCAGACTAACAGATTTTAGATTAACTTGTTTACATGTTCAGACATACAGAGTTCATATCAACTAGTTCACAGATCAGACAAGTTTTTAGACTAATGGATCAAATATACAGATTTAACAGATTTATAAATTTGTCTAACTTTGTAATTGGGCCTACATATTAACGAAATGGGTTTGTTAAATTCATTAGTCCAATTGGTTTAACCCTATCCACCCAACACGATTTAGACATCATATTTATCCCAGATTTGCATTAATTAAATATTAATGCACAGACCTCTCACATTAGGTCAGTAGCTTGTGGCCGCTGAATATGTCGGGCGGTTTCGGGCAGACTTCTGCCACAAGCCAGACCTAACCTCGTGTCTAAGCATATTTTAGTTATGCCTACGAACTCTCACATTAGACTGACAGTTTGCGGTCGCTGGTTAAGCCGGTTGGTTCCAGGCAGGCTTCTACCGCAAACAGAGTCTAACCTCGTGTCATTGCCAATTCATTCCAACACAGATTTTTCAGATATCAGACTAATTCTATTTTTTTAACAGATTAAACTTCTTCATAGGATATAACAGATTAATCAAATTTCCATGTTCTACTAAATCTTAGGTCGAGCCTACGGATTTCCATACCCAAATTACCCTTATCTAGTTTCAACAAATCAGAAAATTCAATAGGTAGCAGATCTAGCAGTTTGAGCGATTCAACAGATTTAGCAGATAACAGATTTAGTAATTTAGGGAGTTCAACAGTTTTAACAGATAACGGATTAGGCAATTTAACAGATTTAGCAGATAACAGATTTAGCAATTTAGGCAGTTCAACAGTTTAACAGATATCGGATTAGGCAATTTAACAGATTTAGCAGATATCAGATTTAGCAGATCATATATGTCTAAAACTCTATTTACATATTTTCCTAATCATAAATTTAGCCTAAACTTACATGCCCAAATCAAGGTCATAATTCATAATACAATATATGCCCCAAATCTTAGCCTTAATATTCCCATTTACTATTCATATCAAAAATAGATTTAATATTCTAGTTCACCATTTATACACATGTAAATCATTCTCTATTATAGCCAACTCAGATTATGCCAACATATTTTCTATTCCAGAAGCTACGCCCAAAAACATGTTTCCACAAGTTCTCTAAATACTCATGAAATGGCCCTATAGGCTCGATGTACATAACAGTGAATGGGAATAAACTAGCAAAGTTACATACTAAATATGAGATCTAACATTATTAAGAGAATAGGCATAAGAAACTAACTACAATAGTAATAAGCAACTAACCACAATAGTCATGGGCGACTAATTACAATAGTTTCTTATTCAATGTCATTGGCAATAGTCTCATAGTCATGAATCATAGTCATAGGAAATAGTCTCATAGGCGTGAATTATATCATAGGAAATAGTCTCACAGGCATGAATCATAGTCATAGGCAATAGTCTCATAGGCAACAGTTTCATGTCCAATCATGCATTATTAATTATTTGTCCCAAAATTTAGCATTCGTGCGTTATTCTCTTATGAGATTCGGCGCAGGCTCGTAGTAGCCTGGCTATAGAACAGAAAGAAGAAAGAGGTACAGAATAGTCACAGAAAAACAGATCTGACAGATAAGAATATACATAACCTCAGATTTAGATTTATAATCATGCCACAACCATAATTAAAGTTTATATCGGAAAATAACTGTACTTGCCTTTCGTGGTTTTAAGAAAGGATAATAAACTGTTGTTGATGCAGAAATGTTGAATTACTCCTCTTTAATTGTTGTTGTAGCTCTAAACTTTGATTTGAGATTTGATTTAGCTTTTAATTCTATTCAGGTTGGAAGAAGATGCATCAGTCCAAGTTTTGATTCCAGCAGAGTAGCAACGCCATTTTTATTTTTAACTAGAACAGAGGCAGAATATAGACAGAATGAAATTGTGTAGAGAAAATGAGGCTAGGGGGCTGTTTATATAGGATTAGGCGGACGAATCTAAACAGAAAACGAGACCGGATACATCAGAATGAACCAGGTTCAAAAACTGGGTTTCGGGAGCAGGTCGACCCCTAGGTCGACCTGGTCATGGGGAGGTCGACACCCTAGTCGACTCCCCAGTCGACCTGGTTGGGGGGGGTCGACTCCCCTGTCGACCTGGGTATATGGGCGGGAATTTTCCCGCCAGCCTTCTCTGGGTTTGAATTTCGAATTTCTGGCTTTATTTTCGAGCTATTTTATTTTATTTAAATTCCTGAAACTTCTGAGGGTCATAACTTGGTCATACGAATTCCGATTTTTGAAAACTCGGACTCGATTTCATGCAGAATTCCGAGACGAACGCAATGGCCAACCCATTTCCCTTGATTCTTATTTTAAAAATTAATTATTCTCTGATTAGTTACTTATACGTTTACAGAAAATACGGGGTGTTACAAGAAACCCGCCCCCAACCCACCCCATTGCCATTCCTAGTTTGAAATTAATTGGAGCTTGCTAGATTTTTGTATAATTTCGAATGTTGTTTGAAATTATATAAAATGCCCTGAATTGTCGAAATGAAATAAAATGCAAGTTAACTCTCACACTTTCGGAAATACTATGATGTGGTAAATTCAGATAAGTATAATTTACCATTGTTAGAATAAACTAGATGTTTGTATGCTTTGGGTGATTATCGTTTGATTGTTTGATCGTTGGTTGACAATATTTACATTTATGTTGTTTAAATGCATTAAATTAAAATTCTTATCTCATATGCATTTAATAAATGATATTATGAGCTATGATGTAGGGGAAAACAGGTTGGAGGGATCCAACTAGATTCCTCAAAAAATTGTATGTTACTTGCTTTTCATATTATTTATATATGAAATGTTTATCTCAAGTAACATTAAATCCTGTTTGGATGTTGATTGTTGATTGAGATATTGAGTGTTGAATTGAAATTCAACGTTGATGTGATATTAATCAATAGATACTATTGATTAAGTGATTAGTAGTAGATGGCCTAAAATACATCGTTTTAAGATGTTGATTTGTCGTCAAGCGAGTTAACGTAGTTTAAGTTATAATTTTTTTATAACTGAAGCAAGATTTTTAATTATATTTTGTATAAATCATATAAAATAGAACTTTTGTACACAAATCAATGTTTTATGCTTAGTTTTGTGAAATAGTTATAAAATAATATATATATATATATAGTAAATTCGTATGTTTTTATAAGTTTTATACGCATTGAAGTTAGAAGTTAACTGAAAGGATAATAATTTGGGATAATTGTTTTATGAAACAATTTAAGTGATGTTAGTAAATTAATTAATTTGAGGAAGTGGATTAGTAGAAATCAGTTAACAAGGTTAACTGATGCTTTCTAGTTAACTAAGTCAATTGTTTGAATTGAAATTAGTTATTAGATTAATTTGTCATTAATTAATCTAATAGAACTATGTTTGACAATGATTGCTCAAACTTAATAAATATTCTTAAAAGTTAATTTACTATATTTAAAGTAACTATGTAGTTGTTTATAATTAACAAAGTAATTCTTATTTCAATAACCTTTTAATAGAAATAAATTATTTTATTTAATAGTGAAGTAAACTACTTTCATTCAGTTAATGTTGAAAGTTAATTGTTATTTTAATTAATAAAAGTGGTTATTTCTTAATTGAAGTTCAATTAAGAAAATAATCAAGTTGTGACAAGACTCAGTTGAATCTAGTGAGGAGTTTTATAAGGGATTTTATATAAAAAATCCAAGTTCATAAGACGAGATGTAAAGCTAATGCGATAATTTAAGTTAAGCATTTACTTAAAAATCAAATTAATTAAAATGATAAGAATTGGAAGAAGATTTTATAATTTGCAAAGAATGGATAATTAACGGAATTAGTATAAAGGATTTGGTGAACGGATTTTTGAGACAAAATCCAAATGGCTAATAAATTAGTGAAAATAAGGCTCAGGTCCCTAAAACATATTGAAATACACGCCACATCCTTGTTATGTTTCATTTTCAATCCCACCCCCAATTTTCACTTGCGCCTCCTCCTTTCCAGGACTTCCGCCTTCCCACTTCAAACACTACGCCTTCTACGTATTTCTGCCAAAAAAATGCGCCTCCAAGTAAAAAAAGTTCTAAAATCTGGAAATAATCCCCAAAGTCCACGCGAAGAAAAAAATAGTTGCATATATGTATGCAACTATTGCCTATAGTTGCATACATATGTGCAACTTTTTAATACGCATGCACATATGTTCGCATACCTCTTGAATAACTGCATACATATATGCAGTTTTTCTGTATATCTGCATACATGTGTGCATATTTGTGAACATATATGTAAAAGTGAAAAAGTTGCACGTACGCGTGATGTTTTCAAATAAATGCATGGGAAGATGCATGTATTTACAATATGCACATACATGTATGCATGTATTTACAATATGCACATACATGTATGCAACTAATTGAATGATATGCATCTTTTGATGCATTTTACTGCAATTCGTTGTTTTTGTGTAATTTTTGATTTTGACATTGTTTTTTATTATTTTTTCACCTGATTTTTTTCACGATTAATTGTTTTAGTTAATTACGAATTTACATGACTTTTTTTATTTTATTTTTATTTTTTTAGTGTACTTTTGATAAATAGGGACTGAATTTACATTAAGCTTATGACCGAACCTGATCCTAATTTAAAATGTTAATAAGGACCTGTAAAAAACGCACCCAGTAAATTATCTTTTAAGGACTCAAAACTAAGGGTTTTGATTAAATAAAAGATTTCTTAGAAAAGAATTTAGTAAAAGTGATTATAACTGAAAAGAGATATTCAAATGTAAGGTATTGTATCACCCCAAAATTAATCAACAATAATTATATAAAGGAGATAAGTAACACGAATATCAATTAATAAAATATTCAAAATTGGATAAAAAGACTTTATCGTTGCGTCCGTTACGAAATTCTAAGCCAGACAGACTTTTGGTTTACTTAAATCGGACTATGTATGGGTAGGTTATGACTAAAGGAAGTTTGAACTAAATCTAAAATAATAATTTAAATTAATTAATTCGGACGTAGTAACGGTCATGGGGTGACTCGACCATACATGGGTCGACACTAGTGTCGACCTAGGCTGAAGGTGGGTCGACCCACCCATAAGCATGTTACGTTCCTGCAACTAAACCTAGACAAGTTTTTGTGTAAAATTCTTTGTTGACTCAGCATGATGTGGACTCTATGGTTTGATTTGAAGCCCTAAGATCGTATGGTTAATATTATCCTAACACACCTATATATAGACTAGCAGCCCTCCCTATTTTCCTACACAAACATTTCTTCATCTTCTTTCTCCACAAAGCTATGCTCTGAAATAAAAATAAGGAAAAGGTTTACAGTATTGCCAAGACATAGATTACAAGGATAATTTTTCTTCTACATCAATTTCGACGCCTTTTCTGTATCTATTGCATTTCACTGTAAGTTCTATGTAATTTTTAGACTAATAATCTAAATAAAAAGGGATCATTGACAATGAATTATATTGAATCTGAAAGTCAGTACTTATATGTTCATCTTCAACATGTTATTATCTATGAATTACCTATTCCCTTTTCAGTTATTAGTTGATTATATGTACATCCTTCTTCCTTGTACCTTTTTGTCATAGTTTGATCTACAATCTTATTATTATGCCTCATTGTCCTATTAGTCCATTTCTGGGTTTGGATATGTTCTCCTTTTTCTTTTATTTTGCGCTGAGCCTAGGCTAACGAAAGTCTAGGACTTCACCATTGGGTTGCGTTAATATTGGGATAAATTATGTTAATAATACAAAGGGGATTTTGGCATATTAGAAATTGTCAACCTTGGGCTACAGAATTGGAATAATAAAAAAGGAAGAATATGTTAAAAAGTGAACAAGAATATGTTGAACTTAATTAGGTATTAAGTGGACATCTCGTGGTGGTTCGGGAAAATGCACTTAATTATCAATTAAGTAAAACATGTAACTTATAAACATGTATTTGGACAGTAAATGACATGGTAATAAAGTAAGAGACTATAGATTACTTTCGTTAATTACAATCTAGGGAATAGCATGTTAGTATGCTTATTAGTGAACTTAAATAGATTAAGTTAAACACTGGATTAACAAGCTAGGGAAAGGGTTCTAGATTACTTTCATTAATTATAATCTAGGGAATAACATGTTATAGGCTTATAAACCCTAAAAGGTTAAGTTGTTAAGTTGAACACTGGATTAATAAGCTAGGAAAAGGGATTATAGATTACTTTCGTTAATTACAATCCGAGAGTAGAAAGATTGTACATTACTTTCGTTAATTACAATTTAGGGAATAACATGTTAGTATGCTTATTAATGAATGCAAATAGGTAAATTTTAATGCTTGATTAATAAGCATGAGAAAGAGGTTATAGATTACTTTAGTTAATTACAATCCAGGACATAACATGTTATGGGCTTATTAATGAACTTAAACGGGCTAAGTTAAACACTGGATTAATAAGCTTGTGGAAAACCTAGTTAGCTTGGGGACCAAGTCTGGGGGGCTTGTGTCATATGAATTTTGTGTGGGATTTGTATCATTCAGTATTCCTTGGTCATCAATAGGGTCTCGCACTAGGTAGGGGTCAAGACACGCTTATACTGAACTGGGTAGTAAGAGCTCCAAACATGAGGTGAGTATGGGCACATTCCGACGGAGTCATGAGCATACATGAGTCCGAAAGTGGAAGATAAGACGTTGTAATGCCTGTGATTAAAGTTGTGCCTCTCTTATTCGATGGGTTCGGGATTGATAACCCCAAATGCCATGGCAGGCATAGATTATTCACATCCTTTATAAGAAGTCGATCACTGGGTAGAAATTAGGGGACGCCTGATCTTTACGATATGATAGTTGGTGCAGAAATTTGGATTATGAATGAGAAGCTTATCTTATCTTATTTTCCAAGCTCCTTGCTTTACTGTATTTTCATATTTGGTATTATAGATCTGTCTTGATACTTATTTATCTCATTGCTTATGCTAAAAACAACTGGAACTTGCCAAACCTTATGTCTAACCTATTTTGTTTTTCCTTCTCTCTCTTTCTTTCCCCCCAGGTTCTCAGGGTGGTAGATTGCAGTAGTGACTTGATTCTTTGATTCAGCTTGGACTTAGACCATTTCTTTGTAACAACCCGCATTTTACATATTGGAAAATCATAAAATATTTTTATTTTATTCCCTTGGGTTGGATCATTCTCATCTTTTGATATTTTGCTTATGGGGATGTGAGACATATCCATAATTTTTACCAATTTTTTTGTGACCGTTTTACCCCTATCAGTCTTGTATAGGGAATAAATTTTGACTCAGGTCGAATCAGAGGTGAGACATGTGCCATTGGAAAGGAATTGATGACCTCTTTGTAGAATGGTTACATTAAAGATTTGGCTCATTGATTTGGGAGGAATCACTGTTTTAAGGTTTTTCAGTTGGTTGTCAAGGATTTTAAGCCACATTGGGATGATTTGAGAAGCCCAAGCAGTGGGTTAATGGAAACTATAATTAGAGGGTGAGAGGTACGGGAAATAGTTCACTTCCTCATTCTCTCATTAAGTGAGCTTGAGCTCCTTATTCCTCTAACATCTTTCTACCATTAAAATTCATACTCCAAGGAGGAAAATTGAAGATCTACACCATTGAAGACTAGATCAACATCAATTAAAGCAAGAGTTCATCGGATCAAGAGGTTTGGTGCGAGGAGCTTGCTGTCCGGATTCTTATTTCGTCAATTTTAGCTTATTTTGGCAAATTGGTGAGTGATTTACATCTCTCATATAGATGCAATGAAGTATATGAATGTTTGATCATGTTTTTCAACATATTTAAGTGTTTTATCATATATCTATACCTCTAGAAGACCATTTCTACATGAATCACCCTATGATCTATTTTAGCAAGTTAATTTAATGATTTCAATGCTATTTCATGTGTATATATAAGTTAGATCTATAGTTTTGTTCATATTTTCATTTATGATGATTTTGGTGAATTTTTCATAATTATTGATGAAATGGCCAAATTGATGATTTAGTGGTTTCATAACATGGTTATGATTGTGTTGAATGTATTGGTTAAGTTGGTTTCATCGATTGGCGAAGATTTGGTCGAAATTGGTGTTGCAATGAAGCAGTGCAGGTTTTGGGTCGCATAGGAGGGGGTCGGTCACACCCAAATGTTGTCTTGGAGAACAAGAAAAGAAGCAGGGTCGATCGAGCTAGGGGGCAGGTTGGTCTCACAAGAAGAAAAGGCCTAGCTTCTTGGTTCTGGAGAATAAGTGATCGGTCGTTCCAAGTAGTGGGTCGGTTGAGCGACTCTAAAGTAGAATAATGAGTTCGTGCGAGCCTGGGTAATTGGTTCAAGCGAGCGAACCCAAAGCCGTATGAATTGGGAAGGAGTATGTGGGTCATTTGGCTGTTGAAGGGTCGGTCTCTCTTAATGAGAAGGGAAGGGTCGGTCGCTCTTGATGAGAAGTAACAATTGGCTATTGAGGGTCGGTCGAATACTGGAGGGTAGGACAGTCGTATGGGTATAGAATGGTTGGCCGCTCCTAGGTTAAAGGAGGTCGGTCATTCTTTTGAAGAGTGGCCTGGTGATTCATAATGACTCGGGTCTGTTTGTGTCGTGAAGATTGAGCCTTATATTGATTGTTGTTCGGTTCAATGGTGTGGTAACTTCGATGTATATCCAGAAGGGAGTATTCGAAGTGAAATGATGAGTCGTTGATCGGTGTAAAGCAATGAATGGAAGACAACTCAAAGGTGTTGGGTTGTGGATAATGGTTACTCGAGTGAGACTTGAGTTTGAGAATAGTCGCTGGTGATGACGACTAGAGATGCGAAGGCTGAGAGATTATCATTATTGTAAGTTCTAGGAGACTCAAACCAGAGGTACTTTGGGCAGTCGTGAAGGGCCTTGTACCTTGGGTAGTCGTTAAGGGCCTAGTTGTCAAGATTTGAGAAGACAAACATACGAGTCATGATGGCATATGGAATTGTGCTAGAACTGGGGTTACCATTAGCCCTTGACAAGTGGCAAGGTTGACTATCATACGATTAACGATGGTTTCAAAGCAGGATTGGCGATGACAGCCAGAGTTAGCCATGGATGATTGGTTGTTCTGTTTGTTCTGTCTCATGTAAGTTGTCTAATGTCGAAGGAGATATTCTTTGAGTACTTGTATGAAATTGTTTTAGGCCTCTAGGGCTTGTGCTTGAGGGATATCGAATTTGATTAGGATGGTTTATATGAGATACATATAATCTGGATGTTATGAGCATACCATGATTGAATAGATGTTCTGGTTTCTACGGATGAATGATTGAATTGTTTATTGTAAAGGCTATCACTGTCGGATGTGGGGAAGATAGGTGTGATTTCTTCTCTGTTGTTGGGTAGTGGTTGGTAAACCTACCCATTCTCATATACTTTATTGTTGAAGTTTGTTAGCTGCTTTATCGCTCACTAAGACTGTTGTCTGACTCAATGTAACACCCCACCTCCGTTAAGGAAACTCACAAAGGGAATGCCTTAACTTTGGTGGAGCGTTTTAGTAGACACAACAGAAATTTACAAGACAGATAAACAATACTTGAGAAATTATAGCTTTATTACAGCGAAAAACAGAAATCAGTTTGGTTACATCTTTCCCAAAAACTCAAGTAAATAAACATCAGTCTTGTTCAGAAAATCATCAGAGTACAAAACTTTATAATCCCCACAGAAGCTGCCATAATGAGTCAAGCCATACTTTAAGCACTCTAAGTACTTCAAGCGGAAGAAATCCGGATCAAGCTAAAGTATTCCTTCCTTGGAAAACCTGGGGGGAAACGGAAGAAAAAGGGGCGAAAACAAGCAAGGTCAGACATAAAGTCTGGCATGTCCAGTGACTTTCAGCATATGAACAAATAATAATAATTATGACATGCAAATAAAACTGGATGAGATAACAGTAACAGGAGCAGCAGATGTACTTAGGTTAAACAGAAGGAACAAAATAATATTACTTTTGTTTTCTCTGCACTAATACTAGTATAACAGGATTAGATGTCACCCTAATGTTTAAACTGAAACAGAAACGGGAAAAGAATAATTTCCACAGAAGAGAATGCTAGTAATGGGCCTTTACCTCCCCAACAGAAACAGAATGCTAATAATGGGCCTTCACCACCCGAACAGAAACAGATAGAAACAAAATGCTTATAATGGGCCTTTACCACCCAAACAGAAACAGAAGGCTAATAATGGGCCTTTACCACCCAAACAGAAGGTACAGAAACAGAAACAGATTTATCCCTACGGAAACAGAATGTAGAATTAGGTGTACACTAGTAAATGGGCCTTTACCACCCGAACAGACGGTACCACGCAGACAGGTGTTGCCACCCAACAGAAACAGATGGTACCAACAGAAACAGACAGAACTAAGTGTACCCTAAACCCTACCCCAAGCGATCGGCTCCCTAATATATAAATACCCTGTGTCGGCTCCACAATAGCGTGTATCACTCCCTAAAGTGACAACCAATTGGAAAAGGCCTATTTACAGATGTCACGGCGTCTTACATCCTCAGAGGTAGACCGGGATCTATGCACGCACATGACCCGGTTGGAACGCACCATCAACACCCCTCACCATTATCAGATTGAACCACTTATAATTAGTTTAGTAAGCGTGCCCAAACCCTACCTACTGTTGGGTCAACGTTTGATACCAGAAAGGGTTACTGACTAATATGGGTCCCAAACAACAGATGACACAGTAATTTCTCTCCTAACCTTGTGTCCCCAGACAAACAGATTTCAGATTAACTTGTTTACAAGTTCAGACATACAGAGTTCAGATCAACTAGTTCACAGATCAGACAAGTTTTCAGACTAACGGATCAGATATAAAGATTTAACTGATTTACAGATTTGTCTAACTTTGTAATTGGGCCTACAGATTCACGAAACAGGTTTGTTAAATTCATTAGTCCAATTGGTTTAACCCTATCCACCCAACACGTTTTAGACATCATATTTATCCAGATTTGCATTAATTAAATACTAACGAACAGACCTCTCACATTAGGTCAGTAGCTTGTGGCCGCTGGATATGCCGGGCGGTTCCGGGCAAACTTCTGCCACAAGCCAGACCTAACCTCGTGTCTAAGCATATTTTAGTTATGCCTACGACCTCTCACATTAGACTGACAGTTTGCGGTCGCTGGTTAAGCCGGTTGGTTCCGAGCAGGCTTCTACCACAAACAGAGTCTAACCTCGTGTCATAGCCAATTATTTCAATACAGATTTTTCAGATACCAGACTAATTCTGTTTATTTAACAGATTAAACTTCTGTACAAGTTACAGCAGATTATTCGAAGTTCTATTAACAAGTTTTGCTCAATTTTAAGTCGAGCCTACAGATTCACATACTTCTAATTTCAGCATTTCAGTTCCAACATATTACGTCATTCAACAGATTAAACAGATAACAGATCTTGCAGAATAGGCTATTTAGCAGATTTAGCAGATAAAGCAATTTAATATAATTAGCAGAATAGGCCATTCAATCAAATTAGCAGTTTAGGCAATATAACAGAACTAGCAGATTAGGCAATATAACAGATTTAGCAGATTATATATATATATCTAAAACTCTATTTACATATCTTGCCCAATCATAAGTTTAGCCTAAACTTATATGCCTAAATCAAGGTCATAATTCATAATGCAATATATGCCCCAAATTTTAGCCTTAATATTCCCATTTACAGTTCATGTCAAGACTTGATTTAATATTCTAGTTCACCCTTTTATGTACAAGACTAATACACATGTAAATCATTCTCTATTATAGCCCACTCAGATTATGCCAACATATTTGCTATGCCAGATTTACTTAATTAAGCTACGCCCAATCCCCGTATAACATGTTCCCACAAGTTCTCTAAATGCTCACGAAATGGCCCTATGGGCTCGATGTACATAACAGTGAATGGGAATAAACTAGCAAAGTTACATAATAAATATGAGACCTAACATCATTAAGGGAATAGACATAAGAAACTAACTACAATAGTTATAGGCAACTAACCACAATAGTCATGGGCGACTAATCACAATAGTTTCTTATTCAATGTCATAGGCAATAGTCTCATAGTCATAGGCAATAGTCTCATAGGCAACAGTTTCATGTCCAATTATGCATTATTATTTGTCCCCAAAATTTAGCGTTCGTGCGTTAATCTCTTATGAGATGTGGCACAGGTTCGTAGTAGCCTGGCTATAAAGCAGAAAGAAGAAAGAGGTACAGAATAGTTACAGAAAAACAGATCTGACAAATAAGAATATACATAACCTCATATTCAGATTTATAATCATGTCAATTATAATTACAGTTTATAGCAGAAAATAACTGTACTTGTCTTTCATGGTTTAAGAAAGGATAATAAACTGTTGTTGATGCAGAAATGCTGAATTATTCCTCTTTAATTGTTGTTGTAGCTGTAAACTTGGATTTGAGATTTGATTTATCTTTTAATTCTATTCAGGTTGGAAGAAGGCGCATCAGTCCAAGTTTTGATTCCAGCAGGGTAGCGACGCCATTTTTATTTTTTATTAGAATAGAGGCAGAATATAGACAGAATGAAATGGTGTGGAGAAAATGAGGCTAGGGGGCTGTTTATATAGGATTAGGCGGACGAATCTCGACAGAAACGAGACCGGATACATCAGAATGAACCAGTTTAAAAAAACTGGGTTTCGGGAGCAGGTCAACCCCCAGGTCGACACTATGGTCGACCTAGTCTGGCCAGGTCGACCCCCAAGTCGACCACACTATGGTCGACCTGGCCCTGGGAGGTCGACACTATGGTCGACCTGGTCCATGGGCGGGAATTTTCCCGCCTAGTCTATTCTGAGATTTTGAATTCGAATTTTTGAGCTGTTTTCGATTCTGAAATTCTCTGAAACTTCGGAGGGTCATATCTCCCTCATACGGACTTCGTTTCTCGAAAACTCGGAGTCGTTTCCAAGCAAAATTTAGAGACGAACGCAATGGAGCAACCCGTTTCCCTTGATTCTTATTTTATAATTTAATTATTCTCTGATTTGTTACTTATACGATCACAGAAAATACGGGGTGTTACATTCTTCCCTCCTTAAAGGATTTCGTCCCCGAAATCTTCAAGTTGAGAAGAATGTGTCCTACCATCCAGTCATCCATCTACTCAACCATCATCCAAAAACATCCATTGTCCTTAGAAAACTTCTAATGTTGTATGAACATATGCAAAAGTGTGTGTATATGTTCCTTATCTAATGCAAAGATCAGGCGGTCCACTAATTCAGTTGGCCTCCTTAATGCGAATTATGTTAGTGCCATGAGTCCAACATGTATGCAATTTTCCTATTTGATACATATCATTCTTATATGAGTGACAACCATTCATTCATATGCAACATCCATGTGATGGGTCAATCATTTTGCATCCACAGAAATTGAAAATGCTCACACATCCATATGCAGTATGAGAGTGTTTTCGAGCCGATCTAGTGCCTAGTGTGTGTATATGCATCCACGAGCAACCACTAGAAACTACTTACATCCACTTGCAACCATCAAACATAACATGTCTCAAACACATGTTTACACCCATTGGTTTCTACTTAAAGTTCGAAGATTCAATCGACAGTCGAATGATGGGAGCGAGTGCAGATAAACAAAAAATTGGTTTCCGTTAGACCTTGGTTAAGAGAAAAATTCCCCTAAGTATCAACCCCGAAGACCGAAGTCAACATCAGATTAACACCCAGTGGATTACCCCTTTTTAGACAATGTCAAAACTGGAAATCTCAACCTTATCAGAAATATTCAGATATTTACAGATCACCGGTACAGAGCAGATTACTAAATGACTCTTAGGAAACTAAGCATGATAAAAACCCAAAATGTATGCGTCATAACCAACTTAACGCTCGACACAGATACCCAACTTACCACGCTTAGATGAGTCACAACCCTTTTGGGTCTGAATCTACAGCGGAATCAGAAACAATACTAGTATTCAAGTGCATAGTATCGATTACAGAATCAAAATTCCAGAATCATAAAAGAGTTTTAACTCAAAAATTAGATAAAGAAATTAAACCTCCTACAGAAAGTTTTCCTATTTCTATCCTATCCGTCAGCCTCGAGAGTGTTCGCCTGCCTTCCAGAAGTTGGTCCTGCCCTCTGCCCTTGTTTCTTCGGACAGTCCCTAGTGAAGTGTCCCATCTCACCACAGTTGAAGCAAGTGCCCTTTCTTTTTCTGCAATCCTTGTTCAGATGAGTCGAGCTTCCACAAGTAAAGCACTTTTTCTCCTTCTTATCTTCAGGCTTTTCACCCTTCTTTTGTGTTTCCTTTTTGGGCCATGCTTTCTTGTTCTGTGGTTCTTCCTTCTTTGCCTCTTTCTTGTCGTTCTCTTCCTCGTGCAGTAGTACCATATCCACCAATCTCTCGTAAGTCGCTCCCATAGGTACATGGGTCATGGCTAGGCTGTGCAGTGGCTCGTTCAATCCTTTAACAAAGCGGAGAGCCTTTTTATGCTGGGTGTTGACTAAATCTAGTCTGAACCTGGCCAGTTGGTTGAACTGGTTGACGTATTCCTTGACCGTCATACTTCCTTGCTTAAGAGATAAGAACTTTTCCAGTTGTAGACTTTGTTCAGCTTGCGAGAGGAATTTCGTATCAAACCTTGTTCTGAAATCCATCCATGTTTCAACCGGTCTCTCGGCGTTAGTGACTTCCCACCAATAGGAAGCTTTGTCCTTGAGCAACCATACCGCCAATTGTACCTTCTGCCTATCGTCCACCTCGAAGATAACGAACAGATCCTCAGTTTCTTTGAGCCAGTTCCTTTCTTCTACGAATGATTCAGTTCCCTTGAAATCCTTTCCACCCATGGCCCTAAAATCTTTACAGATCTTTGAAAAAGCAATTGCACGAGGAGGGGGCGGGGGAGGAGGAATCGCTGCAGCTGGAGGAGGAATATCTGCTGGGCCTGCATCGTTGGCCCTAGCCTCTAAGTACCTCCTGAACCAGCCAGGTATTGGCACGCCCTCTGGAAAGTTAAGATTCCCAGACATGCTGGAATGAAAGAGAAAGATTTAAAACGGAGAACTGAAAAGATAGATATATGCTTTTTGGGGATTATGTTTTTCAAAATAAACTTTATTTTTGAGAATACTTCCTTTTAAATCCTTTTTGAAAATATTTTTCAAAAACTTTTTATCTAATCTGGTAACCTTCAGCTTTGATACCAAGTGTAACACCCCACCTCCGTCAAGGGCACTCACAAAGGGAATGCCTTAACTTTGGTGGAGCGTTTTAATAGACAGAACAGAAATTTACAAGACAGATAAACAATACTTGAGAAATTATAACTTTATTACAGCGGAAAATAGAAATCAGTTTGGTTACATCTTTCCCAAAAACTCAAGTACATGAACATCAGTCTTGTTCAGAAAATCATTAGAGTACAAAACTTTATAATCCCCACAGAAGCTGCCATAATGAGTCAAGCCATACTTTAAGCACTCTAAGTACTTCAAGCGGAAGAAATCCGGATCAAGCTAAAGTATTCCTTCCTTGGAAAACCTGGGGGAAACGGAAGAAAAAGGGGCGAAAACAAGTAAGGTCAGACATAAAGTCTAGCAAGTCCAGTGACTTTCAGCATATGAACAAATAATAATAATTATGACATGCAAATAAAACTGGATGAGATAACCGTAACAGGAGCAGCAGATGTACTTAGGTTAAACAGAAGGAACAGAATAATATTACTTTTGTTTTCTCTGCACTAGTACTAGTATAACAGGATTAGGTGTCACCCTAATGTCTAAACTGAAACAGAAACGGGAACAGAATAATTTCCACAGAAGAGAATGCTAGTAATGGGCCTTTACCTCCCTAACAGAAACTGACAGAAACAGAATGCTAATAATGGGCCTTTACCACCCTAACAGAAACAGATAGAAACTGTAACAACCCGAAAATCTGGGCTAGTTTAAAATTTTTATTTTGGCAATTTTAGCGAATTTTGAACATTTAAGATGGGTTATATTAAATAATATCGACGAGAAATTTATTTTGAATAGAATTCGAATGTATATATTATATACGGCGTTGTTAGAATATAAATAATTATATATAATTATAAATAGAATTGAAAATGGCGCGGTAGTTCGATAATTCGATTTCAAACTTCACTTGAACATACCGGGTGCAAAACAAACCGGATTTTAGTGAAACCAAAAATCGTAGGATCTAATTGAGAATATCTTTCCAACGAATCAGAAAAATTGAAATTTCATAGCGGGGATCAAAAGATATGTCCAGTTGAAAATTCTGAATAGTCGCTATGGAATTTAGGCCCTTAAAAATAGACATTTTGCAAACGACCTCGGATTTTGACGAAACCACTTTTGTTGGATCTGTGATGTAAAATTATTGCTAGGTTTCAAATTTCATAATTTTTCGAAACAATATGTGAGCGTGGCAAAGGAAAACGCGTTTGACCAGTTCCAGTTGATTTTAATCGACTGGAAAATGGCCATTTTTCCAATGGTCTCGGAATTCGACGAAACTAGTTTTGTTAGGACCGTATCGTCAATACGAAGCTAGAAAATATTTTTTTGGAATTTTTTTAGTTAGTATGTGACCCCGGTAAATTGAAATGCGTGTTTAAATTCAATATATAGAAGTTTATGTTGATTTTGACGAAAACTGATTGTAACGACCGAATCAGCCTATGATACATATCCCATTGTGTTCGGAATGGGGGTAATTAGCTATGGACGACAGGCGGTGGGCCTCGTTTAGAGGTCGTATGTAAAAGTCAACTTTTTGAAATTAAAATAATAAAAAAATTAAATCCCCCTTTCTGCTCCTTAAATCCCTCTGCCCCCCTTCCGTTCGATTCATAACAGAGAAAAAAAATTTACAACCCACGATTGATACCCGCCCTCTTTTTTCGCCGTCGCTCGACATCACAGAGCCTCCCTCACCTCCGGCAACCTCCTCCGCCGTCCCTCCCCCACCTCCGCCCAGACCCCCTCGTCCACCTTCATCCGTGATCACCTTCCACAAATCGAGCACCGCTAGAAGCCCTAGCCCCCTTTTGAAACCGCAGCCACCCGAACCCCCAACCACCCCTCCAAACTTCGACGAACCTCCAGCGCGCCCCCTCCAGTGACGCAGACAGCACCCGACGCCCTCATTCCCCCTTGCGTAGTGAGTTTTCTTCCCCTTTCTTTATTTTATTTTATTTGATTTTAAAAACTAAAAATAACATGATTTTAATACTGAAATTAATGTGATTTTAAAACTGAGATTAGTATTGTTTTAAAATATATATACATAGTATAGAAAGGCGGGATTTTTAATTTATGAAAGTGAAAAGACAATATTTTTAAATATGAAAAGACGATATTTTTAAATATGAAAAGACGATATTTTAAAAAGTAAAAAGACGATATTTTTAAATATGAAAAAACAATATTTTTGAAAGGGAAAGGACGATATTTTTAAATATGAAAAGACGATATTTTTAAATATGAAAAGACGATATTTTTAAAAGTGAAAAGACGATATTTTTAAATATGAAAAAACGACATTTTTAAAAGGGAAAAGACGATATTTTTAAATATGAAAAAAACGATATTTTTAAATATGAAAAGACGATATTTTGATATAAGTAGTGAAGTAAAAATATGATTTTTACTTCGATAAAAATATAATTTTTATAATGTAGAAGGGTTAAAAATATAATTTTCAAACTTGTGGAAGGATAAAAATATGATTTTTACATAGTAGGAATTATAAAAATATAATCTTTATCAATACGAACACTGTTATCAAAATATGATTTTTACCATATAGTTAGCAATAAAAAGTAATGATTTTAAAAAATACAAAAAGTTATGATTTTTAAAATAGCGAAGGTTTGATTAGTGAAATAGGAAGAGATTTGAATTTTTATAAGAGGAAAAGATGAAATTTTTATATTTAAAAAAATGAGATTTTTAGAAATAGAAAGGCGAAATCTTTATATAGAGAATAGCATGATAAAAATATAATTTTTGTCTATATAGTAGCGATGTAAAAATTCTATTTTTTTTATATTGAATAGCGAAGTAAAAATTCGATTTTTATTTATGTAGTGGCTACTGGCAACGAAAGTGACAAAAGGCGAGAACGACGAAGATTTCTATAAATAAAGTGTCGTGGAGTTGGAATAGCTATTGATGAGAACTTCTCACCTTTTAAATTTTCTTTTTCTAGTTATATTATAATATATACTAGGATGCAGACGGTGTTTAGTAGCACCCGACACCACTGTCCACAGACCATGGACTTGTTTGTTTGGTTGCATAGATTAGCTGGATTATTTGATTTGAAGTTGGTTGTTTGGTGAATAGAAAATGAATTTGATTTGAATAGAAAACGAAATGAATTTGATTTGAATAGAAAACGAATTTGATTTGATTAGAAAACAAATTGAATTTGATTTGAATAGAAAACGAATTTGATTTGATTAGAAAACGAATTGAATTTGATTTGAATAGAAAACGAATTTGATTTGAATAGAAAACGAATTTGATTTGATTAGAAAACGAATTGAATTTGATTTGAATAGAAAACGAATTTAATTTAATTAGAAAACGAAACGAATTTGATTTGATTAGAAAACGAATTGAATTTGATTTGATTAGAAAACAAATTGAATTTGATTTAAATAGAAAATGAATTTGATTTGAATAGAAAACGAATTTGATTTGAATAGAAAATGAATTTGATTTGAATAGAAATCGAATTTGATTTGATTAGAAAACGAATTGAATTTGATTTGATTAGAAAACGAATTGAATTTGATTTGATTAGAAAACGAATTTGATTTGAATAGAAAACGAATTTGATTTGATTAGAAAACGAATTGAATTTGATTTGAATAGAAAACGAATTTGATTTGATTAGATAACGAAACGAATTTAATTGAATAGAAAATGAATTTGAATAGAATTGAAAAGAAAATGAATTCGAATCGAATTAAAATCGATTTGAATTGAAATCAAATAGAAATGAAAGTAAAAAGGATTTATAATAGAAAATTCAATTTTTATTTGAATTTGAAATAAAGGTTGAAATTGTTTTTGAAACGATTTCAAAACTATTCATAAAATTCGTTTTAAATAGGAATCGACGAAATATATATTATATATATATATAATATAATGGCCTGAATAGAACGCGCCGCACTGCGGCAGTTTGCAGATTTCGACCATTAACTTCGAACGGACATTACGGGAGATCCGACCGTCGGATTCTCCTAAAACTGGAACCGTTGGGTTCGTATCGAAAAGGGCTTTCTAACGAATAGTAGAAATTTGAAATCTAACGGTTGGATTTGGAGATACGTCCAAATCAAATTTGGAAAAGGTCGTTGTAAGTGCAGTTCGATGGCCATTGTTGGAAATCGACTGTACGGGCCTTGATAAAATTATTAAAAATAGTAATAATTTGCGTAAAATCATAAGAAATGATTTGGGAAAAATTAGGATGAAAAACTCCATATTTGAAAAGATAAAAATAGATTTTTATCGAAATGAACTAGTTTTGAACTAAAATTAAAACCCATTTATTTTTAAATAAATAAATTGGATTTGAAATGGGTTTTAAACAGAATTGGTTTGTGCGTTTATCGTGAACGGTGTTTTAAATAACATTTGTTCTTTAACCCAATAATAAATAGAATGTGATTTGGGTTTATCGTGAACTGTGTTTTAAATAACACTAGATCTTTAACCCAGTAAAAGGAGTTTTAATGAATTTGTAATTAGATTGAAATGTGAATTGATAATTTAAATTATCAAATTTGGAAAGTGAGCGAGAATGGAGTATCACCAGTTTTGCTCCAAAGCGATAGTTAAATCTTTAATTAGATTTGAACGTTAAATGATAATTAATTTTATCGATAACACTGTGGTGTTAGATGTGGAGTATTACCAGTTTTGCTTCATGGGATGAATAGGTTGGGATTGGGAAATAAAATAAATAATTACTTCGGTGTGGTTCGCTAATCTCGACTAGTTTGGGAAACCATAATTTGGTTTGAAATGACATCCAAAGGAAGATTAAAGGATAAATTTTAAAGAATTTATCTTGGATAAAATTAATGGGAACCTTTCCCTAAGAATGTGGAATTTAGAAACTAGCTGTAGGTTAGTTAAGAAGAATGGTTTCCTGGGTATTGATCTGATGTTGGTTTTGGCCTTCGGGGATAATATTTGGGGAATTGCTCTCTTACTGATTTACGTTTAGTGACTAATGAATTGGTATGAGGCGTATGTTGTGTTTATGTAACATTTGTTTTTAATATACGTGGGTTGTTCAGAAAGGCCGGGTTTATACCCATTCAGAATAACCGATTCGACGATAAGTCGAAGATGATGACGGTGGTGGAAGACCGGAAGTCTTCACATCGTTTGGATAATTACTGATGATCCTGATTGGGCTGTACACGCAAGAGGGTGGAAATAGTTGGTGGTCGTCCAGACGTACTTGGAAATCGATGCATATGTGAGGAAAGTGCCTCCGGTTTCGTTCAGACCCAGAACGAACTTGTAAATGGATTGTGTGTCTGACATTGGATTTTATTCTGTGTTGATTGATTTCTATTAAATATATATCTGCTTGGCAGCGGAGAATTTATTCTCTTGCTTAACGCCCTTCTCTGAGACGTACGAGCTTAGAGGTTATATATCGATAGATATCAATCGCATGGCATGAATTGCCTTTGTGGCACGTTGAGTTGCATGGATCAAGGCTTCTGTTGAAAAGCAAAGTCTTGTGGTTGATGATCAAAGCACGGCCTTTGTGGCGTAGCTTTGTGTATAGCGTGGATTCGTGAGCCTCACACCTCGGTATGAGTCAAAAACGGGATAAGGACTGCAGGGAGAGCACGACGTTTCTTTCTAGCTTTGGTGGTGTCAGTGACTTACCAGCCTTGACATTTATATACTTTTCACCTATGTGGTTGTTGGATGAGGCGCCCCGATTTTAGGTCTGTAAGGACCGGGAAACGTGTGTTCAGGAATTGCCAATCCTCAAACGTAAGAGAGGACCAGGCCTGAAGATTCAGGGATTACCCAGAGTGTGTAGTCCCGAGGCATTTGCTAGAGTGTCTCGAAGCGGAGAGGAGCTTGCCCCTTGCCTCGACTCATGACGGAAATCCAATTTCCAATACGTGTATTTCGGCTTTATTTGTAGAGCCTAGTATGGAGACATAGTGGTATGGGGCACTTATGTCGTCTATGATTTATATTTATGATTGAAATTGTTTTGACACTATACACTTATTATAGTATCAAATGATTTGTTTTAAACGTACCAAGCATGTTTGGCTGTTATAAGGTAAAACCCTATCCTCCGGCTTGCGTTGCATTGTGTGATGGGACCTGGGTCTTATAATAGCTTCATTTTTCGAAAAAGCATTGCGCCATTTATTCTATGCACTGGTATTCTTGGGAGGAAACCAGTTCTGTTTTATACGGAGTGGTCCCTTGAATTACTCTCTTTTAAAAAACTGTTTTAGTTCTCACACCAGTCACATGACTGACCTGGAGTTTATTGTTTTAACCTAAACTCTGGGTGCCCTCATTTTCCGCACGGGCAGCTAGTAGTTATGGTTTTGCAAATTTATATTCACAGGATCCTGATTTACAGCTGGAGCGATGCTCGGAAAGCTCTGTATCCGTGTATTACTTTCAGTTGTGTTTTGTATTATTTTTCCGCTGCAATACTATATTTAAATCTTTGATATTCTTTGTTGTATAATATTTATTCATACTCTGTATAGTCTTGTATTCTGATGGAATTGTTGTAATAACAATGAAATGTTCTTCCGTCTGCGTTCTGTTTTGTCTTGTCCTCACAGTAATTCGTTCTTTCTCATCTCTTCGGAGACCGGCGAAGTTCGGGTCGCTACATTTGGTATCAGAGCTTTGGTTTGCAGAGCTCGAGAACAAGACACATTAGAACCCTACGAAAGAATTCATCGGATATTGGATTAGTAAAATCCAATTAGAATGACTCGTTAGAGATAGGATCAGTAGTATCCTAGAACGAGTGTGAAGAGTATATTTTTTAAATGAAAACAATTTTATTTTGAAAATTTAAATCGATTTATACGTATTTGAATATTTATTTATATTGAATTTGGACAATCGAGTATATAAAGATTTCGTGTATACGCGTCATGAATGTATATTCAAAGTTTTAATATACTGGATAGATATAGAATCAAATTCTAGACACCCGGGGATAATTCTGGTGATGTGGCCACATCATCAGTATTTATGTTCGTATTTCGAAGGTGTGATATCTATATATTTCCATTAGACTGGTGTGAGAACCAAAACTTATATAGATAGATTTATTTGTTGTGAATGGGCATCAAAAACATGATTTTTGTATATGTATCAAAATTATGAATTTGAAACTCTAATTCACTAATTGATTGATGTTTGTGTTGTTTGTTTATTTGTTTGATAATTTTGAACCATTTAGCCTAATTGAATCAAATATTGAATTGTATTGAAAATTGGTCACATTTGCATGCATATACATGCATATCTATTGAACAGGTCATAGCAAGGAGGCTAGAGCAGAGAATAAAATTTGTTTGCCCGACAAATAGGTACATGTTTACTATAATTTACCGTTTTGTTTGGGTGATGATGATTTTATGAGCCTATTGGCTAGCCGCTTGGCTTTTTCTTTTTCTTTTTGAGATCAGAAAGGCCTGTATGGCAATTTCGGGATTTTCCCGTGGCTCCCGGTGCAAGGGAGATTATGGCGAAATTTTTCGAAAATTCCGGGTGTTAGCCAAATTTTTGAAGAATTTGAAAATTTTCAAAAACTGAAAAGTTGGAGAATGGAAGCCAGATTGAACGTAGCGTTGATTAATCAAACCACTTTCGGCTTCGTTCCTTTTCGGGGACGAAAAGTGTTAAGTGGGGGAGATTGTAACAACCCGAAAATCTAGGCCAGTTTAAAATTTTTATTTTGGCAATTTTAGCGAATTTTGAACATTTAAAATGGGTTATTTTAAATAATATCGACGAGAAATTTATTTTGAATAGAATTCGAACGTATATATTATATACGGCGTCGTTAGAATATAAATAATTATATATAATTATAAATAGAATTGAAAATGGCGCAGTAGTTCGATAATTCGATTTCAAACTTCAATTGAACATACCGGGTGCAAAACAAACCGGATTTTAGTGAAACCAAAAATCATAGGATCTAATTGAGAATATCTTTCCAACGAATCCGAAAATTTGAAATTTCATTGCGGGGATCAAAAGATATGTCCAGTTGAAAATTCTGAATAGTCACTATGGAATTCAGGCCCTTAAAAATAGACATTTTGCAAATGACCTCGGATTTTGACGAAACCACTTTTGTTGGATCCGTGATGTCAAATTATTTCTAGGTTTCAAATTTCATAATTTTTCGAATCAATATGTGAGCGTGGCAAAGGAAAACGCGTTTGACCAGTTTTAGTTGATTTTAATCGACTGGAAAATGGCCATTTTTCCAACGGTCTCGGAATTCGACGAAACTAGTTTTGTTAGGACCGTATCGTCAGTACGAAGCTAGAAAATATTTTTCTGGAATTTTTCTAGTTAGTATGTGACCCCGGTAAATTGAAATGCATGTTCAAATTCAATATATAGAAGTATATGTTGATTTTGACGAAAACTGATTGTAACGACCGAATCAGCCTAAGATACATATCCCATTGTGTTCGTAATGGGGGTAATTAGCTATGGACGACAGGCGGTGGGCCTAGTTTAGAGGTCGTATGTAAAAGTCAACTTTTTGAAATTAAAATAATAATAAAATTAAATCCCCCTTTCTTCTCCTTAAATCCCTCTGCCCCCCCCCCCTTCCGTTCGATTCATAACAGAGAAAAAAAAATATACAACCCACGATCGATACCCCCCCTCTTTTTTTCGCCGTCGCTCGACATCACAGAGCCTCCCCCACCTCCGGCAACCTCCTCCGCCGTCCCTCCCTCACCTCCGCCCAGACCCCTCGTCCACCTTCATCCGTGATCCCCTCCCCTTCCACAAATCGAGCACCGCTAGAAGCCCTAGCCCCTTTTGAAACCGCAGCCACCCGAACCCCCAACTACCCCTCCAAACTCCGACGAACCTCCAGCGCGCCCCCTCTAGTGACGCAGACAGCACCCGACGCCCTCATTCCCCCTTGCGCAGTGAGTTTTTTTCCCCTTTCTTTATTTTATTTTATTTGATTTTAAAAACTAAAAATAACATGATTTTAATACTGAAATTAATGTGATTTTAAAACTGAGATTAGTATTGTTTTAAAATATATATACATAGTATAGAAAGGCGGGATTTTTAATTTATGAAAGTGAAAAGACGATATTTTTAAATATGAAAAGATGATATTTTTAAATATGAAAAGACGATATTTTTAAAAGTAAAAAGACGATATTTTTAAATATGAAAAACGATATTTTTAAAAGGGAAAGGACGATATTTTTAAATATGAAAAGACGATATTTTTAAATATGAAAAGACGATATTTTTAAAAGTGAAAAGACGATATTTTTAAATATGAAAAAACGACATTTTTAAAAGGGAAAAGACGATATTTTTAAATATGAAAAAAAACGATATTTTTAAATATGAAAAGACGATATTTTGATATAAGTAGTGAAGTAAAAATATGATTTTTACTTCGATAAAAATATAATTTTTATAATGTAGAAGGGTTAAAAATATAATTTTCAAACTTGTGGAAGGATAAAAATATGATTTTTACATAGTAAGAATTATAAAATTATAATCTTTATCGATACGAACACTGTTATCAAAATATGATTTTTACCATATAGTTAGCAATAAAAAGTAATGATTTTTAAAAATACAAAAAGTTATGATTTTTAAAATAGCGAAGGTTTGATTAGTGAAATAGGAAGAGATTTGAATTTTTATAAGCGGAAAAGATGAAATTTTTATATTAAAAAAAAATGAGATTTTTAGAAATAGAAAGGCGAAATCTTTATATAGAGAATAGCATGATAAAAATATAATTTTTGTCTATATAGTAGCGATGTAAAAATTCGATTTTTTTTATATTGAATAGCGAAGTAAAAAATTCGATTTTTATTTATGTAGTGGGTACCGGCAACGAATGTGACAAAAGGCGAGAACGACGAAGATTTCTATAAATGAAGTGTCGTGGAGTTGGAATAGCTATTGGTGAGAACTTATCACCTTTTAAATTTTCTTTTTCTAGTTATACTATAATATACTAGGATGCAGACGGTGTTTAGTAGCACCCGACACCACTGTCCACAGACCATGGACTTGTTTGTTTGGTTGCATAGATTAGCTGGATTATTTGATTTGAAGTTGGTTGTTTGGTGAATAGAAAATGAATTTGATTTGAATAGAAAACGAAATGAATTTGATTTGAATAGAAAACGAATTTGATTTGATTAGAAAACGAATTGAATTTGATTTGAATAGAAAACGAATTTGATTTGATTAGAAAACGAATTGAATTTGATTTGAATAGAAAACGAATTTGATTTGAATAGAAAACGGATTTGATTTGATTAGAAAACGAATTGAATTTGATTTGAATAGAAAACGAATTTGATTTGAATAGAAAACGAATTTGATTTGATTAGAAAACGAATTGAATTTGATTTGAATAGAAAACGAATTTGATTTAATTAGAAAACGAAACGAATTTGATTTGATTAGAAAAAGAATTGAATTTGATTTGATTAGAAAACGAATTGAATTTGATTTGAATAGAAAATGAATTTGATTTGAATAGAAAACGAATTTAATTTGAACAGAAAATGAATTTGATTTGAATAGAAATCGAATTTGATTTGATTAGAAAACGAATTGAATTTGATTTGATTAGAAAACGAATTGAATTTGATTTGAATAGAAAACGAATTTGATTTGATTAGAAAACGAATTGAATTTGATTTGAATAGAAATCGAATTTGATTTAATTAGAAAGCCAAACGAATTTGATTTGAATAGAAAACGAATTTGATTTGATTAGAAAACGAATTGAATTTGATTTGAATAGAAAACGAATTTGATTTGATTAGAAAACGAATTGAATTTGATTTGAATAGAAAATGAATTTGATTTGAATAAAAAATGATTTTGATTTGAATAGAAAACGAATTTGGTTTAAATAGAAAATGAATTTGATTTGAATAGAAATCGAATCTGATTTGATTAGAAAACGAATTGAATTTGATTTGATTAGAAAACGAATTGAATTTGAATAGAAAACGAATTTGATTTGAATAGAAAACGAATTGAATTTGATTTGAATAGAAAACGAATTTGATTTGATTAGAAAACGAAACGAATTTGAATTGAATAGAAAACGAATTTGAATTGAATTGAAAAGAAAATGAATTCGAATCGAATTAAAATCGATTTGAATTGAAATCAAATAGAAATGAAAGTAAAAAGGATTTATAATAGAAAATTCAATTTTTATTTTAATTTGAAATAAAGGTTGAAATTGTTTTTGAAATGAATTCAAAACTATTCATAAAATTCGTTTTAAATAGGAATCGACGAAATATATATTATATATATTATATATATATAATATAATGGCCTGAATAGAACGCGCCGCGCTGCGGCAGTTCGCGAATTTCGACCATTAACTTCGAACGGACATTACGGGAGATCCGACCGTCGGATTCTCCTAAAACCGGAACCGTTGGGTTCGTATCGAAAAGAGCTTTCTAACGAATATTAGAAATTTGAAATCTAACAGTTGGATTTGGAGATACGTCCAAATCAAATTTGGAAAAGGTCGTTATAAGTGCAGTTCGATGGCCATTGTTGGAAATCCACTGTACGAGCCTTGATAAAATTATTAAAAATAGAAATAATTTGCGTAAAATCATAAGAAATGATTTGGGAAAAATTAGGATGAAAAACTCCATATTTGAAAAGATAAAAATAGATTTTTATCGAAATGAACTAGTTTTGAACTAAAATTAAAACCCATTTATTTTTAAATAAATAAATTGGATTTGAAATGGGTTTTAAACAGAATTGATTTGTGGGTTTATCGTGAACGGTGTTTTAAATAACATTTGTTCTTTAACCCGTTAATAAATAGAATGTGATTTGGGTTTATCGTGAACTGTGTTTTAAATAACACTAGTTCTTTAACCCAGTAAAAGGAGTTTTAATGAATCTGTAATTAGATTGAAATGTGAATTAATAATTTAAATTATCAAATTTGGAAAGTGAGCGAGAATGGAGTATCACCAGTTTTGCTCCAAAGCGATAGTTAAATCTTTAATTAGATTTGAATGTGAAATGGTAATTAATTTTACCGATAACACTGTGGTGCTAGATGTGGAGTATTACCAGTTTTGCTTCATGGGATGAATAGGTTGGGATTGGGAAATAAAATAAATAATTACTTCGGTATGGTTCGCTAATATCGACTAGTTTGGGAAACCATAATTTGGTTTGAAATGACATCCAAAGGAAGATTAAAGGATAAATTTTAATGAATTTATCTTGGATAAAATTAATGGGAACCTTTCCCTAAGAATGTGGAATTTAGAAACTAGCTGTAGGTTAGTTATGAAGAATGGTTTCCTGGGTATTGATCTGATGTTGGTTTCGGCCTTCGGGGTTAATATTTGGGGAATTGCTCTCTTACTGATTTACGGTTAGTGACTAATGAATTGGAATGAGGTGTATGTTGTGTATATGTAACATTTGTTTTTAATATACATGGGTTGTTAGGAAAGGCCGGGTTTATACCCATTCAGAATAACCGATTCGACGATAAGTCGAAGATGAAGACGGTGGTGGAAGACCGGAAGTCTTCACATCGTTTGGATAATTACTGATGATCCTGATTGGGCTGTATACCCAAGAGGATGGAAATAGTTGGTGGTCGTCCAGACGTACTTGGAGATCGATGGATATGCGAGGAATGTGCCTCCGGTTTCGTTCAGACCTAGAACGAACTTGTAAATGGATTGTGTGTCTGACATTGGATTTTATTCTGTGTTGATTGATTTCTATTAAATATATATCTGCTTGGCGGCGGAGAATTTATTCTCTTGCTTAACGCCCTTCTCTAAGACGTACGAGCTTAGAGGTTATATATCGATAGATATCAATCGCATGGCATGAATTGCCTGTGTGGCACGCTGAGTTGCATGGATCAAGGCTTCTGTTGAAAAGCAAAGTCTTGTGGTTGATGATCAAAGCACGGCCTTTGTGGCGTAGCTTTGTGTATAGCATGGATTCGTGAGCCTCACACCTCGGTATGAGTCAAAAACGGGATAAGGACTGCAGGGAGAGCACGACGTTTCTTTCTAGCTTTGGTGGTGTCAGTGACTTACTAGCCCTGACATTTATATACTTTTCACCTTTGTGGTTGTTGGAATGAGGCGCCTCGATTATAGGTCTGTAAGGACCGGGAAACGTGTGTTCAAGAATTGCCAATCCTCAAACTTAAGAGAGGACCGGCCCTGAAGATCCAGGGGTTACCCAGAGTGTGTAGTCCCGAGGCATTTGCTAGAGTGTCTCAAAGCGGAGATGAGCTTGCCCCTTGCCTCGACTCATGACGGAAATCCAATTTCCAATACGTGTATTTCGACTTTATTTGTAGAGCCTAGTATGGCGACATAGTGGTATGGGGCACTTATGCCGTCTATGATTTATATTTATGATTGAAATTGTTTTGACACTATACACTTATTATAGTATCAAATGATTTGTTTTAAACGTACCAAGCATGTTTGGCTGTTATAAGGTAAAACCCTATCCTCCGGCTTGCGTTGCATTGTGTGATGGGACCTGGGTCTTATAATAGCTTCATTTTTCGAAAAAGCATTGCGCCGTTTATTCTATGGACTGGTATTCTTGGGAGGAAACCCATTCCGTGTTATACGGCGTGGTCCCTTGAATTACTCTCTTTTAAAATAAAGTTTTAAATAACTTTTTTAGTTCTCACACCAGTCACATGACTGACCTGGAGTTTATTGTTTTAACCTTAACTCTGTTTAGGGTGCCCTCATTTTCCGCACGGGCAGCTAGTAATTTTGGTTTTGCAGATTTATATTCACATGATCCTGATTTACAGCTAGAACGATGCTCGGAAAGCTCTGTATCCGTGTATTACTTTCAGTTGTGTTTTGTATTATTTTTTCGCTGCAATACTGAATTTAAATATCTGATATTCTTTGTTGTATAATATTTATTCATACTCTGTATATTCTTGTATTCTGATGGAATTGTTGTTGTAACAATGAAATGTTCTTCCGTCTTCGTTCTGTTTTGTCTTTTCCTCACAGTAATTCGTTCTTTCTCATCTCTTCGGAGACCGGGGAAGTTCGGGTCGCTTCAGAAACAGAATGCTAATAATGGGCCTTTACCACCCAAACAGAAACAGAATGCTAATAATAGGCCTTTACCACCCGAACAGATGGTACAGAAACAGATTTATCCCTACGGAAACAGAATGTAGAATTAGGTGTACACTAGTAAATGGGCCTTTACCACCCGAACAGACGGTACCACGCAGATAGGTGTTGCCACCCAACAGAAACAGACGGTACACACAGAAACAGACAGAACTAAGTGTACCCTAAAACCCTACCACAAGCGATCGGCTCCCTAATACATAAATACCATGTGTCGGCTCCACAATAGCGTGTATCACTCCCTAAAGTGACAACCAATTGGCAAAGGCCTATTTACAGATGTCACGGCGTCTTACATCCTCAGAGGTAGACCGGGATCCATGCACGCACATGACCCGGTTGGAACGCACCATCAACACCCCTCGCCATTATCAGAATGAACCACTTATAATTAGTTTAGTAAGCGTGCCTGGACCCTACCTACTGTTGGGTCAAAGTTTGATACCAGAAAGGGTTACTGACTAATATGGGTCCCAGACAACAGATGACACAAGTAATTTCCCTCCTAACCTTGTGTCCCCAGACTAACAGATTTCAGATTAACTTGTTTACAAGTTCAGACATACAGAGTTCAGATCAACTTGTTCACAGATCAGACAAGTTTTCAGACTAACGAATCAGATATACAGATTTAACAGATTTACAGATTTGTCTGACTTTGTAATTGGGCCTACTGATTCACGAAACGGGTTTGTTAAATTCATTAGTCCAATTGGTTTAACCCTATCCACCCAACACATTTTAGACATCATATGTATCCAGATTTGCATTAATTAAATATTAACGCACAGACCTCTCACATTAGGTCGGTAGCTTGTGGCCGCTGGATATGTCGGGCGATTCCGGGCAGACTTCTGCCACAAGCCAGACCTAACCTCGTGTCTAAGCATATTTTAGTTATGCCTACGACCTCTCACATTAGACTGACAGTTTGCGGTCGCTGGTTAAGCCGGTTGGTTCCGGGCAGGCTTCTACCGCAAACAGAGTCTAACCTCGTGTCATAGCCAATTCATTTCAATACAGATTTTTCAGATACCAGACTAATTCTGTTTATTTAACAGATTAAACTTTTGTACAAGTTACAGTAGATTATTCGAGGTTCTATTAACAAGTTTTGCTCAATTTTAAGTCGAGCCTACAGATTCACATACTTCTAATTTCAGCATTTCAGTTCCAACAGATTACGTCGTTCTACAGATTAAACAGATAACAGATCTTGCAGATTAGGCTATTTAGCATATTTAGCAGATAAGGCAATTTAACATAATTAGCAAATTAGGCCATTCAATCAAATTAGTAGTTTAGGCAATATAAAAGAACTAGCAGATTAGGCAATATAACAGATTTAGCAGATTACAGATTTAGCAGATTTTATATATATCTAAAACTCTATTTACATATCTTGCCCAATCATAAGTTTAGCCTAAACTTATATGCCTAAATCAAGGTCATAATTCATAATACAATATATGCCCCAAATTTTAGCCTTAATATTCCCATTTACAGTTCATGTCAAGATTAGATTTAATATTCTAGTTCACCCTTTTATGTCCAAGACTAATACACATGTAAATCATTCTCTATTATAGCACACTCAGATTATGCCAACATATTTGCTATGCCATATTTACTTAATTAAGCTACCCCAATCCCCGTATAACATGTTCCCACAAGTTCTCTAAATACTTATGAAATGGCCCTATAGGCTCGATGTACATAAAAGTGAATGGGAATAAACTAGCAAAGTTTCATAACAAATATGAGACCTAACATCATTAAGGGAATAGGCATAAGAAACTAACTACAATAGTTATAGGAAACTAACCACAATAGTCATGGGCGACTAATCACAATAGTTTCTTATTCAATGTCATAGGCAATAGTCTCATAGTCATGAATCATAGTCATAGGCAATAGTCTCATAGGCAACAGTTTCATGTCCAATTATGCATTATTATTTGTCCCCAAAATTTAGCGTTCGTGCGTTAATCTCTTATGAGATGTGGCGCAGGCTCGTAGTAGCCTGGCTATAAAGCAGAAAGAAGAAAGAGGTACAGAATAGTTACAGAAAAACAGATATGACAGATAAGAATATACATAACCTCAGATTCAGATTTATAATCATGTCACAATTATAATTACAGTTTATAGCGGAAAATAACCGTACTTGTCTTTCGTGGTTTAAGAAACGATAATAAACTGTTGTTAATGAAGAAATGCTGAATTATTCCTCTTTAATTGTTGTTGTAGCTCTAAACTTGGATTTGAGATTTCATTTAGCTTTTAATTCTATTCAGGTTGGAAGAACGTGCATCAGTCCAAGTTTTGATTCCAGTAGGGTAGCGACGCCATTTTTATTTTTAATTTGAACAGAGGCAGAATATAGATAGAATGAAATGGTGTGGAGAAAATGAGGCTAGGGGGCTGTTTATATAGGATTAGGCGGAAGAATCTAGACAAAAACGAGACCGGATACACCAGAATGAACCAGGTTAAAAAAACTGGGTTTCGGGAGCAGGTCGACACTATGGTCGACCTGGTCTGGCCAGGTCGACCCCCAGGTCGACACTATGGTCGACCTGGCCCTGGGAGGTCGACACTATGGTCGACCCCCAGGTCGACCTGGTCCATGGGCGGGAATTTTCCCGCCCAGTCTGTTCTGGGATTTTGAATTCGAATTTGAATTCGAATTTTCGAGCTGTTTTCGATTCTGAAATTCTCTGAAACTTCGGAGGGTCATATCTCCTTCATACGGACTCCGTTTCTCGAAAACTCGGACTCATTTCCAAGCAGAATTTCGAGATGAACACAATGGCACAACCTATTTCCCTTGATTCTTATTTTATAATTTAATTATTCTCTGATTTGTTACTTATACGATCATAGAAAATACGGGGTTTTACACTCAAGGTTTTATGTCTCCTCTTATTACCTTGGGTTGTTCATCTGGTTGTGGATGGGCAGACTAAGTAGCAAGTTACAGGTGACTAGTGAGGATGATGCTGCTGTGCAGAGGCGAGAAAGGGGCTAGTGTACCAGTTTTATTACTATCTGGTATTTCTATTTCCGTTGTTTGAGTGCTTTATGAGGGTTGTAGTGAGGCCTTACGTATAAACTTTGGTATTTGTTGGAATACCTTTTAAGATGTTGTGAAAGTTTGAAAAGTTTTCTATATGATGCTTCATTACTATTACCTGTTGTATATGTTCTATTATACTTTATCCTTTCGTTGTGTGTTCTACAACAGGTTCCGCTTGTGTTTAACTACTTTGACGATCGTCCATAGCTGTCGTTCACATCTTTCAGTGCACTATTCTCCATATTAAGTGCAGGGGTTGTAGGCGGTCGTCACATTTCGTATCAGAGCTCTGGCTAACGATTTTAGCCAAAGTTCGAAGACGTAAATATGTATAAGAGATGTACTCATAGATTTAGTCGGATGCTTACTATATATATTAGCATATATACTAGTAGTAGTGGTTGTATCTCTTTAGCAGTTCTTCTTGGAAGTGGCTAATTATTCTAAATTGTAGATTTAGAATGAGTAGACAAGAATCAAGACACGCATCTAGGGAAGATAATACTGGAGGGGGAAATGGCAGTGAACCAAATATACTCGGCCATGTTTTAAGCCATGGTAGAGGAAATTATGCGAAGGTACCCGCTCCAGTGGCAGCAACGGTAGATGTAGGTGTATGTGAGTTCCTAGAGTAGTAGATTTTGCAAAGTTGTGCAAGGACTTTACAACTCTAGAGGGAAAACCTTTCAAGGGAACTGAACCAGCTGAAGAGGTTCGGAGGTGGATGGATTCATGTGTTCGAATCTTTGGAGACTTGGGTATTGATGATGCAATAAAGAGAAAGCTTGCATCAAGGCAACTGGAAGGCATTGCCGTGGAGTGGTGGAATTCTCTTACACTTAAGACTTCAAAGGAAGAGATTTCATGGGATCAATTCCAGGCTATGTTTAAAGCAAAGTTTATCTCCACTGCTCAGAAGTACGTTCTCTTCAAGAAGTTCCTAGAATTGAAGTAGAATGTGAAATCAGTTCTTGACTATATTTCTGATTTCGAAGCTTTGTCCAGATATGCTCGTTCATACATTGATACACCTTATCAAAAGAACGAGAAGTTTGTTATGGGTATGGATACCTACATAGGAAGGCCGTTGGTGTATCATCTTGACGATTCATTTGAGAAGATTGTGGAAAAAACTACTCGCTATGAGAGCTTGTTTCCTAAGGAAGAAAATGTTGTCGCTGCAACCAAAGAAGCTCAGAAACCACAGCAAGGTGGTAATAATAAGAAGAGGAAGCAACAACAACAGAAGCGAAAAGATGGTCAAAAGAAGCCTAAGAGTGAGGTGGTTTTCTTTAACTGCCAACAGAAAGGCCATTTTGCTAATGAGTGCAAGAATCTGAAGGTTGAGAGGAAGTGCCACAATTGTGGCAAAACTGAGTATCTCAAGAAGGACTGTCTAGAATCAGCTAAGGGCAAGAAGGTTATGAAGGCATATGCTTTGGAATTCGTGCCAACTTTTTCGAGAGCTCCTACTTCAATGGAGAAGGGAAAGGGTGTCATGGTGCAAGGTACTCTTTCTGTTAATGGTGTTTCAGTTCATGTGCTTTTTGATACTGGAGAATCACATTCATTCATTTGCAATGAACTTGTGTGTCGTTTGGGTTTGGAACCTGAAATTTGTGATAGACCATTGATCGTAACTAATCCAGTTGGGTGTTCATCCAATCTTTGCATGATTTTCCGTGGTCTAGTATTGTCGAGTCATGGTTGTTCTTTTGTGTGTGACTACTTTGTTCTTAACTTCGCTCGGTTTGGGATCATCTTGGGTATGGATTGGCTCAAGAGGTATGCGACGAGGGTGAATTGCGAGAAGCTAGAGATGAGAGTTAGGCATGTGGAAGCGCGGAAGGTGTTGATTAGATGTAAGCGTGATGAGGGTGTCTTCGTGAGCTATCGATATTCACTTGGGATTCCATAAGAAGATTTATCATCTGTGTTAATCGCTAAGGAGTATGAGGATGTCTTTGACCAGGTCAAAGGGTTGCCACCACATCATGAGATCGAGTTTAGGAACGATTTGGTCAAGGGTGCTAGACCAACTGTTATGCCTCTTAGGCGGATGGCACCTAAGGAACAGCAAAGAGTTAGAGGTGCAAGTCCGTGACCTTCTAGGAAAGCGATTCATTCGGAGAAGTGTTTCCGAATGGGGTGCACAAGTCGTGTTTGCAACCAAGGCAGATGGCTCGTTAAGATTGTGTGTGGACTATCGTGAACTGAACAAGGTGACTAAAAAGAACAAGTATCCGTTGCTAAGGATAGATGACTTGTTCAATCAGCTTGATGAGGCCAAAGTTTTTTCTCAGATGGATTTAGCAATGGGATTTCACCAGTCGAGGGTGGCAAAGAATAGTGTCCCAAAGACTGCTTTTAGGACATCATACGGTTTCTTCAAATGGTTGGTGATCCCATTCGGGTTGACTAACGCGCCAGCATATTTTGTTTATCTTATGAATATAGTTTTCAGAGATCAGTTGAACAAGTTCGTGCTTGTGTTCGTGAATGACATTCTGTTTTACTCTCCGAATGAGGAAGAACACAAGACGCACTTGAGAGTTGTGTTGGAAATCTTGCGACAGCATCAGCTAAGAGCTAATTTTTCGTAGTGTCACTTCTGAAAGAGAGAAGTGAGGTTCTTAGGTCATGTTGTTTCTGGAAATGGGATAGCAGCTGACCCCGCTAAAGTAGAAACAATCCAGGACTGGGATAGGCCTAAGAATGCGACGGATGTTCGGTGTTTCCTTGGGTTGGCTGGTTATTACCGATGGTTTATCAAGGATTTCTCCAAGGTAGCTGCACCATTGACAGGGTTAAGGAAGAAGAACCAAGTGTTCACATGGGATGCAAAGTGTGAACAAGCGTTCGGGGTTATGAAGAAGAGACTAACGAGTGCTCTTGTGTTGGCCATTCCAAGTGGGAATGAAGAGATGATTGTGTATACCGATGCATGTGGTACAGGACTCGGAGTGGTACTAATGCAGAAGGATAAGACTGTTGCCTACACGAGTCGATAACTAAAGCCGCATGAGAAGAATTACCCAACTCATTATTTGGAGTTGGTGGCAATTGTGTTTGCTCTGAAGATATGGAGACATTGCCAATTGGGAGTTCGATTTGAGTTGTTCACGGATCACAAGTCATTGAAGTATCTTTTCTCCTAAAGGATTTAAATCTTCAGCAGCAACGTTGGTTAGAGTTTCTGGCATCGTATGATTTTGGTATAGCCTATACTCCGGGCAAAGGCAATGCAATGGCAGATGCGTTGAGCCGGTGACACGCAAGTTTGGGAGCAATGTTTTCGGAATTGAAGAGCCTCGAGTATTTGGTAAGGTTTGATTTCTGGCCAAGTTGTGAGTTAGAACCTGAAATGATGGCGAGCTTGTCGATTAGACCTACTCTTATCAAAAGGATTGGAGAGAGACAAAAGCAAGATGCAAAGCTTGTCGAGTTTATCCAGAAACTGAAACCAGAAGTCAAGGTCGATCGAGAAGGTTGGCTTCGAAAACAAGGGCGATTAGTTGTTCCTGATATAGATGGATTGATAGATGAGGTTCTGAGAGAATGTCATCACTATAAGTTGACGATTCATCCCGGTGTAAATAAGATGTATTTGGACATGAAGAGAGTCTACTACTGGGAAGGGATGAAGCGAGATATTGGAAGGTTCATTTCCAAGTGCATGAACTATCAGTCAGTGAAAGATGAATAGAAGAAGCCGAGTGGTTTGCTCCATCCATCGGAAGTTTCTACGTGGAAGTGGGAACAAATATCAATGGATTTTATCGATGGACTACCTAGGACTAGGGCAGAAAACGAAGGAATTTGGGTCATCATGGATCATTTGACCAAAGGTGAAAGGTTCGTTCCTGTTAAATCAACTAGGACGGCAACAAAGTTGGCTGAACTTTATGTGAAGTGGATAGTTCGATTCCACGGTATCCCAAAGAGCATAGTGAGTGACCGAGATCCATTATTTACGAGTGGATTTGGAAGTAAAGGAAAGTTGGCTCCTAGATTTGTTGGACCATTTCTGATAGTCGAGCGGATTGGAAAGCTCGCATATAGATTGGAGTTACCCGAGAAGATGACGAGTGTGCATAATGTGTTCCATGTGTCATTTCTACGAAAGTTCGTGCATGATCGAATGTGGTGGTACCTCCAAAGCAGTACGAAGATCTTGAAGTAGAGGCCGTAGTTGCGAGACCTCGTAAGCCACTTTGTGTTATAGGGAATGACGCGAAACAACTTAGGAGGAAGACAGTTAAGCTAGTCATGGTACAATGGGGTGAAGATGGGGACGATTGTACATGGGGGACAGAAGAGAGCATAAGAGCGACTCATCCAGAACTCTTCGTCGGTAGGACCCTTTGATATCGTATCATCGCTATATCGTTGTGTCTTGTTGTTGTTGTGTGATAAAATTCTGCATGCTAGGATAAGGCTATGGATGCATGGCTTGATGGTTGCTAGTTTGGATGTAACTGCCCGCATTTTACGTATCGGAATATCGTAAAATATATTTACTTTATTCTATGAGATTTGGATCATTTTCATATTTTAATATGTTGTTTATGGGGATGTGAGAGTGTACATAGTTTTTACCGATTTTGTTTGTGACCATTTTGCCCCTTTCAGCCTTGTACAGGGCATAATTTTTGACTCAGGTCGAATTAGAGAGTGAGACCTATGCCATTGGAAAGGAATTGATGATTGCCTTTCCGTAGAGTGGTTAGATTAAGGATTTGGCTTAGCAGTTTAGAGGAAATTGCTGTTTTAAGGTTTTTCAGTTGTCTATTCAGGTTTTGGAGCCTTAGTGGAATCCTATAAATAGGGGGTGAGAGTGGAGGAAAAATGTTTACTTTTTCCCATTCTCTCATCTGAAGCAATTTGATCTCCTTCTTCCTCCTACACCTTTCCACCATTAAAAATCCAAATCTAAGGGAGGAAATCAAAGATCTACACCATTCAAGGCTAGATCTACATCATTTCAAAGGCGAAATCATCAAATCGATGGGTTTGATTCGGAGTGCTACCTGTCCGGATTCTTATTTCTATCGTTTTAGATTGTTTCGGCAAATCGGTGAGTGATTTACATCTCCTACATGAATGCAATGAAGTATATGAGTGTTTGTGCATGTTTCTCATCAAATTGGGATGTTTTACCATTGATTTACATCATTACAAGTTCATTTTCATATGCATCACCCTATCATGTCATATTACATGTTTGTGTTAGTTAGATTTCTCATTTTGATCATATGTTCATTTTAATGGTTTTTGGTGAGATTCACATTGTTTTTGTGGTAATCGTCATATTCAAGTGGTTAGTAATGTTATGATATGTTTATGATTGTGTTTGATGATTTTGGTAGTGTCGGTTTCGTTGTTTGGCGAAGTTTTGGTCGAAATCAGAGTTGAATTGCAATATGCAGAAATTGGCTCGACCATAGGTTGAATCGGCCAGAAATTGGCTCGACCATCGGTTGAATCGGACAGGAGTTGACTCTGTTATAGGTTGAATCAGCCAGAAGTCGGGCAGGAGTGGATCAGATCAGGTCATATGTGGACCGGGTCATATTTGGATCGGGTCGGTCATATAGGTAATTGGATCGGGTTGGTCGTGTTGGTTGGATCGGTCGAGTTTGAAGCCAGAAGGGCGCTGCATCGGGTCGGCCTAGTTTGGATCAGGTCGATTAGAAAGAGGGCAGATCGGTCATGTTTTTAACAGCGCTTTTAAACGTTGTGGTTGATAGTGATGATGTTATGGTTTGTTTCCAACAGGGTTATTTCATGAAAAAGTACTTTTTTCGGGTACGACTCAGATTTGTTGAAAAGGTCTGAACAAAATATTTTCGGGAGCAACCCCCGAACCCTAGCCGCAACGCAATGGTGTAATTGGCTCGATGATGATGTGACTTCAAAGTAAATTCAAGTACGAAGGTTCGAAGTGCTAAATGTGTTCATTGATCAAGGTGGAACAACGAATGAGGTGGCTACTCAAAGGTTGTGAGTTGGTGGATAATGGTTGCTTGAGAAGGTTGCTTGAGCTATGAAATGTCATTAAGGTTGGATGACTAGAGATGCGAAGGCCGAGAAATCATCGTCGTCGTAAGTTCTAGCAGGCTCAAAGCAGGGTTATAATGAAGGCACCCAATAGACTGGAAGGTTGCTGGTCGAGTACCATGGGTATCGTTGAAAGGACTAGTTGTCAAGGTTGGACATATGGAGTTTATGCTAGAACTGGGGTTACCATTAGCCTTGACATATGGCAAGGTTGGCCGTCATACGATTAACGATCGTTTCAAAGCAGGATTGGCGGTGATAGCCAGAGTCAGTCATGGATGATTGGTTGTTCTGTTTGTGCTATCTCACATAGATTATCCAAAGTCGAGGGAGATGTTCTCTTAGTGCTTAACTGATATTGGTTTAGGCCTCTGGGAGAGTACTTGGGGAATGTTAAACTCGATTAGGGTTGTCTGTGTGAGACTTATATAATCTGGATGTTATGAGTGTTTTCCATGATTGAATGGGTGTTTTGGTTTATATGGATGAATGGTTGAATTGTCATTGTAAAGGCTACCATTGTCCAATGTAGGGAAGATAAGGTTGAGTTCTTCTCTGGTGTTGTGGGTAGATTAGTATGTTTATCTACCCTTTCTCATACACTTTATTGTTGAAGTTTGTTAGCTGTTTTATCGCTCACTAAGGCTGTTGTCTGACTCAAGGTTTTATGTTTCCTCTTATTACCTTGGGCTGTTCATCCGGTTGTGGATGGGAAGACTAAGTAGCAGGTGACAGGTGATGCTTTAGTGAGGAGATGGTGCTGATCGGTGGCGAGCAGGAGGCTCACGTACAAGTTTTACTACTATCTAATAATTGGGTTTCCGCTGTTTGCTTTTCTGAATAATGTAGTGAAGCAACTTTGTATAAACACTATTTCCAAGTTGTGGATATTACTTTCTGGTTGTATGAAAGTCTTGTGTTTCTGCTTCACTATTACTACCTATTGTATATGTTCTATTATATTTTATCCTTGCGCTATGAGTTTACGACAGGTTCTGCTTGTTTTTACCTACCCTGATGATTGTCCATGATTGGCTTGCACACCCTTCAGCGCATTATTTCTTTTGTATAGTGCAGGGGTTATGGGCGGTCGTCACATTTGGTATCAGAGATCTGGTCAACGATTTTTGGCCAAAGTTCAAGGACGTAATCACGTATGCGAGACGTACTTATAGATTTTAGTTGGATGCTTACTATATGTATTAGCATATATGGTATTAACGGTTGTTTTCCTTTAGTAGTTTTTCTTAAAGTGAATAATTATTCTAAATTGTAGATTAGAATGAGTAGACGAGAAACAAGACACGCTGCTAGGGGAGCCAATACTGGAGGGGGAAATGGTGATGAACCTAGTTACCCGGCCATGTTTGAAACCAGGGCAGAAGCAATTATGCGAAGGGCACATGCTCCAGTGGCGGCAATGGTAGATGTTTGTGTGCGAGTCCCTAGAGTAGTAGATTTTGCAAAGTCGTGCAAGGACTTTACATCTCTAGGGGGAAACCATTCAAGGGAAATGAACTAGCTGAAGAGGTTCAGAGGTGGATGGATTCTTGTGTTCGAATCTTTGGAGACTTGGGTATCGAGGATGCAATAAAGAGAAAACTTGCATCAAGGAAACTGCAGAATAGGGCCATGGAATTGTGGAATTCTGTTACACTCGAGACTCTAGAGGAATAAATTTCATGGGAGCTATTCCAAGCTAAGTTTGAAGCAAAGTTTATCTCCACAGCTCAGAAATCTGCTCTGTTCGAGAATTTCGTAGAGCTGAAACAAAATGGTCGTTCTTTGCTTGACCATATTTCTGATTTCGAAGCCTTGTCTAAATATGCTCGTTTATACATTGATACACCATATTAGAAGAACGAGAAGTTTGTCTTGGGTTTGGATGCTCATATTGGAAAACCGTTAGTGGACCATCTTGATGATTCATTTGAGGAGATTGTGGAAAAGCTATTCGACATGAGAGCTTGTTTCCTAAGGAAGCAAATGTTGTCGCTATGACCAAAGAGGCTTAGAAACCACAGCAGGGTGGTAATAATAAGAAGAGGAAGCAGCAACAGCAAAAAGGAAAAGATTGTCAAAAGAATCCCAAGAGTGAGGTGGTTTGCTTTAACTACCAGCAGAAAGGTCATTTTGCTAATGAGTGAAAGAATCCCAAAGCTAAGAAGAAGTGCTTTAAATGTGGGAAGCCTGGGCATGAGAAGAAGGATTGTCCGGAATCAGCTAAAGGCAAGCAGATTGTGAAGGCATATGCTTTGGAAGCCATGACATCTTCTTCAAGAGCTCCTATTTAAGAGGAGAAGGGAAAGGGTGTCGTCGTGCAAGGTACTCTTTCTGTTAATGGTGTTTTAGTTCATGTTCTTTTCGATACTGAGCATCGCATTCCTTCATTTGCAATGAGCTTGTGTGTCTCTTGGGTTTGGAACCTGAGATTTGTGATAGACCCTTCGTAGTGACTATCCAATTGGGGGTTCGTCAAATCTTTGCATGATATGTCGATGTCTAGTGTTGTCGAGTCATGGTTGCTCTTTTGTGTGTGATTGCCTTGTTCTTAACTTTGTTGGGTTTGGTATCATCTTGGGCATGGATTGGCTCAAGAGGTATGCAGCAAGGGTGAATTGCGAGAAGCTAGAGGTGAGGGTCGGAGACGTGGAAGGGCGAAAGGTGTTGATTAGTTGTAAGTGCGAAGACGGGGTCTTCGTGAGTTATCTACATTCGCTTGGGATTCCACAAGAAGACCTGTCATCAGTGTTGATCGCTAATGAGTATGTAGATGTCTTTGACAAGGTCAAAGGGGTGCCACCGCATCGTGAGATCGAGTTTAGGATTGATTTGGTTGAGGGTGTTAGACCAATTGTTATGCCACTTAGGCGGATGGCGCCTAAGGAACAGCGAGAGTTAGAGGTGCAAGTTAGAGACCTTTTGGGAAAAGGATTCATTCGGAGGAGTGTTTCCGAGTGGGGTGCACCAGTCGTATTTGTAACCAAGGTGGATGGCTCGTTAAGATTGTGTGTGGACTATCGTGAGCTGAACAAGGTGACTAAGAAGAACAAGTATCTGTTGCCAAGGATTGATGACTTGTTCGATCAGCTTCACGAAGCCAAAGTGTTTTCTCAGATGGAATTGGCAACGGGGTTTCACCGGTTGAGAGTGGCTAAGGATAGTGTGCCAAAGACTACTTTTAGGACACCATCTGGTTTCTTCGAATGGTTGGTGATGCCATTCGGGTTGACTAACGCACCAGCGTATATTGTTGATCTTATGAATAGAGTATTCAAAGACCATTTGAACAAGTTCATGCTTGTGTTCGTGGATGATATTCTGGTTTACTCCGGTAACGAGGAAGAACATAAGACGCATTTGAGAGTTGTGTTAGAGATCTTGCGGAATCATTAGCTTAAGGCTAAGTTCTCAAAGTGTCACTTCTGGAAGGATGAAATGAGGTTCTTAGGTCATGTAGTTTCTAGAAAAGGGATGGCGGTTGACCCCGCTCAAGTTGTAGTAATCCAGGACTGGGATCGACCAAATAATGCGACGGATGTTCGGAGTTTACTTAGGTTAGCAGGATATTACCGACGGTTTATCAATGATTTCTCCAAGTATTGCACCGTTGACAGGATTGACGAAGAAGAACCAAGTGTTCACATGGGATGCAAAGTGTGAACAAGCGTTTGGAATCCTGAAGGAGAGATTGACGAGTGCACCTTTGTTGATCATTCCAAGTGGGAATGAAGAGATGGTGGTATATACTGATGCATGTGGTACTAGACTAGGAACAGTGCTAATGCAGAAGGATAAGGTTGTGGCCTATGCAAGTCGACGGTTAAAGCCGCATGAGAAGAATTACCCAACTCATGATTTGGAGTTGCCGGCGATTGTGTTTGCTCTGAAAACGTGGATACATTACCTGTTGGGAGTTCGATTCGAGTTGTTTACGGATTACAAGTTGTTGAATTATCTTTTCTCCCAAAAGGATTTGAATCTTCGGCAGCAAAGATGGTTGGAGTTTCTGGCGTCATATGATTTTGGCATAGCCTATACTCCGGGTAAGGGCAACGCGGTTGCAAATGCGTTAAGTCGAAGACACGCAAGTTTGGGAGCGATGTTTTCGGAATGGAAGAGCCTCGAGTACTTGGCAAGGTTCGATTTCAGGCCAAGGTGTGAGTTGGAACCTGAAATGTTGGCGAGCTTGTCGATAAGACCTACTCTTATCAAAAGGATTGGTGAAAGCCAAAAGAAGGATGCGAAGCTTGTTGAGTTCATTCAGAAACTGGAACTAGAAGATAAAGAGTTCGAGGTCGATCGAGAAGGTTGGCTTCGAAAGCAAGGGCGATTAGTTATTCCTGATATTGACGTATTGAGGGATGAGGTTCCGAGAGAATGTCATCACTCGAAGCTGATGATTCATCCTGGTGGAAATAAGATGCATCAAGACATCAAGAGAGTCTATTACTGGGAAGGGATGAAGCGAGATATTGGAAAGTTCATTTACAAGTGTATGAACTGTCAGTTGGTGACAGCTGAACAGAAGAAGCTTAGCGGTTTACATCAGCCATTGGAAGTTCCTATGTGGAAGTGGGAGCAGGTATCGATGGATTTTATCGATGGACTAGCTAGAACCAGGGCAGGAAATGAAGGGAATTGGGTCATCGTGGATCGTTTGACCAAAAGTGCGAGATTCATTCCTGTCAAGACAACTAGGATGGCATCAAAATTGGCCGAACTTTATGTGAAATGGATTGTTCGATTCCATGGTGTCCCAAAGAGTATAGTAAGTGACCGAGACCCATTATTTACGAGTGGATTTTGGAAAAGTTTGCAAGAAGCTTTGGGAACCGAATTGTGCTTGAGTACGGCATATCATCCCCAAACGATGGTCAGACCGAGAGAGTCAATCGAGTTTTTGAAGATCTCCTGAGGGCTTGTGTGTTAGACTTCGAAGGATCATGGGAAGACAGTTAATCTAGTCATGGTGCAATGGAGTGAGGATGGAGACGATTGTACATGGGAGACGGAAGAGAGAATGAGAGCGACTCATCCAGAACTCTTTGTCGGTAGGACCCTTTGATATTGTATCTTCGTTATATCGTTGTATCTTGTTGTTGATTGTTAGAATTCCGCGTGCTAGGATAAGGCTATTGATGCATGGCTTGATGGATGCTAGTTTGGATGATAGAATTGGCTTTTCATGGATGATAAGCATGCAGAATCGTGTGATTACTTGGGGTTGTTTGGAATTTCGGGGGCGAAATTCTTTAGGGAGGGGGAGGGAGAGAATGTAACAGCCCGCATTTTACGTATCGGAGGATCGTAAAATATATTTATTTTATTCTATGAGGGTTGGATCTTTCTCAACTTTTAATATGTTGTTTATGAGGATGTGAGATATGCCTATAATTTTTACCAATTTTGTTTATGACCATTTTGCCCCTGTCAGCCTTGTACAGGGAATAACTTTTGACTCAGGTCGAATCAGAGTGTGAGACCTGTGCCATTGGAAAGGAATTGATGATTGCCTTTCTGTAGAGTGGTTACATTAAGGATTTGCCTCACCGGTTTGGGAGAAATAGCTGTTTTAAGGTTTTTCAGTTGGCTATTCAGGTTTTGGAGCCTTAGTGGAATCCTATAAATAGGGGGTGAGAGTGGAGGGAAAATGTTTACTTTTTCCCATTCTCTCATCTGAAGCCATTTGATCTCCTTCTTCCTCCTACACCTTTCCACCATTAAAAATCCAAATCTAAGGGAGGAAATCGAAGATCTACACCATTCAAGGCTAGATCTACATCATTTCAAAGGCGAATTCATCAGATCGAGGGGTTTGATTTGGAGTGCTAGCTATCCGGATTCTTATTTCTATCGTTTTAGATTGTTTTGGCAAACCGGTGAGTGATTTACATCTCTCACAAGAATGCAATGAAGTATATGAGTGTTTGTGCATGTTTCTCATCAAATTGGGATGTTTTACCATAGATTTACATCATTACAAGTTCATTTTCATATGCATCACCCTATGATCTAATCTAACAAGTTTTACTCGTTAATTTCATGTCATATTACATGTTTGTGTTAGTTAGATCTTTCATTCTGATCATATGTTCATTTTAATGGTTTTTGGTGAGATTCACATCATTTTTGTGGTAATCATCATATTCATGTGGTTAGTAATGTTATGATATGTTTATGATTGTGTTTAATGATTTTGGTAGTGTCGGATTCGTCGTTTGGCGAAGTTTTGGTTGAAATCGGAGTTGAATTGCAATATGCAGAATTTGGCTTAGCCATAGGTTGAATCGGCCAGAAATTGGCTCGGCCATTGGTTGAATCGGTCTGGAGTTGACTCAGCCATAGGTTGAATCGCCCAGAAGTCGGATTGAAACGAAGTTGGATCGGATAGGAGTGGATCGGATCGGGTAATATTCGGATCGGGTCATATTTGGATCGGGTCGGTCATATAGGTGATTGGACCGGGTCAGTCGTGTTGGTTGGATCGGTCAAGTTTGAAGCTAGAAGGGCGCTGGATCGGGTCGGCCTAGTTTGGATCGGGTCGGTCATGTTTTTAACAGCGCTTTTAAACGCTGTCGTTGATAGTGATGATGCTATGGTTTGTTTCCAACAGGGTTATTTTCTGAAAAAGTACCTTTTTTGGGTACGACTCAGATTTGGAGAAAAGGTCTAAAAAATATATTTTCGGGGGCAACCCCTGAACCCTAGCCGCAATGCAGTGGTGTAATTGGCTCGGTGATGATGTGACTTCGAAGTAAATTCAAGTAGGAAGGTTCGAAGTGTTGAATGTGTTCGTTGATCAAGGTGGAACAACGAATGAGGTGGCAACTCAAAGGTTGTGAGTTGGTGGATAATGGTTGCTCGAGAAGGTTGCTTGAGCTATGAAACGTCGTCAAGGTTGGATGACTAGAAATGCGAAGGCCGAGAAGTCATCGTCGTCGTAAGTTCTAGCAGGCTCAAAGCAAGAGTACAATGGGGGCACCCAATAGACTGGAAGGTTGCTGGTCTAGTACCTTGGATATCGTTGAAAGGCCTAGTTGTCAAGGTTGGACATTATCAAGGTTGGACATATGGAGTTTATGCTAGAACTGGGGTTACCATTAGCCCTTGACATATGGCAAGGTTGACCATCATACGATTAACGATGGTTTCAAAGCAGGATTGGCGGTGATAGCCAGAGTTAGTCATGGATGATTGGTTGTTCTGTTTGTACTATCTCACATAGATTATCCAAAGTCGAGTGAGATGTTCTCTGAGTGCTTAACTGATATTGGTTTAGGCCTCTAGGGAGAGTACTTGGGGAATGTTAAACTCCATTTGGATTGTCTATGTGAGACTTATATAATCTGGATGTTATGAGTGTTTTCCATGATTGAATGGGTGTTCTGGTTTATATGGATGAATGGTTGAATTGTATTATAAAGGCTATCACTATTCGATGTGGGAAGGATAAGTTGAGTTCTTCTTTGGTGTCGTGGGTAGATTATTATGTTTATCTATCCTTTCTCATACACTTATAGTTGAAGTTTGTTAGCTATTTTATCGCTCACTAAGACTGTTGTCTGACTCAAGGTTTTATGTTTCCTCTTATTACCTTGGGCTATTCATCTGGTTATGGATAGGCAGCCTAAGTAGCAGGTGACAAGTTATGCTTTAGTAAGGACGATGGTGCTGATCGGTGGCGAGCAGGAGGCTCACGTATCGGTTTTACTACTATCTAATAATTGGGTTCCCGCTGTTTGCTTTTCTGAATAATGTAGTGAAGCAACTTTGTATAAACACTATTTCCAAGTTGTGGATATTACTTTCTGGTTGTATGAAAGTCTTATGTTTCTGCTTCACTATTACTACCTGTTGTATATGTTCTACTATATTTTATCCTTGCGCTGTGAGTTTACGACAGGTTCCGCTTGTGTTTACCTACTCTGATGATCGTCCATGACTTCCTTGCAAACCCTTCAGTGCATTATTTCTTTTGTATAGTGCAGGGGTTACGGGCAGTCGTCACGTTGGATGATAGAATTGGCTTTTCATGGACGATAGGCATGCGGGATTTTTATGGTTGCTTGTATTTGTTTCGAATTTCGGGGGCGAAATACTTAAGGGGGAGAATGTAACAGCCCTCATTTTACGTATCGAAAAATCGTAAAATATTTTTATTTTATTCCCTAAGGGTTGGATCATTCTCATCTCTTGATATGTTGCTTATGGGGATGTGAGACATGTCCAAAAATTTTACCGATTTTTGTTTGTGACCATTTTGCCTCTGTAAGTCTTGTATAGGGAACAACTTTTGACTCAGGTCAAATCAGAGGGAGAAACATGTTCCATTAGAAAGAAATTGATGATTGCCTTTTCATAGACTGAGCGATTTACATCTCTCACATGGATGCAATGAAGTATATGAATGTTTGATCATGTTTTTCATCATATTTAAGTGTTTTATCATACATCTATACCTCTATAAGACCATTTCCACATGAATTACCCTGTGATCTGTTTTAGCAAGTTAATTTAATGATTTCAATGCTATTTCATGTGTGTATGCAAGTTAGATCTATAGTTTTGTTCATATTTACATTTATGATGATTTTGGTGGATTAATTATTGATGAAATGGCCAAATTGACGATGTTAGTGTTTTCATAACATGGTTATGATTGTGTTGAATGAATTGATTAAGTTGGTTTCATCGATTGTGTCGATTGGCGAAGATTTGGTCGAAATAAGTGTTGCAATGAAGCAGTGCAGGTTTTGGGTCGCATGGGAGGGGTTCGGTCGCACCCAAATGTTTTCTTGGAGAACAAGAAAAGAAGCAGGCTCGAGTGAACCAGGGGGCAGGTCTGTCGTGCAAGAAGAAAAGGCCTGGGGTCTTAGTACTGGAGAACAAGTGATCGATCGCTCCTAGTAGTGAGTCAGTTGAGCGACTCTAAAGTAGAGTAATGGGTTCGAGCGTGCGAGTGAGCGAACCCAAAGCCGTACGAATTGGGAAGGAGTATGGTGGGTCGGTCAGCTGTTGAAGGGTCGGTCACTCTTAATGAGAAGGGACGATTGGGTATTGAGGGTCGGTCGGCTACTAGAGGATAGGACGATCGTATTGGTATAGAAGGGTCGGTCGCTCATGGGGTAAAGGAGGTCGGTCGGTCTTTTGAAGATTGGTCTGGTCATTCATAATAACTCGGGTCTAATTTTGTTGCGAAGATTAAGCCTTGTATTGATTGTTGTTTGGTTCAATGGTGTGGTGACTTCGATGTATATCCAGACGGGAGTGTTCGAAGTGATGTGATGAGTTCGTTGATCGGAGTAAAGCAACGAATGGCGGATAACTCAAAGGTGTTGGGTTGTGGATAATGGTTACTCGATTGAGACTTGAGCTTGAGAATAGTCACGGTGATGATGACTAGAGATGTTAAGGCTGAGAGATTATCGTTATCGTAAGTTCTAACAGACTCAAAGAAGAGGTACTTTGGGAAGTCGTGAAGGACCTCGTACCTTGGGCAGTTGTGAGGGGCTTAGTTGTCAAGATTTGAGAAGACAAACATATGGGTCATGATGGCGTATGGATTTGTGCTAGAACTGGGGTTACCATTAGCCCTTGACAAGTGGCAAGATTGGCCATACGATTAACGATGGTTTCAAAGCACGAGTGGCGGTGATAGCCAGAGTCAATCATGGATGATTGGTTGTTCTATTTGTTCCGTATCATGTAAGTTGTCCAACATCGAAGGAGATGTTCTTTGAGTGCTTGTTTGATTTTGGTTTAGGCCTCTAGGGCTTGTGATTGAGAGATGTTGAATTCGATTAGGATGGTTTATATGAGATACATATAATCTGGATGTTATGAGTGCTTACCATGATTGAATAGATGTTTTGGTTTCTATGGATGAATGATTGAATCGTTTATTGTAAAGGCTATCACTGTCGGATGTGAAGATTGGTGTGAGTTCTTCTCTGGTGTTGGGGAGTGGTTGGTAAACCCACCCATTCTCATATACTTTATTGTTGAAGTTTGTTAGCTATTTTATCGCTCAATAAGACTGTTGTTTGACTCAGGGTTTTATGTCTCCTCTTATTACCTTGGGTTGTTCATCCGGTTGTGGATGGGTAGATTAAGTAGCAAGTTACAGGTGACTAGTGAGGACGATGTTGTTGTGCGGAGGTGAGCAGAAGCTAGTGCACCAGTTTTATTACTATCTAGTACTTCTGTTTCCGCTGTTTGAGTGCTCTATGAGGGTTGTAGTGAGGCCTTTTGTACAAACTTTGGTATTTGTTGGATAACCTTTCATGATGTTGTGAAAGTTTGAAAAGTTTGATATATGATGCTTCATTACTATTACCTGTTGTATATGTTCTATTATACTTTATCCTTCCATTGTGAGTTCTACGAAAGGTTCCGCTTGTGTTTACCTACTCTAACGATCGTCCATAGCTGTTGTGCACACCTTTCAGCGCACTATTCTCCATATTAAGTGCAGGGGCTATGGGCGGTCGTCACATTCTTATTCCATGTATTTTTTCGATTTCTATTTTATGATATTGTTATGACTCATAAGGGATATGATTTTATGGTTTCGTACTTGTACCCTGAGGGTTTATTTTTCCACAAGATAGATGTTTTATGACTATGACTTTTTGGTATATTTGAAAATGCAATGCTGCATCGGTTTGATAATAAAAGTTTAAAAAATTTCCCATTGCATTTTACATTCTTCCTAGTGCATTTCAGTCTCTGTGTTATTACTTTATACCTATTGCTCTACACAAAACTTGATGCATCATCATATTGGTGACATTAAGGGATGTGGGGAGTCACAGGGATGGTTTATAAAACCATAATTTAAAATGGAATAGTTAATGAAATTAGTATGATATTATAATAAATTTCAGTTTTGAGTTACAAACCTTTATCTATCTTAAGATAAGAACATTGTCGATCAAGGTCTAAGAGGTAAATTGAATACCTAACTTGAGCGACTTCAAAATTATATGAGGATGATATTAGTTTGTAATGGTAAAGAAGTTAGGAATAACTTATTATTTTCATAATAGAAATAATACTGCGGTGTTATTTGCAAGTGTTTGAAATATAATAAAACTATTGGGCTTTCATAAAATAATGCATTACTTGTCTCTAGTTAATAATCAGGATTAAACTTGTAGCAGTATCTCAAACGAACTTTTATCGACGAATGTCTGAAAGAGTATTTCATAAGATCGTGTATGTTGATTTTTAGAAATATACCAAGTTTTGTGGCAAAGATGGAAACTTCTTTTGGCTTGACACCCATAGTATATTTGTGTAAATCAATTAGTGTTTTGATGGATCTAACAATGTGGCATTCAAAGTTAATGTGATGTTTAAAAAAGGTAATCACGATCTAAAGCCTGATCAAGCAGGAAAGACAGAAATCAGTCAGTCAGCATGGCTATGTGGTTCATTCCCAATAGGGTGTATTGTCACCATCTAGAGAAAATTCATTTGTTTCTTCTTCGGTCACTTCTGTGTGCTTATAGAAGCGGTTATTGATCACAGCCGTGAGTGACAATATATTTGGTACACTCAAGTTGAATGAGTGGTCGGTCATGTGTGGCCGGCTTGCAAGATGTTCTTATTGAACCCAGTGTTTCCTCTCCAAAAACCACTGATCAGGAGGTGGTTACATACCTTGTCATGTTGAAAATCCAAATTCCAATACGAGTCGTACGTTTTTAGTTGTAAACCAACTATGTTGGAAAGGGAGATGCAAGCTTTTCGGCTATTTTCCTATTTATTTATGGTTAGATAGACCTGACTATAATATCAATGGATTTTGATATAAAAAGTTATTTGGTTATCGTAAGGTGAAAACACATACCATGTTTATGTATGGTTGTGTCTTACAAGAGTTCCATTCTTTTTAAAGGATTTTCTAAAGTTAAGCAAGTTGTTTATGTTGTGAATTTTATCACTGAAGGTATTCCAAAGTCCCAGACTGATCCGGGTTGATTTTGCTTTGCTTCAAAATGTGCTCTGCTCATACCGAGTATATTTTCCAGGATAGGTTTTGCTTGGAGCTTCTAGAAAGAAGCTGGAGTCAAGACGCATTCCTGTATTTTATGGTATTAAATTATTTCCGATGTGTGTGTTGTATGGGATGATTTAGTGTGTACGCTGATTGTATTATCATATATATGTGTGTGCATATATATATATATATATATATATATATATATATATATATATATATACAGTTTTCCCTTTTTGTAAAGAGCATTGATATATTATATTCGTTCCACTGTGAGATTCTTAACTACTCTGATTTTATAGTGTTGGTGTTTTCTTCTTCTTCTATTATAATATTTCTTTCTTTTCCTCATCCTCTAACTTCTTTCTCCCAAAAATTTGTATTTCCGTACAATTTGGGTTGGACGTGAGGTGTAATTAGTCGACTCAAAGGGTACATATTTGCGGGCCTTTACAGTTGGTATCAGAGCTCAAGGTAAGTAATTACCTTGGCTCTGTGGCGTAACTCAATAGAGATATGGTTAGTAATACCCTAGATTGAGTTTGAGTGTGTGTGTGTGTGTATATATATATATATATATATATGAGAGAGAGAGCATACTTGTTAGTGTTATAAAATTTGTTTTTTATTGTGTTGATTGATTTGTTGAGTGGTTTATGAATTATGGTCAGTCTGTATAATTAACTATATCAATGGATGTTTCTAAACACTTAAACAGAACAGTTCGACATAATATTGTTTTAAAAGTGGGTAAATGAAATAATTTTACCTAGAATTATATTTTTGATATAAAAGAAATAATTTTCTAAAATTATTGGTATGATTTTTTATTATTATTATAATAAATGAGATTATAATACTATAATAATTATAAATAACCAACTAGAATTTGTATAAGAACGAAATATACAAATAAGCTAAATTATATTAGATTCAGACCAAAATTGAGTATTTAAATCTCGAATGATTCAAAAAATATTTTCTGAAGTAATATCAAGTAATATAGCATTACTTTGAAGGTATTTTTGAATAAGAATCGTTTTTGAATGGATTTTGAAAGTTACAAAGCATGAAATCACTTCAGTTGCTGGAAAATAATTCTAATGATGGATGGCCACATCATCGGTATTCATTTTTGAATTTTTGAGTGATGGATTCCTACCATAGTAAGTTGATAATGTAAAGTTGTTTGAGATAAACAAGTTTTAAAAATAAAAATGCTTTAAATTTGAAATAGTTACAAATATATGTATATATTTATCTTATTTTAAAAAAAGAATTTGAAAGAGTTTGAAACAAAAGCCGGGAATTTTAATTTCTAAATTTAAATTTAACTTATGCAAGTTAAACGGATTTAAATGGTAGAAGTGAATTAAATGCATTAAAATTTAACTTAAGTTAAGTTAAATAGAATTGTATTTGATTGGAAATTAAACTGTTTAGCATATAAATTGAAAGTGAATAAATTGATTCAGAATCAATCTTGGACGAATGTGAACGGATGTATATGGAATTTAAATTGAATGTAAATATATTTGTTGTGAATCATTCAAAACCAAATGAAATAATGTGGTTAAATAAGTTAAAGGAATGAATGATTATTCAAACTTCAATTATTGAAGCTCACTTGTTTGAATTGAGTATATGTATAGGTACATGGAACTGTATGGCTTGTGTTTGGCCTGGTAAAGTGGATACAAAGTGAGTGACTTCGCTTAATAACGCTTATATAAGGTAGCCTGGGCAAAAATACAAATTTTGGTATATGAATTAGGTTTTACGATCATTTGGGTCGATGTATACATATTTATCTCTATTGTTATATTGCGAAAATTCCCTTCGTACAAGGGAGACACTGCCGAAGTTTTTTCGAATTTATAAGGCACTATAAAAATTTCAAAAATTATTTGTTAATGGAAATAAATTAGTGTTTTGATTGAAACTAATTATATCAATTGCAACTAAAAGTTCAAAAGGTGGAACCGAAGATTTTAACTAAAGGAATGAGAAGTTAATGGGTTTGTAGCATTTTTCCTACCATAGTAATTTTGGTGATGAAATCCTTTTAAGGGAGAGAAATGTAACAACCCAGATTTTTAGTTGTTTAGTTTTGAACATATAAATTTGTTTTAAATGTTTTATTGGAAATATAAAAGGATTTTTGTAAGGAAATTATTAATTAAATGACGTTTGAGCGTATAATTCATAATTAATTTAAAGATAAGCCCATAACGTCGCGGCAGTTCATAGTTTTAAGTTTTGAATTTCAATTGAGTGTACATTATCCAATTTAAGTCGGAATATTTCGAATAAGAATCTTCTAGATCTATTGGATTATGGTTTTCTAATGAAAGATAAAAAACAAGATTTCATCTTGTAGATTTTGAGTTATTTCAAAATCAAGTTTTCAGAAAATTGTTTATGAACTATAACGATATATTTAATAAAATAAAAGGGTTTTTAATCAATAGAATATTGATTTAACTTGAAAATGAAAATATCGAGTTTATAAATTCAAGTTAGATTACTTGGAAGTTATATGAATTCTATTTGAATGAATAAATGATAGTAATAACTTATTATCAATAGATTTGTTATTTTGGAATCGATTTATATTATATCGATTTAATATGGAACTTAAGAATGGCCAATTTTCAAACGATCTCGTATTTCAATGAAACTAATTTTATTAAATCCATAATGGTTAATTATTGTAAGATTTCCAGTTCAAGTCGATTGAAACTATTACATGATAGTGCGTGGTATAAATGCGTATCGATTTATGTTTTGGAATTAAAATCAGTTTTTCAAATGATCTCAGAATTTGATGAAACCAGCTCCATCGTGTCTGGAATATTAAGTTATTGCAAGGTCTCCATTTTCATTCCAATCGAAGCTCGTGTGTAATCGTAAGAATTAAAAACGTCGAGCGATGAATAGTGTTTTTAATAAAATAACAATAAACTCATATACATATATTCAACCCAACTCCGTAAATTCCTAATTCCAAACCACACAGCCAACATCCCCATTTCATTGGATTAAATCTCACAAATGAATAAGAGTTGGCGAAAGTGGTCAACAAGGAAGTTAGAGAGGGGAGTCGAGTTCAAGCCAGTGGTGATCGGAGGTTGTTTGGTGGTGTGGAGCCGGAGAAATCGTGGATCTAACTAAACTATAGCAGTTTCGATTATCATCAATTTCCAGTGCTGGTGGCCATTTACAGGGGATGGCTTCTGAAGGTCGGCGAAAGAGGAGAAGGAGGCGCAGGTTTCAGTTGTGGTGGCATCTCGATTTGAGGCCGGTAGTGGTTAAAAACCGACGATGTAGAGTTTTGGGTTTCAGACTAATTCTAGTGAATGAGGGCTCAAGGGGGGCAGGGATTGTTGGCAAGTTTTCCTGGTGGCGGAGGTGATGGTGATCGTCGGCGGGGTTCCAGTCAACATTAGGCGACATGGTGAGCAATTAGAAGGGGGAACGAAGTTCGGGTTCACATGGGATTCGAAGTCGTGAATTGTTCTGAGTGAAAAGGGGATTAAGCCGTGTTTAATTATTCGTTAATGATAGTAATTATGCTAATGACAATCATTAGTTATTACAAACTATTTTAATTCTAATAGAAATTATAATGGCTATATATTTTTTATATGTTAACAAAATTCGAAAAAACAAGAAGCGTTGGAATCATGGCAACGATGTCTACGTGGTCGAGCTGGTTTGAAATGAATTGGAGCTTACTGGATTTTTATATAATTTAGAATGTTTTTTGAAATTATATCAAACGAATTGAATTGTCGAATCGAAATAAATTGTGGGTTAACTCTCACATTTTCTGAAATATTATGATTTGGTAAAATCCATATAATTATAATTTACCATTGTTAGTATAAATTGGATGTTTGGATGCTTTGATTGATTATTGTTTGACTATTTGATCGTTGATTGACAATATTTATATTTATGTCGCTTAAATGCATTAGATTAAAATTCTTATCTCATAGGCATTTATTAAATGATATTATTAGCTGTGATGTAGGGAAAAACAGATTTGAGGGATCCAACTGGATTCCTCAAATAATTGTATGATACTTGTTTTTCATATTATTCATATATGAATTTTTTATCTCAAGTAACATTAAATCTTGTTTGGATGTTGATTGGGATATCGATTGTTGAATTGAAATTCAACGTTGATGTGATATTAATCAATAGACAATATTGAATAAGTGATTGGCAGTAGGTGGCATAAAATCCATCGTTTTAAGATGTTCGTTTGTCGTCAGGCGAGTTGATGTTGTTTAAGTAATAAAATTTATTTTTATAACTGAAGCAAGATTTTTAATTATATTTTATATGAATTATATATAATAGAAGTTTTGTATATAAATCAATGTTTTATACTTAGTTATCTGTAAAATAGTTATAAAATAATCTATGGAGTAAATTCATATGTTTTAAAAAAAATTATATGTAGTGAAATCAAAAATTAACCGAAAGGATGATAATTTGGAATAATTGCTTTTATGAAACAATTTAAGTGATGTTAATAATTTAATTAATTTATTAATTAATTTAAGGAAGCGGATTATAGACAATTAACAAGGTTAACTGATGTTTTCAAGTTAACTAAGTCAGCTGTTTGAATGGAAATTATTTATTAGATTAATGTGTTATTAATTAACCTAAAAGAAATGGGTTTGACAGATAGTTGTTCAAACTTAATAAATATTCTTAAAAGTTAATTAACTATAATTAATTGTATTTAAAGGTAAGTATCGAGTTGTTTATTATTAATAAAGTAATTCTTATTTCAGTAGCCTCTCAATAGAAATTAATTATTTTATTTTAGTTAATAGTGAAGTAAACTACTTCCATTGAAGTTAACGTTGGGAGTTAATTATATTATTTTAATTAATAAAAGTGATTACTTATTAATTAAAATTCAACTAAGAAAGTAATCAAGTTGTGACAAGACTCAGTTGAATCTGGTAAAGAGTTTTATAAAGGATTTTATTTAAAAATTCATGTTTTATAAACCAGGTTTATAAGAAGAGATGTAAAGCTAATGCGATGATTTAAGTTAAGCGTTTACTTAAAAATTGAATTAAAAGAAATGATAAGAATTGGAAGAAGATTTTATAATTTGCAAAGAAAGGACAATTAATGGAATTGGTATAAAGGATTTGGTGAATGGATTTTTGAGACAAAATCCATTGTTAATGAATTATGTTTAAAGGACTTAAATCTAAAGGTTTTGATTAAATAAAAGATTTCTTAAGAAAACAATAGTAAAAGTGATTATAACTAAAAGGATATATTCAAATGTAAGGTATGGTTTATAAAACCATAATTTAAAATGGAATAGTAAATGAAATTAGTATGATATTATAATTAATATAAGTTTTGAGTTACAAACCTTTATCTATCTTAAGATAGGAACGTTGTCATCAAAGTATGAGAGATAAATTGAATACCCCAACTTGAATGACTTCAGGATTATCTGAGGATGATATTAGTTTATGATAATAAAGATGTTAAATTAATTTATTATTATTATAAGAGAAATAATATTGCAATGTTATTTACAAGGGTTTGAAATATAATAAAACTATTGGGTTTTCCATAAAACAATGTATTACTTTGTATTGTTTGGCCCAGATTTGAGGTATGATCTATACTTATACCATTTTATTAAGTATATAGCACTATTTTCTAAATAATAAAGATAGTAGAATTTAGTGAATACACTTATTTCGTAGGAAATGAAGCGAGAAGTTACAGGAGTTTGAAAATGAAAATGGACATGGAAATTGAATTATTATTTTCATGAGTAAAGTTTGTGGCTAAATAAAACCTTTTGGATTTATAAAATTAATAATACATCGTAGATAATTGATTTGACCCGTATGAAATTAGTGATTAAACTTATTGTAATGTCCCGCATTTTTACCGGTTTGTATTTGAATATTTAAATCAGTTTAAATATTGAATTCGTAATATAAGTGGATTTATATATTAATTAAAACGAATTTGAACGTATAAAAATATATATTAAATATAATCGAGCCCGTAATATCGTGGTAGTTAGTAATTTAACGTTCTGAACTTCAACGGAGTGTACAGGATTCGTTATTAGTCGGATTTCTTCGAAACAAGAAATGCTGGAATCTGTCGAACTGTATTTTTCTAATTGAAGTGAAAAAACATGATTTCGTATTATAAATGGGAAGTTATGTCCAAATTAAATATTCAGAAAAGCAGCAGCATATTCGTGTATGGCCATAATGGTTATTTAAATATATTTAAATATCGAATTCGAATTTAGACAAGATTCTTTTAAGACGTATTATAGTTTAGTTTTTAGAATTTTACTGTAATTTTTAATTAATTAAATATGCAACTTTTTATTTGGAGTATGTTGCACCTTGTAACAATATTTTGGGGTTTCACAATATGAGTTAACCCACCGATATTATTATATATTTGGGATCGGGGCATCTCGTTGGATAGGACTGTATTTTTATTTCTGTCTGTAGAAGCTCGAATATGAATGAAGTTCTGTGTAACCGGTACCGCATTAATACGCTTCTAACTAAATATTGGTTTAGACACAAGCTTGGTTGCACATATAATAGGATTGAACTTACTTAATAGTTTAATATCATCCGCCATGCATGGATAGAAAAAGGGAATATACACGTGAATGGAAATAATATAATTTTGTGAAAATAAATATAAACTTAGGTGATTCTCAGTATACTACTGTAAACGAATAATGTAAGCCAAGCCTAGTGTATAATTAAATTATAATAAAATAAAACCCTTTGTCCCTAAACAAGAATAGCGGCACCTACTCTAGGATATATGTCCACTCGCGCTGACTTTCCCAAATGTTCATGGAAAAGGAATAGGCACCCATACCCTCCCATTTATGAATTGAAAACAAAACCTACACCTTCACATCAAGTTAGCTATTACGTTTCATTTAATGCATCCCACGTTCTATGTGACTTAGCATGTAACTATAAGAATAGAATAGAATATTGGGTACGATCTCTTTCCTTAGCTGCTGCGAAATCCGAGTGGGGTATATATATACAACGCAAACCGCAAATAAATAAGTTAAACACATATACAGGTCTTTTCCTTGTGCATGAAGAAACTGCTATCTTCCCCTTTTAAAACGTACACAGGCAGACGCATCCACTTGCGGACAGGCTACAAATTTGAAAAGAAAAGCTACCCTAAGCTAAAACCATATAAACCAAACAAATAAGAAAAACCCGTACAGACAGAGAATAAATATCTATATATAGGTGAAGAGAAAACCCGTACAGACAAATGAATATATATATAATTATATATATAAATCTTTCCCTTCCATGCTAATTATAAGCACCGCCCATACCCTATTCTATAAATTATACGTAAGCAGCTAGCGATAAGAAAACTCAACAATACAGTACGTAAGGCACTACCTAAGAACGTGCCTAACACACTAGTACCACCCTATTTCGTTCAAACTACCACCCTATCCTAAATCCTAATACTTCCTTCCTAGTAAGCCCTACCATACATTTTCAAATCAAACTTACCGTCCATTTTCACATCAAAACTTTTGAAGAATTCTGCAAACCTAAAAGGATCAGCTAACCTATCGTTCCTTGCTTTCCAAGGCGTATAAACTTGTGGAAGCCAAGGCACTCAACTATATATACTCGCGTGATCTTCATTTCTTCGAACTGAAAACGAAACAAGAATATACATGAGGGATAGACGTAATGTGACGGCAAGGAATTTCGCTCGGTCCGAACCAGTCGCTAAACCGGCCCAGGCCGTTCGAAACGCCCTATCGTTTGAGAACAGGACAAAACAGAACGCATACAGAAGAACATTTCAATGTATATTACAACAATGCACCAGATTACAAGAATATACAGAGTATGAATAAATATTACACAGAAATATCAGAGATTTAAATTACATTGCAGCGGAAAATAATACAATACACAACTAGAAGTAGATATGCGGATACAAAGCTTTCCGGATATCATTCCAGCTGTAAACCAGGATCCTGTGAATATAAATCTGCAAAACCAAAACTACTAGCTGCCCGTGTCAAAATAAGGGCACCCAGAGTTTAGGTTAAAACAATAAACTCCAGGTCAGTCATGTGACTGGTGTGAGAACTAAAACAGTTATTAATCTTTATTTTTAAAGCTAGGTGAATCAAGGGACCACGCCGTATAACACGGAACGGGTTTCCTCCCAAGAATACCAGTGCATAAAACAAACAGCGCAATGCTAAATAAAGAAAAATGAAGCTGTTATAAGACCCAGGTCCTATCACACAATGCAGCGCAAGCCGGGGGATAGGGTTTTCCCTTATAACAGCCAAAGAATGCTTGATACGTTTAAAACAAATCATTTTGATAGTACTATAATAAGTGCATAGTGTATAAAACCACTTCAAATCATAAGTATCAATCATAGGCGGCATGAATGCCCCATACCACTATGTCGCCATATATAGGTTATACAATCAAAATCGCAAAGTCACGTATTTGGAAATTGGGTTTCCATCTATGAACCGAGGCAAAAGATAGTCCTCAACCGATTCGAGACGCTCTAGCCCGTGTCTCAGGCACAACCGCAACCATACATTGGATCGTCAGGGCCGGTCCACACGAAGTGGATTATAATGCCTGAACAATACGTTTCTCCGCCCTTTGGGGCGTAGGTGAGCCAACTAAATGACTCCATCGGTTCGAGAACGACCGATCAATCCGAGGCGCCTCGCAACAGCAACAACCACATAAGTCAAACTCGTCAGGGCGTGTAAAACCACTGACGCCACTTCTAGCTAGAAAGAAAACGCATGTCCCCCCTGAGGTCCGTCTCCCGTTTTTGGTTCATACCGGGTGTGAAACTCGCGAGGTAAACGTTACACAAAGCTACGCCACAAAGGCCGTGCTTTGATCATCACCACAAGACTTTGCTTTTCAACAGAAGCCTCGATCAATTGCCACTTAGGCATGCCACACAGGCAATTCACTCCATGCGTTTGATCTCCATCAATATATATTTAATAGAGATCAATCACACAGACTAAAATCCAATGTCAGACACACAGTCCATTTACAAGTCCGTTCTGGGTCTGAACGAAACTGGAGGCACCTAGTACCCCGCATATCCATCGATCTCCAAGTACGTCTGGACGATCACCAACTGTTTCCATCTTCTTGGGTGTACAGCCCAATCAAGATCATCAGTTATCACCCAAACGACGTGAAGACCTCCGGTCTTCGACCATCGTCTTCATCTTCGACTTATCGTCGTATCAGTTATCCAGAATGGGATAAACCCGGTCTTTCCGAATAACTCGCGTATATTTTAAATAAGTGTTACACAAACACAACATACGCCTCATTCCAATTCATTAGTCACTAACCGTAAATTAATCAAGAGAATAATTCCCCAAATATTAACCCCGAAGGCCGAAACCAACATCAGATCAATATCCAGAAAACCATTCTGCTTGGCTAACCGACAGTTAGTTTCTAAATTTCACGTTCATAGGGAAAGGTTCCCATTAATTTTTATCAAAGATAAATTCTTGAATTTATGCTTTAATCTGCTTTTGAATATCAATTCAAACTAGTCGGGATTAGCGAACCTTACCGAAGTAATCATTTGTTTTAATTCCCCCATCCCAACCTATTCATCCCATGAAGTAAAACTGGTAATACTTCATATCTAACACCACAGTGTTATTGGTAAATTCAATTACCATTTCACGTTCAAATCTAATTAAAGATTTAACTATCGCCTGGAGCAAAACTGGTGATACTCCATTTCGATTATTTCAATCTAATTAAAGATTCATTAAAACTCCACTTAGTTTTAATCTGTGACTGGGTTAAAGAATCAGTGTCATTTAAAAACACGGTTCACGATAAACCCAAAATCACATCACATTTCAATCAGTCCCTAATTGTAAATTAGCAAGTGAGCAATTCCCTAAGTATTAATCCCGAAGGCCGAAACCAACATCAGATCAATATCCAGAAAACCATTCAACTTAACTAATCTCCAGTTAGTTTCTGATTTTCTTAACTCCTTTAGGTCTAAGAACTGTATTATTGAAGATACCGTTCACGACAACCCAAAATCGCCTTTCATTAATGATCGGGTTAAAGAACGAGTGTTATTTAAAACACTGTCCACGATAAACCCAAAAATCAATATCAATTCAATTCCAATTAAATATTATTTAATTGGTACACTTCATTAAATCTAAATAAAAAGATTTAATCTTTTCTCAACTGGGTTCAAGAACAGTGTTAGTGAAGACACCATTCACGGCAAACCCAAATCACATTTGATATTCAATACAAGGCTCTGAATAGAAAATATGCCGGCTTATATTCAATATCAAATTCTACGACTAACAAATATCGCATTGGAAATAACGATATATATATATATATATCTTTCAAATTTCCATAACAACACCTGTATAATCACGAATTCCAACATCGAAATATTCCGAAGACAATTTCGATTCAAATCCACTCCAATGCAATCATTGGATATTCTGGTTATTTTCAAAACCCTTTTTAAAATTCCATTTATTTATTTAAAAATAAATAGAATTTTATTTCTAGTTCAAAACTAGTTCAATTCGATAAAAGTCTATTTTTATCTTTTCAAATATGGAGTTTTTCATCCCAAATCTTCACAAATCATTTCTTATGATTTTACACAAATTATTACTATTTTTAATAATTTTATCAAGGCCCGTACAGTCGATTTCCATCAATGGCCATCGAACTGCACTTACAGCGACCTTTTTCAAATTTGATTTGGACGTATCCCCAAATCCAACCGTTAGATTTCAAATTTCTAATATTCGTTAGAAAGCTCTTTTCGATACGAACCCAACGGTTCCGGTTTTAGGAGAATCCGACGGTCGGATCTCCCGTAATGTCCGTTTGAACTAAATGGTCGAAATTCACGAACTGCCGCGGCGCGGCGCGTTCTATTCAGGCCATTTATATTATATATATAATATATATAATATATATTTCGTCGATTTCTTTTTAAAACGAATTATATCAATAGTTTTTAAAATCGTTTCAAAACCTATTTCAACTTTCTTTTCAATTCAAATCAAAATCGAATTCTTCTTTATAAATTCGTTTTAAAATTCATTTCTATTCAATTCAAATTTCAATTCAATTTGAATTCATTTCAATTTGCTTTCAATTCAATTTGAATTCGTTTTCAATTCAATTCATTTCGAAATCGTTTTCAATTCATTTCATTTCGAAATCGTTTTCAATTCATTTCATTTCGAAATCGTTTTCAATTCATTTCATTTCGAAATCGTTTTCAATTCATTTCATTTCAAAATCGTTTTCAATTCATTTCATTTCGAAATCGTTTTCAATTCATTTCATTTCGAAATCGTTTTCAATTCATTTCATTTCGAAATCGTTTAAAATCGATATAAATATCGTTCACGTCAAAATGGCGTCTATCTAATCAACACGGCTTCATAAATTTCTATTTCTCAAATATTCTATTTCAAATATTTCTTTTTTCCAAAATATTTGTTATTATCAAAATATTTCGTTCAACACATGACCAATCTCAATGAATGAGTACTGTCAACACATGAACTTTTATTTTATATCGATAAAGGTGTAAATTTTATTACTAAAATATTTCGTTCAACACATGACCAATCTCAATGAATGAGTACTGTCAACACATGAACTTTTATTTTATAATATTCTTTATTTTTCAAATTGGAATGAGGCCCAATCAATTACCATATAAAGTTAATTATATGGATTTTCATACAACACATGTATATCATAGCATTGAAAAATAATCAACCATCAACCAAAGTGCACTACACTGTATAAGCATCAAATATAGATATTCAGCGCTTATAACAGCCTGTCAATCAATCGATCGACATATTTAATCAATCAGGATGAGTGAACTTCAAATTTCATCCCAACACACGTGTGGGGTTTCAAACAATCAAACACAGATTTTTATTCGTGCAGTTGGGCGATGTGTAAAATTTATCGTCCCAATCAATGTCATTCAAATAGGTGTACATAAACAAACCGTCCGGTTTATAAATGAATATTTTATTTTATTCACTTCACGTTAAAAATTATATTTTTAACGACAAAACATTTTATTCCAACATATGAACTTCTATTCAATTCATTCTTTAAATAAAATGATATTTTTATTTTTCTAACATATTTTAGAAAATTTCGGCGGCATAACGACACGATACTAGAAACGGGACGAGGCCTAGCCTTATCCCCGGTCCAGTGAAGGCCCACGCCATTCACACATCAATCAATCCATTCAATTTCACCAAAAAATTCCATTCAATCAAATCATATAACTAAGCTATGCAACCAAACAAACAAGTCCATGGTCTGTGGACGATTGTGTCGGGTGCTACTAAGCACCGTCTGCATCCTAGTATATATATATATATAACTAGAAAAAGAAATTGAAAGGTGAGAAATTCTCACCGAAAGCTATCCAATACCACGACTCTTCTTTTGATAGAAATCTTCATCTTCATCGCATCTTCGTCATCTTCGTTGCCCGTAGTCACTATATATATAAAAATTACATTTTTATATATTCTATTATATAAAAATCATATTTTTATCGCTAACTTCATATTGTGAAAACAGAATTTTCATCGCTATTTCATATTTGTAAAAATAGAATTTTCACTTCTTTATACTTTATATAAAAATTGAATCTTTACCATGTTATTCAATATATAAAAATCGAATTTTTACTATGGTGTTCAATATATAAAAATCATATTTTCACAATGCTACTATATAGACAAAAATTATATTTTTATCACGCTATTTTCTATATAAAGATTTCGCCTTTTTAAATTTAAAGATTCCACCTTTTTAAATTTAAAGATTTCACCTTTTTAAATATAAAGTTTTCGCCTTTATAAAAATAAAGTTTTCGCCTTTACTATTATTAAAATATCGTCTTTTTAATTTTAAAGATTTTACCTTTTCAATTCCATCCCTATGGAAATCGCATTTTATTTTGCTACCTATAAAAAGATGATATTTTTAATATTTCTAACATGTAAAAATTATATTTTTAATTCTTTAAAAATATAAAAATCATATTTTTACATCTTCTATATAGTAAAGATTATATTTTTAATACTTTTAAAAATATAAAAATCATATTTTTATTATCTTCCTTATATGAAAATTATATATTTTTTTTACAATTCAAAATCAAATCTTTACTTTTCAAAATCAAATCATTTTGATTAAAAAAAAAACTAATCTTACCTAGTTTAAAAAGAACTACTTTTCCTAAATCTAAAACTAATTTCTTTAAATAAAATAAATCAGTCCTTTACCGCTATAAATATAATTAAAAACTGAATTTTAAAATTATGTTTTATATAAAAAAACTGCTTTTCAAACTATGCTTTCTATTCTAAATAAATCAAAATCAAAAAGAAGAAACTTACATTTTTCTTGATAAAATTTGGATCTTGCTGCGTCGGTGGACTCGAAGCTTCGTAGGTGGTGTAAGGGGTGGTAGCTGCGAAGTGGTGCGGCGGTTTTTTCCGTGGATTGGGGGTTTCCAGCGGAGGAAGGAGAAGAGAGAGGGAGAGGAGAGGGTGCGTCGCGGGTGAGGTCAGGTGGGGGTAGGGCGGCACTGGCGGCGGTGGTCTTCGATGCGAGGCGGCTAGGGTTCGTCGTGGGCTGGGGTTTCGAACGGGTTGGGGGAGGTCGAGCTTGAGAATCAGAAGGGAAAGGAGGAGTAGGAAGGAGGGCGGCCAGGCGGGGAGGGGGCGAGGTGGGCGCGGTGGCCGTCGACGACGGGAAGCAGCTCCGTCGATTTCTTTTTTTTTATTGATTTTAGTTTTTAACGGGGGGGGGGGGCCTGGGTAGTTATAAGGAGAGATATATATTTTTAATTTTTAATTAATTTAATTAATTTAATCCCAAAAAGTTGACTTTTACATACGACCTCGAAACGAGGCCCACCGCCTGTCGTCCATAGCGTTTTACCCCCATTCCGAACACAATGGGATATGTCTCTCAAGCTGATTCGATCGTCTCGATAAGTTTCCGTTGAATTTACATTTAAATCGCTATATTGAATTTTAAACGTACATTTCAAATTACCGGGGTCACATATTAACTCTAAAAATTCTCGAAAAATATTTTCTAGCTTCGTATTGACGATACGGTCCTAACAAAACTAGTTTCGTCGAATTCTGAGACAGTTAGAAAAATGGCCAATTTCCAGTCGATTAAAATCAACTGAAACTGGTCAAACGCGTTTTCCTTTACCACGCTCACATACTGATTCGAAAAATTATGGAATTTGAAACCTAGCAATAACTTTACAGCCCGGACCCAACAAAACTGGTTTCGTCGAAATCCGAGGTCGTTTGCAAAACGGCTATTTTTAAGGGCTATATATTATATAAAATATATATAAATTCCACAGCGACTATTCTGAATTTTCAACTGGACATATCTTATCATTTCTAAAGTGAAATCTCGGTTTGTTAACTTCGTTAGAAAGATATTCACTATTAGATTCCATTATTTTTGGTTTCACTAAAATCCGGATTGTTTTGCACCCGGTACATTCAATTGAAGTTTGAAATCGAATTATCGAACTACCGCGCCATTTTCAATTCTATTTATAATTATATATAATTATTTATATTCTAACGACGACGCGTAATATAAACGTTCGAATTATATTCAAAACAAAGTTCTCGTCAATATTATTTTAAAATAATCTAATTTGAATAATTAAAATTCGCTAAAATTGCCAAAATAACAATTTCAAACTGGCTCGCATTTTACGGGTTGTTACAATCTCCCCCACTTAAAACTTTTCGTCCCCGAAAAGGAACAAAGTCGAAAGTGGTTTGATTATTCAGCTCTACATTCGATCTGGCTTCCATTCTCCAACTCTTTAGTTTCTGAGAATTTTCAAAATTTCAAAAATTTGGCTAACACCCTAAATTTTTGAAAAATTTCGCCATAACCTCCCCTGCACCGGGAGCATCGGGGAATTTCAAATAGCTTCCCCGGTCCTTCAGATCTCAAAAAGAAAAAGAAAAAGCCAAGCGGCTAGCCAATAGGCTCACAAAATCATCATCACCCAAACAAAACAGGAAATTATGTAGTAAACATGTACCTATTTGTCGGGCAAACAAATTTTATTCTCTGGCTCTAGCCTCCTTGCTATGACCTGTTCAAAAGATATACATGTATGCAAGCAAATGCGACTAATTTTCAATATAATTCAATATTTGGTTCAACTAGGCTAAATGGTTCACAATTATCAACCAAATAAACAAACAACACAAACGTCAATCAATTAGTGAATTAGAGTCTCAAATTCATAATTTTGATACATATACAAAAATCAGATTTTTGATGCCAAATCACAACAATAGGCCCTATCTAATTTTGGTTCTCACACCAGTCAATAGGAAATATATAGATGTCACACCTTCGAAACACGAATACCAATTCTGATGATGTTCGAACTATCATCAGAATCATCTTCGGGCGACTAGAGTGTGATTCTATATCTATCCAGTATATTAAAATTTCAAATACACGTGGATCAGACGTATACGCAAAATCTTTATATACTGGACTGTCCACATCAATATAAATAGATAATCAAATACGAATAATTGATTTAAATTTTCAAAACAAAAATTGTTTTCATTTGAAAAATATACTCTTCACACTCGTTCTAGGATACTACTGATCCTATCTCTAACGAGTCATTCTAATTGGATATTACTAATCCAATATCTGATGAATTCTTTCGTATGGTTCTAATGTGCCTTGTTCCCTGAGCTTTGTAAACCAAAGCTCTGATACCAACTGTGACGGCAAGGAATTTCGCTCGGTCCGAACCAGTCGCTAAACCGGCCCAGGCCGTTCGAAACGCCCTATCGTTTGAGAACAGGACAAAACAGAACGCATACAGAAGAACATTTCAATGTATATTACAACAATGCACCAGATTACAAGAATATACAGAGTATGAATAAATATTACACAGAAATATCAGAGATTTAAATTACATTGCAGCGGAAAATAATACAATACACAACTAGAAGTAGATATGCGGATACAAAGCTTTCCGGATATCATTCCAGCTGTAAACCAGGATCCTGTGAATATAAATCTGCAAAACCAAAACTACTAGCTTCCCGTGTCAAAATAAGGGCACCCAGAGTTTAGGTTAAAACAATAAACTCCAGGTCAGTCATGTGACTGGTGTGAGAACTAAAACAGTTATTAATCTTTATTTTTAAAGCTAGGTAAATCAAGGGACCACGCCGTATAACACGGAACGGGTTTCCTCCCAAGAATACCAGTGCATAAAACAAACAGCACAATGCTAAATAAAGAAAAATGAAGCTGTTATAAGACCCAGGTCCTATCACACAATGCAGCGCAAGCCGGGGGATAGGGTTTTCCCTTATAACAGCCAAAGAATGCTTGATACGTTTAAAACAAATCATTTTGATAGTACTATAATAAGTGCATAGTGTATAAAACCACTTCAAATCATAAGTATCAATCATAGGCGGCATGAATGCCCCATACCACTATGTCGCCATATATAGGTTATACAATCAAAATCGCAAAGTCACGTATTTGGAAATTGGGTTTCCATCTATGAACCGAGGCAAAAGATAGTCCTCAACCGATTCGAGACGCTCTAGCCCGTGTCTCAGGCACAACCGCAACCATACCTTGGATCGTCAGGGCCGGTCCACACGAAGTGGATTATAATGCCTGAACAATACGTTTCTCCGCCCTTTGGGGCGTAGGTGAGCCAACTAAATGACTCCATCGGTTCGAGAACGACCGATCAATCCGAGGCGCCTCGCAACAGCAACAACCACATAAGTCAAACCCGTCAGGGCGTGTAAAACCACTGACGCCACTTCTAGCTAGAAAGAAAACGCATGTCCCCCCTGAGGTCCGTCTCCCATTTTTGGTTCATACCGGGTGTGAAACTTGCGAGGTAAACGTTACACAAAGCTACGCCACAAAGGCCGTGCTTTGATCATCACCACAAGACTTTGCTTTTCAACAGAAGCCTCGATCAATTGCCACTTAGGCATGCCACACAGGCAATTCACTCCATGTGTTTGATCTCCATCAATATATATTTAATAGAGATCAATCACACAGACTAAAATCCAATGTCAGACACACAGTCCATTTACAAGTCCGTTCTGGGTCTGAACGAAACCGGAGGCACCTAGTACCCCGCATATCCATCGATCTCCAAGTACGTCTGGACGATCACCAACTGTTTCCATCTTCTTGGGTGTACAGCCCAATCAAGATCATCAGTTATCACCCAAACGACGTGAAGACCTCCGGTCTTCGACCATCGTCTTCATCTTCGACTTATCGTCGTATCAGTTATCCAGAATGGGATAAACCCGGTCTTTCCGAATAACTCGCGTATATTTTAAATAAGTGTTACACAAACACAACATACGCCTCATTCCAATTCATTAGTCACTAACCGTAAATTAATCAAGAGAATAATTCCCCAAATATTAACCCCGAAGGCCGAAACCAACATCAGATCAATATCCAGAAAACCATTCTGCTTGGCTAACCGACAGTTAGTTTCTAAATTTCACGTTCATAGGGAAAGGTTCCCATTAATTTTTATCAAAGATAAATTCTTGAATTTATGCTTTAATCTGCTTTTGAATATCAATTCAAACTAGTCGGGATTAGCGAACCTTACCGAAGTAATCATTTGTTTTAATTCCCCCATCCCAACCTATTCATCCCATGAAGTAAAACTGGTAATACTTCATATCTAACACCACAGTGTTATTGGTAAATTCAATTACCATTTCACGTTCAAATCTAATTAAAGATTTAACTATCGCCTGGAGCAAAACTGGTGATACTCCATTTCGATTATTTCAATCTAATTAAAGATTCATTAAAACTCCACTTAGTTTTAATCTGTGACTGGGTTAAAGAATCAGTGTCATTTAAAAACACGGTTCACGATAAACCCAAAATCACATCACATTTCAATCAGTCCCTAATTGTAAATTAGCAAGTGAGCAATTCCCTAAGTATTAATCCCGAAGGCCGAAACCAACATCAGATCAATATCCAGAAAACCATTCAACTTAACTAATCTCCAGTTAGTTTCTGATTTTCTTAACTCCTTTAGGTCTAAGAACTGTATTATTGAAGATACCGTTCACGACAACCCAAAATCGCCTTTCATTAATGATCGGGTTAAAGAACGAGTGTTATTTAAAACACTGTCCACGATAAACCCAAAAATCAATATCAATTCAATTCCAATTAAATATTATTTAATTGGTACACTTCATTAAATCTAAATAAAAAGATTTAATCTTTTCTCAACTGGGTTCAAGAACAGTGTTAGTGAAGACACCATTCACGGCAAACCCAAATCACATTTGATATTCAATACAAGGCTCTGAATAGAAAATATGCCGGCTTATATTCAATATCAAATTCTACGACTAACAAATATCGCATTGGAAATAACGATATATATATATATATATCTTTCAAATTTCCATAACAACACCTGTATAATCACGAATTCCAACATCGAAATATTCCGAAGACAATTTCGATTCAAATCCACTCCAATGCAATCATTGGATATTCTGGTTATTTTCAAAACCCTTTTTAAAATTCCATTTATTTATTTAAAAATAAATAGAATTTTATTTCTAGTTCAAAACTAGTTCAATTCGATAAAAGTCTATTTTTATCTTTTCAAATATGGAGTTTTTCATCCCAAATCTTCACAAATCATTTCTTATGATTTTACACAAATTATTACTATTTTTAATAATTTTATCAAGGCCCGTACAGTCGATTTCCATCAATGGCCATCGAACTGCACTTACAGCGACCTTTTTCAAATTTGATTTGGACGTATCCCCAAATCCAACCGTTAGATTTCAAATTTCTAATATTCGTTAGAAAGCTCTTTTCGATACGAACCCAACGGTCCCGGTTTTAGGAGAATCCGACGGTCGGATCTCCCGTAATGTCCGTTTGAACTAAATGGTCGAAATTCACGAACTGCCGCGGCGCGGCGCGTTCTATTCAGGCCATTTATATTATATATATAATATATATAATATATATTTCGTCGATTTCTTTTTAAAACGAATTATATCAATAGTTTTTAAAATCGTTTCAAAACCTATTTCAACTTTCTTTTCAATTCAAATCAAAATCGAATTCTTCTTTATAAATTCGTTTTAAAATTCATTTCTATTCAATTCAAATTTCAATTCAATTTGAATTCATTTCAATTTGCTTTCAATTCAATTTGAATTCGTTTTCAATTCAATTCATTTCGAAATCGTTTTCAATTCATTTCATTTCGAAATCGTTTTCAATTCATTTCATTTCGAAATCGTTTTCAATTCATTTCATTTCGAAATCGTTTTCAATTCATTTCATTTCAAAATCGTTTTCAATTCATTTCATTTCGAAATCGTTTAAAATCGATATAAATATCGTTCACGTCAAAATGGCGTCTATCTAATCAACACGGCTTCATAAATTTCTATTTCTCAAATATTCTATTTCAAATATTTCTTTTTTCCAAAATAGTTGTTATTATCAAAATATTTCGTTCAACACATGACCAATCTCAATGAATGAGTACTGTCAACACATGAACTTTTATTTTATATCAATAAAGGTGTAAATTTTATTACTAAAATATTTCGTTCAACACATGACCAATCTCAATGAATGAGTACTGTCAACACATGAACTTTTATTTTATAATATTCTTTATTTTTCAAATTGGAATGAGGCCCAATCAATTACCATATAAAGTTAATTATATGGATTTTCATACAACACATGTATATCATAGCATTGAAAAATAATCAACCATCAACCAAAGTGCACTACACTGTATAAGCATCAAATATAGATATTCAGCGCTTATAACAGCCCGTCAATCAATCGATCGACATATTTAATCAATCAGGATGAGTGAACTTCAAATTTCATCCCAACACCCGTGTGGGGTTTCAAACAATCAAACACAGATTTTTATTCGTGCAGTTGGGCGATGTGTAAAATTTATCGTCCCAATCAATGTCATTCAAATAGGTGTACATAAACAAACCGTCCGGTTTATAAATGAATATTTTATTTTATTCACTTCACGTTAAAAATTATATTTTTAACGACAAAACATTTTATTCCAACATATGAACTTCTATTCAATTCATTCTTTAAATAAAATGATATTTTTATTTTTCTAACATATTTTAGAAAATTTCGGCGGCATAACGACACGATACTAGAAACGGGACGAGGCCTAGCCTTATCCCCGGTCCAGTGAAGGCCCACGCCATTCACACATCAATCAATCCATTCAATTTCACCAAACAATTCCATTCAATCAAATCATATAACTAAGCTATGCAACCAAACAAACAAGTCCATGGTCTGTGGACGATTGTGTCGGGTGCTACTAAGCACCGTCTGCATCCTAGTATATATATATAACTAGAAAAAGATATTGAAAGGTGAGAAATTCTCACCGAAAGCTATCCAATACCACGACTCTTCTTTTGATAGAAATCTTCATCTTCATCGCATCTTCGTCATCTTCGTTGCCCGTAGTCACTATATATATAAAAATTACATTTTTATATATTCTATTATATAAAAATCATATTTTTATCGCTAACTTCATATTGTGAAAACAGAATTTTCATCGCTATTTCATATTTGTAAAAATAGAATTTTCACTTCTTTATACTTTATATAAAAATTGAATCTTTACCATGTTATTCAATATATAAAAATCGAATTTTTACTACGGTGTTTAATATATAAAAATCATATTTTCACAACGCTACTATATAGACAAAAATTATATTTTTATCACGCTATTTTCTATATAAAGATTTCGCCTTTTTAAATTTAAAGATTCCACCTTTTTAAATTTAAAGATTTCACCTTTTTAAATATAAAGTTTTCGCCTTTATAAAAATAAAGTTTTCGCCTTTACTATTATTAAAATATCGTCTTTTTAATTTTAAAGATTTTACCTTTTCAATTCCATCCCTATGGAAATCGCATTTTATTTTGCTACCTATAAAAAGATGATATTTTTAATATTTCTAACATGTAAAAATTATATTTTTAATTCTTTAAAAATATAAAAATCATATTTTTACATCTTCTATATAGTAAAGATTATATTTTTAATACTTTTAAAAATATAAAAATCATATTTTTATTATCTTCCTTATATGAATTTTTTTTTTTTTTTTACAATTCAAAATCAAATCTTTACTTTTCAAAATCGAATCATTTTGATTAAAAAAAAAACTAATCTTACCTAGTTTAAAAAGAACTACTTTTCCTAAATCTAAAACTAATTTCTTTAAATAAAATAAATCAGTCCTTTACCGCTATAAATATAATTAAAAACTGAATTTTAAAATTATATTTTATATAAAAAAACTGCTTTTCAAACTATGCTTTCTATTCTAAATAAATCAAAATCAAAAAGAAGAAACTTACATTTTTCTTGATAAAATTTGGATCTTGCTGCGTCGGTGGACTCGAAGCTTCGTAGGTGGTGTAAGGGGTGGTAGCTGCGAAGTGGTGCGGCGGTTTTTTCCGTGGATTGGGGGTTTCCAGCGGAGGAAGGAGAAGAGAGAGGGAGAGGAGAGGGTGCGTCGCGGGTGAGGTCAGGTGGGGGTAGGGCGGCATTGGCGGCGGTGGTCTTCGATGCGAGGCGGCTAGGGTTCGTCGTGGGCTGGGGTTTCGAACGGGTTGGGGGAGGTCGAGCTTGAGAATCAGAAGGGAAAGGAGGAGTAGGAAGGAGGGCGGCCAGACGGGGAGGGGGCGAGGTGGGCGCGGTGGCCGTCGACGACGGGAAGCAGCTCCGTCGATTTCTTTTTTTTTTATTGATTTTAGTTTTTAACGGGGGGGGCCTGGGTAGTTATATGGAGAGATATATATTTTTAATTTTTAATTAATTTAATTAATTTAATCCCAAAAAGTTGACTTTTACATACGACCTCGAAACGAGGCCCACCGCCTGTCGTCCATAGCGTTTTACCCCCATTCCGAACACAATGGGATATGTCTCTCAAGCTGATTCGATCGTCTCGATAAGTTTCCGTTGAATTTACATTTAAATCGCTATATTGAATTTTAAACGTACATTTCAAATTACCGGGGTCACATATTAACTCTAAAAATTCTCGAAAAATATTTTCTAGCTTCGTATTGACGATACGGTCCTAACAAAACTAGTTTCGTCGAATTCTGAGACCGTTAGAAAAATGGCCAATTTCCAGTCGATTAAAATCAACTGAAACTGGTCAAACGCGTTTTCCTTTACCACGCTCACATACTGATTCGAAAAATTATGGAATTTGAAACCTAGCAATAACTTTACAGCCCGGACCCAACAAAACTGGTTTCGTCGAAATCCGAGGTCGTTTGCAAAACGGCTATTTTTAAGGGCTATATATTATATAAAATATATATAAATTCCACAGCGACTATTCTGAATTTTCAACTGGACATATCTTATCATTTCTAAAGTGAAATCTCGGTTTGTTAACTTCGTTAGAAAGATATTCACTATTAGATTCCATTATTTTTGGTTTCACTAAAATCCGGATTATTTTGCACCCGGTACATTCAATTGAAGTTTGAAATCGAATTATCGAACTACCGCGCCATTTTCAATTCTATTTATAATTATATATAATTATTTATATTCTAACGACGACGCGTAATATAAACGTTCGAATTATATTCAAAACAAAGTTCTCATCAATATTATTTTAAAATAATCTAATTTGAATAATTAAAATTCGCTAAAATTGCCAAAATAAAAATTTCAAACTGGCTCGCATTTTACGGGTTGTTACACGTAAGGAGCAGGGTTCTTTTTTTTGCATGAAAGGTAGGAGTCGATGCTTCATATATGGTTCCTGTTCATGCGAGCTATGTATATGTTAGAATGTTAGTGAAGTGGTGCAGCTGTAAACAAGAAGAGTGAGGAGAGTGCTTGTAAGCATCGAAAGTGGGTTGCGTTCATGGTGGTGATGGTTCGAATGGCGGACGGGAGAAGGAATTTTGAAGCATTGAGCTTGCGTGGAGTTAAGCCTGTACAGGCATTTCAAAAATGAGGGGTATACGGGTGAAAAGTTTTAGGCAAATGGAAGAATGGCACTTGCATGGTTTTCCTTTTGGTGAATATGGTGCTGTATATACACGTAAAGTATTTGGGTAAGTTGCAGAGTAATGTGGGAGGTGCAAAGGACTGATGTACGCTGATTAAGGGGGTGCACATGCGTGTCAAAGACATAAGGTAGGCTTGGGGGAAAGTTGAAAATGGTGGGGTATAATATGTTTAAACATGTGCATGAGAGTGGTATTAAGTGGGGAGGGTGAATTCGCTGAGATGGGGTTCTGACGCATGGAATTTAGTGGTGATATGAAAGTGAGGTAGGTGGTTCAATGCGTAAAATACATGGATGCGTCAGGAGGAAATAAAATGGCTGGGTTTCACACTTGGGATTAATGAGGAGAGGACCACAAAAGAAATATTGGCTAACAAAAATATAAAGCAGATGATTTGGTTTAAAATATAGGATGCATGTTTAGTGCAAAGTTGTTGTGTGGTAGATTTGAGATGCTGATGTGTACAATCCTCTGTATGCGGACGTTCATTGGGTTACGGGTCTGCCGAGTTGAGTATGGTAGGAGTCGATGCTCTGAACGTCGGTGGTGGAAATATACTAGGAGATGGCTGGTTGCTTATGCCATGTGGAAGCTGTCGGAGGTCGGAGCACGGTGATGTCGAGCTCGGAGCTTATGGAAGGAAAAGCTAATGAATAGTGTGAAGTCAGGTATGGGATTTGCGGACGTGAATAGCATGAAGTAAATGGAGCTTTGTTTTCATGATTTGAAGGGAAAAAGACAAGCGGTTTAGTTGAGCACGGGCTTTAAAACATGGGTGGTGGTGTAAGGGCCAAAGAATAAATTGTACCAGCCCAGTTATTTAAAAAGAGAGGAGGAAAAAATATAAAAGAGAATTTAATGGGCATGTGCTTGAGAAGGTGATGCACTGTCTTTTGCGGTGAGCGATGACAAGATGAAGAATGCGGTCTAGATAGAAACGAAAAGAACATGAAACATGAAGAGGTTTGGACGTGTTGAAGTGAAGTAGCAGCGTGAAGCGTTCATGTCTTGAGCGAGCCGACAGATGTTTCAACGTTGAACGATGGCAGAATTAAACTCCTGATCAGATTTACTGACGCAAATCGTAATTTAACGGTTAACGCGCAAAGGTGAGTAAATTCCCTAACTCTGTTCTATTTTAAAATATTATAATTATATTTTAATATTAGTTGAATGTTGTGTGATGAACGTTTAGATAAATTGCAGTTAAGTTGGTTGAATAATTTATATATCATTACATATATACACAACATTAGTTGGACACCAATTCTATTGAATAGCCCATGGTTGATTTTTGTTTGTACGGATATGGGATTACACTGATCATGATGTAACCGGTATTTAAATACAAAATATATATATATATATGTAGTGGAATTCAAGTTTAAAATTGGAAATTATATTATTTATTATTATTTTTAATACTAGAAGTTGAATCTGGGTTGGACCGGAATATAATAATTTGTTGTAAGTACATTAAAACCAGCAGCTTGATTTATAAACAATGTTTAGAAATAAAGTGGAATAAGTATTATTATAAATTTGGGAATCTAGGAATAGATTATAAAAAGGGGAAATGGGGATTCGTTTCAAAGAAGCAATGAAATATTTCGATGTTCGAAATGGAAATAAAATGCAAATAAATCCATAAGGGATATAGTTGGAATTCGACTTTGTCGAATTGTATATAATCCATATTTAGAAATTATATTTGACAAGATAGTTAATTGTTGATTTGAAACTTGAAATTTATAATTAAATAGGTAATCGAGATTTAAGTTATAAACCAGATTGTAACAAAGAAGGAGTCATCTTGTAAACGAAGTTTACAGAAAGAAATTGGAATATAAGATTTGAAGATAACACGATAAGATGAAATTATAAATGGGTAATGATATTTATTTATAAAACCAAGTTAAGATTGGTTTAATGAGTAGAGATAATATTCACAGTTTAAAGTGAATAATAGAATAAAATGGTTATCATGGGAATTGGAAATATTTTCCAATGTAATATTGAATATTTCCAAAGCAAAGAAAATAAGAAATGTGAAAAGGGAGTATTTTCAAACGTAATAATGTATATTTTCAGGAATATGGAAAAATAAAGGGTTTATAATATTTGGAATGTTTTCCAAGAGCATGAAAGGCTACACCGGTTTTATAAATATAATTGTATAACGAAAATGAAGCGAAGAGTAAATGTTAAGGTTAATGTGAACAAGTATAACCAGCTGAGTTTTCAAAGTAAGTAAATGGTGTTATAAAACCATGTTTCAAATAGAACAAGAAATACAGTTTCATTGATATTAGAAGTAATACGAGTTAGAGTTACGGGCTTGTATCTACTCTAAGATAAGAACGTTGTCGATCAAGGTCTGAGAGGTAAGTAAAATAACCCAACTTGAACGGCTTCACTATTGTCGAGGAATGGTATTAGTTTGTAACGGAAAGAGATGTCGAGATTAGTTATAAAGTGGAATATAGCAGCGTATTGCAAGTATTTGAACTATAACGATAAAATAACGTTGTTGACTAGGCTTAAGCGTGGCTGTTATGTCGAGATTAGTTATAAAGGGGAATATTACAGCGTATGACAAGGTTTTGAACTGTAATGATAAATTTACGTTGTTGACCAAGTTTAGGCGTGATTTTTATATATAACAGTATTAGTAATTGGAACTATAATTTGACGATGTCGAATGTACTAAAGTATATCATTTTTAGGAATTATAAATCTGATTGGATGATTAATATTTAGTTTAAACCAATAAATTATAATAGGATAGGAAATCAATATTTAGTTATAAACCTTATATTGAGTTAACAAGAAGTAGATTTAGAAACTAAGTTTATAAAGTGGAATGGGAATATAGAATAATGAAAGAGATTCGGTAAACAAGGTAAGCGTATTTATTACTTAAATAGAAATATATTTGATAAAAGTGTTCAGATTTCTATAAATGGATTATATTCACATTTTAAAGTGAATAGTTTTTAAAAAGAAAATGTTGCAAATTAAATAGTTATAATAAAAACTAGAAATGTTTTCCAAGAAGTGTAAGGCTTAAACGGGTTGAGGGAAATGTCTGGGAAGATATGAAAAACTAGAAAATTAATGTAAACAAAACGGGCCAGTGATTTTGTGATGATTAGTTGTACATTTGAATGGATGTTTGTTTTTTACTTCGATAGTAAAATAACCGACTATCGAAGTGTTTTGACCATCATTGTCGATATGGAGAGACCAGTTGGATATATTATCCGAAAACCACTCCGTATAGGCATAGGCGCTGCGAATTTGATTATGCTGAAGACAATTGATGACGGGGTGAAATGCAAGGGTCGTTATGTTCCAGAACGGTGTTTTCTATTTGTCCAGTCCCAGGACAACTTGTATGGACGAGTGTCTAACAGAGTATACCTAACAAATCACGTACGATTGATCTCTTAAAGGTATTACGTTTGGTGGCGGAGGAGTTCGTTCCTCTTAGCTTTTTATACCCATGATATTTTTGGAAATTGATCAGTGAATTGACGGGTTAGACGACGTGGCATTCAAAGTGAATGGTGATCAGATGTTCTGAAGATAGACGTAGCCTCTATCCTCATAACCAGGAAATGACAAAAATCGGGCAGGCAGCATGGCTATGTGGGTCATTCCCATTAGGATGTATTGTCACCATCTAGAGAAAATTCGTATTTGTTCTTCTTTCATTTCTGTATCTTCAGATAATGTTTATATGGGCCTAACCGTAGGTGGCAATATATTCGATACACTCAAGAGAAATGAGTGGTCGGTCATGTGTGGGCAAGGTTGCAATATGTTCTTGTTGAACCCCACTGTATCCCCTCTAGAGTACACTGATCGGGATGTGGTCTCATACCTTGTCGTAGTTGGAATCCAATCTCTAATAAGCGCCCTACGGTTTTTGATTTTATACTATGTATGTGGAGCGTGAGATGCAAGCGTTCTGCTATTTGATTATTTATTTGATTAGACATTATTAAAATATCACTGGATTTTGGTATCAAAAATGGTTTGGTTATAGTAAGGTAAAAACCGTACATGTTTATGTGTGGGCTGGTCTTACTATTATCTTTTTGTTTCAAAAGGAATTTCAAAGTTAAATGATATGATTGGAATTTACTCACACTAGTCCCATGACTGACCCAGAGTTTATTTTCTTTGTTTTCCCTAAACTCTTGGGTGCCAAAATTTGTACGGGTAGTCAAGTGTTTCAGGCTTTTCAGATTCACTTGGAGGAGCTCGAAGCAGGAGGCTCCACTGTTAGTTATTTAGAGATTATTTCCGCCGTGATGTATATGAATTATACTCTGATATGATATGTAAGTACAAAAAATTCAGATTTGTATTTCAAATTTATGTTGTAATATATTTTATTCGTTCCGCTGTGAGTTTCGTGTTTACTCTGATTTTGTTCTGTTGTGTTCTTCTTATTCTTCTATTTTATTAGTTCTATCTTATCTTTCTCATCCTCTTATTTCTTTCTATTAAAGATCTGTATTTTCATACACTTTGGGTTGAATGTGTAGGATATTAGTCAGCTCAAATTGGTACGGATTTACGGGCCTTTATAGTTGGTATCAGAGCTGAAGGTTAAGTGATTACCTTGGCTCTGTGGCTTAAATCAATAGAGATGGGGTTAGTAATACCCTAGATTGAGTATGAGTGTATATATATATGAGCGCGTATTTGTAAATTAATAAAAAACTGTTTTATAATGTGTTGACTGGTCAGTCGAGTAGTTTATAAATTCTGGTCGAAAAAGTAACGCAAACTGTGTCGATAGGTGTTTCTAAACTCTTGAACAGAGTAATTCGACACAGTATGTTTTGAAAAAAATGGTAAATGAAATAATCTTACCCAAAATATATTTTGACATAAAAAGAAGTACATATCTTGATATTATTATAATATATTGGATGAGTGATCATTATTATAATCGAATAGGGTTATAATTGAATTGGTTATAAATAACCAATAAGAATTAACATGAGTATAATATATAAATCAGATGACCTAAATCTGAATTTAAAACTAGGATTGAATTAAAACTCTGGAAACTTGGAAATGAGTTTAAATTAATAATTGGATAACATATATGGGAATTTTAAAATCCTGGGAGAGATTTGGAAATGTTTTCCAACATTTGAAAGATATTTTGAAGTAATTTCAAAATAAAAACGAGTTTTTATAGCATTAAACTCACTTCGGTGACTAGAAAATAATACCGATGATGGATCGCGACATCATCAGTATTCATTTTCGAGTTTCGGGTGGCAGATTGCTACCAGAGATTTTGTTTTGGATTGTTTTGGGAAAGTAAGTTGTTCAGGAAATTCAAATGTTTTAAATTTGCTATTATATATTATTTCAAACTGATTTGAAATAAAAACCCTTGGAATTTTAATTTTGAAAATTAAAAATTTACTTATCAAGTAAATAAATAGAAAATTTAACTAAGTTGAATAAAATTGGAGTTGAACTGAAGCAAGTAAGTGAAAATCATATTGGAATAGAATTAAACTTGGTAAAGAAATTGAATTTGTGAAATAAGATTTGGAATGGAACCAAATTTGGTTATGGAATTGGATTGTTGAATGATCATTTGGAATTGGAGATTGAAATGAAATTTGGCTCGGTAAAAGCGAATTGATGGAAATTGAAGATAAACTAAGTGGAGATCAATTGGAATTCTACAGTATAGGATGAATTGGTAGAAAGAGATAAAGTTGAATGCCCAACAAAAAGGTACAAGTTAATGTAAAATTTGGATATGAGAATTTTGAGATGTTTGGCAAGACACTTGGTTTTTTATTTTCCTTTGGATTGGAGAAGGCCCAGAGAGGCAAGTTGTAGTAATACCGAATGAGCCATGTAGAGGAGATGCTGATGAAATTCTCCGAAAATTTAAGCTGTTAGGAAATTTTTAGAATTTCAGAAAGTATTTGTTAATAAGAAGGAAGTAAAGTTTTAATTAGAAATAAGTCGGTTCTATTGAAAACTGGATTTAAGAAATTAAATGAAAGATTTTTAACCTAGTTATAATATGAATTGTAGCATTTTCCCTACCTTAGTAATTTCGGGGACGAAATTCTTTTAAGGGGGAAGGAATGTAATGTCCCGCATTTTTATCGATTTGTATTTGAATATTTAAATCAGTTTAAATATTGAATTTTTAATATAAGTGGATTTATATATTAATTAAAACGAAGTTGAACGTATAAAAATATATATTAAATATAATTGAGTCTGTAATATCGCGGCAGTTCGTAATTTAACGTTCTGAACTTCAATGGAGTGTACAGGATCCCTTATTAGTCGGATTTCTTTGAAACAAGAAACGCTGGAATCAGTTGAACCGTATTTTTCTAATGGAAGTGAAAACCCAAGATTTCGTATTACAAATGGGAAGTTATGTCCAAATTAAATATTCAGAAAAGCAGCAGCATATTCGTGTATGGCCACAACGGTTATTTAAATATATTTAAATATCGGATTTGAATTTGGACAAGATTCTTTTGAGACGTATTTATAGTTTAATTTTTATAATTTTACTGTAAATTTTAATTAATTAAATATGCAACTTTTTATTTGGAGTATGTTGCAGCTTGTAACAATATTTTGGGGTTTTACAATATGGGTTAACCTACTGATATTATTATATATTTGGGATCGGGGCATCTCGTTGGATAGGACTGTATTTTTATTTCTATCTGTAGCAGCTCGAATATGAAGGAAGTTTTGTGTAACCCGTTCCGCATTAATATGCTTCTAATTAAATATTGGTTTAGACACAAGCTTGGTTGCACATATAATAGGATTGAACTTACTTAATAGTTTAATATCATCCACCTTGCATGGACAGAAAAAGGGAATATACACGTGAATGGAGATAATATAATTTTGTGAATATATAAATAAACTTAGGCGGTTCTCAGTATACTGCTGTAAACGAACAATGTAAGCCAAGCCTAGTGTATAACAAAATTATAATAAAATAAAACCCTTTGTCCCTAAACAAAAATAGCGGCACCTACTCTAGGATATATGTCCACTCGCGCTGACTTTCCCAAATGCTTCATGGAAAAGGAATAGGCACCCATACCCTCCCATTTATGAATTGAAAACAAAACCTATACCTTCAGATCAAGTTAGTTATTACGTTTCATTTAATGCATCCCACGTTCTATGTGACTTAGACTGTAACTATAAGAATAGATTAGAATATTGGGTACGATCTCTTTCCTTAGCTGCTGCGAAATCCAAGTGGGGTATATATATATATATATATATATATATATATATAACGCAAACCGCAAATAAATAAGTTAAACACATATACAGGTCTTTTCCTTGCGCATGAAGAAACTGCACACAGGCAGACTCATCCACTTGCGGACAGGCTACGAATTTGAAAAGAAAAGCTATCCTAAGCTAAAACCATATAGACCAAACAAATAAGAAAAACCCGTACAGACAAAGAATAAATATCTATATATACGTGAAGAGAAAACCCGTACAGACAAATGAATAAATATATATATATAATTATATATATGAAAATCTTTCCCTTCCATGCTAAGTATAAGCACCGCCCATACCCTATTCTATAAATTATACGTGAGCAGCTAGCGATAAGAAAACTCAACAATACAGTACAAAAGGCACTACTTAAGAGCGTGTCTAACACACTAGTACCACCCTATTTCGTTCAGACTTCCATCCTATCCTAAATCCTAAAACTTCCTTCCCAGTAAGCCCTACCAGACATTTTCAAATCAAACTTATCGTTCATTTTCACATCATAACTTTTGAAGAATTCTGCAAACCTAAAAGAATCAGCCGACCTATCGTTCCTTGCTTGCCAAGGCGTATAAACCCGTGGAAGCCAAGGCACTCAACTATATATACTCGCATGATCTTCATTTCTTCGAACTGAAAATAAAACAAGCATATACATGAGGGATAGACGTAAGGAGCAGGGTTCTTTTTTTTGCAAGAAAGGTAGGAGCCGATGTTGCATGAATGGTTCCTATTTATGCAAGCTATGTACATGTTAGGATGTTAGTGAAGTGGTGCAGCCGTAAACGAGAAGTGTGAGTAGAGTGTTTGTGAGCATCGGAAGTGGGTTGCATTCATGGTGGTGATGGTTCGAATGGCGGACGGGAGAAGGAATTGGAAAGCATTGAGCTTGCGTGGAGTTAAGCTTGTACAGGCATTTCAAAAATGAGGGGTATATGGGTGAAAAGTTTTAGGCAAATGGAAGAATGGCACTTGCATAGTTTTCCTTTTGGTGAATATGGTGCTATGTATATACATGAAGCATTTGGGTAAGTTGCGGAATCACGTGGCAGGTGCGAAGGACTGATGTACGCTGATTAAGGGGGTGCGCATGCGTGTGGAAGACATAACATAGGCTTGGGACAAGTTGAAAATGGTGGGGTATAATATGTTTAAACGTGTGCATGAGAGCGGTATTAATTGGGGAGGGTGAATTCGCTGAGATGGGGCTCTGATGCATGGAATTTATTGGTGAGATGAAAGTAAGGTGGGTGGTTCAATGCGTCAAATACATGCATGCGTCAGGAGGAAATAAAATGGCTGGGTTTCATGCTTGGGATTAATGAGGAGAGGATCACAAAAGAATTATTGGCAAACAAAAATATAAAGCAGGTGATTTGGTTTAAAATATAGGATGCAGGTTTAGTGCAAAGTTGTCGTGCGGTAGATTTGTGATGCTGCTGTGTACAAGCCTCTGTATGCGGACGTTCATTGGGTTACGGGTCCGACGAGTTGAGTATGGTAGGAGTCGATGCTATGAACATCGGTGGTGGAAATATACTAGGAGATGGCGGGTTGCTTGTGCCACGTGGAAGCTGTCGGAGGGGGTTGGATCATGGTGATGTCGAGCTCGGAGCTTATGGAAGAAAAAGCTAATGAATGGTGTGAAGTCAGGTATGGGATTTGCGGACGTGAATAGCATGAAGGAAATGGAGCTTTTTTTCACGGTTTGAAGGGAAAAAGCCAAGCGGTTCAGTTGGGTACGGGCTTTAAAACATGGGTGGTGGTGTATGGGCCAAAGAATAAATTGTAAAAGCCCGGTTATTTAAAAAGAGAAGAGGAAAAAATATAAAAGGGAATTTAATGGGCATGTGCAGGAGAAGGTGATGCATTGTCTTTTGCGGTGAGCGATGACAAGATGATGAACGCGGTCTAGATAGAAACGAAAGGAATATGAAACATGAAGAGGTTTGGACGTGTTGAAGCGAAGTAGCAGCGTGAAGCGTTCATGTCTTGAGCGAGCCGGCAGATGTTTCAGCGTTGAACGATGGCAGAATTAAACGCCTGATCAGATTTACTGACGCAAATCGTAATTTAACGGTTAACGCGCAAAGGTGAGTAAATTCACTAACTCTGTTCTATTTTAAAATATTATAATTATAATTTAATATTGGTTGAATGTTGTGTGATGATCGTTTAGATAAATTACAGTTAAATTGGTTGAATAATTTATATATCATTACATATATACACAACATTAGTTGGATACTAATTCTATTGAATAACCCATGGTTGATTTTTGTTTGTTTGGATATGGGATTACACTGATCCTGAAGTAACTGGTATTTAAATACAAAATATATATATGTGGAGGAATTCAAGTTTAAAATGGGGAATTATATTATATATTATTATTTTTATTACTAGAAATTGAATGTGGGTTGGGACGGAGTATAATAATTTGTTGTAAGTGCATTAAAACCAGCAGCTGTATTTATAAACAATGTTTAGAAATAAAGTGGAATAGATATTACTATAAATTTGGGAATCTAGGAATAGATTATAAAAATGGGAAATGGGGATTCGTTTCAAAGCAGCAATGAAATATTTCAATGTTCGAAATGGAAACAAAATGCAAATAAATCCATAAGGGATATAGTTGAAATTCGACTTTGTCGAATTGTATATAATCCATATTTAGAAATTTTATTTGACAAGATAGTTAATTGTTGATTTGAAACTCGAAATTTATAATTAAATAGGTAATCGAGATTAAAGTTATAAACCAGATTGTAACTAAGAAGGAGTCGGCTTGTAAATGAAGTTTATGGAATTAAATTGGAATATAAGATTTGAAGATAACACGATAAGATGAAATTATAAATGGGTAATGATATTAATTTATAAAACCAAGTTAAGATTGGTTTAATGAGTAGATATAATATTCACAGTTTAAAGTGAATAATAGAATAAAATGGTTATCATGGGAATTGGAAATATTTTCCAATGTAATATTGAATATTTCCAAAGCACAGAAAATAAGAAATGTGAAAAGGGAGTATTTTCAAACGTAATAACGTATATTTTCGGGAAAATGGAAAAATAAAGGGTTTATAATATTTGGAATGTTTTCCAAGAGCGTGAAAGGCTAAACCGGTTTTATGAATATAATTGTATAACGAAAATGAAGCGAAGAGTAAATGTTAAGGTTAATGTAAATAAATATAACCAGTTGAGTTTTCAAAATAAGTAAATGGTGTTATAAAACCATGTTTCAAATAGAACAAGAAATACAGTTTCATTGATATTAGAAGTAATGCGAGTTAGAGCTACGGGCTTATGTCTATTCTAAGATAAGAACGTTGTCGATCAAGGTCTGAGAGGTAAGTAAAATACCCCAAATTGAACGGCTTCACTATTGTCGAGGAATGGTATTCGTTTGTAACGGAAAGAGATGTCGAGATTAGTTATAAAGTGGAATATAGCAGCGTATTGCAAGTATTTGAACAATAACGATAAAATAACGTCGTTGACTAGGCTTAAGCGAGACTGTTATGTCGAGATTAGTTATAAAGGGGAATATTACAGCGTATGACAAGTTTTTGAACTATAACGAAAAATTTACGTTGTTGACCAAGTTTAGGCGTTCTTTTAATATATAATAGTATTAGGAATTGGAACTATAATTCGACGATGTCGAATGTATTAAAGTAAATCATTTTTAGGAATTATAAATCTGATAGGATGATTAATATTTAGTTTAAACCAATAAATTATAATAGGATAGGTAATCAATATTTAGTTATAAACTTGATATTGACTTAACAAGAAGTTGATTTAGAAACTGAGTTTATAAAGTGGAATGGGAATATAGAATTATGAAAGAGATTCGGTAAACAAGGTAAGGGTATTTATTACTTAAATGGAAATGTATTTGATAAAAGTGTTCAGATTTCTATAAATGGATTATATTCACATTTTAAAGTGAATAGTGTTTAAAAAGAAAATGTTGCAAATTAAATAGTTATAATAAAAACTGGAAATGTTTTCCAAGAAGTGTAAGGCTTGAACGGGTTGAGGGGAATATCTGGGAAGATATGAAAAACTAGATAATTAATGTAAACAAAACGGGCCAGTGATTGTGTGATGATTAGTTGTACATGTGAATGGATGTTTGTTTTTTACTTCGATAGTTAAATAACTGACTATCGAAGTGTTTTGACCGTCATTGTCGATATGGAGAGACCGGTTGGATATATTATCCGAAAACCACTCCATATAGGCATAGGCGCTGCGAATTTGATTATGCTGAAGACAATTGAAGACGGAGTGAAATGCAAGGGTCGTTCTATTCCAGAATGTTGTTTTCTGTTTGTCCAGTCCCAGGACAACTTGAATGGACGAGTGTCTAACAGAGTATACCTAACAAGTCACGTACGATTGATCTCTTAAAGGTATAACGTCTGGTGGAGGAGGAGTTTGTTCCTCTTAGCTTTTTATACCCATGATATTTTTGGAAATCGATCAGTGAATTGATGGGTTTGACGACGTGGCATTCAAAGTGAATGGTGATCGGATGTTCTGAAGATAGACGTAGCCTCTAGCCTCACAACCAGGAAATGACAAAAATCGGGCAGGCAACATGGCTATGTGGGTCATTCCCATTAGGATGTATTGTCACCATCTAGAGAAAAATCGTATTTGTTCTTCTTTCATTTCTGTATCTTTGGATAACGATTATATGGGCCCAACCGTAGGTGGCAATATATTCGATACACTCAAGAGAAATGAGTGGTCGGTCATGTGTGGGCTAGGTTGCAATATGTTCTTGTTGAACCCCAGTGTATCCCCTCTAGAGTACACTGATCGGGAGGTGGTCTCATACCTTGTCATAGTTGGAATCCAATCTCCAATAAGCGGCCTGTGGTTTTTGATTTTATACTATGTATGTGGAGCGTGAGATGCAAGCGTTCTGCTATTTGATTATTTATTTGATTAGACATTATTATAATATCATTGGATTTTGGTATCAAAAATGGTTTGGTTATAGTAAGGTAAAAACCGTCCATGTTTATGTGTGGGCTGGTCTTACTATTATCTTTTTGTTTCTAAAGGAATTTCAAAGTTAAACGATATGGTTGGAATTTACTCACATAGTCCCTTGACTGACCCATAGTATATTTTGTTTGTTTTCCCTAAACTCTTGGATGCCCAAATTTGTACGGGCAGTCAAGTGTTTCAGGCTTTGCAGATTCACTTGGAGGAGCTCGAAGCAGGAGGCTCCACTGTTAGTTATTTAGAGATTATTTCCGCCATGATGTATATGAATTATACTCTGATATGATATGTAAGTACAAAAAATTCAGATTTGTATTTCAAATTTATGTTGTAATATATTTTATTCGTTCCGCTGTGAGTTTCGTGTTTACTCTGATTTTGTTCAGTTGTGTTCTTCTTATTCTTCTATTCTATTAGTTCTATCTTATCTTTCTCATCCTATTATTTCTTTCTATTAACGATCTGTATTTTCGTACACTTTGGGTTGAATGTGTAGGATATTAGTCAGCTCAAATTGGTACGGATTTACGGGCCTTTACAGTTGGTATCAGAGATGAAGGCTAAGTGATTACCTTGGCTCTATGGCTTAACTCTGCTGGATCTAGATTAACCCTAGAGGAGGAGTGAATAGGGTTTATCATAGTTTTTTAACTAAATTAAAAATCTAACAAGATAGATAATAATACACATATCACAGAATATAGCAAAAATAGAAATGCAGAAAATAAATCACACACAGATATACCCAGCTTCGGCAAACCTTGCCTACTGCTGTATTTCTAAGGTTTCTACTAGGTGATAGAACAGATCCCGCATACAAGACCATGTACACTCGCAAATTCTTCTCCTATTCTAACCCTATGCTCAAAACCCTAGACTGACCGATATTCCCTTGATCAAATTTCCCCTGATTACAACCCCATAATCAGTATACCCTAGTTTTTACACAGACTCTAGTAAACTGCTAGAATTTTACCGACTCTAGAAACTGTTGAGACGGTTTACAACACGAATTCAAAAACAATACAAAAACTAAAAAGAAACCCTATTTTAAAACAAAATTTCCCTTATATTGTGAACTAGGGTTAGTCTAAATCCATGTTGGTCGGCCCGCTCCTCATTTCTTTTTGCTCGATGATTTGTCTCTGGAAAACTGGATATGGCGGCTTGAGATTACAAACTAGGGTTTACTGAATTTCCCCCAAATCAAATCAATTGCGGAAAGTGTTGAAGTTGAGGTTCTCTGATTGCTCCTATGCTTCGTGTTGCTTGCTCGTTTGATTTGGGTATCTCTCTATCGAAATAATTGTAAGTGAATTCTGATTTGAAACTTTTTGCTCTCGAGTTGATTTATGGTTTCAATATATCTTTGCCAATGATGTAGATGGTGTTAAAATAGGATTTAGAAATCCTATAATTGCTCTCTGATTTCACTATATGGCTTGGTCTGATTGCATGTATTATTTTCCCTTTTTGATTTGGCTCGAATTTATTGTAAAAACTTGATGACCTTGACGTGAATTTGTTCCTGAATTTCCTCTGCTTTAATTGAGATGCTATGGATCTGATATGCGTGGATACCTCTTTTGAAATTTTTGATTGAATCGGCTTTGAATGTGGCAAATCTGGAAATATAAAAACAATTCAATTATTTTTCTGGCCCCATATTTAATAGCAATTTTCTGGCAAATTGTTTTGTTTCCTGAAATAACATCATTGTAAATTCAAATTAGAATTGGAGAATTATCAAAACAGGAAACTGATTTCTGGGAAGAATTTGCTTGATATGTTTGCCAATACGCCATAAATGATTTCCAAAAGAACTGTTTTCATACTTCAATTTCCTTGCTAATTTATTATGCCATGATTTTCTTCTTGTAATTAACTCTTGCCAAGAATGATTTCAGAGAAGAAATAATTGATTTCGAAAAAAGGTTTCATGCCTTAAAAAAAACTTTTCTGGGAACTTTTAAAACTGTGAGATACTTCCCATATATGATCAAAAGTAATGGTCCAATTCAACTGGTCCTATGCATGATTTGTGAATTGATTTTCTTGGCCTTGTTTGTGATTTGTACTTACTTTTCTTGAACCATTTAAATTGGTCTTATCCTCTTTAAAAACTGCTGAAATCATGGACTGACTTGAGAACTTTCTGCATGCTCTACTTGACTTGCTTCAGCATAATTGTTGGTTGATTTTCTTGTTAAAGTTGTTGCACTTTTTGAACATATGTGCTCATCCTGACACTTAATTCTTGCTACACTCTGTATCTTGACTTAGTTAAAAACTGTTTGACCCCTTATGTGCATTCATGTTTGAACTATGATGATGAGAACCAATATGCACATGCTAAAAAATGACCACTAAAATTTTGCTTGAAAACTGTACACTATCTTGATGAAAACTTTGCATTTGACTTGTGGCTTGAACTTGAAAGTGATTGCAAAGTTAGCTGATGCCCATTTTTGTGTTTGCACCATGTAATTCTGGTTTGTACATGTGAGCCACTTTTCATTTGCTTGAATACATTTTTGCTGCACATGTTTGAACTTGCTTGATCATTTCTCGGTCATTTGTTTTGTGCGCACATAACATTGGATTGAACCTTGCTATCTATGCTGGCTTGACTTGAAATGTTGCCTTCACCATGTTCACTGACTTGAGAATTATGTTGTCATGCTGAAACAATACACACGCCATGTTTTGCTGTAGCATGAAACTTGTTTGAGAATACATCATTTATATTGTTGTGCTGATTATATACATGGTGTTGTGTAGTTGTGTCCCGTAGTTGATGTTGCACATGAAATCTATTTGCATTGCCATTTTGCACTGTATTAACCCATGCTGTGCCATTTTCCTGCCTTGTGAAACTGTGCATTCTTTTGTGGCTTGCTCCATTTTGCCATTGTGCTACTCGTTTGCTGTGCACTTGTTCATGTTGGCACACAACAGCTCGGGCCTTGCTCTATTTGTATTCATAGATGCACCATTTCTCACGCTGTACTTGTTTGGGCTGTTTTGAATTGTTCACACTCTCGACCATATTCATATGCACTGAGTTAAGACGGTCCACGTGGCTACTCCTCAATTGCGCGCTGATTGGCGAGGCATTGCACACGTGTGTATATATATATATATATATATATATATATATATATATATATATATATATATATATGCACGTGTGTACATGCAGCCATTAGTCAATTTTCCTGTCCCTACATTATATATATATATATATATGTTGTCTGCCTTGTGATATTTACAGTGTATCACAGTGAATATCACAAGCTGTCTAGACACAGTCTGATAAATCAAATCTAGTCAGAAAAATGATGAGAAACACACCGAAATTCTGAGGCAAATAAATTTTCAAAAAAAAATTATATCTGCTTAGAATTTAGAAAAATATTTCTATGCTGGATACTGTGTGTGTTTCTGTGAGTGACAGGTATGAAGACTGGACTGACTGGAAAGTGAAGACTGAAGATTAAAGACAAGGAGACAGAAGGCGGAGAACAAGAACAGTGTGTGTAACAGTGAAAGTGTCTGTATGTAAATGTATAACTGAAAATGTAAAATCGAATGAGTGTTGTAGGAGCTGTGACTGAAAATGAATATTGTACTGATATTTGTAATAAACAAATTTGTTTGCAATAAAATATTATTTTATTGTTATCAAACAAACTTGTCTATTTTATCCAGTCAATTTACAAGTACAAATATTCTGTGAATGTATTTAATAGTGGAGTGTTAAATAGCTGTACTGTTTGAATGTTGAAATATCATATTCAATTTAAATAAAATACTGTATGAATATATGAATGTCTGTACAGTCGTATTCTATTTAAATATAAATATTATATTCATGTCTATGATGTATATATAGAATAGTACAGTAACAAACACATTTCAAATAATAAATATTTGGTTGTTATCATCAAACAAAAAATCATATAATTGTGTATACAACAATCTCCCCCTTTTGATGATGACAAACAAATAAAAGATTTTGAGCACAATAAATGTGTTTGACAGTGAAAATTGAACTCCCCCTATTTATCAGCTCCCCCTACAACAGAGACTCTCCCTATACCCCCTATAACAGAGACTCTCCCTATAACTGTGCATGAGTGAAATGAAAAAAAATGAATTTTCAAAATTAAAAATATTTATAAAATATTCACTCATAAATCAAAGTCTCAACCCAATTCTCCCCCATTTGTTATCATCAAAAGAATACAGAGTATAAAATACAGATGAAACACGACTAAAAATATAATTTCATCTTAAGAGGAAGAACGATCATCATAAATCTCAATCAGTCAAACAAAAATCATAATATTCTGAGAACAGGTGGCATATTTCACATTTTAGAGAACGAAGGATTTACGATGAATTTCATACATAATGGAGAGAGTTTTTAAAAAAATCATTTCCAATTATTTTCAAAAGATTTTTTTTTAAAAAAAAATGAGGTTCAAAACCAGTGATGGAATTTGGACCATAATTAATAATTCAATTTAAGTGACTAAATCAAATATTCTCAAATCCCAATAGCTATCAATCAAAAATCATAATACGTCACAAACTTTCAACATATTTCACAGAATAGAATATGGATTGATAGACTGGTTTTTACACACCAAGGAGAATTTAAAATTAATTTCTATTTAACACATTTTTCTTTCTATTTTATTTAAGAGCACACTGACCACGCATAACTAGAGCTTGGATTTTTAAATGAGGTCAGTCGCAGCTTAAATTATAAGTTGTCTCATAACCATGCATGAACAGAACTTGGATTTTTAAATGAGGTTAGAGACACACTTATGCATTAATTATATTTATTATTTTCAACTTTAAAAGGAAAAAACTCCTCAGTATATAAAACCAATATGAATGATAGAAAAGTGGTAGATACAGAAATGGACTGTGAAATAAATTTCTAAATTAATTATATTATGAAATATGATCAACTGTACAGAGATCATTGAAAAATTTCAATTGTCACTAATTCTGAAAAATAACATAACCACAATTCCATTACAATATTTTCACTATTTATTCAAAAAGATTCTTAAAAAAATTAACTCTCCACATTAATATAAAATCATAACGGATGGCAGAAGGATGATAGGTAATGAAGATGGTCATGAAATAATTGTCAGTTCAAAGATATTATAATAAATGTTCAACCATCATGAAAATATAAATAAAATCTCCTCTTATTATGAAGTATAATGCAGTCACAATTCATCACAATTTCAAAATCTGATAATTATTTTGATGAATTATAAATATAGTTCAATTTTGATATTGATTTCAATTTCTGAATGAATAATTGATAAATAATTCTAAATTTGAAAATCAATTACAAGAGGAATATATACAGATTTATACCAGGGAAAAAAATGTGTATGGTGTCTATACAAGGTGAAAATTCAAAAACAGATGGATGAAAAAGCTGATACAAATTGTAGTCTCCTTTATCAAGGAAATTATTTACACCCTAGATATCTCAAATTAAAGAAATTTCAAACACAAAGCCTAAATAGACAAGATTACAAATTTGGCACAATTATCAGAGCAGCAGTCAGATTAAAGCAGGCAGTTATTTGAAAACAGTATCAGAGTAGCAGTCAGATTAAAGCAGGCAGTTATTTGAAAACAGTATCAGAGCAGCACAGCAGAAACAATTTCAAATTAGGCTTGTCAGGATGTTGGTCACACAAGATGATTCATGATCCAATGATTAAAAATACCGTTTATTTAAAATAATTTGAGGAATATGAAAAACTTTAGATTCAATGAATCAATCACACCAAATTATTAGTTTCAGATTCAAGATATGTGTGTGATTCAATAAATCAATAATTTCAAATGATTTTTAAAACAAATAAATATTTAAATCAAATAATCATGAAATAATAGTGATTTTCAGAACCAAATTTCTAAAGATTTTTTCCAAAATGTTCCAGACAAGCCCAAAGAAAAAAAATATTTACATCAGGTTTGATAGATATTCATGATCCAAAATAATTTATTTGAAATCACTTGAAATAATTTCAAGTTATGAAATATAATGAATTAGTCACACAAGATTGATAATTTCAAATTTTGGAGGTGTGTGTGATTCAAAATATCAAGAATTTCAAATGATTTCAAACAAGTAAATTTCAACCATAACAATCATGAATAAAGACGAGCTTTAAGACGTATCATTGATTTAAGTCATGTTCAGAGAATTCAAGCGAATCAGAGAATCAATGAAATTATCACGACTGATAAATAACAGAGTGCTGTAGTGAGTATAATAAACTCAGAACAGCAGAGGTGTGTGAATTTTCATTTAATTTTCAGATCATAAAAAAATTTAGAATTCAAATTTACAGTGTTCAAGATATAACAAGAATACGTCAACACTGTTACGAATTCAAAAGACAGAAAATGAACTACAAAACAATTACAGAAATATTACAAAATTGAATTCAAGATCTTGAAGTAATTTAACAACATCACATTTTTATTCAAGATGAACTGAATTTCCAGAAGATCATGAATTATGGAAGTTAAGAAGCAAAGAATAAATACGACTTGATAAATTAAATCAAAACAATAATAAAAAAATAAGAGGTAGAAGAAGAAATAAACAAAGAAAAATATATTTACAAAGATGAGTTCAAAGATCATACCTGAGATCAGTGTAAACTAGAATCTCTGACTCAACCAGTTTGGGCTAAGGAACATATGCTGGATAGCTTCAAAATGTGGAACGATCTTTGATTCTTCTAGAAGGTCATTCTTTAGCCAGAATCTGGTACATATGCGTTTAAAGGATTGAGTAGTCTAACAAAGACTGTTTTTCCACTCATAGCTGTGTGTCGGACTTACGGTACCCAAACCTGTTTATATAACAATCCCTCTGAATTTACTTTTGTACCCTTAGGAGCCCAAATCCATTTAGTTTTTCATAAATTGGTTTTATTTATTTTTGGAGTCCACGATTGTTCAACTGGATTGTTATAAAACAAATTTTTATTTTGCTTTCGATTTAAAAAACCTTCGAACCCTTCAAAGTTTAAATTTTCAAAACGATCTTTTCCATGACAATTAGAAGAATTTTCAAAACCATTTAAATTTAGTCTTTCAAAACCACTATTTTTCCCAAAGCCAAGACCACTTTTATTTCTAACAAAAAATTGATTTTTCAACAACATATTCAAAGATTTTTCGCTATCATAAAATTTATTCAAAGTTGACTCTAGTCGTAGAATTTTGAAGTTAAGATCACCGTTCTCTTTTATTAAATCTGAACAACGATCATCAGTGATCTTCCTTTTAGCATCATATTATTTCAAAACCAAATTTTCAGATTCAAGTAATTTAATTGTGTCTTGGGATTGCAAAATCTCAAATTCAAAATGTTTCTGTTTTTCAATTTCAAGTTTTTCAAACTCTTTGAATTTTGCGATTTCATTTTCAAGTTCAGTCAAGATCGATTCAATTTTTAAAGAACTTTCCTTTTCAAAAATTACATGTTTGAAATTAATCTTATCCAACTCCTTCTGTAAAGCGTTATTTTTATGAATTAGCTCACCTTCGTGATTTTTCAAAATTAAAAATTCATTTTCAAGCTTTCTAGAATTTTCATTAAGTTGAGCTTAATCAGTTTTCAAATTAAAACAATTCTTGCACTCAGAGTTTTCAAATTTTAATTTCAACATATTGTTATTGTGGGTCAACTCAGAATTTTCAGATTTCAAAGACTTGTTTTTCCATTTGATACGATCAACAGTTCTTGTTAAATTATTACAAAGAGATACCAAATCTTCGTATGATAAGTCCCCATCGTCTGAATCGACAAGAATAGATCCAGTTAAGCATAGATTTGAATCTGAGTTGGCAGTTGAGGGTTTTGAGAAGTTGTTGTCATTTCCATATCTTTAATTGAGAGCTGTCCAGATTTCCTGCGCAGTCAAACAATGGGAGATAAGGCAGTATCGATCATCATCAAGATGTGAATATAAAATATGCGTAGCATGATTATTAAAACATATATCTATCATATCAAATCCATTAACAATAACATCCCAACATTTAAGATTGACAGATTTCAAATAGGATTCCATTTCAGATTTCCAATTAAAAAAATTTGTACCATTAAAAATAGTTGGAATACGACTGGACTGACTCTCTAAGAGCTGCCAAGTAGGGTTACCCATGACTTTATAGTTAACAGAAAATACCTGCTCGGATACCAAATGTTGGATCTAGATTAACCCTAGAGGGGGTGAATAGGGTTTATCACAGTTTTTTAACTGAATTAAAAATCTAACAAGATAGATAATAATACACAGATCAAAGAATATAGTAGAAACAGAAATGCATAAAATAAATCACACACAGATATACCCAGCTTCGACAACCCTGCCTATTACTGCATTTCTAAGGTTTCTACTAGGTGATAGAACAGATCCCGCATACAAGACCATGTAAACTCGCAAATCCTGCTCCTATTCTAACCCTACGCTCAAAACCCTAGACTGGCTGATATTCCCTAGATCAGATTTCCCCTGATTACAACCCCATAATCAGTATACCCTAGTTTTTACACAGACTCTAGTAAACTGCTAGAATTTTACAGACTCTAGAAACTGTTGAGACAGTTTACAACACGAATTCAAAAACAATACAAAAATTAAAAAGAAACCCTAGTTTAAAACAAAATTCCCTTATATTGTGAACTTGGGTTAGTCTAAACCCATGTTGGTCGGCCCGCTCCTCATTTCATTTTGCTCGATGCATTGTCTTTGGAAAACTGGATATGGCGGCTTGAGATTACAAACTAGGGTTTACAGAATTTCCCCTAAATCAAATCAATTGCGGAAAGTGTTGAAGTTGAGGTTCTCTGATTGCTCCTATGCTTCGTGTTGCTTGCTCGTTTGATTTGGGTATCTCTCTATCGAAACAATTGTAAGTGAATTCTAATTTGAAACTTTTTGCTCTCGAGTTGATTTATGGTTTCGATATATCTTTTCCAATGATGTAGATGGTGTTAAAATAGGATTTAGAAATCCTATAATTGCTCTCTGATTTCACTATATGGCTTGGTCTGATTGCATGTATTATTTTCCCTTTTTGATTTGGCTCGAATTTATTGTAAAAACTTGATGACCTTGACGTGAATTTGTTCCTGAATTTCCTCTCCTTTAATTGAGATGCTTTGGATCTGATATGTGCGGATTCCTCTTTTGAAAATTTTGATTGAATTGGCTTTGAGTGTGGCAAATCTGGAAATATAAAAACAATTCGATTGTTTTTCTGGCCCCATATTTAATAGCAATTTTCTGGCAAATTGTTTTGTTTCCTGAAATAACATCATTGTAAATTCAAATTAGAATTGGAGAATTGTCAAAACTGATTTCTGGGAAGAATTTGCTTGATATGTTTGTCAATACGCCATAAATGATTTCCAAAAGAACTGTTTTCATACTTCAATTTCCTTGCTAATTTATTATGCCATGATTTTCTTTTGGTAATTAACTCTTGCCGAGAATGATTTCAGAGAAGAAATAATTGATTTCGAAAAAAGGTTTCATGCCTTAAAAAAATCTTTTCTGGGAACTTTTAAAATTGTGAGATACTTCCCATATATGATCAAAAGTAATGCTCCAATTCAGCTGGTCCTATGCATGATTTGTGAATTGATTTTCTTGGCCTTGTTTATTATTTGTACTTGCTTTTCTTAAACCATTTAAATTGATCTTATCCTCTTCAAAAACTGCTGAAATCATGGACTGACTTGAGAACTTTCTGCATGCTCTAATTGACTTGCTTCAGCATAATTGTTGGTTGACTTTCTTGTTAAAGTTGTTGCACTTTTTGAACATGTGTGTAACACCCCGTATTTTCTATGAACTTAAGAATTACAAATATGAGTATAATTAAAGAATAAAATCATAATCAAGGGAAATGGGCTATTCCATTGCGTTCGTCTCGGAAAAATACGCGAAATAGAGTCCGAAATTTCGTAAATCGGAGTCCATATGACCAAGTTATGGCCTCCCAAAGTTCAGGAAAAAATTAAACAGCACAGACCAGGTCGACTGGGGAGTCGACCCTAGTCGACCTGCCCCCAGGGGGTCGACCCTAGAGTCGACCTGCCCCCAGGGGGTCGACCCTAGAGTCTACCCTAGAGTCGACCAGCCTCCCGAATCTGCTTTTCTGCCTGGGTGCGTTCTGATGTATCTGGTCTCGTTTTCTGTCTAGATTCGTCTGCCTAAACCTATTTAAATAGCCCCAAACGCAGCCTTCTCTGCACACAATTCTATTCTGCTTCTTCTCTGCCTCTGTTCTAAATAAAAATGAAAATGGCGTCACTGCTCTACTGGAATCAAAACTAGAAGATAATCAACATCAACCTAAGCAACTCAATTCAAATTAGAGATTAAAGCTTCTGCAACGATTCTACAACAACTAAAGTTCTTTCTTTAATCCAATCAAGGCAAGTACAGTTATTTTCCGCTATAAACGTTAATTCTGATTTTTGACATGAATTGTGAATCTGAATCTGAGATTATATCTGTTCAGTTCTGATTTGATTTATCTTATTCTGTACCTCTTTCCTCTTTCTGTTCTATAGCCAGGCTACCACGAGCCTGAGCCAATCTCATAAGATATTAACATGCGCTAAAATGTTTGGGACAGTAAAATGAATGATGCATAAATTGGGCATGACCAATAGGTGACTAATTTGAGGAAAGAGCATGGACTGTAGCTAGAACATGAATCTGAGACATATGATTGGACATGTTATATTTATAACATAAAAAGGTATTGAACATATGATTTGTGGACATGACATAAAAAGGTATATAATTGAACATAAATATTGACTGTATTGAACACTTGATTTGGGATAAAGAGAATATGGCTTAGGTATAAAGATTTACGTGAAAGTAGGATATCTATTAATGTAAATAAACACCTAAGTAAGGGACCTTTGGGATAGATGACATGCATAGTAATCTATGGCTATATTTGGTATAAATTATATGGATCTTCTGTACTATGCAAGTTTAATAAAAATTGAAGCATATGATATATGGTAAATTATGACCAAAATCTGTGCTATGTAAATTTATTGCAAACATGAGGTATATGATCATATTGTGAATCATGACTATTATTTATGCATGAGAACTTAGGCAAGATTAATATTTAGGTAAGATATGTTTGTGAAACTTTAAGGAATGATTAAATCTATTATATTTGCCTAATTTGCTAGTTCTGTTATATATTGCCTAATCTACTACCTAGTCTGCTAGATCTGTTCATCTGCCAAATCTGACATCTGCTAAGTCTGTTGAAAATGCCAAACTAAATCTGTTGAGATGCCTAATCAGTTATCTGCTAAATCTGCTAGTTGCTTAATCTACTGAATCTGTTAAGTCGCCTAAATCTGTTATCTGCTATGTCTGTTAAGTTGATATATTCAGTCTGTTATTGACATAATCTAAATTAGCTATGAATAATTGACATGTATATTAGGCGTGGGTATAAATGGTAAATCATTAATTAATTGGCCGCAAAGATAAACATGGCTAACTCGAGGTTAGAATGAGTTTGCGGCGTAATTCTGCCCGGAACCGCCCGGCATATTCCAGTGGCCGTAAACAATAGGTTCTAATGTGAGAAGTTAGTCATAACGTGCTTGAAACCCGAGGTTAGACTCAGTTTGCGACAGAAATCTGCCCGGAACCAACCGGCCTAACCAGTAGCCGTAAACTGTCAGTCTAATGTGAGAGGTCTGGGCATTAATATTTAATTAATGAAAATCTGAGATAAATATGATGTCTAAAACGTGTTGGGCAGATGGGATTAAACCCACTAGACTGATGAATTTAATAAATCTGTTCCATGAATCTGTAGGCCCAATTACAAAGTTAGACAAATCTGTAAGTCTGTTAATCTATAACTGGTTAATCGGTAAGTCTGTTAAATCTGTATATCTGACCCGTTAGTCTGAAAACTTGTCTGTGAACTAGTTGATCTGAATTATGTATGTCTGAACTTGTAAACAAGTTAATCTAAAATCTGTTAGTCTGGGTACACAAGGTTAGGAGGGGAATTACTTGTGTCATCTGTTGTTTGGGACCCATATTAGTCAGTAACCCTTTCTGGTATCAAAACTTTGACCCAACAGTAGGTAGGGTCCGGGCACGCTTACTGAACTAATTATAAGTGGTTCATTCTGATAATGGCGAGGGGTGTTGATGGTGCATTCCAACCGGGTCATGTGCATGCATGGATCCCGGTCTGCCTCTGAGGATGTAAGACGCCGTGACATCTGTAAATAGGTCTGTGCCAATTGGTTGTCACTTTAGGGAGTGATACACCCTACTGTGGGGCCGACACAGGATATTTATGTATTAGGGAGCCGATCGCTTGGGGTAGGGTTTTAGGGTACACTTAGTTCTGTCTGTCTCTGTTGGTACCGTCTGTTTCTGTTGGGTGGTAACACCTGTCTGTTTCTGCGTGGTACCGTCTGTTCGGGTGGTAAAGGCCCACTACTAGTGTACACCTAATTCTACATTCTGTTTCCGTAGGGATTAATCTGTTTCTGCTTCTGTTTGTTTCTGATCGGGTAGTAAAGGCCCATTATTAGCATTCTATTTCTGTTAAATTATTCTGTACCCGTTTCAGTTTCAGTTTTCGGTTATACTAGTATTAGTGCAGAGAAGTGTAAAGCAATAGTTTATGTCATTCTGTTCTTCTATTATATCTGCTACACCTGTTACAGTTATCCCTCATCCAATTTTATGTTCATGTCATATTATTATTATTATCTGTTCATATGCTGAAAGTCACTGGACTTGCCAGACTTTTTGTCTGACCCTTGTTGTTTTGCCTCCTTTCTTCCGTTCCCCCCCCCCCCAGGTTATCTAAGGAGGGAATACTTTAGCTTGATCCGGATTTCTCTTTGCTTGAAGTGCTTAAAGTATGGCTTGGCTCTGTATAGCTTCCGTTCTATGGGGATTATGATTTTAAACCATGCATTTTGAAGGCTTTTGTACAAGACTGATATTTTGTACTTGAATTCTGAGATTTGAATGGATGTAACCATATTGATTTCTGTTTCCGCTGTAATAAAGTTAAAAAATTTCAAGTACTGTTTTATCTGTCTTGTAAGTTTCTGTTCTGTTTACTAAAATGCTCCACCAAAGTTAAGGCATTCCCCTTGCGAGTGTCCTTAACGGAGGTGGGGTGTTACACTTGGTATCAGAGCTGAAGGTTACCGGATTTGATAAAGAATTTTTGAAAACTATTTTCAAAAAGGTTTTGAAAAGGAAGTATTTTCAAAAGTAAAGCTTATTTTGAAAAACATAGTTCCCTAAGCCATATATCTATCTTTTGATCCTCTGCTTGAATCCTTGTTTCCTTCTTTCTTGAGTCTCTGGGGCTCCCGATTTTCTGGGAGGTAACCTCGTCGAAGGGAAAAGTAGTGCCCGACTTCCATCGATAGCTGTAGTAGTTTCACCTGCGGCTAGTTTTCTTTAGAGCTTTGAAGGATTTTTCCGGGCGATGGAGGCAGCTTTCGAGGGATGTGTCAACGTGTTACACAAGGATAGTAAAGATGAGAATGATGAGGTTTGGCTAAGGAGCACAACCCAAAGGTGAGAAACTCATATAGACTTAGTTCACAATGGAAGCAAAAGGGAAACACAAAAGAAGGAAGGAAAATTTGAAGATAAGGAGGAGGAAAGTGTTTTACTTATGGAAGCTCGACTCATCTGAATAAGGATTACCGAAAGAGGAAGGGGAGGGTGCTTGCTTCAACTGTGGTGAGATGGGGCACTTTACTAGGGACTGCCCGAAGAAACAAAGGCAAGGACATAAGACAGGACCAACTTCTGGAGGGCAGGCAAACACTCTCAAGGCTAGTGGATAGGATAGAAATAGGGAAAATTTCTGTAGAAGGTTTAATTTTCTTATCTGGTTATGGAGTTAGGACTCTTTCTGATTCTGTACTTGATACTCTGCACTTGAATACTAGTATTGTTTCTGATTCTGCTGTAAACTCAGACCCATAAAGGGTATGACTCATCTGTTTTAAGTTAAGGTTTGAGGGATATCTGTGTTAGGCGTCAAATATGACGCATATATTCTGAGTTTTTGTGGGATATGATTTTATCATGCTTAGCTTCCAAAGAATCATTAGGGAACCTGGTCTGTACCAGTAGTCTGTAAATATCTGAATACTTCTGATAAGATTTCCGGTTTTGACATTGTCTAAAGAGGGTAACCCTCTGGGTGTCAATCTGATGTTGATTTCGGTCTTCGGGGTTGACACTTAGGGGAATTATTTTCTCAACCAATGTCTGATAGGAATCAAGTTTTTGTTTTATCTGTACTCGCTTCCATCACTCGACTGTATCCTATCGATCGAGTGTTCAACTTATAGATAGGAATCCTAATGGGTGTAAACATGTGTTTAAGACATGTTATGTTTGATGGTTGCAAGTGGATGCAAGTGGTTGCTAGTGGTTGCTCGTGGACGCATATACACACACTAGGCACTAGATCGGCTCGAAAACACTCTCATACTGCATATGGATGTGTGAGCATTTTAAATTTTTATGGATGCAAAATGGTTGAATCAGCACATGGATGTTGCATATGAGTGGATGATTGTGCACTCATATAGAAATGATATGTATCAAATAGGAAAATTGCATACATATTGGACTCATGGCACTGACATAATTCTCATTAAGGAGGTCAACTGAATCAGTAGACCGCCTGATCTTTGCATTAGATAAGGAACATATACACAAACTTTTGCAAATGTTCATACAGCACTAGAAATTTCTAAGGACAATGGATGCTTGTGGATGATGACTGAGTAGATGAGTGATTGGATGGTAGGACACATTCTTCTTAACTTGAAGATTTCGAGGACGAAATCCTTTAAGGAGGGGAGAATGTAACACCCCGTATTTTCTGTGAACTTAAGAATTAAAAATATGAGTATAATTAAAAAATAAAATCAGAATCAAGGGAAACGGGCTGTTCCATTGCGTTCGTCTTGGAAAATTACGCGAAATAGAGTCCGAAATTTCGTAAATCGGAGTCCATATGACCAAGTTATGGCCTCCCAAAGTTCAGAAAAAAATTAAACAGCACAGACCAGGTCGACTGGGGAGTCGACCCTAGAGTCGACCTGCCCCCAGAAGGGACGACCCTAGAGTCGACCTGCCCCCAGGGGGTCGACCCTAGAGTCGACCTGCCCCCAGGGATTCGACCCTAGAGTCGACCTGGGGGTCGACCTGCCTCCTGAATCTGCTTTTCTGCCTGGGTGCGTTCTGATGTATCTGGTCTCGTTTTCTGTCTAGATTCGTCTACCTAAACCTATTTAAATAGCCCCAAACCCAGCCTTCTCTGCACACAATTCTATTATGCTTCTTCTCTGCCTCTGTTCTAAATAAAAATGAAAATGGCGTCACTACTCTGCTGGAATCAAAACTAGAAGATAATCAACATCAACCTAAGCAACTCAATTCAAATTATAGATTAAAGCTTCTGCAACGATTCTACAACAACTAAAGTTCTTTCTTTAATCCAATAAAGGCAAGTACAGTTATTTTCCGCTATAAACGTTAATTCTGATTTTTGACATGAATTGTGAATCTGAATCTGAGATATATCTGTTCTGTTCTGATTTGATTTATCTTATTCTGTACCTCTTTCCTCTTTCTGTTCTATAGCCAGGCTACCACGAGCCTGAGCCAATCTCATAAGATATTAACATGCGCTAAAATGTTTGGGACAGTAAAATGAATGATGCATAAATTGGGCATGACCAATAGGTGACTAATTTGAGGAAAGAGCATGGACTGTAGCAAGAACATGAATCTGAGACATATGATTGGACATGTTATATTTATAACATAAAAAGGTATTGAACATATGATTTGTGGACATGACATAAAAAGGTATATAATTGAATATAAATATTGACTGTATTGAACACTTGATTTGGGATAAAGAGAATATGGCCTAGGTATAAAGATTTACGTGAAAGTAGGATATCTATTAATGTAAATAAACACATAAGTGAGGGACCTTTGGGATATATGACATGCATAGTAATCTACGGCTATATTTGGTATAAATTATATGGATCTTCTGTACTATGCAAGTTTAATAAAAATTGAAGCATATGATATATGGTAAATTATGACCAAAATCTGTGCTATGTAAATTTAGTGCAAACATGAGGTATATGATCATATTGTGAATCATGACTATTATTTATGCATGAGAACTTAGGCAAGATTTATATTTAGGCAAGATATGTTTGTGAAACTTTAAGGAATGATTAAATCTATTATATTTGCCTAATTTGCTAGTTCTGTTATATATTGCCTAATCTACTGCCTAGTCTGCTAGATCTGTTAATCTGCCAAATCTGACATCTGCTAAGTCTGTTGAAAATGCCAAACTAAATCTGTTGAGATGCCTAATCAGTTATCTGCTAAATCTGCTAGTTGCTTAATCTGCTGAATCCGTTAAGTTGCCTAAATCTGTTATCTGTTATGTCTGTTAAGTTGATATATTCAGTCTGTTATTGACATAATCTGAATTAGCTATGAATAATTGACATGTATATTAGGCGTGGGTATAAATGGTAAATCATTAATTAATTGGCCGCAAAGATAAACATGGCTAACTCGAGGTCAAAATGAATTTGCGGCGTAATTCTACCCGGAACCGCCCGACATATTCCAGTGGCCGCAAACAATAGGTTCTAATGTGAGAAGTTAGTCATAACATGCTTGAAACCCGAGGTTAGACTCAGTTTGCGACAGAAATCTGCCCGGAACCAACTGGCCTAACCAGTAGCCGCAAACTGTCAGTCTAATGTGAGAGGTCTGGGCATTAATATTTAATTAATGAAAATCTGAGATAAATATGATGTCTAAAACGTGTTGGGCGAATAGGATTAAACCCACTAGACTGATGAATTTAATAAATCTGTTCCATGAATCTGTAGGCCCAATTACAAAGTTAGACAAATCTGTAAGTCTGTTAATTTGTAACTGGTTAATCGGTAAGTCTGTTAAATCTGTATATCTGACCCGTTAGTCTGAAAACTTGTCTGTGAACTAGTTGATCTGAATTATGTATGTCTGAACTTGTAAACAAGTTAATCTAAAATCTGTTAGCCTGGGGACACAAGGTTAGGAGGCGAATTACTCGTGTCATCTGTTGTTTGGGACCCATATTAGTCAGTAACCCTTTCTGGTATCAAAACTTTGACCCAACAGTAGGTAGGGTCCGGGCACGCTTACTGAACTAATTATAAGTGGTTCATTCTGATAATGGCGAGGGGTGTTGATGGTGCATTCCAACCGGGTCATGTGCGTGCATGGATCCCGGTCTGCCTCTGAGGATGTAAGACGCCGTGACATCTGTAAATAGGTCTGTGCCAATTGGTTGTCACTTTAGGGAGTGATACACCCTACCGTGGGGCCGACACATGATATTTATGTATTAGGGAGCCAATCGCTTGGGGTTGGGTTTTAGGGTACACTTAGTTCTGTCTGTCTCTGTTGGTACCGTCTGTTTCTGTTGGGTGGTAACACCTGTCTGTTTCTGCGTGGTACCGTCTGTTACCATGGTAAAGGCCCATTACTAGTGTACACCTAATTCTACATTCTGTTTCCGTAGGGATTAATCTGTTTCTGCTTCTGTTTGTTTCTGATCGGGTAGTAAAGGCCCATTATTAGCATTCTATTTCTGTTAAATTATTCTGTACCCGTTTCAGTTTCAGTTTTCGGTTATACTAGTATTAGTGCAGAGAAGTGTAAAGCAATAGTTTATGTCATTCTGTTCTTCTATTATATCTTCTACACCTGTTATAGTTATCCCTCATCCAGTTTTATATTCATGTCATATTATTATTATTATCTGTTCATATGCTGAAATTTATTTGCATTGCCATTTTTCACCGTATTAACCCATGCTGTGCCATTTTCCTGCCTTGTGAAACTGTGCATTCTTTTGTGGCTTGCTCCATTTTGCCATTGTGCCACTCGTTTATTGTGCACTTGTTCATGTTGGCACACAACAGCTCGGCCCTTGCTCGACTTGTATTCATAGCTGCACCATTTCTCATGCTGTACTTGTTTGGGCTGTTTTTAATTGTTCACACTCTCGAACATATTCATATGCACTGAGTTAAGACGGTCCACGTGGCTACTCCTCAGTTGCGCACTGATTGGCGAGGCATTGCACACGTGTATATATATGCACATGTGTACATGAAGCCATTAGTCAATTTTCCTGTCCCAGCATTGTAGATATATATATATATATATATATATATATATATATATATATGTGTGTGTGTGTGTGTTATCTGCCTTGTGGTATTTAAAGTGTATCACTGTGAATATCACAAGATGTCTAGACACAGTCAGATAAATCAGATCGAGTCAGAAAAATGATGAGAAACACACTGAAATTCTGAGGCAAATAAAATTTCAAAAAAAATTATATCTGCTTAGAATTTAGAAAAATATTTCTATGCTGGATACTTTGCGTGTGTTTCTATGACTGACAGGTATGAAGACTGGACTGAATGGAAAGTGAAGACTGAAGATTGAAGACAAGGAGACAGAAGGCGGAAAACAAGAACCGTGTGTGTAACAGTGAAAGTGTCTGTATGTAAATGTATAACTGAAAATGTATAATCGAATGAGTGTTGTAGGAGCTATGACTGAAAATGAATATTGTACTGATATTTGTAATAAACAAATTTGTTTGCAATAAAATATTATTTTATTGTTGTCAAACAAACTTGTCTATTTTATCCAGTCAATTTAAAAGTACAAATATTCTGTGAATGTATTTAAATAGTGGAGTATTAAATAGCTGTACTGTTTGAATGTTGAAATATAATATTCAATTTAAATATAATACTATATGATTATATGAATGTCTATACAGTCATATTCTATTTAAATATAAATATTATATTCCTGTCTTCGACGTATATATAGAACAGTACAGTAACACACATTTCAAATAATAAATATTTGGTTGTTATCATCAAACAAAAAATCATATAATTGTTTATACAACATTGTTATATACAACAAACTCAATAGAGATGGGGTTAGTAATACCCTAGATTGAGTATGAGTGTGTGTATATATATATATATATATATATATATATATATGAGCACGTATTTGTAAATTAATATAAAAACTGTTTTATATTGTGTTAACTGGTCAGTCGAGTCGTTTATAAATTCTGGTCGAAACAGTAACGCAAAATGTGTCGATAGTTGTTTCTAAACTCTTGAACAGAGTAATTCGACACAGTATGTTTTGAAAAAAAAGGGTAAATGAAATAATCTTACCCAAAATATATTTTGATATAAAAAGAAGTACATATCTTGATATTATTATAATATATTGGATAATTGATCATTATTATAATCAAATAGGGTTATAATTGAATTGGTTATAAATAACCAAAAAGAATTCACATGACTATAATATATAAATCAGATGAACTAAATCTGAATTTAAAACTAGGATTGAATTAAAACTCTGCTAACTGGGAAAAGAGTTGAAATTAATAATTGGATAAAATATATGGGAATTTCAAAATCCTGGGAGAGATTTGGAAATGTTTTCCAACATTTGAAAGATATTTTGAAGTAATTTCGAAATAAAAACTAGTTTTTATAGCATTAAACTCACTTCGGTGACTAGTAAATAATACCGATAATGGATCGCGACATCATCAATATTCATTTTCGAGTTTCTAGGCGACAGATTGCTACCATAGATTTTGTTTTGGATAGTTTTGGGAAAGTAAGTTGTTCAGGAAATTCAAATGTTTTAAATTTGCTATTATATATTATTTCAAACTGATTTGAAATAAAAACCCTAAGAATTTGAATTTTGAAATTTAAAAATTTACTTATAAAGTAAATAAATAGAAAATTTAACTAAGTTGAATAAAATTGGATTTGAACTGAAGCCAAGTAAGTGAAAATCATATTGGAATAGAATTAAACTTGGTAAAGAAATTGAATTTGTGAAATAAGATTTGGAACGGAACCAAATTTGGTTATGGAATTGGATTGTTGAATGATCATTTGGAATTGGAGATTGAAATGAAATTTGGCTCGGTAAAAACGAATTGATGGAAATTGAAGATAAATTAAGTGGAGATCAATTGGAATTCTGGAGTATAGGATGAATTGGTAGAAAGAGATAAAGTTGAATGCCCAACAAAAAGGTACAAATTAATGTAAAATTTGGATATGAGAATTTTGAGATGCTTGGCAAGACACTTGGCTATTTATTTTCCTTTGGATTGGAGAAGGCCCAGAGAGGCAAGTTGTAGTAGTAACGAATGAGCCATGCAGAGGAGATGCTGATGAAATTCTCCGAAAATTTAAGCTGTTAGGAAATTTTTAGAATTTCATAAAGTATTTGTTAATAAGAAGGAAGTAAAGTTTTAATTAGAAATAAGTCGGTTCTATTGAAAACTGGATTTAAGAAATTAAATGAAATATTTTTATCCTAGTTATAATATGAATTGTAGCATTTTCCCTACCTTAGTAATTTCGGGGACGAAATTCTTTTAAGGGGGGAGGAATGTAATGTCCTGCATTTTTATCGGTTTGTATTTGAATATTTAAATCAGTTTAAATATTGAATTCGTAATATAAGTGGATTTATATATTAATTAAAACGAAGTTGAACGTATAAAAATATATATTAAATATAATCGAGCCCGTAATATCGCGGCAGTTCGTAATTTAACGTTCTGAACTTCAACGGAGTGTACAGGATCCCTTATTAGTCGGATTTCTTCGAAACAAGAAACGCTGGAATCTGTTGAACTATGTTTTTCTAATGGAAGTGAAAAACCAAGATTTCGTATTACAAATGGGAAGTTATATCCAAATTAAATATTCAGAAAAGCAGCATAATCGTGTATGGCCATAACGGTTATTTAAATATATTTAAATATCGGATTCGAATTTGGACAAGATTCTTTTGAGACGTAGTTATAGTTTAATTTTTAGAATTTTACTGTAATTTTTAATTAATTAAATATGCAACATTTTATTTGGAGTCTGTTGCACCCTGTAACAATATTTTGGGGTTTCACAATATGAGTTAATCTACCGATATTATTATATATTGGGGATCGGGGCATCTCGTTGGACAGGAATGTATTTTTATTTCTGTCTGTAGCAACTCGAATATGAACGAAGTTCTATGTAACCAGTACTGCATTAATACGCTTCTAACTAAATATTGGTTTAGACACAAGCTTGGTTGCATATATAATAGGATTGGACTTACTTAATAGTTTAATATCATCCACTATGCATGGACAAAAAAAAGGAAATATACACGTGAATGGAAATAATATAGTTTTGTGAAAATATATATAAACTTAGGCGGTTCTCAATATACTACTGTAAACGAACAATGTAAGCCAAGCCTAGTGTATAATAAAATTATAATAAAATAAAACCCTTTGTCCCTAAAGAAGAATAGCGGCACCTACTCTAGGATATATGTCCACTCACGCTGACTTTCCCAAATGCTTCATGGAAAAGGAATAGGCACCCATACCCTCCCATTTATGAATTGGAAACAAAACCTATACCTTCACATCAAGTTAGACATTACGTTTCATTTAGTGCATCCCACGTTCTATGTGACTTAGCCTGTAACTATAAGAATAGATTAGAATATTGGGTACGATCTCTTTCCTTAGCTGCTACGAAATCCAAGTGTGGTATATATATACAACGCAAACCGCAAATAAGTTAAACACATATATAGGTCTTTTCCTTGCGCATGAAGAAACTACTATCTTCCCCTTTCAAAACGTACACAGGAAGACTCATCCACTTGCGGACAGGCTACGATTGAAAAGAAAAGCTACCCTAAGCTAAAACCATATTGTAAGAACCCGTTACTTCCCCATGAAGGAAAGAGCGGATACTTTGAGAACAACACATAGTAGAACGCAGACGGAAGAACATTTCATTGTTAATTACAACAATTCCATCAGATACAAGAATAAACAGAGTATAAATGAATAAATTACATTCGACAAATATCAGAGATTATAATAAATTACATAGCAGCGGAAAAATAATACAAAGCACAACTGAAGGTGATATACGGATACAGAGCTTTCCGGATATCATTCCAGCTGTAAACCAGGATCCTGTGAATATAAATCTGCAAAACCAAAACTACTAGCTGCCCGTGTCGAAAATAGGGGCACCTAGAGTTTAGGTTAAAACAATAAACTCCAGGTCAGTCATGTGACTGGTGTGAGAACTAAAACAGTTATTTAAAACTTTACTTTAAAAGAGAGTAATTCAAGGGACCACGTCGTATAACACGGAACGGGTTTCCTCCCAAGAATACCAGTGCATAGAATAAACAGCGCAATGCTTTTTCGAAAAATGAAGCTATTATAAGACCCAGGTCCCATCACACAATGCAACGCAAGCCGGAGGATAGGGTTTTCCCTTATAATAGACAAACATGCTTGGTACGTTTAAATCAAATCATTTGATACTATTATAAGTGTATAGTGTCAAAACATTTTCAATCATAAATATCAATCATAGACGGCATAAGTGCCCCATCCCACTATGTCGCCATACTAGGCTCTACAAATAAAACCGAAATACACGTATTGGAAATTGGATTTCCGTCATGAGTCGAGGCAAGGGGCAAGCTCCTCTCCGCTTCGAGACACTCTAGCAAATGCCTCAGGACTACACACTCTGGGTAACCCCTAGGATCCTCCAAGACCGGTCCTCTCTTACGTTTGAGGATTAGTTATTCCTGAACACACGTTTCCCGGCCCTATAGGACCTATAATCGAGGTGCCTCGCATCCAAACCACAAAGGTGAAAAGTATATAAATGTCAGGGCTGGTAGGTCACTGACACCACCCATAGCTAGAAAGAAACGTCGTGCACTCCTTGGGTCCTCATCCCGTTTTTGACTCATACCGAGGTGTGAGGCTCGCGAATCCACGCTATACACAAAGTTGCCACGTAGGCCGTGCTTCGATCATCAACCACAAGACTTTGCTTTTCAACAGAAGCCTTGATCCCTGCAACTCAGCGTGCCAAACAGGAAATTCATGCCATGCGATTGATATCTATCGATATATAACCTCTAAGCTTGTACGTCTCAGAGAAGGGCGTTAAGCAAGAGAATAAATTCTCCGCCGCCAAACAGATATATATTTAACAGAAATCAATCAACACAGAATAAAATCCAATGTCAGACACACAATCCATTTACAAGTTCGTTCTGGGTCTGAACGAAACCGGAGGCACTTTCCTCGCATATCCATCGATCTCCAAGTACGTCTGGACGACCACCAACTGATTCCCTCATCTTGGGTGTACAGCCCAATCAAATCATCAGTAATCACCCAAACGATGTGAAGACTTCCGGTCTTCGACCACCGTCTTCATCTTCGACATATCGTCGAATCGGTTATTCAGAATGGGTATAAACCCGGCCTTTCCGAACAACCCGCGTATATTAAAAACAAATGTTACACAAACACAACATACGCCTCATTCCAATTCATTAGTCACTAACCGTAAATCAACAAGAGAACAATTTCCCAAATATTAACCCCGAAGGCCGAAACCAACATCAGATCAATACCCAGGAAACCATTCTTCTTAGCTAACCCACAGCTAGTTTCTAAATTTCATATTCTTAGGGAAAGGTTCCCATTAATTTTATCCAAGATAAATTCTTTAAAATTTATCCTTTAATCTTCCTTTGGATATCATTTCAAATCAGATTATGGTTTTCCAAACTAGTCGAGATTAGCGAACCACTCCGAAGTAATTATTTATTTTATTTCCCAATCCCAACCTATTCATCCCATGAAGCAAAACAGGTAATACTCCATATCTAATACCACGGTGTTACCGGTAAAATTAATTACCATCCCACGTTCAAATCTAATTAAAGATTTAACTATCGCTTTGGAGCAAAACTGGTAATACTCCATTCTCGCTCATTTGCCAAATTTGATAATTTAAATTATCAATTCACATTTCAATCTAATTGCAGATTCATTAAAACTCCCGTTTCTGGGTTAAAGAACTAATGTCATTTGAAACACAGTTCACGATAAACCCAAATCAAATTCTAATTATTATCGGATTAAAGAACAAGTGTTATTTAAAACACCGTTCACGATAAACCCACAAATCAATTCTATTTGAAACCCATTTCAAATCCAATTTATTTATTTAAAAATAAATGGGTTTTAATTTCAGTTCAAAACTAGTTCATTTTGATAAAAATCTATTTTTATCTTTTCAAATATGGAGTTTTTCATCCCAATTTTACCCAAATCATTTCTTATGATTTTACACAAATTATTACTATTTTTAATAATTTTATCAAGGCCCGTACAGTCGATTTCCATCAACGGCCATCGAACTGCACTTACAGCGACCTTTTCCAAATTTCATTTGGACGTATCTCCAAATCCAACCGTTAGATTTCAAATTTCCAATATTCGTTCGAAATCTCTTTTCGATACGAACCCAATGGTTCCAGCTTTAGGAGAATCCGACGGTCGGATCTCCCGTAATGTCCGTTCGAAGTCAATGGTCGAAATTTACGAACTGCCGCGGCGCGGCGCGTTCTATTCAGGCCATTATATTATGTATATAATATGTATAATATATATTTCGTCGATTTCTATTTAAAACGAAGTTTATAAATAGTTTTAAATTTGTTTCAAAAACATTTCAACTTCCATTTTCAATTCAAATCAAAATTGAATTTTTCCTTATAAATTCGTTTTAAAATTCATTTCAATTCAAATTTCAATTCAATTTGAATTCATTTCAAATCGATTTTTATTCTATTTCAATTCGTTTTCAATTCAATTTGAATTCGTTTTATATTCAATTCAATTCGAATTCGTTTTCTATTCAATTCAATTCGAATTCGTTTTCTATTCAATTCAAATCAAATTCGTTTCTTTTCAATTCAAATCAAATTCGTTATATATCCAATTCAAATTCGAATATAATCGATATAAATATCGTTCGCGTCAAAATAACGCATCTCTAATCAATACGGCTTTCTATATTTCAATAATTCCGTTATTCTATTCAATAAATGAATATTTATTTTATTCAATACGTGAATCTATATTTTTGTCAACACATGACTAATCTCAACTAATGAGTACTGTCCACGTGTGACTATTTTTGTTGTTTAATATATTTTATAAAAATTATGGTATCTATCGTTTGATTTCAAATCAGACTCCAACCGTAAATTAGTAAGAGAACGATTCCCTGAATATTAACCCCGAAGGCTGAAACCAACATCAGATCAATACCCAGGAGACCACTCATCTTATCTATTTCCCAATTAGTTTCTAATTTTATATATAATAAAGATGTAAATTTTATTGTTAAAATATATCGTTCAACACATGACTAATCTCAACGGATGAGTACTGTCAACACATGAACCTTTATTTTATAATATTCTTTATTTTCTAAATTGGAATGAGGCCCAATCAATTACCATATAAAGTTAATTATATGGATTCCATACAACACATGTATATAATAGCAACGATAAATAATTAACCATCATCTAAAGTGCACTACACTATATAAGCATCAAATATAGATATCTAATGCTTATAACAGCCTGTCAATCAATCGATCGACATACAACTAATTATTGGGATTAGTGTATGTCGTATTTTATCCCAATACCTGTGTGGGGTTTCAAACAATCAAACACAGATTTTATTTGTGCAGTTGGGCGATGTGTAAAATTTATCGTCCTAATCAATGTCAATTAAATCAGTGTATATAAACAAATCGGCTGATTTGTTTATAAATATTTATTTATTCACTTTCTCGTTAAAAATTTTATTTTTAATGATAATTAATTTATTTCAACCATCTACATTTTATTATCGATTTCACATCAACAACACAAACAAATTTCACAACACATCAATCGAACAAACAAGCCATCCATGGTATGTGGATGACGGGTGTCGGGTGCTACTAAACACCGTCTGCATCCTAGTATATAGATATAACTAGAAAAAGAAATTTAGAGTGAGAAGTTCCCATCAAAGCTAATCCAATCATCTCGACTCTTCCTATGTAGAAATCTTTGTCGTTCTCGCCTTTTGTTACTTTCGTTGCCCGCTTTCACTACATATATAAAAATCACATTTTTATATTGTTGCTATGTATATAAAAATCATATTTTTATAATCACTCTATATAGATAAAAATTCTATTTTTACACAGCTACTATATAATAGAAAATTATATTTTTATCATGCTATTCTCTATATAAAGATTTCGCCTTTTCTATTATAAAGATTTCGCCTTTTCATACATAAATATTTCACCTTTTCAAAAATAAAGATTTTATTTTTATATTTTATAGAAATTATATTTTCAATACACTACGTACAAAAATAGTATTTTTATATCTTCTATTATATAAAGGTCATATTTTTGATTCACTACATATATAAAGATCAAATTTTTAACACTTCTATAATGTAAAAATCATGTTTTTATCCTTCTACAATATAAAAGATTATATTTTTATCCTCCTATCATATAAAATGAAACTGAAATTAATCTAGAAACTGATTTAATTAAATAAATTTACCTTATCATTGCGGCGGGGAGGGTTTCATAGCTCGGCGGTGGTGGTGGGCCCTCTAGCAGGCGGCGGAGGGGGCGGATGGGTTTAGGGGGGCCTGGGCGCGGGTTTGATTCGAGGAGGAGGGCTCGTGGTCTCAGGAGGAGGGAAGCGGGAGTGGAGGGAGGGGAGAAGAGGAGGGGGAGAGTGGGGTCGTGATCGAAGGGGGAGGCGAAGGGTTTCAAGTGGAGGAGCGATGGGACAGGGAGGGAGGAGCTCGAAGAAGGGGGAGGGACTAGAGGCGAGGGCGCGAGGGCGGGGAAGGCCGCGCCTCGACGGTGGTGGCCGCGGCGGTGAACGGGGGGCCGATCGATGCTTTCCCCCTTTTTCTTTTTTTTTTATTTTTTTTCTCGTCTGAATGAAACGATGAAAAAGGGGGGGGTATATGAATATAAGTATTTATATTTTATTTTTATTCTCTAAAAAGTTACTTTACCATTCGATCTCAAAACAGGACCCACCGCCTGTCATCCCTAGCTAATAACCAACATTCCGACCATAATGGGATATGTATCGTAAGCTGATTCAACTGTTTCGATCAGTTTTCGTTAAAATCAACATATAACTCTATATATTGAATTTGAACGCGCATTTAAATTTACCGGGGTCGCATACTAACTCGAAAAATTTCCGAAAAATATTTTCTAGCTTCGTATTGACGATACGGTCCTAACAAAACTTATCTCGTCGAATTCTGAGACTGTTTGAAAAATGGCCATTTTCCAATCGATTAAAATCAACTAAAACTGGTCAAACGCGTTTCCTTTGCCACGCTCACATATTGATTCAAAAAATTATGAAATTTGGAATCTAGCAATAATTTGACATCACGGATCCAACAAAAGTGGTTTCGTCGAAATTCGAGGTCGTTTGCAAAATTTCCATTTTTAAGGGCCTGAATTCCATAGCGACTATTCATAATTTTCAACTGGACATATCTTTTGATTCCCGCTATGAAATTTCAACTATTCGGATTCGTTGGAAAGATATTCACAAATAGATCCTATTATTTTTGGTTTCACTAAAATCCGGTTTATTTTGCACCCGGTACATTCAATTGAAGTTTGAAATCGATTTATCGAACTACCGCGCCATTTTCAATTCCTTTTATAATTATATATAATTATTTATATTCTAATGACGACGCGTATAAATATATACGTTCTAAATTTATTCAAAATAAATTTTCATCGATATTATTTAAAATAATTCATTTTAAATATTCAAAATTCGCTAAAATTTCCAACATAAAATTTTTAAACTGGCTCGCATTTCCGTGTTGTTACAATCTCCCCCACTTAAAACTTTTCGTCCCCGAAAAGGAACGAAGCCGAAAGTTGTTTAACAATTCAATTCAACTTCCAGTATTTTGATTACGGCTTAAGTTCTTCAACTTTTCAGTTTCTAAGAACTTTTCAAATTTTTTCAACAATTTGGCTAACACCCTAAATTTTCGAAAAATTTCGCCATAACCTCCCCTGCACCGGGAGCCACGGGAAAATCCCGAAATTGCCATACAGGCCCTCTGATCTCAAAAAGAAAAAGAAAAAGCCAAGCGGCTCATAAAATCATCATCACCCAAACAAAACAGTAAATTATAGTAAATATGTACCTATTTGTCGGGCAAACAAATTTTATTCTTCTGCTCTAGCCTCCTTGCTATGACCTGTTCACACATTATATATGTATATGCATGCATATGCGACCAATTTTCAATATAATTCAATATTCGACACAATTAGGCTAAATGGTTCAAAATTATCAAACAAATAAACAAACAACACAAACATCAATCAATTAGTGGATTAACGTTTCAAATTCATAATTTTGATACATATACAGAAAATCATGTTTTGGTGCCAAATCACAACAAACAAATCTATCTATATAAGTTTTGGTTCTCACACCAGCCTAATGGAAATATATAGATATCACACCTTCGAAACATGAACATAAATACTGATGATGCACGTGCTATAATCAGTACCATCTCCGGGCGACTAGAATGTGATTATATATCTATCCAGTATATTAAAACTTCGAATATACGTTCATGACGCATATATGCAAAATCTTTATATATTGGATTGTCCAAATTCTATACAAATAAATATTCAAATACGTATACTTGAATTTAACTTTCAAAACAAAATTATCTTCAATTGAAAAATATACTCTTCACACTCGTTCTAGGATACTACTGATCCTATCTCTAACGAGTCATTCTAATTGGATATTACTAATCCAACATCTGATGAATTCTTTCGTATGGTTCTAATGTGTCTTATTCTCGAGCTCTGTAAACCAAAGCTCTGATACCACTGTAAGAACCCGTTACTTCCCCGTGAAGGAAAGAGCGGATACTTTGAGAACAACACATAATAGAACGTAGACGGAAGAACATTTCATTGTTAATTACAACTATTCCATCAGATACAAGAATATACAGAGTATAAATGAAAAAATTACATTCGACAAATATCAGAGATTACAATAAATTACATAGCAGCGGAAAAATAATACAAAGCACAACTGAAGGTGATATACGGATACAGAGCTTTCCGGATATCATTCCAGCTGTAAACCAGGATCCTGTGAATATAAATCTGCAAAACCAAAACTACTAGCTGCCCGTGTCGAAAATAGGGGCACCTAGAGTTTAGGTTAAAACAATAAACTCCAGGTCAGTCATGTGACTGGTGTGAGAACTAAAACAGTTATTTAAAACTTTACTTTAAAAGAGAGTAATTCAAGGGACCACGTCGTATAACACGGAACGGGTTTCCTCCCAAGAATACCAGTGCATAGAATAAACAGCGCAATGCTTTTTCGAAAAATGAAGCTATTATAAGACCCAGGTCCCATCACACAATGCAACGCAAGCCGGAGGATAGGGTTTTCCCTTATAATAGCCAAACATGCTTGGTACGTTTAAATCAAATCATTTGATACTATTATAAGTGTATAGTGTCAAAACATTTTCAATCATAAATATCAATCATAGACGGCATAAGTGCCCCATCCCACTATGTCGCCATACTAGGCTCTACAAATAAAACCGAAATACACGTATTGGAAATTGGATTTCCGTCATGAGTCGAGGCAAGGGGCAAGCTCCTCTCCGCTTCGAGACACTCTAGCAAATGCCTCAGGACTACACACTCTGGGTAACCCCTAGGATCCTCCAAGACCGGTCCTCTCTTACGTTTGAGGATTAGTTATTCCTGAACACACGTTTCCCGGCCCTATAGGACCTATAATCGAGGTGCCTCGCATCCAAACCACAAAGGTGAAAAGTATATAAATGTCAGGGCTGGTAGGTCACTGACACCACCCATAGCTAGAAAGAAACGTCGTGCACTCCTTGGGTCCTCATCCCGTTTTTGACTCATACCGAGGTGTGAGGCTCGCGAATCCACGCTATACACAAAGTTGCCACGTAGGCCGTGCTTCGATCATCAACCACAAGACTTTGCTTTTCAACAGAAGCCTTGATCCCTGCAACTCAGCGTGCCACACAGGAAATTCATGCCATGCGATTGATATCTATCGATATATAACCTCTAAGCTTGTACGTCTCAGAGAAGGGCGTTAAGCAAGAGAATAAATTCTCCGCCGCCAAACAGATATATATTTAACAGAAATCAATCAACACAGAATAAAATCCAATGTCAGACACACAATCCATTTACAAGTTCGTTCTGGGTCTGAACGAAACCGGAGGCACTTTCCTCGCATATCCATCGATCTCCAAGTACGTCTGGACGACCACCAACTGATTCCCTCATCTTGGGTGTACAGCCCAATCAAGATCATCAGTAATCACCCAAACGATGTGAAGACTTCCGGTCTTCGACCACCGTCTTCATCTTCGACATATCGTCGAATCGGTTATTCAGAATGGGTATAAACCCGGCCTTTCCGAACAACCCGCGTATATTAAAAACAAATGTTACACAAACACAACATACGCCTCATTCCAATTCATTAGTCACTAACCGTAAATCAACAAGAGAACAATTTCCCAAATATTAACCCCGAAGGCCGAAACCAACATCAGATCAATACCCAGGAAACCATTCTTCTTAGCTAACCCACAGCTAGTTTCTAAATTTCATATTCTTAGGGAAAGGTTCCCATTAATTTTATCCAAGATAAATTCTTTAAAATTTATCCTTTAATCTTCCTTTGGATATCATTTCAAATCAGATTATGGTTTTCCAAACTAGTCGAGATTAGCGAACCACTCCGAAGTAATTATTTATTTTATTTCCCAATCCCAACCTATTCATCCCATGAAGCAAAACAGGTAATACTCCATATCTAATACCACGGTGTTACCGGTAAAATTAATTACCATCCCACGTTCAAATCTAATTAAAGATTTAACTATCGCTTTGGAGCAAAACTGGTAATACTCCATTCTCGCTCATTTGCCAAATTTGATAATTTAAATTATCAATTCACATTTCAATCTAATTGCAGATTCATTAAAACTCCCGTTTCTGGGTTAAAGAACTAATGTCATTTGAAACACAGTTCACGATAAACCCAAATCAAATTCTAATTATTATCGGATTAAAGAACAAGTGTTATTTAAAACACCGTTCACGATAAACCCACAAATCAATTCTATTTAAAACCCATTTCAAATCCAATTTATTTATTTAAAAATAAATGGGTTTTAATTTCAGTTCAAAACTAGTTCATTTTGATAAAAATCTATTTTTATCTTTTCAAATTTGGAGTTTTTCATCCCAATTTTACCCAAATCATTTCTTATGATTTTACACAAATTATTACTATTTTTAATAATTTTATCAAGGCCCGTACAGTCGATTTCCATCAACGGCCATCGAACTGCACTTACAACGACCTTTTCCAAATTTCATTTGGACGTATCTCCAAATCCAACCGTTAGATTTCAAATTTCCAATATTCGTTCGAAATCTCTTTTCGATACGAACCCAATGGTTCCAGCTTTAGGAGAATCCGACGGTCGGATCTCCCGTAATGTCCGTTCGAAGTCAATGGTCGAAATTTACGAACTGCCGCGGCGCGGCGCGTTCTATTCAGGCCATTATATTATGTATATAATATGTATAATATATATTTCGTCGATTTCTATTTAAAACGAAGTTTATAAATAGTTTTAAATTTGTTTCAAAAACATTTCAACTTCCATTTTCAATTCAAATCAAAATTGAATTTTTCCTTATAAATTCGTTTTAAAATTCATTTCAATTCAAATTTCAATTCAATTTGAATTCATTTCAAATCGATTTTTATTCTATTTCAATTCGTTTTCAATTCAATTTGAATTCGTTTTATATTCAATTCAATTCGAATTCGTTTTCTATTCAATTCAATTCGAATTCGTTTTCTATTCAATTCAAATCAAATTCGTTTCTTTTCAATTCAAATCAAATTCGTTATATATCCAATTCAAATTCGAATATAATCGATATAAATATCGTTCGCGTCAAAATAACGCATCTCTAATCAATACGGCTTTCTATATTTCAATAATTCCGTTATTCTATTCAATAAATGAATATTTATTTTATTCAATACGTGAATCTATATTTTTGTCAACACATGACTAATCTCAACTAATGAGTACTGTCCACGTGTGACTATTTTTGTTGTTTAATATATTTTATAAAAATTATGGTATCTATCGTTTGATTTCAAATCAGACTCCAACCGTAAATTAGTAAGAGAACGATTCCCTGAATATTAACCCCGAAGGCTGAAACCAACATCAGATCAATACCCAGGAGACCACTCATCTTATCTATTTCCCAATTAGTTTCTAATTTTATATATAATAAAGATGTAAATTTTATTGTTAAAATATATCGTTCAACACATGACTAATCTCAACGGATGAGTACTGTCAACACATGAACCTTTATTTTATAATATTCTTTATTTTCTAAATTGGAATGAGGCCCAATCAATTACCATATAAAGTTAATTATATGGATTCCATACAACACATGTATATAATAGCAACGATAAATAATTAACCATCATCTAAAGTGCACTACACTATATAAGCATCAAATATAGATATCTAATGCTTATAACAGCCTGTCAATCAATCGATCGACATACAACTAATTATTGGGATTAGTGTATGTCGTATTTTATCCCAATACCTGTGTGGGGTTTCAAACAATCAAACACAGATTTTATTTGTGCAGTTGGGCGATGTGTAAAATTTATCGTCCTAATCAATGTCAATTAAATCAGTGTATATAAACAAATCGGCTGATTTGTTTATAAATATTTATTTATTCACTTTCTCGTTAAAAATTTTATTTTTAGTGATAATTAATTTATTTCAACCATCTACATTTTATTATCGATTTCACATCAACAACACAAACAAATTTCACAACACATCAATCGAACAAACAAGCCATCCATGGTATGTGGATGACGGGTGTCGGGTGCTACTAAACACCGTCTGCATCCTAGTATATAGATATAACTAGAAAAAGAAATTTAGAGTGAGAAGTTCCCATCAAAGCTAATCCAACCATCTCGACTCTTCCTATGTAGAAATCTTTGTCGTTCTCGCCTTTTGTTACTTTCGTTGCCCGCTTTCACTACATATATAAAAATCACATTTTTATATTGTTGCTATGTATATAAAAATCATATTTTTATAATCACTCTATATAGATAAAAATTCTATTTTTACACAGCTACTATATAATAGAAAATTATATTTTTATCATGCTATTCTCTATATAAAGATTTCGCCTTTTCTATTATAAAGATTTCGCCTTTTCATACATAAATATTTCACCTTTTCAAAAATAAAGATTTTATTTTTATATTTTATAGAAATTATATTTTCAATACACTACGTACAAAAATAGTATTTTTATATCTTCTATTATATAAAGGTCATATTTTTGATTCACTACATATATAAAGATCAAATTTTTAACACTTCTATAATGTAAAAATCATGTTTTTATCCTTCTACAATATAAAAGATTATATTTTTATCCTCCTATCATATAAAATGAAACTGAAATTAATCTAGAAACTGATTTAATTAAATAAATTTACCTTATCATTGCGGCGGGGAGGGTTTCATAGCTCGGCGGTGGTGGTGGGCCCTCTAGCAGGCGGCGGAGGGGGCGGATGGGTTTAGGGGGGCCTGGGCGCGGGTTTGATTCGAGGAGGAGGGCTCGTGGTCTCAGGAGGAGGGAAGCGGGAGTGGAGGGAGGGGAGAAGAGGAGGGGGAGAGTGGGGTCGTGATCGAAGGGGGAGGCGAAGGGTTTCAAGTGGAGGAGCGATGGGACAGGGAGGGAGGAGCTCGAAGAAGGGGGAGGGACTAGAGGCGAGGGCGCGAGGGCGGGGAAGGCCGCGCCTCGACGGTGGTGGCCGCGGCGGTGAACGGGGGGCCGATCGATGCTTTCCCCCTTTTTCTTTTTTTTTTTCTTTTTTTTCTCGTCTGAATGAAACGATGAAAAAGGGGGGGTATATGAATATAAGTATTTATATTTTATTTTTATTCTCTAAAAAGTTACTTTACCATTCGATCTCAAAACAGGACCCACTGCCTGTCGTCCCTAGCTAATAACCAACATTCCGACCATAATGGGATATGTATCGTAAGCTGATTCAACTGTTTCGATCAGTTTTCGTTAAAATCAACATATAACTCTATATATTGAATTTGAACGCGCATTTAAATTTACCGGGGTCGCATACTAACTCGAAAAATTTCCGAAAAATATTTTCTAGCTTCGTATTGACGATACGGTCCTAACAAAACTTATCTCGTCGAATTCTGAGACTGTTTGAAAAATGGCCATTTTCCAATCGATTAAAATCAACTAAAACTGGTCAAACGCGTTTCCTTTGCCACGCTCACATATTGATTCAAAAAATTATGAAATTTGGAATCTAGCAATAATTTGACATCACGGATCCAACAAAAGTGGTTTCGTCGAAATTCGAGGTCGTTTGCAAAATTTCCATTTTTAAGGGCCTGAATTCCATAGCGACTATTCATAATTTTCAACTGGACATATCTTTTGATTCCCGCTATGAAATTTCAACTATTCGGATTCGTTGGAAAGATATTCACAAATAGATCCTATTATTTTTGGTTTCACTAAAACCCGGTTTATTTTGCACCCGGTACATTCAATTGAAGTTTGAAATCGATTTATCGAACTACCGCGCCATTTTCAATTCCTTTTATAATTATATATAATTATTTATATTCTAATGACGACGCGTATAAATATATACGTTCTAAATTTATTCAAAATAAATTTTCATCGATATTATTTAAAATAATTCATTTTAAATATTCAAAATTCGCTAAAATTTCCAACATAAAATTTTTAAACTGGCTCGCATTTCCGTGTTGTTACAATCTCCCCCACTTAAAACTTTTCATCCCCGAAAAGGAACGAAGCCGAAAGTTGTTTAACAATTCAATTCAACTTCCAGTATTTTGATTACGGCTTAAGTTCTTCAACTTTTCAGTTTCTAAGAACTTTTCAAATTTTTTCAACAATTTGGCTAACACCCTAAATTTTCGAAAAATTTCGCCATAACCTCCCCTGCACCGGGAGCCACGGGAAAATCCCGAAATTGCCATACAGGCCCTCTGATCTCAAAAAGAAAAAGAAAAAGCCAAGCGGCTCATAAAATCATCATCACCCAAACAAAACAGTAAATTATAGTAAATATGTACCTATTTGTCGGGCAAACAAATTTTATTCTTCTGCTCTAGCCTCCTTGCTATGACCTGTTCACACATTATATATGTATATGCATGCATATGCGACCAATTTTCAATATAATTCAATATTCGACACAATTAGGCTAAATGGTTCAAAATTATCAAACAAATAAACAAACAACACAAACATCAATCAATTAGTGGATTAACGTTTCAAATTCATAATTTTGATACATATACAGAAAATCATGTTTTGGTGCCAAATCACAACAAACAAATCTATCTATATAAGTTTTGGTTCTCACACCAGCCTAATGGAAATATATAGATATCACACCTTCGAAACATGAACATAAATACTGATGATGCACGTGCTATAATCAGTACCATCTCCGGGCGACTAGAATGTGATTATATATCTATCCAGTATATTAAAACTTCGAATATACGTTCATGACGCATATATGCAAAATCTTTATATATTGGATTGTCCAAATTCTATACAAATAAATATTCAAATACGTATACTTGAATTTAACTTTCAAAACAAAATTATCTTCAATTGAAAAATATACTCTTCACACTCGTTCTAGGATACTACTGATCCTATCTCTAACGAGTCATTCTAATTGGATATTACTAATCCAACATCTGATGAATTCTTTCGTATGGTTCTAATGTGTCTTATTCTCGAGCTCTGTAAACCAAAGCTCTGATACCACTGTAAGAACCCGTTACTTCCCCGTGAAGGAAAGAGCGGATACTTTGAGAACAACACATAATAGAACGTAGACGGAAGAACATTTCATTGTTAATTACAACTATTCCATCAGATACAAGAATATACAGAGTATAAATGAAAAAATTACATTCGACAAATATCAGAGATTACAATAAATTACATAGCAGCGGAAAAATAATACAAAGCACAACTGAAGGTGATATACGGATACAGAGCTTTCCGGATATCATTCCAGTTGTAAACCAGGATCCTGTGAATATAAATCTGCAAAACCAAAACTACTAGCTGCCCGTGTCGAAAATAGGGGCACCTAGAGTTTAGGTTAAAACAATAAACTCCAGGTCAGTCATATGACTGGTGTGAGAACTAAAACAGTTATTTAAAACTTCACTTTAAAAGAGAGTAATTCAAGGGACCACGCCGTATAACACGGAACGGGTTTCCTTCCAAGAATACCAGTGCATAGAATAAACAGCGCAATGCTTTTTCGAAAAATAAAGCTATTATAAGACCCAGGTCCCATCACACAATGCAATGCAAGCCGAAGGATAGGGTTTTCCCTTATAATAGCCAAACATGCTTGGTACGTTTAAATCAAATCATTTGATACTATTATAAGTGTATAGTGTCAAAACATTTTCAATCATAAATATCAATCATAGACGGCATAAGTGCCCCATCCCACTATGTCGCCATACTAGTCTCTACAAATAAAACCGAAATACACGTATTGGAAATTGGATTTCCGTCATGAGTCGAGGCAAGGGGCAAGCTCCTCTCCGCTTCGAGACACTCTAGCAAATGCCTCAGGACTACACACTCTGGGTAACCCCTGGGATCCTCCAAGACCGGTCCTCTCTTACGTTTGAGGATTAGTTATTCCTGAACACACGTTTCCCGGCCCTATAGGACCTATAATCGAGGCACCTCACATCCAAACCACAAAGGTGAAAAGTATATAAATGTCAGGGCTGGTAGGTCACTGACACCACCCATAGCTAGAAAGAAACGTCGTGCACTCCTTGGGTCCTCATCCCGTTTTTGACTCATATCGAGGTGTGAGGCTCGCGAATCCATGGTATACACAAAGCTACCACGTAGGCCGTGCTTTGATCATCAACCACAAGACTTTGTTTTTCAACAGAAGCCTTGATCTCTGCAACTCAACGTGCCACACAGGCAATTCATGCCATGCGATTGATATCTATCGATATATAACCTCTAAGCTTGTACGTCTCAGAGAAGGGCGTTAAGCAAGAGAATAATTCTCGCCGCCAAACAGATATATATTTAACAGAAATCAATCAACACAAAATAAAATCCAATGTCAGACACACAATCCATTTACAAGTTCGTTCTGGGTCTGAACGAAACCGGAGGCACTTTCCTCGCATATCCATCGATCTCCAAGTACGTCTGGACGACCACCAACTGATTCCCTCATCTTGGGTGTACAGCCCAATCAAGATCATCAGTAATCACCCAAACGATGTGAAGAATTCCGGTCTTCGACCACCGTCTTCTTCTTCGACATATCGTCGAATCGGTTATTCAGAATGGGTATAAACCCGGCCTTTCCGAACAACCCGCGTATATTAAAAACAAATGTTACACAAACATAACATACGCCTCATTCCAATTTATTAGTCACTAACCGTAAATCAACAAGAGAACAATTTCCCAAATATTAACCCCGAAGGACGAAACCAACATCAGATCAATACCCAGGAAACCATTCTTCTTAGCTAACCCACAGCTAGTTTCTAAATTTCATATTCTTAGGGAAAGGTTCCCATTAATTTTATCCAAGATAAATTCTTTAAAATTTATCCTTTAATCTTCCTTTGGATATCATTTCAAACCAGATTATGGTTTTCCAAACTAGTCGAGATTAGCGAACCACTCCGAAGTAATTATTTATTTTATTTCCCAATCCCAACCTATTCATCCCATGAAGCAAAACAGGTAATACTCCATATCTAATACCACGGTGTTACCGGTAAAATTAATTACCATCCCACGTTCAAATCTAATTAAAGATTTAACTATCGCTTTGGAGCAAAACTGGTAATACTCCATTCTCGCTCATTTGCCAAATTTGATAATTTAAATTATCAATTCACATTTCAATCTAATTGCAGATTCATTAAAACTCCCGTTTCTGGGTTAAAGAACTAATGTCATTTGAAACACAGTTCACGATAAACCCAAATCACATTCTAATTATTATCGGATTAAAGAACAAGTGTTATTTAAAACACCGTTCACGATAAACCCACAAATCAATTCTATTTAAAACCCATTTCAAATCCAATTTATTTATTTAAAAATAAATGGGTTTTAATTTCAGTTCAAAACTAGTTCATTTTGATAAAAATCTATTTTTATCTTTTCAAATATGGAGTTTTTCATCCCAATTTTACCCAAATCATTTCTTATGATTTTACACAAATTATTACTATTTTTAATAATTTTATCAAGGCCCGTACAGTCGATTTCCATCAACGGCCATCGAACTGCACTTACAGCGACCTTTTCCAAATTTCATTTGGACGTATCTCCAAATCCAACCGTTAGATTTCAAATTTCCAATATTCGTTCGAAATCTCTTTTCGATACGAACCCAATGGTTCCAGCTTTAGGAGAATCCGACGGTCGGATCTCCCGTAATGTCCGTTCGAAGTCAATGGTCGAAATTTACGAACTGCCGCGGCGCGGCACGTTCTATTCAGGCCATTATATTATGTATATAATATGTATAATATATATTTCGTCGATTTCTATTTAAAACGAAGTTTATAAATAGTTTTAAATTTGTTTCAAAAACATTTCAACTTCCATTTTCAATTCAAATCAAAATTGAATTTTTCCTTATAAATTCGTTTTAAAATTCATTTCAATTCAATTTGAATTCATTTCAAATCGATTTTTATTCTATTTCAATTCGTTTTCAATTCAATTTGAATTCGTTTTATATTCAATTCAATTCGAATTCGTTTTCTATTCAATTCAATTCGAATTCGTTTTCTATTCAATTCAAATCAAATTCGTTTCTTTTCAATTCAAATCAAATTCGTTATATATCCAATTCAAATTCGAATATAATCGATATAAATATCGTTCGCGTCAAAATAACACATCTCTAATCAATATGGCTTTATATATTTCAATAATTCCGTTATTCTATTCAATAAATGAATATTTATTTTATTCAATACGTGAATCTATATTTTTGTCAACACATGACTAATCTCAACTAATGAGTACTGTCCACGTGCGACTATTTTTGTTTTTTAATATATTTTATAAAAATTATGGTATCTATCGTTTGATTTCAAATCAGACTCCAACCGTAAATTAGTAAGAGAACGATTCCCTGAATATTAACCCCGAAGGCCGAAACCAACATCAGATCAATACCCAGGAGACCACTCATCTTATCTATTTCCCAATTAGTTTCTAATTTTATATATAATAAAGATGTAAATTTTATTGTTAAAATATATCGTTCAACACATGACTAATCTCAACGGATGAGTACTGTCAACACATGAACCTTTATTTTATAATATTCTTTATTTTCTAAATTGGAATGAGGCCCAATCAATTACCATATAAAGTTAATTATATGGATTCCATACAACACATGTATATAATAGCAACGATAAATAATTAACCATCATCCAAAGTGCACTACACTATATAAGCATCAAATATAGATATCTAATGCTTATAACAGCCTGTCAATCAATCGATCGACATACAACTAATTATTGGGATTAGTGTATGCCGTATTTTATCCCAATACCCGTGTGGGGTTTCAAACAATCAAACACAGATTTTATCTGTGCAGTTGGGCGATGTGTAAAATTTATCGTCCCAATCAATGTCAATCAAATCAGTGTATATAAACAAATCGGCCGATTTGTTTATAAATATTTATTTATTCACTTTCTCGTTAAAAATGTTATTTTTAACGATAATTAATTTATTTCAACCATCTACATTTTATTATCGATTTCACATCAACAACACAAACAAATTTCACAACACATCAATCAAACAAACAAGCCATCCATGGTCTGTGGATGACGGGTGTCAGGTGCTACTAAACACCGTCTGCATTCTAGTATATAGATATAACTAGAAAAAGAAATTTAGAGCGAGAAGTTCTCACCAAAGCTAATCCAATCATCTCGACTCTTCCTATGTAGAAATCTTTGTCGTTCTCGCCTTTTGTCACTTTCATTGCCCGCTTTCACTACATATATAAAAATCACATTTTTATATTGTTGCTATGTATATAAAAATCATATTTTTATAATCACTCTATATAGATAAAATTTCTATTTTTACACCGCTACTGTATAATAGAAAATTATATTTTTATCACGCTATTCTATATATAAAGATTTCGCCTTTTCTATTATAAAGATTTCGCCTTTTCATATATAAATATTTCGCCTTTTCAAAAATAAAGATTTTATTTTTATATTTTATAGAAATTATATTTTCAATACACTACGTACAAAAATAGTATTTTTATATCTTCTAATATATAAAGGTCATATTTTTGATTCACTACATATATAAAGATCAAATTTTTAACACTTCTATAATGTAAAAATCATGTTTTTATCCTTCTACAATATAAAAGATTATATTTTTATCCTTCTACAATATAAAAGATTATATTTTTATCCTCCTATCATATAATATAAAACTGAAATTAATCTAGAAACTGATTCAATTAAATAAATTTACCTTATCATTGCGGCGGGAAGGGTTTCAGAGCTTGGCGGTGGTGGTGGGCCCTCTAGCAGGCGGCGGATGGGTTTAGGGGGGCCTGGGCGCGGCTTTGATTCGAGGTGGGGGGGGGGGCTCGTGGTCTCAGGAGGAGGGAAGCAGGAGTGGAGGGAGGGAAGAAGAGGAGGGGGAGCGTGGGGTCATGATCGAAGGGGGAGGCGAAGGGTTTCTGGTGGAGGAGCGATGGGACAGGGAGGGAGGAGCTCGAAGAAGGGGGAGGGACTAGAGGCGAGGGCGCGAGGGCGGGGAAGGCCGCGCCTCGACGGTGGTGGCCACGGCGGTGAACGGGGGGGGGGGGGAATCGATGCTTCCCCCTTTTTCTTTTTTTTTCTTTTTTTCTCGTCTGAATGAAATGATGAAAAAGATATTTTATTTTATTTTTATTCTCTAAAAAGTTACTTTACCATTCGATCTCAAAACTGGACCCACCGCCTGTCGTCCCTAGATAATTACCCCCATTCCGAACACAATGGGATATGTATCATAAGTTGATTCGACAGTTTCGATTAGTTTTCGTTAAAATCAACATATAACTCTATATATTGAATTTGAACGCGCATTTAATTTACCGGGGTCGCATACTAACTCGAAAAATTCCCGAAAAATATTTTCTAGCTTCGTATTGTTGATACGGTCCTAACCAAACTAATTTCATCGAATTCTGAGACCGTTTGAAAAATGGCCATTTTCCAGTCGATTAAAATCAACTAAAACTGGTCAAACGCGTTTTCCTTTGCCACGCTCACATATTGATTCAAAAAATTATGAAATTTGGAATGTAGCAATAATTTGACATCACGGATCCAACAAAAGTGATTTCGTCGAAATCCGAGGTCGTTTGCAAAATTTTCATTTTTAAGGGCCTGAATTCCATAGCGACCATTCAGATTTTCAACTGGACATATCTTTTGATTCCCGCTATGAAATTTCAACTATTCGGATTCGTTGGAAAGATATTCACAAATAGATCCTATTATTTTTGGTTTCACTAAAATCCAGTTTATTTTTCACCCGGTACATTCAATTGAAGTTTGAAATCGAATTATCGAACTACCGCGCCATTTTCAATTCCTTTTATAATTATATATAATTATTTATATTCTAACGACGATGCATATAAATATATACGTTCTAAATATATTCAAAATAAATTTTCGTCGATATTATTTAAAATAATTCATTTTAAATATTCAAAATTCGCTAAAATTGCCAACATAAAAATTTTAAACTGGCTCGCATTTCCGGGTTGTTGCACATATAGACCAAACAAATAAGAAAAACCCGTACAGACAAAGAATAAATATCTATATATACGTGAAGAGAAAACCCATACAGACAAATGAATAAATAAATATATATATAATTATATATATAAAATCTTTCCCTACCATGCTAAGTATAAGCACCGCCCATACCCTATTCTATAAATTATACGTGAGCAGCTAGCGATAAGAGTACTCAACAATACAGTACAAAAGGCACTACCTAAGAACGTGCCTAACACACTAGTACCACCCTATTTCGTTCAGACTACCACCCTATCGTAAATCCTAAAACTTCTTACCCAGTAAGCCCTACCATACATTTTCAAATCAAACTTACCGTCCATTTTCACATCAAAACTTTTGTAGAATTCTGCAAACCTAAAAGCATTAGTTAACCTATTGTTCCTTGCTTGCCAAGGCGTACAAACCCGTGGAAGCCAAGGCACTCAACTATATATACTCGCATGATCTTCATTTCCTCGAACTGAAAACAAAACAAGCATATACATGAGGGATAGACGTAAGGAGCAGGGTTCTTTTTTTTCTGCAAGAAAAGTAGGTGCCGATGCTGCATGTATGGTTCCTGTTTATGCAAGCTATGTATATGTTAGAATGTTAGTGAAGTGGTGCAGCTGTAAACGATAAGTGTGAGGAGAGTGTTTGTGAGCATCGGAAGTGGGTTGCATTCATGGTGGTGATGGTTCGAATGGCGGACGGGAGAAGGAATTGGGAAGCATTGAGCTTGCATGGAGTTAAGCCTGTACAAGCATTTCAAAAATGAGGGGTATATGGGTGAAAAGTTTTAGGCAAATGGAAGAATGGCACTTGCATGGTTTTCCTTTTGGTGAATATGGTGCTATGTATATACGTGAAGCATTTGGGTAAGTTGCGGAATCACGTGGCAGATGCGAAGGACTGATGTATGCTGATTAAGGGGGTGCGCATGCGTGTAGAAGACATAACATAGGCTTGGGGCAAGTTGAAAATGGTGGGGTATAATATGTTTAAATGTGTGCATGAGAGCGGTATTAAGTGGGGAGGGTGAATTCGCTGAGATGGGGTTCTGACGCATGGAATTTATTGGTGAGATGAAAGTGAGGTGGGTGGTTCAATGTGTCAAATACATGCATGCGTCAGGAGGAAATAAAATGGCTGGGTTTCACGCTTGGGATTAATGAGGAGAGGATCACAAAATAAATATTGGCAAACAAAAATATAAAGCAGGTGATTTGGTTTAAAATATAGGATGCAGGTTTAGTGCAAGGTTGTCCTGCGGTAGATTTGAGATGCTGCTGTGTACAAGCCTCTGTATGCGGACGTTCATTGGGTTATGGGTCCGACGAGTTAAGTATGGTAGGAGTCGATGCTATGAACATCAGTGGTGGAAATATACTAGGAGATGCCGGGTTGCTTGTGCCACGTGGAAGCTGTCGGAGGGGGTTGGAGCACGGTGATGTCAAGCTCGGAGCTTATGGAAGAAAAAGCTAATGACTGGTGTAAAGTCAGGTATGGGATTTGCGGACGTGAATAGCATGAAGGAAATGGAGCTTTGTTTTCACGGTTTGAAGGGAAAAAGCCAAGCGGTTCAGTTGGGTACGGGCTTTAAAACATGGGTGGTGGTGTATGGCCCAAAGAATAAATTGTAAAAGCCCAGTTATTTAAAAAGAGAAGAGGAAAAATATAAAAGGGAATTTAATGGGCATGTGCATGAGAAGGTGATGCATTGTCTTTTGCGGTGAGCGATGACAAGATGAAGAACGCGGTCTAGATAGAAACGAAAGGAACATGAAATATGAAGAGGTTTGGACGTGTTGAAGCGAAGTAGCAGCGTGAAGCGTTCATGTCTTGAGTGAGCCGGCAGATGTTTAAGCGTTGAACGATGGCAGAATTAAACGCCTGATCAGATTTACTGACGCAAATCGTAATTAAACGGTTAACGTGCAAAGGTGCGTAAATTCACTAACTCGGTTCTATTTTAAAATATTATAATTTTATTTTAATATTGGTTGAAAGTTGTGTGATGATCGTTTAGATAAATTACAGTTAAATTGGTTGAATAATTTATATATCATTACATATATACACAACATTAGTTGGATACCAATTCTATTGAATAACCCATGGTTGATTTTTATTTGTTTGGATATAGTATTACAGTGATCCTGAAGTAACTGGTATTTAAATACAAAATATATATATGTGGAGGAATTCAAGTTTAAAATGGGGAATTATATTATTTATTATTATTTTTAATATTAGAAATTGAATCTGGGTTGGACCGGAGTATAATAATTTGTTGTAAGTACATTAAAACCAGCAGCTTGATTTATAAACAATGTTTAGAAATAAAGTGGAATAGATATTACTATAAATCTGGGAATCTAGGAATAGATTATAAAAAGGGGAAATGGGGATTCGTTTCAAAGCAGCAATGAGATATTTTGATGTTCGAAATGGAAATAAAATGCAAATAAATCCATAAGGGATATAGTTGGAATTCGACTTTGTCGAATTGGATATAATCCATATTTATAAATTATATTTGACAAGATAGTTAATTGTTGATTTGAAACTCGAAATTTATAATTAAATAGGTAATTGAGATTTAAGTTATAAACCAGATTGTAACTAAGAAGGGGTCAGCTTGTAAACGAAGTTTATGGAATGAAATTGGAATATAAGATTTGAAGATAACACGATAAGATGAAATTATAAATAGGTAATGATATTTATTTAGAAAACCAAGTAAAGATTGGTTTAATGAGTAGAGATAATGTTCACAGTTTAAAGTGAATAATAGAATAAAATGGTTATCATGGGAATTGGAAATGTTTTCCAATGTAATATTGAATATTTCCAAAGCACAGAAAATAAGAAATGTGAAAAGGGAGTATTTTCAAATGTAATAACGTATATTTTCGGGAATATGGAAAAACAAAGGGTTTATAATATTTGGAATGTTTTCCAAGAGCGTGAAAGGCTAAATCGATTTTATAAATATAATCGTATAACAAAAATGAAGTGAAGAGTAAATGTTAAGGTTAATGTGAATAAGTATAACCAGCTGAGTTTTCAAAGTATGTAAATGGTGTTAGAAAACCATGTTTCAAATAGAACAAGAAATACAATTTCATTGATATTAGAAGTAATGCGAGTTAGAGTTATGGGCTTATATCTATTCTAAGATAAGAACGTTGTCGATCAAGGTCTGAGAGGTAAGTAAAATACCCCAAATTGAATGGTTTCACTATTGTCGAGGAATGGTATTAGTTTGTAACGGAAAGAGATGTCGAGATTAGTTATAAAGTGGAATATAGCAGCGTATTGCAAGTATTTGAACTATAACGATAAAATAACGTTGTTGACTAGGCTTAAGCGTGACTGTTATGTCGAGATTAGTTATAAAGGGGAATATTAAAGCGCATGACAAGTTTTTGAACTATAACGATAAATTTACGTTGTTGACCAAGTTTAAGCGTGATTTTTATATATAACAGTATTAGGAATTGGAACTATAATTCGACGATGTCGAATGTATTAAAGTAAATTATTTTTGGGAATTATAAATCTGATAGGATGATTAATATTTAGTTTAAACCAATAAATTATAATAGGATAGGTAATCAATATTTAGTTATAAACTTGATATTGAGTTAACAAGAAGTTGATTTAGAAACTGAGTTTATAAAGTGGAATGGGAATATAGAATTATGAAAGTGATTCGGTAAACAAGGTAAGGGTATTTATTACTAAAATGGAAATGTATTTGATAAAATTGTTCAGATTTCTATAAATGGATTATATTCACATTTTAAAGTGAATAGTGTTTAAAAATAAAATGTTGCAAATTAAATAGTTATAATAAAAACTGGAAATGTTTTCCAAGAAGTGTAAGGCTTAAACGGGTTGAGGGAAATATCTAGGAAGATATGAAAAACTAGATAATTAATGTAAACAAAACGGGCCAGTGATTGTGTGATGATTAGTTGTACATGTGGATGGATGTTTGTTATTTACTTCGATGGTTAAATAACCGATTATCGAAGTGTTTTGACCATCGTTGTCGATATGGAGTGACCGGTTGGATATATTATCCGAAAACCACTCTGTATAGGCATAGGCGCTGCGAATTTGATTATGCTGAAGACAATTGAAGATGGAGTGAAATACAAGGGTCGTTCTATTCCAGAATGGTGTTTTCTGTTTGTCCAGTCCCAGGACTACTTGTATGGACGAGTGTCTAATAGAGTATATCTAACAAATCACGTACAATTGATCCCTTAAAGGTATTACGTCTGGTGGCGAGGGAATTCGTTCCTCTTAGCTTTTTATACCCGTGATATTTATAGAAATTGATCAGTGAATTGACGGGTTTGACGATGTGGCATTCAAAGTGAATGGTGATCAGATGTTCTGAAGATAGACGTAGCCTCTAGCCGCACAACCAGGAAATGACAAAAATCAGGTAGACAACATGGCTATGTGGGTCATTCGCATTAGGATGTATTGTCACCATCTAGAGAAAATTCGTATTTGTTCTTCTTTCACTTCTGTATCTTCGGATAACGGCTATATGGGCCCAACCGTAGGTGGCAATATATTCGATACACTCAAGAGAAATGAGTGGTCGGTCATGTGTGGGCTAGGTTGCAAGATGTTCTTGTTGAACCCCAGTGTATCCCCTCTAGAGTACACTGATTGGGAGGTGGTCCCATACCTTGTCATAGTTGGAATCCAATCTCTAATAAGTGCCCTGCGCTTTTTGATTTTATACTGTGTATGTGGAGCGTGAGATGCAAGTGTTCTGCTATTTGATTATTTATTTGATTAGACATTATTATAATATTACTGGATTTTGGTATCAAAAATGGTTTGGTTATAGTAAGGTAAAAACCGTCCATGTTTATGTGTGGACTGGTCTTACTATTATCTTTTTGTTTCAAAAGGAATTTCAAAGTTAAATGATATGGTTGGAATTTACTCACACCAGTCCCATGACTGACCCAGAGTTTATTTTGTTTGTTTTCCCTAAACTCTTGGGTGCCCAAACTTGTATGGGTAGTCAAGTGTTTCAGGCTTTGCAGATTCACTTGGAGGAGCTCGAAGCAGGAGGCTCCACTGTTAGTTATTTAGAGATTATTTCCGCCGTGATGTATATGAATTATACTCTGATACGGTATGTAAGTACAAAAAATTCAGATTTGTATTTCAAATTTATGTTGTAATATATTTTATTTGTTCCGCTGTGAGTTTCGTGTTTACTCTGCTTTTGTTCAGTTGTGTTCTTCTTATTCTTCTATTCTATTAGTTCTATCTTATCTTTCTCATCCTCTTATTTCTTTCTGTTAAAGATCTGTATTTTCGTACACTTTGGTTTGAATGTGTAGGGTATTAGTCAGCTCAAATTGGTACGGATTTATGGGCCTTTACAGTTGGTATAAGAGCTGAAGGTTAAGTGATTACCTTGGCTCTGTGGCGTAACTCAATAGAGATGGGGTTAGTAATACCCTAGATTGAGTATGAGTGTGTGTGTATATATATATGAGTGCATATTTGTAAATTAATATAAAAATTGTTTTATATTGTGTTGACTGGTCATTCGAGTGGTTTATAGATTCTGGTCGAAACAGTAATGCAAACTGTGCCAATAGGTGTTTCTAACCTCTTGAACAGAGTAATTCGACACAGTATGTTTTGAAATAAAGGGTAAATTAAATAATCTTACCCAAAATATATTTTGATATAAAAAGAAGTACATATCTTAATAGAATTATAATATATTGGATGAGTGATCATTATTATAATCGAACAGAGTTATAATTGAATTGGTTATAAATAACAAATAAGAATTCACATGAGTATAATATATAAATCACATGAACAGTAATAACCCGGAAATCTGGGCCAATTTAAAATTTTTATTTTGGCTATTTTAAAGAATTTTGAATATTTAAAATGAATTATTTTAAATAATAAGGACGAGAAATTTATTTTGAATAGAATTAAAACATATATATTTTTTGAAACGTCGTTAGAATATATATAATTGTTTATAAATATAAAAGGAATTGAAAATGGCGCGGTAGTTCGATAATTCAATTTCAAAATTCAAATGAATGTACGGGGTTCAAAATAAACCAGATTTTAGTGAAACCAAAAATATTTGAATCTAATTGGGAATATCTTTCCAACGAATCTGAAAAATTGAAATTTCATAGCGGGGGTAAAAAGTTATGTCCAGTTGAAAATTAAGAATAGTCGCTATGGAATTTCGTCCCTTAAAAATGGCCATTTTGCAAACGACCTCGGTTTTCGACAAAACCACTTTCGTTGGATCCGCGATGTCAAATTATTGCTAGATTTCAAATTTCATAATTTTTCGAATCAATATGTGAGCGTGGCAAAGGAAAACGCGTTTGACCAGTTTTAGTTGATTTTAATCGATTGGAAAATGGCCATTTTTCAAACTGTCTCGGAATTTGACGAAACTAGTTTTGTTAGGACTGTATCGTCAATACGAAGCTAGAAAATATTTTTCTGGAATTTTTAAAGTCCGTATGTGGCCTCGGTAAATTGAAAGACGTGTTCAAATTCAATATATAGAGTTATATTTTGATTTTGACGGAAAATAATCGAAACAGTCGAATCAGCTTACAATACATATCCCATTGCGTTCGGAATGGGGGTAATTAGCTAGGGACGACAGTCGGTGGGTTCTATTTCTAGTTCGAAATAAAAAGGTACTTTAAGGAATTAATTAAATAAATAATATATATTATATTATTTCCCCATCCCTTTATCCCTTCATACCTTATCTATACCTATCTCATGTATATTTATTCCTGTCCAATCTATTTTAACTATACCTAATCGTTTTAACTCAATTCGTTAATTAATTTGTTAATTAACTCTTTAGTCTATTTCACTTTTACATTTGAACATGACATGTTCAAATATATTTTAACTTGCTTATTAACTAATTTGAATCCAAATTTCAAATTTAAGTTCTATATTCGATTTCGAATATCCATTTACAAATCCAATTCACCTTCCAAAGTTCAACTTCAAATTCAAAACACGATAAACTAATTCCTCTTCGACTTAGTTAATTCTATTCAATTTCTATTCAAATTTTATATCACTTCTATTATTCAAATCTATATATCAAATTCTATTATTCAAATTCTATATATCAAATTCTATTCAGATTCTATATTATAAACCCCATTTGAATTTCTATATTCAAATTCTATATATTCAAATTCTATATATCAAATTCCTTTATATTTTCTATATTCAAATTCTATATTTGAATTCCATTTGAATTTCATATATTCAAACTCCCATTGAATTTCTATATTCAATTTCAGTTTCAAACTTTCTTTATTCATTCTTTATTATAAACCCCATTTTGAAATTCAACACAACTTGTCTTTCTCAAAACAAATTCAAAACAGTATCTCTGGTAGTAATTCGTCACTTACAACTCGAAAATGAATACTGATGATGCAGTTGTCATCATCAGAATCTATTTTCCAGCGATCGAAGTGAGTTCAACACTATAAAACCATTTCTAAACATTTCTACTTTGAAATTCATTTCAAAATATAATTCACACTGCTTGTAAAACAATTTAAAATCTCCCAGGATCTTAAATTTTCCTTACTTTTAATCCAAATCCATTTACAAACACTTATCCAATTCTCCAGAGTTTTAACTCAATTTCTGGTTTAAAATTACAGATTCAATACATCTGATTTCACGTATTTCACTTATATGAATTCTGATTGGTTATTTACATAACCATTTAATTTATAATCTTACTCGATTATAATAACAACCAATATCTCCATTATATTATAATTTTGATATATATATCTTCTATATATCAAGATATACCTTGGGTAAACTTATTTTAATTTACCCTCTTTTCAAAACATATCGTGTCGACCCATCGTATTCAAGTGTTTAGTAACTCCTACCGATACAGTGGATCAAACTGATCGGCCAGAACTCATAAACAACTCAACTAATGAATCTCCACAATATACAACCATTTTTATATCAATAACTGTTAGACCAAAAATTGGGCCTAACACCCAAATGCAGATCACAGATCACAGAATGCAGAAAAAAGTAAATAAAGAGGAGACACACAAGGTTTTTATAGTGGTTCGGCTGTAGATGTAGCCTACGTCCACTTTATAATCTTATTGTTATACTGACAGATTACAAGAATCAGTTATATGTAGGCACACAATCCGTGTGTTAATTGAGATTAGAAGAGGAGAATTTATGTGAAGAAGGGTGCAAAATCCCTGCACTTCAGCAATGATGGAAGCCGTGAGGAAGAATGGCCCAAAGATCCTTGAAAATGCCTTCAAATGGTGTATTTATAGCTGTAGGAGGGCTCCTGAGTTGACCGGTTCGTGATCATGTACGTGGCAGGCGATCCATAAAAGTAGGAGCGAAAGTAGCCTCGAGAACAGGTCAAAACAGTGTGCGAGTCTGTAGGTCAGGAGATCGGTTCGCGGTCCAGGGTCGGATCGTAATGGGAGCTTCACGAGTCGAGGCCTGGTCACGAACTGGAGTAATGGAGTTGACGTCCACGATTGGGTCGTGGTCTGGGAGGCCACCACGAACCGGGGGGGGCGATTCGAAGAGAGGCGATCCGATGGTGCTTCACGGATCGAAGTGGGCGATCCAAAAAGGGGCGATCCGATCCGGGAAATAGCCAGTTTACACCAGTTTACGGAAACGGGCATAACTTTCAAACCGTAAGTCCGATTGAGCCAAACCGAAGCTCAAACTGAAGCTAACTCAGAGATCTACAAATGTTACTGAGCTCAGCTTTGTAATCGCTGTTTTCGGGCGCAAAAGAGGTCGTCTGATAGGAGTTTCGGGCCTGTTTATGTTGAGGATGTGATTTTGTCCAAATCTCTCAATGTCTTCTGACGTCGTTTCTATCGCTCGAGCATGTTATCATTCAGGAATCCCATGTGTGACAGCTTTTGCCAAAAAATGTGTCAACATGTTTGCCCCCCAGAACATATCTTGCTGGTTGAAGGAAGATGTGTTCTGGATAATCTGAGAAATCCAAATTCAGAATGCGACGATCACGCCGGATCGTATTAAGGCCAGGAGTTTGTACCTGCAAGAAGATAAAACAAATAATGCAAGAATATTTCCTAGATGGCCTTACCAGAGTAAACCATCCGGGGAGATGTTAGAGGGGTTCCAAGACGGCCTTACCGGAGTAAGACGACCAAGGAAAAGCAACGAAGGTTCCAAGACGGCCTTACCGGAGTAAGACGACCAAGGAAAAGCACATGAAGGTTCCAAGACGGCCTTACCGGAGTAAGACGACCAAGGAAAGGCACATGAAGATTTGTTTATACTGGACGGATCCAGTTAGGAGCCGGAGCTCATGTGCACACTGGACGGATCCAGTTGGGAGCCGGAGCTCAATGCTTATTGCTAATTCATGAAAACGCAGCGGTCGTTTGCCGGACACGACTGGAGACCACAAGTAGGTTCCGTGCGTGTGGGCTGATGTGACGGCTCTTATTACATGCACGGAAAACAAAGGAGGGCGAGAAGTCGCCTAAAAACCTAAAAACATGAACTGTGAACCGGAGTTCAGCAAAATGAAGAGATCCGCTGAGTGGGATCAGCGAATGATAATCCCGCGATTGCTCGATCCAGGATCGTTCCCTCTCTGGGGAATAGGTGGTGGCAACGCAGGTGTAGGCGTTGTTGGTCGAGTGACGTATTCGGGTAGCTCTCCTCGTCTGACCCGATCCTCAATAAGATCTCGCAAATGTCGGCAGTCATCAGTGTTATGACCATCAATGTCATGAAATATGCAGTGTCTGCCAGAATTGCGTTGTGCTAGCGTCGGCTCCCTCTTGGGAGGTCTCGGATAGGAGGCAACACCTCCTGTATCCATGTATATGTTGCTCAGAGTGTCATTCAGTTCAGTGTATTTGTCGTATCTGGACCCTCTCCGGGGTGGAGCATTTCGATCATTTGTAGCAGGGGTTTTTCCTTTACCCTCGTCATTGCCTTTTCCAGGATTGGGCGGTTCTCCATCTCCGAGCATGTTGACTTTGAGGGTTTTCTTCTCGGAAGTTGCATCTTCTTCCCGCAGAAATCTATCTGCTTCAAGGTAGAATTCGCCGAGATTTCGTGGTGGATCTCGGTACAAAGATTTTTTGAACTCCGAGTTATCTAGAACGCCGGATACTGCTGCCATCAGTACCATCGATGGTTCAGGACGATCAACTGATGTTGCTGCAACGTTAAATCTTTCCAGGAATGAACGCAGAGTTTCTCTGGGCCTCTGCTTGATTGTGGTGAGTGACATGACGTTCTTAGGTCGTGCGATGTGGACACGAAATTATTCAATGAAGCGTGCGACCAACATGTTCCAACTGCTGATCGATTCTGTTTCCAACTGCCGAATCCACATGGCGGCTATGTCAGTCAGAAAGAGGGGAAAACATTTAGCCATGACGTTTTCTGATGCCGATTGAACTTCCATATGTCGTTTGTAACGCATCAGATGCACGGTAGGATCTGTCCTGCCGTTGTAGGGCTCCAGTTGTGGAAGTTTGAAATCTGGGGGATTGCGAGAATTCCTGATTTCCTGAGTGAACGGATTGTGATTGACGTCGTCCACGTCATTCTGATAGGTGCGGCCTCTCGAGAGGGTTGAATGAGATCAGCGAGTCGATTGCCCTCAAAAAGCTGTTGTAAGCTACCAAAATCAGAGCTGGTGCCCCCAGCGTTGAATGCAGGAGAAGATGGAAGTTGGTGAGCTATCGCCTGGGGATCGCGGTTCGCGGATCGTGGATCGAGGGGAGCGACCCGACCTTGCTCGAGAGGGACGGTTCGTGAGGTAGGTTCGTGAAGTCCAGCTCGTGAGGCCGGATCGTGGAGTAGGGGGGCGATCCGACCGGGTCCAGGAGGTAGATCACGAACTGTTTGTTGTTGAGCAGGCGGGAGCGAGTTGTTGGGATCGGTTCGTCAGCCTAGTAGTGTTCCACGATCCGGGTCGCGGTGCAGAGGTGTAACACGAGACGAGTTCTGTTGTTGAATGGGGGGATTGCCCCCGAGTCCATCTGTGACGCGAGTCGTGGTAAGCCCGATCTGAGGGTTTCGCAGAGAGGGCGATCCGACCCGATTTTGGTCAATTGCTGGAGCAACTTCTGCATTGATTCCAGCGAGCTGAACGTTGCCCGGCCTTCCATCCATCCGAGCGAAGAATTGGTTGATCATTTCCTGTTGTTTCTGGAGGAGATCGTCCTGCCTTGCCATCTGGGTCCTCAATTCAGCGAGAACTCCATCCATCTCGTCTCTGGTCAGGTATGCTGATGGGTCTTCATGAGAGGAAGCTTCCTGGCTTGCCTCGTTCCTTGTGCCTTCAGCGTCATCGGCATGAGAAGAAGTTCCAGTCTTCTTCCTTTTGTTCGCCATTGAGTTTCCTTTCAAGCTAGAAGTTGAAGTTTTTTGTGTGCCCCCCTACCTGGCGCGCCAAAATGTTAGACCAAAAATTGGCCCTAACACCCAAATGCAGATCACAGATCACAGAATGCAGAAAAAAGTAAATAAAGAGGAGACACACAAGGTTTTTATAGTGGTTCGGCTGTAGATGTAGCCTACGTCCACTTTATAATCTTATTGTTATACTGACATATTACAAGAATCAGTTATATGTAGGCACACAATCTGTGTGTTAATTGAGATTAGAAGAGGAGAATTTATGTGAAGAAGGGTGCAAAATCCCTGCACTTCAGCAATGGTGGAAGCCGTGAGGAAGAATGGCCCAAAGATCCTTGAAAATGCCTTCAAATGGTGTATTTATAGCTGTAGGAGGGCTCCTGAGTTGACCGGTTCGTGATCATGTACGTGGCAGGCGATCCATAAAAGTAGGAGCGAAAGTAGCCTCGAGAACAGGTCAAAACAGTGTGCGAGTCTGTAGGTCAGGAGATCGGTTCGCGGTCCAGGGTCGGATCGTAATGGGAGCTTCACGAGTCGAGGCCTGGTCACGAACTGGAGTAATGGAGTTGACGTCCACGATTGGGTCGTGGTCTGGGAGGCCACCACGAACCGGGGGGGCGATTCGAAGAGAGGCGATCCGATGGTGCTTCACGGATCGAAGTGGGCGATCCAAAAAGGGGCGATCCGATCCGGGAAATAGCCAGTTTACACCAGTTTACGGAAACGGGCATAACTTTCAAACCCTAAGTCCGATTGAGCCAAACCGAAGCTCAAACTGAAGCTAACTCAGAGATCTACAAATGTTACTGAGCTCAGCTCCGTAATCGCTGTTTTCGGGCCCAAAAGAGGTCGTCTGATAGGAGTTTCGGGCCTGTTTATGTTGAGGATGTGATTTTGTCCAAATCTCTCAATGTCTTCTGACGTCGTTTCTATCGCTCGAGCATGTTATCATTCAGGAATCCCATGTGTGACAGCTTTTGCCAAAAAATGTGTCAACATGTTTGCCCCCCAGAACATATCTTGCTGGTTGAAGGAAGATGTGTTCTGGATAATCTGAGAAATCCAAATTCAGAATGCGACGATCACGCCGGATCGTATTAAGGCCAGGAGTTTGTACCTGCAAGAAGATAAAACAAATAATGCAAGAATATTTCCTAGATGGCCTTACCGGAGTAAACCATCCGGGGAGATGTTAGAGGTGTTCCAAGACGGCCTTACCGGAGTAAGACGACCAAGGAAAAGCAACGAAGGTTCCAAGACGGCCTTACCGGAGTAAGACGACCAAGGAAAAGCACATGAAGGTTCCAAGACGGCCTTACCGGAGTAAGACGACCAAGGAAAGGCACATGAAGATTTGTTTATACTGGACAGATCCAGTTAGGAGCCGGAGCTCATGTGCACACTGGACGGATCCAGTTGGGAGCCGGAGCTCAATGCTTATTGCTAATTCATGAAAACGCAGCGGTCGTTTGCCGGACACGACTGGAGACCACAAGTAGGTTCCGTGCGTGTGGGCTGATGTGACGGCTCTTATTACATGCACGGAAAACAAAGGAGGGCGAGAAGTCGCCTAAAAACCTAAAAACATGAACTGTGAACCGGAGTTCAGCAAACTGAAGAGATCCGCTGAGTGGGATCAGCGAATGATAATCCCGCGATTGCTCGATCCAGGATCGTTCCCTCTCTGGGGAATAGGTGGTGGCAACGCAGGTGTAGGCGTTGTTGGTCGAGTGACGTATTCGGGTAGCTCTCCTCGTCTGACCCGATCCTCAATAAGATCTCGCAAATGTCGGCAGTCATCAGTGTTATGACCATCAATGTCATGAAATATGCAGTGTCTGCCAGAATTGCGTTGTGCTAGCGTCGGCTCCCTCTTGGGAGGTCTCGGATAGGAGGCAACACCTCCTGTATCCATGTATATGTTGCTCAGAGTGTCATTCAGTTCAGTGTATTTGTCGTATCTGGACCCTCTCCGGGGTGGAGCATTACGATCATTTGTAGCAGGGGTTTTTCCTTTACCCTCGTTATTGCCTTTTCCAGGATTGGGCGGTTCTCCATCTCCGAGCATGTTGACTTCGAGGGTTTTCTTCTCGGAAGTTGCATCTTCTTCCCGCAGAAATCTATCTGCTTCAAGGTAGAATTCGCCGAGATTTCGTGGTGGATCTCGGTACAAAGATGTTTTGAACTCCGAGTTATCTAGAACGCCGGATACTGCTGCCATCAGTACCATCGATGGTTCAGGACGATCAACTGATGCTGCTGCAACGTTAAATCTTTCCAGGAATGAACGCAGAGTTTCTCTGGGCCTCTGCTTGATTGTGGTGAGTGACATGACGTTCTTAGGTCGTGCGATGTGGACACGAAATTGTTCAATGAAGCGTGCGACCAACATGTTCCAACTGCTGATCGATTCTGTTTCAAACTGCCGAATCCACATGGCGGCTATGTCAGTCAGAAAGAGGGGAAAACATTTAGCCATGACGTTTTCTGATGCCGATTGAACTTCCATATGTCGTTTGTAACGCATCAGATGCACGGTAGGATCTGTCCTGCCGTTGTAGGGCTCCAGTTGTGGAAGTTTGAAATCTGGGGGATTGCGAGAATTCCTGATTTCCTGAGTGAACGGATTGTGATTGACGTCGTCCACGTCATTCTGATAGGTGCGGCCTCTCGAGAGGCGTTGAATGAGATCATCGAGTCGATTGCCCTCAAAAAGCTGTTGTAAGCTACCAAAATCAGAGCTGGTGCCCCCAGCATTGAATGCAGGAGAAGATGGAAGTTGGTGAGCTATCGCCTGGGGATCGCGGTTCGCGGATCGTGGATCAAGGGGAGCGACCCGACCTTGCTCGAGAGGGACGGTTCGTGAGGTAGGTTCGTGAAGTCCAGCTCGTGAGGCCGGATCGTGGAGTAAGGGGGCGATCCGACCGGGTCCAGGAGGTAGATCACGAACTGTTTGTTGTTGAGCAGGCGGGAGCGAGTTGTTGGGATCGGTTCGTGAGCCTAGTAGTGTTCCACGATCCGGGTCGCGGTGCAGAGGTGTATCACGAGACGAGTTCTGCTGTTGAATGGGGGGATTGCCCCCGAGTCCATCTGTGACGCGAGTCGTGGTAAGCCCGATCTGAGGGTTTCGCAGAGAGGGCGATCCGACCCGATTTTGGTCAATTGCTGGAGCAACTTCTGCATTGATTCCAGCGAGTTGAACGTTGCCCGGCCTTCCATCCATCCGAGCGAAGAATTGGTTGATCATTTCCTGTTGGTTCTGGAGGAGATCGTCCTGCCTTGCCATCTGGGTCCTCAATTCAGCGAGAACTCCATCCATCTCGTCTCTGGTCAGGTATGCTGATGGGTCTTCATGAGAGGAAGCTTCCTGGCTTGCCTCGTTCCTTGTGCCTTCAGCGTCATCGGCATGAGAAGAAGTTCCAGTCTTCTTCCTTTTGTTCGCCATTGAGTTTCCTTTCAAGCTAGAAGTTGAAGTTTTTTGTGTGCCCCCCTACCTGGCGCGCCAAAATGTTAGACCAAAAATTGGGCCTAACACCCAAATGCAGATCACAGATCACAGAATGCAGAAAAAAGTAAATAAAGAGGAGACACACAAGGTTTTTATAGTGGTTCGGCTGTAGATGTAGCCTACGTCCACTTTATAATCTTATTGTTATACTGACAGATTACAAGAATCAGTTATATGTAGGCACACAATCCGTGTGTTAATTGAGATTAGAAGAGGAGAATTTATGTGAAGAAGGGTGCAAAATCCCTGCACTTCAGCAATGGTGGAAGCCGTGAGGAAGAATGGCCCAAAGATCCTTGAAAATGCCTTCAAATGGTGTATTTATAGCTGTAGGAGGGCTCCTGAGTTGACCGGTTCGTGATCATGTACGTGGCAGGCGATCCATAAAAGTAGGAGCGAAAGTAGCCTCGAGAACAGGTCAAAACTGTGTGCGAGTCTGTAGGTCAGGAGATCGGTTCGCGGTCCAGGGTCGGATCGTAATGGGAGCTTCACGAGTCGAGGCCTGGTCACGAACTGGAGTAATGGAGTTGACGTCCACGATTGGGTCGTGGTCTGGGAGGCCACCACGAACCGGGGGGGCGATTCGAAGAGAGGCGATCCGATGGTGCTTCACGGATCGAAGTGGGCGATCCAAAAAGGGGCGATCCGATCCGGGAAATAGCCAGTTTACACCAGTTTACGGAAACGGGCATAACTTTCAAACCGTAAGTCCGATTGAGCCAAACCGAAGCTCAAACTGAAGCTAACTCAGAGATCTACAAATGTTACAAAGCTCAGCTCTGTAATCGCTGTTTTCGGGCCCAAAAGAGGTCGTCTGATAGGAGTTTCGGGCCTGTTTATGTTGAGGATGTGATTTTGTCCAAATCTCTCAATGTCTTCTGACGTCGTTTCTATCGCTCGAGCATGTTATCATTCAGGAATCCCATGTGTGACAGCTTTTGCCAAAAAATGTGTCAACATGTTTGCCCCCCAGAACATATCTTGCTGGTTGAAGGAAGATGTGTTCTGGATAATCTGAGAAATCCAAATTCAGAATGCGACGATCACGCCGGATCGTATTAAGGCCAGGAGTTTGTACCTGCAAGAAGATAAAACAAATAATGCAAGAATATTTCCTAGATGGCCTTACCGGAGTAAACCATCCAGGGAGATGTTAGAGGGGTTCCAAGACGGCCTTACCGGAGTAAGACGACCAAGGAAAAGCAACGAAGGTTCCAAGACGGCCTTACCGGAGTAAGACGACCAAGGAAAAGCACATGAAGGTTCCAAGACGGCCTTACCGGAGTAAGACGACCAAGGAAAGGCACATGAAGATTTGTTTATACTGGACGGATCCAGTTAGGAGCCGGAGCTCATGTGCACACTGGACGGATCCAGTTGGGAGCCGGAGCTCAATGCTTATTGCTAATTCATGAAAACGCAGTGGTCGTTTGCCGGACACGACTGGAGACCACAAGTAGGTTCCGTGCGTATGGGCTGATGTGACGGCTCTTATTACATGCACGGAAAACAAAGGAGGGCGAGAAGTCGCCTAAAAACCTAAAAACATGAACTGTGAACCGGAGTTCAGCAAACTGAAGAGATCCGCTGAGTGGGATCAGCGAATGATAATCCCGCGATTGCTCGATCCAGGATCGTTCCCTCTCTGGGGAATAGGTGGTGGCAACGCAGGTGTAGGCGTTGTTGGTCGAGTGACGTATTCGGGTAGCTCTCCTCGTCTGACCCGATCCTCAATAAGATCTCGCAAATGTCGGCAGTCATCAGTGTTATGACCATCAATGTCATGAAATATGCAGTGTCTGCCAGAATTGCGTTGTGCTAGCGTCGGCTCCCTCTTGGGAGGTCTCGGATAGGAGGCAACACCTCCTGTATCCATGTATATGTTGCTCAGAGTGTCATTCAGTTCAGTGTATTTGTCGTATCTGGACCCTCTCCGGGGTGGAGCATTACGATCATTTGTAGCAGGGGTTTTTCCTTTACCCTCGTTATTGCCTTTTCCAGGATTGGGCGGTTCTCCATCTCCGAGCATGTTGACTTCGAGGGTTTTCTTCTCGGAAGTTGCATCTTCTTCCCGCAGAAATCTATCTGCTTCAAGGTAGAATTCGCCGAGATTTCGTGGTGGATCTCGGTACAAAGATGTTTTGAACTCCGAGTTATCTAGAACGCCGGATACTGCTGCCATCAGTACCATCGATGGTTCAAGACGATCAACTGATGCTGCTGCAACGTTAAATCTTTCCAGGAATGAACGCAGAGTTTCTCTGGGCCTCTGCTTGATTGTGGTGAGTGACATGACATTCTTAGGTCGTGCAATGTGGACACGAAATTGTTCAATGAAGCGTGCGACCAACATGTTCCAACTGCTGATCGATTCTGTTTCCAACTGCCGAATCCACATGGCGGCTATGTCAGTCAGAAAGAGGGGAAAACATTTAGCCATGACGTTTTCTGATGCCGATTGAACTTCCATATGTCATTTGTAACGCATCAGATGCACGGTAGGATCTGTCCTGCCGTTGTAGGGCTCCAGTTGTGGAAGTTTGAAATCTGGGGGATTGCGAGAATTCCTGATTTCCTGAGTGAACGGATTGTGATTGACGTCGTCCACGTCATTCTGATAGGTGCGGCCTCTCGAGAGGCGTTGAATGAGATCAGCGAGTCGATTGCCCTCAAAAAGCTGTTGTAAGCTACCAAAATCAGAGCTGGTGCCCCCAGCGTTGAATGCAGGAGAAGATGGAAGTTGGTGAGCTATCGCCTGGGGATCGCGGTTCGCGGATCGTGGATCGAGGGGAGCGACCCGACCTTGCTCGAGAGGGACGGTTCGTGAGGTAGGTTCGTGAAGTCCAGCTCGTGAGGCCGGATCATGGAGTAGGGGGCGATCCGACCGGATCCAGGAGGTAGATCACGAACTGTTTGTTGATGAGCAGGCGGGAGCGAGTTGTTGGGATCGGTTCGTGAGCCTAGTAGTGTTCCACGATCCGGGTCGCGGTGCAGAGGTGTATCACGAGACGAGTTCTGCTGTTGAATGGGGGGATTGCCCTCGAGTCCATCTGTGACGCGAGTCGTGGTAAGCCCGATCTGAGGGTTTCGCAGAGAGGGCGATCCGACCCGATTTTGGTCAATTGCTGGAGCAACTTCTGCATTGATTCCAGCGAGCTGAACGTTGCCCGGCCTTCCATCCATCCGAGCGAAGAATTGGTTGATCATTTCCTGTTGTTTCTGGAGGAGATCGTCCTGCCTTGCCATCTGGGTCCTCAATTCAGCGAGAACTCCATCCATCTCGTCTCTGGTCAGGTATGCTGATGGGTCTTCATGAGAGGAAGCTTCCTGGCTTGCCTCGTTCCTTGTGCCTTCAGCGTCATCGGCATGAGAAGAAGTTCCAGTCTTCTTCCTTTTGTTCGCCATTGAGTTTCCTTTCAAGCTAGAAGTTGAAGTTTTTTGTGTGCCCCCTACCTGGCGCGCCAAAATGTTAGACCAAAAATTGGGCCTAACACCCAAATGCAGATCACAGATCACAGAATGCAGAAAAAAGTAAATAAAGAGGAGACACACAAGGTTTTTATAGTGGTTCGGCTGTAGATGTAGCCTACGTCCACTTTATAATCTTATTGTTATACTGACAGATTACAAGAATCAGTTATATGTAGGCACACAATCCGTGTGTTAATTGAGATTAGAAGAGGAGAATTTATGTGAAGAAGGGTGCAAAATCCCTGCACTTCAGCAATGGTGGAAGCCGTGAGGAAGAATGGCCCAAAGATCCTTGAAAATGCCTTCAAATGGTGTATTTATAGCTGTAGGAGGGCTCCTGAGTTGACCGGTTCGTGATCATGTACGTGGCAGGCGATCCATAAAAGTAGGAGCGAAAGTAGCCTCGAGAACAGGTCAAAACAGTGTGCGAGTCTGTAGGTCAGGAGATCGGTTCGCGGTCCAGGGTCGGATCGTAATGGGAGCTTCACGAGTCGAGGCCTGGTCACGAACTGGAGTAATGGAGTTGACGTCCACGATTGGGTCGTGGTCTGGGAGGCCACCACGAACCGAGGGGGCGATTCGAAGAGAGGCGATCCAATGGTGCTTCACGGATCGAAGTGGGCGATCCAAAAAGGGGCGATCCGATCCGGGAAATAGCCAGTTTACACCAGTTTACGGAAACGGGCATAACTTTCAAACCGTAAGTCCGATTGAGCCAAACCGAAGCTCAAACTGAAGCTAACTCAGAGATCTACAAATATTATAGAGCTCAGCTCTGTAATCGCTGTTTTCGGGCCCAAAAGAGGTCGTCTGATAGGAGTTTCGGGCCTGTTTATGTTGAGGATGTGATTTTGTCCAAATCTCTCAATGTCTTCTGACGTCGTTTCTATCGCTCGAGCATGTTATCATTCAGGAATCCCATGTGTGACAGCTTTTGCCAAAAAATGTGTCAACATGTTTGCCCCCCAGAACATATCTTGCTGGTTGAAGGAAGATGTGTTCTGGATAATCTGAGAAATCCAAATTCAGAATGCGACGATCACGCCGGATCGTATTAAGGCCAGGAGTTTGTACCTGCAAGAAGATAAAACAAATAATGCAAGAATATTTCCTAGATGGCCTTTTCGGAGTAAACCATCCGGGGAGATGTTAGAGGGGTTCCAAGACGGCCTTACCGGAGTAAGACGACCAAGGAAAAGCAACGAAGGTTCCAAGACGGCCTTACCGGAGTAAGACGACCAAGGAAAAGCACATGAAGGTTCCAAGACGGCCTTACCGGAGTAAGACGACCAAGGAAAGGCACATGAAGATTTGTTTATACTCGACGGATCCAGTTAGGAGCCGGAGCTCATGTGCACACTGGACGGATCCAGTTGGGAGCCGGAGCTCAATGCTTATTGCTAATTCATGAAAACGCAGCGGTCGTTTGCCGGACACGACTGGAGACTACAAGTAGGTTCCGTGCGTGTGGGCTGATGTGACGGCTCTTATTACATGCACGGAAAACAAAGGAGGGCGAGAAGTCGCCTAAAAACCTAAAAACATGAACTGTGAACCGGAGTTCAGCAAACTGAAGAGATCCGCTGAGTAGGATCAGCGAATGATAATCCCGCGATTGCTCGATCCAGGATCGTTCCCTCTCTGGGGAATAGGTGGTGGCAACGCAGGTGTAGGCGTTGTTGGTCGAGTGACGTATTCGGGTAGCTCTCCTCGTCTGACCCGATCCTCAATAAGATCTCGCAAATGTCGGCAGTCATCAGTGTTATGACCATCAATGTCATGAAATATGCAGTGTCTGCCAGAATTGCGTTGTGCTAGCATCGGCTCCCTCTTGGGAGGTCTCGGATAGGAGGCAACACCTCCTGTATCCATGTATATGTTGCTCAGAGTGTCATTCAGTTCAGTGTATTTGTCGTATCTGGACCCTCTCCGGGGTGGAGCATTACGATCATTTGTAGCAGGGGTTTTTCCTTTACCCTCGTTATTGCCTTTTCCAGGATTGGGCGGTTCTCCATCTCCGAGCATGTTGACTTCGAGGGTTTTCTTCTCGGAAGTTGCATCTTCTTCCCGCAGAAATCTATCTGCTTCAAGGTAGAATTCGCCGAGATTTCGTGGTGGATCTCGGTACAAAGATGTTTTGAACTCCGAGTTATCTAGAACGCCGGATACTGCTGCCATCAGTACCATCGATGGTTCAGGACGATCAACTGATGCTGCTGCAACATTAAATCTTTCCAGGAATGAACGCAGAGTTTCTCTGGGCCTCTGCTTGATTGTGGTGAGTGACATGACGTTCTTAGGTCGTGCGATGTGGACACGAAATTGTTCAATGAAGCGTGCGACCAACATGTTCTAACTGCTGATCGATTCTGTTTCCAACTGCCGAATCCACATGGCGGCTATGTCAGTCAGAAAGAGGGGAAAACATTTAGCCATGACGTTTTCTGATGCCGATTGAACTTCCATATGTCATTTGTAACGCATCAGATGCACGGTAGGATCTGTCCTGCCGTTGTAGGGCTCCAGTTGTGGAAGTTTGAAATCTGGGGGATTGCGAGAATTCCTGATTTCCTGAGTGAACGGATTGTGATTGACGTCGTCCACGTCATTCTGATAGGTGCGGCCTCTCGAGAGGCGTTGAATGAGATCAGCGAGTCGATTGCCCTCAAAAAGCTGTTGTAAGCTACCAAAATCAGAGCTGGTGCCCCCAGCGTTGAATGCAGGAGAAGATGGAAGTTGGTGAGCTATCGCCTGGGGATCGCGGTTCGCGGATCGTGGATCGAGGGGAGCGACCCGACCTTGCTCGAGAGGGACGGTTCGTGAGGTAGGTTCGTGAAGTCCAGCTCGTGAGGCCGAATCGTGGAGTAGGGGGGCGATCCGACCGGATCCAGGAGGTAGATCACGAACTGTTTGTTGTTGAGCAGGCGGGAGCGAGTTGTTGGGATCGGTTCGTGAGCCTAGTAGTGTTCCACGATCCGGGTCGCGGTGCAGAGGTGCATCACGAGACGAGTTCTGCTGTTGAATGGGGGGATTGCCCCCGAGTCCATCTGTGACGCGAGTCGTGGTAAGCCCGATCTGAGGGTTTCGCAGAGAGGGCGATCCGACCCGATTTTGGTCAATTGCTGGAGCAACTTCTGCATTGATTCCAGCGAGCTGAACGTTGCCCGGCCTTCCATCCATCCGAGCGAAGAATTGGTTGATCATTTCCTGTTGTTTCTGGAGGAGATCGTCCTGCCTTGCCATCTGGGTCCTCAATTCAGCGAGAACTCCATCCATCTCGTCTCTGGTCAGGTATGCTGATGGGTCTTCATGAGAGGAAGCTTCCTGGCTTGCCTCGTTCCTTGTGCCTTCAGCGTCATCGGCATGAGAAGAAGTTCCAGTCTTCTTCCTTTTGTTCGTCATTGAGTTTCCTTTCAAGCTAGAAGTTGAAGTTTTTTGTGTGCCCCCCTACCTGGCGCGCCAAAATGTTAGACCAAAAATTGGGCCTAACACCCAAATGCAGATCACAGATCACAGAATGCAGAAAAAAGTAAATAAAGAGGAGACACACAAGGTTTTTATAGTGGTTCGGCTGTAGATGTAGCCTACGTCCACTTTATAATCTTATTGTTATACTGACAGATTACAAGAATCAGTTATATGTAGGCACACAATCCGTGTGTTAATTGAGATTAGAAGAGGAGAATTTATGTGAAGAAGGGTGCAAAATCCCTGCACTTCAGCAATGGTGGAAGCCGTGAGGAAGAATGGCCCAAAGATCCTTGAAAATGCCTTCAAATGGTGTATTTATAGCTGTAGGAGGGCTCCTGAGTTGACCGGTTCGTGATCATGTACGTGGAAGGCGATCCATAAAAGTAGGAGCGAAAGTAGCCTCGAGAACAGGTCAAAACAGTGTGCGAGTCTGTAGGTCAGGAGATCGGTTCGCGGTCCAGGGTCGGATCGTAATGGGAGCTTCACGAGTCGAGGCCTGGTCACGAACTGGAGTAATGGAGTTGACGTCCACGATTGGGTCGTGGTCTGGGAGGCCACCACGAACCGGGGGGGCGATTCGAAGAGAGGCGATCCGATGGTGCTTCACGGATCGAAGTGGGCGATCCAAAAAGGGGCGATCCGATCCGGGAAATAGCCAGTTTACACCAGTTTACGGAAACGGGCATAACTTTCAAACCGTAAGTCCGATTGAGCCAAACCGAAGCTCAAACTGAAGCTAACTCAGAGATCTACAAATGTTACTGAGCTTAGCTCTGTAATCGCTGTTTTCGGGCCCAAAAGAGGTCGTCTGATAGGAGTTTCGGGCCTGTTTATGTTGAGGATGTGATTTTGTCCAAATCTCTCAATGTCTTCTGACGTCGTTTCTATCGATCGAGCATGTTATCATTCAGGAATCCCATGTGTGACAGCTTTTGCCAAAAAATGTGTCAACATGTTTGCCCCCCAGAACATATCTTGCTGGTTGAAGGAAGATGTGTTCTGGATAATCTGAGAAATCCAAATTCAGAATGCTACGATCACGCCGGATCGTATTAAGGCCAGGAGTTTGTACCTGCAAGAAGATAAAACAAATAATGCAAGAATATTACCTAGATGGCCTTACCGGAGTAAACCATCCGGGGAGATGTTAGAGGGGTTCCAAGACGGCCTTACCGGAGTAAGACGACCAAGGAAAAGCAACGAAGGTTCCAAGACGGCCTTACCGGAGTAAGACGACCAAGGAAAAGCACATGAAGGTTCCAAGACGGCCTTACCGGAGTAAGACGACCAAGGAAAGGCACATGAAGATTTGTTTATACTGGACGGATCCAGTTAGGAGCCGGAGCTCATGTGCACACTGGACGGATCCAGTTGGGAGCCGGAGCTCAATGCTTATTGCTAATTCATGAAAACGCAGCGGTCGTTTGCCGGACACGACTGGAGACCACAAGTAGGTTCCGTGCGTGTGGGCTGATGTGATGGCTCTTATTACATGCACGGAAAACAAAGGAGGGCGAGAAGTCGCCTAAAAACCTAAAAACATGAACTGTGAACCGGAGTTCAGCAAACTGAAGAGATCCGCTGAGTGGGATCAGCGAATGATAATCCCGCGATTGCTCGATCCAGGATCGTTCCCTCTCTGGGGAATAGGCAGTGGCAACGCAGGTGTAGGCGTTGTTGGTCGAGTGACGTATTCGGGTAGCTCTCCTCGTCTGACCCGATCCTCAATAAGATCTCGCAAATGTCGGCAGTCATCAGTGTTATAACCATCAATGTCATGAAATATGCAGTGTCTGCCAGAATTGCGTTGTGCTAGCGTCGGCTCCCTCTTGGGAGGTCTCGGATAGGAGGCAACACCTCCTGTATCCATGTATATGTTGCTCAGAGTGTCATTCAGTTCAGTGTATTTGTCGTATCTGGACCCTCTCCGGGGTGGAGCATTACGATCATTTGTAGCAGGGGTTTTTCCTTTACCCTCGTTATTGCCTTTTCCAGGATTGGGCGGTTCTCCATCTCCGAGCATGTTGACTTCGAGGGTTTTCTTCTCGGAAGTTGCATCTTCTTCCCGCAGAAATCTTTCTGCTTCAAGGTAGAATTCGCCGAGATTTCGTGGTGGATCTCGGTACAAAGATTTTTTGAACTCCGAGTTATCTAGAACGCCGGATATTGCTGCCATCAGTACCATCGATGGTTCAGGACGATCAACTGATGCTGCTGCAACGTTAAATCTTTCCAGGAATGAACGCAGAGTTTCTCTGGGCCTCTGCTTGATTGTGGTGAGTGACATGACGTTCTTAGGTCGTGCGATGTGGACACGAAATTGTTCAATGAAGCGTGCGACCAACATGTTCCAACTGCTGATCGATTCTGTTTCCAACTGCCGAATCCACATGGCGGCTATGTCAGTCAGAAAGAGGGGAAAACATTTAGCCATGACGTTTTCTGATGCCGATTGAACTTCCATATGTCGTTTGTAACGCATCAGATGCACGGTAGGATCTGTCCTGCCGTTGTAGGGCTCCAGTTGTGGAAGTTTGAAATCTGGGGGATTGCGAGAATTCCTGATTTCCTGAGTGAACGGATTGTGATTGACGTCGTCCACGTCATTCTGATAGGTGCGGCCTCTCGAGAGGCGTTGAATGAGATCAGCGAGTCGATTGCCCTCAAAAAGCTGTTGTAAGCTACCAAAATCAGAGCTGGTGCCCCCAGCGTTGAATGCAGGAGAAGATGGAAGTTGGTGAGCTATCGCCTGGGGATCGCGGTTCGCGGATCGTGGATCGAGGGGAGCGACCCGACCTTGCTCGAGAGGGACGGTTCGTGAGGTAGGTTCGTGAAGTCCAGCTCGTGAGGCCGGATCGTGGAGTAGGGGGCGATCCGACCGGGTCCAGGAGGTAGATCACGAACTGTTTGTTGTTGAGCAGGCGGGAGCGAGTTGTTAGGATCGGTTCGTGAGCCTAGTAGTGTTCCACGATCCGGGTCGCGGTGCAGAGGTGTATCACGAGACGAGTTCTGCTGTTGAATGGGGGGATTGCCCCCGAGTCCATCTGTGACGCGAGTCGTGGTAAGCCCGATCTGAGGGTTTCGCAGAGAGGGCGATCCGACCCGATTTTGGTCAATTGCTGGAGCAACTTCTGCATTGATTCCAGCGAGCTGAACGTTGCCCGGCCTTCCATCCATCCGAGCGAAGAATTGGTTGATCATTTCCTGTTGGTTCTGGAGGAGATCGTCCTGCATTGCCATCTGGGTCCTCAATTCAGCGAGAACTCCATCCATCTCGTCTCTGGTCAGGTATGCTGATGGGTCTTCATGAGAGGAAGCTTCCTGGCTTGCCTCGTTCCTTGTGCCTTCAGCGTCATCGGCATGAGAAGAAGTTCCAGTCTTCTTCCTTTTGTTCGCCATTGAGTTTCCTTTCAAGCTAGAAGTTGAAGTTTTTTGTGTGCCCCCCTACCTGGCGCGCCAAAATGTTAGACCAAAAATTGGGCCTAACACCCAAATGCAGATCACAGATCACAGAATGCAGAAAAAAGTAAATAAAGAGGAGACACACAAGGTTTTTATAGTGGTCCGGCTGTAGATGTAGCCTACGTCCACTTTATAATCTTATTGTTATACTGACAGATTACAAGAATTAGTTATATGTAGGCACACAATCCGTGTGTTAATTGAGATTAGAAGAGGAGAATTTATGTGAAGAAGGGTGCAAAATCCCTGCACTTCAGCAATGGTGGAAGCCGTGAGGAAGAATGGCCCAAAGATCCTTGAAAATGCCTTCAAATGGTGTATTTATAGCTGTAGGAGGGCTCCTGAGTTGACCGGTTCGTGATCATGTACGTGGCAGGCGATCCATAAAAGTAGGAGCGAAAGTAGCCTCGAGAACAGGTCAAAACAGTGTGCGAGTTTGTAGGTCAGGAGATCGGTTCGCGGTCCAAGGTCGGATCGTAATGGGAGCTTCACGAGTCGAGGCCTGGTCACGAACTGGAGTAATGGAGTTGACGTCCACGATTGGGTCGTGGTCTGGGAGGCCACCACGAACCGGGGGGGCGATTCGAAGAGAGGCGATCCGATGGTGCTTCACGGATCGAAGTGGGCGATCCAAAAAGGGGCGATCCGATCCGGGAAATAGCCAGTTTACACCAGTTTACGGAAACGGGCATAACTTTCAAACCGTAAGTCCGATTGAGCCAAACCGAAGCTCAAACTGAAGCTAACTCAGAGATCTACAAATGTTACTGAGCTCAGCTCCGTAATCGCTGTTTTCGGGCCCAAAAGAGGTCGTCTGATAGGAGTTTCGGGCCTGTTTATGTTGAGGATGTGATTTTGTCCAAATCTCTCAATGTCTTCTGATGTCGTTTCTATCGCTCGAGCATGTTATCATTCAGGAATCCCATGTGTGACAGCTTTTGCCAAAAAATGTGTCAACATGTTTGCCCCCCAGAACATATCTTGCTGGTTGAAGGAAGATGTGTTCTGGATAATCTGAGAAATCCAAATTCAGAATGCTACGATCACGCCGGATCGTATTAAGGCCAGGAGTTTGTACCTGCAAGAAGATAAAACAAATAATGCAAGAATATTTCCTAGATGGCCTTACCGGAGTAAACCATCCGGGGAGATGTTAGAGGGGTTCCAAGACGGCCTTACCGGAGTAAGACGACCAAGGAAAAGCAACGAAGGTTCCAAGACGGCCTTACCGGAGTAAGACGACCAAGGAAAAGCACATGAAGGTTCCAAGACGGCCTTACCGGAGTAAGACGACCAAGGAAAGGCACATGAAGATTTGTTTATACTGGACGGATCCAGTTAGGAGCCGGAGCTCATGTGCACACTGGACGGATCCAGTTGGGAGCCGGAGCTCAATGCTTATTGCTAATTCATGAAAACGCAGCGGTCGTTTGCCGGACACGACTGGAGACCACAAGTAGGTTCCGTGCGTGTGGGCTGATGTGACGGCTCTTATTACATGCACGGAAAACAAAGGAGGGCGAGAAGTCGCCTAAAAACCTAAAAACATGAACTGTGAACCGGAGTTCAGCAAACTGAAGAGATCCGCTGAGTGGGATCAGCGAATGATAATCCCGCGATTGCTCGATCCAGGATCGTTCCCTCTCTGGGGAATAGGTGGTGGCAACGCAGGTGTAGGCGTTGTTGGTCGAGTGACGTATTCGGGTAGCTCTCCTCGTCTGACCCGATCCTCAATAAGATCTCGCAAATGTCGGCAGTCATCAGTGTTATGACCATCAATGTCATGAAATATGCAGTGTCTGCCAGAATTGCGTTGTGCTAGCGTCGGCTCCCTCTTGGGAGGTCTCGGATAGGAGGCAACACCTCCTGTATCCATGTATATGTTGCTCAGAGTGTCATTCAGTTCAGTGTATTTGTCGTATATGGACCCTCTCCGGGGTGGAGCATTACGATCATTTGTAGCAGGGGTTTTTCCTTTACCCTCGTTATTGCCTTTTCCAGGATTGGGCGGTTCTCCATCTCCGAGCATGTTGACTTCGAGGGTTTTCTTCTCGGAAGTTGCATCTTCTTCCCGCAGAAATCTATCTGCTTCAAGGTAGAATTCGCCGAGATTTCGTGGTGGATCTCGGTACAAAGATTTTTTGAACTCCGAGTTATCTAGAACGCCGGATACTGCTGCCATCAGTACCATCGATGGTTCAGGACGATCAACTGATGCTGCTGCAACGTTAAATCTTTCCAGGAATGAACGCAGAGTTTCTCTGGGCCTCTGCTTGATTGTGGTGAGTGACATGACGTTCATAGGTCGTGCGATGTGGACACGAAATTGTTCAATGAAGCGTGCGACCAACATGTTCCAACTGCTGATCGATTCTGTTTCCAACTGCCGAATCCACATGGCGGCTATGTCAGTCAGAAAGAGGGGAAAACATTTAGCCATGACGTTTTCTGATGCCGATTGAACTTCAATATGTCGTTTGTAACGCATCAGATGCACGGTAGGATCTGTCCTGCCGTTGTAGTGCTCCAGTTGTGGAAGTTTGAAATCTGGGGGATTGCGAGAATTCCTGATTTTCTGAGTGAACGGATTGTGATTGACGTCGTCCACGTCATTCTGATAGGTGCGGCCTCTCGAGAGGCGTTGAATGAGATCAGCGAGTCGATTGCCCTCAAAAAGCTGTTGTAAGCTACCAAAATCAGAGCTGGTGCCCCCAGCGTTGAATGCAGGAGAAGATGGAAGTTGGTGAGCTATCGCCTGGGGATCGCGGTTCGCGGATCGTGGATCGAGGGGAGCGATCCGACCTTGCTCGAGAGGGACGGTTCGTGAGGTAGGTTCGTGAAGTCCAGCTCGTGAGGCCGGATCGTGGAGTAGGGGGGCGATCCGACCGGGTCCAGGAGGTAGATCACGAACTGTTTGTTGTTGAGCAGGCGGGAGCGAGTTGTTGGGATCGGTTCGTGAGCCTAGTAGTGTTCCACGATCCGGGTCGCGGTGCAGAGGTGTATCACGAGACGAGTTCTGCTGTTGAATGGTGGGATTGCCCCCGAGTCCATCTGTGACGCGAGTCGTGGTAAGCCCGATCTGAGGGTTTCGCAGAGAGGGCGATCCGACCCGATTTTGGTCAATTGATGGAGCAACTTCTGCATTGATTCCAGCGAGCTGAACGTTGCCCGGCCTTCCATCCATCCGAGCGAAGAATTGGTTGATCATTTCCTATTGGTTCTGGAGGAGATCGTCCTGCCTTGCCATCTGGGTCCTCAATTCAGCGAGAACTCCATCCATCTCGTCTCTGGTCAGGTATGCTGATGGGTCTTCATGAGAGGAAGCTTCCTGGCTTGCCTCGTTCCTTGTGCCTTCAGCGTCATCGGCATGAGAAGAAGTTCCAGTCTTCTTCCTTTTGTTCGCCATTGAGTTTCCTTTCAAGCTAGAAGTTGAAGTTTTTTGTGTGCCCCCCTACCTGGCGCGCCAAAATGTTAGACCAAAAATTGGGCCTAACACCCAAATGCAGATCACAGATCACAGAATGCAGAAAAAAGTAAATAAAGAGGAGACACACAAGGTTTTTATAGTGGTTCGGCTGTAGATGTAGCCTACGTCCACTTTATAATCTTATTGTTATACTGACAGATTACAAGAATCAGTTATATGTAGGCACACAATCCGTGTGTTAATTGAGATTAGAAGAGGAGAATTTATGTGAAGAAGGGTGCAAAATCCCTGCACTTCAGCAATGGTGGAAGCCGTGAGGAAGAATGGCCCAAAGATCCTTGAAAATGCCTTCAAATGGTGTATTTATAGCTGTAGGAGGGCTCCTGAGTTGACCGGTTCGTGATCATGTACGTGGCAGGCGATCCATAAAAGTAGGAGCGAAAGTAGCCTCGAGAACAGGTCAAAACAGTGTGCGAGTCTGTAGGTCAGGAGATCGGTTCGCGGTCCAGGGTCGGATCGTAATGGGAGCTTCACGAGTCGAGGCCTGGTCACGAACTGGAGTAATGGAGTTGACGTCCACGATTGGGTCGTGGTCTGGGAGGCCACCACGAACCGGGGGGCGATTCGAAGAGAGGCGATCCGATGGTGCTTCACGGATCTAAGTGGGCGATCCAAAAAGGGGCGATCCGATCCGGGAAATAGCCAGTTTACACCAGTTTACGGAAACGGGCATAACTTTCAAACCGTAAGTCCGATTGAGCCAAACCGAAGCTCAAACTGAAGCTAACTCAGAGATCTACAAATGTTACTGAGCTCAGCTCTGTAATCGCTGTTTTCGGGGCCAAAAGAGGTCGTCTGATAGGAGTTTCGGGCCTGTTTATGTTGAGGATGTGATTTTGTCCAAATCTCTCAATGTCTTCTGACGTCGTTTCTATCGCTCGAGCATGTTATCATTCAGGAATCCCATGTGTGACAGCTTTTGCCAAAAAATGTGTCAACATGTTTGCCCCCCAGAACATATCTTGCTGGTTGAAGGAAGATGTGTTCTGGATAATCTGAGAAATCCAAATTCAGAATGCGACGATCACGCCGGATCGTATTAAGGCCAGGAGTTTGTACCTGCAAGAAGATAAAACAAATAATGCAAGAATATTTCCTAGATGGCCTTACCGGAGTAAACCATCCGGGGAGATGTTAGAGGGGTTCCAAGACGGCCTTACCGGAGTAAGACGACCAAGGAAAAGCAACGAAGGTTCCAAGACGGCCTTACCGGAGTAAGACGACCAAGGAAAAGCACATGAAGGTTCCAAGACGTCCTTACCGGAGTAAGACGACCAAGGAAAGGCACATGAAGATTTGTTTATACTGGACGGATCCAGTTAGGAGCCGGAGCTCATGTGCACACTGGACGAATCCAGTTGGGAGCCGGAGCTCAATGCTTATTGCTAATTCATGAAAACGCAGCGGTCGTTTGCCGGACACGACTGGAGACCACAAGTAGGTTCCGTGCGTGTGGGCTGATGTGACGGCTCTTATTACATGCACGGAAAACAAAGGAGGGCGAGAAGTCGCCTAAAAACCTAAAAACATGAACTGTGAACCGGAGTTCAGCAAACTGAAGAGATCCGCTGAGTGGGATCAGCGAATGATAATCCCGCGATTGCTCGATCCAGGATCGTTCCCTCTCTGGGGAATAGGTGGTGGCAACGCAGGTGTAGGCGTTGTTGGTCGAGTGACGTATTCGGGTAGCTCTCCTCGTCTGACCCGATCCTCAATAAGATCTCGCAAATGTCGGCAGTCATCAGTGTTATGACCATCAATGTCATGAAATATGCAGTGTCTGCCAGAATTGCGTTGTGCTAGCGTCGGCTCCCTCTTGGGAGGTCTCGGATAGGAGGCAACACCTCCTGTATCCATGTATATGTTGCTCAGAGTGTCATTCAGTTCAGTGTATTTGTCGTATCTGGACCCTCTCCGGGGTGGAGCATTACGATCATTTGTAGCAGGGGTTTTTCCTTTACCCTCGTTATTGCCTTTTCCAGGATTGGGCGGTTCTCCATCTCCGAGCATGTTGACTTCGACGGTTTTCTTCTCGGAAGTTGCATCTTCTTCCCGCGGAAATCTATCTGCTTTAAGGTAGAATTCGCCGAGATTTCGTGGTGGATCTCGGTACAAAGATTTTTTGAACTCCGAGTTATCTAGAACGCCGGATACTGCTGCCATCAGTACCATCGATGGTTCAGGACGATCAACTGATGCTGCTGCAATGTTAAATCTTTCCAGGAATGAACGCAGAGTTTCTCTGGGCCTCTGCTTGATTGTGGTGAGTGACATGACGTTCTTAGGTCGTGCGATGTGGACACGAAATTGTTCAATGAAGCGTGCGACCAACATGTTCCAACTGCTGATCGATTCTGTTTCCAACTGCCGAATCCACATGGCGGCTATGTCAGTCAGAAAGAGGGGAAAACATTTAGCCATGACGTTTTCTCATGCCGATTGAACTTCCATATGTCGTTTGTAACGCATCAGATGCACGGTAGGATCTGTCCTGCCGTTGTAGGGCTCCAGTTGTGGAAGTTTGAAATCTGGGGGATTGCGAGAATTCCTGATTTCCTGAGTGAACGGATTGTGATTGACGTCGTCCACGTCATTCTGATAGGTGCGGCCTCTCGAGAGGCGTTGAATGAGATCAGTGAGTCGATTGCCCTCAAAAAGCTGTTGTAAGCTACCAAAATCAGAGCTGGTGCCCCCAGCGTTGAATGCAGGAGAAGATGGAAGTTGGTGAGCTATCGCCTGGGGATCGCGGTTCGCGGATCGTGGATCGAGGGGAGCGACCCGACCTTGCTCGAGAGGGACGGTTCGTGAGGTAGGTTCGTGAAGTCCAGCTCGTGAGGCCGGATCGTGGAGTAGGGGGGCGATCCGACCGGGTCCAGGAGGTAGATCACGAACTGTTTGTTGTTGAGCAGGCGGGAGCGAGTTGTTGGGATCGGTTCGTGAGCCTAGTAGTGTTCCACGATCCGGGTCGCGGTGCAGAGGTGTATCACGAGACGAGTTCTGCTGTTGAATGGGGGGATTGCCCCCGAGTCCATCTGTGACGCGAGTCGTGGTAAGCCCGATCTGAGGGTTTCGCAGAGAGGGCGATCCGACCCGATTTTGGTCAATTGCTGGAGCAACTTCTGCATTGATTCCAGCGAGCTGAACGTTGCCCGGCCTTCCATCCATCCGAGCGAAGAATTGGTTGATCATTTCCTGTTGGTTCTGGAGGAGATCGTCCTGCCTTGCCATCTGGGTCCTCAATTCAGCGAGAACTCCATCCATCTCGTCTCTGGTCAGGTATGCTGATGGGTCTTCATGAGAGGAAGCTTCCTGGCTTGCCTCGTTCCTTGTGCCTTCAGCGTCATCGGCATGAGAAGAAGTTCCAGTCTTCTTCCTTTTGTTCGCCATTGAGTTTCCTTTCAAGCTAGAAGTTGAAGTTTTTTGTGTGCCCCCCTACCTGGCGCGCCAAAATGTTAGACCAAAAATTGGGCCTAACACCCAAATGCAGATCACAGATCACAGAATGCAGAAAAAAGTAAATAAAGAGGAGACACACAAGGTTTTTATAGTGGTTCGGCTGTAGATGTAGCCTACGTCCACTTTATAATCTTATTGTTATACTGACAGATTACAAGAATCAGTTATATGTAGGCACACAATCCGTGTGTTAATTGAGATTAGAAGAGGAGAATTTATGTGAAGAAGGGTGCAAAATCCCTGCACTTCCGCAATGGTGGAAGCCGTGAGGAAGAATGGCCCAAAGATCCTTGAAAATGCCTTCAAATGGTGTATTTATAGCTGTAGGAGGGCTCCTGAGTTGACCGGTTCGTGACCATGTACGTGGCAGGCGATCCATAAAAGTAGGAGCGAAAGTAGCCTCGAGAACAGGTCAAAATAGTGTGCGAGTCTGTAGGTCAGGAGATCGGTTCGCGGTCCAGGGTCGGATCGTAATGGGAGCTTCACGAGTCGAGGCCTGGTCACGAACTGGAGTAATGGAGTTGACGTCCACGATTGGGTCGTGGTCTGGGAGGCCACCACGAACCGGGCGGGCGATTCGAAGAGAGGCGATCCGATGGTGCTTCACGGATCGAAGTGGGCGATCCAAAAAGGGGCGATCCGATCCGGGAAATAGCCAGTTTACACCAGTTTACGGAAACGGGCATAACTTTCAATCCGTAAGTCCGATTGAGCCAAACCGAAGCTCAAACTGAAGCTAACTCAGAGATCTACAAATGTTACTGAGCTTTTCTCCGTAATCGCTGTTTTCGGGCCCAAAAGAGGTCGTCTGATAGGAGTTTCGGGCCTGTTTATGTTGAGGATGTGATTTTGTCCAAATCTCTCAATGTCTTCTGACGTCGTTTCTATCGCTCGAGCATGTTATCATTCAGGAATCCCATGTGTGACAGCTTTTGCCAAAAAATGTGTCAACATGTTTGCCCCCCAGAACATATCTTGCTGGTTGAAGGAAGATGTGTTCTGGATAATCTGAGAAATCCAAATTCAGAATGCGACGATCACGCCGGATCGTATTAAGGCCAGGAGTTTGTACATGCAAGAAGATAAAACAAATAATGCAAGAATATTTCCTAGATGGCCTTACCGGAGTAAACCATCCGGGGAGATGTTAGAGGGGTTCCAAGACGGCCTTACCGGAGTAAGACGACCAAGGAAAAGCAACGAAGGTTCCAAGACGGCCTTACCGGAGTAAGACGACCAAGGAAAAGCACATGAAGGTTCCAAGACGGCCTTACCGGAGTAAGACGACCAAGGAAAGACACATGAAGATTTGTTTATACTGGACGGATCCAGTTAGGAGCCGGAGCTCATGTGCACACTGGACGGATCCAGTTGGGAGCCGGAGCTCAATGCTTATTGCTAATTCATGAAAACGCAGCGGTCGTTTGCCGGACACGACTGGAGACCACAAGTAGGTTCCGTGCGTGTGGGCTGATGTGACGGCTCTTATTACATGCACGGAAAACAAAGGAGGGCGAGAAGTCGCCTAAAAACCTAAAAACATGAACTGTGAACCGGAGTTCAGCAAACTGAAGAGATCCACTGAGTGGGATCAGCGAATGATAATCCCGCGATTGCTCGATCCAGGATCGTTCCCTCTCTGGGGAATAGGTGGTGGCAACGCAGGTGTAGGCGTTGTTGGTCGAGTGACGTATTCGGGTAGCTCTCCTCGTCTGACCCGATCCTCAATAAGATCTCGCAAATGTCGGCAGTCATCAGTGTTATGACCATCAATGTCATGAAATATGCAGTGTCTGCCAGAATTGCGTTGTGCTAGCGTCGGCTCCCTCTTGGGAGGTCTCGGATAGGAGGCAACACCTCCTGTATCCATGTATATGTTGCTCAGAGTGTCATTCAGTTCAGTGTATTTGTCGTATCTGGACCCTCTCCGGGGTGGAGCATTACGATCATTTGTAGCAGGGGTTTTTCCTTTACCCTCGTTATTGCCTTTTCCAGGATTGGGCGGTTCTCCATCTCCGAGCATGTTGACTTCGAGGGTTTTCTTCTCGGAAGTTGCATCTTCTTCCCACGGAAATCTATCTGCTTCAAGGTAGAATTCGCCAAGATTTCGTGGTGGATCTCGGTACAAAGATTTTTTGAACTCCGAGTTATCTAGAACGCCGGATACTGCTGCCATCAGTACCATCGATGGTTCAGGACGATCAACTGATGCTGCTGCAACGTTAAATCTTTCCAGGAATGAACGCAGAGTTTCTCTGGGCCTCTGCTTGATTGTGGTGAGTGACATGACGTTCTTAGGTCGTGCGATGTGGACACGAAATTGTTCAATGAAGCGTGCGACCAACATGTTCCAACTACTGATCGATTCTGTTTCCAACTGCCGAATCCACATGGCGGCTATGTCAGTCAGAAAGAGGGGAAAACATTTAGCCATGACGTTTTCTGATGCCGATTGAACTTCCATATGTCGTTTGTAACGCATCAGATGCACGGTAGGATCTGTCCTGCCGTTGTAGGGCTCCAGTTGTGGAAGTTTGAAATCTGGGGGATTGCGAGAATTCCTGATTTCCTGAGTGAACGGATTGTGATTGACGTCGTCCACGTCATTCTCATAGGTGCGGCCTCTCGATAGGCGTTGAATGAGATCAGCGAGTCGATTGCCCTCAAAAAGCTGTTGTAAGCTACCAAAATCAGAGCTGGTGCCCCCAGCGTTGAATGCAGGAGAAGATGGAAGTTGGTGAGCTATCGCCTGGGGATCGCGGTTCGCGGATCGTGGATCGAGGGGAGCGACCCGACCTTGCTCGAGAGGGACGGTTCGTGAGGTAGGTTCGTGAAGTCCAGCTCGTGAGGCCGGATCGTGGAGTAGGGGGCGATCCGACCGGGTCCAGGAGGTAGATCACGAACTGTTTGTTGTTGAGCAGGCGGGAGCGAGTTGTTGGGATCGGTTCGTCAGCCTAGTAGTGTTCCACGATCCGGGTCGCGGTGCAGAGGTGTATCACGAGACGAGTTCTGCTGTTGAATGGGGGGATTGCCCCCGAGTCCATCTGTGACGCGAGTCGTGGTAAGCCCGATCTGAGGGTTTCGCAGAGAGGGCGATCCGACCCGATTTTGGTCAATTGCTGGAGCAACTTCTGCATTGATTCCAGCGAGCTGAACGTTGCCCGGCCTTCCATCCATCCGAGCGAAGAATTGGTTGATCATTTCCTGTTGGTTCTGGAGGAGATCGTCCTGCCTTGCCATCTGGGTCCTCAATTCAGCGAGAACTCCATCCATCTCGTCTCTGGTCAGGTATGCTGATGGGTCTTCATGAGAGGAAGCTTCCTGGCTTGCCTCGTTCCTTGTGCCTTCAGCGTCATCGGTATGAGAAGAAGTTCCAGTCTTCTTCCTTTTGTTCGCCATTGAGTTTCCTTTCAAGCTAGAAGTTGAAGTTTTTTGTGTGCCCCCCTACCTGACGCGCCAAAATGTTAGACCAAAAATTGGGCCTAACACCCAAATGCAGATCACAGATCACAGAATGCAGAAAAAAGTAAATAAAGAGGAGACACACAAGGTTTTTATAGTGGTTCGGCTGTAGATGTAGCCTACGTCCACTTTATAATCTTATTGTTATACTGACAGATTACAAGAATCAGTTATATGTAGGCACACAATCCGTGTGTTAATTGAGATTAGAAGAGGAGAATTTATGTGAAGAAGGGTGCAAAATCCCTGCACTTCAGCAATGGTGGAAGCCGTGAGGAAGAATGGCCCAAAGATCCTTGAAAATGCCTTCAAATGGTGTATTTATAGCTGTAGGAGGGCTCCTGAGTTGACCGGTTCGTGATCATGTACGTGGCAGGCGATCCATAAAAGTAGGAGCGAAAGTAGCCTCGAGAACAGGTCAAAACAGTGTGCGAGTCTGTAGGTCAGGAGATCGGTTCGCGGTCCAGGGTCGGATCGTAATGGGAGCTTCACGAGTCGAGGCCTGGTCACGAACTGGAGTAATGGAGTTGACGTCCACGATTGGGTCGTGGTCTGGGAGGCCACCACGAACCGGGGGGGCGATTCGAAGAGAGGCGATCCGATGGTGCTTCACGGATCGAAGTGGGCGATCCAAAAAGGGGCGATCCGATCCGGGAAATAGCCAGTTTACACCAGTTTACGGAAACGGGCATAACTTTCAAACCGTAAGTCCGATTGAGCCAAACCGAAGCTCAAACTGAAGCTAACTCAGAGATCTACAAATGTTACTGAGCTAAGCTCCGTAATCGCTGTTTTCGGGCCCAAAAGAGGTCGTCTGATAGGAGTTTCGGGCCTGTTTATGTTGAGGATGTGATTTTGTCCAAATCTCTCAATGTCTTCTGACGTCGTTTCTATCGCTCGAGCATGTTATCATTCAGGAATCCCATGTGTGACAGCTTTTGCCAAAAAATGTGTCAACATGTTTGCCCCCCAGAATATATCTTGCTGGTTGAAGGAAGATGTGTTCTGGATAATCTGAGAAATCCAAATTCAGAATGCGACGATCACGCCGGATCGTATTAAGGCCAGGAGTTTGTACCTGCAAGAAGATAAAACAAATAATGCAAGAATATTTCCTAGATGGCCTTACCGGAGTAAACCATCCGGGGAGATGTTAGAGGGGTTCCAAGACGGCCTTACCGGAGTAAGACGACCAAGGAAAACCAACGAAGGTTCCAAGACGGCCTTACCGGAGTAAGACGACCAAGGAAAAGCACATGAAGGTTCCAAGACGGCCTTACCGGAGTAAGACGACCAAGGAAAGGCACATGAAGATTTGTTTATACTGGACGGATCCAGTTAGGAGCCGGAGCTCGTGTGCACACTGGACGGATCCAGTTGGGAGCCGGAGCTCAATGCTTATTGCTAATTCATGAAAACGCAGCGGTCGTTTGCCGGACACGAATGGAGACCACAAGTAGGTTCCGTGCATGTGGGCTGATGTGACGGCTCTTATTACATGCACGGAAAACAAAGGAGGGCGAGAAGTCGCCTAAAAACCTAAAAACATGAACTGTGAACCGGAGTTCAGCAAACTGAAGAGATCCGCTGAGTGGGATCAGCGAATGATAATCCCGCGATTGCTCGATCCAGGATCGTTCCCTCTCTGGGGAATAGGTGGTGGCAACGCAGGTGTAGGCGTTGTTGGTCGAGTGACGTATTCGGGTAGCTCTCCTCGTCTGACCGATCCTCAATAAGATCTCGCAAATGTCGGCAGTCATCAGTGTTATGACCATCAATGTCATGAAATATGCAGTGTCTGCCAGAATTGCGTTGTGCTAGCGTCGGCTCCCTCTTGGGAGGTCTCGGATAGGAGGCAACACCTCCTGTATCCATGTATATGTTGCTCAGAGTGTCATTCAGTTCAGTGTATTTGTCGTATCTGGACCCTCTCCGGGGTGGAGCATTACGATCATTTGTAGCAGGGGTTTTTCCTTTACCCTCGTTATTGCCTTTTCCAGGATTGGGCGGTTCTCCATCTCCGAGCATGTTGACTTCGAGGGTTTTCTTCTCGGAAGTTGCATCTTCTTCCCGCAGAAATCTATCTGCTTCAAGGTAGAATTCGCCGAGATTTCGTGGTGGATCTCGGTACAAAGATTTTTTGAACTCCGAGTTATCTAGAACGCCGGATACTGCTGCCATCAGTACCATCGATGGTTCAGGACGATCAACTGATGCTGCTGCAACGTTAAATCTTTCCAGGAATGAACGCAGAGTTTCTCTGGGCCTCTGCTTGATTGTGGTGAGTGACATGACGTTCTTAGGTCGTGCGATGTGGACACGAAATTGTTCAATGAAGCGTGCGACCAACATGTTCCAACTGCTGATCGATTCTGTTTCCAACTGCCGAATCCACATGGCGGCTACGTCAGTCAGAAAGAGGGGAAAACATTTAGCCATGACGTTTTCTGATGCCGATTGAACTTCCATATGTCGTTTGTAACGCATCAGATGCACGGTAGGATCTGTCCTGCCGTTGTAGGGCTCCAGTTGTGGAAGTTTGAAATCTGGGGGATTGCGAGAATTCCTGATTTCCTGAGTGAACGGATTGTGATTGACGTCGTCCACGTCATTCTGATAGGTGCGGCCTCTCGAGAGGCGTTGAATGAGATCAGCGAGTCGATTGCCCTCAAAAAGCTGTTGTAAGCTACCAAAATCAGAGCTGGTGCCCCCAGCGTTGAATGCAGGAGAAGATGGAAGTTGGTGAGCTATCGCCTGGGGATCGCGGTTCGCGGATCGTGGATCGAGGGGAGCGACCCGACCTTGCTCGAGAGGGACGGTTCGTGAGGTAGGTTCGTGAAGTCCAGCTCGTGAGGCCGGATCGTGGAGTAGGGGGGCGATCCGACCGGGTCCAGGAGGTAGATCACGAACTGTTTGTTGTTGAGCAGGCGGGAGCGAGTTGTTGGGATCGGTTCGTGAGCCTAGTAGTGTTCCACGATCCGGGTCGCGGTGCAGAGGTGTATCACGAGACGAGTTCTGCTGTTGAATGGGGGGATTGCCCCCGAGTCCATCTGTGACGCGAGTCGTGGTAAGCCCGATCTGAGGGTTTCGCAGAGAGGGCGATCCGACCCGATTTTGGTCAATTGCTGGAGCAACTTCTGCATTGATTCCAGCGAGCTGAACGTTGCCCGGCCTTCCATCCATCCGAGCGAAGAATTGGTTGATCATTTCCTGTTGTTTCTGGAGGAGATCGTCCTGCCTTGCCATCTGGGTCCTCAATTCAGCGAGAACTCCATCCATCTCGTCTCTGGTCAGGTATGCTGATGGGTCTTCATGAGAGGAAGCTTCCTGGCTTGCCTCGTTCCTTGTGCCTTCAGCGTCATCGGCATGAGAAGAAGTTCCAGTCTTCTTCTTTTTGTTCGCCATTGAGTTTCCTTTCAAGCTAGAAGTTGAAGTTTTTTGTGTGCCCCCCTACCTGGCGCGCCAAAATGTTAGACCAAAAATTGGGCCTAACACCCAAATGCAGATCACAGATCACAGAATGCAGAAAAAAGTAAATAAAGAGGAGACACACAAGGTTTTTATAGTGGTTCGGCTGTAGATGTAGCCTACGTCCACTTTATAATCTTATTGTTATACTGACAGATTACAAGAATCAGTTATATGTAGGCACACAATCCGTGTGTTAATTGAGATTAGAAGAGGAGAATTTATGGTGGAAGCCGTGAGGAAGAATGGCCCAAAGATCCTTGAAAATGCCTTCAAATGGTGTATTTATAGCTGTAGGAGGGCTCCTGAGTTGACCGGTTCGTGATCATGTACGTGGCAGGCGATCCATAAAAGTAGGAGCGAAAGTAGCCTCGAGAACAGGTCAAAACAGTGTGCGAGTCTGTAGGTCAGGAGATCGGTTCGCGGTCCAAGGTCGGATCGTAATGGGAGCTTCACGAGTCGAGGCCTGGTCACGAACTGGAGTAATGGAGTTGACGTCCACGATTGGGTCGTGGTCTGGGAGGCCATCACGAACCGGGGGGGCGATTCAAAGAGAGGCGATCCGATGGTGCTTCACGGATCGAAGTGGGCGATCCAAAAAGGGGCGATCCGATCCGGGAAATAGCCAGTTTACACCAGTTTACGGAAACGGGCATAACTTTCAAACCGTAAGTCCGATTGAGCCAAACCGAAGCTCAAACTGAAGCTAACTCAGAGATCTACAAATGTTACTGAGCTCAGCTTCGTAATCGCTGTTTTCGTGCCCAAAAGAGGTCGTCTGATAGGAGTTTCGGGCCTGTTTATGTTGAGGATGTGATTTTGTCCAAATCTCTCAATGTCTTCTGACGTCGTTTCTATCGCTCGAGCATGTTATCATTCAGGAATCCCATGTGTGACAGCTTTTGTCAAAAAATGTGTCAACATGTTTGCCCCCCAGAACATATCTTGCTGGTTGAAGGAAGATGTGTTCTGGATAATCTGAGAAATCCAAATTCAGAATGCGACGATCACGCCGGATCGTATTAAGGCCAGGAGTTTGTACCTCCAAGAAGATAAAACAAATAATGCAAGAATATTTCCTAGATGGCCTTACCGGAGTAAACCATCCGGGGAGATGTTAGAGGGGTTCCAAGACGGCCTTACCGGAGTAAGACGACCAAGGAAAAGCAACGAAGGTTCCAAGACGGCCTTACCGGAGTAAGACGACCAAGGAACAGCACATGAAGGTTCCAAGACGGCCTTACCGGAGTAAGACGACCAAGGAAAGGCACATGAAGATTTGTTTATACTGGACGGATCCAGTTAGGAGCCGGAGCTCATGTGCACACTGGACGGATCCAGTTGGGAGCCGGAGCTCAATGCTTATTGCTAATTCATGAAAACGCAGCGGTCGTTTGCCGGACACGACTGGAAACCACAAGTAGGTTCCGTGCGTATGGGCTGATGTGACGGCTCTTATTACATGCACGGAAAACAAAGAAGGGCGAGAAGTCGCCTAAAAACCTAAAAACATGAACTGTGAACCGGAGTTCAGCAAACTGAAGAGATCCGCTGAGTGGGATCAGCGAATGGTAATCCCGCGATTGCTCGATCCAGGATCGTTCCCTCTCTGGGGAATAGGTGGTGGCAACGCAGGTGTAGGCGTTGTTGGTCGAGTGACGTATTCGGGTAGCTCTCCTCGTCTGACCGATCCTCAATAAGATCTCGCAAATGTCAGCAGTCATCAGTGTTATGACCATCAATGTCATGAAATATGCAGTGTCTGCCAGAATTGCGTTGTGCTAGCGTCGGCTCCCTCTTGGGAGGTCTCGGATAGGAGGCAACACCTCCTGTATCCATGTATATGTTGCTCAGAGTGTCATTCAGTTCAGTGTATTTGTCGTATCTGGACCCTCTCCGGGGTGGAGCATTACGATCATTTGTAGCAGGGGTTTTTCCTTTACCCTCGTTATTGCCTTTTCCAGGATTGGGCGGTTCTCCATCTCCGAGCATGTTGACTTCGAGGGTTTTCTTCTCGGAAGTTGCATCTTCTTCCCGCAGAAATCTATCTGCTTCAAGGTAGAATTCGCCGAGATTTCGTGGTGGATCCCGGTACAAAGATTTTTTGAACTCCGAGTTATCTAGAACGCCGGATACTGCTGCCATCAGTACCATCGATGGTTCAGGACGATCAACTGATGCTGCTGCAACGTTAAATCTTTCCAGGAATGAACGCAGAGTTTCTCTGGGCCTCTGCTTGATTGTGGTGAGTGACATGACGTTCTTAGGTCGTGCGATGTGGACACGAAATTGTTCAATGAAGCGTGCGACCAACATGTTCCAACTGCTGATCGATTCTGTTTCAAACTGCCGAATCCACATGGCGGCTATGTCAGTCAGAAAGAGGGGAAAACATTTAGCCATGACGTTTTCTGATGCCGATTGAACTTCCATATGTCGTTTGTAACGCATCAGATGCACGGTAGGATCTGTCCTGCCGTTGTAGGGCTCCAGTTGTGGAAGTTTGAAATCTGGGGGATTGCGAGAATTCCTGATTTCCTGAGTGAACGGATTGTGATTGACGTCGTCCACGTCATTCTGATAGGTGCGGCCTCTCGAGAGGCGTTGAATGATATCAGCGAGTCGATTGCCCTCAAAAAGCTGTTGTAAGCTACCAAAATCAGAGCTGGTGCCCCCAGCGTTGAATGCAGGAGAAGATGGAAGTTGGTGAGCTATCGCCTGGGGATCGCGGTTCGCGGATCGTGGATCGAGGGGAGCGACCCGACCTTGCTCGAGAGGGACGGTTCGTGAGGTAGGTTCGTGAAGTCCAGCTCGTGAGGCCGGATCGTGGAGTAGGGGGGCGATCCGACCGGGTCCAGGAGGTAGATCACGAACTGTTTGTTGTTGAGCAGGCGGGAGCGAGTTGTTGGGATCGGTTCGTGAGCCTAGTAGTGTTCCACGATCCGGGTCGCGGTGCAGAGGTGTATCACGAGACGAGTTCTGCTGTTGAATGGGGGGATTGCCCCCGAGTCCATCTGTGACGCGGGTCGTGGTAAGCCCGATCTGAGGGTTTCGCAGAGAGGGCGATCCGACCCGATTTTGGTCAATTGCTGGAGCAACTTCTGCATTGATTCCAGCGAGCTGAACGTTGCCCGGCCTTCCATCCATCCGAGCGAAGAATTGGTTGATCATTTCCTGTTGTTTCTGGAGGAGATCGTCCTGCCTTGCCATCTGGGTCCTCAATTCTGCGAGAACTCCATCCATCTCGTCTCTGGTCAGGTATGCTGATGGGTCTTCATGAGAGGAAGCTTCCTGGCTTGCCTCGTTCCTTGTGCCTTCAGCGTCATCGGCATGAGAAGAAGTTCCAGTCTTCTTCCTTTTGTTCGCCATTGAGTTTCCTTTTAAGCTAGAAGTTGAAGTTTTTTCTGTGCCCCCTACCTGGCGCGCCAAAATGTTAGACCAAAAATTGGGCCTAACACCCAAATGCAAATCACAGATCACAGAATGCAGAAAAAAGTAAATAAAGAGGAGACACACAAGGTTTTTATAGTGGTTCGGCTGTAGATGTAGCCTGCGTCCACTTTATAATCTTATTGTTATACTGACAGATTACAAGAATCAGTTATATGTAGGCACACAATCCGTGTGTTAATTGAGATTAGAAGAGGAGAATTTATGGTGGAAGCCGTGAGGAAGAATGGCCCAAAGATTCTTGAAAATGCCTTCAAATGGTGTATTTATAGCTGTAGGAGGGCTCCTGAGTTGACCGGTTCGTGATCATGTACGTGGCAGGCGATCCATAAAAGTAGGAGCGAAAGTAGCCTCGAGAACAGGTCAAAACAGTGTGCGAGTCTATAGTTCAGGAGATCGGTTCGCGGTCCAGGGTCGGATCGTAATGGGAGCTTCACGAGTCGAGGCCTGGTCACGAACTGGAGTAATGGAGTTGACGTCCACGATTGGGTCGTGGTCTGGGAGGCCACCACGAACCGGGGGGGCGATTCGAAGAGAGGCGATCCGATGGTGCTTCACGGATCGAAGTGGGCGATCCAAAAAGGGGCGATTCGATCCGGGAAATAGCCAGTTTACACCAGTTTACGGAAACGGGCATAACTTTCAAACCGTAAGTCCGATTGAGCCAAACCGAAGCTCAAACTGAAGCTAACTCAGAGATCTACAAATGTTACTGGGCTCAGCTCCGTAATCGCTGTTTTCGGGCCCAAAAGAGGTCGTCTGATAGGAGTTTCGGGCCTGTTTATGTTGAGGATGTGATTTTGTCCAAATCTCTCAATGTCTTCTGACGTCGTTTCTATCGCTCGAGCATGTTATCATTCAGGAATCCCATGTGTGACAGCTTTTGCCAAAAAATGTGTCAACATGTTTGCCCCCCAGAACATATCTTGCTGGTTGAAGGAAGATGTGTTCGGGATAATCTGAGAAATCCAAATTCAGAATGCGACGATCACGCCGGATCGTATTAAGGCCAGGAGTTTGTACCTGCAAGAAGATAAAACAAATAATGCAAGAATATTTCCTAGATGGCCTTACCGGAGTAAACCATACGGGGAGATGTTAGAGGGGTTCCAAGACGGCCTTACCGGAGTAAGACGACCAAGGAAAAGCAACGAAGGTTCCAAGACGGCCTTACCGGAGTAAGACGACCAAGGAAAAGCACATGAAGGTTCCAAGACGGCCTTACCGGAGTAAGACGACCAAGGAAAAGCACATGAAGATTTGTTTATACTGGACGGATCCAGTTAGGAGCCGGAGCTCATGTGCACACTGGACGGATCCAGTTGGGAGCCGGAGCTCAATGCTTATTGCTAATTCATGAAAACGCAGCGGTCGTTTGCCGGACACGACTGGAGACCACAAGTAGGTTCCGTGCGTGTGGGCTGATGTGACGGCTCTTATTACATGCACGGAAGACAAAGGAGGGCGAGAAGTCGCCTAAAAACCTAAAAACATGAACTGTGAACCGGAGTTCAGAAAACTGAAGAGATCCGCTGAGTGGGATCAGCGAATGATAATCCCGCGATTGCTCGATCCAGGATCGTTCCCTCTCTGGGGAATAGGTGGTGGCAATGCAGGTGTAGGCGTTGTTGGTCGAGTGACGTATTCGGGTAGCTCTCCTCGTCTGACCCGATCCTCAATAAGATCTCGCAAATGTCGGCAGTCATCAGTGTTATGACCATCAATGTCATGAAATATGCAGTGTCTGCCAGAATTGCGTTGTGCTAGCGTCGGCTCCCTCTTGGGAGGTCTCGGATAGGAGGCAACACCTCCTGTATCCATGTATATGTTGCTCAGAGTGTCATTCAGTTCAGTGTATTTGTCGTATCTGGACCCTCTCCGGGGTGGAGCATTACGATCATTTGTAGCAGGGGTTTTTCCTTTACCCTCGTTATTGCCTTTTCCAGGATTGGGCGGTTCTCCATCTCCGAGCATGTTGACTTCGAGGGTTTTCTTCTCGGAAGTTGCATCTTCTTCCCGCAGAAATCTATCTGCTTCAAGGTAGAATTCGCCGAGATTTCGTGGTGGATTTCGGTACAAAGATTTTTTGAACTCCGGGTTATCTAGAACGCCGGATACTGCTGCCATCAGTACCATCGATGGTTCAGGACGATCAACTGATGCTGCTGCAACGTCAAATCTTTCCAGGAATGAACGCAGAGTTTCTCTGGGCCTCTGCTTGATTGTGGTGAGTGACAGGACGTTCTTAGGTCGTGCGATGTGGACACGAAATTGTTCAATGAAGCGTGCGACCAACATGTTCCAACTGCTGATCGATTCTGTGTCAAACTGCCGAATCCACATGGCGGCTATGTCAGTCAGAAAGAGGGGAAAACATTTAGCCATGACGTTTTCTGATGCCGATTGAACTTCCATATGTCGTTTGTAATGCATCAGATGCACGGTAGGATCTGTCCTGCCGTTGTAGGGCTCCAGTTGTGGATGTTTGAAATCTGGGGGATTGCGAGAATTCTTGATTTCCTGAGTGAACGGATTGTGATTGACGTCGTCCACGTCATTCTGATAGGTGCGGCCTCTCGAGAGGCGTTGAATGAGATCAGCGAGTCGATTGCCCTCAAAAAGCTGTTGTAAGCTACCAAAATCAGAGCTGGTGCCCCCAGCGTTGAATGCAGGAGAAGATGGAAGTTGGTGAGCTATCGCCTAGGGATCGCGGTTCGCGGATCGTGGATCGAGTGGAGCGACCCGACCTTGCTCGAGAGGGACGGTTCGTGAGGTAGGTTCGTGAAGTCCAGCTCGTGAGGCCGGATCGTGGAGTAGGGGGGCGATCCGACCGGGTCCAGGAGGTAGATCACGAACTGTTTGTTGTTGAGCAGGCGGGAGCGAGTTGTTGGGATCGGTTCGTGAGCCAAGTAGTGTTTCACGATCCGGGTCGCGATGCAGAGGTGTATCACGAGACGAGTTCTGCTGTTGAATGGGGGGATTGCCCCCGAGTCCATCTGTGACGCGAGTCGTGGTAAGCCCGATCTGAGGGTTTCGCAGAGAGGGCGATCCGACCCGATTTTGGTCAATTGCTGGAGCAACTTCTGCATTGATTCCAGCGAGCTGAACGTTGCCCGGCCTTCCATCCATCCGAGCGAAGAATTGGTTGATCATTTCCAGTTGTTTCTGGAGGAGATCGTCCTGCCTTGCCATCTGGGTCCTCAATTCAGCGAGAACTCCATCCATCTCGTCTCTGGTCAGGTATGCTGATGGGTCTTCATGAGAGGAAGCTTCCTGGCTTGCCTCGTTCCTTGTGCCTTCAGCGTCATCGGCATGAGAAGAAGTTCCAGTCTTCTTCCTTTTGTTCGCCATTGAGTTTCCTTTCAAGCTAGAAGTTGAAGTTTTTTGTGTGCCCCCCTACCTGGCGCGCCAAAATGTTAGACCAAAAATTGGGCCTAACACCCAAATGCAGATCACAGTTCACAGAATGCAGAAAAAAGTAAATAAAGAGGAGACACACAAGGTTTTTATAGTGGTTCGGCTGTAGATGTAGCCTACGTCCACTTTATAATCTTATTGTTATACTGACAGATTACAAGAATCAGTTATATGTAGGCACACAATCCGTGTGTTAATTGAGATTAGAAGAGGAGAATTTATGTGAAGAAGGGTGCAAAATCCCTGCACTTCAGCAATGGTGGAAGCCGTGAGGAAGAATGGCCCAAAGATCCTTGAAAATGCCTTCAAATGGTGTATTTATAGCTGTAGGAGGGCTCCTGAGTTGACCGGTTCGTGATCATGTACGTGGCAGGCGATCCATAAAAGTAGGAGCGAAAGTAGCCTCGAGAACAGGTCAAAACAGTGTGCGAGTCTGTAGGTCAGGAGATCGGTTCGCGGTCCAGGGTCGGATCGTAATGGGAGCTTCACGAGTCGAGGCCTGGTCACGAACTGGAGTAATGGAGTTGACGTCCACGATTGGGTCGTGGTCTGGGAGGCCACCACGAACCGGGGGGGCGATTCGAAGAGAGGCGATCCGATGGTGCTTCACGGATCGAAGTGGGCGATCCAAAAAGGGGCGATCCAATCCGGGAAATAGCCAGTTTACATCAGTTTACGGAAACGGGCATAACTTTCAAACCGTAAGTCCGATTGAGCCAAACTGAAGCTCAAACTGAAGCTAACTCAGAGATCTACAAATGTTACTGAGCTCAGCTCCGTAATCGCTGTTTTCGGGCCCAAAAGCGGTCGTCTGATAGGAGTTTCGGGCCTGTTTATGTTGAGGATTGATTTTGTCCAAATCTCTCAATGTCTTCTGACGTCGTTTCTATCGCTCGAGCATGTTATCATTCAGGAATCCCATGTGTGACAGCTTTTGCCAAAAAATGTGTCAACATGTTTGCCCTCCAGAACATATCTTGCTGGTTGAAGGAAGATGTGTTCTGGATAATCTGAGAAATCCAAATTCAGAATGCGACGATCACGCCGGATCGTATTAAGGCCAGGAGTTTGTACCTGCAAGAAGATAAAACAAATAATGCAAGAATATTTCCTAGATGGCCTTACCGGAGTAAACCATCCGGGGAGATGTTAGAGGGGTTCCAAGACGGCCTTAACGGAGTAAGACGACCAAGGAAAAGCAACGAAGGTTCCAAGACGGCCTTACCGGAGTAAGACGACCAAGGAAAAGCACATGAAGGTTCCAAGACGGCCTTACCGGAGTAAGACGACCAAGGAAAGGCACATGAAGATTTGTTTATACTGGACGGATCCAGTTAGGAGCCGGAGCTCATGTGCACACTGGACAGATCCAGTTGGGAGCCGGAGCTCAATGCTTATTGCTAATTCATGAAAACGCAGCGGTCGTTTGCCGGACACGACTGGAGACCACAAGTAGGTTCCGTGCGTGTGGGCTGATGTGACGGCTCTTATTACATGCACGGAAAACAAAGGAGGGCGAGAAGTCGCCTAAAAACCTAAAAACATGAACTGTGAACCGGAGTTCAGCAAACTGAAGAGATCCGCTGAGTGGGATCAGCGAATGATAATCCCGCGATTGCTCGATCCAGGATCGTTCCCTCTCTGGGGAATAGGTGGTGGCAACGCAGGTGTAGGCGTTGTTGGTCGAGTGACGTATTCGGGTAGCTCTCCTCGTCTGACCCGATCCTCAATAAGATCTCGCAAATGTCGGCAGTCATCAGTGTTATGACCATCAATGTCATGAAATATGCAGTGTCTGCCAGAATTGCGTTGTGCTAGCGTCGGCTCCCTCTTGGGAGGTCTCGGATAGGAGGCAACACCTCCTGTATCCATGTATATGTTGCTCAGAGTGTCATTCAGTTCAGTGTATTTGTCGTATCTGGACCCTCTCCGGGGTGGAGCATTACGATCATTTGTAGCAGGGGTTTTTCCTTTACCCTCGTTATTGCCTTTTCCAGGATTGGGCGGTTCTCCATCTCCGAGCATGTTGACTTCGAGGGTTTTCTTCTCGGAAGTTGCATCTTCTTCCCGCAGAAATCTATCTGCTTCAAGGTAGAATTCGCCGAGATTTCGTGGTGGATCTCGGTACAAAGATTTTTTGAACTCCGAGTTATCTAGAACGCCGGATACTGCTGCCATCAGTACCATCGATGGTTCAGGACGATTAACTGATGCTGCTGCAACGTTAAATCTTTCCAGGAATGAACGCAGAGTTTCTCTGGGCCTCTGCTTGATTGTGGTGAGTGACATGACGTTCTTAGGTCGTGCGATGTGGACACGAAATTGTTCAATGAAGCGTGCGACCAACATGTTCCAACTGTTGATCGATTCTGTTTCCAACTGCCGAATCCACATGGCGGCTATGTCAGTCAGAAAGAGGGGAAAACATTTAGCCATGACGTTTTCTGATGCCGATTGAACTTCCATATGTCGTTTGTAACGCATCAGATGCACGGTAGGATCTGTCCTGCCGTTGTAGGGCTCCAGTTGTGGAAGTTTGAAATCTGGGGGATTGCGAGAATTCCTGATTTCCTGAGTGAACGGATTGTGATTGACGTCGTCCACGTCATTCTGATAGGTGCGGCCTCTCGAGAGGCGTTGAATGAGATCAGCGAGTCGATTGCCCTCAAAAAGCTGTTGTAAGCTACCAAAATCAGAGCTGGTGCCCCCAGCGTTGAATGCAGGAGAAGATGGAAGTTGGTGAGCTATCGCCTGGGGATCGCGGTTCGCGGATCGTGGATCGAGGGGAGCGACCCGACCTTGCTCGAGAGGGACAGTTTGTGAGGTAGGTTCGTGAAGTCCAGCTCGTGAGGCCGGATCGTGGAGTAGGGGGGCGATCCGACCGGGTCCAGGAGGTAGATCACGAATTGTTTGTTGTTGAGCAGGCGGGAGCGAGTTGTTGGGATCGGTTCGTGAGCCTAGTAGTGTTCCACGATCCGGGTCGCGGTGCAGAGGTGTATCACGAGACGAGTTCTGCTGTTGAATGAGGGGATTGCCCCCGAGTCCATCTGTGACGCGAGTCGTGGTGAGCCCGATCTGAGGGTTTCGCAGAGAGGGCGATCCGACCCGATTTTGGTCACTTGCTGGAGCAACTTCTGCATTGATTCCAGCGAGCTGAACGTTGCCCGGCCTTCCATCCATCCGAGCGAAGAATTGGTTGATCATTTCCTGTTGGTTCTGGAGGAGATCGTTCTGCCTTGCCATCTGGGTCCTCAATTCAGCGAGAACTCCATCCATCTCGTCTCTGGTCAGGTATGCTGATGGGTCTTCATGAGAGGAAGCTTCCTGGCTTGCCTCGTTCCTTGTGCCTTCAGCGTCATCGGCATGAGAAGAAGTTCCAGTCTTCTTCCTTTTGTTCGCCATTGAGTTTCCTTTCAAGCTTGAAGTTGAAGTTTTTTGTGTGCCCCCTACCTGGCGCGCCAAAATGTTAGACCAAAAATTGGGCCTAACACCCAAATGCAGATCACAGTTCACATAATGCAGAAAAAAGTAAATAAAGAGGAGACACACAAGGTTTTTATAGTGGTTCGGCTGTAGATGTAGCCTACGTCCACTTTATAATCTTATTGTTATACTGACAGATTACAAGAATCAGTTATATGTAGGCACACAATCCGTGTGTTAATTGAGATTAGAAGAGGAGAATTTATGTGAAGAAGGGTGCAAAATCCCTGCACTTCAGCAATGGTGGAAGCCGTGAGGAAGAATGGCCCAAAGATCCTTGAAAATGCCTTCAAATGGTGTATTTATAGCTGTAGGAGGGCTCCTGAGTTGACCGGTTCGTGATCATGTACGTGGCAGGCGATCCATAAAAGTAGGAGCGAAAGTAGCCTCGAGAACAGGTCAAAACAGTGTGCGAGTCTGTAGGTCAGGAGATCGGTTCGCGGTCCAGGGTCGGATCGTAATGGGAGCTTCACGAGTCGAGGCCTGGTCACGAACTGGAGTAATGGAGTTGACGTCCACGATTGGGTCGTGGTCTGGGAGGCCACCACGAACCGGGGGGGCGATTCGAAGAGAGGCGATCCGATGGTGCTTCACGGATCGAAGTGGGCGATCCAAAAAGGGGCGATCCGATCCGGGAAATAGCCAGTTTACACCAGTTTACGGAAACGGGCATAACTTTCAAACCGTAAGTCCGATTGAGCCAAACCGAAGCTCAAACTGAAGCTAACTCAGAGATCTACAAATATTACTGAGCTCAGCTCTGTAATCGCTGTTTTCGGGCCCAAAAGAGGTCGTCTGATAGGAGTTTCGGGCCTGTTTATGTTGAGGATGTGATTTTGTCCAAATCTCTCAATGTCTTCTGATGTCGTTTCTATCGCTCGGGCATGTTATCATTCAGGAATCCCATGTGTGACAGCTTTTGCCAAAAAATGTGTCAACATGTTTGCCCCCCAGAACATATCTTGCTAGTTGAAGGAAGATGTGTTCTGGATAATCTGAGAAATCCAAATTCAGAATGCGACGATCACGCCGGATCGTATTAAGGCCAGGAGTTTGTACCTGCAAGAAGATAAAACAAATATTGCAAGAATATTTCCTAGATGGCCTTTTCGGAGTAAACCATCCGGGGAGATGTTAGAGGGGTTCCAAGACGGCCTTACCGGAGTAAGACGACCAAGGAAAAGCAACGAAGGTTCCAAGACGGCCTTACCGGAGTAAGACGACCAAGGAAAAGCACATGAAGGTTCCAAGACGGCCTTACCGGAGTAAGACGACCAAGGAAAGGCACATGAAGATTTGTTTATACTGGACGGATCCAGTTAGGAGCCGGAGCTCATGTGCACACTGGACGGATCCAGTTGGGAGCCGGAGCTCAATGCTTATTGCTAATTCATGAAAACGCAGCGGTCGTTTGTCGGACACGACTGGAGACCACAAGTAGGTTCCGTGCGTGCGGGCTGATGTGACGGCTCTTATTACATGCACGGAAAACAAAGGAGGGCGAGAAGTCGCCTAAAAACCTAAAAACATGAACTGTGAACCGGAGTTCAGCAAACTGAAGAGATCCGCTGAGTGGGATCAGCGAATGATAATCCCGCGATTGCTCGATCCAGGATCGTTCCCTCTCTGGGGAATAGGTGGTGGCAACGCAGGTGTAGGCGTTGTTGGTCGAGTGACGTATTCGGGTAGCTCTCCTCGTCTGACCCGATCCTCAATAAGATCTCGCAAATGTCGGCAGTCATCAGTGTTATGACCATCAATGTCATGAAATATGCAGTGTCTGCCAGAATTGCGTTGTGCTAGCGTCGGCTCCCTCTTGGGAGGTCTCGGATAGGAGGCAACACCTCCTGTATCCATGTATATGTTGCTCAGAGTGTCATTCAGTTCAGTGTATTTGTCGTATCTGGACCCTCTCCGGGGTGGAGCATTACGATCATTTGTAGCAGGGGTTTTTCCTTTACCCTCGTTATTGCCTTTTCCAGGATTGGGCGGTTCTCCATCTCCGAGCATGTTGACTTCGAGGGTTTTCTTCTCGGAAGTTGCATCTTCTTCCCGCAGAAATCTATCTGCTTCAAGGTAGAATTCGCCGAGATTTCGTGGTGGATCTCGGTACAAAGATGTTTTGAACTCCGAGTTATCTAGAACGCCGGATACTGCTGCCATCAGTACCATCGATGGTTCAGGACGATCAACTGATGCTGCTGCAACGTTAAATCTTTCCAGGAATGAACGCAGAGTTTCTCTGGGCCTCTGCTTGATTGTGGTGAGTGACATGACGTTCTTAGGTCGTGCGATGTGGACACGAAATTGTTCAATGAAGCATGTGACCAACATGTTCCAACTGCTGATCGATTCTGTTTCCAACTGCCGAATCCACATGGCGGCTATGTCAGTCAGAAAGAGGGGAAAACATTTAGCCATGACGTTTTCTGATGCCGATTGAACTTCCATATGTCGTTTGTAACGCATCAGATGCACGGTAGGATCTGTCCTGCCGTTGTAGGGCTCCAGTTGTGGAAGTTTGAAATCTGGGGGATTGCGAGAATTCCTGATTTCCTGAGTGAACGGATTGTGATTGACGTCGTCCACGTCATTCTGATAGGTGCGGCCTCTCGAGAGGCGTTGAATGAGATCAGCGAGTCGATTGCCCTCAAAAAGCTGTTGTAAGCTACCAAAATCAGAGCTGGTGCCCCCAGCGTTGAATGCAGGAGAAGATGGAAGTTGGTGAGCTATCGCCTGGGGATCGCGGATCGTGGATCGAGGGGAGCGACCCGACCTTGCTCGAGAGGGACGGTTCGTGAGGTAGGTTCGTGAAGTCCAGCTCGTGAGGCCGGATCGTGGAGTAGGGGGGCGATCCGACCGGGTCCAGGAGGTAGATCACGAACTGTTTGTTGTTGAGCAGGCGGGAGCGAGTTGTTGGGATCGGTTCGTGAGCCTAGTAGTGTTCCACGATCCGGGTCGCGGGGCAGAGGTGTATCACGAGACGAGTTCTGCTGTTGAATGGGGGGATTGCCCCCGAGTCCATCTGTGACGCGAGTCGTGGTGAGCCCGATCTGAGGGTTTCGCAGAGAGGGCGATCCGACCCGATTTTGGTCAATTGCTGGAGCAACTTCTGCATTGATTCCAGCGAGCTGAACGTTGCCCGGCCTTCCATCCATCCGAGCGAAGAATTGGTTGATCATTTCCTGTTGGTTCTGGAGGAGATCCTCCTGCCTTGCCATCTGGGTCCTCAATTCTGCGAGAACTCCATCCATCTCGTCTCTGGTCAGGTATGCTGATGGGTCTTCATGAGAGGAAGCTTCCTGGCTTGCCTCGTTCCTTGTGCCTTCAGCGTCATCGGCATGAGAAGAAGTTCCAGTCTTCTTCCTTTTGTTCGCCATTGAGTTTCCTTTCAAGCTAGAAGTTGAAGTTTTTTGTGTGCCCCCCTACCTGGCGCGCCAAAATGTTAGACCAAAAATTGGGCCTAACACCCAAATGCAGATCACAGATCACAGAATGCAGAAAAAAGTAAATAAAGAGGAGACACACAAGGTTTTTATAGTGGTTCGGCTGTAGATGTAGCCTACGTCCACTTTATAATCTTATTGTTATACTGACAGATTACAAGAATCAGTTATATGTAGGCACACAATCCGTGTGTTAATTGAGATTAGAAGAGGAGAATTTATGTGAAGAAGGGTGCAAAATCCCTGCACTTCAGCAATGGTGGAAGCCGTGAGGAAGAATGGCCCAAAGATCCTTGAAAATGCCTTCAAATGGTGTATTTATAGCTGTCGGAGGGCTCCTGAGTTGACCGGTTCGTGATCATGTACGTGGCAGGCGATCCATAAAAGTAGGAGCGAAAGTAGCCTCGAGAACAGGTCAAAACAGTGTGCGAGTCTGTAGGTCAGGAGATCGGTTCGCGGTCCAGGGTCGGATCGTAATGGGAGCTTCACGAGTCGAGGCCTGGTCACGAACTGGAGTAATGGAGTTGACGTCCACGATTGGGTCGTGGTCTGGGAGGCCACCACGAACCGGGGGGGCGATTCGAAGAGAGGCGATCCGATGGGGCTTCACGGATCGAAGTAGGCGATCCAAAAAGGGGCGATCCGATCCGGGAAATAGCCAGTTTACACCAGTTTACGGAAACGGGCATAACTTTCAAACCGTAAGTCCGATTGAGCCAAACCGAAGCTCAAACTGAAGCTAACTCAGAGATCTACAAATGTTACTGAGCTTAGCTCCGTAATCGCTGTTTTCGGGCCCAAAAGAGGTCGTCTGATAGGAGTTTCGGGCCTGTTTATGTTGAGGATGTGATTTTGTCCAAATCTCTCAATGTCTTCTGACGTCATTTCTATCGCTCGAGCATGTTATCATTCAGGAATCCCATGTGTGACAGCTTTTGCCAAAAAATGTGTCAACATTTTTATATCGATAACAAATATTTTAAACAACTCAACTAATGAATCTCCACTAATGAATCTCCACAATATACAACCATTTTTATATCAATAACAAATAAGTTCACTCGTATATATACACTCAACTCATTCTAGGGTATTACTAACCCCATCTCTACTGAGTCATGCCATAGAGCCAAGGTACTACTTAACCTTATGCTCTGATACCAACTGTAATGACCCGAAAATCCGGTCCAATTTGAGCAGACCAAAAACACAAGTCCAACCCCAAATTAAACTGAAAATCAGGAAATTAATAGAAAGAAAACAGAGGCTGTGGAAAGATAAGATAGAAACTTAGAATAGAAGAAGAAGAACACAATATCAGAGTAACACGAATCTCACAGTGGAATGAATAAATATATTTCATAACATAACTTTGAAATACAAATCTGTACTTGAATATACATATCATTATCAAAGTATTACACTTACAACACAGCGGAAATAACTATAGCTATATGATCCTGAAGCCTCCTGCTCCAAGCTCTTCCAGTATATCTGTAAATCCTAACTACTTGACTGCCCGTACAAAATTGGGCACCCAAGAGTTTAGGAAAAACAAAACAAAATAAACTCCGGGTCAGACATGGGATTGGTGTGAGTAAAACAGTTTAAAACAGTCTGAACAAGTAAATGATATCTCATAAGACAACGTCGTATAACGGAACGGGTTTTTCCCTTATGAGAATCCAAATTATCTTTATATCGAAAACCTTTTGATATTATGATAATGTCTATCAACCACAATATAATAATCATCTAGCAGAAACGATTTCATCTCACGTTCTACATACATAGTATACAATCAAAATCGCAAGCACGTATTGGGTAATGGATTTCCAACTATGACAAGGTAGGGAACCACCTTTCGCTAATGTATCTCTAGAAAGGAATACACTAGGTTCAACAAGAACATCTTGCAACCCGGCCACACATGACCGACCACTCATTTCGCTTGAGTGTATCGAATGTATATCACCAACGGTTGGGATCAGCAACCGTTTCCCGAATGGGACAGCATCAACAATATATTTTTAGAAGTAAATGAAACTCTAGATCAGGTGATTATACACCCTACTTCGGTGCGACCGACTTAGCCATGCCGCCTGCCCAATTTCTGTCATTTACCGGTTGATGAGACTTGAGGTTACGCTTCATCATCACATCAGATTCACTTCGAATGTCACATCGTCAAATCCATCAAATCACCGATGGACGTCTACAACCATACATTACGTGTCAGCTAAAACAAGTTTCCTTCTCCGCTTCCACTCTTGGTACGGTTGAAGAAATAAATGTACGTGACCTTTCTGGAAATACTCTGTCAGACATTCATCCATACAAGTCATCCAGGAACAGAATGAACCGAAGGCACTATTCAATACATCCATCTTAGTCACTGTTATCTAACACTTATACAATAGCCCTTGCACTTTACTCCGTCTTCAATTATCTTTGGCATATATGATTCGCAACGCTTATGCCAATACAGAGTGGTTCTTTGGATAATAATCCAACCGGTCTCTCCATATTAAGAAAGTTAAATGGTCAAAACTTCGACAGTCTGTGATTTAACTATCGAAGAAAAACACGTGTGCAAACAACGATATTATTTCCAGGTGGAAATTCTATCCAATCAACCATCATTAAACATTTATCTCCTTAGTTCATTTTTCATCTCATGTTTCCCAATATTCAACATTTCTTATTTTCTAAACTTAAAAAATATATGTTATTACCATTGGAAAACATTTCCATTTCTTGTTTTCTATATCAGAAAACATTTCTGGTTCTTATTTAGAAAACATTTCCAAAACTCCTTTTTAACTCTTCTTCGAATAACTCCTCTAACTCTATTCGAATAAACTATATTCGATAACTCCTCTAATTCCATTTAACTCTATTTGAATAACTAAATTCAATTAACTCCTTTTTAACTCTTCTTCGAATAACTAATATTCGATAACTCCTTTTACTTTATTCGAATTACTAACATTCGATTAACTCAATTGATTATATTCGAATAAACTATATTCGATTAACTCCTTTATTTTAACTCTTCGATTAATTCTAACTGGTTAACTCTTATTCGAATAACAAATATTTGATTAACTCTATTCAGCTAACTCGACTTGACTAAACCCTTTTCGAATAACATATTCGATTTACTAACTTTCGGATACCTTATTCGATTGACTCCCTTCAAATGCCATATTCGATTTAACTCTATTCAAATAACTAAATTCGATTAATTCCATCGAATAAACTATTTATTTATAAAGATTTACTTTTAGTAACGGTTCTTCACTTTACAAATGATTTGCTTTTTAGTAACGTTTTCCTTTTTATAACATCTTATTCGGTTATAAACAAATATCCTTTTTATAACTCTATTTATTTTTTAAATATTTCCTTTTTATAAAATCTCCTTTGATTGTTATAAATATTATCTCTTTTATAAAATCCTTTGATTTTATAAATAATCTATTTTCAGTATTCATTTTGAAAATTCCCTTTTCACCATTCCGGTATGTTATGCTATTCAACATATCAAATCACGATGACCAATATCGTCCAAACACATATAATCGACACAGATTATATATCACATCATATATCACAATATATATGAAGAACAGTAAAATGAATGTTGAGGAATCCAGTTGGATTCCTCCAACCTGTCTCCCTGCATCCACAGATGTTACACAATAAAATCAACATCACTTTCAGTTCCCTATGATATATTCTGTTAAACAGAATCAATATAGAATTTCAACTAACTGACTAGCAGTTCAATCAAACAATCAACACACAGTCAATCAGCCAATATTTAACAGTTCTAAAAATACAACATGAAATTATAAATTGTTTAGAATTTGTGAGATTTACTCACATTGGACGATCATCGTTAATAACGATAACCATCGCTTGATTCAGCACTATTTTATTTAATTTCAAACAGGTGTTTGAAATTAAATAAAATCCCGAACTCTTCAAAATAATAACAATCCACAGCGTACACGAAGTACTCGACGATACGAACCCAACGTAACTGACGGTTCGTCGATCTGATTCTGTATGAGCTGGATACGACGATCACAAGTTAAACGAGATTTAAAAGTTAATTAAACTTAAACAATTCATAATTGGGCTTTACCCAAATTAATAGGCCCACTACCACTTTGCCAATACCCGAAAGTGTACAGCTCCCTTCTTCCCCGAATTCCATGTCGTGACCTGCTCTTTATTTCCGCAACCCATTTCCACCACTTCAAACCGATTTCCCATTCAATCCTTTACCCAAAAATCAAAACAAAATTCACCATTGGTTTCTCCTTCAAAATCCCATTCACCTCATCACCTTCAAACTCAAATCGGTTACACCTTCCTCCTTCCGTCGAAACAGCAGTCCCGTGTACACTGTGGAGTCCATCGACAGTTTTATCAACCAACATCCCCCAAACTACCACAAATGAAACTGCACTCCACCACAAACACAATACCAAACTCCAATCCAAGCATCGATATCCCAAACTCACGAAACCGTGAACCCTAGGTTCACTACAGCAAAATCCGAACTCCCAATGTTTGATCGAACACCACAAAATGAGTACTACGATGTAGAGAATCATTTCAACATTTCAAATACATGAGTTTCAAGATTTATAGAGTTTTACTTTCATTTCTTTTGGATTTTTCTTTGTCTAGTTTTGATTTTCCAGAACAAAGTGGCAGCCAAAAATGCTTGTGACCGTGGAAAAATAAGAATTAGGTTATAAGGGTTAAGGGTGGTGTATTTATAGACAATTTAGATATTTTAGATATTTTGTAGAACGGAATATTCCCGGTATATTCTCGTTTCTATATTCATTCTTGCTCTCTAAAAATCTGTGTGATCACACGCGATACCCAAAAATCACAAAACTGAACATGTAGCTAGAGTTCGACATTACGGTCCCAACGAAACTGGTTTCGCCGAATTCCGACTCCGTATGCTCACACAGCGTATTTTTAACCGTCAATATACTGACTGTTTTTCACTCTAAAAATCCGTGCGGCCACATACTGACTTCAAAAATCACGAAAATTGAAATCTAACAACTATTTGTCATTGCGGATCCAACAAAATTAGTTTCGTCGAATTCAGACTTTGTTTGCAAAAGTGGCTATTTTTAAAGCTCTAAATGACCCATTTAAATATATAAATATAATTAAATTAAATATTTAAAAATAAATATTATTGTCTATATTTATAGTGGAATACCATACGGCTTCAGAATATTCCTATATGAATTTCTAACTGGATATTCACTTCTGGGTCAACCCGATATTCGATTTATATTGAAATCCCTTTTAAAAATATAAATAATTCCTTTATAAATTATAAAGGAATTCCACAGCGACTTTTCTAAAATTTGATTTGGACGTATCTCAAAATCTACACGACGAAATCCCGATTTTTCTCTTCCACTAGAAAGATATACTCCACCAGCTCCACACGTTTCTTATTTCACAGAAATCCGGCTTAAAACGAATCCTGTACATTCAGTTGAAGTTCGAATCGCCAATTTACGAATTGCAGCGCCATTTCAAGCTCGATTTTAATTATATTATAAACTATACATTCAACTGTCGACGATTGAATATATTCGTTATTATAATTCAACTTTAAACTAAATTACATAATTCGAATTGCCCAATTCACACATATCGCCATTTCAGCCAATTCTGATTATTTCAGAATTAAATATATTATTTAATTTATTATTTTAATTAAATATTCATCATTATTTAATTCCACGGCCATTTAATTCCCTATATCACTATTTATATAATTAAATAAATTAATTATAATACCTCTGCCAATGCGGGTCATTACAGAACTCCTCACTTTTAATCTATTTCTAGTTTTAAATATATACTAGGATGCAGACGGTGTTTAGTAGCACCCGACACCCATCGTCCACAGACCATGGACGGCTTGTATGCTTGTTTGTTTGATTTTGATGTGTAATTTATTGTGAGATGTGATGTGAAATTAAATAACATATTTATATAGTTAAAAATATTTATATAGTTAAAAATATTTTATAGTTGAAAATAGAATTTTTAACGTGTATTTAAAACGAAATAAATATAAACAAATCGGACGATTTGTTTATATACACACATTTGACTGATATTGATTGGGACGGTGAATTTTACACATCGCCCAACTGCACAAATAAAATCTGTGTTTGATTGTTTGAAACCCCAAACGGGTATTGGGATGATATATGACGTACAGTAATCCCAATAATTAGTTGTATGTCGATCGATTGATTGACAGGCTGTTATAGCGTTAAATATTTATATTTGATGCTTATACAGTGTAGAATGCACTTTGGATGTTGGTTTCGGCCTTCGGGGTTAATACTTAGGGAATTGCCCACTTGCTATTTTACGGTTAGGGACTGATTGAAATGTGATGTGATTTTGGGGTTTATCGTGAACCGTGTTTTAAATGACATCGGTTCTTTAACCCAGTTAAAGATTAAAACTAAGTGGAGTTTTAATGAATCTTTAATTAGATTGAAATGATCGAGAATGGAGTATCACCAGTTTTGCTCCAGGCGATAGTTAAATCTTTAATTAGATTTGAACGTGAAATGGTAATTGAATTTACCGATAACACTGTGGTGTTAGATATGAAGTATTACCAGTTTTACTTCATGGGATGAATAGGTTGGGATTGGGAAATTAAAATAAATGATTACTTCGGTGTGGTTCGCTAATCCCAACTAGTTTGAAGTGATATTCAAAGGAAGATTAAAGAATAAATTTAAAAGAACTTATCTTTGATTAAATTAATAGGAACCTTTCCCTAAGAATGTGAAATTTAGAAACTAACTGTAGGTTAGTTAAGCAGAACGGTTTCCTGGGTATTGATCTGGTGTTGGTTTCGGCCTTCGGGGTTAATATTTGGGGAATTATTCTCTTGCTAATTTATGGTTAGTGACTGATGAATTGGAATGAGGTGTATGTTGTGTTTGTGTAACACTTGTTTATTATATACGCGAGTTATTCAGAAAGACCGGGTTTATCCCATTATGAATAACTGATTCGACGATGAGTCGAAGATGAAGACGGTGGTTGAAGATCAGAGGTCTTCACATCGTTTGGGTGATTACTGATGATCTTGATTAGGATGTACACCCAAGAGGAGGGAATCAGTTGGTGATCGTCCAGACGTACTTGGAGATCGATGGATATGCGAGGAATAAGGTTCCTCCAGTTTCGTTCAGACCCAGAACGGACTTGTAAATGGATGTGTGTCTGACATCGAATTTCATTCTGTGTGATTGATATCGGTTGCATAGCATGAATTGCCTGTGTGGCATGCTAAGATGCAAATGATCAAAGCTTATGTTGAAAAGCAGAGTCTTGTGGTTGATGATCAAAGCATAGCCTGTGTGGCACAGCTTTGTGTAGCGTTAATTTGCGAGCCTCACACCCCGGTTGTGAATCAAAAACGAGAGAGGACATCAGGGAGGACATGCGTTTCTTTCTAGCTAGAAGTAGCGTCAGTGGTTTTACACGCCCTGACGAGTTTGAATTATGTGGTTGTTACTGTTGCAAGGCGCCTCGGATATATCGGTGACTATGTGAAGCCAATGGAGTCATTTGTTGGCTCATTTACGCCCCAAAGGGCAGGGAAACGTAGTGTTTAGGCATAATAATCCACATCGGTGGACCGGCCCTGACGATCCAAGAGGCAGTTGCGGCTGTTCCTGAGGGGCGGGCTAGAGCATCTCGAATCGGTAGAGGACTATCTTTTGCCTCGGTTCACAGATGGAAATCCAATTTCCAAATACGTGATTTTGCAGTTTTAATTGTAGAACTAGTATGGCGACATGATATATGGTACCCATGCCGTCTATGATTGATGCTTATGATTTGAAGTTGTTTTATACACTAGGCACTTATAGTAGTATCAAATGATTTGTTTTAAACGTACTAAGCATGTTTGGCTATTATAAGGGAAAACCCTATCCTTCGGCTTGCGTTGCATTGTGTGATAGGACCTGGGTCTTATAATAGCCTCATTTTTCCAAAAAGCATTGGGCTGTTTTGTTATATGCACTGGTATTCTTGGGAGGAAACCCATTCCGTGTTATACGGCGTGGTCCCTTGATATATCTGATTTAAAGTAAAGTTTTAAATAACTGTTTTAGTTCTCACACCAGTCCCATGACTGACCTGGAGTTTATTGTTTTAACCTAAACTCTGGGTGCCCTTATTTTGACATGGGCAGCCAGTAGTTTTGGTTATGCAAATTTATATTCATAGGATCCTGGTTTACAGCTGGAACGATATCCGAAAAGCTCTGTATCCGTATATTTCCTTCAGTTGTGTATTGTATTATTTTTCCGCTGCTATGTAATTTATTGTAACCTCTAATATTTATCGAATGTATTTTATTCATTTATACTCTGTATACTCTTGTATTCTGATGAAACTGTTGTTATATACTGAGACGACCCCAAACCCCGTACTGACGGTGGCAAGGGTAATCCATGGAATATAACACAGAAACAGATAATAGCAGAACAGAATTAAATAAATACACCAGATAATGAACAATAGAATATACTGGATAAAAGTAATCATCAGAGTTACACAGTATACAGGATCTTACTTAGTACAATTACAGATCAACTATACATATATGTCTACAGCGGAAAATAAACATAATGTACAATAGCAGCTGAACAGCATAAAAAGAGATAAATGATAGAATCCATCTTCAGCTCCAGCTATCCAGAAAGAACCAGCTAAACCTGAATACAAGGCTGCCCGTGTAGAAAAAGGGGCACCCGAGTTTGAAAGTGAAACAAACTACGAGTCAGTCATGGGACTGGTATGAGAAATCTACTCAACACAATTGAAATATGGTTAATCACAGGACCACTCCACTTTCGTGGAACGGGTTTACTCCATCGGATCACCAGTGCTTTAAAACAAATCATTCTTTTAAACATCGCTATGCTTTTTATAAAAATGAAGCCATTATAAGACTCAGTTCCCATCACACAATGCAACGCAAACCGGAGGATAGAGTTTTTACCTTATAACGGCCAAAATATGCTTGATACGAATGAAACAAAGGCATTTGATATTATTGCTAGTGTTTATATGTTTTGAAAACAATTTCAAATCATAACTATCAATCATAGACGACATGGGTACCATATATCATGTCGCCATATATATATACAATAAAAACCGCACGATGTCGTATTTGGAAATTGGATTTCCGTCATGAACCAAGGCAAAAGATAGTCCTTACCGACTTCGAGACTCTCTAGCCCGAGCCTCAGGGTCAGAGCGCATCGACCCCTGGATCGTCAGGGCCGGTCCACCGATGTGGATTAAAAATTCCTGAACAATGCATTTCCCCTCCCTATGGGACGTAAATGAGCCAATAAATGACTCCATCGGACCCGGATCGTCCGGTCAAACCGAGGCGCCTCGCAACAGCAACAACCACATAAGTCAAACTCGTCAGGGCGTGTAAAACCACTGACGCCACTTCTAACTAGAAGGAAATGCATGTCCTCCCTGAGGTCCTTCCTCCCGTTTCTGGTTCATACCGGGTGTGAGCCTCGCGATTTCATGTTATACACAAAGCTACGCCACACAGGCGGTGCTTTGATCATCACCACAAGACTTTGCTTTTCAACAGAAGCCCTGATCATTTGCCACTTAGGCATGCCACACTAGCAATTCATGCCATGCGACTGATGTCCATCGATATACAACCTCTGAGCTCGTGCGTTTCAGAGAAGGGTGTTAAGCAAAAGAATAAATTCTCCGCCGCCAAACAGATGTATATTTAACAGAGATCAATCAACACAGAATAAAATCCAATGTTAGACACACAGTCCATTTACAAGTCCGTTCTGGGTTTGAACGAAACTGGAGGCACTATATACCTCGCAAACCCATCGATCACCACGTACGTTTAGACGATCACCACTCATTATCCATATTTCGGGATGCCTCCCAATCAGGACCTCGGTTACCATCCAAACGAGGTGAAGATCTCCGGTCTTCGACCATCGTCTTCATCTTCGATTTCTTATCGTCGATTCAGTTATTCAGAATGGGATAAACCCGGTCTTCCTGAGAAACTCGCGTATACAATAAACAAGTGCAATACTAACATACACATGCATCATTTCAATTCATCAGTCACTAACCGTCAATCAGTAAGAGAACGATTTCCAAAATATTAACCTCGAAGGCCGAAACCAACATCAGATCAACACCCAGGAAACCATTCGACTTAGTCAACCTTTAGTTAATTTCTAAATCACATCCATATCGTTTATAATATTTTATAACGATTTATCGCTATTTTTATTTATTTTAAAATAGCCAATATATTCAAAACGACGCTTCGGGCCATAACGCGACCGTGGCGCTGTTTTTCTTCAGATTTGATTTACACATAACTAAAAATCTAACCGTCGGATCTTCACAAAATTTACATCATTAGAAAGATATTTCCAAGGCGAACCCAACGGTTGCGATTTCAGGAAAATCCGACGGTCGGATCTCCCGGTATAATCGTTTGAAGTTTCGATTTCAAAATACGAACTGCAGCGTCGTTATTCGATTAAATATAATTATATGTATATATATAATCATTTCTGGCGCTGTTTTTCTTCAGATTTGAATTAAACATTCCAGACAATCCAACCGTTGGATTTTTACAAAGTTGGTGCCGTTGGAAAGATATTTCCAAGGCGAACCCAACGGTTGCGATTTCAGGAAAATCCGATGGTCGGGTCTCCCGGTATAATCGTTTGAAGTTTCGATTTCAAAATACGAACTGCAGCATCGTTATTCGATTAAATATAATTATATTTATATATATATATATAAATATAATCGTTTCTAGCGCTGTTTTTCTTCATATTTGAATTAAACATTCCAGACAATCCAACCGTTGGATTTTTACAAAATTGGTGTCGTTGGAAAGATATTTCCAAGGCGAACCCAAAGGTTGCGATTTCAGGCCCAGTATAATCGTTTGAAATCACAATTTCAAAATACGAACTGCAGCGTCGTTATTCGATATATTTTAATTCTATATATATATATATCGATTCTTCGATTTCAAAGCTACATTCTTTTCATACATTTGATAAAAATGATATTTTTATCTAACTGTCTTCTATTTCAACACTTCACTATATTTAACAATTCATGTATATAATAAAAATGTGATTTTTATTGTAAAACAATTCATTTCAAAACATTATTATTTTATATAGTTCATATAGGTAATAAAAATAGGATTTTTATTATAAAACAATTTCTTTTTAAAACAAGGTCATTTTACATAGTTCATATAGATGATAAAAATGTGATTTTTATTATAAAACAGTTTATTTCAAAATATGAATACCATTCAACACATGAATTTCTATTCAACGAATGAATATCGATTCAACACATGAAGGTTTTCTATAGTTTTTATATATAGATAAAAATGTGATTTTTTATATTTAAAACACGAACACCATTCAAAACATGAATTTCTATTCAACGAATGAATATCGATTCAACACATTAAGGTTTTCTATAATTTATATATATAGATAAAAATGTGATTTTTATATTTAAAACACGAACACCATTCAACACATGAATTTCTATTCAACGAATGAATATCGATTCAACACATGAAGGTTTTCTATTCAACGAATAAATATAGTTTTAGCAAATGAAAATAATTCAAACACATGAATATTATTCAAAATTTCGGCAGCATAACGGCAGGGTAGTTAAAACCGGGACCGTCCCTAGTACGGCTCCTCGCTCTACCTTTAAACCTCGCGGTTTTTGACAATGGGGATCATGCATCTAGTTCGCACACAGGCGGCATGTATATATTTATTTCATTTCCACAAACTAATCCTATGTGGTTTCAACCAAATATTTCTCAACCACAAATGGGTATTTTTCAACCACAATCAATCAATATCAACCACAAACAATCCCAATCAACCATTTGCTATCAATCAATTTTCACACCAATAAATATCGTCCATGGTTTGTGGACGAGGGGCGTGTGTATATATATATATATATATATATATATATATATATATATATAGCAATTCACTTCTATTTCAATACATATATAATTTTTACAATGCATATATAACTTATACATCGAACGTACAACTTATACAACGCTTATACAAGAGGTGTACAATGCTTATATAGCTCATACATCGACTATATAATTTATACATCATCGTTTTCCATATCGTTTATAAATTAGAAATCTCACATTGGGTTCCACTCCACCAAAAATAGCAGAAGGCTCAGAAAAATATGCGGTCTGTTCTAAAATGTAGAAGACGTCCACACGGTCACGATGTTTCCTGTTTCATCGAATTTCATCAAGAAACGAAAAAGATATGATTTTTCAAAGTTCAGATGTAATTAAGGACCCACCTTTCACGATGGTTCAAAACTAGGTTTTGATCTTTCGATCAAACCGTCGCGCGATAGGAGAATCAGCTCACACAGCGTCGAAGAGCTTCGAAAGACCTTCGCGCGCATGGTGGTAGGGTGCAGTTCGGTGGTCCCTACCAGTGGTGGCGGCGGTCGAAAGGGCGCAACTTTGAGGGCTCGTTTCGGGCTCAACACTCAACGAGAAGGGGTGGTTCTGGTATGAATTTAAAGAGGGGAAGGAGGGCTTTGAAATGGTGGTGGTGGTGCTCGATTTCGTGGAGTGTGGGAGAAGAAATCGAAGAGAGAAGGTCGGAGGCTGCTACCGTCGTTCGCGAGTTAGGAATGTCGAGGAGAGAGAAAAAGATATGGGCCAATCTTATTTTTCCTTTTATTTATATATTTTTAAAATTTTGAAAATACCCCTTATTTCATACGAACTCTAATCCAAACCCAACGACTGTCGTCTCTAGCGTTTTACTCCCATTCCGAACACAATGGGATATGTTTCGTAGGCCCATTCGACTGTTTCAATCAGTTTTCATTCAATTTAAAATATATAACATTCAATATTCAATTTGAACGTACATTTCAATTTGCCAGGCCACAAACTGATTCGAAAAATTCCAGAAAAATAAATCTAGCTATGTTTTGACGATACGGTCCCAACAAAACTAGTTTCGTCAAATTCTGAGACCGTTTGCAAAAAGGCCCATTTCTGGTCGATCCAATTTAATTGTAATTGACCAAAACACGTTTTCCTTTGCCACACTCACAAACTAGCTTCAAAAATTATGAAATTTGAAACCTAGCAATAAATTTACATCCCGGGTCCAACAAAAGTGGTTTCGTCGAATTCCGAGGTCGTATGCAAAATGGCCAATTTTACGGGCTATATAAATTCCATAGCGACCTTTCAGAAAATTCATTTGGCCATAACTTTTGCTTTCCGCTATGAAAATTCGATTTTTCAGATTCGTTAGAAAGGTTTTCACTAACAGATTTAAATATTTTTGGTTTCACTCAAATCCGTTTTGTTTCGCACCCGGTACGGTCCGACAAAGTTTGAATTCAAATTTTGAAACTGCAGCGCCTTTTCAGGCCTTGTTTATAATTATAATTAATTATACTCGTTTTCAATAGTCGATTCAACTCACTTTTCATCTCTATTATTTAAAATATTTGTTTTAAATATTTAAAATCCATTGTTTTAGCCAATTTAATTTTTTTTAAAAATTGGTTCAGATTTTCTGTGTCGTTACAATCTCCCCCACTTATAACTTTTCGTCCCCGAAAAGGAACAAAGTCGAAAGTGGTTTGATTAATCAACTCTGCGTTCAATCTGGCTTCAATTCTCCAACTTTTCAATTTCTGAGAAATTTCAAATTCTTCAAAAATTTGGCTAACACCCGGAATTTTCGAAAAATTTCGCCATAACCTCCTTTGTACGGGGAGAGGTTTGGAAATTTATTGGGCCGTATTAGGTACCCAATAAATCCTAAAAGGCATACACATATTTATAGTGATATATTATGGTGTTTACAAGGGAGCATGTATTGATAATAACTCCAGAGAATAAATTCTCGTCACCCTATCAAAGCCTGAGGGAGTGTGTATTTTAAATGCTCCAGAGGATAAATCCTCGTCACCTCGTCCTGTGTGGGAAATAAATAGTCCATGTGCCGTATCTAATAACTAGAGAGACGTGATTATTGTCAATTCCAGGCCCGTGTGGGGTTTTTATTAATCTGGCAATTTTATCGTTACAATTTAAATAGTCCATATCAGTCATCAGTTCAACATGTAAAATATAGTCATCGCCATACAAGCCTCTCGCTTGTATGGTAAATCTTCCACCTCGTCACACAAGCTCCAAATGCTCATGTGGTATATGACGAAGTATGCCTATCTTCCAGAAGTATGCCATGTAATGTAGTTCAAAATTAATTGTTACTATCCTATGGCGATGTTTATTATTTCACACAGAAAAACCAGCACTCCGCATCCAATGGCATTCACAGGAGTTGATATAATAATATTTCGCATCCAACTCATTAAGGTTTACCTATTTGTCGGGCACGCAAATAAAATCTTTACTCAACAGCTAATCCATTTACATGTTCAAATATATAAAATGCACATGTATATATTTCTATCTATTTTTAACTCAGCTCTATATGTGGTTTAAATGAATAAATCCTACCATTGTTCTATTGTTGGTTAAATTAACTATTGTTTCAATAATTCAATTAATCAAATTTACTATCACACAACACAAACAACAATCAAATTGTTTTTAACTTTTGAAAATCATACAAATCAATTCCTGTATTCTTTTTTTTTAAATCATTCAGACTATAGAATTAACAATGCACATCCATGGAAAGAAAATAACAACAGAGTAGAGAATTAAATGGTAATGCAAAGTATGGTAAATATACCTTGCACCGGAGTCAATCAGAGATATCTACTCGGCATCTAGGATAGGCTTTCTGAATGCTCTCCTTAGTTTCCCAAGTACAATCTCGTGGATCTCCACTCCACTGCACTTTGACTAAGTGAACCTTCTTGTTCCTCGGTTCTTTGGTCTCTTTGCCGATGATCTTTAGCGACTCTCTTCTCACAGCTAGTTCGGGAGTAATTTCAATATCCTGTTGAGCTGCTTCTTCCACGATCAAGTCTGGATCATGAACGTGCTTTCGAAGTTGAGATATGTGAAATACATCATGAACTCCAGGCAACCAATCAGGCAGTTTGACCCTATAAGCGAGAGTTCCGATCCGCTCCAGAATAGGAAACGGACCAATGAATTTGGGCGCCAACTTTCCAGTTTTACCAAATCGGATAACTCCTCTCATCGGCGATACTTTCAGATATACATAGTCGCCAACAACAAAGGATATATCTCTTCTTCTCCTATCGGCATAGCTCTTTTGTCGGATCTGAGCGGCGAGTAATCGCTTCTTAATAAAATCGACTTTGTCGGCAGCTTCTCGGATCATATCTGGCCCTAACACCAGTCTATTACCGGGTTCGACCCAACAAGCAGGAGATCGGCACGGTCTACCATACAATGCTTCGAATGGTGACATTGTCAGACTCGCCTGGTAGCTGTTATTATATGAGAATTCAGCCAAATGTAGATGGTCTTCCCATGATCCACCGAAATCTATAACACAAGCCCGCAATAGATCTTCTAGTATACGATTTACCCTCTCAGTCTGACTGTCTGTCTGAGGATGATAAGCGGTGCTCAAGTTCAACTTCGTTCCCAGCTCGACTTGAAATGCTTCCCAGAATTTGCTAGTGAATATTGTATCTCTATCACTGACTATACTGAGCGGCACTCCATGTAGTCTAACTATTTCCTTGAAGTATATCTGCGCCAGACTCTGAGCAGTTCTGTTTGATCTGACAGGTATGAAATGGGCGGTCTTCGTGAAGCGATCTACGATCACCCAAATATTGTCATTCCCTTTTCTGGTTCTGGGCAGACCATCAATGAAATCCATAGAAATATGTTCCCACTTCCAACCAGGAACGTCTAGCGGTTGCAACAATCCAACCAGTTTCTGTTGGTCGCTCTTGACTAGCTGGCAGGTAGGGCATCGACTAACATATAAAGAAATGTCCCTCTTCATCGACTTCCACCAGAAAGTGCGTTTGATGTCATTATACATTTTGCTTACTCCCGGATGGATACTAAGTTTTGACTTATGGCATTCATCCAGTACTTCCTTTCGAAGCTCAGGAATGTTAAGGACACAGATTGGACCTTTGAGCCTTAGAATCCCATCATTATCAACTTGAAAACTCGAGGGTTCGCCTTGTTGAATTATCTCTCTGATCTTCTGAATGAAGTGATCATCCTCCTGAAGAGAAGATATTTTATCTAGCAATGAAGTCGTGATAATAAAACTGGCGATCATTTCAGTCATTCGGCTTAATGCATCGGCCACGACATTGGCTTTCCCTGGTGTGTATAGAATTTCAAAGTCATATGCTGCAAGAAACTCCAGCCAACGTTGTTGCCTCAGATTCAAGTCCTTCTGGGTGAATAGATACTTTAGCGACTGGTGATCTGTAAACAGTTCAAATCTCTCACCTAGAAGATAGTGTCTCCGGATTTTCAAGGCGAATACTATCGCCAATAACTCAAGATCATGAGTGACGTAGTTTTTCTCGGGCGGCTTCAGCTGACGGCTAGCATAAGCAATCACTTGACCCCTTTGCATTAACACTGCGCCAAGGCCTTCTCTAGAAGCGTCAGTCCAGACTTTCAAATCCTGATTACCATCAATGATGGTTAACACTAGAGTTGTCATTAGTCTTAACTTTATCTCTTCAAAAGCCTCCTCACTTTCTGGAGTCCATTTGAATTTAGAGTGCTTCGTTGTAAGCTTCGTTAAATGACCAGATATCTTCGAAAAGTTTTTAACGAACTTCCAATAATAGCTAGCCAATCCGAGAAAACTGCGGACTTCAGTGGGGGTGCTAGGCTGCTTCCAGTTTTGAATAGCTGTGATTTTGCTTGGATCCACAGCAATTCCTTCTTTAGATACGACGTGGCCTAGAAATTTCACTTCATCCTGCCAGAATATACATTTGGAAAACTTTGCTTTCAATACGTTCCTTCTGAGAATTTCTAACACTTGTTCCAAATGTTTTTCGTGCTCGCTTTCTGACTTAGAGAAGATAAGGATATCATCAATGAAAACCAGAACAAATTTATTCAATACTCCTCTGAATACTCTGTTCATTAGATCGACGAAATAGGATGGAGCGTTACATAAGCCGAACGACATTACTAACCACTCATAGAATAAATCTGGACCTCTGAATGCTGTCAAAGGAAAACACTCCTCGGCGATACGAAGTTGATGGAAACCTGTAGCTAGGTCCATTCGTGAAAATACTTGTGCGCCATTTGATCGATCCAACAAATCATCAATCCGCGGCAATGGATATTTTTTCTTTATTGTCTGCTTGTTTAAATCACGATAATCCACACATAGACGTAGAGTACCATCAGATTTTGGGACAAACACCACTGCTGCATCCCAATCAGACAAACTAGGCCTGATCAGACCCTTCCATACTAGATGTCGTGTTTGATTGTCAAGTTCTTCTTTCTCTTTCAAGGACATTCTTCGAATAGCGTGAACTACCGGCCTTGCATTGGGAATCAAAGCGATCTTGAAATCTATTTCTCTCTGCGGAGGTAAGCGAACAACTTCCTCGAACACATCCGCATAGTTCTTGACGACAGGAATGTCTTTCACTAGGTCGGGAATATTCTCTGTGATTTCAGGGATATGTTCTATTTGGGCTGGAGAAACATCGAGAGCTGCCCAGGAGTTTTTTCTATTAGCATTCTGACCTTCACAGGGAATGGTTATATAATCACCTGATTTTATCTTCGCCTTTACGACTCTGTCGGCGCATTTAACTTTAGCTTCATATTTGGTCAACCAGTCTAACCCCAAGATAAGATCAAACTCTTTAAAATTCATGACGACCGCGATGGTAGGAAACCGATAACAAGAGAAAGAAACCGGCACTCCACATACCCAACTGAGATCAATGGAACCCCCAACTGGATTCTGGACAGTCATTGGTTCCTTCAACTTTTTCAAATTCAAATCCAGTTTCTTAGCTGCATCCTTTGTAATGAAGCTTCGTGACGCGCCTGTGTCAAACATTACTTTAACTGGAATATCTTTGACAGTTAGCGTGCATTCTAAAACATCGGCCCTTTCTTGACTAGCTGAGGGCTCAGAAGTTTCTGCTACTTCATTTACTTGAACTATTTCAGGCTTGTTTAAGAGTGGGCAATCCTTTGCAAGATGACCAGCCTCGTGGCACTGTTCGCACTCCCTATTCTCTTGAAACTCCCCATCAGTTCTGAACCTTTTCTTCTTTTGCTTTCGATTGGCTCTATATCCCTCTTTTCTTTGTTTCTTTAAAGATCTGCAACTTATCGACAAATGTCCTTTCTTATTGCAGTTAGAGCAAATAGCAGTTGTTATTGGTTCTTTCCCAGACTTAGCCCTTTTTCTCTTAGCACTGGGCTTCTCACTGACCTCAGACCTCGTACTGGCTTCAGGAATATCAGTTTCTGACTCTTCTTTGTTACTAGAACAGATTTCTTCTTCTTCGCGCAACATTCCTTGCTTATGGAGACCTTCATACTGATAAGCCATGTATATCATTTCTGAAAAATGAAGCTTCACATTCCTCATTACACTATTTTGATATCTCCTTTGCAGGCCATGAATAAATCTCAGATTCTTCCTCTTTGGATCTTGAATCAGATGAGGAGCAAAGTGAGAAAGTTCGTTGAATTTCTTATGATAGTCTGGGATGGTCATATCACCTTGTGTCAGATAAGAAAATTCATCACATAATCGCTCTGTCGCTTCAGGAGGAGTAAATCTTTCTAGGAAAATCACTTTGAATCTGTCCCAGGTGATATCACCTTCTGGATTATCTTTGATGATTGTTTCCCACCAGATTAAAGCTTCTTCTTTGAGCGCCCAAGAGGCTACTAATCTTTTTTGATCATCTCTCAGCCGGATACGCTCAAAAATTCTTTTGACTGAACTCATCCAAGCTTGAGTTTGAATAATAAATTCATTGCCCGAGAACTGTGCTCCGTTCAGATTTCAATATCTCTTTAATAGAGCCTCTAGATCTAGTTTGTATTCCTTCTGTTTCTGGCACTCATTTTTCTAGTACTTCTGCAAACAGCAAATCAAGTGTCAAGTCACAGAAAGGGTATTTTAAAACATAGAAACATATACTTCAAATGTAAATGTGTCTATCGAGGTGTAATTTCATTCTGCTTTACTCATACTAGGATATTGCTGATCCTATCTGTATAGAGTTACCCGTCCTAGAACACTACTGGTTCTATTTCTGATGAGTTCGTTCAAATGTTATATTCCAGAACTAAGCTTAACCAAGGCTCTGATACCAAATGAGACGACCCCAAACCCCGTATTGACGGTGGCAAGGGTAATCCGTGGAATATAACACAGAAACAGATAATAGCAGAACAGAATTAAATAAATACACCAGATAATGAACAATAGAATATACTGGATAAAAGTAATCATCAGAGTTACACACTATACAGGATCTTACTTAGTACAATTACAGATCAACTATACATATATGTCTACAGCGGAAAACAAACATAATGTACAATAGGAGCTGAACAGCATAAAAAGAGATAAACGATAGAATCCATCTTCAGCTCCAGCTATCCAGAAAGAACCAGCTAAACCTGAATATAAGGCTGCCCGTGTAGAAAAAGGGGCACCCGAGTTTGAAAGTGAAACAAACTACGAGTCAGTCATGGGACTGGTATGAGAAATCTACTCAACACAATTGAAATATGGTTAATCACAGGACCACGCCACTTTCTTGGAACGGGTTTACTCCATCGGATCACCAGTGCTTTAAAACAAATCATTCTTTTAAACATTGCTATGCTTTTTATAAAAATGAAGCCATTATAAGACTCAGTTCCCATCACACAATGCAACGCAAACCGGAGGATAGAGTTTTTACCTTATAACGGCCAAAATATGCTTGATACGAATGAAACAAAGGCATTTGATATTATTGCTAGTGTTTATATGTTTTAAAAACAATTTCAAATCATAACTATCAATCATAGACGGCATGGGTACCATATATCATGTCGCCATATATATATACAATCAAAACCGCACGATGTCGTATTTGGAAATTGGATTTTCGTCATGAACCAAGGCAAAAGATAGTCCTTACCGACTTCGAGACTCTCTAGCCCAAGCCTCAGGGTCAGAGCGCATCGACCCTTGGATCGTCAGGGCCGGTCCACCGTTATGGATTAAAAATTCCTGAACAATGCGTTTCCCCACCCTATGGGGCGTAAATGAGCCAATGAATGACTCCATCGGACCCGGATCGTCCGATCAAACCGAGGCGCCTCGCAACAGCAACAACCACATAAGTCAAACTCATCAGGGCGTGTAAAACCACTGACGCCACTTCTAACTAGAAGGAAACACATGTCCTCCCTGAGGTCCTTGCTCCCGTTTCTGGTTCATACCGGGTGTGAGGCTCGCGATTTCACGTTATACACAAAGCTACGCCACACAGGCGGTGCTTTGATCATCACCACAAGACTTTGTTTTTCAACAGAAGCCCTGATCATTTGCCACTTAGGCATGCCACACTAGCAATTGATGCCATGCGACTGATGTCCATCGATATACAACCTCTGAGCTCGTGCGTTTCAGAGAAGGGCGTTAAGCAAAAGAATAAATTCTCCGCCGCCAAACAGATGTATATTTAACAGAGATCGATCAACACAGAATAAAATCCAATGTCAGACACATAGTCCATTTACAAGTCCGTTCTGGGTCTGAACGAAACTGGAGGCACTATATACCTCGCAAACCCATCGATCACCACGTACGTCTGGACGATCACCATCGTCTTCATCTTCGATTTCTTATCGTTGATTCAGTTATTCAGAATGGGATAAACCCGGTCTTCCTGAGCAACTCGCGTATATAATAAACAAGTGTAACACTAACATACACACGCATCATTTCAATTCATCAGCCACTAACCGTCAATCATTAAGAGAACGATTTCCCAAATATTAACCCCAAAGGCCGAAACCAACATCAGATCAACACCTAGGAAACCATTCGACTTAGCCAACCTTCAGTTAATTTCTGAATCACATCCATATCGTTAATAATATTTTATAACGAATTATCGCTATTTTTATTTATTTTAAAATAGCCAATATATTCAAAACGACGCTTCAGGCCATAACGCGACCGTGGCGCTGTTTTTCTTTCGATTTGATTTACACATATCTGAAAATCTAACCGTTGGATCTTCACAAAATTTACATCATTAGCAAGATCTTTTCAAAACGAATCCAATGGTTCCGGTTTCGGGAAATTCCGACGGTCGGATCTCCCGGTATACTCGTTTGAAGTTTCGATTTCAAAATACGAACTGCAGCGTCGTTATTCGATTAAATATAATTATATTTATATATATATAAAAATATAATCGTTTCTGGCGCTGTTTTTCTTCAGATTTGAATTAAACATTCCAGACAATCTAACTGTTGGATTTTTACAAAGTCGGTGCCGATGGAAAGATATTTCCAAGGCGAACCCAACGGTTGCGATTTCAGGAAAATCCGATGGTCGGATCTCCCGGTATAATCGTTTGAAGTTTCGATTTCAAAATACGAACTGCAGCTTCGTTATTCGATTAAATATAATTATATTTGTATATATATATAAATATAATCGTTTCTGGCGCTGTTTTTCTTCAGATTTGAATTAAACATTCCAGACAATCCAACCGTTGGATTTTTACAAAGTTGGTGCCGTTGGAAAGATATTTCCAAGGCGAACCCAACGGTTGCGATTTCAGGAAAATACAATGGTCGGATCTCCCGGTATAATCGTTTGAAATCACAGTTTCAAAATACGAACTGCAGCGTCGTTATTCGATATATTTTAATTCTAATTATCTATATATATCGATTCTTCGATTTCAAAGCTACATTCTTTTCATACATTTGATAAAAATGATATTTTTATCTAGCTGTCTTCTATTTCAACACTTCACTATATTTAACAATTCATGTATATAATAAAAATGTGATTTTTATTGTAAAACAATTCATTTCAAAACTCTATTATTTTATATAGTTCATATAGGTAATAAAAATAGGATTTTTATTATAAAACAATTTCTTTTTAAAACAAGGTCATTTTACATAGTTCATATAGATGATAAAAATGTGATTTTTATTATAAAACAGTTTATTTCAAAATATGAATACCATTCAACACATGAATTTCTATTCAACGAATGAATATCGAGTCAACACATGAAGGTTTTCTATAGTTTATATATATAGATAAAAATGTGATTTTTATATTTAAAACACGAACACCATTCAACACATGAATTTCTATTCAACGAATCAATATCGATTCAACACATGAAGGTTTTCTATAATTTATATATATAGATAAAAATGTGATTTTTATATTTAAAACACGAAAACCATTCAACACATGAATTTCTATTCAATGAATGAATATCGATTCAACACATGAAGGTTTTCTATTCAACGAATAAATATAGTTTTAACAAATGAAAATAATTCAAAGACATGAATATTATTCAAAATTTCGGCAGCATAACGGCAGGGTAGTTAAAACCGGGACCGTCCCTAGTACGGCTCCTCGCTCTACCTTAAAACCTCGCGGTTTTTGACAATGGGGATCATGCATCTAGTTCGCACGCAGGCGGCATGTATATATTTATTTCATTTCCACAAACTAATCCTATGTGGTTTCAACCAAATATTTCTCAACCACAAATGGGTATTTTTCAACCACAATCAATCAATATCAACCAAAAACAATCCAGATCAACCATTCGCTATCAATCAATTTTCACACCAATAAATATCGTCCATGGTTTGTGGACGAGGGGCGTATATATATATATATATATATATATATATATATATATATATATATATATATATAGCAATTCACTTCTATTTCAATACATATATAATTTTTACAATGCATATATAACTTATACATCGAACGTACAACTTATACAACGCTTAAACAAGAGGTGTACAACGCTTATATAACTCATACATCGACTATATAATTTATACATCGTCGTTTTCAATTTCGTTTATAAATTAGAAATCTCACATTGGGTTCCACTCCACCAAAAATAGCAGAAGGCTCAGAAAAATATGCGGTCTCTTCTAAAATGTAGAAGATGTCCACACGGTCAAGATGTTTCCTGTTTCATCGAATTTCGTCAAGAAATGAAAAAGATATGAATTTTCAAAGTTTAGATGTAATAAAGGACCCACCTTTCACGATGGTTCAAAACTAGGTTTTGATCTTTCGATCAAACCGTCGCGCGATAGGAGAATCAGCTCACATAGCGTAGAAGAGCTTCGAAAGACCTTCGCGCGCGTGGTGGTGGGGTGCAGTTTGGTGGTCCCTACCGGTGGTGGCGGCGGTCGAAAGGGCGCAACTTTGAGGGCTCGATTCGGGCTCAACACTCAACGAGAAGGGGTGGTTCTGGTATGGATTTAAAGAGGGGAAGGAGGGCTTTGAAATGGTGGTGGTGGAGCTCGATTTCGTGGAGTGTGGGAGGAGCAATCGAAGAGAGAAGGTCGGAGGCTGCTACCGTCATTCGCGAGTTAGGAATGTCGAGGAGAGAGAAAAATATATGGGCCAATCATATTTTTCCTTTTATTTATATATTTTTAAAATTTCGAAAATACCTCTTATTTCATACGAACTCTAATTCAAACCCAACGACTGTCATCTCTAGCATTTTACCCCTATTCCGAACACAATGGGGTATGTTTCGTAGGCCCATTCGACTGTTTCAGTCAGTTTTCATTCAATTTACAATATATAACATTCAATATTCAATTTGAACGTACATTTAAATTTTCCAGGGTCACAAACTGATTCGAAAAATTCCAAAAAAATAAATCTAGCTATGTTTTGACGATACGGTCCCAACAAAACTAGTTTCGTTGAATTCTGAGACCGTTTGCAAAATGGCCCATTTCTGGTCGATCCAATTTAACTATAATTGACCAAAACACGTTTCCCTTTGCCACGCTCACATACTGGCTTCAAAAATTATGAAATTTGAAACCTAGCAATAACTTCACATCTCGGGTCCAACAAAAGTGGTTTCGTCGAATTCCGAGGTCGTATGCAAAATGGCCAATTTTACGGGCTATATAAACTCCATAGCGACCTTTCGGAAAATTCATTTGGCCATAACTTTTGCTTTCCGCTATGAAAATTCGATTTTTCAGATTCGTTAGAAAGGTATTCACTAACAGATTTAAATATTTTTAGTTTCAATCAAATCCGTTTTGTTTCGCACCCAGTACTGTCCGACAAAGTTTGAATTCAATTTTTGAAACTGCAGCGCCTTTTCAGGCCTTGTTTATAATTATAATTAATTATATTCGTTTTCAATTGGTTCAGATTTTCTGGGTCGTTACATATACAATGAAAAGTTCTTCTGTCTGCGTTCTTTTGTGTGTTGTTCTCAACTCAATCCGGGATTTCCCGTAAGGGGGATTTCGGGTCGTTTCACCTTGGTATCAGAGCTTTGGTTTACAAAGCTCAGAGAACAAGACACATTAGAACCAAACGAAAGAATTTATCAGAGATTGGATTAGTAATATCCAATGAGAATTACTCGTTAAAGATGGGATCAGTGGTATCCTAGAACGAGTGTGAAGAGTATATTTTAAAATGAAAACAAAACTTGTTTTGAAATTTAAATTGTTTTACACGTATTTGAATATTTATTTGTGTTGAATTTGGGCAATCCGATATATAAAGATTTTGCATATACGCCTTGCAAACGTATATTCTAAGTTTTAATATACTGGATGGATATAGAATCACATTCTAGACACCCGGGGATGATTCTGATGATGTGGCCACATCATCAGTATTTATTTTCGAGTTTCGAAAGTGAGATTTCTATATATTTCCAATAGACTGGTGTGAGAACTGAAACTAGATAGGGCCTATTGTTGTGATTTGGCATCAAAAATCTGATTTTTGGACTATATATCAAAGTTATGAATTTGAAATGTTAGTCAACTAATTGATTAATGGTTGTGTTGTTTAATTATAGTTTGATTAATTAAAATTTGTACCCTTTAGCCAAATTGATCAAATTGTATTGAAAATTTGTCGCATTTGCATAGTATACACGTGCTTACATTGAACAGGTCATTGCAAAGAGGCTAGAGCAGAGAATAAAATTGTTTGCCCGACAAATAGGTACATGTTTACCATAATTTACTGTTTTGTTTAGGTGATGATGATTTTATGAGCCGATTGGCTAGCCGCTTGGCGTTTTCTTTTTCTTTTGGATTGAAGAAGGCCATGGGAGGCTATATGAAATATCCCGAAGTCCCCGGTGCAGGGGAGGTTACGGCGAAATTTTTCGAAAATTTAGGGTGTTAGCCAAAATTTTGAAAAATTTGAAAAGTTCTTAAAAACCGAAAAGTTGAAGAACTTAAGCCTTAACGAAAATAATGAAAGTTGAGTTGATTTGTGAAACAACTTTCGGCTTCGTTCCTTTTCGGGGACGAAAAGTTTTAAGTGGGGGAGATTGTAATAACCCGGAAATCTGGGCCAATTTAAAATTTTTATTTTGGCTATTTTAATGAATTTTGAATATTTAAAATGAATTATTTTAAATAATAACAACGAGAAATTTATTTTGAATAGAATTAGAACGTATATATTTATTTGAATCATCGTTAGAATATATATAATTATTTATAAATATAAAAGGAATTGAAAATGGCGCGGTAGTTCGATAATTCGATTTCAAAATTCAAATGAATGTACCAGGTTCAAAATAAACCGGATTTTAGTGAACCATAAATATTTGAATCTAATTGGGAATATCTTTCCAACGAATCCAAAAAATTGAGATTTCATAGCAGGGGTAAAAAGTTATGTCCGTTGAAAATTCAGAATAGTCGATATGGAATTTCGGCCCTTAAAAATGGCCATTTTGCAAACGACCTCGGTTTTCGACAAAACCACTTTTGTTGGATCCACGATATCAAATTATTGCAAGGTTTCAAATTTCATAATTTTTCGAATCAATATGTGAGCGTGGCAAAGCAAAACGCATTTGACCAGTTTTAGTTGATTTTAATCGACTGGAAAATGGCCATTTTTCAAACGGTCTTGGAATTTGATGAAACTAGTTTTGTTAGGACCTTATCGTCAATACAAAGCTAGAAAATATTTTTCTGGAATTTTTAAAGTCCGTCTGTGGCCCCGATAATTTGAAAGGCGCGTTCAAATTCAATATATAGAGTTATATTTTGATTTTGATGAAAACTGATCAAAATAGTCGAATCAGCTTATGATACATATCCCATTGCGTTCGGAATGGGGGTAATTAGCTAGGGATGATAGTCGGTGGGTTCGTTTTCGAGTTCGAAATAAAAAAGTACTTTATGGAATTAAATAAATAAATAATATATATTATATTATTTCCCCATCCCTTTATTTCTTCCATACAGTCAACCCTCGTTCAAAACAAAAGGAGGGGAAAAAAAGAAAACCCAAATCCCCCCCCCCCCCCTTGACCTCGTGCGCCGACACCAACCAGAGAAGTCGTCGCCGACCTCCTCGATCCCCTTCCTTCTCCTTCTTCTTCCGCGCCATCCCCCTCCTTTCTCTGACTTAACCTGAGACCCCCCCCCCCCCCGTGCCCTTGCCAAATGAGACACGTCGCACCCCCGGAGACGAAGCCTACCGCCATTGATGGCACAACGCTCCCCCCTGTTGAGCACCACTCGCCACCTACAGCGAGCCACCAATGTCCGACGAACCCTAGCAGCCTCCTTCCTCTGTGAATGGTGAGTTTTCAGTTCTTTGTTTATTTAAAATTCTGATTTTTGTTTATTTAAAATTCTGATTTTTAATTTATATAAAGGTAGGATTATTATAACGATAAAATTTAGTTTTTTTTTTCAATAAAGAAGTGATTTTTATCATATAAAGATTTGATTTTTAAACACAAAAAGATTTGATTTCTATTCGCATAAAGAGAAGGTTTTTAAACAATGAAAGATGAGATTTTTATCTATATAGATAGGAGTTTTCAAAAAGAAAGATGTGATCTTTATAGAAGTAGCAATGTAAAAATATGATTTTTATATTATAGAAAGAATAAAAATACGATTTTTATATTGTATAAATAGTTAAAAATTCGATCTTTATATAAGAAGTAAAAATATAAAAATATAATTATTATATAGAAAGAAGAGTTGTAAATGCATATAAAGTAGAAGTAAAAATATGATTTTTATTTATTGAAATGAAGTGATAAAAATATAATTTTTATTATGAACTTAGCGTGATAAAAATATAATCTTTATTATATGAACACCATTTCAAAAATATAATTTTTATTTATATAGTAGCGGTATAAAAATAGAACTTTTATCTATATAGTAGTGAATATAAAAATGTGATTTTTATATACATAGCAAACATATAAAAAAGTGATTTTTATATATGTAGTGGCTACGGACAATGAAATTTACAAAAGGCGAGCGGCGAAGATTTCTACATAAGAAGAGTCATGGTGTTTGGTTTAGCTATTCGGTGAGAACTCCTTACTTTTAATCTATTTCTAGTTTGAAATATATACTAGGATGCAGAAGGTGTTTAGTAGCACCCGACACCCGTCGTCCACAGACTATGGACGGCTTGTATGCTTGTTTGTTTGATTTTGATGTGTAGTTGATTGTGAGATGTGATGTGAAATGAAATAACATATTTATATAGTTAAAAATATTTACATAGTTAAAAATATTTTATAGTTGAAAATAGAATTTTTAACGTGTATTTAAAATGAAATAAATATAAACAAATCGGACGATTTGTTTATGTGCACACATTTGACTGATGTTGATTGGGACGGTGAATTTTACACATCACCCAACTGCACAAATAAAATCTGTGTCTGATTGTCTGAAACCCCACATGGGTATTGGGATGATATATGACGTACAGTAATCCCAATAATTAGTTGTATGTCGATCGATTGATTGATAGGCTGTTATAAGCGTTAAATATTTATATTTGATGCTTATACAGTGTAGAATGCACTTTGGATGTTGGTTTCGACCTTCGGGGTAAATATTTAGGTAATTGCCCACTTGCTATTTTACGGTTAGGGACTGATTGAAATGTGATGTGATTTTGGGGTTTATCGTGAACCGTGTTTTAAATGACATCAGTTCTTTAACCCAGTTAAAGATTAAAACTAAGTGGAGTTTTAATGAATCTTCAATTAGATTGAAATGATCGAGAATGGAGTATCACCAGTTTTACTCCAGGCGATAGTTAAATCTTTAATTAGATTTGAATGTGAAATCGTAATTGAATTTACTGATAACACCGTGGTGTTAGATATGAAGTATTACCAGTTTTACTTCATAGGATGAATAGGTTGGGATTGGGAAATTAAAATAAATGATTACTTCGGTGTGGTTCGCTAATCCCGACTAGTTTGAAGTGATATTCAAAGGAAGATTAAAGAATAAATTTAAAAGAATTTATTTTTGATAAAATTAATGGGAACCTTTCCCTAAGAATGTGAAATTTAGAAACTAACTGTAGGTTAGTGAGACGACCCCAAATCCCGTTCTCACGGAGACCAGGGTTATCTTTGGAATATAACACAGAAACAGAAAATAGCAGAAAAAAATTAAATAAATACACCAGATAATGAACAATAGAATATACTGGATAAAAGTAATCATCAGAGTTACACAGTATACAGGATCTTACTTAGCTCTAACAACTCTCTCGGCGCATCTAACCTCTGCTTCATATTTGGTTAACCAATCCAATCCCAGAATAAGATCGAATTCATCAAAATTCATGACGACAGAGATAATAGGGAATTTATAGCAAGAAAAAGAGACGGGCATGGCACAAACCCAACTGAGATTGATGGAACCTCCAACTGGATTTCGGACAGTCATTGGCTCTTTGAGCTTCTTCAAATTCAAATCCAACTTCTTGACTGCACTCTTTGCAATAAAGCTTCGTGACGCGCCTGTGTCAAACAGTACTTTAACTGGAATGTTTTTGACATTGAGCGTGCCTTCTAAAACAAAATCAGTTTTTATTTCCTTTAAAAATCAGTTTTTATTTCCTTTAAAAATCAGTTTTTATTTCCTTTAAAAATCAGTTTTTATTTCCTTTAAAAATCAGTTTTTATTTCCTTTAAAAATCAGTTTTTATTCTTTCTCAAAATCCGAATTTACAGAATAAAAATAAAAATAAAAATAAATAAAATACTCACCGTAATCTGCGAAGGGGGGTTGCTGCTGCTCTTGGCGGCGTCGGGGAGGCGTCGCGATGCTTCAGCGTCTCGAACGGGGGAGGGGAGGGGCTCGTCTTCGTCGGAGCTGGCTTCGAGGTGGGCGGATGCTTCAGCGCCTCGAACTGGGAAGGCGGCTCGTCTTCGTCGGCGGCGTTCGCTTGAGGGGGGGCGGCTGCTCGATAGGCTTAGGGTTTTTTCTTTTTTTTTATTTCTGTTTAATGAATCGGGGGGGCAGAACGGGAGATAAAGGGAGGGAGGGAAATATATAATATATTTTTTTTATTTATTTTATTAATTAATTTAATTGCATAAAGTTGACTTTCACATACGACCTCGAAACGAGGCCCACCGCCTGTCGCCCATAGCGTTTTACCCCCATTCCGAACACAATGGGATATGTATCGCAAGCTGATTTGATCGTTACAACCAGTTTCCTTTTGAATTTTCATTTAAATCATTATATTGAATTTTAAACGCACATTTCAAATTACCGGGGTCACATACTAACTAGAAAAATTCTAGAAAAATATTTTCTAGCTTCGTATTGACAATACGGTCCTAACAAAACTAGTTTCGTCGAATTCTGAGGCCGTTGGAAAAACGGCCAATTTCCAGTCGATTAAAATCAACAGAAACTGGTCAAACGCGTTTTCCTTTGCCACGCTCACATATTGATTCGAAAAATTATGAAATTTGAAACCTAACAATAACTTGACCCTGCGGATCCAACAAAAGTGGTTTCGTCGAAATCCGAGGTCATTTGCAAAATGTCCATTTTTAAGGGCCTGAATTCCATAGCGACTATTCAGAATTTTCAACTGGACATATCTTTTGATTCCCGCTATCAAATTTCGATTGGTCAGATTCGTTGGAAAGATATCATCAATTAGATCCTAATGTTTTTGGTTTCACTAAAATCCGGATTGTTCTGCACCCGGTACAGTCCGACAAAGTTTGAATTCAATTTTTGAAACTGCCACGCCATTTCAGGCCTTTTTTATAATTATAATTAATTATATTCGTTTTCAATTGTCGATTCAAACTCAGTTTTCATCGCCATTATTTAAAATATTTATTTTAAATATTTAAAATCCATTATTTTAGCCAATTTAAAAAAATTTAATTGGTTCAGATTTTTTGGGTCGTTACAGTTAGCTAAGCAGAACGGTTTCCTGGGTATTGATCTGATGTTGGTTTCGGCCTCCGGGGTTAATATTTGTGGAATTATTCTCTTGCTAATTTATGGTTAGTGACTGATGAATTGGAATGAGGCGTATGTTGTGTTTGTGTAACACTTGTTTATTATATACGCGAGTTATTCAGAAAGACCGGGTTTATCCCATTCTGAATAACTGATTAGACGATGAGTCAAAGATGAAGACGGTGGTTGAAGACCGGAGGTCTTCACGTCGTTTGGGTGATTACTGATGATCTTGATTGGGATGTACACCCAAGAGGAGGGAATCAGTTGGTGATCGTCCAGACGTACTTGGAGATCGATGGATATGCGAGGAATAAGGTTCCTCCAATTTCATTCAGACCCAGAACGGACTTGTAAATGGATGTGTGTCTGACATCGAATTTCATTCTGTGTGATTGATATCAGTTGCATAGCATGAATTGCCTGTGTGGCATGCTAAGATGCAAATGATCAAGGCTTCTATTGAAAAACAGAGTCTTGTGGTTGATGATCAAAGCACAACATGTGTGGCACAGCTTTGTGTAGCGTTAATTCGCGAGCCTCACACCCCGGTTGTGAACCAGAAACGGTAGAGGACATCAGGGAGAGCATGCGTTTCTTTCTAGCTGGAAGTGGCGAAAGTGGTTTTACATGCCCTAATGAGTTTGACTTATGTGGTTGTTGCTGTTGCGAGGCGCCTCGGATATTCGGTGACTATGTGAAGCTGATGGAGTCATTTGTTGGCTCATTTACGCCCCCAAAGGGCGGGGAAACGTAGTGTTCAGGCATAATAATCCACATCGGTGGACCAGTCCTGACGATCCAAGGGGCAGTTGCGGCTGTTCCTGAGGGCGGACTAGAGCATCTCGAATCGGTAGAGGACTATCTTTTGCCTCGGTTCACAGATGGAAATCCAATTTCCAAATATGTGATTTTGTGGTTTTAATTGTAGAACTAGTATGGCGACATGATATATGGTACCCATGCCGTCTATGATTGGTGCTTATGATTTGAAGTTGTTTTATACACTAGGCACTTATAGTAGTATCAAACGATTTGTTTTAAACGTACTAAGCATATTAGGCTATTATAAGGGAAAACCCTATCCCCCGGCTTGCGGTGCATTATGTGATAGGACCTGGGTCTTATAATAGCCTCATTTTTCCAAAAAGCATTGGGTTGTTTTATTATATGCACTGGTATTCTTGGGAGGAAACCCGTTCCGTGTTATACGGCGTGGTCCCTTGATATATCTGATTTAAAGTAAAGTTTTAAATAACTGTTTTAGTTCTCACACCAGTCCCATGACTGACCTGGAGTTTATTGTTTTAACCTAAACTCTGGGTGCCCTTATTTTGACATGGGCAGCCAGTAATTTTGGTTTTGCAGATTTATATTCACAGGATCCTAATTTACAGCTGGAACGATATCCGAAAAGCTCTGTATCCGTAAATCTCCTTCAGTTGTGTATTTTATTATTTTTCCGCTGCTATGTAATTTATTGTAACCTCTGATATTTATCGAAAATATTTTATTCATTCATACTCTGTATACTCTTGTATTCTGATGAAATTGTTTTTATATACAATGAAATGTTCTTCTGTCTGCGTTCTTTTGTGTGTTGTTCTCAACTCAATCCGGGGGGGATTTCGGGTCGTTTCATGAATTAAATCTGAATTTAAAACTAGGATTGAATTAAAACTCTAGAAACTTGGAAAAGAGTTAAAATTAATAATTGGATAAAATATATGGGAATTTTAAAATCCTGGGAGAGATTTGGAAATGTTTTCCAACATTTGAAAGATATTTTGAAGTAATTTCAAAATAAAAACGAGTTTTTATAGCTTAAACTCACTTCGGTGACTAGAAAATAATACCGATGATGGATCGTGACATCATCAGTATTCATTTCCGAGTTTCTAGGTGACAGATTGCTACCAAAGATTTTGTTTTGGATTGTTTTGGGAAAGTAAGTTGTTCAGGAAATTCAAATGTTTTAAATTTGCTATTATATATTATTTCAAACTGATTTGAAATAAAAACCCTAGGAATTTGAATTTTGAAATTTAAAAATTTACTTATAAAGTAAATAAATAGAAAATTTAACTAAGTTGAATAAAATTGGAGTTGAACTAAAGCCAAGTAAGTGAAAATCCTATTTGAATAGAATTAAACTTGGTAAAGAAATTGAATTTGTGAAATAAGATTTGGAACAGAACCAAATTTGGTTATGGAATTGGATTGTTAAATGATCATTTGGAATCGGAGATTTAAATGAAATTTGGCTCGGTAAAAGTGAATTGATGGAAATTGAAGATAAACTAAGTGGAGATCAATTGGAATTCTGGAGTATAGGATGAATTGGTAGAAAGAGATAAAGTTGAATGCCCAACAAAAAGGTACAAGTAGATGTAAAATTTGGATATGAGAATTTTGAGATGTTTGGAAAGACACTTGGCTGATTATTTTCATTTGGATTGGAGAAGGCCCAAAGAGGCAAGTTGTAGTAGTACCGAATGAGCCATGCAGAGGAGATGCTGATGAAATTCTCCGAAATTTTAAGCTGTTAGGAAATTTTCAGAATTTCAAAAAGTATTTGTTAATAAGAAGGAAGTAAAGTTTTAATTAGAAATAAGTCGGTTCTGTTGAAAACGGGATTTAAGAAATTAAATGAAAGATTTTTAACCTAGTTATAATATGGATTGTAGAATTTTCCCTACCTTAGTAATTTCGGGGACGAAATTATTTTAAGGGGGAAGGAATGTAATGTCCTGCATTTTTATCGGTTTGTATTTGAATATTTAAATCAGTTTAAATATTGAATTCCTAATATAAGTGGATTTATATATTAATTAAAATGAAGTTGAAGGTATAAAAATATATATTAAATATAATCGAGCCCGTAATATCGCGGCAGTTCGTAATTTAACGTTATGAACTTCAACGGAGTGTACAGGATCCCTTATTAGTCGGATTTCTTCGAAACAAGAAACGCTGGAATCTTTTGAACCGTATTTTTCTAATGGAAGTGAAAAACCAAGATTTCGTATTACAAATGGGAAGTTATGTCCAAATTAAATATTCAGAAAAGCAGCAGCATATTCGTGTATGGCCATAACGGTTATTTAAATATATTTAAATATCGGATTCGAATTTGGACAAGATTCTTTTGAGACGTAGTTATAGTTTAATTTTTAGAATTTTACTGTAATTTTTAATTAATTAAATATGCAACTTTTTATTTGGAGTATGTTGCACCCTATAACAGTATTTTGGGGTTTCACAATATGGGTTAACCTACCGATATTATTATATATTTAGGATCGGGGCATCTCGTTGGAGAGGACTGTATTTTTATTTCTGTCTGTAGCAGCTCGAATATGAACGAAGTTCTGTGTAACCGGTACCGCATTAATACTCTTCTAACTAAATATTGGTTTAGACACAAGCTTGGTTGCACATATAATATGATTGAACTTACTTAATAGTTCAATATCATCCACCATGCATGGACAGAAAAAGGGAATATACACGTGAATGGAAATAATATAATTTTGTGAAAATATATATAAACTTAGGCGGCTCGCAGTATACTACTGTAAACGAACAATGTAAGCCAAGCCTAGTGTATAATAAAATTATAAAAAATAAAACCCTTTGTCCCTAAACAAGAATAGCGGCACCTACTCTAGGATATATGTCCACTCACGCTGACTTTCCCATATGCTTCATGGAAAAGGAATAGGCACCCATACCCTCCCATTTATGAACTGAAAACAAAACCTATACCTTCACATCAAGTTAGCTATTATGTTTCATTTAATGCATCCAACGTTCTATGTGACTTAGCCTGTAACTATAAGAATAGATTAGAACATTGAGTTCGATCTCTTTCCTTAGCTACTACAAAATCCGAGTGGGGTATATATATACAATGCAAACCGCAAATAAATAAGTTAAACACATATATAGGTCTTTTCCTTGCGCATGAAGAAACTGCTATCGTCCCCTTTCAAAACGTACACCGGCAGTCTCATCCACTTGCGGACAGGCTACGAATTTGAAAAGAAAAGCTACCCTAAGCTAAAACCATATAGACCAAACAAATAAGAAAAACCCGTACAGACAAAGAATAAATATCTATATATACGCGAAGAGAAAACATGTACAGACAAATGAATAAATATCTATACATATAATTATATATATATATAAATCTTTCCCTTCCATGCTAAGTATAAGCACCGCCCATACCATATTCTATAAATTATACGTGAGCAGCTAGCGATAAGAAAACTCAACAATACAGTACATAAGGCGCTACCTAAGAACATGCCTAACACACTAGTACCACCCTATTTCGTTCAGACTACCACCCTATCCTAAATCCTAATACTTCCTGCCCAGTAAGCCCAACCATACATTTTCAATTCATATTTACCGTCCATTTTCACATCAAAACTTTTGAAGAATTCTACAAACCTAAAAGCATCAGCTAACCTATTGTTCCTTGCTTGGCAAGGCGTATAAACCCACGGAAGCCAAGGCACTCAACTATATATACTCGCGTGATCTTCATTTCTTCGAACTGAAAACAAAACAAGCATATACATGAGGGATAGACGTAAGGAGCAGGGTTTTTTTTCATGAAAGGTAGGAGCCGATGCTGCATGTATGGTTTCGATTCATGCAAGCTATGTATATGTTAGAATGTTAGTGAAGTGGTGCAGCTGTAAACGAGAAAAGTGAGGAGAGTGTTTGTGAGCATCGGAAGTGGGTTTCATTCATAGTGGTGATGGTTCGAATGGCGGACGGGAGAAGGAATTGGGAAGCATTGAGCTTGCATGGAGTTAAGCCTATACAGGCATTTCAAAAATGAGGGGTATATGGGTGAAAAGTTTTAGGCAAATGGAAGAATGGCGTTTGCATGGTTTTCCTTTTGGTGAATATGGTGTTGTGTATATACGTGAAGCATTTGGGTAAGTTGCGGAATCACGTGGGAGGTGCGAAGGACGGATGTACGCTGATTAAGGGGGTGCGCTTGCGTGTGGAAGATGATCGTCGCTAATCTATGAATCAGAAAAGCGCGACATTTAAATTAAATACTGGAAGCGTACAGGTGTGTAGCATACAGGTCGAACACAGGGAGGTAAATTAAAATCAAATTATTTATCTAATCTCTTGGGCGAGTTAGACGATTTTCGAGGTTGGTTTTTGGAAAACAATAAAAATTGAAACTGCGATCCAATTCAGAACAAATCTAATTGAACCGACGATCAAATCACAATTATCAATTGGAAATTAGAATGCAAAACAGAAATAAAATGCAGAAATTAAAATTGCAGGAAAAGAAGAACAACAAAATAAAATAAAATTAGGATTGTCGTTGAAACTAATCAAACGACTAATCACTAATGAAACAAATGTAAAATACAACTAGTACTCTACCGAATCTAATCAGGTAGATGACACTAGTTGCTAAAAAAATACTAGAAAATAAAAGAAGAAGAAGAAGAAGAAGAATTTTTATTAGAGTAATGAAATACAGAAAATGAGATAGTGGCTACAATGACATTACAAGGGTATTTATAGGATAGATAGCCAAACCCAAACCCTAACCCTAATACAATGATAGATGGGCCTTATGGAATTCACAAAAGAGTTTACAATGAGAGTTTCAAATGGGCCTTAGTTAAATCTATTAAATTTTTGGCCTTTCTTCTTTTCCTCTTGGTTCTTTGACAAGCTTCCCTTGATTTGAGAAATTCTTGGTCTTTCTACCAATCATTTTCTTGTCCAACAACAACTTGATGTGAGATCTTCATCTACAATTCTTCAAAATGTAAATATATAGCAATATGTTCTCCAATTCTCTACTTTTCTGGTTGCATGCGGGCTGGGTTGGAATATCTGTAAAAGTGACAAAACAATACCCAAGTAATATTTATTTATATACAAAAGATAAGATATAAGAGCATAAAATAAACACATTTCTATGTTAATCAAATACCTCCACACTTATCTTTTACTCGTCCTCGAGTAAAACAAAAATTAGAAACTAACTAGATAGGTCACACTTTCGTAGGAAACACGATTGCATTGAGCGTATGCAACAAGCCGTTAAACCTCTAGGTGTCCCTAGTAGGATAAGTGGTGTCTCGTGAGGGTTTTCAGCGGATACTACCCACAAAATCCAAATGCTGTATGTTATGATTCTAATGAAGCTACATGAATGCAATGGACATATGCAAATAAAAACGAAAAATGAAAACACGACTTATTTCAAGAAAGTGGTACAACAAATTAAGTTAATAATTTCTAATCAGTTGATTTTATTTTAGATACCTCAATTTGTCACAAATTTTCAATATAAATCAAGTTTTCAAATGTTAATTTCCAGTTTGGCCAGTTAGTTCGGTCGATAACATAGTGCAGCCATGAAATAAATTCTTAGTTTGCTTGGCACAGTTTGTAAAGTGGTATTATTATTTTCTCATGTATGGCTCATCAAATCAATAAGGTCAAGAAGTGTTTGGGCATCATCGCTTATCCTTTATTCTATAAAATTTTAAAATTTATGATTAAGTACATACACCTAACTTAGAAGACCAAGGTTTACCACCCATGCACTGCCTCGCGGACTAATGGAGAGTGGGTAAAGAGCTTGGCGGATTGTGCAGGCCGACTTTGACTTTGTCAACAACGTGTCGGTAATCCTTAGGTGTCCAATCTCATAAAATGAGACCAAGATATTCCAACGCTGACTTTGTCAACAACATGTCGGATAGAGCTTGGTGGGTTTGCACACCAACGCTAGATATACAAGCAATGTTGGATACCCTTAGATTACTATTATTATTATTATTGAATTTATAAGCACAAAAGAGAATTACGCGAATTCAACTTAACACAAGTTAGTTTTAAAGATTCGAAAAGCCAATATAAGTATTTTAAGTCCTCCACTTATTTAAACAAAGACTACAATATAGAATAGATTTCATGGCCATCACCTAAGAATCTCCCTATGTACCGGTTACACTATTATCCCTCAAAATTAAACTTTTCATTATATTTCAAATTCGAACTTAGCTGTGAGAGAAAAATACTATCAACTAGCTAAAAATTGTAAACTAATTTTGTTGTATCAATTGAAAATGAGTCGTATTAAAATAATAATTTATGGTATGTTACTACGATATAAAATGTATGATGGTCCTACATGAAAAGAAATAAAGAAAAATTAAAGAAAAATCAAAAGAATGCAATGCAGACCCCCCCCCCACTAGAACCAAACAGTGTCCACACTGTGAACGTTTACTAAATTTGAAAGATCGTACCCAAAGGTGAATGAGATGCAAAATTATTTGAAGAATGAAATGCAGTCTAGCCACTATATGCGAATGAAAATCATATGTACAATGATATATGTGTTTACGATGCATGCGATGCAAAGAATTCCACCATCTTTTTCCCCCACACTTGTTTCTAACCCTATGAGTCCCATTCCCACTATGTCTAGGCATGTTTTCTAATAAGCAACGGTTTTTGAAAACCATCTCATCTTTAAACCTAGATTTATAGTCCAGGAGATAAATATCCGAGGACGTCCTAACCTGAAGTTTTTCAACCAAGCCAGCATTCCAAAAGTAATTCATGTATTCAACAAATTTGTCAGTGTAATTTTTCAAAAATTTGTGATCGTATATAAATTCAGTGAAATTTGAAATCTGACTATTGTTCAAGACTATGTGATCACATTTCTCATCATTAATTGACAACGTATTTTCGACACTGACAATTTCAAGTTCGTTTGAAATTTTCTGAAAGTCAAAATTTTCGAACTCGTGACGTGAATCTACTTCTTCCTCATTTGGCAACTCATCCTTGTACAATCCAAAGAATTCATGTTCATTAAAATCCTTTTCAAATTTTGAGTTGAAAAATTCAACATTTTCATTCTGTTCAATTTCTAGAATTTCAAGTTTTTCACAGCTTGAAAGAGGAAGATCAAAATCTGAGTTTAAATCTTTAACCTGAAAAGAGTTGAAATCCAAATCATTTACTGAATTTTGAACAACTTCATTTAGATCGTTATTCTCAATTTCCAAAGTTGTAATCTGAAAATTTTCAATATCAGTAAAGAATGGATTATTTTCTGATTCATCGCTTGTTTGAATTTGATTTTGTTGCTCTCGTTGTTCTTTCAAAGATGTCAATAAACAAAGAAGTTCATCAGCCTTTTTATTTAGTCTTTCTTCCCTCTCTCTAAGAATGTTAAGATGATCGTTGATTTGAGAGCTCTCGTTTTGGATAATTTGATTCTCAAAATTATCTGAGTTTTCAGAAAATTGACATTGATATTGGAAATCATTTTGATTTTGAAAATTAGGTTCGTAACCAAAACTATTGAAATTCGAAGGAAAATTGCAATTTTGGTTAATCTCCAGATGTGGATATGGGTTGTAATTTTCAAAATTATGATCGATTTGAAAATCATTTTCAAAATTATTTTCGAATTGGTTTCCAACCCCATATTGGTGTGGATCAAAGCTATATTGGAATTCAAAACTATTTTGATACGGATGTGGCCCATAATCGAAACTATTGAAATTTGAATTGAAGTCGCCATTTCGATTATAATCCTGATTTTGAAATTGTTGGTCATTTTGAAAATATTGAAAATTGTTGGTATTTGGCTCACGAAATTTTGGAAAATCTTGCCTCATGAGTTGTAATTCATACTCATACTCTTCAAGAGGACGTCTACTCCGGTTATTATCCCACAATTCTCTCAAAGATTTTTTTGAATTAGACATTTGAATGTAATCAAGAAAAGACAGAATTTATTCTCACTTCAAAATAATATAAAATGTCGAGTTGTGCTCTATTAATTAACTGACTCAATTAGAAGGGGGAAGAGGGTCTTATGGCCGTTCACGTATAGTATAAATACTAAGGGATATGACCAATGTTTTACAGGTAGTATGCAACCTCTTTTGCTAATAGTTCAATAAATTGAACTACTATATATCCGCGATCCAATTATACGAGACAATCAACTTCACAAAGCACCACTTTTCAATTATAATATTTTGCAATGTCTAATCAAATTTTATTGTTGAGAAACGATGAAAATGATAACAATAGTTATGGAAATTTCAACTCATAACAATCAGACAGAATAATTGCAGAAATTAAAAATTGTACATAGCAAGACGCTGCCCCTGCAGAAGATTTTTACAAGCAAATTCAATATTTTTCAGCACCTGTATAGTTTAGAGAATTTTACAACAGGGTATGGCAGTCCGTCTAGAAAAATTAAGTGGCGTTAGCGATTCAAAATTCACAGTTTGCTTCGCTCGTCTCCTGAATCCTTGTTTGTTTGTCTGGCCTCTTTCCTCCGATCCTTTGATTTGATTTTTTCCTTCACTTTTTTTTTGAAAAAAAAAACAAACAAACAAGCGAAACGAAATTCAATTAAAAAGCTCTCAGAAAGGTCAAGCCATTCACGCCTTCAAATTGTGAAGGCATGCACAAGATTCGGGCAACAAAAAAATAGAACAGTCCAAGATGAACAAAATAATGGAAAACAATTTTTCAGGCCTTGGTTCTTAGGAAACAAATGAAGAGAAATATAAAATCATATGCCACTTGGTTTCTGAAAATAGCTTAACAACAGGAGGCCGAACAAATAAAAAAAATCAAGCACTGTAGAACACGGTCAGCTAACTTTTCAACTTGTCTTCAGCAAAACGAGGGGATAATACGCTGCCCTCATATAAACCCCTTCACCTATGAAGTGATTTCCCAAACTAAGACCCAAAAAAAAAAATCAGCAATTCGATCCAAACAACAAAATCAAGCCCCCCTTTATTTAGAAAGCAAACCTCGAACAAAAAACGAATCAGGTTGGCCTTTTTTTCTCAGTTGGTTTCAAATTCGAATTGAATTCGAATTTTGTGTGGGTTGTGGTTTTGATCTGCTTCGATTCATTGATGGGGAGGGTGTCGATCTGACATACTATGGTTGGGGCGTTGAAGGAGTTTGGTGATGATTTGCTGTGGGATCAGGTTGGTACAGAGGGCGGATTTGGGGTGTGGTGGAGTACAGGATGGGAAGAACTTGGTTTTGGTTCACGGGGTGTAGGCTGAAGGGTGTGAGGATGATTAAAGTGGTGAATGGAAGTTTGTATGGTCGTGGAGGGAAAAGTGAGGAGTTTCTATATCAGTTGTTACGAAAGTGAAAGGGAGGTGGTTGGTGCAGTAACGATTGGAAAGGACGTTGGGTTTTTGTGTGTGAATGGAGTGGTATGGTGAAATGGGTGGTTGGGCTATCGGAATTTGGGAATTCGTGAGGTAGGAAGGTCTGTGTTTTAGTGCAATTGATTTGCAGTTGGCTTGGTGAAATTTGGGTTGGGTATTTGCGATATGAAGAGGATGGTTTGGTTTTTTTGATGAAGTAATGGTTGTGGTATGAAGATGGTGATCTGGACGTTGGAGTACGGGCTGAGGAGATAGATATGGGGTTTAGTGGTGAAATATGGAAAGGGATTTGTGGAAATTTGTAATTCCTTTTTTTTCAGAAAATTTGTACCAGAAGGAAAGAAATCAAAATGTAAAGGGGAAATAGTTAACTGAAAAGAAGGAAGAAGATTGTATTCAAAATTAGGAAAAATGTGGAAAAAGGAAAGGAATACAAGAGAAAATAGCAAGATTTTTTTTTTAAGGAAGACTGCCGTGATACCAAATCTAACCAATCAGTAATTTTTATTCCATTTATACAATAAAACAAAAGGAAATAAAATAAAATAAACTAATACGAATCAGAAATTAAATAAACAATAATATTTAATTGTTACCTCCCCGGCAACGGCGCCAAAAACTTGATCGTCGCTAATCTATGAATCAGAAAAGCGCGACATTTAAATTAAATACTGCAAGCATACAGGTGTGTAGCATATAGGTCGAACACAGGGAGGTAAATTAAAATCAAATTATTTATATAATCTCTTGGGCGAGTTAGACGATTTTCGAGGTTGGTTTTTGGAAAACAATAAAAATTGAAACTGCGATCCAATTCAGAACAAATCTAATTGAACCGACGATCAAATCACAATTATCAATTGGAAATTAGAATGCAAAACAGAAATAAAATGCAGAATGTAAAATTGCAGGAAAAGAAGAACAACAAAATAAAATAAAATTAGGATTGTCGTTGAAACTAATCAAACGACTAATCACTAATGAAACAAACGTAAAATACAACTAGTACTCTACCGAATCTAATCAGGTAGATGACACTAGTTGCTAAAAAAATACTAGAAAATAAAAGAAGAAGAAGAAGAAGAAGAATTTTTATTAGAGTAATGGAATACAGAAAATGAGATAGTGGCTACAATGACATTACAAGGGTATTTATAGGATAGATAGCCAAACCCTAACCCTAACCCTAATACAATGATAGATGGGCCTTAGGGAATTAACAAAAGAGTTTACAATGAGAGTTTCAAATGGGCCTTAGTTAAATCTATTAAATTTTTGGCCTTTCTTCTTCTCCTCTTGGTTCTTTGACAATCTTCCCTTGATTTTAGAAATTCTTGGTCTTTCTACCAATCATTTTCTTGTCCAACAGCAACTAGATGTGAGATCTTCATCTACAATTCTTCAAAATGTAAATATATAGCAATATGTTCTCCATTTTTCTACTTTTCTGGTTGCATGCGGGCTGGGTTGGAATATCTGTAAAAGTGACAAAACAATACCCAAGTAATATTTATTTATATACAAAAGATAAGATATAAGAGCATAAAATGAACACATTTCTTTGTTAATCAGAAGACATGACGTAGGCTTGGAGCAAGTTGAAAATGGTGTGGTATAATATGTTTAAACGTGTGCATGAGAGTGGTATTAAGTAGGGAGGGTGAATTCGATGAGATGGGGTTCTGACGCATGGAATTTAGTGGTGAGATGAAAGTGAGGTGGGTGGTTCAATGCGTCAAATACATGCATGCATCAGGAGGAAATAAAATGGCTGGGTTTCACGCTTGGGATTAATAAGGAGAGGATCACAAAAGAAATATTGGCAAACAAAAATATAAAGCAGGTAATTTGGTTTAAAATATAGGATGCAGGTTTAGTGCAAAGTTGTTGTGTGGTAGATTTGAGATGCTGCTGTGTACAAGCCTCTGTATGCGGACGTTTATTGGGTTACGAGTCCGACGAGTTGAGTATGGTAGGAGTCGATGCTATGAACGTCGATGGTGGAAATATACTAGGAGATGGTAGGTTGCTTGTGCCACATGGAAGCTATCGGAGGGTCGGAGCACGGTGATGTCGAGCTCGGACCTTATGGAAGAAAAAGCTAATGAATGGTGTGAAGTCAGGTATGGGATTTGCAGACGTGAATAGAATGAAGGAAATAGAGCTTTGTTTTCACGATTTGAAGGGAAAAAACCAAGCGGTTCAGTTGGGTATGGGCTTTAAAACATGGGTGGTGGTGTATGGGCCAAAGAATAAATTGTAAAAGCCCAGTTATTTAAAAAGAGAAGAGGAAAAAATATAAAAGGGAATTTAATGGGCATGTGCATGAGAAGGTGATGCACTGTCTTTTGTGGTGAGCGATGACAAGATGAAGAACGCGGTCTAGATAGAAATGAAAGGAACATGAAACATGAAGAGGGTTGGACGTGTTGAAGCGAAGTAGCAGTGTGAAGCGTTCATGTCTTGAGCAAGCCGGCAGATGTTTCAGTGTTGAATGGTGGTAGAATTAAACACCTGATCAGATTTACTGACACAAATCGTAATTTAACAGTTAACGCGCAAAGGTGAGTAAATTCACTAACTCTGTTCTATTTTAAAATATTATAATTATATTTTAATATTGGTTGAATGTTGTGTGATGATCATTTAGATAAATTACAGTTAAATTGGTTGAATAATTTATATATCATTACATATATACGCAACATTAGTTGGATACCAATTCTATTGAATAACCCATGGTTGATTTTTGTTTGTTTGGATATGGGATTACGCTGATCCTGAAGTAACCGGTATTTAAATACAAAATATATATATGTGTGTGGAGTAATTCAAGTTTAAAATGGGGAATTATATTATTTATTATTATTTTTAATACTAGAAATTGAATCTGGGTTTGACCGGAGTATAATAATTTGTTGTATGTACAAATAAACTAGCAGCTTGATTTATAAACAATGTTTAGAAATAAAGTGGAATAAATATTATTATAAATTTAGGAATCTAGGAATAGACTATAAAAAGGGGAAATGGGGATTCGCTTCAAAGAAGCAATGAAATATTTCGATGTTCGAAATGGAAATAAAATGCAAATAAATCCATAAGGGATATAGTTGGAATTCGACTTTGTCGAATTGTATATAATCCATATTTAGAAATTATATTTGAAAAGATAGTTAATTGTTGATTTGAAACTCGAAATTTATGATTAAGTAGGTTATCGAGATTTAAGTTGTAAACCAGATTGTAACTAAGAAGGAGTCAGCTTGTAAACGAAGTTTATGGAATGAAATTGGAATATAAGATTTGAAGATAGCACGATAAGATGAAATTATAAATGGGTAATGATATTTATTTATAAAACCAAGTTGAGATTGGTTTAATGTGCATAGATAATATTCACAGTTTAAAGTGAATAATAGAATAAAATGGTTATCATGGGAATTGGAAATATTTTCCAATGTAATATTGAATATTTCCAAAGCACAGAAAATAAGAAATTTGAAAAGAAAGTATTTTCAAATGTAATAACGTATATTTTCAAGAATATGGAAAAATAAAGGGTTTATAATATTTGGAATGTTTTCCAAGAGCGTGAGAGGCTAAACCGGTTTTATAAATATAATTGTATAACGAAAATGAAGCGAAGAGTAAATGTTAAGGTTAATGTGAATAAGTATAACCAACTGAGTTTTCAAAGTAAGTGAATGGTGTTATAAAACCATGTTTCAAATAGAACAAGAAATACAGTTTCATTGATATTAGAAGTAATTCGAGTTAGAGTTACGGGCTTATATCTATTCTAAGATAAGAACGTTGTCGATCAATGTCTAAGAGGTAAGTAAAATACCCCAACTTGAACGGCTTCACTATTGTCGAGGAATGGTATTAGTTTGTAATGGAAAGAGATGTCGAGATTAGCTGTAAAGTGGAATATAGCAGCGTATTGCAAGTATTTGAATATAGCGATAAAATAACGTTGTTGACTAGGCTTAAGTGTGACTGTTATGTCGAGATTAGTTATAAAGGGGAATATTACTGCATATGACAAGTTTTTGAACTGTAAAGATAAATTTACGTTGTTGACCAAGTTTAAGCATGATTTTTATATATAACAGTATTAGGAATTGGAACTATAATTCGACGATGTCGAATGTATTAAAGTAAATCACTTTTAGGAATTATGAATCTGATAGGATGATTAATATTTAGTTTAAACCAATAAATTATAATAGGATAGGTAATCAATATTTAGTTATAAACTTGATATTGAGTTAACAAGAAGTTGATTTAGAAACTGATTTTATAAAGTGGAATGGGAATATAGAATTATGAAAGAGATTCGGTAAACAAGGTAAGGGTATTTATTACTTAAATGGAAATGTATTTGATAAAAGTGTTCAGATTTCAATAAATGGATTATATTCACATTTTAAAGTGAATAGTGTTTAAAAAGCAATTGTTGCAAATTAAATAGTTATAATAAAAACAGGAAATGTTTTCCAAGAAGTGTAAGGCTTAAACGAGTTGAGGGAAATATCTGGGAAGATATGAAAAACTAGGAAATTAATGTAAACAAAAAGGGCCAGTGATTGTGTGATGATTAGTTGTACATTTGAATGGATGTTTGTTTTTTACTTCAATAGTTAAATAACCGACTATCAAAGTGTTTTGACCATCGTTGTCGATATGGAGAGACCGGTTGGATATATTATCCGAAAACCACTCCGTATAGGCATAGGCGCTGCGAATTTGATTATGTTAAAGACAATTGAAGACAAAGTGAAATGCAAGGGTCGTTCTGTTCCAGAATGGTGTTTTCTGTTTGTCCAGTTCCAGGACAACTTGTATGGACGAGTGTCTGACAGTGTATACCTAACAAATCACGTACGATTGATCTCTTAAAGTATTACGTCTGGTGGTGGAGGAATTTGTTCCTCTTAGCTTTTTATACCCGTGATATTTTTGGAAATCAATCAATGAATTGATGGGTTTGACGATGTAGCATTCAAAGTGAATGGTGATCAGATGTTCTGAAGATATACTTCTAGCCCCACAACTAGGAAATGACAAAAATCGGGCAGGCAGCATGGCTATGTGGGTCATTCCCATTAGGATGTATTGTCACTATCTAGAGAAATTCGTATTTGTTCTTCTTTCATTTTTGTATCTTCGGATAACGGTTATATGGGCCCAACCGTAGGTGGCAATATATTCGATACACTCAAGAGAAATGATTTGTCGGTCATGTGTGGGCTAGGTTGCAAGATGTTCTTGTTGAACCCCAGTGTATCCCCTCTAGAGTACACTGATCGGGAGGTGGTACCATACCTTGTCATAGTTGGAATCCATTCTTCAATAAGCGCCCTGCGGTTTTTGATTTTATATTATATATGTGGAGCGTGAGATGCAAGTGTTCTGCTATTTGATTATTTATTTGATTGGACATTATTATAATATCACTGAATTTTGGTATCAAAATGGTTTGGTTATAATAAGGTGAAAACCATCCATGTTTATGTGTGGGCTGGTCTTACTATTATCTTTTTGTTTCAAAAGGAATTTCAAAGTTAAACGATATGGTTGGAATTTACTCACACCAGTCACATGACTGACCCAGAGTTTATTTTGTTTGTTTTCCCTAAACTCTTGGGTGCCCAAATTTGTATGGGCAGTCAAGTGTTTCAAGCTTTGCAGATTCACTTGGAGGAGCTCGAAGCAGGAGGCTCCACCGTTAGTTATTTAAAGATTATTTCCGTTGTGATGTATATGAATTATACTCTGATATGATATATAAGTACAAAAAATTCATATTTGTATTTCAAAGTTATGTTGTAATATATTTTATTCGTTCCGCTGTGAGTTTCGTGTTTACTCTGACTCTGTTCGGTTGTGTTCTTCTTATTTTTCTATTCTGTTACTTCTATCTTATCTTTCTCATCCTCTTATTTCTTTCTATTAAAGATCTGTATTTTCGTACACTTTGGGTTGAATGTGTAGGATATTAGTCAGCTCAAATTGGTACGGATTTACGGGCCTTTACACTTATACCTTTGGGCTGTATAAATAGTGATATTTCAAAGTAAAAGAAATAAAAAGGAGTTTTGAGGATATATATATAGCGATGTTTCCAAAGTAAAGGAAATGGGAAGGGGCTCTATGAATATGTAGCAGTATTTCCAAAGTAAAGGAAATAAAATTAGTTTTTATGAAAATAAATAAGGGTTTGGTAAATATTTTATTCCAAAAGATATAAGTGTTGGTTATTGTTTTTGAAGTAATGAAAACAAGAGAGATTTTTCGAGATGGGAATGTTGAATCGATTTTAATCGATGAAAGGATTTTTAATGAATGGTTTTGAATAAAAGGGGTATGAGCTGCCAATGTATTGATATGTATCGTTTTAGTTTTATAGTTAAAACCCAACTATCAATGAAACATTGCTTTTGGTCTATTGACGTGTTAGTTCAAAGAGACCATGATGGGAACTGGACCAAAAACCACATCGAACCAACTTTGCATTCGAGAAATAACATTGTAGGGATCTTGTGAGAAAAATTTAAAGACTTAGATCTTTGGAGCGTGATGGTTACTCGCTGATGTCTCTGGTTAATAACCATGATTAATCTTGTAGCGGTAAACTTCTTGTTCTGAGGTATCTTTGGTTTCGTTCAGTCCCAGAATGAACTTGTATAGACGAATGTCTAACAGAGTATTTCCTAAGATCATGTACGTTGATTTTTACGAATATACCAAGTTTGATGGAAAAGAAGGAAACTTCTTTTAGCTTAACATCTAGAGTATATTTGTGCAAACCAATTAGTGATTTTATGGATCTAACAATGTGGCATTCAAAGTTAATGCAATGTTCTAAACAGGTAATACTGACCTCAAGTCTCATCAACTGGAAAATGACAGAAATTTGGCAGGCAGCATGGCTATGTGGGTCATTCCCATTATGGTGTGTTGTCAACCATCTAGAGAAAATTCTTTTGTTTCTTATTTTTTTCGCTTATGTATCCTTACGAGAAACGGTTGCTGATCACAATCATAGGTGATAATATATTCAGTATATCCAAGTTGAATGAGTGGTCAGTCATGTATGGCAGGGACGCAAGATGTTTTTTTTGAACCCCAGTATTTCCTCTCTACAGAACACTGATCGGGAGGTGGTACCATAACTTTTCATATTGTAAATTCAAACTCCAATACGAGCTGTACGTTTTTAATTGTAAACCAACTATGTTGGAAAATGTGATGCAAGCTTTCCGGCTATTTTCCAATTTATTTGTGGTTTGATAGGCCTTGTTATAATATCATTGGATTTTGATATAAAAAGTGATTTGGTTATCGGAAGGTAAAAAACACATTCCATGTTCATGTGTGGTCATTTCTTACGAGAGTTCTATTCTTTGAAAGGATTTTCTAAGGTTTAGAAAGTTGTTTGTGTTGTGAATTTTATCACTAAAAGTATTCTAGACTGATCCTGGTTGATTTTGCCTTGCTTCAAAATGTGCTTAGGTCAGACAGAGTATATTTTTCAGGATAGTTTTGCTTGGATCTTCAGGAGAGGAGCTGGAGTCGAGATGTATTCCCAAATTTTCTAGTATTAATTCATTTTTGTTGTGAGTGTTATATGTGTTGATTTAGTGTGTACTCTGATTGTATTACCGTATATGTACAGTTTTCCTTTTGTGTAAAGAGTATTGATATATTATATTTTATTCATTCCGCTGTGAGATTCTTGTCTACACTGATTCTGTAGTGTTGGCATTTTCTTCTTCTTATATTCTTATATTTCTCTCTTTCTTTTCCTCACCCTCTAACTTCTTTTTCCTAAAGATTCGTATTTCCGTGTAATTTGCGTTGGACATGAGTTGTAATTAGATGACTCAAAGGGTAAGGATTTTGTCGACCTTTACAGAATCGCTCAAGAATTGAGTATGGACATATATAAAAAGCTAAAAATAATTAGATTGTAAGAAGCAGAACCCAATGGTTTCGAATTTTCATAAAATACTAAAATCCAAGTCTATCAAAGCCCGAGTTATATTTGGTATCCTGCAAATAGGAAAAGATAGATATACCTAAGAACAGTTAAGAAACTCACAGTGGAAATGATTAAAATGTAATAATAGATAAATACTTACCATAATATTGACACTTTCTTAACAAGTGCCTGAGAGATGAGTAATTTTTGCATGTTATCTAACCTGTGGATTGTTACGAGGAGGAATTCAGAACTAAAGTTCTGGTAAATGGACAAATTATATAATTTCAAGGTTAACTCTACATATACCGTTCCATTTTAATTTTATTAGGTTATTAAAATTTACAATACACTCGCCTCCGTGAGTAAATCATACCTAGTTCCGCTAGGTTTGACTAAACCTAATCATCTATATTTATGTAGCTATATGCCCAACGGACCGCCTCGGTCCTAGGTACTATATATAGTATCCTTCGTATCCTCATCATTAGGACTCCATCATTACACAATGAAAGAGTGCTACGTCCACATCTATAATGGATAACTTCGTGAGGCCTATAGCATATATGTTCGGTCTTTAGATAAGAAAATATAAAACTGCATCTATATCAGCTCTCTCCAATGCTCAAACATCCACGATGTACTACCAATGCACCACCCAGTGTATACAATGAGGACTTACATGTGATCAAACCATCTACTACCTGAGCTTTTCTAATAAGGTATACCCTTGTATGGAACTTAGTCGAGGATTACTATATCTATCAGATAGCTTCGTTAGGCCTACAATACAAAAATTCTATTTGGTTTGTCTCTTTCTTCGTGGCTATGGATCCACGCAGCCGCCCCTCGACTAACTGAAAGACCCATCAAGAGATAAGTGACCTTGCCCCGCAACAAACAATCTAAACATCCAATTGTCTTTATCCTTCGTCCAATGTCTCGATAGTGAAAGATCATTGGCCTTTTGGGTTTAGCTGTGGTCTTTCTTGTCCTCGCTTGGACAAATGATAGTCGATATCTTTATGTGACTACCTTTATGGACCCTTGCACACCAAAAACCTCCTCGCAAGGCCATGAGTCCATATGTCATACGAATATCCTCTTCCATCCACCAGTCTTCTGACGCTAGTAAAGGACAACTTCATTAAGCCCAAAATACTAATGCGGTCAAGGCGTACTCTTTTCATGGAACCCTTAAAGACCTACCTCCGGAGGTGCATCTTCATTAAGCCTACACCAGAGAGTCATCCTTGAGTATCCCCACGTCCCATAAAAATCTCGCACTTTTCTCCAGCCTTGCTGAACAGCATGTTCGACGTGCTTACATTATGCTAGAGAATCTATGATGATCAACTTCATTAGGCCCTTAATCTAGACTTCCTTCGGACTGCTCCAAACCCACCTCACTATTTTATTAGATCATATATTTAATCTTTATTTTGCAATTAGCTTACTTTTCATTTCTTTTATTATGATACTAATTTGCGTTTCTTGCCCTATTCCACCTAATTTTGCCTTATTTATTTGTTTACTAACTTAATTCAATATCTAAGTTCAAATATAATAAGCTTCTTTTATTTTCCTTTTCTTCTTTCGTTACAACCCTCATGTTTCAATTTTACTTGCAATTACATAGATTTGCCTAAATTCTCGTTCTTTCTTTTTGTTACAGCTCTGCAATTTATACACATGTTTACTATAAAATTAGTTCTCTTTTATTTAATCCATGTTCACAAAGTTAAACATTCTATTTTATTTTTCATGTGCAAAAAAAGAATTAAATCTATGTTTTTTTTAACTAACATTTACATATCTAGGCATTTTAAGAAAATATGTAATTAATTACAAAAAAAAGCTGTAAATAATTGAATTGTCATTTCTTGTCTATTATGTTCTTTTTCTTCCTCTTATTCGGGTTTACCTACTTTACAATTATTGTAAGTTTTCTAGGAAGTAATCTTACCCCAAATTGGTTGTTTACAGAAATAGCATTAAAACCTATTTTCTTATTTTAATATTAATATCATAATTAGTGACACATAATTGCAAAATATTCCTTTTATTGTTTTCTTTTTATCCGACATCGCAAAATACTGTAATATCCCTATTTTGCACTAACCACACTTATCTTCTTTTATCAAGATGGTTGTGTAGAGAAATTCTACACATTCGATTCATATTATGCTAGATTAATAAGATAAGCGGTAAATAAGCCTAACCTGTAGCTAAAATAGAGTCCATGTAGCTAAATAATGTACAACCACAATATAAGTAACATACAACTTACAACATAAAACATATTACATACAAGCTAGGGAGAAAATACTAACAAACTACACCACAAAGCCCAACCCAATGCAACTGGTCACAATGGACGTGGAAATGTCCTCTGGTGACGCGCCGCCTCCGTCTCCGGGCTACCAACAGATTCCTCCAAGTTATTATCTCTAGAAGTGAATCTGGGCCTGAAAGGCATCCTAACGTCCACACCTGACTTTCTTACAATATTAAATTATGGAAATATATTCCTTTTTCTCAACCAACCAACTAACCTACTGCTAACTTCCAAACCAATTTCTTCATTAGAATTCCCCTTTTATTCCAATTTCCAAGTTTTGATATTTTACTAAATATTTCTTAGTTTTAGGTTCATGTCTTTTTCCATAATTCTCAATCCCTTATATTCATTTATTTGGATTCTATTCCACAATAATAATAATTTCATATAATTATTCTTTCAACACTTATAGTTTAATTAGGAATAACTTGCATAAATAATTATTACAACTATCCCAAGCACAGCTTATGTCAAATTCAACAATTTAATGGGAACTGAACAATATTATATACCATTAACAGAAAATATATATAATTTAAATCCATTTACCTGGAAAAAGCATTCCAAGTTCTAGATTTGATTTTTAATCCAATTCTGTTACCCATAGACTTCCCTTTTGTAACCCTATTTGGATCCACAAACTAGAATTTGCATAGATTATAACTTGGATCTAAAAGAATAAAAAGAAACTAAACTAGAAACCAAATCTATGGAAATTACCTCATTTCTGGCATAAGTTAGACATCTCTTCTCAAACTTACTGCTTATGCCTCTAGATTTCTTATTTGGAAGCCTATATCTAAAATATTTATTTATGAAGGATTGAAGGAGAAAAGAAATGGAAAAGCTTTCGTATCCACTCAAGAAAATATAGTTTCTTATGTTAGCCCTGCACGTTTATTTATAGATGTCCAAAATTTGTCTGATTCAGAACGAATTAAATCTAATCATACTGCGTAAAACAAAACATGTTAAATTAACGTGTTAGGGTCGACCTTCTCCTTACTTGCGTAACCTACGGGTTGATCCGAGCTCCATAAAGGTTGACTTTCGGGTCACCTGAGTGTTGTAGGGGTCGGTCTCCATACATTTTCTGACGTGAGTTTCTTTTTTTGCTTTGTCGTGTTTAATTCTTTAAACGTTACAATATAACATTAATTACTTTTTATCAATTCATGATTTAATTCCTTTTTATTAAATTATTTATTTTGAATTTCAAATGCATGTTATTTCTTAAATTAATACACACATACATTAATAATATAAATATATTCACACACATTTACATGTTTAATTATTTTTCGACACAAAACTTCGAACATTAACAATTTTTCCAAATGGATTCCATTAGGAACACATTATATATGTAAATTGATAAGAAAATTGCCACAAACACAATGGTACAACTTCAAGGCCAAAATTTGACAATTCCAAAAATGCTTAGTTTCACTATTTTTAATTATTTCAATTATTTGAAAATGTGGGATGTTACATTCTCCTACCCTTTGGGAAATTTCGTCCTTGAAATTCTATGAGGGTAAAATTATATAATTCCTCGCATCATTTATATCCGTTATGTGTGCATATAATTTTACAACCAACTGTGTCATTGTGCAAAGTGCAATACGTCGTAAGTATAATTGCCATTTCTACATGAATGCAATCTTTTAAAAAACAAAATGTCTTTTCATCCATTTTCCCCATATTTCTATAAAATAGAAGCATAGTTCAACCGATTTTCCACGCGAGCCCTTCCATCCAACTTTTAATATTCGAACTCCAAAAAATTCAAATTTTCTTAATTTGATTTCTTATATTAGAAAAAAGGTAGAAAACAAAAAACCTCACATTTTCCGCTTTACTTTACGCACCTTTTTCTTTGTATGAAAATTCAATTTTTCCCAATTTTAGCTTGCATAAGAAAAAATTTCTTTTTAAATTTCCCAAGCTTAACTTGGAAGAACTCATTTTTATTTTACAATTCTCATTTATTACTGTTATCTATTATGTTGCTTTCTTTAAAAAATTTTGTTTTCCTTTTATTTACTTATCTTTTCTATTATCTTTGTTTTATTGATTACATCGTATATTTCCATTCTGTTTTAGTAATCATTACATAAACATAAAAAACGATACCATACTAATCAGTTCTCATTTGTAACAAAGAAAACAGAATACAACATAGGACTACAATTTCCATAACTAAACGAAAAAACAAGCTCTACTACAGAGCAACACTAAATAGGATATAACAACTCAATATGGATGTCACCTAGGTCTAGGACTTAGTCCCCCGTGATGAAAGAGGGACCTAATAAAAGAATCCAACCTACTAAGATGCTCTTCCTGTAATCTAGTACTCTCAAAAGTTGCCAACTGTATTTGGGCCATCTACAACTGCATATGGCTAATTCATTTAGGACCCTGCAGATCCAACCGTCTCCTACTAGGTGTGGGATGCCTACTGTTGTGTCTGAGACAACTATAGTTGTCCATGCGACATCTTATGTGCTCTCTCTAATTTATCCTGCGCTCAAACAAGATCTCATATGTCCTCTCAAATCCCGTAACACATAAGGCTCTGGCTCATTAGGCCATGCACCCCACTGTGGTGGCTATACGGGCCTAGAACCTCCTCCAAAAGCTAGCTCGAAATACTATTGCTCCTGATACTGAGGAAAATATTGTTGCTGCTTAGGTTCATGCTCAGGCTTAAACTACTTCTACAACGGCTGCGGGTTCTGAAAATCTGCTAACTCAATATGCATCCTCCTCAAAGTGGAGGAATATACCATTGCGTCGGTCTACTCGACAAAACTTTTCATCCCCATCTCTGTCTCTCTAAATACAATGGTCTGTAAGTGGTAAAATGGAATAAAAGACCGCCAACCGCTACTTGTGGTTGTGTACTGGGCATGATCTTCGTAGGTCAGTTCATCTGGATGCCTCAAAAAATGGCATAAGTAGCATATCAAAGCGTAATTAGAACTCCCTGTTTTGGGGATAAGGTTATACTACAAAATGCATATAACCACTCAAGCTAAAGGGCATAAATGTACAATATCCCAAAAAAAAATTTGTTGAGTGTCTATAAAGATCCGTCCTAATATGGCATCATTAGTTAACTTAACCTAGTCCAACTCCAGGTCGTGCCCTCTAATACACAAAACAGCTCCTAATTGGATCTCAATAAATTCTACCTTAGTACCCTTGACCGTCGACTTGAAAGCAAACTCATCCCCACCCGCATATGAATGTATATTAGCAGCGAAAAGACATAGTAACATGTGGTATGACCTTCGCTCAAATTCAGATGGCTCAAAATAGTTCTGTGTCCAGAAAAAGATTCCCTAATGGCGTGTTAGGAAAATAAAAAAACTTGACCAACCTTTCCTGTAGAAACTGATGGGAGGCCATATCCACATATGCTTGGACCATCCTCATATCTCTCTGACACTAAGCAATCTCGTGTGGTGTCAATTAGGGATAAAGGTTAACCAATTATTGCCTCGGAGGCATGGCAAAAAAATTCATACATAGATAAAAGGACCATGGATATGGATAGATCTCGCGATACTCTTTGATTTGGCACTAATCTTGATGGAATGGAGGAGTTTGGAGGTGGTGGAAGGTATTCGAAATGGAGTCTTGCATGGGTTTCCCGGTATATCTAAAACACCCAGGAGAGGAAGAAATAAAGTGATGAAACATGAAGGCTTTGTCTTTTTTATACAGTGAAATACAACATGCGGGCACCTTTGATTGGGTCGATCTACAGGTCAACTCGTATGAATCTTGGGTTGACTCGACTTGGGTATTTTTTGGATGCTTCTACGTTCCACCTTTCCGCCTAATCATTCTAGCCTATTATAGTTCCAACAATTCAGGGTCGGTTAAGTCGCTGTCATGACTTTACTAAAATAGTCATGACTTTACTAAAATTTCTGAAACTTTACTTTATCGTCCACATAGAGCATTTTTGGTCTTCTATTCTTTAATTTAATATATTTCCATATACCAAACTCGCTTCCTGTTCTTTTCTATTCACAACTTTTTTCCAAACACTTATATCATACAACCCTATACTTATACACACAATTTATTTAGAAACAAATCTATTGTTTTTAAATTATTAATATTTTTATACAAAAATCATTTTAACATAATTTTCTATAACTTAACAGGAAAATAGTGTGAAGGACAAAATTAGAGTAAAATTAAGGCATAAGGACAAGAGGCCAAAAATTTAGCCATAACAACACTTTTTCGTGTAAAATAGAAAAAGATGGTAGGCCCCTAAATTCCTTATTTACACTAAAAAGTATCATTGTGGCTAAATATTTGGACTTTTGTCCTTATGCCTAATTTTTTCTTTAATTTTGTCCTTCTGCCTATAAAACCCATAACTTAAACTAATAAATATCTAAAACTGCAAACTTTTAAATTCAAAACTTGAAAACTTTCCAAAAAACCCCTTTTTCAAGTCCTTAAAAGTTTAATTACTGGGTTAGACTCAAAGCGAGTTCTTAATTTCCATACTCTTTCCAAGTATTTTCACCAGGTTGTTCCTCTCGGTCTAATTGCTTTATATACTAGTTTATCAATATTATTCGTGTCTGAAATGAAATCTGGTTTTAGCACCACCCATGCGTGCTATATATACATAAATATTCCTAATCCATCTCTTCTCTTATGATTCTACAAACTCTAAGGCATTACAGCCCCATCCACTAATCTGAAATAACTACCAATTCTCAGATATCAACATATGAATTTTCCTTTTTACATAAATCTTATTGTACACTCATACCACGGTCATACTAGAACTTATAACTCTTAGATTCCCATAATCCCGATGTTGATGTACAAAATTGTTACCACAATCTTTTCATATGTCATTTTTTCAAAAATGGGGGTTTCTATGGATCATAGTATAATTATATATATATATATATATATATAATTACAAATACATTCGTTCACTATTTAGTTAGGACCACTAAACATAGGCTCTTATACCAAATGTAACAACCCAAACCCCAACACGTCTAGATTTTCACAAAATGCTAAATCCAAGTCTATTATAATCCGTGTTTGGTATCTGGTGTCCTACAAATAGGAAAAGATAAATATATAAGAGCACAATTAAGAAACTCATAGTGTGACTGATTAAAATATAATAATATGTAAATACATAATACAGTATTGACACTTTCTAAACAAGTGCTTCTAAGTTGAGTGATCTTTGCGTGCCATTTAACTTGTGAATTGTTATAAGGAGGTTGTCAGGAGTAACGTTTTGGTAAATGGACAAATTCTAATAGTCCATATATACGTAGTTATATGCCCAATAGACTGCCACAATCCTAGGTAATATCCATAATACACTTCATATCCTTCTCGATATGACTCCGTTGTCACACTAAGAAAGAGTGCTACAACCACATCTGTAAAGGACAACTCTATAAGGTCTACAATAAAGATGTTCCATCGTCCGATAATAAAGCATGAAACTACATCCACATCAGCTCGCTCTAATACTTGGACATCCACGATGTACCACTAAGTGCATTCATTAAGGACCTAGAAGTAATCGTATCATCTACTACTTGAGCTCCGCTAACAAAGCCTGCCATTCTACGGAACTCAATTGGGAATTTCTATATCTGTAAAGGACAATTTCATTAGGCCTACAATACAAATAATGTTTTTGGTCTATCTCTTTCTTCATGGCTATGGCTCCATGCATCACCTTCTCAACTAATTGAAAAACTCATCAGAAGCTAAGTGATCGAGCCCTACAACAAACAATCTAGACATCCAACTACCATTATTCCTTATCCAATGTCTCGATGGTGAAGGATCATTTATCTTTTGGTTTAGATCCAGTATTTCTTATTATCGTTCTGACTGATGATGGTCAATATCCATATGCGACTATCTTTATAGGCCCTCGCCCACTAAAACCCTGCTCGTAAGACCATCAGTCCAGGAGTCACATGGATACCCTCCTTAATACATCAACCTTTAGACCGTTAGTAAAGGACATCTTCATTAGGCCAATGATACCAATGCAATCAAGGCATACTCTTTTGATGGAGGCCATACAGACCTACCTCCGGGGATGTAGATTCGCTAGGCCTACCCCAAAGGGCCATCCTACAATATCCTCATGTCTATTAGAAGCATTACGCTTCCTTTTAGCCTTGCAAAGAAACAAGTTGAACATGCTTACACTATTCCAAAGCATCACCGATGATCCACTTCGTTACTCTTCATCCGGACTCCCTTTGGACTGCACCAAACGCACCTCACTATTTTTTACACTCTATATTTGATCTTTCATTATGGGTTTAGCTCACTTTTCTTTTCTATTACTACACTACCGATTCAAGATTCTTGCCCAGTTTCACCTAATCTGGGCCTTATTTATCCACTCATTAACTTAATCCAAGATCTGTGTTTTAGTACAATTGGCCTCTTTTATTTTCCTTTTCTTCTTTTAATTACATACTTGCAAATATTCAAATTTCGTAAGTTCTCATTCTTTTTTTATTATTATTGTTCATCAATTTGTTCACATGTTTGCTGTAAATATATTTCTCTTTTATTTAATCCGTATTTTCAAAATTACACTTCTATTTTATTTTTTATGCGCAAAAAGTGGATCAAATCTGCATCTTTTAAGTAACATTTACATATCTAGGCATTTTTAGAACATATGTAATTAATTGCAGAAAACTGTGAATAACTAAATTTCAATTTTTAATTATTAAGTTCTTTTTCTTTCTTTTATTATAGGTTTACTTACTTTATAGTTATTGTAAGTTTTATTCCAGGAAGTAGTCTTACCCTAATTAGCAGGTCATAGAAACTACATTAAAGTCTATTTCATCATTTTAATATTAATATTATAAACAACAACACATAATTGCAAGATATTTCTTTTATTCTTTCCTTTATTTTCGAATAACACGAAATATAGTATTATCCCTATTTTGCACTAACAACACTTTTCGTACTTTTATTCTTACAATTATATTAACCATTTTGCTCATAATAATAAATTATGTAAATATATCCCTTTATCTCAACCAACCAACTAAACTAATACTAACTTCCAAACCAATTTGTTCATTAGAATTTCCTTTTTATTCCAATTTCCAAGTTTTGAAATTTCATTGTAAATTTTGTACTTTTAGATTTATGCCTGTTTCCACAATTCTCAATCCCAACATTACTTGTATTTATTTGGATTTTGTTCCATAATAATAACATTTTCATATACTTATTCTTTTAACCACTTACAGTTTAATTAAGAATAACTTGCATAAACAATTATTGCAACTATCCCACATACAACATATGTCAAATTCAACAATTTAACTTGAATCTGACGATATTATAGAGCATTAGCAGAAAAGATATATAATTTAAATTCACTTTCCTAGAAAAATCACTCCATGTTCCTGATCTAATTATTAATCCAATTATATTACCCATAGCTTTCTCTTTTGTTTCCTTATTTGGATCCACAAACTGGAAGTGCATGGATATACATTCAGATTTAAAAGAGTAAAAAGAAACTAGGTTGAAAACCAAGTTTGTAAACATATCTCATTCGAACGACATAAATTGAACATCTCTTCCTAAATCTACAATTTTCGCCTCCAAACATCTATTTAGAAAGTCTAGATCTAAAATATTTATTTTGAAGGATTAGAAGAGAAAAAAGGCGGAATATCTACCAGTTTTCGATCAACTCGCATTTTCTGGCAAAACGCAGAGCTAGAGTGGCCGATGCTTGGTGCGGTTGCGCTGCTGGGTGAGGCAGAGGTCCTCATGGTGGCGTGGTAGGGTTTAGTGGCTTGTGGTGGTTGCGAGAATCTATGTAGTTAAATCCCCGTAAAATCCCCGCTATAGCCTATGGCGCTCTCCAACTGGTACACTATTTCAATTTAGCACTGATGAACAGTAACTCCGCTTAAAGCGCCACTATTTTCCGCTGCACCCGCTAAATCAATGCTATTTAGCACCTGCTTTAGAAATATTAATATACAAAGGATGTTTTGGCAAGTTCTCTTTTAAAATAAATCAAAAATGTTAGTGTAAACAGTAAACTTTAAGAAATAAGTGCCTTATATAAGACAAAAATACATAGTAATCCTCAAATCTAGTGTGCATAACCATGATATTCTTTGATTTTGTTATATAATATTTATTAATATCCATTTCTTTCACAAAAAGGATGCAAGAATGATAATTAATTAATTTTAATTATATACTTTTACATCTAATTAACATTTTTGCACATCTGCTATATCCTCGCTTTATCCCCGCTACATCTTTTTACACCTCCAACGCTACAGAACCGCTAAACGCTTTAACTGCACAGACGATAATCGATTTGAGGAGGAGAACCAGCTTCGATCAAAGGGAGGGAGAATTTGAGCTAATCACATGATTAACTAGCTACTGGAAGTGATTAGAAATAAACTAATGGTGTTGATTAGTATTTAAATTATTTTGGTTCGTATATATGTTACAACATGTGTAACTCTTTCATACAAAGTCAGATTTGTATGAAACAAGTTGTGTTGCGTTTGTATTCATGAATCCTATGCGTAAGAGTTGGATTGGTCTAGGGGTGCTAATCTGGCGGATCGGACCAGATAGAAGGATGTTTATGTCTTGTCCTAGAAAACTTTGGGACGTACACTGAACGGACAAGGAGTTAGCTCAGACATCATCCTTACGAGCTAGACAACGTTTGGACAATAGAAAATTATCGAACATTTTTGAACGGGCATATTTTCGTATACTTTTCCTTATCCTAAATGAGAATTGTACGGACACGGACCAGACGCCTTACCACTTTGAACCGAGCCGTACAACGAACTGTCATGTCCTATTAACACCTCTAGATTGGTCTGATGTGGATATATTCATAATTTTAGATAATTTAAAACGCCTGCTTGTAGTAAAATGACAAAAATCGTTGATTTGGATCAGGATTTGATGGTGAGTTAGTATAATAGATATCCACTTTTGGATTGAATTTATTTATGTGATATGTTTGATTGGTTGTTTAGATGATTTAGTGCCTAGTTGGTTTGTTATGGTTATATACTTGTCTATGAGAGGATGACCTTTGACATTACCTGATTTAAGAGAAAGACTCATTTTATATGAATTAGATTTTATTATCTAGTTATTAAGCATATATTTGCTAATATTCGAGCTCTAATGCAGATGGACAAGTTGGAGGATTCAATAGGATTCCTCAATGCTTTGTATGTTATTCGCTTTAATTTTATAAACCCATGAAATTTCGAACCTAAGTATCACTAAAACCGGATTATGTTTGCTGAATTAAATTTAAAATTGCTATGTCATTAATTAATGAACAATATTGATTAAGTTATTAGTGGCAGATGGCCTAAATTCAGCATTTTTAATATTCTCTATAAAAATGTACAAGTTTTGAAGTTATAGAACTGTCTTGTAGCAAATCAAGTTTTTGAATTGATTTTATATAAGATTTATAAAGTGAAATTTTATTAATGAACCAATATTTTATTAAGGTTTTTATAAATTATATTATAATGAATTCTTGTTTTATAAACATGTTTTATAAATAATGTTTTCAAGTGTTGAAACTTAACTAAGTTTTAATAGTAAGTTTTAGTAAGCCATAAATGAAGATTTAATAAACGATTAAGTTTTACAATCGACTTCTAAGTGTTTAGGCTAACCAAACTTTATAATAAAGTTTTATCATGTTAGTAAACGAAGTTTTATTAACGAATGATCTTTTATAAATAATTTATAATTGGTTTTGAATACGACTTATAAAGTGACTTAAGAACTTATGAAACGACTTATAATAATTTAAAACTTATAACGGAGATTTTTAATGTTTAAAATTTTAAACAAAAATTTATAAATGATTTGGAATGGTTTTGTAAGCTAAGTTCAGAATGATTTGATTTATAATCAAATAAGATTTTAAAAGAATTGAAATAAGAATTTAAGTTTTCCAAAGGCTTAACATTGTTTAGATAGAATATTTACAATATTTTGACTTGACATGTAATAAATTCTGAATATGGAACTTGTACTATCATATGAATTTGGAAGGTGTTATCATCGTTATTCGACAAATAGCATAGGTGGAATTTGGAGATTGGTATTGAGTATGATGACTATTCTCATTATATTTCTTGTGTGTACTCAATACCAATAGTTTAAGGTGTTATTAGAAACGATGTATACTATGACACTGCTTTGACCAACCTATCATTAACGACTATACTTATACCTTTGAGTAAAGAATGCATATTTTTTCTAATTATGAGAACTATGATTTGTGAATATGCTTATCCTATTGAGATAAGGGTATGGAGATGATTCCCAAGTATAAAATGAAGAGATTTGTGAATATGCTTATTATAATGAAATACACATATGGAATCGATTTTGAAGAAACGATGAAATGATTTTAATGAATGATTTAATTCAAAAGGGCTTATGATGATGATATGCTTGATTGTACGAATATGGTTGATGATTGAAGAACTGACTACCACCTGAATTCCTTTTTAAATTATAACGTGTTGGTTCATGGACCAGGATCAGAATGGATCTGAAATAAATTCGAACTGGTTTGGCATTTGAAACTTATTTGCAGGTATCTTGATGACTATGATTATGCTTATGACTATGATGTGAAGGTGTTGGCCTTCGGAATGGAAAGAGCTGCTTGTTGATGTCCTGGTTAGCTCTCAGGGTTATATATTAAACTTAGAGCAATGGTCCCAACATTCTAGAGATCTGCATGTGCAAGGACTTATTGTTACTAATCTTAGGGTCAATACGATGTGGTAAAAGATTTCCTTCGGTTTTTCTTGTTTCAAGATATCTCGTATAGATGATGTCTAGCATTGCTTTCTTAGGCTATGCACATTGATTTCTGCAAACGTGTTTCTATTTGGTGCCGGAAAGGCAACTTCTCTTAGCTTAACACCCTTCTATGAGACGTATGAGTTTGGAGGTTGTGCTTTGGTGGACGTTAATTAGTGTTCAACGGAATGACAATGTGGCATCTAGAGATGGTATGTGCTATGATATGAAAGGTATATGCAACCTTCGGCCTCATTACCCGGTAAATGGAGAAAAAAGGCCCGCGTGAGGGCTATGTGGGTCGCGCCGATTAGGATGTGTTCATACCCTTCTAGATACTATAATCACTATTTGTCGAGCATGATGATGTTGAGCACACTCGGATAGGTCGGAATACCGGGGTGATATCGTATTTGAGACGGTGCACCACATTCGGGTATGTGTAGTTGGACTGGTCTTACCTGAAGAAGAGGGTTAAGCCTGGGTTCATCCCTCTGGAGATGTACTATATGGAAAGTAGTCCCTTACCTTGCCATTATATGGAATCCATTCTCCAATACGAACCAGCAAGTTTCCATTGTAGAACCCCAAAATTAACGGTGCAGAATTTTATCATTGTAACAATTTCACACTTTGATTTATTTACTTTATTGGGTTTTATCCCAAGATAAACATTATAATAATATCATTTGATTTGATATAAACGATTTAGTTATTATAAGGTAAAAACATGTGTCATATTCATGTGCGGTTGTGTCTTACGAGAGTTCCATTCTTTCAAAAGATTTTCTAAAATTAAGCAAGTTGTTTGTGATGTGAGTTTCCTAACTCTCATATTCCATATTTATCCAGGTGTTGTTTTCCCTTAATGCTCGGGTCAAATCGAGTATATTTTCCAAATTAGCCTTGGAGTTGCCTGGAGCTTAGGAGAGGAGCTTGAGTGTGACGGCCCGCCCCGCACCAGCCGACATTTCCCCCGAAATGCAATGTGCCAATGTCTAACTAGCACAGAACGGTCGTCAAAAGAAAGGGATTTGAGGCTATGAATCGCCAAAGAACCTGTACTATATCTCACAGCGCATGGAATAAAGTATAATAATAAATAACTTGACATAAAACAGGCGAGACAGTGCATAAACTGGTAAATATACCATCATAGAGCAGAATCCAAAATACAGCTTATGATCAAAACCATTATTACAACTTCAAAATATTGCCACTAAAAAGAAAATAAAAGAGGTACACTACTAATGCCCAAAGCAGTGACCAGCAACAACACAGGGAGAATATATGTAAATAGTACATGGAAGCCTCGCGCTCGTCTCCGGACAGCTACTCATGCATAACCACCTAACCTATCTCTAGTCTGCTCGTTTAGGAGCACCCAGAGTAATAAGAAGAGACATAAAACTCTGGATCAGACAATAGTCCATCATGAGAGATAGTAGCAAAATAAAACAATAACAGGTATAAACAATCATACCTGACTTGGACCTATAACCAAAGAGTTAGCACAATAAGATGTACGGTACTCTAAGGTAACACTAACGTAATGTCCCGTATTTTTACGGTATAATAATTAATTTATTTAATTATTTAAATAGTAATTTAGAGATTTAAAATGGTTTAACTAAATAATATTAAATATTTAATTAATATTCATAATATATAAATATGTTATAATTCCGAGTTGGTTGAAAATAACTGAATTCACAATACTATGTGAATTGGATCATTTATAATATTTAATTCAGTTTAGAATTGAATTAGAATAACAAATATATTTAAATAACGACAGTTTGAACGTAGAAATATAATATAATTATAATTGAGCTCCAAATGACGTGGCAGTTCGTAATTTCGTGATTCGAACTTTAAACGAATATAAAGAATCTGTTTTAAGCCGGATTTCTGTGGAAACAAGAAACGTTCAGAGCCGGTGAAGTATACTTTTCTAATGGAAGAGAAAAATCGGGATTTCGTCGTGTAGATTTTGATTTATATCCAAATCAAATTTTCAAAAAGTCGCTATGGAATTCCTTTATAATTTATAAAGGATTTATTTATATTATAAATGAATTTTTCTATATAAATTGAATATCAATTCAACCGGGATTTGAATATCGAGTTATAAATCCAATTGGATCTATATGATATTCTATTGTGAATATATACGATAATATTTATTTTTAAATATTTAATTTAATTATTTTTAAATATATTTATATATTTAAATGGGTTATTTAGAGTTTTAAAAATAGCCAGTTTTGCAAACGACCTCCGTTTTCGGCGAAACTAATTATGTTGGATCCGTAATATCAAATTATTGTTAGATTCCAAATTTCGTGATTTTTGGAGTCAGTGTGTGGCCGTACGGATTTTTAATGTGAAAAACAGTCGGTATTTTGACGGCTAAAAATACGCTGGATGAGCAAACAGAGTTGGAATTCGATGAAACTAGTTTCGTTGGGTCCGTAATGTCGAACTGTAGTTGCATGCCCATTTTCATGATTTTTGGGCATCGTATGTGATCATATGAATTTTTAGAAGACCAATACAAGCAGCAGTTCATTGTAAATCAATTAAATAATGAATCTAAATTAATATACTCACTCTATAAATATACCATCCCTCTCTAAACCTAAATTTCATTCTTTATAAGTCAAACAAGGCGCCGTAACCTCAGGGGAAATTGTAAACAGTAAAATAAATCCTTTGAAAATCAAAACAAAATCAAGCGAATATCTATAAATCTCCAAACATTTATCTTCGAATTCCTTGAGTGATTCTCTTCATTTTCATATACAGTTTGAGGCACGTGATGGTAGTCGGGTTCGCTATACTTCTCAGCACGGAGACTAGAGTTCGAAATATCAAGGTATACAAGTATGGATTCGAGTTTTCAGTATTATTTTTGGGATTGGGAAGTAGTTTAGCACCTTGTTCTCGATTTTTGGGTGGTTCCATGCTAGGGTGTGTCGCATGATTCCTGTACAGTTTTAGGATGGGTCGAGGTCGCGTTTCATAAGGATGAAGCGGGTTTAACATTTTGGGTCAGAGGCGGTAAGGTTTTGGATGAGAAGATCGATGGTAAAGTCGAAATGAGGAACGGACGTTTGGGGAAGGAGCAGTAAGATCGAAAGTTGGAGCAATGGTGTAATAACTGGAGGCGGGAGACGATATATCGAAAGGAAGAAGAGGGGTGCAGCGTGTGGGCCTATGGATGGTAGTGGGTCGTTGGGAGGAAATGGTGAGGCCCGTTTCAAAATAATTAGCCTAGTTTATTCTAAAATCCATTCAATTATTTGTATAGAAACTTGTATAATGTATAACTTGAGCATACGTTATCAGAATTTCACAAAAAAAAAGATCTGTTGGGATCGTATAGACGGCGGCTACGCACAGGAACTGACTAGGAGTGGATTAGAGCTTGTTACAATTTATAGCAAAATAAATTGTCCATCAGAATCAAAGATAGTTAATCGTTATTTAACAATAACTGTTCAGTGTGAGTAAAACTCACCAACTCGATCAGTTATATTTTTATAACATATTTTTAGAACTGATAGATGATGGTTGATTCTGTGTGTTGATTGTTTGATTGAATTGCTGATTGATTGGTTAAAAATATAGATATAGTTATATAATATAAATTGTTAATTTTATATTAATTCTGTTTATCAGAATACTTCATATTGAAATGAAGTTGATGTTAATTATATTGTTTAACATCTGTGAATGCAGGGAAACAGGTTGGAGGGATCCAATAGGATCCCTCAATATCTATAATACTGTTTGTTTTCATATATTGTGATATATGATGTGAAATATAATCTGTGATTTGATTATGATGATACTGGTCCTGTTATTTGGTATTTTTAAATACCATAAGAAATACTGGAATGTAAAAAGGGAATTTTCAAAGTGTATATTGAAAATAATATATTTATAAAATCAAAGGATTTTATAAAGCGAAATATTTATAAAACAAATAGATTTTTTTAAAGGAAATTATTTATAAAATCAAAAGATTTTATAAAAGGAAATGTTTATAAAATCATATAATTTTTTAAAAGAAATATTTATTTAGAAAATAAATAAGATATTATAAAGGATATTTATTTGGAAAATAAATAGGATTAAAAAGGGAAATATTTGTAAAACAATTATAAAAGGAAATATTTGTAAAACAAATATAAAAGGAAATATTTGTGAAACAAATAGAAAAGGAAATATTTATAAAACGAATAGAATTTTATAAAAAGAGAATTTTACATTAAAAAAGTTTAGACCCGTGCTTTGCACACGTTTATAACGTGATAAGGATTTAAAGTAAGTATTTAATAGAAATTTGCTTTGACAGATAAGCAGAGAAGATTAATTTATAAATAATGTTTTATAAATTAAATAAAATATTTATCATATGATAAATGGAATATATAGGTCAGAACTTATATAGAGAAGCAGAATCGGTTTCAACACCGATATTTGAAATGGAATGTGGACTCAGCAGTTATAAAAGGAAATTTTAAGTGAGATTTAAGTGTTAGAAATAAAAATGAGATTTCGTATGAATAATTCTATAAATAGAAGTATAAATAGAATTTGGGAATGGGATACTATTTTGAAGTACGAAGTCAAACTTAATAGAGTTAATCGATTGGAGTTAATCGAAATAGAGTTAATCGATTAGAGTTAATCAAATATAGTTAATTAATTTGTGTTAATTAAATAGAGTTAATCAAATAGAGATTTTCGAATATTAGTTATCCGAATAGAGATTATCGAATAAGATTTTTCAAAGAAGAGAATTAATCGAATATAGTTTATCCGAAAAGGAGTTATCGAATATTAGTTATTCGAAAGGAGTAAATCGAATATAATTATTCGAAAGGAGTTATCGAATATTAGCTATTCGAAAGCAGTTATCGAATATAGTTTATTCGAATAGAGTTAAAGGAGTTAATCGAATATAGTTTATTCGAATAGAGTTAAAGTAGTAAATCGAATATAGTTTATTCAGAAGGAGTAATCGAATATTATTTATTCGAAAGAAGTTATCGAATATAGTTTATTCGAATAGAGTTAAAGGAGTTAATCGAATATAGTTTATTCGAATGGAGTTAAAGGAGTTAATCGAATATTAGTTATTCGAGAGGAGTTATCGAATATAGTTTATTCGAAGAAAGAAGTTAATCGAATATTAGTTATTTGAGAGGAGTTAATCGAAAATAGCTTATTCAAAAAGGAGTTATCGAATAGAGATTTTTCGAAAGAGAATTATAGGTTGAATTCGATTTTATCGAATTGGGGAAAGTACTATTTACTTTCCGTTTTTAATCAAGATTTATTCATTTATTAATAAATTAGTTATTTGTTTATTTATCCAAATAAATAAAAGTTATATTGAAGTTAGATCTTTCAGCAGTAGGGATTATAACGCTATAGTTATAATCAATGTTTTCAAATAAGAAGTGGATTCGTAAATTGAATCCGAGAGTTACGTAAGGAAGTTTGTTAAAGATTTGAAAGGTGAACTTTGTCTATGTCGAAGTTAGAACTGTTGTTCTGTTAAGGTTTGAGAGATAGTTATACCACAACTTAATTGGCTTCGTTTTTAACTAAGGAATGGTTAAGGTTCGATAGTGAAGGTTGGTTAAGTGAAATTAGTTAATCAGTGTAATGTTTTGAGTTGGAATAACGATGTTTTATTTAAAACATCCGTTTAAATCCAACTGTAGGAGTTTTGGAAATATTTTCCAAATAAGAATCAAAAATGTTTTCTAATATAGAAAATAAGAAATGGAAATGTTTTCCATTGTTAATAACGTATATTTTCTAAATTTAGAAAATAAGAAATGTTGAATATATGGAAACAAGAATAGGGAAATGGATAATTGAATGACAAATAAAATTAAAGTGTACCAGTGTTGATTGATGATTGAACGGTAAGATTTCCATTTGGAAATACGGCCATTGTTTGCACACATGTTTTTCTTTGATAGTTAACTCACCGACCATCGAAGTTTTTGACCCTTTTTCCATCGTCAATACGGAGAGACCGGAATCAGATTCATTATCTGAAAACCAATCTGTATAGGCGTTAGCGTTGCGATCAAATATGATGAAGATAATTAAACACGGAGTTATGCAAGGGCTGTCATGTTTACAGAATAGTACCTTCAATTTGTCCAGTCCCAGGACGACCTGTATGGAAGAATGTCTGACAGAGTATATTTAAAAGATCGCATAAGTTGATCACTTCAAACGTATATACGTTTGGTGGCAGAGGAATTCGTTTCTCTTATATGTATACCAGTGGTATTTTTAGGGAAATGAATTTGTTATTTGGCGAGTATGACGATGTGACATTCAAAGTGAATAGATGTGTGGTCTGTCAGAGATAAGCGTGGCATCTAGCCTCACAACCGGGAAATGACAAAAATCGGGTAGGCAGCATGGCTAAGTGGTTGGCTGCCAAGTAGGGTGTATTATCACCTATCTAGAGATATTCATTTCATTCTTTAATCTATTCGATGATGTCCCTTATGGGAAACAGTTGCTGATCCCAACCGTTGGTGATATACATTCGATACACTCAAGCGAAATGAGTGGTTGGTCATGTGTGGCCGGGTTGCAAGATGTTCTTGTTGAACCCAGTGTATTCCTCTCTAGAGGTACACTATCGGAAGGTGGTTCCATACCTTGTCATAGTTGGAAATCCATTACTCAATAAGTGCTCGTGGTTTTGATTGTATACTATATATGTGGAACGTGAGATGAAAGTGTTCCACAAGATGATTTTTATATTGTGGTTGATAGACACTATTATAATATCAAAAGAGTTTTGATACAAAAGAGCATTGTTTCTTTCAAAATGATTTGAAAGTTAAATCAAATTGATTTGGATTCTAATAAGGGAAAACCCGTTCCGTTATACGGCGTGGTCTTATGAGATATCATTATTTTCCCCAAACTGTTTTAAATTGTTTACCCATACTAGTCCCATGACTGACCCGGAGTTTGTTTTGTTTTCCCTAAACTCTTGGGTGCCCAATTTTGTTCGGGCAGTCAAGTAGCTGGGATTTACAGATACTTGAAGAGCTGGAGCAGGAGGCTTCAGGATTATATAGATTGTTATTTCCGATGTGTTATAAGTTTTATACTCTAATAATGGTATTGTATACATATACGGTTTTATTTCAAAGTTATGTTATGAAATATATTTATTCGTTCCGCTGTGAGACTCGTATTTACTCTGATGTTGTATGTTCTTCTTCTTCTATTCTAAGTTTCTATCTTATCTATTCTCACCCACTGTTTTCTTTCTATTAGTTTTCTGGTTTTCAATGCAAATTTGGTTTGGATTTGTGTTATTTGGTCAGCTCAAATGGTACCGGAAATTCGGGACACTACAGTCGGTATCAGAGCTAAAGGTTAAGTATTACCTTGGCTCTGTGGCGTAACCTAGTAGAGATGGGGTTAGTTGTAATAACCCGGAAATCTGGGCCAGTTTAAAATTTTTATTTTGGAAATTTTAGCGAATTTTGATTATTTAAAATGAATTATTTTAAATAATATCGACGAGAAATTTATTTTGAATATAATTCGAACATATATATTTATACAGATCGTCGTTAGAATATAAATATTTATTTATATTTATAAAAGGAATTGAAAATGGCGCGGTAGTTCGATAATTCGATTTCAAACTTCAAATGAATGTACCGGGTGCAAAATAAACCGGATTTTAGTGAAACCAAAAATAATAGGATCTGATTGGGAATATCTTTCCAACGAATCCGAAAAATCAAATTTTCATAGCGGGGATCAAAAGATAGGTCTAGTTGAAAATTCTGAATAGTCGCTACGGAATTCAGGCCCTTAAGAATGGGAATTTTGCAAACGACCTCGGATTTCGACGAAACCACTTTTGTTGGATCCGTGATGTCAGGTTATTGCTAGATTCCAATTTTCATATTTTTTTCGAATCAGTATGTGAGCGTGGCAAAGGAAAACGCGTTTGACCGGTTTCAGTTGATTTTAATTGACTGGAAAATGGCCATTTTTCAAATGGTCTCAGAATTCGACGAAACTAGTTTTGTTAGGACCGTATCGACAATGCGAAGCTAGAAAATATTTTTCGGGAATTTTTCTAGTTAGTATGTGGCCCCGGTGAATTGAAATGCGCATTCAAATTCAATATATAGAGTTATATGTTGATTTTGACGAAAACTGATCGAAACGATCGAATCAGCTTACGATACATATCCCATTGTGTTCGGAATGGGGGTAATTAGCTAAGGACGACAGTCGGTGGGTCTCGTTTCGAGTTCGATATCAAAGGTTACTTTTTGAAAAATAAATTAATTAAAATAAATAAATATTATTATATTCTCCACCCCCTTAACTCCGTTCTCTTCAAATCAGGCCCCCCCCCCCCGTTTCTATTTTATTTCAGAAAATAAAGAGAGAAAAAAACGATCTCGCGCCCCCCGATACCCACCACAGCCGGCGCTAGGCACCGTCGCCCTCCCCAGATCGGCCTCCGCTGTAACGAACTGAATTTTCGACTCCGAAAATCAACATCAAACTACCATGTTGACCATTCAGACATCGAACATTCCAGATCATTAATAGAAAGAAGTTAGAGGGTGAGAATATATAAGGTAGAAATATTGAATAGAAGAAGAAGAGGAAAGCAACACCACACAATGTCTCACATCGCAGCGGAACAAAATATAATACAGAAATAATCTTTATTGAAAGCTTTAAAATACTTACAGTATCAGAGTACATCATACCATGGGACAGTTATAATAGCCTGTTCCCATATACAACACACAGCGGAATAGTAGTAGTATCATACGTCTGGACTCTTCCAGCTCGTCTCTTCATAGCAGTCGATAACCTGAACCTGTACAACCTGGCCTAACCTGAGCATTTACAAAACACCGGGTCAGTCTGGTGAACCAGAGTGAGATAAACTCGCACAGTAATAAGGGTGAACTATCCAATCATGATTTTTAAGTTCAAAATCTTTTCAAAAGAAAAGGATAATCGTAAGACCAAATCCACACATAAATACGGACGGTTTTTACCTTACGATAACCCAAAACAGTTTGAAACCAATATCTTGTCTGATATTATAATAATGTCTAAACACAAGTAAATAGAAATCTAGTGGAACGCTTGCATCTCACGCTCCACATATATAGTATACAATCAAAACCCGCAGGCGCTTATTGGAGATTGGATTTCCGACCTTGACAAGGTATGGGACCACCTGCCGATAGTGTATCTCTAGAGGCGAATACACTGGGTTCAACAAGAACGTCTTACAACCCGGCCCACACATGACCGACCACTCATTTCGCTTGAGTGTATCGAATGTATATCACCGACGGTTGGGATCAGCAACCGTCTCCCGATAAGGGACAGCATCGAAACATAGATTTAAGAAACAAATAGGACTTTCTCTAGATAGGTGATTATACACCCTAATGGGAGCGACCCACATAGCCATGCTGCCTGCCCGATTTTTGTCATTTCCCGGTTGATGAGGCTTGAGGTCAGAGTTTATTTTTGAAACATCTGATCGCCGTTTACTTTGAATGCCACATCGTCGGATCCGTCAGATATCACTAATTGACGTCCACAAAAATACTCTAGCTAGAAGCTAAGAGAACGGCTATTCTCCGCCAACAACTATAGCACGTTTGAAGAAATCAACGTACATGACCCTTTGGAAATACTCTGTCAGACATCTGTCCATACAAGTCATCCAGGAACAGGATGAACCGAAGGCACTCTCCTAGCGCATCCAATATAGGAACCACCCCATGGATCAGTAGCGAGAAGTCCTTGCAACCCGTAGAATCCAACAACGACAGAATCACAGCTTATCTCTGCTTGCCAGGCAGAGAATATTAGTGGTCCTTCCGTTTATGAAAATCCACGGTCTTCAATGCTCCATCTCGATCATCTTCTGAGATCTTCACGTATTTGTTGGTCAGAATGGTTTTCGAATAAATTCGATCCCGGTCTTTCCGTACCAACAATCGTATTGGGCGGGTTTGATAGTCGGTGTTTTAACTATCAAAATATACAGTGTTTCAATCATGACACTCCAATGAGTTCACTGGTTCAGTATTCAGCAATGCTTGGCCTTTAACAACTAGTTTACTTTTGTTAATTAAAACTTCTAACTCTTTTAATATTCGAAAATACGATATTTGAATAACTCTAATTCGATTTAACTCTAATTCAATTTAACTCTAACCGACTGACTCGCCTTATTTAACTCTTATTGATTAACTAATATTCAACCTAACTCCATTCGCCTGACTCTAGATCGCAGCGATCACAATGGTTACGCCTGATTCCCTCAGGAAACATCTGACCACCGTAGGCTATCTGCAGTCCTGCGAATTACGCTAGCAGTCGTACGAAATGGCAACTCACCTGAATAACTATGTTTGACCAACCCTATCTCGAACAACTATATCCAGTATTGATTAGTATAGAATAAAACTAACTTCATATCTTCTTTACCTCGAATCTCTCGATATATATATATTTCCAAATTCCCACCAACCGTTGCATTATTTCACTAATGGAAATAACGAACCATCACTAACCTCTTTTACGATTACCAACTAATACTATCTTCAGAAAATCCTGATGTTGTTCAAGTTGGGGTATTCTAATTACCTCTCAGACCTTGATCAACAACTTTCATACCCTCAGATAAATATAAGTTGAAATCAAAACCCACATTTCATTTCAAATTTCAAACAAATTCCATTATAACTCGGAGTTGGTTATATAACCCTATGACCCATTTCTTTTAACTAAATCCACTCATTTCCAATCTTCTTTCAAACCATATTCAACCATTCCCACTTTGAAAACCTCATTTCAAATTCCCCTTTTCTTGATCCAGTTACAAATAATGTTAACATAAAATTAACATTTTACCATTTTACTTCTTTTATAACTCTGGTTTATTATAAACCTTTCCTTAATTCAAAACATTGAGCAACGCTTAAATTCAAGTTACCATCTTCGCTTGAAATCCTCTTTATAACATCGTTATAAAAATTTTGGGTTTAAAATATAAGACTCGCTCATGAATTCCTTTCACCATCCATTTGGATTACATTTCTCTTCGATCACTTTTTAAATACATTTTCATTTAAAAAGTACTTTCCCAAATTATCATTATTCAGAAGAATAATTCTTCAATCACTAATTACTGTAAAAGTAGTTGATTCCTTTATTAACTAAATTAAATAGTAAATCTCTTTTCAAAAATCTTATTTAAATTTAAATGATATTCATTTAACCTTTTTAATCAAACACATTGATTTAAAAATCAATTCTAATTCAAAACAGTCGATTTACGTAATTCAAACTCAATTATCTCATTAATCGATGCCAAGTAAATTCTCACTTTAAATTAATTAAAAATATAATTAATTTAAATAATTTCACTAATTGTTTTCTTTTCTAAACAAAAATCAAAGTTTAACCACTTGATTTAATTCTTATACTCATACTTGCAAATCTGATTCACAACAGAATTTACTTTATAAAATGAAGTATTAACCAATTGAAGTTTTAAATAAATAAAATATTCCTCTTTAGCAACTTTTATTCAAAGTAATATGTTTCAAAATCTAATTCTAGTTATAACATAAATTTTATAACTTCAACACTATCGATTCACCTGACGGTGAAACAATATTTATAAAACGATTGATTTTATAGGCCATACTCTACCAAACACTTAACCAATACCGCCCATTGGTTTAAACCAAACAGATGTTGCATATTCAGTCAATAATCAACCATCAAATCAATCACACAAACAGATCAGTTCATATATGAGCATATGAAAGAGAAAATATATTTGAGGAATCCGGTTGGATCCCTCCAACCTGTTCTTCCCTGAAATCACAACGGTTATCTCCAATCATATCAGTTCAATTTCATTTAACTGAAATAAATAACAACTATTTGACATCAACCCATTCACAAGCAATTCAAACAATTCAACCATTTAAACACGTTTATTTTATAAACGTGACCAACCAAGGTGAGTTACCTTTATTGGAACCAATCGTTAAAATAACGATTTGGTATTTTACTGAAATTAAACAACAGTTTAATTTCATCAGTTAAATCAACAAATAGGTATAACTAGCAAACAGGCAATCATCAGCAAGCAGAGCACACAAAATAAACCCAATTTATAAAAAATATAAATGGGAAAACTGAGTGAGTTTAACTCACCTTGATTTTCTTTTTTCGTCGCTGAAGCGATTCAGTTGTGGTTAAATTAAACGAGCGTTTAATTTATCCCATAAATACCGGTAGCTTTCAATTTTGTTCAGATCATTCCAAAATGCTGATCTCATCCCCATGATCTTAACGGAGTTGGTTTCGTTCAATTCTGATCACAAATGTGAGATATACACAATTATAACATACACAATTGAATTAAATAATTAACTTCGTAATTAAATTATAATTATCTTTTTTTTCTTTCTTTAAGAATTGTTTATTTATATTTACTTTGTTAAGGAAGATTAGGCGCTCTTCAATACTCCTGTTCGATGCTCAAACCGTTCGACCCTGTCCAGAAATAAAAGATGTTCACGGTTTTAGTCTAACGGTTTTTAGTAAATAAAATTACGACTTAATTAACATTAATAAAATATAATTACTTTCTTAAAATAGCTAGGCCGACTGTTGCTTGTCTTCAACTCTTGGGCCATTTTCAGAGAGTACCAAGGGGACCGATTCCTCCTTATTACAGTGAAATTACCTCCTGCTTCTCTTCATTGATATCATGTTTTACCAAACCGAACATATGCCTGAATCCCACGTTTCGGTTTGTTGGTGGCCATGACTTCTGTAAACCTCACGGCTTTGTTGCAATTTCTCCAATCCCACGTTTTGTCCCAGCATCTCACGTTCGCCTCCAGATCTCGAGCACCGCGTCGCCTAGTGTCCTTCTGACCATGATCCCGGACCACCGGCTGGTGCCCCTCACCGCCACCGACATTCGTTCCCAAACCCAAGCCACCAGTCGCCGCCATCAACCTCCAAGAACCCCAAAACCGCGATCCGCATCGAAGCAATTTCCGGTCAGTACAGGTCTCCATCTCCTACCATGGTCGGTTAGTTGGAAGAGCTTGTCGAGCTCTTGATAGTTGTTGCCGTAGAAAATTTATTGAAAAGTTGAATGGATTTAGAGATCTGAGGTGGTAAAAATTGGAGAGTTTCGTTCGTCCATTTCTGTTAGAGGCGGCACAGAATTTTGTTGACTGCGGAATAATGTTGACGAGGGTTTTTAACAAGTCAGTTGGTATATATAGAGTGTCCAATTAATAATATATATATATATATATTTTGAAACTTCACCGCAAAGTAATCGATAAAAACCACCACAAATGATTTCTGTTTACCGATAAAAAGGCTAATCTTGATGTAAAAAGGTATTCCGGATCCAATGGAACAAGTTTCGTCGAAATCCGAGGTCGTAGGGAAAAATTTCCTTTATAAAACCAGAAATGAACAGGCGTTTAATTTTTCCACGGTCACTAGATAAATCAAATCAACTTGAAACTTTGAAGTCCTACAATAACTTGTTGATACGAACCCAACGGCACTAGTTTTGTCGCATTCTGAGACTGTTTGCCCGATAGACTGTTTTTACTCCGAACCGCCCTACCCTTTTTAACGCCAAATTTCTTGATCTCTAAAAATAACAAACTATATACATATCCTGACTCTAATCGACGATATGAACTCAACGGAACTGGTTCCGCGGCCTAATTCGATCGTCTGCTCGAGTTACGCCTAAATATCTCTTTGTTTATTTGAATACGTGCTGTAGAATTTGAACGGGCGTTTACGGTTGCTGTGGTCACATACGACATCTGTTTTCCCACGCCGTTTGACTTTCTGACAATAATTTAGCGATACGGTCCCAATGAAACTAATTTCATCGAAAACACAGTCCGTTTGCAAAACGGCTATTTTAACGGCCGATAACGATTTCCACGGCGTTTTTTTCCAAAATTTGATTTAGCCATAACTCGCAACCAATAACACGGAATCTGAATTTTTCTCTTTCATATGAAAGCTATCATCAACACGCTCCCAACGTTTCTTGTTTCGCAGAAATCCGACTTATATCGGACTCTGTATGTCCAGTTGAAGTTCAAACTCGAATTTTCAAACTACAGCGCTATATTTCAAGCTCTATTTATAATTATATAAATATATAACGTCGAACTTTGTTTAAATAGTGAATTAGATATTAATTCCATCGATATTCCAAATATAATATTCAAAATAAATAAATTAAATTAAATATCTAATGGCCAAAAACGCGGGTCGTTACATTCTTCCCCCCTTAAAAATAATTTCGTCCTCGAAATTGCTAAAGTAAGAAGGAACGTTATAAACCCATTTGTTTTTCAAATCCAATTTATTTTAAATCAAAAATCAATTCAATACTGTAAGTATATATTTTCAAAAATATCAAAAAAAAATTCTAACAGCTTAAATTCCCGAAAATTTCGCCAGCACCTCCTCTGTACGGCTCAATCGGTACAACTACGATTCGCCTTTCTAGGCCTTCTCCAATCCAAAAGAAAATAAAACAGCCAAGCGGCTTGCCTTATTGGCTCATAAATCACCAAATCCATATAAAAATAAACGTGTACCTTTTTGTCGGGCACATCATTATATCCTTTCCATCTGCTGCCCTGTCAGCCTATACAAATGCATTCCCAAACAAAATTCCACTTTTATCCTCAAAACCAAAACTTTCACGCGTCCAAGCCAAATCCCATTCTTAACTCACTTTCCATCCATTATCAATTCCGACTCTTAACTTACCAGTCCATCACCATTTCAGATTCCTGTCTCACAAATTCAAAATTTGATCCTACTTGATATATTTTATCCCGATTCGATCTCCAGTTAATTGGCTTCAAACAATTCATATTTGCTTTCACAATTTCTATTTAAATTTTGCCTTTTGTTCAAATAATTTCCCTGGGAGTTTTTAAACAGTTCAGCTCTTTCAAAAATCAAATATTCCTTTTCAAGATTCAAACAACTTGTTTTTCTCAAAGCAATTCAAAACAAGGTCTTTGGTAGTAATCCGTCACTTAGAACCCGGAAATGAACACTGATGATGTGGCCAGCATCCTCAGAGTTATTTCCCAGCTATCAAAGTGAGTTCAATACTATATCACTTATCAAACCGTATTTAAACATTTCCTTTTGAAATTATTTCAAAATATCCACCTCAATGTTTGTAAAACAATTTAAAACCTCCCAGGATTTTAAAATTCTCTTAAACTTAATTCAAATCCACTTACAAACATTTTTCCCAACTTCCAGAACTTTAATTCCAATTCCGATTTTATATTTTCAGATTTAATTAATCTACTTTTATATTATACGAATTTGAGTTGGTTATTTATATAACCATTTCAATTATAATCAACCAACACAACCAATATACTATAATACTTCAAATATATATCATTCTTTTATATTAAAATACCATTTGGGTAAAATTATTTCATTTACCCTTTTTCAAAACATACCGTGACGACCCATCGTATTCGAGTGTTTATAAACCCCTATCGATACAGTGGATCAAACTGATCGATCAGAACTCATAAACAACTCGACCAATAAATCTCCACAATATAAAACAATTTTTATTAAATCTACAAATACGTTCACTCATATATATATACACTCAAACTCAGTCTAGGGTATTACTAACCCCATCTCTACTGAGTCACGCCACAGAGCCAAGGTAATTACTTAACCTTCAGCTCTGATACCACTGTAACGAACTGAATTTTCGACTCCGAAAATCAACATCAAACTACCATGTTGACCATTCAGACATCGAACATTCCAGATCATTAATAGAAAGAAGTTAGAGGGTGAGAATAGATAAGGTAGAAATATTGAATAGAAGAAGAAGAGGAAAGCAACACCACACAAAGTCTCACATCGCAGCGGAACAAAATATAATACAAAAATAATCTTTATTGAAAGCTTTAAAATACTTACAGTATCAGAGTACATCATACCATGGGACAGTTATAATAGCCTGTTCCCATATACAACACACAGCGGAATAGTAGTAATATCATACGTCTGGACTCTTCCAGCTCGTCTCTTCATAGCAGTCGATAACCTGAACCTGTACAACCCGGCCTAACCCGAGTATTTACAAAACACCGGGTCAGTCTGGTGAACCAGAGTGAGATAAACTCGCACAGTAATAAGGGTGAACCATCCAATCATGATTTTTAAGTTCAAAATCTTTTCAAAAGAAAAGGATAATCGTAAGACCAAATCCACACATAAATACGGACGGTTTTTACCTTACGATAACCCAAAACAGTTTGAAACCAATATCTTGTCTGATATTATAATAATGTCTAAACACAAGTAAATAGAAATCTAGTGGAACGCTTGCATCTCACGCTCCACATATATAGTATACAATCAAAACCCGCAGGCGCTTATTGGAGATTGGATTTCCGACCTTGACAAGGTATGGGGCCACCTGCCGATAGTGTATCTCTAGAGGCGAATACACTGGGTTCAACAAGAACGTCTTGCAACCCGGCCCACACATGATCGACCACTCATTTCGCTTGAGTGTATCGAATGTATATCACCGACGGTTGGGATCAGCAACCGTCTCCCGATAAGGGACAGCATCGAAACATAGATTTAAGAAACAAATAGGACTTTCTCTAGATAGGTGATTATACACCCTAATGGGAGCGACCCACATAGCCATGCTGCCTGCCCGATTTTTGTCATTTCCCGGTTGATGAGGCTTGAGGTCAGAGTTTATTTTTGAAACATCTGATCGCCGTTTACTTTGAATGCCACATCGTCAGATCCGTCAGATATCACTAATTGACGTCCACAAAAATACTCTAGCTAGAAGCTAAGAGAACGACTATTCTCCGCCAACAACTATAGCACGTTTGAAGAAATCAACGTACATGACCCTTTGGAAATACTCTGTCAGACATCCGTCCATACAAGTCATCCAGGAACAGGATGAACTGAAGGCACTCTCCTAGCGCATCCAATATAGGAACCACCCCATGGATCAGTAGCGAGAAGTCCTTGCAACCCGTAGAATCCAACAACGACAGAATCACAGCTTATCTCTGCTTGTCAGGCAGAGAATATTAGTGGTCCTTCCATTTATGAAAATCCACGGTCTTCAATGCTCCATCTCGATCATCTTCTGAGATCTTCACGTATTTGTTGGTCGGAATGGTTTTCGAATAAATTCGATCTCGGTCTTTCCGTACCAACAATCGTATTGGGCGGGTTTGATAGTCGGTGTTTTAACTATCAAAATATACAGTGTTTCAATCATGACACTCCAATGAGTTCACTGGTTCAGTATTCAGCAATGCTTGGTCTTTAACAACTAGTTTACTTTTGTTAATTAAAACTTCTAACTCTTTTAATATTCGAAAATACGATATTTGAATAACTCTAATTCGATTTAACTCTAATTCGATTTAACTCTAACCGACTAACTCGCCTTATTTAACCTTTATTGATTAACTAATATTCAACCTAACTCCATTCGCCTGACTCTAGATCGCAGCGATCACAATGGTTACGCCTGATTCCCTCAGGAAACATCCGACCACCGTAGGCTATCTGCAGCCCTGCGAATTACGCTAGCAGTCGTACGAAATGGCAACTCACCTGAATAACTATGTTTGACCAACCCTATCTCGAACAACTATATCCAGTATTGATTAGTATAGAATAAAACTAACTTCATATCTTCTTTACCTCGAATCTCTCGATATATATATATTTCCAAATTCCCACCAACCGTTGCATTATTTCACTAATGGAAATAACGAACCATCACTAACCTCTTTTACGATTACCAACTAATACTATCTTCAGAAAATCCTGATGTTGTTCAAGTTGGGGTATTCTAATTACCTCTCAGACCTTGATCAACAACTTTCATACCCTCAGATAATTATAAGTTGAAATCAAAACCCACATTTCATTTCAAATTTCAAACAAATTCCATTATAACTCGGAGTTGGTTATATAACCCTATGACCCATTTCTTTTAACTAAATCCACTCATTTCCAATCTTCTTTCAAACCATATTCAACCATTCCCACTTTGAAAACCTCATTTCAAATTCCCCTTTTCTTGATCCAGTTACAAATAATGTTAACATAAAATTAACATTTTACCATTTTACTTCTTTTATAACTCTGGTTTATTATAAACCTTTCCTTAATTCAAAACATTGAGCAACGCTTAAATTCAAGTTACCATCTTCGCTTGAAATCCTCTTTATAACATCGTTATAAAAATTTTGGGTTTAAAATATAAGACTCGCTCATGAATTCCTTTCACCATCCATTTGGATTACATTTCTCTTCGATCACTTTTTAAATACATTTTCATTTAAAAAGTACTTTCCCAAATTATCATTATTCAGAAGAATAATTCTTCAATCACTAATTACTGTAAAAGTAGTTGATTCCTTTATTAACTAAATTAAATAGTAAATCTCTTTTCAAAAATCTTATTTAAATTTAAATGATATTCATTTAACCTTTTTAATCAAACACATTGATTTAAAAATCAATTCTAATTCAAAACAGTCGATTTACGTAATTCAAACTCAATTATCTCATTAATCGATGCCAAGTAAATTCTCACTTTAAATTAATTAAAAATATAATTAATTTAAATAATTTCACTAATTGTTTTCTTTTCTAAACAAAAATCAAAGTTTAACCACTTGATTTAATTCTTATACTCATACTTGCAAATCTGATTCACAACAGAATTTACTTTATAAAATGAAGTATTAACCAATTGAAGTTTTAAATAAATAAAATATTCCTCTTTAGCAACTTTTATTCAAAGTAATATGTTTCAAAATCTAATTCTAGTTATAACATAAATTTTATAACTTCAACACTATCGATTCACCTGACGGTGAAACAATATTTATAAAACGATTGATTTTATAGGCCATACTCTACCAAACACTTAACCAATACCGCCCATTGGTTTAAACCAAACAGATGTTGCATATTCAGTCAATAATCAACCATCAAATCAATCACACAAACAGATCAGTTCATATATGAGCATATGAAAGAGAAAATATATTTGAGGAATCCGGTTGGATCTCTCCAACCTGTTCTTCCCTGAAATCACAACGGTTATCTCCAATCATATCAGTTCAATTTCATTTAACTGAAATAAATAACAACTATTTGACATCAACCCATTCACAAGCAATTCAAACAATTCAACCATTTAAACACGTTTATTTTATAAACGTGACCAACCAAGGTGAGTTACCTTTATTGGAACCAATCGTTAAAATAACGATTTGGTATTTTACTGAAATTAAACAACAGTTTAATTTCATCAGTTAAATCAACAAATAGGTATAACTAGCAAACAGGCAATCATCAGCAAGCAGAGCACACAAAATAAACCCAATTTATAAAAAATATAAATGGGAAAACTGAGTGAGTTTAACTCACCTTGATTTTCTTTTTTCGTCGCTGAAGCGATTCAGTTGTGGTTAAATTAAACGAGCGTTTAATTTATCCCATAAATACCGGTAGCTTTCAATTTTGTTCAGATCATTCCAAAATGCTGATCTCATCCCCATGATCTTAACGGAGTTGGTTTCGTTCAATTCTGATCACAAATGTGAGATATACACAATTATAACATACACAATTGAATTAAATAATTAACTTCGTAATTAAATTATAATTATCTTTTTTTTCTTTCTTTAAGAATTGTTTATTTATATTTACTTTGTTAAGGAAGATTAGGTGCTCTTCAATACTCCTGTTCGATGCTCAAACCGTTCGACCCTGTCCAGAAATAAAAGATGTTCACGGTTTTAGTCTAACGGTTTTTAGTAAATAAAATTACGACTTAATTAACATTAATAAAATATAATTACTTTCTTAAAATAGCTAGGCCGACTGTTGCTTGTCTTCAACTCTTGGGCCATTTTCAGAGAGTACCAAGGGGACCGATTCCTCCTTATTACAGTGAAATTACCTCCTGCTTCTCTTCATTGATATCATGTTTTACCAAACCGAACATATGCCTGAATCCCACGTTTCGGTTTGTTGGTGGCCATGACTTCTGTAAACCTCACGGCTTTGTTGCAATTTCTCCAATCCCACGTTTTGTCCCAGCATCTCACGTTCGCCTCCAGATCTCGAGCACCGCGTCGCCTAGTGTCCTTCTGACCATGATCCCGGACCACCGGCTGGTGCCCCTCACCGCCACCGACATTCGTTCCCAAACCCAAGCCACCAGTCGCCGCCATCAACCTCCAAGAACCCCAAAACCGCGATCCGCATCGAAGCAATTTCCGGTCAGTACAGGTCTCCATCTCCTACCATGGTCGGTTAGTTGGAAGAGCTTGTCGAGCTCTTGATAGTTGTTGCCGTAGAAAATTTATTGAAAAGTTGAATGGATTTAGAGATCTGAGGTGGTAAAAATTGGAGAGTTTCGTTCGTCCATTTCTGTTAGAGGCGGCACAGAATTTTGTTGACTGCGGAATAATGTTGACGAGGGTTTTTAACAAGTCAGTTGGTATATATAGAGTGTCCAATTAATAATATATATATATATATATTTTGAAACTTCACCGCAAAGTAATCGATAAAAACCACCACAAATGATTTCTGTTTACCGATAAAAAGGCTAATCTTGATGTAAAAAGGTATTCCGGATCCAATGGAACAAGTTTCGTCGAAATCCGAGGTCGTATGGAAAAATTTCCTTTATAAAACCAGAAATGAACAGGCGTTTAATTTTTCCACGGTCACTAGATAAATCAAATCAACTTGAAACTTTGAAGTCCTACAATAATTTGTTGATACGAACCCAACGGCACCAGTTTTGTCGCATTCTGAGACTGTTTGCCCGATAGGCTGTTTTTACTCCGAACCGCCCTACCCTTTTTAACGCCAAATTTCTTGATCTCTAAAAATAACAAACTATATACATATCCTGACTCTAATCGACGATACGAACTCAACGGAACTGGTTCCGCGGCCTAATTCGATCGTCTGCTCGAGTTACGCCTAAATATCTCTTTGTTTATTTGAATACGTGCTATAGAATTTGAACGGGCGTTTACGGTTGCTGTGGTCACATACGACATCTGTTTTCCCACGCCGTTTGACTTTCTGACAATAATTTAGCGATACGGTCCCAATGAAACTAATTTCATCGAAAACACAGTCCGTTTGCAAAACGGCTATTTTAACGGCCGATAACGATTTCCACGGCGTTTTTTTCCAAAATTTGATTTAGCCATAACTCGCAACCAATAACACGGAATCTGAATTTTTCTCTTTCATATGAAAGCTATCGTCAACACGCTCCCAACGTTTCTTGTTTCGCAGAAATCCGACTTATATCGGACTCTGTATGTCCAGTTGAAGTTCAAACTCGAATTTTCAAACTACAGCGCTATATTTCAAGCTCTATTTATAATTATATAAATATATAACGTCGAACTTTGTTTAAATAGCGAATTAGATATTAATTCCATCGATATTCCAAATATAATATTCAAAATAAATAAATTAAATTAAATATCTGATGGCCAAAAACGCGGGTCGTTACATCCGCCTACCCCCGTCCCAGCCGACCCCCTCCCCTTCAGCCTCTCGCACACCCCCTCCTCTTCCCCGATACCTAGCCGTCGCCGTCGCCGTTCGCCCCCCCCCCATCTCTGCACCACCTCCGATCCTCATTCCCCCTCCTCTGATCAACTCGCGACCCCCTCCCCCCACCTCGTTTCTCTCTCCTCCATCCGAGGAAGACTGCCACGCCACCCACTCCGACGCCCCCCTCCATTTCAGAACCACCTGCTTCGCCTCCGATCCCCCATTCACCAACGATTAAAGGTATGCTTTTATGATTTTATTTATTTACTTACTTAGTTATAAAAACTGATTTTTTTTTCATATATGATTAGCTTTGAAAATAAAGGCGAAATTTTTATATTATAGAAAGAAGTTAAAAATATATTTTTCATGTGATGTAGAGGATAAAAATTGGATTTTTATATTTTAGAAAGAATAAAAATTCGATTTTTAATTTATGGAAGATATAAAGATATGATTTTTATCTAATGTAGATAGTAAAAATATAATTTTTATAATATAGAAAGGTTAAAAATATAATTTTAATACTAGTGGCATAGTAAAAATATGATTTTTATTCATGGAGAGTAATAAAAATATAATCTTTATTAAGCGAAGAGAAATATAAAAATATAATTTTTATAACGAAGTGAAAGTAAAAATTCGATTTTTATATTTTGAATAGCGAAGTAAAAATTCGATTTTTATATTTTGAATAGCAAAGTAAAAATTCGATTTTTATATATTGAATAGCAAAGTAAAAATTCGATTTTTATATATTGAATAGCGAAGTAAAAATTCGATTTTTACATATGTAGAGAATACGGGCAAAGAAAGTGACAAGAGGCCAGAACGGCGAAGATTTCTACATAAGAAGAGTCATGGCGTTGGATTAGCTATTCTGTGAGAACTTCTCACCTTTTAATTTTATTTCTAGTTGAAATATATACTAGGATGCAGACGGTGTTTAGTAGCACCCGACACCCGTCGTCCACAGACCATGGACGGCTTGTAAGCTTGTTTGTTTGATTTTGATGTGTAGTTGATTGTGTGATGTGATGTGAAATGAAATAGAATATGTAGTGACCCGTAACTTCCCCGGCCTCCGAAGAGATGGGAAAGAACGAATTACTGTGAGGACAAGACAAATCAGAACGCAGACGGAAGAACATTTCATTGCTATTACAACAATTCCATCAGATACAAGAATATACAGAGTATAAATGAATAAAATACATTCGATGAACATCAGAGATTTAAATTACATTTAAATACATCGCAGCGGAAAATAATACAAAAGCACAACTAGAAATAATGCACGGATACAGAGCTTTCCGAGCATCGTTCCAGCTGTAAATCAGGATCCTGTGAATATAAAGCTGCAAAACCAAAACTACTAGCTGCCCGTGTCGAAAATAGGGGCACCCAGAGTTTAGGTTAAAACAATAAACTCCAGGTCAGTCATGTGACTGGTGTGAGAACTAAAACAGTTATTAAAACTTTATTTTAAAAGAGAGTAATTCAAGGGACCACGCCGTATAACACGGAATGGGTTTTCTCCCAAGAATACCAGTGCATATCAATAAACAACGCAATGCTTTTTCAAAAAAAATGAAGCTATTATAAGACCCAGGTCCCATCACACAATGCAACGCAAGCCGGAGGATAGGGTTTTACCTTATAACAGCCAAATATGTTTGGTACGTTTAAAAACAAATCATTTGATACTATAATAAGTGTATAGTGTCAAAACAATTTCAATTATAAATATAAATCATAGACGGCATAGCATCCCATGCTACTATGTCGCCATACTAGGCTCTACAAATAAAGCCGAAATATCTCGTATTGGAAATTGGATTTCCGTCATGAGTCGAGGCAAGGGGCAAGCTCCTCTCCGCTTCGAGACACTCTAGCAAATGCCTCGGGACTACACACTCTGGGTAACCCCTGGATGCTTCAGGGCCGGTCCTCTCTTACGTTTGAGGATTAATTATTCCTGAACACACGTTTCCCGGTCCTTACAGACCTAAAATCGAGGCGCCTCATCCAACAACCACATAGGTGAAAAGTATATAAATGTCAGGGCTGGTAAGTCACTGACACCGCCAAAGCTAGAAAGAAACGTCGTGCTCTCCCTGCAGTCCTTATCCCATTTTTAACTCATACCGAGGTGTGAGGCTCGCGAATCCATGCTATACACAAAGCTGCCATGTAGGTCGTGCTTTGATCATCAACCACAAGACTTTGCTTTTCAACAGAAGCCTTGATCCATGCAACTCAGCATGCCACATAGGCAATTCATGCCATGCGATTGATATCTATCGATATATAACCTCTAAGCTCGTACGTCTCAGAGAAGGGCGTTAAGCAAGAGAATAAATTCTCCGCCGCCAAACAGATATATATTTAACAGAAATCAATCAACACAGAATAAAATCCAATGTCAGACACACAATCCATTTACAAGTTCGTTCTGGGTCTGAACGAAACCCGAGGCACTTTCCTCGCATATCCATCGATCTCCAAGTACGTCTGGACGACCACTAACTGATTCCCTCATCTTGGGTGTACAGCCCAATCAAGAACGTCAGTAATCACCCAAACGATGTGAAGACTTCCGGTCTTCGACCACCGTCTTCATCTTCGACGTCTCGTCGAATCGGTTATTCAGAATGGGTATAAACCCGGCCTTTCCGAACAACCCGCGTATATTAAAACAAATTTTACACAAACACAACATACGCCTCATTCCAATTCATCAGTCACTAACTGTAAATCAGCAAGAGAAACATTTCCCAAACATTAACCCCGAAGGCCGAAACCAACATCAGATCAATACCCCGAAAACCATTCTTCTTAGCTAACCTACAGCTAGTTTCTAAATTTCATATTCTTAGGGAAAGGTTCCCATTAATTTTATCCAAGATAAATTCTTTAAAATTTATTTTTTAATCTTCCTTTGGATGTCATTTCAAACCAAATTATGGTTTTTCCAAACTAGTCGAGATTAGCGAACCGTACCGAAGTAATTATTTATTTTAATTCCCAATCCCAACCTATTCATCCCATGAAGAAAAACTGGTAATACTCCATATCTAATACCACGGTGTTATCGGTAAAATTAATTACCATTTCACGTTCAAATCTAATTAAAGATTTAACTATCGCCTTGGAGCAAAACTGGTGATACTCCATTCTCGCTCACTTTCTAAATTTGATAATTTAAATTATCAATTAACATTTCAATCTAATTGCGGATTCATTAAAACTCCTTTCACTGGGTTAAAGAACTAATGTCATTTAAAACACAGTTCACGATAAACCCAAATCACATTCTATTTATTATCGGGTTAAAGAACAAGTGTTATTTAAAACACTGTTCATGATAAACCCACAAATCACTTCTAATTTAATTTCAATCAAATATATTAGAAATTCCGATTATTCAAAACCCCTTTTTAAATCCAATTTATTTATTTAAAAATAGTTGGGTTTTAATTTTAGTTCAAAACTAGTTCATTTCGATAAAAATCTATTTTTATCTTTTTAAATATGGAGTTTTACATCCCAATTTTTTCCAAATCACTTCTTATGATTTTACACAAATTATTACTATTTTTAATAATTTTATCAAGGCCCGTACAATCGATTTCCATCAACGGCCATCGAACTGCACTTACAGCGACCTTTTCCAAATTTGATTCGGACGTATCTCCAAATCCAACCGTTAGATTTCAAATTTCTAATATTCGTTAGAAATCTGTTTTCGATACGAACCCAACGGTTCCGGTTTTTGGACAATCCGACGGTCGGATCTCCCGTAACGTCTGTTTGAAATAAATGGTCGAAATTCACGAACTGCCGCGGCGCGGCGCGTTCTATTCAGGCCATTATATTATATATATATATAATATATATAATATATATTTCGTCGATTCCTATTTAAAATGAATTTTATAAATAGTTTTAAATTTGTTTCAAAAACATTTCAACTTCTATTTCCAATTCAAATCAAAATTGAATTTTTCCTTATAAATTCGTTTCAAAATTCATTTTAATTCAATTCAAATTTCAATTCAATTTGAATTCATTTCAAATTCTTTTTCTATTCAACTTAAATTCAATTTGTTTTCTATTAAATCGAATTCGTTTTCTATTCAATTCAATTCAAATTCGTTTTCTATTCAAATCGAATTCGTTTTCTATCCAATTCAAATTCAATTCGTAATATATTCAAATCGAATTCGTTTTCTATTCAAATCAAATTCGTTTTCTATTCAATTCAAATCAAATTCGTTTTCTATTCAATTCAAATCAAATTCGTTTTCTATTCAAATCGAATTCAATTTCCTTTTCTATTCGATTCAATTCAAATTATAAAAACGAATATAATCGATATAAATATCGTTCGCATCAAAATAGCGCATCTCTAATTAATACGGCTTTATATATTTCAATAATTCCGTTATTCTATTCAACAAATGAATATTTATTTTATTCAATACATGAATCTATACTTCTGTCAACAAATGACTAATCTCAACAAATGAGTACTGTCCACGTGTGACTATTTTTGTTATTCAATATATTTTATAAAAATTATGGTATCTATCGTTTGATTTCAAATCAGACTCCAACCGTAAATTAGTAAGAGAACGATTCCCTGAATATTAACCCCGAAGGCCGAAACCAACATCAGATCAATATCCAGGAGACCACTCATCTCATCTATTTTCCAGTCAATTTCTAATTTTACATATGATAAAGATGTAAATTTTATTGTTAAAATATTTCGTTCAACACATGACTAATCTCAACGGATGAGTACTGTCAACACATGAACCTTTATTTTATAATATTAAAGATGTAAATTTTATCGTTAAAATATTTCGTTCAACACATGACTAATCTCAACGGATGAGTACAGTCAACACATGAACCTTTATTTTATAATATTCTTTATTTTCTAAATTGGAATGAGGCCCAATCAATTACCATATAAAGCTATTTATATGGATTCCATTCAACGCATGTATATAACAGCAACGATACATAATCAACCATCATCCAAAGTGCACTACACTGTATAAGCATCAAATATAGATGTCTAACGCTTATAACAGCCTGTCAATCAATCGATCGACATACAACTAATTATTGGGATTAGTGTATGTCATATATTATCCCAATACCTGTGTGGGGTTTCAAACAATCAAACGCATATTTTATTTGTGCAGTTGGGCAATGTGTAAAATTTATCGTCCCAATCAATATCCTTCAAATAGGTGTACAAAAACAAACCGTCCGGTTTGTAAATGAATATTTTTTTTATTCACATTCACATTAAAAATTATATTTTTAACTATAAAACATTTTATTCAACCTATGAAAATATTCTATTCAGTTCATTTATCAAATAAAATGATATTTTTATTTTTCTAATTTATTTTAGAAAATTTCGACGGAATAACGGCACGATACTAGAAACGGGACGAGGCCTAGCCTTATCCCCGGTCTAGTGATGGCCCACGCCATTCACACATCAATCAAATCAATTTCATTTCACCAAACAATTCAATTCAACCCAAATAATCTAACCAACTACACAGCCAAACAAACAAGTCCATGGTCTGTGGACGATTGTGTCGGGTGCTACTAAACACCGTCTGCATCCTAGTATATATATAACTAGAAAAAGAAATTGAAGAGTGAGAAGTTCTCACTGATAGCTATTCCAACTCCACGCCACTTCAAATGTAGAAGTCTTCGTCATTCTCGCCTTTTGTCACTTTTGTTGCCCGTAGCCACTACATATATAAAAATCATATTTTTTTTAATATTGCTATTCAATATATAAAAATCGAATTTTTACTTCGCTATTCAATATATAAAAATCGAATTTTTACTTCGCTATTCAATATATAAAAATCGAATTTTTATAATCACGCTATATGGATAAAATTCTATTTTCACACCGCTACTATATAGATAAAAATTCTATTTTTATTCAATGGTGTTCATATAATAAAGATTATATTTTTATCACGCTATTCTCAATATAAAGATTTCGCCTTTTCAAATATAAAGATTTCGCCTTTTCAAATTTCAAAAATCTAATCTTTTCTATTTTAAAAATCTAATCTTTTCTATTTTAAAAATCTAATCTTTTCTATTTTAAAATCATTCCTTTTCATTTTAAAATCATTCCTTTTCATACTATTCAAACAATGCTTTCTTTAAGTAAAAACTGATTTAAAAATTGTTTTTTTAAAACCAATTCATTAAATAAAAACAAGTAAATAAAACAAAATAAAATCTTACCACGAAAAAGGGCTGAGGGGAGGGGTCTTCCATGCGCTGGAGGCGACTGGGGGTTGCAGCAAGTGGCACGGCCGGGTTATTGGGGGCTAAGGGACTCGATTGGAGGGAGGAAATGGGGGTGTGCCGGTTGAAGGTCAAGAGGAAGGGAAAAGGAGGTCGGAGGCGAGAGAAGGGGGGCTACGCCGTCGGCTAGGGTAGGGGGGCTCGGCGAAGGGGAGAGAGTGGAGGGGGGGTTCTGTCGGGAGGCAAATCGAGGGGGGGCTTCGAAGGTGGCAATCGAAGGGGAGGGGGAAGCGGAGGGGAGGAGGGAGGGCGGCGCGTTGCCAGGTCGCGACGGCCTCCGGTGGAGGAGCGGCAGCTCCTCCCCCATTTTTTTTATTTTTTTCTGTTGATTAAATGACGAGAGGAGGGAAAAGGAAATTGGGGGGGCTATATGTAAATTCATATATTTTATTTTATTTTATTAAAAAGTAACTTTTTCATTCCAACTCGAAACGAAACCCACCGCCGGCCGTTCATAGCTAATTACCCCCATTCTGAACACAATGGGATATGAATCGCAGGCCAATTCGATCGTTTCGATCCGTTTTCGTCAAAATCAACATATAACTCTATATATTGAATTTGAATGCGCATTTCACTTTACCGGGGTCGCATACTAACTCGAAAAATTCCAGAAAAATATTTACTAGCTTCGTATTGACGATACGGTCCTAACAAAACTAGTTTCGTCAAATTCTGAGACCATTGGAAAAATGGCCATTTTCCAGTCGATTAAAATCAACTGAAATTGGTCAAATGCGCTTTCCTTTGGCACGCTCACATATTGATTCGGAAAATTATGAAATTTGAAACCTAGCAATAATTTGACATCACGGATCCAACAAAAGTGGTTTCGTCGAAATCCGAGGTCGTTTGCAAAATGTCTATTTTTAAGGGCCTGGATTCCATAGCGACTATTCAGAACTTTCAACTGGACATATCTTTTGATTCCCGCTATGAAATTTCGATTTTTCAGATTCGTTGCAAATATATTATCAAATAGATCCTATTGTTTTTTGTTTCACTAAAATCCGGTTTGTTTTGCACTCGGTATGTTCAATTGAAGTTTGAAATCGAATTATCGAACTACTGCGCCATTTTCAATTCTATTTATAATTATTATATTCTAACAACGACGTATATAATATATACGTTCGAATTATATTCAAAATAAATTTCTCGTCGATATTATTTAAAATAATTCATTTTAAATGTTCAAAATTCGCTAAAATTGCCAAAATAAAAATTTTAAACTGGCTCAGAATTTCCGGGTTATTACAATCTCCCCCACTTAAAACTTTTCGTCCCCGAAAAGGAACAAAGTCGAAAGTGGTTTGATTAATCAATTCTACATTCGATCTGGCTTCCATTCTCCAACTTTTCAGTTTCTGAGAATTTTCAAATTTTTCAAAAATTTGGCTAACACCCGGAATTTTCGAAAAATTTCGCCATAACCTCCCCTGCACCGGGAGCCACGGGAAAATCCCGAAATTGCCATACAGGCCTTTTGATCTCAAAATGAAAAAGAAAAGGCCAAGTGGCTAACCAATAGGCTCATAAAATAATCATCACACAAACAAAACAGTAAATTATAGTAAATATGTACCTATTTGTCGGGCAAACAAATTTTATTCTCTGCTCTAGCCTCATTGCTATGACCTGTTCAATGTAAGTACTTGTATATGCAAGCAAATGTGACCAATTTTCAATATAATTCAATATGTTATTCAATTAGGCATATGGTTCAAAATTATCAAACAAATAAATAAATGACACAAACATCAATCAATTAGTGAATTAGAGTTTCAAATTCATAATTTTGATACATATACAGAAATCATGTTTTTGATGCCAATTCACAACAAATAAATCTATCTATATTAGTTTTGGTTCTCACACCAGTCTAATGGAAATATATAGAAATCACACCTTCGTAACTCGAATATAAATACTGATGATGATGCACCATCATCATAATCATCTCCGGATGTCTAGAATGTGATTCTATATCTACCCAGTATATTAAAACTTCGAATATACGTTCATGACGTGTATACGCGAAATCTTTATATACTCGATTGTCCAAATCAATATAAATAAATATTCAAATACGTATAAAAATGGTTTAAATTTTCAAAACAAAATTGTTTTCAATTGGAAAATATACTCTTCACACTCGTTCTAGGATACTACTGATCCTATCTCTAACGAGTCATTCTAATTGGATATCACTAATCTAATATCTGGTGAATTCTTTCGTATGTTTCTAATGTGTCTTGTTCTCGAGCTCTGTAAACCAAAGCTCTGATACCAAATGTAGTGACCCATAACTTCCCCGGCCTCCGAAGAGATGAGAAAGAACGAATTACTGTGAGAACAAGACAAATCAGAACGCAGACGGAAGAACATTTCATTGCTATTACAACAATTCCATCAGATACAAGAATATACAGAGTATAAATGAATAAAATACATTCGATGAACATCAGAGATTTAAATTACATTTAAATACATCATAGCGGAAAATAATACAAAAGCACAACTAGAAATAATGCACGGATACAGAGCTTTCCGAGCATCGTTCCAGCTGTAAATCAGGATCCTGTGAATATAAATCTGCAAAACCAAAACTACTAGCTGCCCGTGTCGAAAATAGGGGCACCCAGAGTTTAGGTTAAAACAATAAACTCCAGGTCAGTCATGTGACTGGTGTGAGAACTAAAACAGTTATTAAAACTTTATTTTAAAAGAGAGTAATTCAAGGGACCACGCCGTATAAAACGGAATGGGTTTCCTCCCAAGAATACCAGTGCATATCAATAAACAACGCAATGCTTTTTCAAAAAAAAATGAAGCTATTATAAGACCCAGGTCCCATCACACAATGCAACGCAAGCCAGAGGATAGGGTCTTACCTTATAACAGCCAAATATGCTTGGTACGTTTAAAAACAAATCATTTGATACTATAATAAGTGTATAGTGTCAAAACAATTTCAATCATAAATATAAATCATAGACGGCATAGCATCCCATGCTACTATGTCGCCATACTAGGCTCTACAAAGAAAGCCGAAATATCTCGTATTGGAAATTGGATTTCCGTCATGAGTCGAGGCAAGGGGTAAGCTCCTCTCCGCTTCGAGACACTCTAGCAAATGCCTCGCGACTACACACTCTGGGTAACCCCTGGATGCTTCAGGGCCGGTCCTCTCTTACGTTTGAGGATTAATTATTCCTGAACACACATTTCCCGGTCCTTACAGACCTAAAATCGAGGCGCCTCATCCAACAACCACATAGGTGAAAAGTATATAAATGTCATGGCTGGTAAGTCACTGACACCACCAAAGCTAGAAAGAAACGTCGTGCTCTCCCTGTAGTCCTTATCCTGTTTTTAACTCATACCGAGGTGTGAGGCTCACGAATTCACGCTATACACAAAGCTGCCACGTAGGTCGTGCTTTGATCATCAACCACAAGACTTTGCTTTTCAACAGAAGCCTTGATCCATGCAACTCAGCATGCCACACAAGCAATTCATGCCATGCGATTGATATCTATCGATATATAACCTCTAAGCTCGTACGTCTCAGAGAAGGGCGTTAAGCAAGAGAATAAATTCTCCGCCGCCAAACAGATATATATTTAACAGAAATCAATCAACACATAATAAAATCCAATGTCAGACACACAATCCATTTACAAGTTCGTTCTAGGTCTGAACGAAACCCGAGGCACTTTCCTCGCATATCCATCGATCTCCAAGTACGTCTGGACGACCACTAACTGATTCCCTCATCTTGGGTGTACAGCCCAATCAAGATCGTCAGTAATCACCCAAACGATGTGAAGACTTCCGGTCTTCGACCACCGTCTTCATATTCGACATATCGTCGAATCGGTTATTCAGAATGGGTATAAACCCGGCCTTTCCGAACAACCCGCGTATATTAAAACAAATGTTACACAAACACAACATACGCCTCATTCCAATTCATTAGTCACTAACCGTAAATCAACAAGAGAAAATTTTTCCAAACATTAACCCCGAAGGCCGAAACCAACATCAGATCAATACCCAGAAAACCATTCTTCTTAGCTAACCTACAGCTAGTTTCTAAATTTCATATTCTTAGGGAAAGGTTCCCATTAATTTTATCCAAGATAAATTCTTTAAAATTTATTCTTTAATCTTCCTTTGGATGTCATTTCAAACCAAATTATGGTTTTTCCAAACTAGTCGAGATTAGCGAACCGTACCGAAGTAATTATTTATTTTAATTCCCAATCCCAACCTATTCATCCCATGAAGAAAAACTGGTAATACCCCATATCTAATACCACGGTGTTATCGGTAAAATTAATTACTATTTCACGTTCAAATCTAATTAAAGATTTAACTATCGCCTTGGAGCAAAACTGGTGATACTCCATTCTCGCTCACTTTCTAAATTTGATAATTTAAATTATCAATTAACATTTCAATCTAATTGCGGATTCATTAAAACTCCTTTCACTGGGTTAAAGAACTAATGTCATTTAAAACACAGTTCACGATAAACCCAAATCACATTCTATTTATTATCGGGTTAAAGAACAAGTTTTATTTAAAACACTGTTCACGATAAACCCACAAATCACTTTTAATTTAATTTCAATCAAATATATTAGAAATTCTGATTATTCAAAACCCCTTTTTAAATCCAATTTATTTATTTAAAAATAGTTGGGTTTTAATTTTAGTTCAAAACTAGTTCATTTCGATAAAAATCTATTTTTATCTTTTTAAATATGAAGTTTTTCATCCCAATTTTTCCCAAATCACTTCTTATGATTTTACACAAATTATTACTATTTTTAATAATTTTATCAAGGCCCGTACAGTCGATTTCCATCAACGGCCATCGAACTGCACTTACAGCGACCTTTTCCAAATTTGATTTGGACGTATCTCCGAATCCAACCGTTAGATTTCAAATTTCTAATATTCGTTAGAAAGCTCTTTTCGATACGAACCCAACGGTTCTGGTTTTAGGAGAATCCGACGGTCAGATCTCCCGTAATGTCTGTTTGAAATAAATGGTCGAAATTCACGAACTGCCGCAGCGTGGCGCGTTCTATTCAGGCCATTATATTATATATATAATATATATTTCGTCGATTCCTATTTAAAATGAATTTTATAAATAGTTTTAAATTCGATTCAAAAACATTTCAACTTCTATTTCCAATTCAAATCAAAATTGAATTTTTCCTTATAAATTCGTTTCAAAATTCATTTTAATTCAATTCAAATTTCAATTCAATTTGAATTCATTTCAAACTCGTTTTCTATTCAACTCAAATTCAATTCGTTTTCTATTCAAATCGAATTCGTTTTCTATTCAATTCAATTCAAATTCGTTTTCTATTCAAATCGAATTCGTTTTCTATCCAATTCAAATTCAATTCGTTATATATTCAAATCGAATTCGTTTTCTATTCAAATCAAATTCGTTTTCTATTCTATTCAATTCAAATCAAATTCGTTTTCTATTCTATTCAATTCAAATCAAATTCGGTTTCTATTCAAATCGAATTCAATTTCCTTTTCTATTCGATTCAATTCAAATTATAAAAACGAATATAATCGATATAAATATCGTTCGCGTCAAAATACCGCATCTCTAACTAATACGGCTTTATATATTTCAATAATTCCGTTATTCTATTCAACAAATGAATATTTATTTTATTCAATACGTGAATCTATACTTCTGTCAACACATGACTAATCTCAACGAATGAGTACTGTCCACGTGTGACTATTTTTGTTATTCAATATATTTTATAAAAATTATGGTATCTATCATTTGATTTCCAATCAGACTCCAACCGTAAATTAGTAAGAGAACGATTCCCTGAATATTAACCCCGAAGGCCGAAACCAACATCAGATCAATATCCAGGAGACCACTCATCTCATCTATTTTCCAGTCAATTTCTAATTTTACATATGATAAAGATGTAAATTTTATTGTTAAAATATTTCGTTCAACACATGACTAATCTCAACGGATGAGTACTGTCAACACATGAACCTTTATTTTATAATATTAAAGATGTAAATTTTATCGTTAAAATATTTCGTTCAACACATGACTAATCTCAACGGATGAGTACAGTCAACACATGAACCTTTATTTTATTATATTCTTTATTTTCTAAATTGGAATGAGGTCCAATCATTTACCATATAAAGCTGATTATATGGATTCCACTCAACGCATGTATATAATAGCAACGATACATAATCAACCATCATCCAAAGTACACTACACTGTATAAGCATCAAATATAGATATCTAACGCTTATAACAGCCTGTCAATCAATCGATCGACATACAACTAATTATTGGGATTAGTGTATGTCATATATTATCCCAAGACCCATGTGGGGTTTCAAACAATCAAACGCATATTTTATTTGTGCAGTTGGGCGATGTGTAAAATTTATCGTCCCAATCAATGTCCTTCAAATAGGTGTACATAAACAAACCGTCCGGTTTGTAAATGAATATTTATTTATTCGCATTCACGTTAAAAATTATATTTTTAACGATAAAACATTTTATTCAACCTATGAAAATATTCTATTCAGTTCATTTATCAAATAAAATGATATTTTTATTTTTCTAATTTATTTTAGAAAATTTCGGCGGCATAACGGCACGATACTAGAAACGGGACGAGGCCTAGCCTTATCCCCGGTCTAGTGATGGCCCACGCCATTCACACATCAATCAAATCAATTTCATTTCACCAAACAATTCAATTCAACCCTAATAATCTAACCAACTACACAGCCAAACAAAAAAGTCCATGGTCTGTGGACGATTGTGTCGGGTGCTACTAAACACCGTCTGCATCCTAGTATATATATATATATATATAATATATATATACTAACTAGAAAAAGAAATTGAAGAGTGAGAAGTTCTCACTGATAGCTATTCCAACTCCATGCCACTTCAAATGTAGAAGTCTTCGTCATTCTCGCCTTTTGTCACTTTCGTTGCCCGTAGCCACTACATATATAAAAATCATTTTTTTTTTATATTGCTATTCAATATATAAAAATCGAATTTTTACTTCGCTATTCAATATATAAAAATCGAATTTTTACTTCGCTATTCAATATATAAAAATCGAATTTTTATAATCACGCTATATGGATAAAATTCTATTTTCACACCGCTACTATATTGATAAAAATTCTATTTTTATTCAACGGTGTTCATATAATAAAGATTATATTTTTATCATGCTATTCTCTATATAAAGATTTCGCCTTTTCAAATACAAAGATTTTGCCTTTTCAAATTTCAAAAATCTAATCTCTTCTATTTTAAAAATCTAATCTTTTCTATTTTAAAAATCTAATCTTTTCTACTTTAAAAATCTAATCTTTTCAATTTTAAAAATCTAATCTTTTCTATTTTAAAATCTAATCTTTTCTATTTTAAAATCATTCCTTTTCATTTTAAAATCATTCCTTTTCATACTATTCAAACACTGCTTTCTTTAAGTAAAAACTGATTTAAAAATTCTTTTTTTTAAAACCAATTCATTAAATAAAAACAAGTAAATAAAACAAAATAAAATCTTACCACGAAAATGGGCTGAGGGGAGGGGTCTTCCATGCGCTGGAGGCGACTGGGGGTTGCAGCAAGTGGCGCGGCCGGGTTATTGGGGGCTGAGGGGCTCGATTGGAGGGAGGAAATGGGGGTACGCCGGTTGAAGGTCAAGAGGAAGGGAAAAGGAGGTCGGAGGCGAGAGAGGGGGGCTACGCCATCGGCTAGGGCAGGGGGGGCTCGGCGAAGGGGAGAGAGTGGAGGGGGGGTTTTGTCGCGAGGCAAATCGAGGGGGGGCTTCGAAGGTGGCGATCGAAGGGGAGGGGGAAGTGGAGGGGAGGAGGGAGGGCGGCGCGTTGCCAAGCCGCGACGGCCTCCAGTGGAGGAGGGCAGCTCCTCCCCCATTTTTTTTATTTTTTTCTGCTGATTAAATGACGGGAGGAGGGAAAAGGAAATTGGGGGGGCTATATGTAAATTCATATATTTTATTTTATTTTATTAAAAAGTAACTTTTTCATTCCAACTCAAAACGAAACCCACCGCCTGCCGTTCATAGCTAATTACGCCCATTCTGAGCACAATGGGATATGAATCGCAGGCCAATTCGATCGTTTCAATCCGTTTTCGTCAAAATCAACATATAACTCTATATATTGAATTTGAACGCGCATTTCAATTTACCGGGGTCGCATACTAAATCGAAAAATTCCAGAAAAATATTTTCTAGCTTCGTATTGACGATACGGTCCTACCAAAACTAGTTTCATCAAATTCTGAGACCGTTGGAAAAATGGCCATTTTCCAGTCGATTAAAATCAACTGAAATTAGTCAAACGCGTTTTCCTTTGGCACGCTCACGTATTGATTCGGAAAATTATGAAATTTTAAACCTAGCAATAATTTGACATCACGGATCCAACAAAAGTGGTTTCGTCAAAATCCGAGGTCGTTTGCAAAATGTCTATTTTTAAGGGCCTGAATTCCATAGCGACTATTCAGAATTTTCAGCTGGACATATCTTTTGATTCCCGCTATGAAATTTCTGTTTTTCGGATTCGTTGCAAAGATATTATCAAATAGATCTTATTGTTTTTGGTTTCACTAAAATCCGGTTTGTTTTGCACCCGGTATGTTCAATTGAAGTTTGAAATCGAATTATCGAACTACCACGCCATTTTCAATTCTATTTATAATTATATATAATTATTATATTCTAACGACGACGTATATAACATATACGTTCGAATTATATTCAAAATAAATTTCACGTCGATATTATTTAAAATAATTCATTTTAAATGTTCAAAATTCGCTAAAATTGCCAAAATAAAAATTTTAAACTGGCTCAGAATTTCCGGGTTATTACAGAATAATTAGATAGTTGAAATAAAATATTTATATAGTTAAAAATATTTTATAGTTAAAAATAGAATTTTTAACGTGTATACGAAATGAAATAAAAATAAACAAATCGGACGATTTGTTTATATACACACATTTGACTGATATTGATTGGGACGATAAATTTTACACACCGCCCAACTGCACAAATAAAATCTGTGTTTGATTGTTTGAAACCCCACACGGGTATTGGGATGATATTTGACGTACACTAATCCCGGTCGTTTATTTGTATGTCGATCGATTGATTGACGGGCTGCTATAAGCGTTGAATATTTATATTTGATGCTTATACAGTGTAGAATACACTTTTGGATGATGGTTGATTATTCATTGTTGTTATTGTATGCATGTGTTGTAGAAAATCCATATAATTAACATTATATGGTAATTGATTGGGCCTCATTCCGGTTTTGAAAAAAAGAAATATTTGAAAAGAAATATTTGAAAAGAAATATTTAAATAGAAATATTTGAAAAAGGAATATTTGAAATAGAATATTTGAAAATAGAAATATCGGAAGTCGTGTTGATTAGATTGACGCCATTTTGACGTGAACGATATTTATATCGATTTTATTCATTTTATAACGAATATCGAAAGTGATTTCAAAATCTGATAATTGAATAGAATTGAAATTCGAATTGAAATTGAATATAAATGAATTCGAATTGAAATTAAATATAAATGAATTCGAATTGAAATTGAATATAAATGAATTCGAATTGAATTTGAATATAAATCAATTTGAATTGAAATCGATTTGAAATGAATTTAAAACGAATTTATATTGGAATATTCAATTTTGATTAGAAATTGAATATGAAGTTGAAACCGTTTTGAAAATGAATTTAAAACGATTTATAAAGCACGTTTTGAATGGAAATCGACGAAGTATATATTATATATATAATATAAGGGCCTGAATAGAACGCACCGCGCCGCGGCAGTTCGCGAATTTCGACCATTGACTTCGAACGGACATTACGGGAGATCCGACCGTTGGATTCTCCTGAAACCAGAACCGTTGGGTTCGTATCGAAAAGAGATTTCTAACGAATATTAGAGATTTCAAATCTAACGGTTGGATTTGGAATTATGTCCAAATCAAATTTGAAAAAGGTCGTTGTAAGTGCAGTTCGATGGCCGTTGATGGAAATCGACTATACGGGCCTTGATAAAATTATTAAAAATAGTAATAATTTGTGTAAAATCATAAGAAATGATTTGTGAAGAATTGGGATGAAAAACTCCATATTTGAAAAGATAAAAATAGATTTTTATCGAAATGAACTAGTTTTGAACTAGAATTAAAATTCTATTTATTTTAAAATAAATAAATTGAATTTGAAAAGGGTTTTAAAAATAACGGAAATTTCCAATAGTTAAATTGTAATGGATTTGAATCGAAATTGTCTTTGGATTCGATGTTGGATTTCGTGATTGTAATGACCCGTATTCTACGCATCTTAGGATTGTAGAATATTTATTTCTTTCCCATGTAAAGTCGTATGGTCATGTAACTTTGGGAAATATCTATTAGAGTCATTTCCCATGTCCATGATTTTTGTCGATTTTTAAATGACCATTTTGCCCCTAGTCGGTACTGTTTTGGCCATAACTTTTGATTGGGAAGGAATTTTGACCTGAAACCACTTCCATTTGATTCGTTTGATGGTTTCTCTTTCCGTAGAGTGGTCATAATAGCCAAACGGACTTACCATTTGGGAGATATGGCTGAAACAAGGTTTGGAGGGTGAAAAACTGCTTAACCGGGCCAAATCGGGTGATTAGTGAGTGGGCCCATAACCCATTTCGGGATTAGGGTTATGGGAGGGCTGAAATGAGATGGAGAATCATTCCATTTCAGTTTTCTAGCCTCCACTTATCACCAAGGATCCCTAAAAATGGCCTCCAACCTCTAGATCACCTCCAAATCACCTTTTTGGCAAGGATTTGGCTTAGCAACTCCTAATCAAAGAAGATCTTCACCTAATCAACCTTGGAGCTGCTGTTAGCATTGGGATTCGCATCAAATCAGAGCATTATTTCAGATCTTAGTTTGTTTTGTGGCTAAGGTGAGTGATTTGCTTAGTTTTGCACTAATTATGGCTAATTAGGAGTGATTAGTGTTAATTAGCGAATTTAAACATGATAAAATTCTGGAAAAATATTTATAAAATTCGGAATGATGTTTTAGACCTCTGAGATGAATTTGGGTTAATTTGGTTAAGATTTGCTAATCCTATCATCACTCTCACCTAAATATGCTTAAGGGGAAATATGGGATTTTGGGTATGTTTGATCCATTTTTTACCTATCATATTGATGTTTTGATGTTTGTGGTTGATTATGTATGTTGCTATGACTGTATGAAATGCTATGTGACTGTTTAGAATAGTTGGAATGGTCGAAAACGCCGTCGAGGGGCGTAAACAGCTCGCTGGACAAGGTGCAGGGGTTCGGATCGCATAGGGGGTTGAGGGACGATCGGATCGCCCTATGGGATCGTGGGGGCATCCCCACGAGTCGAGTCACCTCCTCCGAACCGAACCGTCTGTGCAAGGCCCACGAAGCGAATCGATGCAGCGTCGTGCCAAACTGAAGTACTCCGATCCGGATCGCGAATAAGCATTACGACCCGATCCGTCCATGAAGGGTGAGCACGATCCGTCGACCTGGAGAAGGGCGTCCGATCCGAACCGCTTGAAGAACCACGATCCGATCCGTATGGGGTGTCCCGATCCGAACCGAGAAGGGGAGCACGATCCGAAGCAAAGGAAGGGAGGACCACGACCCGATCCGACGTAGGAGGCGCGACCCGATCCACTGAAGAATGTGAAGGCTGATTCGATCCGATTCGATTGTGATGACCAATAACCCGAGATGCAAAGGTATTCCAAATGGAAGCTAGAGCTCAGGATCCCGGAACCAGTTGGGAACCAATGAGTCCACTTCATGGTTGGGCTTTGCTGCGGGACGCGTGCTAAGGAGTTGTCGACGTTCATAACTTCGATTCACCACTAAGAATGATGGGCTATTTATCAGTGCAGTAGGGTCATTATGACCTGAGGGGCAAAGTGATGGTAGCAAGACTACGTTATCAGTGCAGTAGGGTCATTATGACCCGAGGGGCAAGGTGATGCGTAGTAAGACTATGAGCCAGCGCAGATGGGGTGAATAACCCCATGGGGCAAGTGGACATAGTAAGGATTAGTAAGGCTATGAGCCAGCGCAGATGGGGTGAATAACTCCATGGGGCAAGTGGACATAGCGAGGAATTAGTGGCTACGTTATCAGTGCAGTGAAGTCATTTATGACTTCATGGGGCAAAGTGATCGTAGCAAGGGATGTTGGGTGATCGAAGTGGTGAATATCGTATGCTTTACGCACTGAGTGAGAGATGTGAGGATGGATGCTATGTTTGATTGTTTGCCATCCCTATGACATGCACACCTCCCCCACCTCCGTATCTTATATTGTTTGATATGATACCTTGGAGTGCTGTACAGTATGTAGTGCTAACTCTTTGGTTGCAGGTCCAGGTTCAGGTATGTTTTAGTCTACCTGTTATCATTCACTTTTGATGCTTATCGCTCATACCAGGCTTTATGTCTGACCCAGAGTTTTATGTCTCCTCTTATTACTCTGGGTGCTCACACGAGCAGACTAGAGACAGGTTAGCTGGTGATGTGCGAGTAGCTGATTCGGAGGCGGGCAGGAGGCTTCCACGTATGATATATATACACATTCTCCCCGTGTCGTTGGTGGTCGCTACTTGGGCATTAGTAGTGTACCTCGTTTACCTTGCTTTTGCTTTGAGACAGTTTGGAAGTTGTAATAAGCTGTATTTTTGGATTTCCGCTGCTTTGATGTTTAATTCTGATCTTCAGCTTATGCACTGTCTCTCTTGTTTTATGTCAAGTATGTTACTATTATATTTTGTTCTATGCGCTGTGAGACATTCTACAGGTTCTTTGTATGTTCATTTCCTTCTTCCTTTTTCCTTCTGACGACCCGTTCCGTGCTAACTGGACACGTGTACAGCGCACTTATGGAGTAAATGTCGGTTGGTGCGGGGCGGGCCGTCACACTTGGTATCAGAGCTCTAGGTTGCGTAGTTAACCTAGGGAAAGACACTAGGGAGAGATAGTACGTATAAGAGAGCGCGTATTTGTGATTAATTTGGTTTTCAAAAGCTATGTATGTATATACTATTAGTAGTATAAGAATGAAGTTGTATTGCACTAGTACCACTATGGGGTCGTTGATCGTTTTCCTTTTACAGATTGACGATGAGCCGATATGTGAGAGGTACTGGTAGAGGGGCCAATAATGGGAATGCCGCTGACATGAGGGCAATGTTTACCGACCTCATGAGAGACATGCTTAGAGAAGTGCAAGGGGCAGTTCCTAATCCCGGAGCTGGTGTTGGCCCAGTAGTGCAAGCGCCTAGGGTCGATTTCGCCAAGTTGTGCAAGGATTACACTAATCTTGGTGGGAAGCCGTTCCACGGAACGGAGTCAGCCACGGATGTTCAAGATTGGATGGATAGATGTGACCGTATCTTCGATGACTTGGGTCTCGAGGATGCGATGAAGAGAAGGCTAGCGTCTCGTCAGCTGCAAGGGCGAGCGATGAATTGGTGGAATGCCATTAGAACAGCTACTCCAGAGGACCAGGTTACTTGGGTTCAGTTCAAGGCTCGCTTTAGCGAGAAGTTTATTCCAGCTGCCCAGAAGTCGGTGTTGTTCAAGAGGTTCTTGGAACTGAAGCAGAATGGGAGGGCAGTTTCTGGTTATATTGCTGAGTTCGACACTTTGTCGAAGTATGGACTGTCTCTCATTGATACTCCTGAGAAGAAGAATGAGAAGTTCATTACTGGTTTGGATGGGTACTTGGGGGAAAGGCTTATCAACCACATCGATGAGACTTTTGAATCGATTGTGGGGAAAGCTTTGAGATCAGAGAGTCTTTACCCTAAGTCAAAGACCGAGGCTGCATCCGCAGAGGGGCCAAAGCCGCAAGCAGGCGGTGGAGGCAAGAATAGCTCTCAGAATAAGAGGAAGCAGGACCAATCTAAAGATGGCCAGAAAAAGAGCAAAAAGGATGTTGAGTGCTTCAGCTGTGGAAAGAAAGGCCATTATGCTAAGGAATGCCGGGCCAAGCCAGCGGAAAGGAAGTGCTACAACTGTGGTCAAGTGGGACATCAGAAGGATAAGTGTTCGCAACCTCTTAAGGAGAAGCAGATTGTGAAAGCATATGCTCTTGATGCTATTCCTTCTTCGTCGAATGCCCTAACTACGGCGGAGAAAGGGAAGAATGTTGTTATTCAAGGTATGCTTTCTATTTATGATATACCAGTTCGAGTTTTGTTTGATACTGGGGCTTCCCGTTCCTTCATATCTAGAGACCTGGTAGATAGGTTGGGACTGGAACCCGAGATAGTCGATAGACCATTGATAGTGACAAACCCGATTGGTGGTTCGACTAGCCTTAGTATGATTTGCAGGAATTTGGTCTTATCGAGTCATGGATGTATGTTTGTATGTGATTGCTTTGTTTTGGGCTTTACTGGGTATGGCATTATATTGGGAGTCGATTGGCTCCAAAGATACGGGGTGGGGGTAGACTGTGAGGGCTTTTTGGTGACAGTGAGGGCGGATGATAGGCGGAGGGTAGTGTTTGGTAGCCTACCTAGTGATGGGGTTATGGCTAGTTTTGTAAATTCCCTCGACATCCCGCAGGATGAGTTGTCAGATGTGCCCGTGGTTGGCCAGTATCCGGACGTCTTCGAGGAGGTGACCGGGCCTTCACCACACCGAGAGATTGAGTTCCGTATTGATTTAGTGAAAGATGCCAGACCTATAGTGATGCCACTTCGTCGTATGGCACCAAGGGAGCAGCGAGAGCTCGGGGTGCAAGTCAGCAATCTTTTGAAGAAGGGATTGATTAGAAGGAGTGTCTCCGAGTGGGGAGCACCAGTTGTGTTTGCCACTAAGGCAGATGGTTCCCTTCGTTTGTGTGTGGACTATCGCGAGTTGAATAAGGTAACGAGGAAGAATAAGTATCCTCTACCGCGGATAGATGATTTGTTTGATCAGCTGGAAGGAGCAAGAGTGTTCTCCCAGTTGGACCTCGTGACAGGATTTCATCAGCTTCGAGTAGCAGATGAGAGTGTTCTGAAAACGGCATTTAGGACGCCGTCTGGATTTTATGAGTGGTTGGTCATGCCGTTTGGGTTGACCAATGCACCAGCCTATTTTGTGGATCTTATGAATCGAGTATTCAGAGATCAGTTGAATAAGTTTGTTCTTGTGTTCGTGGATGATATCCTTGTTTATTCAAGGACAGAGGAGGAACACAAGGGGCACTTGAGGATAGTGATGGAGGTGTTGAGGAAACACCAATTGAAATCGAAATTCTCTAAGTGTCATTTTTGGAGAAGGGAAGTAAGATTCTTGGGTCATGTTGTTTCAGAGTGTGGTATTGTCGTGGACCCTGCGAAGGTGGCTACGGTACAGGATTGGCCTACGCCCAAGAATGCTACAGATGTAAGAAGTTTCTTGGGATTAGCTGGATATTATCGTAAGTTTATCCAGGACTTCTCCAAGATTGCAGCACCGTTGACTCAGTTGACTAAGAAGAATCAGTCCTTCGTCTGGGACGGAGTGTGTGAGGATGCCTTCAAGAGTCTAAAGGAGAGGTTGACGCGTGCGCCAGTGTTAGTCATTCCTAAGGGGAATGAAGAGATGACGGTATACACGGATGCTTGTGGTACCGGACTAGGCGCAGTATTGATGCAGGGAGGTAGGGTTGTAGCTTATGCTAGTCGACAGCTAAAGCCGCATGAGAAGAAGTATCCTACCCATGATTTGGAATTGGCAGCGATTGTATTTGCGCTGAAGATGTGGAGACACTATCTCTTGGGAGAAAGATTTGAGTTGTTTACCGATCATAAATCGTTAAAGTATCTCTTCTCTCAGAAAGATCTGAATCTCCGTCAGCAGAGATGGTTAGAGTTCTTGGCTTCGTATGATTTTGATATCGCATATACACCTGGGAAAGGTAATGCGGTAGCCAATGCCTTGAGTAGGAGACATGCTAGCTTAGGGGCAATGTTTCTTGAATGGAAGCAACTGGAGTTTATCGCGGGGTTTGATTTCAGACCAAGGTGCGAATTGGATCCAGTTATGCTAGCTAGTTTGACGATCAGACCTACTTTGATAGAGCGGATTGGTTCTAGCCAGAGGGACGATCCTAACCTATCGGAAATCATCTCCAAGTTAGAAATGGGTATCGATGAGGAGATGAATGTGTATGGGCTTGATCGGGATGGATGGCTTCGAAAGGACGGAAGACTAGTTGTGCCCAACATGAATGGTGTGAGAGATGAAGTGCTTAGGGAATGTCATCACTCAAAACTGACTATACATCCCGGTGGTAATAAGATGTATCGAGACATGAGACAGACTTACTACTGGGAAGGGATGAAAAGAGATGTTGGGAAGTTTATATCCAAATGCATGAATTGTCAGCTAGTTAAAGCCGAGCAGAAGAAGCCTAGTGGGTTGTTGCAACCACTAGGAATTCCCGAATGGAAATGGGAGCAAGTTTCGATGGATTTCATCGATGGCTTACCAAGGACTAGATCGGGGTATGATAGCATTTGGGTAATTGTGGATCGATTGACTAAAAGCGCAAGATTTATACCAGTCAAATCGACCAGAACGGCAGCCAAGTTGGCAGAATTGTATATGAAGTGGGTAGTGAGATTTCATGGAGTACCCAAAAGCATTGTGAGTGACCGAGACCCGTTGTTCACTAGTGGGTTTTGGAAGAGCTTACAAGAGGCTCTAGGGTCCGGATTACATCTCAGTACCGCATATCATCCTCAGACTGACGGTCAGACGGAGAGGGTGAATCGTATATTGGAAGATCTCTTGAGAGCGTGTATATTGGATTTTGGTGGATCATGGGATGACCATTTGCATCTGGTAGAGTTTGCATATAATAATAGCTACCAATCCAGTATCGGTATGGCTCCATATGAAGCTTTGTACGGAAGACCGTGTAACTCACCATCATGTTGGATAGAGACTGGCGAGAAGTTTGTGCTTGGACCAGATGTGGTGAGAGAAACTTCAGATAAGATTAAGATCATTCAGCAACGAATGAAAGCTGCCCAAGATAGGCAGAAGAGCTATGCCGATAAGAGGAGAAGAGACTTGAAATTCTCCGTTGGTGACTTGGTGTTCGTCAAGATCTCCCCGTTGAAGAGCGTGATTCGATTTAACAGGAGAGGCTAGTTGGCACCAAGATTTGTTGGCCCATTCCCTGTTCTTGAACTAGTCGGGAATTTGGCATATAGAGTTGGCTTACCATAGAAGATGGCGGGAGTTCACAATGTGTTTCATGTTTTCCAACTAAGGAAGTTCGTTCACGACTCAGATATGACTATTTCACCTGATCAGTTAGAGGACTTTGAAGTAGAGCCCGAGGCGGTTGGGAACCGCAAGCCGATTCGTATTGTGGGGCACGATACAAAGCAACTTCGAAGGAAGTCGGTGAAGCTAGTCAAGATTCAGTGGGGCGAGAACGAGAATGATTGTACTTGGGAGACAGAGGAGAGCATTAGGAAGACGCATCCAGAACTCTTTGCCTGGTAAGATTTACTTTGCAATTTAGTTATTCCGCATGCAAGGATAGACTTATTTTGCTTGTTTTGCATGTTTGATGGTTGTTTTATGATCGATAGGCATGCGGGACCTTTATGTGTGTTTGGATTAGGGAATTTCGGGGGCGAAATTTCTTAAGGGGGGAAGAGTGTAATGACCCGTATTCTACGCATCTTAGGATTGTAGAATATTTATTTCTTTCCCATGTAAAGTCGTATGGTCATGTAACTTTGGGAAATATCTATTAGAGTCATTTCCCATGTCCATGATTTTTGTCGATTTTTAAATGACCATTTTGCCCCTAGTCGGTACTGTTTTGGCCATAACTTTTGATTGGGAAGGAATTTTGACCTGAAACCACTTCCATTTGATTCGTTTGATGGTTTCTCTTTCCGTAGAGTGGTCATAATAGCCAAACGGACTTACCATTTGGGAGATATGGCTGAAACAAGGTTTGGAGGGTGAAAAACTGCTTAACCGGGCCAAATCGGGTGATTAGTGAGTAGGCCCATAACCCATTTCGGGATTAGGGTTATGGGAGGGCTGAAATGAGATGGAGAATCATTCCATTTCAGTTTTCTAGCCTCCACTTATCACCAAGGATCCCTAAAAATGGCCTCCAACCTCTAGATCACCTCCAAATCACCTTTTTGGCAAGGATTTGGCTTAACAACTCCTAATCAAAGAAGATCTTCACCTAATCAACCTTGGAGCTGCTGTTAGCATTGGGATTCGCATCAAATCAGAGCATTATTTCAGATCTTAGTTTGTTTTGTGGCTAAGGTGAGTGATTTGCTTAGTTTTGCACTAATTATGGCTAATTAGGAGTGATTAGTGTTAATTAGCGAATTTAAACATGATAAAATTCTGGAAAAATATTTATAAAATTTGGAATGATGTTTTAGACCTCTGAGATGAATTTGGGTTAATTTGGTTAAGATTTGCTAATTCTATCATCACTCTCACCTAAATATGCTTAAGGGGAAATATGGGATTTTGGGTATGTTTGATCCATTTTTTACCTATCATATTGATGTTTTGATGTTTGTGGTTGATTATGTATGTTGCTATGACTGTATGAAATGCTATGTGACTGTTTAGAATAGTTGGAATGGTCGAAAACGCCGTCGAGGGGCGTAAACAGCTCGCTGGACAAGGTGCAGGGGTTCGGATCGCATAGGGGGTTGAGGGACGATCGGATCGCCCTATGGGATCGTGGGGGCATCCCCACGAGTCGAGTCACCTCCTCCGAACCGAACCGTCTGTGCAAGGCCCACGAAGCGAATCGATGCAGCGTCGTGCCAAACTGAAGTACTCCGATCCGGATCGCGAATAAGCATTACGACCCGATCCGTCCATGAAGGGTGAGCACGATCCGTCGACCTGGAGAAGGGCGTCCGATCCGAACCGCTTGAAGAACCACGATCCGATCCGTATGGGATGTCCCGATCCGAACCGAGAAGGGGAGCACGATCCGAAGCAAAGGAAGGGAGGACCACGACCCGATCCGACGTAGGAGGCGCGACCCGATCCACTGAAGAATGTGAAGGCTGATTCGATCCGATTCGATTGTGATGACCAATAACCCGAGATGCAAAGGTAGTCCAAATGGAAGCTAGAGCTCAGGATCCCGGAACCAGTTGGGAACCAATGAGTCCACTTCATGGTTGGGCTTTGCTGCGGGACGCGTGCTAAGGAGTTGTCGACGTTCATAACTTCGATTCACCACTAAGAATGATGGGCTATTTATCAGTGCAGTAGGGTCATTATGACCTGAGGGGCAAAGTGATGGTAGCAAGACTACGTTATCAGTGCAGTAGGGTCATTATGACCCGAGGGGCAAGGTGATGCGTAGTAAGACTATGAGCCAGCGCAGATGGGGTGAATAACCCCATGGGGCAAGTGGACATAGTAAGGATTAGTAAGGCTATGAGCCAGCGCAGATGGGGTGAATAACTCCATGGGGCAAGTGGACATAGCGAGGAATTAGTGGCTACGTTATCAGTGCAGTGAAGTCATTTATGACTTCATGGGGCAAAGTGATCGTAGCAAGGGATGTTGGGTGATCGAAGTGGTGAATATCGTATGCTTTACGCACTGAGTGAGAGATGTGAGGATGGATGCTATGTTTGATTGTTTGCCATCCCTATGACATGCACACCTCCCCCACCTCCGTATCTTATATTGTTTGATATGATACCTTGGAGTGTTGTACAGTATGTAGTGCTAACTCTTTGGTTGCAGGTCCAGGTTCAGGTATGTTTTAGTCTACCTGTTATCATTCACTTTTAATGCTTATCGCTCATACCAGGCTTTATGTCTGACCCAGAGTTTTATGTCTCCTCTTATTACTCTGGGTGCTCACACGAGCAGACTAGAGACAGGTTAGCTGGTGATGTGCGAGTAGCTGATTCGGAGGCGGGCAGGAGGCTTCCACGTATGATATATATACACATTCTCCCTGTGTCGTTGGTGGTCGCTACTTGGGCATTAGTAGTGTACCTCGTTTACCTTGCTTTTGCTTTGAGACAGTTTGGAAGTTGTAATAAGCTGTATTTTTGGATTTCCGCTGCTTTGATGTTTAGTTCTGATCTTCAGCTTATGCACTGTCTCTCTTGTTTTATGTCAAGTATGTTACTATTATATTTTGTTCTATGCGCTGTGAGACATTCTACAGGTTCTTTGTATGTTCATTTCCTTCTTCCTTTTTCCTTCTGACGACCCGTTCCGTGCTAACTGGACACGTGTACAGCGCACTTATGGAGTAAATGTCGGTTGGTGCGGGGCGGGCCGTCACAGTGATTACACAGATATTGTTATGGAAATTTGAAAGATATGTTTATATCGTTATTTCCAATACGATATTTGTTGGTCGTAGAATTTGATATTGAATATAAGCCGATATATTTTCTATTCAGAGCCTTGTATTTAATATCGAATGTGATTTGGGTTTGTCGTGAATGGTGTCTTCATTAACATTGTTCTTAAGCCCAGTTGAGAAAATGATTAAATCTTTTTAGCTAGATTTAATGAATTGTACCAATTAAATAATATTTAATTGGAATTGAATTCGAATTGATTCTGGGGTTTATCGTGAACAGTGTTTTATATAACACTTGTTCTTTAACCCGATAATTAATGAAATGTGATTTTGGGTTGTCGTGAACGTTATATTCAATAATACTGTTCTTAGACCCAAAGGAGTTAAGAAAATCAGAAACTAACTGGAGATTAGTTAAGTTGAATGGTTTCTGAGGTATTGATCTGATGTTGGTTTCGGCCTTCGGGGTTAATACTTAGGGAACTGCTCACTTGCTAATTTACGGTTAGGGACTGATTGAAATGTGATGTGATTTTGGATTTATTGTGAACCGTGTTTTAAATGACATTGATTCTTTAACCCAGTCACAGATTAAAACTAAGTGGAGTTTTAATGAATCTTTAATTAGATTGAAATGATCGAGGATGGAGTATCACCAGTTTTGCTCCAGGCGTTAGTTAAATCTTTAATTAGATTTGAACGTGAAATGGTAATTGAATTTACCGATAACACTGTGGTGTTAGATATGAAGTATAACCAGTTTTACTTCATGGGATGAATAGGTTGGGATTGGGAAATTAAAACCAATGATTACTTCGGTAAGGTTCGCTAACCCCAACTAGTTTGAATTGATATTCAAAAGAAGATTAAAGAATAAATTCAAGGGATTTATCTTTGATAAAATTAATGGGAACCTTTCCCTATGAATGTGAAATTTAGAAACTAAATGTCGGTTAGCTAAGAAGAATGGTTTTCTGGATATTGATCTGATGTTGGTTTTGGCCTTCGGGGTTAGTATTTGGGGAATTATTCTCTTGTTAATTTACGGTTAGTGACTGATGAATTGGAATGAGGCGCATTTTGTGTAACGCTTGTTTATAATATACGCGAGTTATTCGGAAAGACCGGGTTTATCCCATTTTGAATAACTGATACGACGATAAGTCGAAGATGAAGATGGTGGTCGAAGACCGGAGGTCTTCACGTCGTTTGGGTGATTACTGACGATCTTGATTGGGATGTACACCCAAGAAGATGGAAACAGTTGGTGATCGTCCAGATGTATTTGGAGATCGATGGATATGCGGGGTACTAGGTGCGTCCGGTTTCGTTCAGACCCAGAACGAACTTGTAAATGGACTGTGTGTCTGACATCGGATTTCATTCTGTGTGACTGATATCGGTTGCATAGAATGGTTTGCCTGTGTGGCATGCTAAGATGTAAATGATCAAGGCTTCTGTTGAAAAGCAGAGTCTTGTGGTTGATGATCGAAGCACGGCCTTTGTGGCGCAGCTTTGTGTAACGTTTACTTCGCGAGTTTCACACCCGGTATGAACCAAAAACGGGAGACGGACCTCAGGGAGGACATGCGTTTCTTTCTAGCTAGAAGTGGCGTCAGTGGTTTTACACGCCCTGACGAGTTTGACTTATGTGGTTGTTGCTGTTACGAGGCACCTCGGTTTGATTGGATGATCCGGGTCCGATGGAGTCATTTATGGGCTCATTTACGCCCCATAAGGTGCAGAGACGTATTGTTCAGGCATAATAATCCACATCGGTGGTCTGGCCCTGACGATCCAAGGCTTGTCTGCGCGCTTGCCAGAGACATGGGCTAGATTGTTTAGAATCGGTTGAGGACGATCCCTGGCCTCGGTTCATAGATGGATATCCAATTTCCAATACGTGACGTTTCGATTTTAGTTGTAATCCTATATATGGCGACATAGTGGGATGGGGCGCTTATGCCGTCTATGATTGATACTTATGATTTGTAGTTGTTTTATACACTATACACTTATAGTAACAATAAATTATTTGTTTTAAAACGTATCAAACATTCTTGGCTATTATAAGGTAAAAACCCTATCCTCCGGCTTGCGTTGCATTGGGTGATGGGAACTGGGTCTTATAGTAGCTTCATTTTTCTTTATTTAGCATTGCGCTGTTGTTTTATGCACTGATGTTCTTGGGAGGAAACCCGTTCCGTGTTATACGGCGTGGTCCCTTGATTTACCGAACTTTAAAATAAAGATTAATGACTGTTTTAGTTCTCACACCAGTCCCATGACTGACCTGGAGTTTATTGTTTTAACCTAAACTCTAGGTGCCCTTACTTTGACACGGGCAGCTAGTAGTTTTGGTTTTGAAATTTATATTCACAGGATCCTGGTTTACAGCTGAAACGATATCCGGAAAGCTTTGTATCTGTATATCTCCTTCTAGTTGTGTTTTGTATTATTTCCGCTGCGATGTATTTAAATGTAATTTAAATCTCTGATATTTCTGTGTAATATTCATTTATACTCTGTATATTCTTGTATTCTGATGGAATTGTTGTAATATACAATGAAATGTTCTCCCGTTTGCGTTCTATTTTGTCGTGTTCTCAAAAACAATCAGGCGTTTCGAACGGTCTAGATTGGTTTAGCAACTAATTCGGATCGAGTGAAATTCCTTGCTGTCACAGTTGGTATCAGAGCTTCGGTTTACAAAGCTTAGAGAACAAGACACATTAGAACCATACGAAAGAATTCATCAGATATTGAATTAGTAATATCCAATTAGAAAGACTCGTTAGAGATGGGATCAATAGTATCCTAGAACGAGTGTGAAGGGTATATTTGAAAATGAAAACAAGTTTGGTTTCAAAATTTAAATCAATTATTCGTATTTGATTATTTTTTTGGTATTGATTTGGACAGTCCAGTATATAAAGATTTTGCATATACGCCTTGCAAACGTGTATTTGAAGTTTTAATATACTAGATAGATATAGAATTACACTCTAATCGCCCGGAGATGATTTTGATGATGGAGCTCCATCATTAGAATTTATGTTCGTGTGACGAAAGTGGGCTTTCTATATATTTCCTATTGACTGGTGTGAGAACCGAAACTAGATAGGGCCTATTGTTGTGATTTGGCATCAAAAATCTGATTGTTTTTTACTATATATCAAAGTTATGAATTTGAAAAGCTAATCAACTAATTGATTGATGGTTGTGTTGTTGATTATTGGTTGATTAATTAAAATTTGTACCATATAGCCAAATTGAATCAAATTGTGGTTTATATTGAAAATTGGTCGCATTTGCTTGCATATACATGTACTTACATTGAACAGGTCATAGCAAGGAGGCTAGAGCAGAGAATAAAATTGTTTGCCCAACAAATAGGTACATGTTTACCATAATTTACTGTTTTGTTTGGGTGATGATGATTTTATGAGCCGATTGGCTAGCCGCTTGGCTTTTTCTTTTTCTTTTTGAGATCAAAAGGCCTGTATGGAAATTTCGGGATTTTCCCGTGCTCCCGGTGCAGGGGAGGTTATGGCGAAATTTTTCGAAAATTTAGGGTGTTAGCCAAATTTTTGAAAAATATGAAAAGTTCTTAGAAACTGAAAAGTTGAAGAACTTAAGCCATACTCAAAATAATGAAAGTTGAGTTGGTATTTAAAACAACTTTCGGCTTCGTTCCTCTTCGGGGACGAAAAGTTTTAAGTGGGGGAGATTGCAATAACCCGGAAATCTGGGCCAGTTTAAAAATTTTATTTTGGAAATTTTAGCGAATTTTGATTATTTTAAATAATATCGACGAGAAATTTATTTTGAATATAATTCGAACGTATATATTTATATAGATCGTCGTTAGAATATAAATATTTATTTATATTTATAAAAGGAATTGAAAATGGCGCGGTAGTTCGATAATTCGATTTCAAACTTCAAATGAATGTACTGGGTGCAAAATAAACCGGATTTTAGTGAAACCAAAAATAATGGGTTCTATTTGGGAATATCTTTCCAACGAATCCGAAAAATCAAAATTTCATAGCGGGGATCAAGAGATAGGTCCAGTTGAAAATTCTGAATAGTCGTTATGGAATTCAGGCCCTTAAGAATGGGAATTTTGCAAATGACCTCGGATTTCGACGAAACCACTTTTGTTGGATTCGTGATGTCAGGTTATTGCTAGATTCCAATTTTCATAATTTTTCGAATCAATATGTGAGTGTGGCAAAGGAAAACACGTTTGACCAGTTTCAGTTGATTTTAATCAACTGGAAAATGGCCATTTTTCAAATGGTCTCAGAATTCGATGAAACTAGTTTTGTTAGGGCCGTATCGTCAATACGAAGCTAGAAAATATTTTTCGGGAATTTTTCTAGTTAGTATGTGGCCCCGGTGAATTGAAATGCGCATTCAAATTCAATATATAGAGTTATATGTTGATTTTGACGAAAACTGATCGAAACGATCGAATCAGCTTACGATACATATCCCATTGTGTTCGGAATGGGGGTAATTAGCTAAGGACGACAGTCGGTGGGTCTCGTTTCGAGTTCGAAATCAAAGGTTACTTTTTGAAAAATAAATTAATTAAAATAAATATATATTATTATATTCTCCACCCACCTTAATTCCTTTCTCTTCAAATCAGCCCCCCCGTTTCTATTTCATTTCAGAAAATAAAGAGAAAAAAACTATCTTGCGCCCCCCGATACCCACCACAGCCGGCGCTAGGCGCCGTCGCCCTCCCTAGACCGGCCTCCGCCCACCCCGTCCCAGCCGACCCCCTCCCATTTATCCTCTCGCACACCCCCTCCTCTTCCCCGATACCCAGCCACCGCCGTCGCCGTTCCCCCCCCCCCCATCTCCGCGCCACCTCCGATCCTCATTCCCCCTCCTCTGATCAACTCGCGACCCCCCCCCCCACCTCGTTTCTCTCTCCTTCCTCCGAGGAAGACTGCCACGCCACCCACTCCGACGCCACCTCCATTTCAGAACCACCTGCTTCGCCTCCGATCCCCCATTCACCAACGATTAAAGGAATGCTTTTATGATTTTATTTATTTACTTACTTAGTTATAAAAACTGATTTTTTTTCATATATGATTAGCTTTGAAAATAAAGGCGAAATTTTTATATTATAGAAAGAAGTTAAAAATATATTTTTCATGTGATGTAGAGGATAAAAATAGGATTTTTATATTTTAGAAAGAATAAAAATTCGATTTTTAATTTATGGAAGATATAAAGATATGATTTTTATCTAATGTAGATAGTAAAAATATAATTTTTATAATATAGAAAGGTTAAAAATATAATTTTTATACTAGTGGCATAGTAAAAATATGATTTTTATTCATGGAGAGTAATAAAAATATAATCTTTATTAAGCGAAGAGAAATATAAAAATATATTTTTTATAACGAAGTGAAAGTAAAAATTCGATTTTTATATATTGGATAGCGAAGTAAAAATTCGATTTTTATATATTGAATAGCAAAGTAAAAATTTGATTTTTATATATTGAATAGCAAAGTAAAAATTCGATTTTTATATATTGAATAGCGAAGTAAAAATTCGATTTTTACATATGTAGAGTATACGGGCAAAGAAAGTGACAAGAGGCCAGAACGGCGAAGATTTCTACATAAGAAGAGTCATGGCGTTGGATTAGCTATTCTGTGAGAACTTCCCACCTTTTAATTTTATTTCCAGTTGAAATATATACTAGGATGCAGACGGTGTTTAGTAGCACCCGACACCCGTCGTCCACAGACCATGGACGGCTTGTATGCTTGTTTGTTTGATTTTGATGTGTAGTTGATTGTGTGATGTGATGTGAAATGAAATAGAATATTTAGATAGTTGAAATAAAATATTTATATAGTTAAAAATATTTTATAGTTAAAAATAGAATTTTTAACGTGTATATGAAATGAAATAAAAATAAACAAATCGGACGATTTGTTTATATACACACATTTGACTGATATTAATTGGGACGATAAATTTTACACATCGCCCAACTGCACAAATAAAATCTGTGTTTGATTTTTTGAAACCCCACACGGGTATTGGGATGATATTTGATGTACACTAATCCCGATCGTTTAGTTGTATGTCGATCGATTGATTGACGGGCTGCTATAAGCGTTGAATATTTATATTTGATGCTTATACAGTGTAGAATACACTTTGGATGATGGTTGATTATTCATCGTTGTTATTGTATGCATGTGTTGTAGAAAATCCATATAATTAACATTATATGGTAATTGATTGGGCCTCATTCCGGTTTTGAAAAAAAGAAATATTTGAAAAGAAATATTTGAAAAGAAATATTTGAAAAAGGAATATTTGAAATAGAATATTTGAAAATAGAAATATCGGAAGCCGTGTTGATTAGATTGACGCCATTTTGACGTGAACGATATTTATATCGATGTTATTCATTTTATAACGAATATCGAAAGTGATTTCAAAATCTGATAATTGAATAGAATTGAAATTCGAATTGAAATTGAATATAAATGAATTAGAATTGAAATAGAATATAAATGAATTTGAATTGAAATTGAATATAAATGAATTCGAATAGAAATTGAATATAAATGAGTTCGAATTGAAATTGAATATAAATAAATTCGAATTGAATTTAAATATAAATCAATTTGAATTGAAATCGATTTGAAATGAATTTAAAACGAATTTATATTGGAATATTCAATTTTGATTAGAAATTGAATATGAAGTTGAAACCGTTTTGAAAATGAATTTAAAACGATTTATAAAACACGTTTTGAATGGAAATCGACGAAGTATATATTATATATATAATATAAGGGCCTGAATAGAACGCGCCGCGCCGCGGCAGTTCGCTAATTTCGACCATTGACTTCGAACGGACATTACGGGAGATCCGATTGTCGGATTCTCCTGAAACCGGAAACATTGGGTTCGTATCGAAAAGAGCTTTCTAACGAATATTAGAGATTTGAAATCTAACGGTTGGATTTGGAATTATGTCCAAATCAAATTTGAAAAAGGTCGCTGTAAGTGCAGTTCGATGGCCGTTGATGGAAATCGACTGTACGGGCCTTGATAAAATTATTAAAAATAGTAATAATTTGTGTAAAATCATAAGAAATGATTTGTGAAGAATTGGGATGAAAAACTCCATATTTGAAAAGATAAAAATAGATTTTTATCGAAATGAACTAGTTTTGAACTAGAATTAAAATTCTATTTATTTTTAAATAAATAAATTGAATTTGAAAAGGGTTTTAAAAATAACCAGAATTTCCAATAATTAAATTGGAATGGATTTGAATCGAAATTGTCTTTGGATTATTTCGATGTTGGATTTCGTGATTACACAGATATTGTTATGGAAATTTGAAAGATATATTTATATCGTTATTTCCAATACGATATTTGTTGGTCGTAGAATTTGATATTGAATATAAGCCGATATATTTTCTATTCAGAGCCTTGTATTTAATATCAAATGTGATTTGGGTTTGTCATGAATGGTGTCTTCATTAACACTGTTCTTAAGCCCAGTTGAGAAAATGATTAAATCTTTTTAGCTAGATTTAATGAAGTGTACCAATTAAATAATATTTAATTGGAATTGAATTCGAATTGATTCTTGGGTTTATCGTGAACGGTGTTTTATATAACACTTGTTCTTTAACCCGATAATTAATGAAATGTGATTTTGGGTTGTCGTGAACGGTATCTTCAATAATACTGTTCTTAGACCCAAAGGAGTTAAGAAAATCAGAAACTAACTGGAGATTAGTTAATTTGAATGGTTTATGAGGTATTGATCTGATGTTGGTTTCGGCCTTCGGGGTTAATATTTAGGGAACTGCTCACTTGCTAATTTACGGTTAGGGACTGATTGAAATGTGATGTGATTTTTGGTTTATCGTGAACCGTGTTTTAAATGACATTGATTCTTTAACCCAGTCACAGATTAAAACTAAGTGGAGTTTTAATGAATCCTTAATTAGATTGAAATGATCGAGGATGGAGTATCACCAGTTTTGCTCCAGGCGTTAGTTAAATCTTTAATTAGATTTGAACGTGAAATGGTAATTGAATTTACCGATAACACCGTGGTGTTAGATATGAAGTATAACCAGTTTTACTTCATGGGATGAATAGGTTGGGATTGGGAAATTAAAACCAATGATTACTTCGGTAAGGTTCGCTAACCCCAACTAGTTTGAATTGATATTCAAAAGAAGATTAAAGAATAAATTCAAGGGATTTATCTTTGATAAAATTAATGGGAACCTTTCCCTATGAATGTGAAATTTAGAAACTAATTGTCGGTTAGCTAAGCAGAATGGTTTCCTGGATATTGATCTGATGTTGGTTTCGGCCTTCGGGGTTAATATTTGGGGAATTATTCTCTTGTTAATTTACGGTTAGTGACTGATGAATTGGAATGAGGCGTATGTTGTGTTTGTGTAACACTTGTTTATAATATACGCGAGTTATTCGGAAAGACCGGGTTTATCCCATTCTGAATAACTGATACGACGATAAGTCGAAGATGAAGACGGTGGTCGAAGACCGGAGGTCTTCACGTCATTTGGGTGATTACTGACGATCTTGATTGGGATGTACACCCAAGAAGATGGAAACAGTTGGTGATCGTCCAGACGTATTTGGAGATTGATGGATATGCGGGATACTAGGTGGCTCCGGTTTCGTTCAGACCTAGAACGAACTTGTAAATGGACTGTGTGTTTGACATCGGATTTCATTCTGTGTGACTGATATCGGTTGCATAGAATGGTTTGCCTGTGTGGCATGCTAAGATGTAAATGATCAAGGCTTCTGTTGAAAAGCAGAGTCTTGTGGTTGATGATCGAAGCACGGCCTTTGTGGCGTAGCTTTGTGTAACGTTTACTTCGCGGGTTTCACACCCGGTATGAACCAAAAACGGGAGACGGACCTCAGGGAGGACATGCGTTTCTTTCTATCTAGAAGTGGCGTCAGTGGTTTTACACGCCCTGACAAGTTTGACTTATGTGGTTGTTGCTGTTACGAGGCGCCTCGGTTTGATCGGACGATCCGGGTCCGATGGAGTCATTTATGGGCTCATTTACGCCCCCATAGGGCGGAGAGACGTATTGTTCAGGCATAATAATCCACATCGGTGGACCGGCCCTGACGATCCAAGGCTTGCCTGCGCGCTTGCCTGAGACATGGGCTAGATTGTTTCGAATCGGTTGAGGACGATCCCTAGCCTCGGTTCATAGATGGAAATCCAATTTCCAATACGTGACGTTTCGATTTTAGTTGTAATCCTATATATGGCGACATAGTGGGATTGGGCGCTTATGCCGTCTATGATTGATACTTATGATTTGAAGTTGTTTTATACACTATACACTTATAGTAACAATAAATGATATGTTTTAAAACGTATCAAGCATTCTTGGCTATTATAAGGTAAAAACCGTATCCTCCGGCTTGCGTTGCATTGTGTGATGGGAACTGGGTCTTATAATAGCTTCATTTTTCTTTATTTAGCATTGCGCTGTTGTTTTATGCATTGGTGTTCTTGGGAGGAAACCCGTTAAGTGTTATACGAAGTGGTCCCTTGATTTACCGAACATTAAAATAAAGATTAATAACTGTTTTAGTTCTCACACCAGTCCCACGACTGACCTGGAGTTTATTGTTTTAACCTAAACTCTGGGTGCCCTTACTTTGACACGGGAAGCTAGTAGTTTTGGTTTTGCAGATTTATATTCACAGGATCCTGGTTTACAGCTGGAATGATATCCGGGAAGCTTTGTATCCGTATATCTCCTTCTAGTTGTGTTTTGTATTATTTCCGCTGCGATGTATTTAAATGTAATTTAAATCTCTGATATTTCTGTGTAATATTCATTTATACTCTGTATATTCTTGTATTCTGATGGAATTGTTGTAATATACAATGAAATGTTCTCCTGTCTGCGTTCTATTTTGTCGTGTTCTCAAAAACAATCAGGCGTTTCGAACGGTCTAGATCGGTTTAGCGACTGATTCGGATCGAGCGAAATTCCTTGCTATCACATTAGTAATACCATAGATTGAGTTGAGTGTATATATACGAGCGAACATATTTGTAGATTTCAATATAAAATTGTTTTATGTTGTGAAGATTTATTGGTTGAGTTGTTTATAAGTTCTGGTCGATCAGTTTGATCCACTGTATCGGTAGGGGTTTATAAACACTCGAATACGATGAACCAACACAGTATGTTTTGAAAAGAGGGTAAATGAAATAATTTTACGCAAATTATATTTTGATATAAACAAAGTATAGATATTTGAAATATTATAGTATATTGGATGTGTTAGTTGAGATTATAATCAGATAAGATTATAATTGAAATGGTTAAATAAATAGCCAATCAGAATTTGTATAAGTATAATATATAAAAATCAGATGAATTAAATCAGAATTGAAGTTAAAACCCTGGAAATTTGGAGAGTTGTTTGTAGATGGATTTGGATTGAATATATGAGAATTTTAAAATCCTGGGAGATTTTAAAGTGTTTTAAAGCATTGTAAATGATATTTTGAATTGATTTCAAAATGGAAGTGTTTAGAAATGGTTTTGAAAGTGATATAGTATTAAACTCACTTCAGTCGCTGGAAAATAGATTTCAATGTTGATTCGGACATCATCGGTGTTCATTTTCGAGTTCTAAAGTGACGGATTACTACCCAAGATTTTGTTTTTGAATTGTTTTGAGGAAATGAGTTGTTTAGAAATTCAAACGTTTGAGTTGTTGTTACTATATATGATTTCAAATTTGATTTGAAATAAGACCCAGGAAATTGAATTTCTCAATTTGAAATTAAAGTTTAACTTATGAAGTTAAATAGATTCAAATGGAAAAGGTGAATATATAAATTAAAATTTAACTTAAAATAAGTTAAATAGAATCCGGATTTGATTATGAAATAATCGAGAATGGAATTGAGTGATAAGTAAAGAGTTCGGAATTTGTGATTAGGGTTGGAATGAAATTGAGCTTCGATATAAGAAAGTAATTGTGTTGAGATTTAGTTGATTGAAATTGATTGGAAATCGATTGGTACAGATGGATATATGATCAGCAGATATTGAGTAGAGGCAAGTGCAACGGATATAATGATATGCCCGACAAAAAGGTACAAGTTTATATTTTGTATAAGCGTGAGATTTATGAGCCGATTTGGCAAGCCGCTTGTCTGTTTGATTTTCTTTTGGGTTGGAGAAGGCCTAGAGAGGTGAGTTGGAGTTTGAGCTAATGACCAGTACAAAGGAGGTGCTGGCGATTTTTTTTGAAAAGTTAAGGTGTTAGGAAATTTTCAGAATTTTTGAAAATTTTCGTTAGTAGGAACGAATAAATATTTAATTCAAATTAAAATTAGTTCAGTTGAAATTGAAATTAAGAAGTAAACGAATAAATTATAACCCGGTTAATAGGATTTGTTTTTTACCTTAGCAATTTCGAGGACGAAATATATTAAGGGAGGAAGAATGTAATGTCCCATATTTTTATGGTATAATAATTAATTTATTTAAATAGTAATTTAGAGATTTAAAATGGTTTAATTAAATAATATTGAATATTTAATTAATATTTATAATATATAAATATATTATAATTTCGAGTTGGTCGAAAATAACTGAATTCACAATATTGTGTGAATTGGATCATTTATAATATTTAACTCAGTTTAGAATTGAATTAGAATAACGAATATATTTAAATAACAACAGTTTGAACATAGAATTATAATATAATAATCGAGCTCGAAATGGCACAGCAGTTCGTAATTTGGCAATTCGAACTTTAAATGAATATACAGAATCCGTTTTGAGCCGGATTTCTGTGAAATAAGAAACGTTCAGAGCTGGTGAAGTATATTTTTCCAATGGAAGAGAAAAATCGGGATTTCGTCGTGTAGATTTTGATTTATGTCCAAATCAAATTTTTGAAAAGTCGCTATGGAATTCCTTTATAATTTATAAAGGGTTTATTTATATTATAAATGAATTTTTCAATATAAATTGAATATCAATTCAACCAGGATTTGAACATCGAGTTGTAAATCCAATTGGAGCTGTATGATATTCTATTGTGAATATATACGATAATATTTATTTTTGAATATTTAATTTAACTATTTTTAAATATATTTATATATTTAAATGGATTATTTAGAGCTTTAAAAATAGCCAGTTTTGCAAATGACCTCCGTTTTCGACAAAATTAATTTTGTTGGATCCGTAATATCAAATTATTGTTAAATTCCAACTTTCGTGATTTTTGGAGTCAGTGTGTGGCCGTACGGATTTTTAATGTGAAAAACAGTCGGTATTTTGACGGTTAAAAATACGCTGGATGAGCGAACGTAGTCGGAATTCGACGAAACTAGTTCCGTTGGGTCCGTAATGTCGAAATGTAGTTGCATGCCCATTTTCATGATTTTTGGGTATCGTATGTGATCATACAAATTTTTAGAAGACCAATACAAATAGCAGTTCATTATAAATCAATTAAATAATGAATATAAAATTAATATACTCACTCTATAAATATACCATCCCTCTCTAAACCTAAATTTCATTCTCTATAAGTCAAACAAGGCGCCGTAACCTCAGGGGAAATTGTAAACAGTAAAATAAATCCTTTGAAAATCAAAACAAAATCAAGCAAATATCTATAAATCTCCAAACATTTATCTTCGAATTCCCTGAGTGATTCTCTTCATTTTCATATACAGTTTGAGGCACGTGATGGTAGTCGGGTTCGCTATACTTCTCAGCACGGAGACTAGGGTTCGAAATATCAAGGTATACAAGTATGGATTCGAGTTTTCAGTGTTATTTTTGGGATTGGGAAGTAGTTTAGCACCTTGTTCTCGATTTTTGGGTGGTTCCATGCTAGGGTGTGTCGCATGATTCCTGTACATTTTTAGGATGGGTCGAGATCGCGTTTCATAAGGATGAAGCGGGTTTAACATTTTGGGTCAGAGGCGGTAAGGTTTTGGATGAGAAGATCGATGGTAAAGTCGAAATGAGGAACGGACGTTTGGGGAAGGAGCAGTAAGATCGAAAGTTGGAGCAATGGTGTAATAAATGGAAGCGGGAGACGATATATCGAAAGGAAGAAGAGGGGTGTAGCGTGTGGGCCTATGGATGGTAGTGGGTCGTTGTGAGGAAATGGTGAGGCCCGTTTCAAAATAATTAGCCTAGTTTATTCTAAAATCCATTCAATTATTTGTATAAAAACTTGTGTAATGTATAACTTGAGCATACGTTATCAGAATTTCACGAAACAAGACCCGTTGGGATTGTATGGACGGCGGCTACGCACTGGAACTGACTGGGAGTGGATTGGAGCTCGTTATAATTTATAGCAAAATAAATTGTCCGTCAGAATCAAAGATAGTTAATCGTTATTTAACGATAACTATCCAATGTGAGTAAAACTCACCAACTCAATCAGTTATGTTTTTATAACGTATTTTTAAAACTGATAGATGATGGTTGATTCTGCGTGTTGACTGTTTGATTAAATTGCTGATTGATTGATTAAAAATATAGATATAGTTATATAATATAAATCGTTAATTTTATATTGATTCTATTTATCATAATACTTCATATTGAAATGAAGTTAATGTTAATTATATTGTTTAACATCTGTGAATGCATGGAAACAGGTTGGAAGGATCCAACAGGATCCCTCAATATTTATAAACTGTTTGTTTTCATATATTGTGATATATGATGTGAAATATAATCTGTGATTTGATTATGATGATATTGGTCATGTTATTTGGTATTTTTAAATACCATAAGAAATACTAGAATGTAAAAAGGGAATCTTCAAAGTGTATATTGAAAATAATATATTTATAAAATCAAAGGATTTTATAAAGCGAAATATTTATAAAACGAATAGATTTTTTTAAAGGGAATTATTTATAAAATCAAAAGATTTTATAAAAGGGAATGTTTATAAAATCATAGAATTTTATAAAAGAAATATTTATTTAGAAAATAAATAAGATATTATAAAGGATATTTATTTGGAAAATAAATAGGATTAAAAAGGGAAATATTTGTAAAACAATTATAAAAGGAAATATTTGTAAATCAAATATAAAAGGAAATATTTGTGAAACAAATAGAAAAGGAAATATTTATAAAACGAATAGAATTTTATAAAAAGAGAATTTTACATTAAGAAAGTTTAGACCCGTGCTTCACACATGGTTATAACATGATAAGGATTTAAAGTAAATATTTAATAGAAATTTGCTTTGACAGATAAGCAGAGAAGATTAATTTATAAATAATGTTTTATAAATTAAACAAAACATTTATCATGTGATAAATGGAATATATAATTCAGAACTTATATAGAGAAGCAGAATCGGTTTCAACACCGATATTTGAAATGGAATGTGAACTCAGCAGTTATAAAAGGAAATTTTAAGTGAGATTTAAGTGTTAGAAATAAAAAGGAGATTTCGTATGAATAATTCTATAAATAGAAGTATAAATAGAATTTGGGAATGGGATACTATTTTGAAGTACGAAGTCAAACTTAATAGAGTTAATCGATTAGAGTTAATCGAAATAGAGTCAATCGATTAGAGTTAATCAAATATAGTTAATTGATTTGAGTTAATTAAACAGAGTTAATCGAATAGAGATTTTCGAATATTAGTTATCCGAATAGAGATTATCGAATAAGGTTTTTCGAAGAAGAGAATTAATCGAATAAAGTTTATTCGAAAAGGAGTTATCGAATATTAGTTATTCGAAAGGAGTAAATCGAATATAGTTATTCGAAAGGAGTTAAAAATATTAGCTATTCAAAAGGAGTTATCGAATATAGTTTATTCGAATAGAGTTAAAGGAGATAATCGAATATAGTTTATTCAAATAGAGTTAAAGGAGTAAATCGAATATGGTTTATTCGAAAGGAGTAATCGAATATTAGTTATTCGAAAGAAGTTATCGAATATAGTTTATTCGAATAGAGTTAAAGGAGTTAATCGAATATAGTTTATTCGAATAGAGTTAAAGGAGTTAATCGAATATTAGTTACTCGAGAGGAGTTATCGAATATAGTTTATTCGAAGACAGGAGTTAATCGAATATTAGTTATTCGAGAGGAGTTAATCGAATATAGATTATTCAAAAAGGAGTTATCGAATAGAGATTTTTCAAAAGAGAATTATAGGTTGAATTCGACTATATCGAATTGGGGAAAGTACTACTCACATTCCGTTTTTAATCAAGATTTATTTATTTATTAATTAGTTATTTGTTTATTTATCTAAATAAATAAAAGTTATATTCAAGTAAGATCTTTCAGAAGTAGGGATTATAACGCTATAGTTATAATCAATGGTTTCAAATAAGAAGTTGATTCGTAAGTTGAATCCAAGAGTTCTGTAAGGAAGTTTGTTAAAGATTTGAAAGGTAAGCTTTGTCTATTTCGAAGTTAGAACTGTTGTTCAGTTAAGGTCTGAGAGGTAGTTATACCCCAACTTGATTGGCTTCATTTTTAACTAAGGAATGGTTAAGGTTCGATAATGAAGGTTGGTCAAGTGAAATTAATTTATCGGTGTAAAGTTTTGAGTTGGCATAATGATGTTTTATTTAAAAATCCGTTTAAATCCAACTGTAGGAGTTTTGGAATTGTTTTCCAAATAAGAATCAGAAATGTTTTCTAATATAGAAAATAAGAAATGGAAATGTTTTCCATTGTTAATAACGTATATTTTCTAAATTCAGAAAATAAGAAATGTTGAATATATGGAAACAGGAATAGGGAATGGATAATTGAATGACAAATTAAATTATAGTGGATCAGTGTTGATTGATGATTGATTGGTAAGATTCCCATTTGGAAATACGACCGTTGTTTGCACACGTGTTTTTCTTTGATAGTTAACTCACCGACTATCGAAGGTTTTGACCATTTTTCCGTCGTCAATACGAAGAGACCGGAATCAGATTCATTATCTGAAAACCACTTTGTATAGGCGTTATCATTGCGATCAAATGTGATGAAGATAATTAAAGATGGAGTTATGTAAGGGCTGTCCTGTTTACAGAATAGTACCTTCGATTTGTCCAGTCCCAGGATGACCTGTATGGAAGAATGTCTGACAGAGTATATTTAAAGGATCGCGTAAGTTGATCTCTTCAAACGTATATACGTTTGGTGGTGGAGGAATCCGTTTCTCTTAGCTGTATACCAGTGGTATTTTTAGGGAAATCAATTTGTGATTTGGCGGGTATGACGATGTGACATTCAAAGTGAATAGATGTGTGGTCTGTCAGAGATAAGTGTGGCCTCTAGCCTCACAACCGGGAAATGACAAAAATCGGGCAGGCAGCATGGCTAAGTGGTTGGCTGCCAAGTAGGGTGTATTATCACCTATCTAGAGATATTCATTTCATTCTTTAATCTATTTGATGATGTCCCTTACAGGAAACGGTTGCTGATCCCAACCGTTGGTGATATACATTCGATACACTCAAGCGAAATGAGTGGTTGGTCATGCGTGGTCGGGTTGCAAGATGTTCTTGTTGAACCCAGTGTATTCCTCTCTAGATGTACACTATCGGAAGGAGGTTCCATACCTTGTCATAGTTGGAAATCCATTACCCAATAAGTGATCGCGGTTTTGATTGTATACTATATATGTGGAACGTGAGATGAAAGTGTTCCGCAAGATGATTATTATATTGTGGTTGATAGACACTATTATAATATCAAAAGAGTTTTGATATAAAAGATCATAGTTTCTTTCAAAATGATTTGAAAGTTCAATCAAATTGATTTGGATTCCCATAAGGGAAAAACCCGTTCCGTTATACGGCGTGGTCTTATGAGATATCGTTATTTTCCCCAAACTGTTTTAAATTGTTTACTCATACCAGTCCCATGACTGACCCAGAGTTTATTTTGTTTTGTTTTCCCTAAACTCTTGGGTGCCCAATTTTGTTTAGGCAGTCAACTAGTCGGGATTTACAGATACTTGAAGAGCTGGAGCAGGAGGCTTCAGGATTATATAGATTGTTATTTCCGATGTGTTGTTAGTGTTATACTCTAATAATGGTATTGTATACAGATACTGTTTTATTTCACAGTTACGTTATGAAATATATTTATTCGTTCCGCTGTGAGATTCGTGTTTACTCTAATGTTGTATGTTCTTCTTCTTCTATTCTAAGTTTCTATCTTATCTATTCTCACCCTCTGTTTTCTTTCTATTAGTTTTCTGGTTGCCAATACAAATTTGGGTTGGACTTGTGTTATTTGGTCAGCTCAAATGGTACCGGAAATTCGAGGTACTACAATTGGTATCAGAGCTGAAGGTTAACCTTGGCTCTGTGGCGTAACTTCGTAGAGATGGGGTTAGTAATACCCTAGATTGAGTTGAGTGTATATATACGAGAGAACGTATTTGTATATTTCAATATAAAATTGTTTTATGTTGTGGAGATTTATTGGTTGAGTTGTTTATAAGTTCTGGTCGATCAGTTTGATCCACTGTATCGGTAGGGGTTTATAAACACTCGAATACGATGAACCGACACGGTATGTTTTGAAAAGAGGGTAAATGAAATAATTTTACCCAAATTATATTTTGATATAAACAAAGTATAGATATTTTAAATATTATAGTATATTGGATGTGTTAGTTGAGATTATAATCAGATAAGATTATAATTGAAATGGTTAAATAAATAGCCAATCAAAATTTGTATAAGTGTAATATATAAAAAGTTATAATTCGAAAAAACGGTCATTTAAATAGTATGTGATCCAAACCATTATGATCCAAACCATTATTACAACTTCAAAATATTGTCTCTAAAAAGGAAATAAAAAAGTACACTGTTAATGCCCAAAGCAGTGACTAGCAACAACACAGGGAGAATATATGTAAATAGTATGTGGAAGCTTCCTACTCGTCTCCGACAGCTACTCATGCATAACCAACTAACATGTCTCTAGTCTGCTCGTTTAGGAGCACCCAGAGTAATAAGAAGAGACATAAAACTCTGGATCAGACAAAAGTTCGGCATGAGCGATAGCAGCAAAATAAAACAATAAGAGGTATAAATAATCATACCTGGCCTGGACCTGCAACCAAAGAGTATGTACGGTACTCTAAGGTAACACTAACATGCAGTGTAAAAATGGAAGTGTGCGTGACATGGTGATAGCAAACATCAAACATAGCAATCATTCTCACATCTCTCACTCAGTGCGTAAAGCATATGATATCCACCGCTTTGATCACCAGACCCATTGGGGCCATGACGGATTCCAACTATGTACAACTATCACTACGACCACTTTGCCCTTTGGTGCCCTGATGGAGTCTAACTCCATACAACCTCCGACCCACTGCACTGGTCCATAATCAATACCCCCTCTCTCAATAGTGAACCAAAGTTACAGATATCGATAACTCCTTTGCACACATCCCGCAGCAAAGCCCAACTCTAGAAGTTAATACGTTGATTCTCATCTGGATCCTAAGTAATAACCTATCATTTGGACTTCCTTTACATCTCGGGTTTTGGTCATCTCCGGTTCTATTTGGTCTCCATTCGGTTCGGGGTACTCCACGGTTCGGGTCGTGACACTCTACCAGGGTCGGACCGGTTCGTGATTACCCCATCGTGTCGGTTCGGCTTCTCCATCCAGGTCGGTTCATGGTTTCCTCCCCCTGGCGGTTCGGTTCATGAGCTCGGTCGGTTCATGGGTGCATAACCCTCCGGGTCGTAACACTCATCTGGTAGTGGTGCTCACCGGTTCGTGGGTCGTGGTCTTCTTCAAGCGTCGGGTCAGTTCGTGATACACAGAGTGGGTCGGTTCGTAAGACCCTATCTAGGTCGGTTCGTGATGCCTTTGTCACGAGCCGCACTACCTGTGTATTTCCAACAAGCTATTTTCACCACACAACGGCGTTTTCAACCATTCTAACTTTCCTATGTCATCATGAAACATACCAAACAGTAGTAGCAACATATAGAATCAATCAAAAACATTAAAACATAAATCACATGAGTTATTTAGGATCAAACATACCCAAAATCTATGATTTTCCCCTTAATCCCCTTAACCATGTTTAACTATAGGATTAGAAAACTTAATCCAAATTAACCCAAATTTATATCAGCGACATAAAATAATATTTTAGAATTTTTACATATTTTTCCAGATTTTTTTGATGTATAACTTTGCTAATTATCACTAATCACCCCTAATTAGCCATAATTAGTGAATAAACATGTTAAGCACTCATCTTAGCCACAAATGAATGTTAGATCTGAAAATTATATTGATTTGGGTCGAATTCCTATGTGTTCTAGCAGCTCTATCTCGATTTTGATGCTACTCCGCCTTGATTTGATGTAGACTTGCTTAATATGTGATTAGAAAGCAATTAGGGATGGATTTAGAAGATGGACTCCATTATTAGGGTTAGAGGAAGGTAAGTGGTGGCTAGAAAACTGAAATGAAATGTTTTACCAAACCCTTCCAGCCCTCCCATAACCCTAATCCCCAAATGGGTTATGAGCCTAGCTGTTAATTACCATGTTAAGCCCATTTAGGCTATTTTTTTCATCTTCCAAACCTTATTTTAGCCATATCTTCCAAACGGTAAGTCCGTTTGATTAATGTGACCACTCTACGGAATGAGAAACCATCATCCGAGTCCAATAGAAGTGGTGTCAAATCAAAAATCCTTACCAATCAAAAGTTATAGTCGAAACAAGATACGCCAGGGGCAAATCGATCATTTAAAATTTGGCAAAAATCATGAATGTGAGAAATAACCCCAATAGTCGTTTTCCAAAGTTACACGACCATATGACTTCGTATGAAAATAAAATAATATTCTATGATCCTCCGATACGTAGAATGCAGGTCGTTACATTGAGTCAAGATGTATTCCCGTATTTATACTGCTATCTACTTTTTCGCTGTGTTCTGATGATCGATGTCAGATTTCCGTTGTGTTTTATGTTGTATGTATCAGCATCTATGAGGATAGGTCGTTATTACCACCTAAGCTGATTTATCTATTGTACTCTGATAATGTATTTGTATATACGTATAGGCATATATACATATATATATATAACTATTTTTATGGGAAAGATTTTTGTTATGTTATATTTTCTCATTCCGATGTGAGATTCTATATCTACTCTGATTATGTTTTTGTCTTTTTCTTCTTTCTTCTATTCTTAACCTTCTTCCTTTCTTTCATCACCCTTTAATTTCTTTCTCCAAACCACTGCGCTAGGTTTTCCTCATTCGACCGGCGTGCAAGTAGGAACGACTTTGCGGGTCATTTCATTTGTTATCAGACTTTTGTGTTATCAAATAACCTTAGCATCGTGGGAGTGCCAAAGCATCTTGCCACCAAATGATTCTCATTTGGACAGAGCTTTGGTTTATCGAAGACCGAAGTCTGATAGGGTTAGTAGCATCCAAGATTGAGTTTTCTGAACGTGTATTATATATATAAGCGTACTTGTTATTAAAATAATAAATTTATATTGAGTTGGATGATTTGTAAAGTTTCAATTTTGGACTCGAATCCACCGACAAACCCTTGTTTTGAAAAGAATTCCAAAACACTTGAATATGTCATTTGACGAGATGTTATTTTCCCAAAAGTGGTAACGAAATTATCTTACCAAGTTTTCATATATTTTATATTTAAAGGAAGTTTTCAAACTAAAAATATTTTTTAATGGATGATTATTTTGATAAGAAATGATGATATGTAATTGTTATCATTTATTGATCGATTGGTCTACTCGTCTGCTTTGGAGCGTTGACTAATGTTGGTTAATTTGTAGTGTGTCTGATCACTTGTTAGTATTTACTACTATGTTTATATAAGAATAATCTTATCACTTTCTTACATCTATTGAGTAAGAACTAAACTTACTGAAGTTGTTTAATAATGAATTTAAACAAGAACAAAAATAAACTGGAATACTCGACGATTTTGAACAGTTGAGATTTCCAAGTTGAATTTGAATAGTTATATGAAAACGTAAAAAAAACAAGTTTAGTATTTATGAACTTAACGAAGATTGAACGAATTAATTAAATTTATTTTAAAATGAGCTCGTCACGACGCGGCTGTTTGTAATTTTTCAAGTTTAGCTTCAAATGAATATATAGGATCCGATACAAGTCGGAATTCTTTAAAACAAGAATCTTCTAGATCATTGGATTAGAGTTTTCTAATGAAAAAAGAAAAAAAATAGATTTCATTTTATAGATTTTGAGCAATACCAAAATCACTTTTTTTTAGAAAAATCGCGGTTTGGTAGTTTATAATCCAAACTAATATTAATTAATTTAATAAAATGGAAGATTTTTAGAATATAGAATATTAATCTTCATGAATAAATATGCATGTAGGTATATTAACTTGAGATAAATTTGAGATTTGAGTCTTTGAATTGTTTGAGGTAGCTTGAATGTTCAGTTAAGTACCTAAGGCTATTGAGTGAATGGTGACGCTTAACGGATTGTTTATCGTCCTTGTGCGATGATGAGATTTGGAACTTGAATTAATCATGAGTTATAGTTATTAATGAATATGACACAATATGGTATTGTAGTTTGATTGTTGCTGATGGTTGCATGTGACATATGTTACATTTGTGTTGCTTATACTGGCATCATTACTTCCGGTTGCATCATATTTGGTTGTTGTTGTTATTACTATGTTGTTTATGAACATGGTTGCAGTTATTATATTACTTGTCTATTTGTTTAACTCTCTTTTGGGTTATGCAAGTATATACAGGTATTCATAAGCAAAAACTAGCTAGTTTCTTATGAATTTTGGTTTCACTAGTAAAGATTTGCTTACCCGACAAATGGTATGTATTTCGAATTATATACCGTACATGGGTCTTATATATATTATTTCCCCATGGTTTAGAATGCCTCATCATTGAGATGAGACGTTTAGTGTCATATATTGATGTTGCGATTTTTTTTTGGACTTAGCCGCGCAAAGGAGGTGTTGCTGAAATTTTTCACATTTCAAGTGTTTAATTTTTTTAACAAGATTTAAAATATTTGTGAAAGAACTTTTTTAATGGTTTGGGGCATTCTTCTTGGGTTTAATTTCAGGGATGCAATCCTTTTAAAAGGGGAGAATAAAACAACCTAGAATTTTGGTTCATGAATATTTAAAGAAATTAAATATTAAAACGAATGAAATCAGAATTTAACAACTTGAATCAAATTTATTAGAGAATTCGATTATGTAATTAACTTGAAATTCTGAATCTTGAGATTTAATATGAAATTAAGTTGATTTGAAGCTTAATATAATTCTAATTGAATTAGAATGATAATAAGAAATTATTATCGATAATTTTGTGTGATGGGAACTGTGCAGTTAAAGCGCTTAGCGGTCCATAGCGGCGAAGATGCAAAAATGTGTAGCGGGTGAAGCGGGGAAATAGCGAGGATATAGCGGAGAGACAAAAAGGTTCATCAGATGTAAAATCAAATATTTGAGAATTAATTAATCATCTTTCTCACGTTGTATGCGTTCAAGAAACTAGTATTAATTAATCTTATATAACGAAATCAAGGAATATCATAGTTATGATACTAAATTTGATGAGTGTAATTGACTGTTACTATATATTAGGCACTTATGTCTTCAATTTAGCCCTTTACGCTAACTTTACTGAATTTTTTTTGAAAAGAGAACTAGTTAAATCAATCTTTATATATTAATATTGCTAAATCGGATGTTAAAAAGCATTGATTTAGCGGATGCAGCGGAAAATAGCGGGGCTGGAAGCGGATCTACTGTTTATCGGCGCTAAATTGAAGTAGCGTAGCGGTTGAAGAGCGCTATGGGCTATAGTGGGGATATTACGGGGCTTTAACTGCATAGGATGGGAAACCATTATTTACTCGATTTCGTTACCACGTGAAAATAACCATTTTGTAAATGATCTCAGAATTTGATGAAACCAGTTTTGTTGGATCTAGAATGGTTAATTACTGTAAGATTCTAAATTTCATGTTAATCGGACTTGTGCGATCGTGCGCGGTATAAACACATATCGATAAGTGATATAAGTTATAATGTGATTTCAAAAGCTTGATTTTGCATACGATCGAATTATCTCTTGAAACCAGTTCCATAGTGTTCGGAATGTGGGTTATTAGTTATGAACAACAGTGAGCACATCTTGTTTTTAGTTTGGAACTTTTCAGACTCGATGAATAATGGTTTCTTGGAGGGCCTGAAGGCTATAAATAGGAATTAACTCCTTTATTTGCTAAACCCTGGCCATTACAACAAATCAATGGCTGAAATCTCTCGATTTAATCCGTCCACAATTAGCTAAAACTCCCAACATGAAAGTTGTTCATATTGACAACACAGACTAATCCAAGTTGGTTGTTCTTCGATCGGACATCAGAGATGGTCGCAAATTGCCAAAAACGTAACTTGACCCATTTCTTTCTTCACCCTGTAGTTCACCAACGGAGAACTTTCAAGCGAGGGGATGTGAAGAAAAAAGGAGGAAGAAGTAAAGAGCTTTCTAACCATGGTGGTCGGAGGCGCTGACATGGCCTATGGTGCATGAGATCTAGAGTTGACCAGTTTCATGTCAACTCGTGTTTTCTGGAGAAAGGCGGAGCTAGGGTGACGAGCGCATGGCCTGGTGGTGCTATTGGGTAAGGAAGAGGTCGACGTGGTGGCGCAGTGGGGTCCGATGGCGCATGGTGGTTGCAGTGATCGATGTGAGGTGGCGAACCAGTTTCGACCAAAACTTTGGAGGGATAGTGTAAGTTATCATGTGATTAGCTAATTCATGTAGGTGATTAAAGATAAACTTATGACGCTAATTAATATTTAAATTATTTTATTTCGTATAAAATGTTATAACATGTGTAACTCTTTCATAAGAGGTCGGATTTGCACGAAACATGTTACATTAGGTTCCTATTCGTCCATCCTATGCATACGAGTTGGATTGGTATGATTGGGAGATATCTGAAATTTTAGATATTTTCAAATGCATGTTTGAAATTAGATAAAATGACTAAAATCGGTGATTTGGATCCTGATTGGATGGTTAATTAACTCTCACACTTTCTGAGAAACTGCTATATCATATAATAAATATCCATTGTCAAACTGATATTTATTTGTGCGATATGTTTGATTGGTTATTTGGATAATTCATTGCTTATTTTGTTGATTGTGGTAATATATTCCCATCTGTGAGCAGATGACTTTTAACACTACCTGCTTTTAAGCGGAAGATTCATCTTATGAACTAGATTTTATTATCTAATTATATATATATATATGGTATGATATACGAGCTATGATGTAAGGGGACAGGTTGGAGAGATCCAACATGATTCCTTAATGTTTTGAATGTTATTCACTTTCATTTTATACATTCATGAACTGTCTAACCTAAGTATCACTAAAACTGAATGATATTTGTCGAGTTGAATTCAACATTGCTATGTTATCAATCAACAAATAGTATTGACTAAGTTATTGAAAGCGAATGGCCTAAATTTAGCATTTTTAATAAGATTATTCGCCATAAGGCAAAATGTACAAGTTTTGAAGTTATAGAATTGTTTATAACAAAAACAAAGTTTTTGAATTGATTTTATATAAGATAAATGAACCAAGATTTTATAATCAAGTTTTATTGAGGATTTTATAAATGATCTTATAACAAATTCCTATCTTCTAAACAAATTTTATAAGTAACATTTTCAAGTGTTAAAACTTAACTAACTTTTAAGACTAAGTTTCAGGAAGCTATAAATGAAGATATAATAAATGACTAAGTTTTACAATCGATTTCTAAGTGTTTAAACTTAACCAAAGTTTATTTATCAAATTATCAAACGAAGTCTCATTAACGAATGAGTTCTTATAAATCATTTATAATTAGTTTTGAATAAGACTTATAAGGTGACTTAAGAACTTATGAAACGGCATATAGATGTTTTAGAACTTATAATGGAGGATTGTAATGTTTAGAAATCTAAACAAGAACTCATAAGATTTGAAATGGTTTTTTAAGTTAAGTTTTAAATGATTTGATTTACAATAAAATTAAATATTATAAGATTTGAAATAAAGATTTAAGTTTCCTAAAGACTTAACATGGTTTAAATATAATATTTACAATATACTGATTTGACTTGTAATGAATTCCGAATATGGAACTTGTACTATCGTATGAATTTGGAAGGTGTTACCATTGTTATTCGACGAATAATATAGATGAAATTTGGAGATTGATATTGAGTATAACCATTGTTCTCATTATATCTCTTATTCGTACTCAATACCAATAATTTTGGGTTTTATAAGAAACGATGTATACTATGACATTGTTTTGAACACTTATCATTTATGACTATACTTATACCTTTGAGTTAAGTATGGTTATGTTTTCGAAATATGAAAACTATGATTTGTGAATACGTTTATCCTATTGAGATAAGGGTATGGAGATGATTTCCAAGTATAAAATTAAGAGATCGTGAATACGCATATTATGATGAAATAAGCATATAGAATCGATTTTTAAGAATCGACGAAATGATTTTAATTAATGATTTAATTAAAAGGCTTATGCTACTTATATGCTTGACTGTATAATATGGTTGATGGTTAAAGAACCGACTATCACCTGAATTCCCTTTTTAAATTATAATGTGTCGGTTCAAGGAACTGGGATCAGAACAGATCCGAAACCACTTCGAACTAGCTTGGCGCTCGAAACTTATATGCAGGTATCCTGATGATTATGACTATGCTTATGACTACGATGAGGCATTCGAAACGGAAAAGACTGCTTGTTGATGTCCCGATTAGCCCTTAGAGTTATATAGTATACTTGTAGAAGTGGTCCCTATGTTCCGAAGATATGCATATGCGAGGACTTCTTGTTACTAATCTTAGGGTTGATACCCGACAGCATGTGGTAAAAGATTTCCCTCGAATTGTCCCTTTCCTGGACAACTTGTTTGGAATGATGTCTGACATTGCATTCTTAATCAACATACATTGATTTCTACAAACGTGCATCTATTTGATGGTGGATAAGACAAATTCTCCTAGCTTAATACCCTTCTCTGAGACGTATTGAGCTTGGAGGTTGTGCTTCTGTGGACGTCAATTAGTGATCGACGGAATGACAATGTGACATCTAGAGATGGTACGTGCTATGACATGAAAGATATATGCAACCTTTGATCTCATCACACGGTAAATGGCCAAAAAGGTCCTGTATGAAGGCTATGTAGATCAGGCACATTAGGATGTGTTCATCACCCTTCTAGATACTATATTTTTTATATGTCGAGTATGATGACGTTTAGCGCGCTCAGATAGGTCGAGAGATCGGAATAATGTCATATTCGGGACGGTGCACCACATTCAGGTTTGTGTAGCTGGATCGGTCTTACCTGGAGCGGAGGGTTATGCCTTAGGTATATCCCTCTAAAGATGTACTGTACGGAAGGTAGTCTCTTACCTTGCCATTGTATGAAATCCATTCTCCAATATGAACCAACCAATTTCTATTATAAAGCCCCAAAATTAGGGGTGCAAAATTTAATCAATGTAACAGTTTCACACTTTGTTTTATTTATTTTGCTGAGTTTTATCCCAAGATAGACATTACAATAACATCATTTGATTTGATATAAACTATATGTTTTATTGTAACATACAAACATGTGCCATATTAATGTGTGGTCGTGTTTTATGAGATTTCCATTCAAAAAAAAAAAAAAAAAAAAGTTACGCAAGTTGTTTGCGATGTTATTTTTGTCACTTTGGTATTCCAAATTGATCCGAACATTATTTTCTCTTAATGTTCGGGTCAGACCGAGTATATTTTTCAGATTGGCTTTGGAGTTCCTTGGAGCTTAGGAGAGGAGCTCGAATAGAGATGTATTCTCGTATTTATGTTGCTATCCGCTTTTTTGTTGTGCTATGATGATCGATGTTATATTCCGTTGTGTTGTGTTGTATGTATCAACATTTATGAGGACATGTCATTTTTACTGTTCAAACTGATTTATATGTTGTACTCTGATTATGTATGTTGTATATATGTATGAGGGCACACACATGTATATATATAACTCTTTTATGAGAAAAAGTTTTGTTATATAATATTTTCTCATTTCGATATTCTATATCTGCTCCGATTTTGTTGTTGTCTTCTTATTTCTTCTATTATAAACCTTCTTTCTTTTCTCATCCTTTAACTTCTTTCTCAAAACCTCTTTGCAAGCTTATTCTCATTCGGTCGGTGTGCCGAAAAGGAGTCGTTTCAATAGATCTCTCCCTGTAATTTAATAACATCGAAATCACCACCCAAAATCCAAGGATCAGAAGCAAACGATCAAAATTCTAGGATACACTCCAAATGACTCTATGATCTTATTTAGAAGTAGGACAATAAACATTGAAAATATTTAAAAAAGAACCATCATTACCGTAAAAAAATTATATGCATAAAATGCTCTTTAATAATAATAGTTTGTAAAAGCCTCGCAGATTAATCTTTCCAGCCATCCGTTAAACCCAACACTACCTCTAACTGGACGAAAAACCCAATTATTAATATAAAGACCACCTAAACATCAAACAATCTAGAATTAGGGTTTTCTAGTTTAGATTCTTGCAAAAGAACCAAACCGATAAATCTATCATTAGAAAAAAAGATCTAATTTTTTTATGTTTATCTAAATCATGCGGACTCCTGACATTGCAACTAATAATCTTCAATATTTAAAATATTTAATCTTCTCTAATTCCTTATTTCTAATAAAATCTATAACTCTTAGAATCATCAAAAATAAAACCCACATCTATGTCGCTAAAAGCCATAAATAATCCGAGGAAAGATCACACAAAGCACAAGGACTATAAACACTGTCACAAATAGAATCCACACCCAAGTCAGATCTAGAAGCCTCACTACTAAGTCTAGCATTCTGTTTCACTGAATCTTCATCACTCAAAATGGCAAATTATATTTCTACCCAGCATTTGAGTAGCCCTCCAAGACTCAGTAGAAATGAGGGAGGATACCCCTTAATTTTGTTGAGTAACCCCCATTTAATTTTAAAAATACCAAAAATATCCTTCCTCGTACTGACTCTATGTGATTTTTATGAAAATCACGTAAGATCAATTTGTGGTACGCTAAAGAACCTCGTAGAGCCACTACGAGGTTCTTTAGCTTACCACGCAGTTCTTTTACGTGGTTTCCTTAAAAACAACGTAAAGCAACTACGAAATAGGCTGAATTTTTTTTAAAATATATATGTAACTGAACAAGGGCAGTTTCGTCCTTAACTTTTAAAATAAAAACGGAGGGCTATTTAGCAATTTTTTGGGTTTGAAATAGAATTTGCCACTCAAAATAAAAAGACCAGGTCTAAGGATGGATGATCTAGGTGCCCCAACTCATGCAAGCCGGAGGCAAAATCATCCACACTGTCCACTTTAACAGCACAGTCCCTCGTACTAGGAGGCAACCAAGAGTCACTTATAGCCTAAGAATCTTTTTAAAACACCTGATCAGTAGAAATATTACATGAGACAAAGGCACAGCTTCACAAACAGTGCCATCATATTGTACCAAAGAAACATTGCACTGAGATTCAGCAAATATCATACTAGCAGCTTTCTCCCAATGACAGCTTATAGCAACTAAAACTGTCACAGGAACATCCACCGTTGTTGATTTATCCAACATTTCCAATGTCGAGGAACTAAAAGATTTTAAAAGCGGTTAAAAAATGGAGTGCTCGTACACAAAAAATGCATGCACAGCCCCTTTGAATCTGAGTCGACAAGAGAAAATCCAAATCGACCATGTCGGCACCCAAAACTGTCCAACCATGCAACTGAAAAACTCTTTATTCGGCAATCAGTGAATCACTGAATGCGAATTCACAGCTGACACAGCAGCATCAGGGACAAACCCTTCAATAACACCAATAACCAAAGAAATACATATACTCATTAGCCCCAAAATCCAAAGTCGACATATTGAATCCAATAGAATCAAAAACTTCATAGTTGAACTTACACAGTTAACCATCGACTTTAAAGCCAAAGAAGAATCAACTTACTCAACAACATCATCAAGAGAACGAGCTTCAGAATAGCTAGACATGGAATATTTGAAAACTGGTCGAGAGATACTACCTGAATGCGAGTATTTCTTAACAAAAGAGAAGTCTTCCTTGCCCATCTACGATGAAGTTTGTGAACTCAAATCCGAAACAGTAGAAGCCTTTTTCAAAGATGCAACAGTCGGATCAAGAAGCATACAATCAGATGGAGTGCAAATCAAATCAACATTCAACATAGGCATCTTCTTAGCACTCTTAGAATGCAAGGAAGAATTGCCTGTGAGTGAAAATGAAATTTCCACACCAAGAACATCAGAGAACATCTTACCTGATTCACTCATAGAGTCGAATGCAGGGAATAAACCAAGTTTGAAATTTACAATAATGTTTAAGAGAGTAGAATAAACATGAATTTCATCAAATAGTTTATGCCCGTACGCCTTCTCAGCTGAATAACAATCTTAAAAAAAATATTTTTGAATTTTAAATAAGCCAAATAAAATTGAAATCATGTTTTTTTGCGGATATGTTTCCAGATTTGTAATAAAATAAGGATAAAAAGGAACAGCAGTATTTAAAATATCGAAATGCTAAAATAATTTATCAAAAGATATAAACTTTCCTCTCTAACAAAGTAAAATAGGCAGATTTTTTTTTTTTTTCTGAAGCAATAAGAAATTAAGACAAAACATAAATAATATTTTTTCAAATCAGATTTATCAAAAAGATTAGAAACAGAACAATAAGAACAGTTAAAATGTTTGTGATTATAAAAACCATAGTTAAAGCACCGATTGATTCTCTGCACTTCATAACTGTATGAGATCGATCACCGCATCTGTAACATAAATCTTTAAGCATTTTTCCATCACTCCACGGCTTTCGACGAGGAAGAGAAAAAGTAGAAGGAGATGCAACAAACTAAGGAGGGTTAGCGATAACAGAAGTGAATGAGCGAGGCCGCCTTCGAGTGACTAAAAAGAAATTAGATTGCAAGGAAGAGCCTCGAACAGGAAGGGATGGAAAATCTTGACAAGGAGTAGATGCCACTTCTTCTTCTTTTTTCATTCCTTTTGCATTTCCTTGTATACTTGCCATAACTTTTGATCTATGCTCTTCGAAATGGAGAAGTATTTGAAGGTTTTGTAGGCCTAAACCTGAAATCTACATAATGAAACCAAGGTGGTGTTTGGTTTACGCTTTTTAGGTTTTAGTTTTCCCCCATACTAAAATGCGAACGATGGATGCATAACGTTAAAAAAACAATCGTTTTAGAAAACAAAATTAACACACAAAATAGAAAACAAATTTTATTTATTTTCTTTATTTTGGGAATTAACACAAGAAAGAGAGATCAAATATCATTCCGTCATCCCTTTCTCCTTACGTGGTCCCCTCCATCACCTTTTCACTCCTTCCATCGTTCCATAACATTTCTTATGTTTTGTTATCAATGTCGAAAACTCAAAATTATTTTGAACCAAACACTACCTAAGATTTTTAATATCAAATTTTAAAAACAAAATAAGTTTATATATTCCGCTATATTATTTTACAATGGATTGCTCGATATGATATTGAATTCAGATTTGTTCACTGTTTCGTACCTAGCAAATGTATGCTTTTATTTTCACCATTTTCAAAACTTTGCAAACATGCATGTTGATATAAGCTTTACTGCTGACTGCTCGTAGTATACAATGGGGTTGCTCTGTTTCTTTCAAAAGTAACCTTACTATGGTGACGAATTAATAAAAAACTGAACAAGGTTTTCATGTTTCAACCATCTGAACAATTTTCTCTAAACCTTTCACCTAGCTTTCCATTATCATTTGTGTAAATAAAAATAATATGTTAAAATGACAATCATAGATTAGAAAATTTGCAAAGTGGTATGTTATATCTTTATCTAGATGGTTATTATGCATATTTTAACTTCCAGTTCTTAATTTTTTTAATTTTAAAGTCTTATATGCCCATTTCAATTTATAACTCAACAAAATATATTTAAAGGTTGATCCCAACATGACCGAAACTAAAAAAAGCCTATTTCTTAAAAATCTTTATGATTTGTGCCCCTATAATTTTGTTTCATTTTTTTTCTTTTACAAATGCATGTACATAGGATGGTAGTATTAGATTAGAAAATCATTCAAAAAGATAAATGGTACAAAGATAGTACAATTTTTATGAGGTAGAGTTTATTTCATAACAGAGTTAATGGATTAAACAGGGAATATCAGAGATGTAAAATTAAACTCAAAAGCCTATATTAGTACCTTATACCAAAAAAAAAAAGGAATTCAATATAGTTTATAAGCTATACTGCGTTATTTTTTGTGTTTAATTTTCAAGCATCTCAATGGACATGAAATGTTAATCAAATATATTCATTCCTGCATTCTTTTTATTATGCTATTAATACGTCAAAATGTAAAAGATAAAACTATCAAGTTTACATTTCCTGGCATGTCAACAATAGCATTTCTGCCGATGTGAAATTTTTAAACATGTTTCCACCTTCAAATTTATATTTTTGGGAATAATCGAATATGGAAGCAATGACGGACCTACCTTGGGCCCAATGGGGGCTGTCGCCCCCACTCAATTTTTTTAAAATAATTTATACTCTTTTTGGGGTACTTCCTCTGCTAGTTTGTGTGCTGTATGCTAGTTGGGTCATTTTTGATGACAGCTTCATTTCAGATTTGCATTGTGTGAGATTATTTCTCCCTTTTGGTTGGTATGGAGTTTCTGGTTCTTCATTCTCATTTTTTCCTTCTTGCTTTCAAGGATTCTTGCTGATATTTGCTCCACTGCATGCTCTCGGTTCTTTTTCTGTGAGCATTTTTTTGCTGATATGTTTGAAGGGTTTGTGGATCCGTTGTAGTTTGGTTTTTTGAAGCTGTACTGCCTTTTTTTTTTTTTTTTGGGTGTTTTGGAAGTTGTAGTTCTAGGCATGCTGGGCTTAGTTCAATTTTTAGCTTGTTGTGCTGTGTTCTTGTTTTTATAGTTTTCGGTCTCTATTGATTTGAGTTGGTTTTGTTGTTGTACAATATTTGATTATGTACTGGTATTTTATGGCTAACTCAACCCTTTTGTGCTCTTCTTTTTGCGTAATAAAGTACCCTACTGTTTCCAGAAAAAAAAAAAAAAAGAAAGAAAGAAACTCAACCATATATGTTATTGTCATACTTATATTGATTCTTTCTCCGAGTTCAAGTTTTTTTAGTATAAAGTGACGAATGCATCTCATATGGTTCCTTATTTCTATATTCACAAAGATCTATCGTTGATATTTTCAAAAATGAAATACGATTATTTTATCATGCCTTTTGTATGTGTGCGCGCACGTATGCGTGAAAATCAAAGTACGATGTTCCGCCCCCACTGCATAGACTTTCTGCATACGTCCCTGTATGGAAGTAAAGATTATGACAGTATGGGAAATAGCTGGATCAAAATTCAATCTAAGATCATTCATATACATAAACTATAAGATAACATTCAATTAAAATGTAAAGTTTGAACATATATGTAGTTGTGTTTGAAGTGATTTCATCTCAATTAGATGGGTCTGATTAATATTACAGGTTGGTCTGCAACTTAATTTTTTTTTAGCTCTGTGTATCCACAACATCATTGCCTGATATTCTATAAATCAATATCAACCAACAGACTATTTTATCACGTATGGAAACTTTGCTCAAGTGTATATTGTATGAACTATACTAATATGTTGTTTCTAATGCACGATGCATATGATCTGCTCACCCAGCTTTTGCAAACTTAGTAGGATATTACTAATGCTGTTATAGATCTTTGAAAAAATAGGAAGATCATTCGCATTTGCCTGATATCTTACTTACCTTCTACATGAGTTTAACCATCACCACCACCCTCATGAAAGCACACAACCGGTTAGCAGGCCCGGCCCTGGGCATAAGCCACCTAGCCAGTCGCCTAGGAAAAGAATTTGGAAAGGGGGGGGGGGGGGGGGGAGCTAAGGAAAACGTGAAATGAAAAGCAGAAGCAACCATGAATCCAACATTTTGAAATGAACAATAGCGGACTGTGCCACATCATCATTTCAATATTCTTGTTATTAAGTTTAAGTACATTGAATAGATTCCAAAAGAATGAAATAATGATTTGGCTAAAAACACATAGAAAAGATAAATTAGCCCATTTTAATAACGTAGTTTCAAAATGAATGAAACGGAACTTTTGGAAGTTTGAAGAAGGTTTTACCATGCAAGTATTGCTTCATCATTATATATATATATATATATATATATATATATATATATATAACCCCATTATTTAATACACCATAACTATACTGTAAATACAATAAAATGAATATTATATAATTAAATATTCAGAACTAAGTGAAATCGACTTCATCGTTGTTCGTCTCGGAATTCTGATTCAGATAGACCCCGAGTTTGCGTAAATCGGATAATATATGCAGAAGATATGAGCTTTCAAAGTTTAAAACAACCTTTGAAATTCAAATAGCAGAATAAACGCAGGAAGCAACGGTCTGGGGGCGACCCTCCCATACTTAGGCCGACCTCTGGGTCAACCCATGCCTAAGGGGGGTCAACCCATTGGTCGACACGATAGGTGGGGGGTCGACCCATACGCATGCAGGACGAATTCTGAGTTATGTATTTGGACTATTTTTATATATAAGGTTCATTGGTTGAGTTGTATGGTTAGATTTGAAAACCTAAAATCTAACAGCATGAAATTATCCTAGATAATCTATATAAATGCTAGCATTCTCGTTGTTTTCTACACACAAACTATTCTTCATTTTTTTCTTCCTCCAAGTCCATATTCTGGATAAAAACTTGAAGATAGTGAGATGCTGCATAAGCCTAGATTAGAAAGGACAGTTCTTATTCTTCTACAACAAATCTAAAGAGGACTTTCTTCAAACATCAGCATATAAAAGAGATATTTTTCTGTACTTCAATCCAACCACTGTGAGTTCAACTATTTTCAGATTTAATAGTTAAACAGTAATTTGAACAGTAAATAAATCTGAATCTGAGATTATACACGTTTATATATTGTTATTCTACTGTTTCATACCTATTCAGTTTTCGGTTGTTATATATTACACGTATATCCTATTATCCCTTTTTCTGCCCTAGATTTATTTACAGTCTTATGCCTATTTTATTCAGTTTATGTGTTTCTAGATCAGAACTATGTTTTTCTCCTTTTTCTTTTATTTTGCGCTATACATAGGTTATATAATGCCTAGGCTATTCACGATTGAATTGCGTAATTGGGTTAATAATTGGAATAGCTTAAATTGACAGTAAAAAGGAGAAATTAGACATATTGAACATGTAATCCAATAACTGTAAAATTGTCGATAATATGCAAAACATGTTAGGATAAACTTAATTAAATAATTAAGTACACGTTGGGAATATCATATATTATTAAGTAAGATAGGCAACTTAATACATGTATACATCTGGGCAGGTGTTTGTTTGAGGTAAGGGGTTGTACAAAGAATAACATTTATCGAAAATGTCATTTACAACTATGTTTATTAATAAACTTAAATCTGTTAAGTTATTACTTGTTGATTAATAAGCTAAGAGGTCCCATAGTCTTGTTGATATCTGGTTTTCGGACTCTTAAAATCTTAAGGTGGGGGCACAAGCCTAGGGGGTTGGTTTGTATCAAGTTGTGTGGAACTCGTATCAACCAGTATCTCTATTAGTATCTTAGAGAGAGGCCTCGCACTAGGTAGGGTCAGGGTACGCTTTCCTGATCTGCATTGTAAGAAGTTCAAGTGGAAGGTGGATACGAGCACGTTCCGATGGAGTCATAAGCGTGCATGGGTCCGATTAGGGGAAACTAAGTCGCTATAACACCAACAAATAGGTCTGTGTCCTATAAGCCGTCGGGTTAAGGACTGATACACCCTACTGTCGGGCCTGACACATGATATTTGTGTAGTAGGGAGCCAATCACATTGGTATTAATTAATGTAACACCTAATCTTGATATTTTACTAGTGGTGCAGTAATTTAATTATTGGGATATGAATGAGAAGCATACATGACTTTTACCTTATTTTGTTATCATGTTATCTCGTGCTTGTTTATTTTTACTATAGTTTCATGTTCAGCATTATTTACTTATCTTGATACTTTCTATCTTATCATATTGCTGAAAATCACTGGAATTCGCCAGATTTTATGTTTGGCCTATTTTTGTTTCCCTTCTCTATCTTCCTTCTCCCTTAGGTTCTCAGGATGGTAGTGATCAGCAGTGATCGGGAGATTCTTTCATCTTGGATCAGGCTTCTTCCGACTTTATGTACCATTTTGATTATCTTTCTAATTTGTTATGCCTTGTCAAAAGGGGTATGATTTTACATTTTTGTATTCTAATGTTTGGTATTATGAGGCAGATGGTTTTTATTGAAGTTTTTGGTATTTGGTGATGCAACTAGTTTGGAACAATATTTTTCTTTATTAATAAAAGTTAGTTTTTCCGCTGCATATTTACATTTATCTTGTGAATTTTAGTTATTGTTTACCTAATGCGTTTCACGAAACCTAATGCTTTCTTTTATGAGTGACATTAACGGATTTGGGGTGTCAGAATATATATATATATATATATATATATATATATATATATATATATATATGAGGATTATATAGCACCCCTCTTTCATGGCACCCCTTTTGCACCTCTATATTAGCCACACATTTATAATTTAAAAAGTTAGTGGAAGAAGAGAATTAGTGGGAAGAGAGAGAAACAGGATTGTGTGGTGGAAATCAGGGGGGTTAAAGGGTTGTTGCACTATTTGGGATGCTCTTGATCCTATCCCATATATATATATATATATATATATATATATATATATATATATATATATATATATACACACACACATATACATATATATATACACACACACATATATATATAAATAAGACAGGATCAAAAACATTTCAAATAGTGCAACACCCATATTATTTGCTGATTTCTACACATTCTCGTTTCTCTCTAATTCCACTAACTCCCTCATCTCCTAACTTATTTAATTATAAGTGAGCGACTATTATTCGAATGCAGAAGAAATGTCATGAAAGAGTGATGTCATATAACCTCGACCGGCTCATTGAATTTGTTATACCTTGAATCCCACTGAATATCAGCTACATGTTCAAATTTAAATAATATATATACTCTCTTTCCTAATATGTTAAAAGAAAAGAAAAATTAAAACAGAACACAGTTGAAATCAAGAAGGATTTGAGTTGTAGCAAAAGCGATGGAGAGCCGATCCACCTGTTCTGTATTAAATTATATATGTTCTCTCCCTTTTGTTCTAGAAAAAGAATGCATATAATATGGAGCGTTTGGTGGAAATCAAAGAGGATTTGAAGTATAACAAAAGTGAGCTGTAGTCAAAACTAATCTTTTATATATATACATATATATATTTATGTATGTATATATACATATATATATTTACACATATGTGTGTCATTAATGAAACTTTTTCAAACTAGTAATAATAATTTACCAATCCATTTATAACACATGGATATTCATTCAATATGTTATATTACAATCACTTCAGAGCAAACTAATCATTAGATTCAGCTCAGAAATTTTGTTAAAATAATACTAATTACATCTATCTTTTGTCTCATTGATATCTTTCGTTGATGTCTTTTACCAAAAAACGCCATGAAATGATAAAGCATAATTACATTGTAAAGATAATGCAAGTTTTTATTTTAATAGAAAAAACTATAATTTGCTATTGTAGCAAATATCAATTTATCAACATAAACTTTCAATATACCAACAAAGCAATAATCTGTCAGGTTTGGGGGGATTTGAAGCTAGGTTCGTTCATAGTGAGACTATTAGTGTCTCATTTGTGAAGCAAGTAGATTGTGGTTTGGTTTTATTACCGGTGACATCCGAATTTTAGTGAGGGTAGACTCAACCACGGTGATGTGGTACGTATGGCAAGTACGTATAGTTGTTCAGCTGATGGACAGCAATACGGTCTTACTTTATGATCTCCATCAGACGTTGAGTAACCTAGTTTTTATCCAAGAGGATTCATCAATACCGCTTTTTTCTGTCTTCTTGCTTTTGTCTGAGTTCCCGGTTGTTTTGTGGACTCTACCGCTTCTACGGGATTGTCAATCAGATGACAATTCAGTATTGGTAACGTCCAGACACGTAACGGTGATGCGATTTTCTAGCATCTCTACATTTTCTAGGAGCCTCTTGGATCTTGTGTCTCTGCCACCCTCATCGGCAGGAGAGGTTGCAACCTCTCTTGTTGTTGTTTCCTCTTCCCTCCCCTCCCCCCTCCCCCCTCCCTCTTAGTAAGGAAAAGATAGCGATCATTAAAGATCGTCTACATCGCCTTACTAAGAATTCTTATCCGTCGCGAAAAGATTTTTCGCGATCAGGCACTTCCCCGGTTAATCAGGCTTGTGCTGTGCGCCGTAGACCGAGAGTGTCGTTTATTGGTCCAGAAGAGGTCACTAGTGTCGTTCTGTCTCTTGGATTTGGTGGAGCTTTAGCCAATGTGACTAAGAAAATTTGGATCCTCTGGTCCAAAGATGTCTTCGTTCACTCGGCTTTCGATTCGTCTCAGCTTCTTTCGGTTGCCTGTTCGTTTCCAGTTTTCTACTCGAAGGCGGTTTACGCCAGATGCGACCGGACAGAGAGATTGACCCTTTCGTCCGACATCATATCTCTTTCCGATCTAGGTTTCGGCGTATCTGTTTTAGGAGGCGACTTCAATGTGGTCGCCTGCCAATCCGAGAAAAAGGGGGCATTGCAGCTAACCGTTTAGCAATAGTGGATTTTAATGCTTTCATTGTTGAATCGGGCCTGTGTGAGGTCTCTTTCATCGGATCGGCATTTACCTGGTGTAACAACCAAGAAGTGTCAAACCGAATTCTTTCCAGACTTGACAGAGTGTTCGGATCGGAAGGTTGGTTCAACCTTCCATTCTCCTTCTGTATTTCTCACCTGCATCGGACCTTCTCCGACCATACTCCTATGATTCTCAACTGTTCTCCTCACATTTTCTCTGGTCCTTCCTCCTTTAGGTTTCAGAGTATGTGGAGATCCCATCACTCATTTCATTAGGTTGTGGAAGACTCTTGGATCTCACCGACAGTTGGTTCGTCGGCTGTTGTGTTCTCGCGTAAACTCAAGCGTCTCAAGACTTGCCTCAAGTCTTGGAATGTGCAGGTGTTCAAGAATATTTTCGACCGTGTCAGAGCGGCCGAAGAGACTCTTGTCCTTGCAAAAGCGTCTTTTGATGAAGACCCCTCCTCTGCTAATACGGAGGCCTGGGTTTTGGCCCAGTTACTTTTTCGTCGGAGCTCCGAGTCGAGAACGATTATCTTCGTCAGAAGGCGAGGATCAAGTGGGTTGTCGACGGGGTCACGAACTCCAAGTTCTTCCACTCTTCCATTCGTAAGAAGAACGGACTTCTCACGATACTTCAGATCCAGCGGCCTGATCATTCGGTTGCTTCCTCTCCTGGTGATGTAAAGGAGACCATCATTTCTCACTTCCAATCTTTTCTTGGCTATCACTTGGTTGCGGACTCTGATCCGCCCTTACTAGCTTACATTCCCAGGCTAGTTCTTTCAGCGGAGAACGCTGACCTTGTCGCACCTCCTTCCCCGAAAGAGATATGCGCTTGTGTTTTTGCTCTTAGCAAGGATAATGCTAGCGGGCCTGATGGCTTCAATGGGATCTTCTACTGGAGTGTTTGGCCAATCATCCAGTCAGATTTCTGTCTGGCTATTCGTTATTTCTTTTTCGATGGAGATCTGCCTCAGGGTTGGACGTCCACCAACTTGGTCTTTATTCCTAAGTGCGAAAATCCTCGTACATGCGGTGATTTTCGTCCAATCAGCTTGTGCAACTTCTCTAATAAGGTGATTTCCAAGGTTCTAGCCACTAGGCTGGCTCTGTTTCTTCAGCGCATCATTTCCTCCTCTCAAGCCAGGTTCGTAAAAGGATGTTTGATTACGGATAACATTTTTTTAGCTCAGGAGTTGGTGTCTCAGGTCAATCGAAAGGTCAAGGGTTCTAACATGATCGTCAAACTGGACATGACAAAAGCTTATGATCGCATGTCCTGGTTTTTCATCATCAAGGTTCTGAGGGCTTTCGGGTTTCCCGAACCCCTTATCGATCTTATCTGGAGGCTTATTTCTAATTGTTGGTTTTTCGTTCTTATTAACGGATCAGCCAACAATTACTTCAAGTCGGGAAGGGGACTTCGGCACGGAGATCCTCTGCCCCCCTCTCTCTTCGCCATTGCCGCTGAGGCTTTTGTACGTGGTTTACACTCACTTACGATAGCAAGTCAGATTCAACGGTTTGGCATCCCTTCGGGTTGCCCAATCATCTCTTCCTTATCTTTTGCGGACGACATTATCATTTTCACGAATGGTAGTCGTCGCTCTGTCTGTTGTCTCGTATTCTCCATTCAGCAGTACGAGAGGTGTTCAGGCCAACTTGTTAACTCTGCCAAAAGTTGCTTCGTTCCAGCGACCGACTTGTCGGCGGTTAGATCCTCCTGGATTGAAACCTTCACAGGTTTCAAAATTGCTTCTCTTCCCTTACTGTACCTTGATATTGCTCTTTACAGAGGACGTAAGCTCAACGCTATTTTCGATCCTCTAACTGATAAAGTCAAGGGCAAAAAAATCTGTTGGAATGCGGCACTTCTCTCTCAGGCATGAAGACTAGTTCTATTAAAGTCTGTGATTGACTCAATAAGATCGCACGTCTTTGCTGCTATGACCTCTACCGTTTCTTTCTTTCCGTTCTTTGGCTTCCTCCTTTTTATAGGGTAAAAAGGAAAATGATGATCGTCGCCATTGAATTTCGTGGGACATATCCGTCGTCCCAAAGATGAGGTCTGGGCCTCAGAAATCCAAAAGTTACTTGTATTGCTTTTGCTTGCAAGTTGTGGGCTAGGTTTAACGCGAACGACTCCTTATGGGCGACATTCCTTCACGCCAAGTACCGCAGACTTCAGGCTGCGAACTTCTCCGGTGCCTCATCCTATGCTAGTGAGACGTGGAAACGGATGCAATCCGCGAAAGCCTTCTCGAATTCACATGGTGGCGGGCCCGGATGGGACGGCTGTCCCTTTTCTATCTCAGCGGCGTGGAGTTCGGCAAGGACGCCAACTCCACGACTCCCACTTTTCCCTTCATTTGGAATGTCCGTATTTCCCAAAGGTTTCTCTGTTCATGTGGACCCTTCTTCCGGTGCATCATCCATTGTCTTATCTGCTGGCATATTTGGTACTCACGGAATAAGGCGATTTTTGAAGAGGTATCTATGGACCCTTCTTCCATCATCCGAAAAGTAAGGAAGGATGGAGTAGACCATTTAGAGGGTCAATTGGTTCCCGATCGAGGAGGTTGGCTAGGACCTTTGATGTTATATCAGTTCCGACTAACCCCCGAGTAGGGATTGGTTGAGGCTTCCTCTGATAGGTTAGCGGGTTATGTTCCTCTACCCTATCCACACATGTCATCCCCCTCCCCCCTCCCTTTGTTTTGATATGGTTTGCTATTGCTGCAGGGCCTGGATCAACAGGTTTTCTGCCCGCCTGACTTTGGATTCCGTGGGTTTGGATTCGCTTTTTGATTCTGGAACTTTCATACGATTTGGGTGCTTGTTTCTTTTTACTTAGTGCTGGTCAACGTTCCCTGGTTACCAGTCAGGTCTATCGGATTGGGATGCTTGGGTGATTTCCTGGCTCTCAAGCTGCTTTACCGCTTTCGCGCGGAGTTGCCCTTGTTGAAGTCAGGTTTGATGGTTTGTGAATGAGGAGCCTTTTCTGGACCACATCAGGGTTCTCTTTTATTATGTTGTATTATTTTTGTATATTGTGGAGCGACCAATGTTTTTAGGAGCAGAAATAGTTCATAATCGGGTGGTGGCCTTGCCGGAACTCGATTTTGAAGCATGATGGACAGTGGCCTTGCCGGAGCTCATCCATCTACCTCTTAGAATCATGGTCATTGTTAGAGCTGTCTTTTTACTTTTGGTTCTCTGCGGATTACTTGCCAAGCTTGTTGGCAGCTACTGTATTTTATTCTATGTATACTAGATTTGCAAAAAAAAAAAAAAAAAAAGTAACGGTCATAAATTTGAACTTATCAGTAAAAAAACTAAAATCAGTTAACAGTATGTAGAAATGGTAACGATGACTAGTTAACTACAATAGTACCAGCCATATCCTTTCATCTTTGTTTGCCTTGCAGACTATGTTAAAAATGAAATTGAAAAAAGGACTGTAAAAAATGATTCAATTTCTCTTACATGCTACTTGAGTTAATGTTAAGACAGCTTTTCCCCTTCTCCAATTTTAACCCCATGACCTTTTCTTCTCAATATACATATCCTGCTTCTGCGTACACTTGAGCTAGCAGCCCTGATCTTCATTTTCATTTCTCTTTCAACCTTTGGTCTTTTCTTCCTTTTATGCTTTCGTTTCACTTCAATTTCTTCATTTAACTTGAAAGAAATACCATTGTCCCCATAAATGTTTCGAAAGTAATACCGAGGATTACAATACCAACCGGACTTAGAAATGATCCCAGTTATAGTAGTTGAGTGGAACTCTTTAACAAACCCCTCAATTTCACTGAAGCATGAATGATCGGAATATTGCACAGAATGCATGTACTGATGAGCACTTTCATTTTGGCCACTTCCACAGTAATTTGAACTGGAATTTATGTCTTCAAAATTTAACCAAGGAAGCCCTGAAGGCATGATTCCAATTGTAGGGTGCAATGAATTAAGCGCCTCGAGCGTTTCGAATGAGACATTATACCGTGGAACAGCTCTAACTCTTGTAAGTTTGATATTTGTGGTGAATGTATCAAAAAGGCCAAGGAGGTGCATGGTTCTCAAACGCTCTGGCCATACCCATATCTGCAAGCAAAGATGTAATTTTCAGTGACATTGCAGGTTTCTTTTAATAGCCAGATAAAGTTTTGCTGGTACACTTTGAGAAAGTGAGAATTATGCCTTCAACACATGTATGTATGTTCCAGGCATACTCATACTTTGAGGAAGTTCGCATTTTGCAATGTTATGGTGAACGTGTAATTGTATCCAAGGAAGTTCAAATGCTACAAGATCAATATATAAAATTGTTTGGAACAACATAGATTTCCATTGCTTTAAAGATCAGCTCGAAATTCATTTGGGTCAAATTATTTATTTGCATCACAATATGTGTCATCCAAGGTAAAACGCAAAGAAATAGTACAGTATAATCGAATTTTTATACTGAAGTAGAGTCTAAGGACTTTAACATGAGTATAAACAAAGTCATATGATATTATACTGTCGCCCCCCTTAAATGGGATGCAAATCCACTAGATCATTTTCAATGGTACCCATGGACCAAATGCATATCCACCCTTCATTCCTTTTTATTTATTTAAAGAAAATAAAATTATAAAAGAATGGAAGGTGGATTTCAAGGGGTCCATGGGCCTCTGGGAAATTGAGACCAGGTGATCTCACCCCTCCTAAATGACCATAATGTGTAACACATTAAATATACATAAGGAAACAAATATAAAGAAAATTAATATGTTTTTATTGACCTTAAGCACAAAAGACATCATTTTACCTTTATATTCAATGATTTTGCAACGTTAACCAGTAAGTCTTCTTTCCCAAGTGTGTCAATGCCAATTATTACATCATGGTCTGGATGTTCAGTGATGACATCAATAACCTATAAATAACTCCACATTCAGCAGTTTTCAGTACTCCTGTCAAATATAATTCTTAGATTGTTTCATGTGATGCTATACTTGTAAGAAAACTATTTGAAGTTTTGGAATTCCATTATGCATCATCCCAAGACTTATAATTTCCATTCAGCAAATATATTTTGATTGCAAAGTTTCGATTCTTATACATCTTCCCAGAGATCAGTCAAAACACTGTATACCAATATTCACGGTCTGCAACATAAGGTATGGTTTGACACTTATTATTCGGAAAAAAACTAGTTTGAATTTATTTGATTGTAAACCTTCAGAGAAAAATATTGCTGTCAGAATAAAGCACATCCATACAAATGTTCACACTGGTCATGCAATCTAAAACAACTTATGTCTACAACCCTTTCTGATATTAATAAAGATGCAAAAATATAAAACTATCAACAGAATCTGCTGCATTGAATATAGATAAAATTTTAACTTTTTTCATGGAGTTAAGTTGTTATTCAGTAATGCTTCACTTAGATCGACTTAAATAGGTCATTTTTGGCATTTTGGAACCCAAAATCAATCAATCTTGAAAAGCAAAAAATTGACCTATTTAAGTCGCTCCAAACCGGGCTCTAGTAAAACATCTGCAAATTTCACTGAAATAAGAAAAAAGTAACACATGAACTACTAAATTTTTTTGTTTAACAGAGCATATTTGGGACACTGAAAACACAAAGGAAGCAATTCCAACGCGCTAGCTTTTACAAAATGTGTTGTGATATTACAGTACTGATTTGGTGTGTTATTTTTGATTAAGAACGTACCTGCTGAGTAGCTATTTCGCGGGTAGGAAACGAAAACTTTGGGTTGCAATAAGTATTGTCCAGATAAAGAAGATCAATTGTATCTCCATTAAGAGCGTCATTTAATATTTTTGAGCCCATTTGTGCTCTTTTACTTGTTGGTTCCCACCGAAAATCTCCTGTGTATAGAACGCATCCAAACTCCCCTCTAAATAAGAACATGACAGCACCTTCATAGTCATGGATATCAAGTTTAATAAGTTAGCATTAGAGTAACATTTAAATAGTATACCAGTGACTTGCTTATACAATTACCAAATTTTAGAATTATACAACATTCATATGAAATTTAAATATGTACTATTATTTGAGTACATGCATGTTCAATAATTACTGCAAACGTGATGGGCCATCAACTAACTGCAAAACTGACAAAATTCACTGGTAATATTAGCACATCATTCTAAGCGTTAATGTTAGTTGAAAATTTCACCTAAACATGAATTTAAAGCTATATTGCATGCTTGTTTTTTTTACATACCTCAATAAACAACACTTAATTCTTAGACTTCGAAGTAGAAAATGCAAAAGCTCTTGCAAAATGTAATAAATTTTAGTTAATTTAAATTCAGAAAAATCAAAGCAATCAATTATCAATTTATTATTTTGTTATACGGCAGAACTTATCAGTGAGTCTATTTCTTACGGTGCTAAAACTCCAGAGGTATTATCTTAAACATTTTATACCCAATCAATCATATGCATTCAAACTACAACTAAGTGCACTCAATGCAGCAATGGCGCACAAGCATGATGAATTAGTAATTCATTTCATTGATCATAGATCAAAGTAAGTTTATATACCAGGACAGTGGCAAGCATCAATTACGGTAACCACAACTTGGACTGCATCACCCGAAGTAGGAGAAACAAGCGAAATCGATGTAGAAGAGCCGACGTCTAATGCCCTGATAAGAGACAAATCAAAGTACGGGAACTTAATCGGAAAAAGAGCGGCGGAAACAGGTGAGCAAAAAAGAGGTCCTTTGGACCATTTTGAAGAGAGTCCTCTCGTGTGGTCGGCATGGAGATGAGACAAGAAGTAGGCCTTGCTTGTTTCGCTCCATTTATCTACTGATATCAACCCGTTTTCCATTTTCGATGTAAAGGAAACTAGGGTTTTGGTTTGATTTTGTTAGGTCAAGTTGTCTGGAAGAAGTTACGATGGCGGGAAAAACCAGCGGTCACTGCTCAGGCTCAATCCACAAATATACGTGCCGGTAGTCGGAAGTGGTGCAGTTGGCCCAAAAAGGGGTTGCCAAGCCCAACATGATTTTTTTTTTTTTTTTTTTTTTCAATTTTTAAAAGTTCCATAGCATAAAATCACATACACAACTTGTAACAACCCACACCTCAGCGGATCTGGATTTTTTGCACAATTCTAAATCCAAGTCCATTGAAGCATGAGTTGGGTGTTTGGTATCTTACAAATATGCAAAAAGATAAATATATCAAAGTTTAAGTAAATAACTCAAAGCAGAAATGATTTGAAATATGATAGTAAATAAATACTCATCAAATGAATGACACTTTCTTGATCAAGCATCTGTAAACCGAATGACATTCGCCCTCAATCTTACATGCGGGTGGTTTTGAGAAGAGGGTCAGAATTGATGTTCTAACGACCGGTAAATTATATATTTTTAAGCACAATACTACACGTACCATTTTATTACCATTTTTGTTATATTCGGTTTATTTCGGTTATAACACTCTCATCTCTGTGCATAAATTGCACTCAACCGCTCATCGATACATCTAACCTAAAAAACAATATTATGTAACTATATATTACTGGACCACCTCGGTCCTGGATACTACCCTTGGTACCTCATGTATCATCCTCGTTAGGATTCCACCGTTTCACCACAAAAATGATGAAACTACATCTGTAAAAGACCGCCAATAATGCCTACAATACAAATGTTTTGAAGCGTTGAAACTACATCTGTAAAGGACTGTCAATAATGCCTACAATAAAGATGTTTCGTTGTTTGGTACGAAAACGTGTAAACTCCATCTGTAATGGACCGCTTCTCTATGTCTACATTATGGACATTCACAGTGGACTGCCTCACTATACCTACATTGTGGATAGGGGTGAGCATTCGGTCAGTTCGATCGGTGTTGAAGTAAAAAAAAAATCAAACCGAACTAAAACCAAAAAAATTCAAAACCGAAACAAAATAATTTCGGTTAATTCGGTCGGTAATCATTTAACCAAAGTTGAAAGATATGTAATTGTTCAAATGATTAATTCACTCAAAGTAAAACATGAATTTATGTTTGAAGAAATTTTGTTCATTAAATTTAATGTTTACAATAGAATTTGACTTATTTTTAACATACACTTTGTATTTTGTCACTAACCCAATTATTTAAAGTACATCAATACCATAAAATTGCATAATACGATAAAAGTTTGGTTAATTCGGTTAAATCGAAAACAAAAAATATTTAATTTACAAACCGAATTCAAACCGATTTAGTTTCAAAACCGAACCGACCGAAATAAATTGGTTCGGTCGGTTAATTCGGTTCTAACCGAATATTGCTCACCCATAATTGTGGACCTCTATGTAATCGTTTTGTCCACATCTCTGGTTCCTGCTCACAGTAGGCACTAATGTCTACTCTAACGGAACCCAATTGAGAATTTACAGTAACTATGGTATGTCCCTTTCTCGGTACGGCTATGGCCCTATGTAACACCCCGTATTTTTCGGGAAATACATTAAGTAACAAATTAGAGAATACTTAATTATAGATCAGAGAATTCTACTTGAGATAGAGTCCGAGTTTGCGTGAATCGGACTCTGTATGAAGGAGTTATGGCCTTCGGAAGAATCAAGAATTAGAACGGTTCAAATCAAAATTCAAAATTCAAATCCAGAAGGAGAAATGGCCTGGGCGGGAAATTTCCCGCCCAAGGATCAGGTCGACCAGGGGGTCGACCCTAGTGTCGACCTCCCCTGTACAGGTCGACCTTAGTGTCGACCTGGGGGTCGACCTACCCCCCCCCCCTTGGCCAGATCAGAAAACCGACGATTTGTGAATCCCTGCTGAGTCATTAGGGCTGAGTTGGCTATTCTGGATAACTCTATCTTGTCTTAATGGTCTTGATTGATTCTGAGATGATCTAACGGCTCCTATTCAATCAAATCTCTATAAAAGCAACCTAACACCTAAACCCTAAATCATATTTAAGGTTAAACCAAGAGCCGTCATGCTGCCATTAGACAACCTAGAGTAGCCGCCACTTGAAGCTAACAAAGAGACGAACCAAGCAAAATCAAATCTAAATTAAAAGAACGACTAATCTACATCAAAAGAAAGCTATTCAGCTTCAGAAAATAGATTTCAGAAAAAAAAGACTTGCCTATATTTTGTAAGTACAGTTATATTTTCGATTTAAACATTAATTGGAAGTCATGGCTTGTAAGAAACTGATATTAGAACGGCGCCTATTGGTTTGTCTATGTGGATTCATGTTTATTCATGTGATTTTCCTATGTTACATTCTTGTGATGAAACTAATTGGGATTGATGTTCTCATGGAGTATGTTTGTGGTTTTTATATGTTTACATTAAGCCATCATGTTTGTTGATTTTCTTAAGTTATGCCATATGCAAGTTCATGATGCTAAGCTATGTTCACATAATCCTATAAGTCTAAACTCACATGACTTTATGATTAGATCTATATATATGTTAATTTAAACATGTTTATGTGATAGATCTAAGTTAGATCCATATATGTTAATTTAAACATGTTTATAGATTAGATCCAAGTTAGATCTATATATGTTAATTTAATGTAAGTTACATATTTTTATGTTAGATCCAATTTAGATCTACATATGTTCATGGGTATGCAATCTAGAACTGTATATGTTCATGAGTATGTAATTTGGATCTATGCTAGTTCTCGCAATGGTGATTAGTAGATCTAATTTATTCACACTTACATGCTACATCAAGTTCATACATGTATTTATATGTCAAGATGATGTTTATATTGTATGCAAGTTGTATGACATGATCCACAAAATTCATAAGAACCTATCATGTTGTGAATTAATCTATTGTGGTTAGAAACTGGGTGATTTCCTTATGCTTTGTTGCACACAAGTTGTTAGGCTAAATAATGTCGTACAACCTTATATATTTATATCTACAACCTTACATGTTTAGATCTATGTTAAGTATATCCAATCCCATGCAAGTTCATCCTTACATGCCTAAGTCTAGTGTGTAGATCTGTGCAAAGTTCACATGCTTATGATTCATGCAAGTTTATTATCATATGCCAAATTTATATGTTGCATTTTTTTATGCTATTGAAATATTACATGCTCTATGTTTTTCCCATTTTTATGAGTTAGGATAAATATCGAGCCTAACACTATATGTAATTTTGCGAACGTACAACGGGGGTAACGTCGGGGGAAAACATGAAATTAAATGTAATTGGCATGTTGTCACATAAGCATGTAAATGAATAGTGGCATGAAAATGGTATATTTATAACCAAAAATTATGTATACGATTTAGAAGGAAAGTTGGCCATAATTTACATATAAACGTGAAAGGTAAATATGTAAAAATGTAAAAGATGAATATGCCTAACCCGAGGTTAGACTGAGTTGTGGTGTAAACTTGCCCGGAACCGACCAGCACATCCAGTAACCACAACAATACCTGTCTAATGTGAGAGGTTAGTGCATCAAGCCCAGAAAGACCCGAGGTTAGACTGAGTTGTGGTGTAAAACTGCCGGAACCGACCGGTACATCCAGTAGCCACAACAATACATATCTAATGTGAGTGGTTGGTGCTTTAATTAACTAACTAAAGCTCATGAACAATCAAGCTAGAAATGGTGAGGTTAAGTAATTAAGGAAACACTTAACCAACTTAACATGTTAACAAGGCAAGATTTGTGGGGGTTAAGTAACTAAGGAAACACTTAACCATTATAACATGTAAACTAAACAAGTGGGTAAGGTTAAGTAAATGTTTAACCGTTATAACATGCTAACTAGACTAGATGGTGGGGTTAAGTAAACTTAGAACACTTAGCCGTTATAACATGATAAATAAACAGGGTTAAGTTAATGAGAGACACTTAACCAGTATAACCTGACAAACGAGTAAGGTTAAGGAACACTTAACCAATTTGACATGATGTAGGGGTAGGTTAAGTCAACATGAACCGCTAGATAACACTTAACCAATTTGACATGATATATGGGTAGGTTAAGTCAACGTAAGCTGCTGGATAACACTTAACCAATTCAACATGACAAGTGAATGGATTAAGTTAACTTGAGTTAACTGATGACACTTAACCAATCCAACATGATGAGAAAGAGAACTAAGTAGTAAACCTTAGTTAAGAGGACTAAGTTGTAAACCTTAGTTAAGAAAACGAACGATTTAGGAAACTAAGTAGTAAACCTTAGTTAAGAGAACTAAGTAGTAAACCTTAGTCAAGAAAACCAAGTAGAATATGAGGAGGAGCGAATGTCCATCTGATCATGAAGAAGGCAACTATGAACTGGGTTACGAAGCACGCGACTTCGAGGGGACGTGAGGGTACTCTTGGTATCCCTCTCTGAGGCTGCAGATGATCCTCCTGGGCTCACATAGGTTAAGGTCTGCGTTAGAAGAGCCAAGGGTATGCCTTGATTGCAATAATAAGGCAACCTAAAGACTAGGATGGACCAGCATGATTCGGCGAGACCAGTTTTTGCCTTGTGATAGCAACTCGTCGTCTACCTACCATCTTGAGTCGGTCGAAATACGTAAAGCGGAAAGGCGGAGAACTCCAAAAACCATATACTTGCTATCTAGTTATGGGTGAGGTTGGCCAATAGGTTTGTAGGGCATAGAGGGCTTGCGTATATTTCTCATTCTTGTTTTTCTTGGGTGCCTTTCATTTGTTAGTTGAGGGAGGGGTCTAGTGGGACCATAGCCACTATAAAAGCAGACCTTAGCATCTGCAATCGGCAGATATCTGAAAGCTCCCGACCAAGTTCCGTGTTTCTTGATTAGCCCTGCCGCGGGACTCGGGTCGCACATATATAGGACATGTGCATCTAGACATCGATAACGATTCACGACACATACGTGGGGAAAGTCTAGGAACATATACCGCTCTGGGTAGTGTGTCCTAGACTAAGGGGAATCGTTTGATAGGTAGCATAATCCCTAATTAGACCTAGGTCGCGTAAACCCTGAATCCGAGAAGCGTTCAATAGGTAGCATAAACCCCAGTAGCCCTGGGTAGCGTAAACCCTGGTTGAATCTAGGAAGCATTCAATAAGTAAACCCTAGTTGGATCTAGGTAACACTCGATGGATAAGGGACTGCATACACAATAAAAAGGGGATCATTTTATCATGAACACACGATGCTAGTTGAAACAGTCCTCAGTGGGTACAGAGAAATAGAAGTGGATGCGATAGCCAATTCCGTTAATCTTACCTTGTCTTGTTTTAGGATTATCTTATCACTATGGTATGGTTCTAAGTTCAGTTTGTTCATGTCGTAGTCCTTTTCTTGTTTACATGCTGAAGTATAACTGGACTTACCAGACTCATGTCTGACCTAGTTTGTTTCCGCCTCTTTTCTTCCGTTCCCCCCCAAGGTAGCTAGGGAGGGAATAGCTCAGCTCGTTTTGGACCGTTACTCTTTCCGAGCTTGAAGATTCTTTGATGCAACGCTTTGAACTCCGTTTTATACTGCTATGGTTGGCTCATGCTTTATTGGGAATATCATTTTCAGTTTATGCTTCTTTATTTTAAACAAGACAGATGCTTTGTTGTAATAAGTATTGGTGTTGTAAAACAATCTTTATACAAGCTATGTTTTAATCAATAAAGGTTATTTATTTTCCGCTGCTTTATTTGTCTGTCTTGTAATTTTTCTGCAACTTGTACCAAAAATGCTCCATCGAAGTTAAGGCATTCCCTTTTTGAGTGACCTTCACGGAGGTGGGGTGTTACACTTGGTATCAGAGCTGAAGGTTACCAGATCAGATAAAAGATTTGAAAAAAATATATTTTCAAAACGGTTTTAAAGAAGCAATTTTCAAAAGAAAAGTTTTGTTTTAAAGGCATATTCCCCAAAGCCATATGCATTATCTTTTGACCCTCTGCTTGAATCCTTGTTTCCTTCTTTGTTGAGTCTCCGGGGCTCCTAGCTTTCTGGGAGGTATCCTCATCGCGACATGGTTCTGTAGGCTTGATGAGACTACGACACCTGTCAAAGGGCGAAGTAGTGCCCAACTTCCATCTATAGCCTTAGTAGTTTCACTTACGGCTAATTTTCTTTCGAGCTTTGTAAGGTTTTCGGTGCGATGGAGGCAACTTTCGAGAGACCTGTCAACATGTTACGCAAAGATGGAAAAGATGAGGATGAGGGAGTTTGGCTAGGGAGTACAACCCAAGGATGAGAGAACTCATGAATATGGACTTGATTCACAAAGGAGGAAAGAATAGTAAAACCTAAGACAAGAGGAAGTATCTTTACTATGGTATAGTGGGTCATATAATTGAGGGAAAGGGCAAGAACGGAGGACAGGATTTTCAAGAGGACAAGTGCATACTCTCACCACCTGCATACCTAAGAGAGAGAGGTAGTAAAGTTTATGTTGAAAAAGACTAGTTTTTCTTTTTGATCATCCTGTTCGTACACTATTTGATTCTGGCACGTCGCGCTCATTTGTATATGCTGCTTTAGTTGAGTCTCTGCACCCTAGATATTGTATAGTAGAGGGTCCCATTATAGTCTCAAATCCAATTGTTGGTTAGGCTGATTTATCTTTGACTTGTGAGGATTTGAAAATAGCTATATTAATGCTTATGTTTTTGGTTTCATCGGCTATGGGTTGATTCTAGGCATGGATTGGTTAGCTAGTAATTGTGAAACGAGGGTAGTTAGACTTTCGACTTGCCTCAGGAATACCCTCGAGATTTCGTGCGATCCTAAGGGATCAGTTTGTCTTAGCTACCTAGAATCACTTTATTTATCTATCGACGATTTTCGATCCGTTGGAGTAGTCCATGAGTACGCAAGATGTTTTGATTAGGGTAGGGGTTTTCCCTCTAAAACTCGAGACAGACTTCCGCGTATATCTAGATGACACTGCAAAGCCAGTTATGCGATCAACGATAATTTTGGAACAAGATTGGTGAGGATAGCCAGAGTCGGTAAAGTGCTCAATTGTTTGGTTGTTTTGCTAGTATCATCTCCCATAGATCGTCCAAATTCGGAGGAGGTATCCCTTGGATGCTTGTCTGATATTGGTTTAGGACTTTGGGGCTTGTACTTGAGGGATGTCGAGTTCGACTAGGATGGTTTGCGTGAGAAATAAATGGTTGGGGCTGGCACCCTAAGTATGACCGACCTTAAGAGAGGTAAAAAGCACATAGCAACCATTAGCTTTAGACCCTCAGATTTGTAACATAATGGATAAGCTAAGTAGAGGAGAGACCTCTAATCATCTTAGGATATACACTCGGTATCATAGTTAACATCTGTTTATCTTGGAAGGGTAGTTCGACTACATTGGATACCCTCTAGCACAGTAAGTGACCAAGGTCCTATCTTTACTAGTGAGTTGTGGAAATGGAGGTCAAGAAGCTTCGCAACCGTGAAGTTAGGGTACAGTGGAGTGAAGCTCACGAAGATGCAACTTAAAATACTAAAGACTAGATACGCGCATCATACCCTTTTTGAGGGTATATCCTTGATCTCTCTTTTTCTGTAGAGTTTATTTGCCTGACTAGTCTCTATCTTTTAAGTATATCCTCTCAGTCCTATCCTCAATTATTCAGTAGAAGCCAATGGATGTAAACATATGTTTGAAACATGTTATGTTTGATGGTTGCAAGTAGTTACTAGTGGGTGCTCGTGAGTGCATATACACACACATTAGGCACTAGATTGGCTCAGTCACTTTCTTATTACATATGTATATGTGTATTTGTGAAACTTGATGTGTTATCATATGAACGATGCATTTGTATGAATGGTTGTGCACTCATGTAGAAGTTATAAAATACGATTAGGAGTAGTTGCATACATGATGGACTCATGGCACTGACATGATTTGCATTAAGGAGGTCAACTGAATCAGTAGACCGCCTGATTTTGCAATAGATAAGGACATATACACACACTATGCATATGATCATGAAAAGCATTAGAAACCTTCTAAGGAATTTGGATTCCTGTGATTGGATGGTTGAGTAGATAGATGTTGGATGGTAGGATAAACATCCTTCCTAACTTAGAGATTTCGGGGACGAAATCCTATAAATGAGGGGAGAATGTAACACCCCGTATTTTTTGGGAAAAACGTTAAGTAAAAAATTAGAGAATACTTAATTATAGATCTGAGAATCAAGGGAAACGGGTTACGCCATTGCGTTCGTCTCGAAATTCAGCTTGAGATAGAGTCCGAGTTTGCGTGAATCGGACTCCGTATGAAGGAGTTATGGCCTTCGGAAGAATCAAGAATTAGAACGATTCAAATCAAAATTCAAAATTCAAATCCAGGAGGAGAAATGGTCTGGGCGGGAAATTTCTCGCCCAGGGATCAGGTCGACCAGGGGGTCGACCCTAATGTCGACCTCCCCTATACAGGTCAACCTTAGTATCGACCTGGGGGTCGACCTACCCCCCCTTCGGGCAGATCTGAAAACCGACGATTTGTGACTCCCTGCTGAGTCATTAGGGATGAGTTAGCTGTTATGGATAACTCTATCTTGTCTTAATGGTTTGATTGATTCTGAGATGATCTGACGGCTCCTATTCAATCAAATCTCTATAAAAACAACCTAATACCTAAACCCTAAATCATATTTAAGGTTAAACCAAGAGCCGTCATGCTGCCATTAGACAACCTAGAGTAGCCGCCACTTGAAGCTAACAAAGAGACGAACCAAGCTAAATCAAATCTAAATTAAAAGAACAACTAATCTACATCAAAGGAAAGCTATTCAGCTTCAGAAAACAAATTTCAGAAAAACAAGACTTGCCTATATTTTGTAAGTACAGTTATATTTCCGATTTAAACATTAATTGGAAGTCATGGCTTGTAAGAAACTGATATTAGAACGGCGCCTATTAGTTTATCTATGTGGATTCATGTTTATTCATGTGATTTTCCTATGTTACATTCTTGTGATGAAACTAATTGGGATTGATGTTCTCATGGAGTATGTTTGTGGTTTTTATATGTTTACATGAAGCCATCATGTTTGTTGATTTTCCTAAGTTATGCCATATGCAAGTTCATGAGGCTAAGCTATGTTCACATAATCCTATAAGTCTAAATTCACATGACTTTATGATTAGATATATATATATATATATATGTTAATTTGAACATGTTTATGTGATAGATCTAAGTTAGATCCATATATGTTAATTTAAACATGTTTATAGATTAGATCCAAGTTAGATCTATATATGTTAATTTAATGTAAGTTACGTATTTTTATGTTAGATCCAATTTAGAACTACATATGTTCATGGGTATGCAATCTAGATCTGTATATGTTCATGAGTATGTAATTTGGATCTATGCTAGTTCTCGCAATGGTGATTAGTAGATCTAATTTATTTACACTTACATGCCACATCAAGTTCATACATATATTTATATGTCAAGATGATGTTTATATTGTATGCAAGTTGTATGACATGATTCCACAAAATTTATAAGAACCAATCATATTGTGAATTGATCTATCATGGTTAGAAAATGGGTGATTTCCTTATGCTCTGTTGCACACAAGTTATTAGGCTAAATAATGTCGTACAACCTTATATATTTAGATCTACAACCTTACATGTTTAGGTCTATGTTATGTAGATCCAATCTCATGCAAGTTCATCCTTACATGCCCAAGTCTAGTGTGTAGATCTGTGTAAAGTTCACATGCTTATGATTCATGCAAGTTTATTATCATATGCCAAATTTATATGTTGCATTTTTTTATGCTATTGAAATATTACATGCTCTATGCTTTTCCCATTTTTATGAGTTAGGCTAAAAATCGAGCCTAACACTATATGTAATTTTGCGAACGTACAACGGGGGTAACGTTGGGGGAAATAATGAAATTAAATGTAATTGGCATGTTGTCACATAAGCATGTAAATGAGTAGTGGCATGAAAATGGTATAATTTATATACCAAAAATTATGTATATGATTTAGAAGGAAAGTGGGCCATAATTTACATATAAACGTGAAAGGTAAATATGTAAAAATGTAAAAGATGAATATGCCTAACCCGAGGTTAGAATGAGTTGTGGTGTAAACCTTCCCGGAACCGACCGGCACATCCAGTAACCACAACAATACCTGTCTAATGTGAGTGGTTAGTGCATTAAGTCCAGAAAGACCCGAGGTTAGACTGAGTTGTGGTGTAAAACTGCCGGAACCGACCGGTACATCCAGTAGCCACAACAATACATATCTAATGTGAGTGGTTGGTGCTTTAATTAACTAACTAAAGCTCATGAACAATCAAGCTAGAAATGGTGAGGTTAAGTAATTAAGGAAACACTTAACCAACTTAACATGTTAACAAGGCAAGATTTGTGGGGGTTAAGTAACCAAGGAAACACTTAACCATTATAACATGTAAACTAGACAAGTGGGTAAGGTTAAGTAAATGTTTAACCGTTATAACTTGCTAACTAGACTAGATGGTGGGGTTAAGTAAACTTAGAACACTTAGCCGTTATAGCATGATAAATAAGCAGGGTTAAGTTAATGAGAGACACTTAACCAGTATAACCTGACAAACGAGTAAGGTTAAGGAACACTTAACCAATTTGACATGATGTAGGGGTGGGTTAAGTCAACATGAACTGCTAAATAACACTTAACCAATTTGACATGATATATGGGTAGGTTAAGTCAACGTAAACTGCTGGATAACACTTAACCAATTCAACATGACAAGTGAATGGATTAAGTTAACTTGAGTTAACTGATGACACTTGACCAATCCAACATGACGAGAAAGAGAACTAAGTAGTAAACCTTAGTTAAGAGGACTAAGTTGTAAACCTTAGTTAAGAAAACGAACGATTCAGGAAATTAAGTAGTAAACCTTAGTTAAGAGAACTAAGTAGTAAACCTTAGTCAAGAAAACCAAGTAGAATACGAGGAGGAGCGAACGTCCATCCGATCATGAAGAAGGCTCCTATGAACTGGGTTACGAAGCACGCGGCTTCGAGGGGACGTGAGGGTACTCTTGGTATCCCTCTGTAAGGCTGCAGATGATCCTCCTGGGCTCACATAGGTTAAGGTCTGCGTTAGAAGAGCCAAGGGTATGCCTTGGTTGCAATAATAAGGCAACCTAAAGACTAGGATGGACCAGCGTGATTCGGCGAGACCAGTTTTTGCCTTGTGATAGCAACTCGTCGTCTACCTACCATCTTGAGTCAGTCGAGATACGTAAAGCGGAAAGGCGGAGAACTCCAAAAACCATATACTTGCTATCTAGTTATGGGTGAGGTTGGCCAATAGGTTTGTGGGGGCATAGAGGGCCTGCGTATAGTTCTCATTTTTTTTTCTTAGGTGCCTTTCATTTGTTTGTTGAGGGAGGGGTCTAGTGGGACCATAGCCACTGTAAAAGCAGACCTTAGCATCAGCAATCGGCAGATATCTGAAAGCTCCCGACCGAGTTCCATGTTTCTTGATTAGCCCTGCCATGGGACTCGGGTCGCACATATAGAGGACATGTGTATCTAGACATCGATAACGATTCACGACACATACGTGGGGAAAGTCTAGGAACATATACCGCTCTGGGGAGAGTGTCCTAGACTAGGGGGCATCGTTCGATAGGTAACATAATCCCTAGTTGGACCTAGGTCGCGTAAACCCTGAATCCGAGAAGCGTTCAATAGGTAGCATAAACCCCAGTGGCCCTGGGTAGCGTAAACCCTGGTTGAATCTAGGAAGCAATCGATAAGTAAACCCTAGTTGGATCTAGTTAACACTCGATGGATAAGGGACTACATACACAATAAAAAGGGGATCATTTTATCATGAACACACGATGCTAGTTGAAACAGTCCTTAGTGGGTACAGAGAAATAGAAGTGGATGCGATAGCCAGTTCCGTTAATCTTACCTTGTCTTGTTTTAGGATTATCTTATCACTATGGTATGGTTCTAAGTTCAGTTTGTTCATGTCGTAATCCTTTTCTTGTTTACATGCTGAAGTATAACTGGACTTACCAGACTTATGTCTGACCTAGTTTGTTTCCGCCTCTTTTCTTCCGTTCCCCCCAAGGTAGCCAGGGAGGGAATAGCTCAGCTCATTTGGGACTGTTACTCTTTTCGAGCTTGAAGATTCTTTGACGCAACGCTTTGAACTCCATTTTCTACTGCTATGGATGGCTCATGCTTTATTGGGGAATATCATTGTCAGTTTATGCTTCTTTATTTTAAACAAGACAGATGCTTTGTTGTAATAAGTATTGGTGTTGTAAAACAATCTTTGTACAAGCTATGTTTTAATCAATAAAGGTTATTTATTTTCCGCTGCTTTATTTGTCTTTCTTATAATTTTTATGCAACTTGTACCAAAAATGCTCCACCGAAGTTAAGGCATTCCCTTTGTGAGTGACCTTAACGAAGGTGGGGTGTTACACCCTACGCAACCCTCTACTAGTTGGAAGGTGTTTCTCATAGGTTAATGGTTTTTCCCTAAAACAAACAAACTAAAATAATCAAATGACGTTGTCTACCTCAATCCAACGTCTCGATAGTGAAAGATTGTTGGCCTATCGAGGTATATTTCAACTCCTTCCTTATGCTTGCTACTGGTTGATGATGACTGACACCCAGGCTGCTACTATACTTTTGGATTTCCCCTTAGAACAGGCATTGACCAAGGTGTCACACATATACCTAAATCACCCGCCAGTCTTTAGATTGTTTGATGCAGTCAAGGCATATCCTCTTAATGAACTTTAAGACCCTACCGCCAATGGAAAACCTAATTACGCCTATCGGAGGGTCACCTTAGAGTATCATCTACGTCTCTTTGAAGGCGCCTATTTACCATGCCGAGGAACATCTGGTTCGTCATTGGTATGGACTTCCACTGCTTTAAAGGATCTATAATGGATCATCTATGATTGCCTACACCTAGATTTCTTTTAGACTACTCTAAACGCATCTTATGAGGTTGTCACTGTAACTTCACCCTTTATTAGATCTTATGTCTAATCCTTTTTTATGCGCTTAGCTTATCTTTCTTTTTTTCTTGCTTAACTAGTTATGTTATTATGATATTTAACTTCTTTGGGGCTCTTTATTATTTCAGAATAGTCTTTGTCGGGAAACTGTACTCACCTATCATGAACTACTTATCGCGGTAATTATCTTCTTCTTTTTATTTGTTTACATGTCTTAAAGCCAGATTAAATCTTCTCTCTTTTCTTTACCTATCTTTACATATTTTATGGCTCGGGTCTTCTCTCTTTTCTTTAGCTTGTTTACTATCTTTTTTTTAATCTTCTTCTTAATTTTTGTGTTTTTACTTCTCTTGCTACAATCACAAGTCTTATTCTCAAGGGGTTAGTCATATTCTAATGGGTTAGTTATTGAGGTTTTAATTTCTTATGCAGTGATCTGTAATTATAAGACATCTTTTCTATTCTTTTCTTTTGGGTAGGTAATACAAAATGCATTGACACCTCTACTTTATATTGATCCTTGTTTTTTCTTTATCCTTATAATCACGCCTATGCGGTTAAATCTCCGCTAAAACCCTGCAATATCCCCTCTATAGCCCATAGCGCTCTTCAACCGCTATGTTATTTCAATTTAGCACTGATGAACAACAAAACCGCTTTTATCCCCACTATTCTCCGCTGCATCCGCTAAATCAAGGTTTTTTAGCATTTACTTTAGCAATATTAATGTATAGTGCTTGATTTGACTAGTCCTCTTTTGAAAAATTTCGGTAATTATAGCGTAAAGGGCTAAATTTAAGGCATAAATGCCTAGTGTATGGTAATAATCAATTACACTCATCAAATTTAGCATGCATAACTGTGATATTCCTTGATTTTGTTATGTAACATTAATTAATATTAGTTTCTTGTACACGTATAATGTGAGAAAGATGATTAATTAATTTTCAAATATTTGGTTTTACATTTAATGAACCTTTTGACTTCTCCGTTATTTCCCCGCTTTATCCCCACTACATATTTTTGCACCTCCATCGTTATACAACCGCTAAATACTTTAACTGCACAGAGTCACGCTAACCACTTTTTTTTCTAAAAATGTAATATGGAAATTTATACTTTTAACCAACTAAAGATATTACTATTTTCCCAATTCGACTTTTATTAAAGTCCACGTTTTATTTGCCTTTTACATCTTATATGGTTATTGTAATTTTTCTCTTCTTTAGGCTTACACACTTCCTTTCGCGTTTAAGCCCATAATTGATCATATGTTCAATTTCATTCCTTTTAGAATATCTTTCACATCTATGTTCAATTCATTTGAAATTTACAGTTTTATGTGACTTGAGTAAATCAATTTCTGTAGTTATTTTGAATATGACCATTTCTATTTCAATAATCTGAATGAAGATCTAATGATATCATATACCATTATCATAAAAGATATACAATTTAATCCACCCTCCTAAAAACGCATTCCAAATTCTCAATCTGATCTGAACCCGGTCAAATTATCCATAATATTCCCTTTTGTAATTCCTATCTAGAACCATAAACTAGATTTTGTACGTATCTACATATCCACCAACATCTCGGATACGAAGACGAGATGTCCACAAGATACGAAGATGAACTGCACCGCGAACACAAAGATGAAGGCATGCCAGATACGAAAATGGCAAAGCATCGAAGTGTGGAAGCCTCCAAAATAAGCTAAGTCCTCGGGAGTCATACTGATCCCAGGGTACGAAATATGGGGCGCGGTCCCCAAAACCTCACCTACTCCTACCTGCTTCATCTGCCTATTCTTCCCTATAAATACCCAAGGTTCTGCAGCGTGAAGGGGGTTGGCTCCTTGTTCTCTTGACTTATTAGGAAGAATATAACCTTACTACAACTTCTCAAGCACCTTCCATCACTCTAGGAAGAAGAACCTCATTCTTGGACACTTGGACCATATTGGGTTGCCTTGGCATTTCGGAAACAAGGAATAAAACCATTATTGGACCTCCTCACCACCATGCCCATGGTAGCTTCATGAGAACAACATATACTCTTGATCCCCTCTTGGCTAGACTCGACTCAATGAACTCCCGAAGGCTCCTCATTTCTCGTCCAAACATTTAGATCATTCATTTTCACTATCGTGGAAATCTTGAGTGTTGGCGACCACTTTTCGGCCACCAAAAATTATTTTCAATAGTGGCCGAAAGTAGGTATGGTTTTACTGTCAAATGAATATTACAAATTTTCATAATAAGATAAATATAGAATAGTGCCTTTTATTTTTACAATGAAATGGTATATTAGTTATAAAAATATACAAATGTATTTGAAATTTTATAATTATTTTAGAATCATGGTCTAAGTTATATGTTTGAACATAATTAAATCATCATATAATTGTGCATCATTCATTGTTGGTGGATCATTTATCAAATATATAGTAAGGCAACCTGAAGAGTTAGCGAACTAGTCAGATTGAAGTGTGCGGGAGGAGAGAGAGAGAGAGAGAGAGAGAGAGAGAGAGTGTGTGTGTGTGTGTACACACACATGTATATGTGTGGTCCATGGTCCAAGGTCCAATAGTATCATATGGTTCCACATGCATGTTAAATTCATAGATGAACAATCATAGAAATGAATTTGTCTATCTTCTAAATATGTAGTGTATTAGCGATAAGTTTGCAAAAAACAAAAATGGAAGTATAAAACATTAAGTGGAAATAAAATAAAAGAATGCAATTCGATTGATTATGTTAGTATATTGGAAAAGTTTCCAAGATACCTAAAAGCGAATAAGATTCAATCTCTAAAGTCATTCCTTCTTGTGATATATATTGATGAATCAATAAGGGATAAGTGGACTTTTCTGGACAAACGATTGATAAGGAGTAAAGTTGAGTTAATTTATTTTTATAAGAACGTGTAGTTAAAAGTAAGTACAAGGTTAAAATTTTCATCTAATATGTTGTTTATGAGATCATACAAGATAAGAGTTTATAAGAAACCACTAAGTATCCCAAGTCAAGAAACTAACAAGCAGTATGGATCTGTAGGAGAGGATTCAGTTCGGTATCGAAGCTTCACGTCAAAAACCATTAACATATCAACCTATATGGTAATAGAAAAATCATACCATTACCAACTAAAGTAATTGGAAACCAACACCTCGGTTCATGGTTGGTAATGATTGGTAAAGATTAGTAATATAGGCTTTTACCATTTACTAGTATGACATATTTTTGTTTACGATATTTCACGTTTAAAACCAAATTATTGAAAACTATTTTTTTTAAATATATATACTTATCTATCGTATTTTATATAGTCAAACATACTGGAAAATTTATGGAAAAAATATCATATAAAATTATATTATTTCTAAAATATTTGATAAAAATTGCATTCGACCTAGTATCATAATTGTATTTTCCTAGATATTATACTAAATCATTACACGTTAGAAGTTCGAAATTATGTAACAAACATATATAATGAAATATAAGAATGTGTGTGTATATAGTTTAAGGTATGTGGTAGGTATGATAATTACCATTACAGTAGATTTTTATATGGTTTAGAAAACCGTACCAATCTAATCGGTTATCATTTGTTCGTTACTAATTTTGTTTATAGTGGTTGGTAATGGCTGGTTAGTGGTAATATGGTAAAAATGTCCAGGCATATCTAAAAGATGTACACAAATTATATTTGTCAGGAATCTTTTGTGGGACCCCCAAAGAAGTTTGTGACCAACCAATATTGACTGATTAATTCGTATTAAATAGCGGTAGCCAGTCGAAAGCTCGCATGATTCATGTAACCCTACTTACTTTCATCCTCTCAACTGATGTACAGATTGCAATGAAAAATAAAATTCAATAGAACAAATGCTAATTAATTAAGGGAGATTTCCAAATATAACATTTGGATTTTCAATAAAGTTAACATTCTTTTTCAATTTAATCTCTCTCATTAATCCTTATTTCATTCTCTTTTTTTAAGTTTAACAGACAATCAGTCAATTGTAATCTATAGAAATATAAGATTTCATATAAAAAATTATGCTCTACCTCTGCATTCAAATTAGATTCAGTCATTCAGATTTGTTCCCTTTTGACTCTAGAATTCAGTTGCTATGTATGCTTCTAGATCAGATAAGACTAGATTATAATTTCTTTATTGTTCGATAATTTATCATGTAAATTTTTTAAGATTGCAGTTCTTCGTTTATTGTCTGTGGCTATAAAAAAGACACATCTTTTAATTTCCTTGATTTCTCTCTTATCTCATATTCACGGTATCAAGTCTCGTAAGATTTAGGTGTCGTCGTCGTTCACTTCTAATTAATTTATGACCTTAATGCTCATTATGTTACCCATACAATGGGATGCTTAAAATCCCCATCAATCGATTTTTGTATTCTAATTATAGATCAATTCTTCAGCTGTCTATTAAGTTTTGTAATTGCTAACATATTTTATCTTTCACATTAGAGTTTTTTTTTGGATGGAAAATGGGAATATAATAATTGAAATTTGATACATTGCTTTATCAATAATTTATAAATAGTATTATATCTTATTGAAGCTACCATCGTTCTATCATAAGATAGCATATTCTTTTCCTGCATTTTCAAGTTCATAAGCATGATATTATCTTTTTCTAATTATAGTAGCTCACTAGTTTAACTCATTAAGTGAGTTTCGATATTTCTTCACATGTCGTGTAATAACACTTTTGTCACATCGCTAAAACTGAAAGTGTTAAAATCATATTTGTGAACTTTGATTTTTGAACGGGCTAAAAATTCTATGCATAAAAAGGATATATCGGCGAATATTGAACAAAACGCTATAACCAAATGATTTTGCTTCAAAAAATGCATTAAGAGAAATTTTCAAATGATGTTGTTATTGGATTTTCCATTTGTCTTTTTAATGATAAGAAGTTGTAAGTTTGATACTTTTAGGGATATGATGAACAAATTGATTAACATTTAAAAAGATAAGGCTTTTAATAGTATTTATATGGTCATTACCGCTTGAAGGAAAGGATCTAAACTTAAATTTTATCCATGGACCAAAATAACCTAGGACCGACCCTGATTGCACCGGCATATGACACGATACACAACTTCGGAATAAATTCCTAGTACCTGAATAAAATATCATTTGATAGTTATGTCTGAATGGCATCATGTAACTCATCAGTGGAAAACATGTGTTCGATCATGCAAGTATTCATATAGTTTAATTGTTAAGAAATCCTATGTCCACATGTTAATCCTTTTTGGTTTAAATTACTTTAGGTGCGAGTTATTTTAGATTTTAGGAGAAGACATGAAATTTTGTATAATATCAAAATCAAATATAATAGATTGTGGTCCCTTTGTTTGATATAGTGTCTTTCCCATTATGACACATTTGATGTAATACATATTGCTTACACCATAATTTTATTTATCCTTCCTATTTTGTTATATGTTTCCCTTTGTTTCCCATCTTAAAGCTTAATGAATGCACTACTAGAAAATGTTAAAATAGCGGCTAACCCTGGTGACGGTCGGCGATGGTCTAAAAATAGCAGACGTAGATAAACGTCCCCAGTCAACACAAACCTGGGTAAAACTCCGTGAGCCAGTAGAAAGGATAACATTACCTCTCCCCCTCCCCCCAAACTTTGAACCATGAAAACGAAAATAAGTAAAAACCAACCTTTGCTGCCACTTGCCGCCGCACCCTCCGTCGCCGCATGCCTCTGCCGAGAGCTCCCTACCTCCTTTCTTCTTTCAATTTTGTTAATTGTGGTATGGTTTCTAACCCTAATTGTTATATGTTGATGATAGTGTGTTTGCATATGTTGATTAGTCATTATTTGATATAATCGCCAAGTATTAGTTAATTTAGAAATGTAGATAAATTAATATGTTAGAAATTTAGGTGATTTTCGATTAGATATCAATGACTATTGTGTATTAGTCGATGATAATATAATATACTAGGTGATTTGATAATATAACTAGTGGTTAGATGATAATCATAGATTAATGCTTGATTATGGAATATGGTTAAACCCTAATTTCGGAATTTTGAAATTTTATTAGATGATTACCGACTTGAAATCTATCGATATATATTGTGAATTAGTTGATGATAATTTCAGAAAAGTTAACAATTTATATCGTGCTAAAATTTATATTTTGCTAATTCATATTTTTGGCAAAGCCGACCGGTTTTTTAGGTGACCACAAAAACCTTTTATTGTGACTAATAAAAAAAATTAGTATAGTACAGGTGATTGTAGTTAACAATCAGTTATTTCAGTTTTTAAGGTGGACCATCCACCGCTTACGGAGTTTATAGTGTTTCGTCCACTTAACCTAACAGGCTAAATAGCGTGGAGATAGTCTAATTTAACTAGTCTACAAGTTTTGCTCCACGCAGGGAGTCACATTATAAATTACACATAAGAGATTACATAAAACAACTAGCTACTAACAAAAATCAAGTATAGTACAAAGAGTACTGCAAGGACCAAGCACAGTAGTAGCAGTGTAGCATAGCACACAATTTAAGGACAACAAGCTGCAACCTACAGCCTGCGATTTGACATGGAATGGGAAACTGTAGATTACGGCTACAAGTCGCATTCTTCTTGGTCTCCACGCTTGAAGCAAAAGAACATTGGAGGCAGAAGCCTTTCCAGTACATCAAGTGGCCATAAAGAGAGATATCTTGAGCATTGGAGGAGATGAAGTACACTGGAAAAGGTTAGGTAAAATTGTGAGTGAATTGCTTCTTCTGATATGCCTAATTTCCAATGCACAATAACGAACCAGCTCCAAACACTCGCGACATAACCCAAAGACCAGGATTATCACACAAAAACTGACATGAAACTGCATAACATCAGAAGAGCTTCTCAGTAAACTAAGAAGCTTCACATACTCCAACTAAGAAATGTAGGCACACTAACACCCCTTCTCACTGCACTTTGCATTCACTACCAACTCAAACCACCAAGACGAAGAAACAGAAACCACATACGAATCACTAATCAACGAACCCCATCACATACCAAATATCCAAACCAGGACAACGTGCTAACACAACATTACCTCAACAGTCTAGAGACAAAAAACTGCTCACCTTTCAGGCAAACCTGCTATATTGATGTGTTTACGCATGGCTTCTATGTTGTCTACTTGGCAGAGACGTGAAGGCATACCTCATAATGAGTATGAACGCAACACTGTTGACTCCACGATGACATGAATCTTCGACAAACTGACAAGTCGAACCAAAACCAGTGAACAAACCACTCCGTATACAAAACCGACACGAGACACTACAACAAATTGACCATATTACAATGGTGGAAAATAGTTGTAAAAGACTTTTTACAATGGTGGAGCCACTGTCATCTATTGAGAAGTTGTAATAAACTATAATCTTTTACAACTTTTCTGCACCGTTGCGACATCGTTGTAAAATGTATATTTCACAACTGTTTTCCACCGTTGTAATAAACTTTATTACAACTTTTTGTAACTGTTGTAATATATTTTATTAAAAGTATTATTTAATGTTGTAATATATGAACAAATTATATACATATTATTAATAAAAGAATTCATTTTAGAACATATTATCTACAAAACTGAAGATATCGAACAAACTTAAAACATGAACCAAAATAATATATTAAAATTTTCAAACTCCCATCATTTTTTATAAATCATACAAGTATCTCAAGTATATAAAGCAACTACAAAGTCCATATCCAAGACTCCAAAATTCAAATCACTTGAAGTCGTCTTTCATAAATATACATCACTAAGAGTAATACAAACATAATGAAATTCAGATTTGCGTGCAATGTTGCAGTCTTGCAAGGGTCTTCATTCTTGAGTTGACTTCCGATGAATTTGATAATTTCTTGCAATGTTGCAGGTGTTCTTGAATTAAACTATATGACGTATATAACATATTAAGCAATAAGAATGAAGTATACTAAAGTATGAAGTAACCTAAGCTATAAAACTTACTTGCTTAACAAGTTTATAGATTAATTTGTCCAAAGTGAAAAGCACATAAGACTGCGTACTAATAATTGAACGACAATCATTTTCATACTTGGTGTCGTCGGAAGAGCCATCAAGCAAGCCATACAATGCCTTCATAAATCTGCAAAATCTAACAAAAAAATAACCAACAAGAAATAATTATGTCAAGTAAATAATAAGCATTATAGAAGATGGTAGCATTATAAGTCAAAAAAAAAACATATATAAAAGGAACTAATTATGACAAAACTATGATAAGTATTCATCTTTTATTTTATTTTTTGATGTTGTAGAACAATGGTTCCGCTCTTTAGGCATTTGCATATCAGAAGTTTGATCCTTCATTCCTTCCTTAACTTGGCAAACATGAATTCTCAAGCAACACAAAATTTTGTTCCTTAATGTACACATCTTTTTGCATTGGGTTGTTATCAAGGATTGAAGTAAAAGGCTCATCCTTGGATAAACATTACAGCAGCAATAATAGTTTTGTTTCAAACTTGTATGGATATTATATATACGGGACATAGAATGGCTAAAATCGAAAGCCTCCTTATCGATTTCCCTAATGGAATACTCGCTTCAGAAGATTATATATACAGGACATAGGCAAAGTTATTAGTTTTGGCAAAAGAAAGGAAGAGATAAGAGCAAACCAAAATGCACTCCCTTTATTGCAAAGCAGTCGCAAAGCCTACATTAGGAATATAAACTGAAGAAATAGTAGCCACTTTATCTAAGGGATCAGTCGAAACAGAAACAGAAATCATAGGCTTCTTAGTGACATTTCATGAGCATCGGGTGGACATTCTGAATCCAATGCATGGATAGAGCTTGCAACAGATTTGGAAGGGTCAAATACACTATTATCCTGCAAGACGTTCATTGGTAAAGAAGCATTGCCAAATTTCATAGCACCAACCTCAATAGATCGACACAAGGTAGTAGTACCTGAATTATCTGAAGCACCGACAGTAGCTTTCATAGTATCATTAATTTTCCAGCGGCCAGAAAGAGGAGGACCAACAAGCAGGGAAGTAAGAGGCATCACAACTGTTTTATCAATACCAAACATTGGATTAACAGGTAACAGGCATAATAAACTCGAGATCCCAAAGAAAATCAAAACCAAAAACTGTTAACAACCGAAATTCGACCTGTACATCAGATGCTGACCCAGACCAAAATGAAAACCCGGTTAAAAATTTTAAAACCCTTATTGTAATACTTCTAGACCTGTACATCAGAAAAATCCTCAGGCTCCTCCAGATCGTCAACCAGTCACCACTATATTTCACTCGCCGGATCCGCAGCTTCCGTTCACATATAGTGGGTAAGTAGTCCAAACAAGACCGAGGAGGCAAATGAATCAAGGGAAACAAGAAAGAAGAAGATGCGGAGTACGTTGAAAATTATCTTGAAAAGAAGAGTTGTAGTGGATATGAAGTATGATGAAATCGAGGGAAACTGAAAGGGATTTTTGAAAAGCTCGTTCTTTAACAGCGATGGGAAAGTTAGGAAGAGGTGGAAGGAAATCAAAGCTGAGGGATGGATCGAAGAAAGCAGAATAGGAAAAGAGGCGGCGGTGGAAAATGGGAGAACTAGTCTCCATGGATGAATAAAGGGACGAGCTTTTCTTGTGGCGGCGACTCAAGACACGAGAGTTAGGGTTTCTCTTTTGAGAAGAAGTGGGCAGTGATGCGAAATTTTGGTTTGGAGCCAGAAATTTTTGGTTTGGAGCCAAACAATTTTTTTTACGTTGGAGCAGACAAACTGGTGTACTTTCACGTGATCTACGAAACCACGCATTGTTGTAGTTTTAACATGTAACTACTTTCATAAAAATTTATTATTAAATGTTAATCACTAGTATTTAATAGTGAATTATTTGCTAATTATCAATTAAATATTAATTATTAACTACTACAATTGCTATTTACTAGTTGTTAATAGGAATTATTTCATTTTTCAAATTAACTATTACTACTTATTAACTATTTAATAATAATTGATAAATATGATTGATTCCTAAGTTTATTATTAATTATTATTTATTATTATTAAATATTAATGTAATTAGTTATTAAATATAAATATTATAAACATGAAGTTTGTAATAGGTATCTATTACAACTAATAAAACGAAAAGTTGTTAAAAATATGTTTATTACAACTTTAGAGAGCTCATAGAATTAATAAGTAAAATTTTATGTTAAACATAATATGAATTTCTTGAGAATTAAATTTTACTAAAATATTAAATATTATTTATTAATAATAGTTATTATTATTTATCACTAATTTTTTCTTAGTTATAATTGAATTTTAACTATTAAAATTTAGTTATTATGTACGTATTACTGATTATTTACTATTAAATATTTAACAGTAATTATTAAAAAAAACTTCTATTTATTAATAAAATCATTACCAAAATTAATTACTAATGTTAAATATTACTTCTTAATTATTAATATTAATGATTATTTCTGAATTATTTATTTCTAAAAATTAATTATTAATTATTTAACAATACCGATAACTTATTATTTAATATACTAGTTATTAATATTAATTACTAAAAATTATTTACCAATTATTTATTATTTAATAGAAATTATTAATATTATTAGTTAATTAATTATTATTATACTAATTATAAAATGTTAATTGTTAAAAATGCCACTTATTACAACAGGTAAGAGTGAAAAGTTGTAATAGGCATTTATTACAACAGTCACAATAAAAAAGTTGTTAGAAATATGTTTATTACAACTTTAGTGAGCTGACTATTGTAAAAATCATTTATTACAACTGTGCATTTTCCACCGTTGTAAAATGAAAGTCGTAATATGGTATTTTTGTTGTAGTGAGACGACCTAACAAACGCCACCCAAACGTTCCACCTGACACACTTAGACCTGGTTGGACATAAGTTCATCAGGCAGTGCGAGCACAGACTCGCCTGGAACCCTAACCAGGCACATTACTGGGAACGCTGATGGTAAGTCGTGAAATCGGAACAACATAGGCATCAAATTAAAGCAGCGTGCGGATAGAGATGGACACCACATCAATAACCAAAGGGGGTAGGGCTTGAAAGTGATGGTGGAAGAAGCATAAGTGAAGCAATGAAGGACACAGTTTATTGAAGATAAGGGATTCAGATCGGCGGCCAATCTGAAAATTACTTTTCGGCATGGTCCACGATGGCGAAACAAAGCTGTAACAGAGTAGGTTAAAGGAATTTTGGTTTGTGAAGAGCGTAGAGGGGTGAGATTGAAGAGAAGTAGAAAGAGGAATTTATGCTTTGACGCCATTAACAGACCTTGCCAAAGAAAAACCCTTCACTCGTGATTTTTTTTGCAAAACATTGTGTTAACAATTAAATCATTATTAATGTCTACATCTTAATTTTGCGAAGGTTGAACATATAAATTAAATGTATTTAAAACTAGCTCGTCGCACAATGATAGTTCGTAATTTTATAATTTGAACTTTGAATGAGTGTATATGATATAATATAAGTCGAAATTCTTTGAAATAAGAATTTTTTGAACCTATTAGATTATAGTTTTCGAATGGAAGAGAAAATTTGAGATTTCATCTAGTAGATTTTGGATTATACCAAAATCGAATTTATAAAAAAATCGCGGTGTGGTTGCCTTTGAACTATGCGATTTATTTAATAAATGGACGGATTTTAAGAAATAAAATATGAACTAGAAAAATATGTTTTATAGTTTAGTTAAGAAATATAAGACGGAAGGTGGTGTGTAAAAGAGAAGTGAAGTGAAGTACTTTCGAGATATGATAGTGCGGTGTGTAAAACCTTTAGTCACAAAAGGTTTTATTTTATTTTTATTCCTAGAATAGGAAACCCTTGGATGTAGCTAAAGCATATATCAGAAGTGTAGTGAAGCGCTGTTGAAATTTGACAAACGTGCGATGGGTGTGAAACCTTTAGTCCTTACAGGCTTTACACTAACATATATATATATATACACACACACACACACACGTGTGTGTGTGTGTGTAATCGAAATCACTAACATATATTTTAGAATTTGGAAAAATGTTTGATTATCATGTCGATCGAAGTTGGATGTATGAATCTAGAACTGGAATGAAAGGTTCGGTAAAAGCACATTTCTACAATAGTGTAAATGAATTTATTATATTTGTAGTATTTAATAATGGAAATTACGAGGGTATTCGTTGCATGTGCAATAAGTGAAAACTGATAAGGTTTTGGAAACCAGAAACTGTTAAAGTACATTTATATAAATATGGGTTTGTGCCAAATTATTATTTATGGGATCGTCATGGAGAACTTGTTGCACCAACAGTAAATCTTGTAGTGTTAGAGGTGGAATTGGTTATGACGAATCCAATAGAAAATATGGTGGAAGATGCAGCATGGTCAATGTTCTCTACTGGTCAAGTTAACGATGATTGCGTCAATATTGAAGAAGAACCGAATGCGGATGCGAAAAAATATTTTATTTATTAGCTTCAGCTAAGAGGTCTTTGTGGAATGGTTGTGCAAGTGAAACTGAATTATTGGTAACCGCCGAATACATAATTATGAAATCAAAATTCAATCTTACAAAAACTGGATTTATAGTGGTTGTAAAGCTGCAGAAGACATATGTCACCCGATAATCCGATGTGCAATAGTCATTACAAAGCGAAACACTAATGTCGGCTTTCGATCTGCCGTACCAGAAAATAGATACATGTATAAGAGGTTGCATGTTGTATTGGAAAAATGGTATTAATCTTGGGAGCGGTAAAATATGTAGGAAGGAAAGGAACAAACCTAGGAAAAAGAAAGGAAGTTTTGTAAAAGAGAATGCATTATCTACCCATCACCCCTAGACTACAACGGTTACATGCATCCTCAGTTACCGCATGTCATATGCGATGACACAATGTGAGGACACCAGAAGATAGAATTTTGACACATCCATCAGATGGAGAAACATGGAAATATTTTGATAGAACATATTCTACATTTCCCATAGAGATCCATAATGTCAGATTTGGTTTATGTATGGATGATTTTTCACCATTCTCTTGGCTTGGTAGTAAATATTCATCTTGGTCTATTATCATTACTCCTTATAATTTACCTCTGTGGATATGTATGAAAACTCCATATATGTTTCTCACAATTGTCGTTCTTGGCCCTGATGATCCAACGCAAGGCATCAATGTTTATCTACTACCATTAATAAAAGAGTTGAAAACACTATGGTATGGTAGGTTGAAACATATGACATTTCAAAAAAAAAGAATTTTTGTATGTTCGCTTCTTTGTTATGGACTATTTACCCCATATTTTTAGTGGTCAAATATTTATTTTATTTTATTATTTTAAATGTTGATTTGGAATTTGAATATCTTAAATTCAACGGTTTTGAATATTTTATTCATATAAATAATAATCTAATTCCAAAATAGTCAAAATATGTTGGATTTGCAGTATTGTATGAATTGACAATATAGAAACGTTTAATTAAGCTAGATTTGAATTGTAATAACGAATTCATTTATTAAACGACATTTGAACTTGTAACTTATAATCTAATTAAAAACGAGCCCGCAGCGTCACGATAATTCGTAATTTAACGTTTGTACTTTAAATGAATGCACTGGATCCAATATAAGTCAGAATTCTTTGAAACAAGAATCATTTGGACCTATTGGATGATAATTTTGTACCGAAAGTGAAAATTTGAGATTTCATATTGTAGATTTTTAGTTATGTCCAAATCAAATTTTAAAAAGGTCGTTATGAAATCATTTATAAACTATAACGATTTATTTAATGAAATAAAGGATTTTATTATAAATTTAATTTCGTTTTAACTTGAAACTTAAGTGTTTGAAATCGAAAGTGTTTTCTTTTGAAGCTATATGAAATTCTATTTGAATATATTTGATAAAAAATATTATTATTATTTTTAATTGTTTTGAAATTGATTTATATAAATTTAAATCTAGACCTTTAAAAAGAGCTCTTATTTAAACAACCTCGGATTTCAAAAAAATAAATTTAATTGAATCTGTAATGGCTAATTATTGCTAGATTTCAGGTTTCACGTCGATCAGAGTTATTTTGTGAGGGTACGCAAATTAAAACATAAATAAATCAATAGTATCAACTCAAACAAGCACTTTTTTGCAAATGGACTCGGATTTCGACGACACAAGTTTCATTGGGTTCAAAATGTAAAACCATAGCATTATGTCCATTTTCATCGCAATCGGAGTTCGTATATGATCATACAAATCAATAAACGTCAAACAGAAATGGTGATAGGAATGAATAAATTAAATAATAATAATTCAAAATATCATTAGTCGTTTTCAATACAATATCGTTAGTCTCTTCGAAATAAAAAAATATAGATCTCCTCTATATAAACAACCTACGCATAACCCTGCATTCCCAAATTAGCAGGCTCTATTTTACATTTCAGTCCATTACAAACATTAATTTTTATCTTCAAAACCGTAGCGAATTGGTGAAACCGTCAAGTGCAAAGTTGAAGATCATGATAAGGTCGACCTTCTGGCAAAATTTGGTGGCTAACGGAGGGCTGTGGTGGCCGGAATTATCAAGATAGCGAGTTTGGCGCAGTTTTGTTTTTTCTCGATTAGCGTGTGATAGAGGCAAGGTTTTAAATCTCGGATATCGCTCGCGTTTCGTCTCGGGGATTTTATAGACTCGGTCTCGTATTGGGGGAGATCTCGGACGAGATGAGTCTAAGTCGGGAGTTCGTCTCGGATTTTTATATCGGGTCTGTAAGTTCATATCGGAACAATCTCGGGGTACATGATATGTTAAAAATGATATTTTAACAAAATGATTTTTATGGATCTATCAAAAACATAGTAACTTAAACTTAAAATGCAAAATAACTTTATTATTCTTTATTTTGCGAAAGATCGTTCATACTCTAAATCGTAATATGCTTAAAACAGGAATATTGTTAGAGAGGAAACAATAAAAGGATCCAAAACATTAAAAAAAATCCAGCATAAATAGGCCATAAAATGCATAATTTCATAAGTAACATGTATGTAAAAAGGCGAATTTGAAAATCATAAGCATTGTAAAACATATACAAACATACAATATAGTCATTTAACATGTAAAATGTAAAATAACAATAGATTGATATGGCTAGATTTGAGTTTTTTAATTATAGTCTAGTTCAGGCACAAATTTAAATTTTAACCAAAAATCTAAGATCTCGGACGATATTCTAGTATTTTGTCTCGGTCGATATATCGTTTGATATTGCAATATCTTGGGCGATATATTTGAAAGGAGATTTCAAGTGATATTTGCTGTTTCGTTTTGAAAGGAGCCCAAAACGAGATCTCGAAGGAGATTTCAGGCGATATTTGCGAGATTTAAAACAGTGGATCATGGAGGTGATTTCGGATGAGGGGACCTGAAGCAAACTTGTAGAGGGAAGGAAGGCCGACAACTTTGGTGTTGGTCGGGTCTCTTGAAATGGTCAAAGGAGAGAGAAATGGGAGCATGAACGTTGGTTGATTGTTTTTTGCGTTGCTATTGGATTTTGGGGAAATTAGCTTGCTGGAGGCGTTGCGGGTGGTTGGTGTCGAAAGGAAAGATGGAGAGGAGGTCAAGGGGATCACGTTGGTGACGTCCTGGTCTGCGCTGGGTGTCGGAGGGGGCCGCAATTCTTAGTTGATCAAAAAATTAGGAGTTCCGCCTTTTTGGCTCATGCGACGACTGCGAGTGACTGGGACTGGTAAGGGCGGTCGACGTGGGAAGCTTGATCGGCGGTGGAGGTGGCACGATAGGTTTGGTTGGGATCGTGTTTCACTAGGATGAACGATTGATTATCGGCACTAATCACATGATTAGGATGTTACTAATGGTAATTAGAGTTAATTATAATTTTAATTAATTATAAATTTATTCCAATTTAAATCAAAACTTGGAATTTGTATATCTCCTTCGTTCATTATCAAAATTGCGCGGAACAAGAGACGTTGGAATCACAGAGACGAAGGCTACGCATCCGAGCTGGTTTGGTTGGGATCATAAGCGACTGGTTTTTTTATATATTTTCAAATGCATGTTTGAAACTATACAAAATAACGCGACATCATCAATCGAAACGAAATTGTGAGTTAACTCTCTTACCTTCTAGAACTCTATGAAGTGATCAAATTCATATAAGTTATAATCTACAGTTATTAGTATAAATTGGATGATTAAATGCCTTGAATGTTTATTGGTTATTTAATGGTTATCGACATTTATATTTATGTCATATTGGATGGTTTAGATTAAAATTGTTTATCTATTTCGTATGTTATTATAATATGATATTACGAACTGTGATGCAAGGAAGAACAGGTTGGAGGGATCCAACTGGATTCTTCAAAATAAATTGTATGTTATTTTGTATTATCCATATATGAATTGTTCATTCCAAGTAATGTTATATCCTATGGGGACGTTGAATGTTGATTGGATGATGATCATTGATTTGAAATTCAATGATCGTTGTGTTTTAGTCAATAGACAACATTGATTAAGTGGTTGCAACAAATGGCTTAAAACCCGGATTTATAAGACGTTAATTTGTCATTAAGCGAATCAATGTAATTAAAATTATAAAAATTATTTTTATAATTGAAGCGAAGTGTAATGTCTCGTATTTTTGGTAGCTAAATATTTAATTTAATTTATTAATTAAAATATTTTATTTGGAATATTAATCGATTTAATATTGAATTCGTTATTAAAACGAAGTTTGAACGTTAAATTTATATTTAATATAAATCGAGCTCGTAATGGCGTGGCAGTTCATAATAATGAGTTTTGAACTTTAATTGAATATACAGGATTCGATTTAAGTGGGAATTATGTGAAACAAGAAACGTTTGAATCTTGTTGATTATAATTTTCATACGAAAGAGAAAAATCGAGATTTCGTGTAATAATTTGTTAGTTATGGCCTAATTAAAATTTAAAATAGTCGTTATGGAAATCGTTATTGAAATATAACGTTTATTAATTAATTTAATAGGGTTTTTATTATAAATTGAATATCGTTTAACCCGGAGTTTTGAAATGTTACGTTTAAATTATATATTGATTTACTTTTCACTGTATAATATTTCATTTGATGATACATGATAATAATTTATTATTATTGTTTTGAATTTAGTTATATTTTATTGTTACTTTATAAGCTTAAAAAATAGCAGTTTTTCAAATGACCTCCGTTTTCAATGAAACGAGTTTTATTTGAATACGTATAACTAATTATTGTTAGATATCTAGTTTGGAGCCTATTGGAGTTGTTTTGTCGGTGTACGAAAATTTAAAAGGTGAACCGTTAAACTAAGATAACGACATTTTGCAAACAGAGTCTGTTTTTACCCAAATTAATTTCATTGAGACCGGAATGCCAAGACGTAGCAGTGTGACCATTTTCTCTGCGATTGGAGTTCGTGAGTGGCAGTATGAATACTAAATGGGTAACGGTAAACAACGGAAATATGTTGTAGAAATTATTACCGTAGAAATAAAATAAAAATAATAAAGACCATTTGCTTAAAGCCTAAGCAATTGTATCTAACCTACTCCATATATTTGTCACTCTATCAATCTGAACGTACAGGCAACAACTACCTACCGTGTTTCCTTCCATGCCAAATCTACCTCGTACAAAAGCAGCCTCATACCTCTTTTCAAATTTAATTCCAAAGACAAGACGTACAAATTTGTACACATCGTAGCCTAACCTAGCTTAACGTCCCCCTTACCTATTGAAATGATAGCATTCTTACCTCTTTTAGTTTCTCCTATTTACAAATGTATGGTCAAACACCTCCTTTTTCTCTTCTGCAAAATAAGAAACCACAATTTTTCTAGATACCGAAGTCTGGTTCCATGAAACAAATTACAAAGCCTTCTTCTTCAGGTTTAAATAATCCTCTTCACATATATTAGTTCGATTCTCTTTTGCCATTTCTACTCTTCCTAAAACTCCGCTCTACAAACACGCAAGTGCCAAAAAAATAAAAATCAAAACTCCACGTATCCTATTAGATGATAAGCGAGGCACAGGGGGTGTGTGTTCGTGACCATCACCGAAGATCAGACTGGGTGGTGACGATGGAGTTGGGTGTAGATCTTGAGCAAACGGATTCGGACCTGGAGGTGGTTGGTCTCGTCGGTCGGAGCATGGTTCATTGGAGGAAGGCGCAACATCCTGGCGATGGTGTGGAATCAATGTGTGCTGATGGGGTTTTAAACAGAGTAGCGGTTTTAATGGTAGCAGGAGAGAGCAACGTCGACGCGATTGATAGAAGGGTTCGGACGTTGTTCCAAGGGGTTGTGGACTGTATGCATGGGTGTTTATCATTTAACTGGGTGGCGGGTTTGAGGTGCATGGGTTCCAAGCAGTGTGGTATCCTTATTTAAACAAAATAAAGAGATAAAAAAAGAATGGGAAGTTTACAGGAGCGTATAGGGAAGTGAAGTAGGAGGTAGCGGGTATACACAGTAGCAGGCAAGTTAAGTGGGAAGGAGAAATTGTTGGAGAGGAAGAAACTGGTTTGGGTGTCGTGTATTACTAGCGAACGAAGTTCTGGGATTAGAAAAATGGAATTCCATGAAGACCGGGCATATTATTGGCACAAGGCAGTTACGGGAAGAAAAATAAAGGTCGTGCCTGGGTTTGTAAATCTGAAAGCAGTTAGCTTTAAAATATTAGTCCATTAATGTAATTTAGTGTTGGTTAGTGAACTAAATCCTATTTTGAACGATGCAGGTATACAACGTGGTGAAGTTTTTGAACAAGCTGAAATAGAACGCCACGAGGGAGAGATGTATCCGCTGTTTGGTTCTTTAATAAAGCAATCAACATTATTATATTATAATTAAGGAGACTAATTAGGAGTTAATTATTAATTAAAAATCGTATAATTATTAAATGTTATAACGGGTGTAGGAATGTGATACAGCAGTGATTGGCGTAGGTTAAGGTATTCGATCGAAGGAAAACAGTGGGAAACGAATGTAATAAAATCGTTAATGAAGGAAACAGTCAGCGCCTAATTCTGATTATTAAGAAGTAATTAACATATTAAAAATATTAATTAAGAAGTAGTTATTTAAATTTAATTGGATACTTATAATTATATATCTCATGCATCAGTAAGCAGAATTGAACCGAACAAGTTACGTTGGGGCCCTGTTGACGAATACAACATTATGGAACCAATCTAGACAGAGCTGGATACATTGGGAATTTGCAGTTAAATTAAACGACTGTTTATTTAACTGTAACCAAACTATTTCAGAATAAACGGAATCAAGGTGAGTTAAACTCACTCAGTTCTTCACACTTATATTTTATATAAGTCGGGGTTTTATTTTGTGTGCTATGGTTGCTATTGGTTGACTGTTTGTTAAATATATATTCATATATTGATTGAACTAACGAAATTAAACGTTGTTTAATTTCAGTGAAAACCAAATCATTATTTTAACGATTGGAACCAATGAAGGTAACTTACCTTATTGGTCACATTTATAAAATAAACGTGTTTAATTTAGTGAATTGTTTGAATTGGTTTGTTGTGTTAAATAAATTGGTTGATGTTAAATAATCATTATTTACCATTATAGAAATTATCAGTTAAATTGAATTTAATGATTTTATTTCAGATAATCTATTTTGATACAAGGAAGAACAGGGTTGAGGGATCCAATTGGATTCCTCAAATATATTAAATGTTACTTGTTTTCATATTATCATTATATGAACTGTTCTGATTGGATGATTGATTTGGTTGTTGACCGTTGGCCTGAAATTCAACATTTATTTTGTTTAAACCAATGGGTATATTGGTTGAGTAATTGGCAGTATATGGCCAATAAAACAACCATTTTATAAATACTGATTTACCATTAAGTGAATCGATATAAATGAAGCTATAAAATTTATTTTATAATTGAAGATAGATTTTTAAATCTATTATTCTGAATAAAAGTTTGTTAAAAGGAATAAGTATTTATTATTTAAGTTTATATTTAATTATTAAATGATTTTATAAAGCAAATTTTGATGTTAATCAGATTTATAAGCAAGAGAGTGTAAAATTAACCTAACGATTAAGGATTGGACAATTGTTTTTCTAAGAAACAATTAAATGGAATTATTTAAATTAATTAATTATATTATTAATTAATTAATTTAAAGCGAGAACTAATTTGATTTGGTTAACGAAATAACCATGTTTTGAGTTGATTAAGTCGACCATTTTAACTGGGTTGATTTTCAAATCGGTTTGTTTTGAATTTATCTAATGAAGTAGATAAACGAATATTTGTTTAATATTAATAAGATTTTAAAAAGGGAATTTACTATTTATTTTAGTTAATAAAGAAATCAACTACTTCTGTAGTAGTTAATGATTAAAGTAAATTATTATTTTAATCAATGATAAATAAAGAGATTTCTTTTTAATTGGAGCTCACTAAAAAGTAATCGAAGTTGAAGTAAAATCTTACTGAATTGTGAAAGGAGTTTCTAAAAGGGTTTTATATTAAAACCCGAGTTTCTATAACATAGTTATAAAAGGAATTTAAGCGAATACGATAGCTTAAATCACGTTGACTTAATATTTGAATTAAGTTAAAAGGAAATTGAGATGAAAAGAGGTTATATCAACCAGAATTTATTTGAACAAGGTTTATAAAAGCAATGAGGTGTTACATTGTTAATTTTAAATTAATGTTATGTAATAATGGAATGAAGTAAATTGAAATAATATTTCCAAGCGAGAAATTGTTAAATGGATTGGGAAAAAGGATTTCTAAAATGGTATGGGTTAAAGGATATAAGAAATATTTTGTAATAAATGTCGTGTTATAAAATACATAAATTTAGAGTAAGAGGGGATGTTTAATAAAGAATTGCTTAATTAACGAATTAAATAATAATAGTTGTATTTGAAAAGGAGATTTTCGAAAATAAGAAACGGATTATAAAATCATGGTTTAAGTAAAATAGTTAAATGGGATAGGGTTTGGTATTAGAATATATATCGGTTTTTGAATTACAACTCATTTCTATCTTAAGATAAAAACGTTGTTGACCAAGGTTTGAGAGGTAAATGAATACCCCAACTTGAATGACTTTAGGATTATTTGAGGACGATACGAGTTTGTAAAGGGGAAAGAGGTTAAGAAATTTATTATTTCCATATGGGATATAATAACGCAATTTAAATTGCAAGATTTGAGAGTACATAATAAAATTTCCAAATTAATGGAAATGAGAAGATTCGAGAATATAATAATATTTCACAAGTAAAGTAAGTTATAAAAGAGATGTATGTGAAATGGTAATGGTATTTCCAAGGTAAAAGAAAATGAAAAGCAGAGTTTGGAATGGATTTATTCTAAAGAACAAGAGTTGGTTATTGTTCCAAGAAATAAAACAAAAGAGATTTTGTAACCGTGTCTTACGCGTGATAAGATAAAGTGATTTTCCAATTGTAGAATATGAGTAAAGGTGTAATCAATGTTTTGAAAAATAATAGAATAGAAAATTGGATATGATTATAGTATTTTTCCTAAGTATTAAAAAGAATTAGTTTTAAGAATAATCTTATGTTAAATAAGAAGTGAAAGGCTATATTTGTAATATTGGAAAGGTTTAAGAGTTTTAAATTAACCATGCGTTAATTACTTAAATTAAACGGCCAAGTAATGCTGAGTACCGAATCAGTGAACTCATTTCATTCTCATAATTGTTGTTTGATTGTTAAATAACTGACTATCAAATCTGCCCATACGATTGTTGGTGCGGAAAGACCGAGATCAAATTTATATTCGGAAACCATTCCGAACCAACAAATACGCAAAGATGCTGATTAAAGATGGAGCAGCGAAGGCTGTGGATCTTCATAAGCGAAAGGAGTACTTATTGAATTCCCTGGAGTCGCGCCCAGAGATATTCTAGTGGTGATCCTGTCGTGAGTGAAATCAACGGATTTCAAGGACTACTCGCTACTACTCCATAGGGTGATACCTAGGATATGGTAGGAGGGTGATTTTGGTTCATCCTGTTCCTGGATGACTTGTATAAACGAGTGTGTGACAGAGTATTTCCAAAGGGATCACATACATTGATTTCTTCGAACCTACCATAGTTGATGGTGGAGAAAAGGCTTTTCTCTAGCCTAATAACTAGAGTATTTTTGTGGAAGTCAATTAATGATATCTGGAGGATCTGACGATGTTCCATTCAGAGTGAATGGTGGCCAGATGTTTTAAAGGTATTTATGACCTCGAGGCTCATCAATCGGGTAATAGTAAAAATCGAGTAGGTCGCATGGCTATGTGGATCGCTCCCATTAGGGTGTATTGTCACCATCTAGAGAATATTCATATTGGCCTTATTTCCGCTTTTGTATCTCCTGGGAATAGTTATGTTGGCACCAACCGTAGGCGACAATATATTCGGTATAAGCGAAATGAGGGGTCGGTCATGTTTAGCCTAGTTGCAAGATGTTCTTGTTGAACTCGGTGTATTCCTATCTAGAGATACACTGTTAGAAAGGTGGTTGCCCTTACCTTGCCATGGAAATCCATACTCCAATAAGCACCCGCGGTTTTGATTGTATACTATATATATAGAGTGTGAGATGCAAGCGATCTGCTAGACTAATATTTATTTTTATTTAGACATTATTATAATATCAGAAAATATATGATTTCAAACATTGTTTTGGGTTATCGTAAGGTAAAAACCGTCCGTGTTTTGTGTGGATCGGTCTTACGATTATCCTTTTCTTCCAAAAAGATTTTGGTTTTAAAATCAAGTGGACGATACCCTTAAACTTAGTGTGTTTTCTTACTCTAGTCCATCCGACTGATCCAACATTTGTAATGTTCGGGTTAGACCGAGTCGTATAGGTTCAGGTTATCAGAAGTTGTGAAGAGACGAGCTGGAAGTTCATACGTATGATGTTATATAGATATTATTTCGTTGTGTGATTGTATATGAGGACCGATTAGTATAACTGTCCAGATGTGTGATGTACTCTGATAATTGTAAGTTTTATTTCAAGCTCTCAGTAAAGATTTATTTTTGTGTTATATTTTGTTCCGCTGCAATGTGAGACTCTACATTGTATTGGTTCTTCTTCTTCTATTCTAATATTTCTTTCTTTCTTATATCACCTTCTAATTTCTTTCTATTAACTACTCGGGCTCCGATACTTGAACTTTGGCAAGTAACACGGGTTTACGTATTATTGTCGGAATAATTCGGACGTCGAATTCTCTCGGGTCGTTACAGTGGTATCAAAGCTATTGGTTTAGTAATAACCTTGCCTTTGTAATGTAACTCGATAGAGATGGGGTTAGCAATACCCTAGTTGAGTTGAGTGTATGTATATGAGAGCGTATTTGTAAATTTTATATAAAATGTTTTGTATTGTGTTGTTTGATCGGTTCAAATGTTGAGAAGCTTTTGAACTTACTATGGACACGATATTCTCTTGTAAAGAGGGTAAATGAAATAATTTTTCCCAAATTATATTTTTGTATAGAAAATAAATAATTTTATTAAATTATTGATATATATATATATTCATTCGGTTGATTTGAACGAAATTCAAATTGGATTAAAAGTTGAAATGGTTTGATATAGCAAAAGAGAATTTCAATATGAAATTGGTAAATGAGAATTTTAATATACAATTGAGTTAATTAGAATTTAACTTAAGAATAAGTTAAATGGAATTGGAAGAGAAATCGGATGGTTATTGAATAAAAACAGAATCTGGTTAGAAATATTCGATGGGTTAATGGGATTTAAAATTGGAACTTAACTTGGTTAAGTAAGAATGATATTGGAATTAAATAAAAGTTATTTGTGATTTGAAAATTTAATGGATATTAATTAAATAGAAATCAATCGAATATTAACAGGTTGATGTTCAAATATGTTAAACCAAATAAATATTAATATTGAATGTAAATTCAATTGATTTGGTTGTGTATTGGTTGTCTATTGTGAATTATTTGTTATTGGATGGTAAATTGTTAGAATAGAAATAATCAACAATTTAATGGAGCTGAATAAATTATAAATTGAAGAATGAATTCCAGTATTATTAAATTGGAATGAAACTGCATATGAATTGAAATTAAGAATTTAACCCTGTATTTGGAAATAAATTGATGCTATACGTTTGATTTTGGAATTAATGTTGTTATACTTATTAATAAGTAAAGTGTTATTTAAATGTTTCATATATCTGTTACTCATATGTCAAAATTGAGATTGAGTACAGTTACCGGATGGCTAGAGGATTGATTTTGATTGCGTAGATTGCACATAAATTGAAAAAGTATGCTCAATAGCGCTCGTAAAAGGTACGCCTACGCAAAAATAGTAAATTTTGGGTTTGGAATTTTGTTTTCCGACCATATGGGCCGATGTATATATATTATTTGTTCATGCGATATCGCAGAAGTCCCTTAGTGCAGAGGAGACTCTGCCGAATTTTTCTGAGAATTTAATGTGTTAGAAAATTTTCAATATTTTTGAAAATTTTATTTAAAGATAATAAATTTATTTTCTATTTAAGATAATTTGGATTTAGAAATTAATGTGTTAGTAGCATTTTTCCTACCTTAGTAATTTTAGGGACGAAATTCTTTTAAGGGGGGAAGAATGTAATGTCCCATATTTTTGGTAGCTAAATATTTAATTTAATTTATTATTTTAAATATTTTATTTGGAATATTAATTGATTTAATATTGAATTCATTATTAAAACGAAGTTTGAACGTTAAATTTATATTTAATATAAATCGAGCTCGTAATGGCGCGGTAGTTCGTAATAATAAGTTTTGTACTTTAATTGAATATACAGGATACGATTTAAGTCGGAATTCTATGAAACAGGAAACATTTGAATCTCGTTGATTAAAATTTTCATATGGAAGAGAAAATTCGAGATTTCATGTAATATATTTTTAGTTATGGCCAAATCAAATTTTAAAATAGTCCCTATGAAAATCGTTATTAAAATATAACGTTTATTAATTAATTTAATAGAGTTTTTATTATAAATTGAATCTCGTTTAACCCGGGGTTATGAAATGTTAAGTTTAAATTATATATTTATTTATTTATTTTTCACTGTATAATTTTTCATTTGAAGATACATGATAATAATTTATTATTATTATTATTGTTTTAAATTTAATTACATTTTATCATTATTTTATAAGCTTTAAAAATAGCAGTTTTTCAGACGACCTCCGTTTTCAATGAAACGAGTTTTATTTGAATATATATAACTTACTATTGTTAGATCTCTAGTTTGGAGCCTATTGGAGTTTTTTTGTTGGTGTACGAAAATTTAAAAGGTGAACCGATAAACTAAAATAACAACGTTTCGCAAACAAAGTTTGTTTTCATTGAAATTAATTTCACTGAGACCGAAATGCCAAGACGTAGCAGTGTTACCATTTTCTTTGTGATTGGAGTTCATGAGTGGCATTATGAATACTAAATGGGTAACGGTAAACAACAGAAATATGTGGTAGAATTTATTACCGTATAAATAAAATAAAAATAATAAAGACCGTTTGCTTAAAGCCTAAGCAATTGTATCTAACCAACCCCATATATTTGCCACTCTATCAATCCGAACGTACATGCCACCAACTACCTACCGTGTTTTTTTCCATGCTAAGTCTACTCCGTACAAAAGCAGCCTGATACCTCTTTTCAAATTTAATTCCATAGACAAGATGTACAAATTTGTACACATCGTAGCCTAACCTAGCCTAATGTCCCCCGTACCCATTGAAATTACAACATTCTTATCTCCTTTAGTTTTTCTCCTTTATAAATATATGGCCAAACACCTCCCTTTTTCTCTTCTGCAAAATAAGAAACCACAATTCTTCTGGAAACCGAAGTCTGGTTCCATGAAACAAATTACAATGCCTTCTCCTTTAGGTTTAAATAATCCATCTTCACATATATTAGTTCGCTTCTCTTCTTCCATTTCTATTCTTTCTAAAACTCTGCTCTACAAACGCGCAAGTGCCAATAAAATAAAAAACAAAACTCTACGTATCCTGTTAGATAATAAGCGAGGCACAGGGTGTGTGTGTTCATGACCATCACCGGAACTCAGACTAGGTGGTGACGATGGAGTTGGCTGCAGATCTTGAGCAAACGGATTCAGACCTAAGGGTGGTTGGTCTCATCGGTCGGAGCACGGTTCCTCGGAGGAAGGCACGACAGCCTGGCGATGGAGTGGAACGATGTGTGCTGATGTGGTTTTAAATGGAGTCGTGGTTTTAACAGCAGCAGGAGAGAGCAGCATCGACGCGATTAGGTAGAAGGGTTCAGATTGTTCCAAGGGGACGTGTACTGTGTGCATGGGTGTTTATTATTAAACTGGGTGGCGGGTTTGAGGTGCGTGGGTTTCAAGCAGTGCGGTATCCTTATTTCAGTGAAGTAGAAGATAAAAAAAAGAATGGGAAGTTTACAAGAGAGAATGGGGAAGTGAAGTAGGAGGTGGCGGGTATACACAGTAGCAGGCAAGTGAAAGTGAGAAGGAGAAATTGTTGCAGAAGAAGAGACTGGTTTGAGTGTCGTGTATTACAAGTGAACGAAGTTCTAGGATTAGAAAAAGGAATTGCGTGAAGACCGGGCATATTATTGGTACAAGGAAGTTACGGGAAGAAAATAAATGTCGTGCTTGGGTTTGTAAATCTGAAAGCAATTAGTATTAAAATATTAGTCCATTAATATAATTAAGAGTTGATTACTGAACTAAATCCTATTTGAAACGATGCAGGTTGACAACGTGGTGAAGTTTTTGAACAAGCTAAAATAAAACGCCATGAGGGAGTGAAGTATCCGTTGTTTGGTTCTTTAATAAAGTAATCAACATTATTATATTATAATTAAGGAGATTAATTAGGAGTTAATTATTAACTAAAAATCGTATAATTATTAAATGTTATAACAGGTGCAGGAATGTGATACGGCAGTGATTGGCGTGGGTTAAGGTATTGGATAGAAGGAAAACAGTGGGAAACGAATGCAATAAAATCGTGAACGAAGGAAACAGTCAGCGCCTAATTCTGATTATTAAGAAGTAATTAACTAATTAAAAATATTAATTAAGAAGTAGTTATTCAAATTTATTTGGATACTTATAATTATATATCTCATGCATCTTTAAGTAGAATTGAACCGAACAAGTTACGTTAGGACCATGTTGAAGAATACAACATTATGGAACCAATCTGGACAGAACTGGATACAATGGGAATTTACAGTTAAATTAAACGACTGTTTAATTTAACTATAACCGAACTATTTCAGAATGAACGGAATCAAGGTGAGTTAAACTCGCCCAGTTCTTCTCGCTTATATTTTATACAGGTCGGGTTTTTATTTTGTGTGCTATGTTGCTAATGATTGACTGTTTGTTAAATATATATTCATATATTGATTTAACTGATGAAATTAAACATTGATTAATTTCAGTGAAAACCAAATTATTATTTTAACAATTGGAACCAATGAAGGTAACTTACCCTATTCGTCACGTTTATAAAATAAACGTGTTTAATTTAATGAATTGTTTGAATTGGTTTGTTGTGTTAAATAAATTGGTTGATGTTAAATAATCGTTATTTACTGTTATAGAAATTATCAGTTAAATTGAATTTAATGATTTTATTTCAGATAATCTATTTTGATACAGGGAAGAACAGGTTGGAGGGATTCAACTGGATTCCTCAAATATATTAAATGTTATTTGTTTTCATATTATCATTATATGAACTGTTCTGATTGGATAATTGATTTGGTTTTTGATCGTTGAGTTGAAATTCAACATTTGTTTTGTTTAAACCAATGGGTATATTGGTTGAGTAATTGGCAGTATATGGCATATAAATGAATCGTTTTATAAATATTGATTTACCTTTAAGTGAATCGATATAAATGAAGTTATAAAATTTATTTTATTATTGAAGATAGATTTTTAAATATATTATTCTAAATAAAAGTTTGTTAAAAGGAAATAAATATTTATTGTTTAAGTTTATATTTAATTATTAAATGATTTTATAAAGCAAATTCTAATGTTAATCATATTTATAAGCAAGAGAGTGTAAAATTAACTTAACGGTTAAGAATTGGATAATTGTTTTTTTAAGAAACAATTAAATGGAATTATTTAAATCAATTAATTATATTATTAACTAATTTAAATCGATAATTAATTGGAATTGGTTAACGAAATAACTGTGTTTTGAGTTGATTAAGCCGACCGGTTTAACTGGATTGATTATTAAATCAGTTTGTTTTGAATTTATATAATGAAGTAGCTAAACGGATATTTGTTTAATATTAATAAGATTTTAAAAAGGGAATTTACTATTTATTTTAGTTAATAAAGAAATCAACTACTTCTGCAGTTGTTAATGATTGAAGTAAATTATTATTTTAAATAAATAATAATTTAAGAGATTTCTTTGTAATTGGAACTCATTAAAAAGTAATGGAAGTTGAAGTAAAATCTAATTGAATTGTGAAAGGAGTTTATAAAATGGTTTTATATTAAAACCCAAGTTTTTATAAAAAAGTTATAAAAGGAATTTAAGCGAATACGATAGCTTAAATTATGTTGACTTAATATTTGAATTAAGTTAAAAGGAAATTGAAAACAAAATTTATTTAAACAAGGTTTATAAAAGCAATGAGGTGTAACGTCGTTAATTTTAAATTAACGTTACGTAATAATGGAATTAAGTAATTTAAAGGAAATTGTAATAATATTTCCAAGCGGGAAATGGTTAAATGGATTGGGAGAAAGGATTTCTGAATTGGTATGGGTTAAAGGATATAAGAAAGATTTTGTAATAAAAAGTCATGTTATAAAATAAATAAATTTAGAGTAAGAGGGGATGTTTAATAAGGAGTTACTTAATTAACGAATTAAGTAATAATAGTTGTATTTGAAAAGGAGATTTTCAAAAATAAGAAATGGATTATAAAATCATGGTTTAAGTAAAATAGTTAAAAGGGATAGGGTTTGGTATTAGAATAAATATGGATTTTTGAATTACAACTCATATCTATCTTAAGATAAGAACGTTGTTGACCAAGGTGTGAGAGGTAAATGAATACCCTAACTTGAACGATTTCAGGATTATCTGAGGACGATATGAGTTTGTAAAGGGGAAAGAGGTTAATAAATTTATTATTTCCATATGGGATGTAATAACGCAGTTTAAATTGCAAGATTTGAGAGTATATAATGAAATTTCCAAAGCAATGGAGATGAAAAGATTCGAGAATGTATATATATAATAATATTTCACAAGTAAAGGAAGTTATAAAAGAGATGTATGTGAAACGGTAACAGTATTTCCAAGGTAAAAGGAAACGAAAAGCGGAGTTTGGAATGGATTTATTCTAAAGAATAAGAGCTGGTTATTGTTTCTTGAAACAAAAGAGATTTCATAACAGTGTTTTATGCGTGATAAGATAAAGTGATTTTACAATTGTAGAATATGAGTAAAGATGTAGTCAATGTTTTGAAAAATAATAGAATAGAAAATTGGATATGATTATAGGATTTTTCCTATGTATTAAAAAGAATTAGTTTTAATAATAATCTTATGTTAAATAAGAAGTGAAAGGCTATATTTGTAATATTGGTAAGGTTTAAGAGTTTTAAATTAACCATGCGTTAATTACTTAAATAAAACGACCAAGTAATGCTGAATACTGAATCAGTGAACTCATTTCATTCTCATGATTTTTGTTTGATAGTTAAATAACCGACTATCAAATCTAACCTGTAACACCCCGAATTTTCTATTAACACTAAAGTTGCTAAAATAATAATAAGTGTGTAGAAGAGGGGATGTATCTAATATGAATATAAAAACAATATAAGTGTGTAAAAGGGGGGATGTATCTAATGTGTACATTGTAGAATATATATATATATATATATATATATATATATATATATATGGGCAGTTAATGCAAACATGAATAGAAGTTTATTAATTTGCTGAGTGTTTGCTGAGTCACTTCTGACTCATTGCTGAGTCAACAAGATAAACCCCATCTTGTCTGAACGGCTGCGGTTATTTCTAGGTTAAATCTAATGGCCTAAATGAATTCTAAAATCTATAAATAAGTGGGTAGACCCTAGACCTAAATCACTTGTAAAATTAGAGAAGCTACCGTCATGCTGCTGCCATGGAGTTCAGCATAGCCGTCACAAACTAAGAAGAGGAAGCCTAATCATCTACAACTAAATCTACACAAATCAAATCAAAAGATCTCTCTTTCTCTAATTCTTTTATTTTGTTGGTGAGTATGATGATTCTCACAAGACTATTACAAACTAATTTGACTCAGTTATGAATGGATCACAAGAAAGTGATGTGATTTGTAATTGTAAATTCTATATATTGTGGATCTCTTATTATGTTATTATGTTGTCGTATGATGTAAATTATATATGCTATGTCATGCTATGTTGTAAATTCTCTTATGCTATGTCGTGCTATGTTGAGAATCATGTCAAGCTATGTTATACTATCATACTATGCCATGTTATAAATCATGCTATATTATGTTGAAAAATCATGATGTTGTTGGATCATGCTTAAAGTTATGTTTTTTTTTCTTAATTTAAATGGATCTTGTTTATGGGAATTTGCCTATTAGGTTAGGTGTACCCATAAACTTGAAACTATAATTAAATAAAACTTGATTATGGGAATTTTCCTATTGAGTTAGGTGTACCCATATAAAACCATGTTGTTAAAAAAAATTAGATGATGTTGATTCACACATGTTCATATGTAAGTTTATGAAAATTGATTGAGATTATATTAGGTGAATTTTGAACAAGTTGACACCTTTAGATCCATGACATGTATAATCTATGCAAGTTGGACATATGCAAGTTTCGCCCCTTATTATGATTCATTTGGTCACATATACATGTTGTTATTATGATAATCTCTTTTATGCTATGAGTTAGGCTATTCGAGTCTAATATATATTTTGCGAATAAACGTTCAAACGTGGGGTAGGGGTAATATTAGGAATTAATAAATTGGGTGCAATTTTGTAAGATTTTGCATACCATGAATGGATGTCCATAATTGAGTCAATTATGGACATTGTTAAAAATTGGAAGTAATTAATAATTCAAGTTGGGAATTATTAAAATTGGGGGAAAGTGGATTATTATTAATAATCAATGCTTAGGACACGAGGTTGGACCCGTTTGTGATGTAAACCTGCCCGGACCCGCCCGGCAAATCCAGTAGTCACAAATGTCGGCCCAATGTGAGAGGTCCTAGGCCCAAACTAAAGCATAACAGTTGTAAAGACACGAGGTTAGACTCTTTTATGGTGTAAGACTGCCCGGACCCACCCGGCAAATCCAGCTGCCATAAATGCCAGTCTAATGTGAGAGGTCTTTATGAGGTTATGGCCTTAATGAACTAAGAAATACTTAACCAGATAATCATGTAAGGTGGGACATGGGGGTTAAGTAGGTGCCTTGGGTGGCATGAGGAATCTGGTGGTTGCCTTTAGAGGCATTTGAAATACGATTAGACTTAACCAAACACACATGTAAATGAACATGACTAAGTGGGTTAAGTGGGATGGACTAATAGGGACAAGCTTAGGTGGAATGCTTGTGGTAAATAGTGGGGGCCCATTTCAACCAGTATCCCAAAACGTATCTTTGTGGGCTCGACCCAAGTCGAGGACGGGACACGCATACTGGGTTTGACTATAAGAGGCCAAAACAGGGAGCGGTGGCAACGCAAGTCCAACGGGTTTCATATGCGTGTGTGGACCCGGGCTGGTAGGTAAGACGTTGTTGCATCGTGTAGGTATAAGCCGTGCATGTCCGTTGTATCAGGTTGCCACTTTAGGGGAGTGATACACCCACTGTGGGGCCAGCACGGGTATCTACGAGTTAGGGAGCCGATCGAATAATGGGAAGTAGGGTACACCTAGTGGAGATAGGGGCAGGCGGCACCTATGTAGTCAGCTAGGGGTACGTAAAGCCATTGGGAAAGTTTCTAAGTGAAGCTAAGTGGGATGAATCTTTAGGGTGACTGGTGTGGTGCAGTATATTGTTTATCCTTTAGTATTTAGGAGCGCCTATAACGTTGCCTTTAGCGATTGTCTATGTCCTTAATCTGCTCTTCATAGACATTTTCTTGTTTTCCAGCTTATGCCTTAGTCCAGTTATTTTGGTAATAGTATTGTAGAATTATCATATTCACCAGACTTTATGTCTGACCCCCTCTTTTCCATCCTTTTTCTCCCTTCAGGTCCGCAGGTTGGGCCAAGTTCTAGTGGAGTCTAGTTGGATCGCTTATCTTCTGGAAAGCTTGGACTGCTGAAGTAAAGTCCAGCTTGTTATCTTTCTTTTTAATGGCTATTCATGTAATGGGATTATGTACTTGTTTTATCAAGATAGATATTGTACTTGACATTGAATATGGTGTTATGATGTAATCAAACATGTTTTGACTTCTGCTACAATGAAATAAAGTTTTTGAATTTCCAAGTACTATTTTATATCTGTCTTGTTGTAATTTTACTGTTCTATATTCACTTAAAACCTCCATGGAAGTTAATGCATTCCCTTTGTGAGTGACATTAATGGACGTGGGGTGTTACACGTGGTATCAGAGCATAAGGTTACCAGAACAGATAAAATTGTTTTTTAGAAAAATATTTTTTTTCTAAAGTATTTTTGGAAGAAGTGCTTTCAAAAAAAAACATGTTATTTAAAGAGAGTTTTTATGAAAAACATAATCCCAAATAGCCATATCCTTATCTTTATCTTTCGAATTCTCCATTTTGAATCTTTCCTTTTTCGTTTCAGCATGGCTGAAGATCTTAATCTCCTAGAAGGTGTGACGATTCCAGGGTGGTTTAGGAGATACTTGGAGGCTAGGGCCACCACTGCAGGCCCAGCGGATACTCCTCCACCCCTAGTTGCACCCATTCCTCCTCCTCCTCCTCCTCCTCCTCCTCCTCGTGTTGACACTTTTGCAAAGACGTGCAAGGAATTCAAGGCTATGGGAGGAAAAACTTTTCAAGGGACTGAGACGTTTGTGGAGGCCAGAGATTGGCTTAAAGAGACTGAGGAATTGTTGGATATCTTTGAAGTGGAAGATGGGAGGAAAGTCCGTTTAGCTGCTTGGTTAATGAAGGGAGAGGCCTCGTTTTGGTGGGAGGTCACTAACGGGGAACGTCCAGTTGATTCATGGGCGGATTTCAGACGAAGGTTTGAGGCAAAGTTTCTTTCAAGGGCAGAGGAGAACTTAAATATGGAAAAATTCCTGGCACTAAAGCAAGGGAGCTCATCAGTAAAGGAATATGTCAATAAATTTAATCAGTTAGCAAGGTTTGGCTTGGAGTTGGTGAACACGCCAGAGAAGAAAGCTTTGAGGTTCGTTAGAGGCTTGAATGAACCGTTGCAAGGGTTGGCTATGACCCACATCCCTATGGGAGCCACCTTTGAAAAGCTAGTAGAAATGGCACTTATGCATGAGGATAAGGAAGTTGAAAAGAAAGGGGATCAGAAGAAACCCCAACAGCAAAATAAGAAGGGTGGTAAAAACAATAATGGCAAAGGGAAGAAGAAATGCTTCAATTGTGGGACGCCTGGCCATCTCAGCAAAGATTGTAGAAAGAAAAAGAAGACTGGTTGTTTTCATTGTGGAGATGCGGGACATTTAGTGAAGGACTGTCCAAAGAAGGGGCAGAGGGCAGGGTCTACCTCGGGAGGACAGGTGCAGGCTCTTATGGCACCAGGGCAGGCAAGGGGGCAAGTTCAGGCTATTACGGCCCCACCGCTGCAAGAAAGAGGTAGAACAATTTCTGTTGAAAGCTTAGTTTTTCTGTTTGATCATCCTGTCCGTACCTTATTCGATTCTGGCGCATCTCATTCGTTTATCTCTGCATCATTAGTTGAATCACTGCACTTGAACACCAGTTTAGTAGAGGATCCCTTGGTCGTTTCAAATCCAATTGGGGGTTCGGCTCATTTGACCATGATATGTTTGGATTTGAAAATCTCTATACTTAGCGTTGAATTTAGATGTGATGCTTATGTATTGGGCTTCACGGGCTATGGGCTAATTTTAGGAATGGATTGGTTGTCTAGAAATAGGGCCATTCTTGATTCTGAAAGGAGAGTAGTTAGGCTTGTGACTCGCCTTGGTAATGCTCTCGACATCTTTTGTAATCCCATAAATTCCGTTATGCTAAGTTATCTTGAATCGCTTGACGCGTCTGTAGAGAACCTGCGATCGGTAGAAGTGGTCCGGGAATATCCGGATGTGTTTGAGGAGGTGAAGGGCTTACCTCCAAAGCGGGAGATAGACTTTCGAATTTATCTTGTGGATAATGCTAAACCTGTATCTTTGCCAGTGCGCCACATGGCTCCTCGTGAAAGGAGGGAAATCAATAAGCAAGTAAAGGAGTTGCTTGAGAAGGGGTTCATAAGACGTAGTATATCGGAGTGGGGTGCTCCAGTAGTTTTTGCCACAAAGGCGGATGGGTCTCTTAGACTTTGTATGGACTATAGAGAACTAAACAAGCTTACTAAAAAGAACCGACACCCACTGCCGAGGATTGACGATCTCTTTGATCAGTTAGTTGGCGCCTCAGTGTTTTCGCAGTTGGACTTAGCCACTGGCTTTCATCAACTGAGAGTGGCTGAGGATAGTATAGATAAGACTGCTTTTAGGACTCCTGACGGATTCTATGAATGGCTAGTGATGCCCTTTGGTTTGACAAACGCCCCTGCATATTTTGTTGATTTGATGAGTAGGGTGTTTAGGGAATACCTTAACAAATTCGTGGTAGTCTTTGTGGATGACATCTTAGTCTTTTCTAAGAATAAAGAAGAGCACTCCCTACATCTTAGGGAAGTGTTGGAAACCCTTCGAGCGCATAACCTTAAGGCAAAATTTTCTAAGTGTCACTTCTGGAGGAAGGAAGTACGGTTCTTAGGGCACGTGGTTTTCAAAGAAGGGATAGCAGTGGATCCCGCAAAGGTGGTGGCCATCCAAGATTGGAAGGTCCCTAAAAATGCAACCGAAGTAAGAAGTTTCTTGGGGTTGGCTGGCTATTATAGGAAGTTTATCAAAGACTTCGCAAAAATATCAGCTCCATTAACACGGTTAACGAAGAAGAACCTGGTTTTTACGTGGGACAAAGATTGCGATGATGCGTTCCAACATTTAAAGAGAGCCTTAACTTCAGCCCCAGTCTTAGTGCTGCCAGACGGGAATAAACCGTTTACCATCTATACTGATGCTTGTGGGACGGGACTTGGCGTGGTCCTCATGCAAGAGGGAAGAGTAATAGTCTATGGTGGAAGGCAGTTGAGGGTTCATGAAAAGAATTACCCCACGCATGACTTAGAGCTAGCCGCAATTGTTTTCGCGCTTAAGTCTTGGCGTCACTATCTTCTTGGTGAGAAATTCGAACTGTTCACTGACCCCAAATCATTAAAATACTTATTCTCTCAGAAGGATTTGAATTTAAGGCAGCAACGGTGGATGGAATTCTTAGCCTCCTACGATTTTGAAATAGCATATACCCCGGGCAAGGGTAACGTGGTGGCAGACGCCTTAAGTAGGAAAAGGTTGTCCTTGAGTCCGTTGTTTGTTGAACGACAAAGCTTAGAATTCATCTCTATGTTTGACTTTAGACCCTCCGTTGACTTAGTACCCGGTCTGTTAGCATCCTTGGAGGTTAGACCTACACTTCTAGGACGGGTTGGTGAGGCACAGCGAGACGACCCACAGTTGGTTGAGATAGTAGAAAAGCTCAAAGGGGGGGAGTCGTCAAGCCATCTTCGTAGGTATACCCTAGACGATAAGGGTTGGTTACGAAGGGATAATAGACTTTGTGTACCACAAGACGAAGACTTAAGGAAGGCCATTCTTGATGATGCTCATCGCTCAAAAATGACCATTCATCCCGGCGGGGATAAGATGTACAAAGATATGAAGCGGGTTTTCTTTTGGGCCGGTATGAAAAAGGATGTGGCCGAGTACGTCGCTAGATGCTTGGTGTGCCAACGAGTTAAAGCAGAACAAAAGAAACCCGGTGGGTTGCTTCACCCATTAGAAGTTCCACTATGGAAATGGGAAAGCATCTCAATGGATTTTGTGGATGGATTACCAAGATCAAGGAAGGGTAACACGGGGATTTGGGTTATAGTAGATAGACTTACTAAAAGCGCCCATTTTATTCCCGTGAAAAGTAAGAGGACTGCTCCGTGGTTGGCTTCTGTATACATTAAGGAGATAGTTCGTTTGCACGGTATTCCTTCTAGTATAGTAAGCGACCGTGACCCCATCTTTACTAGCGAATTTTGTAAGAGTTTACAAGAGGCGGTAGGGACTCAGCTATGTTTGAGCACCGCATATCATCCTCAGACAGATGGCCAGACCGAGAGGGTGAATCGCATTCTAGAGGATCTTTTAAGGCTTTGTATCCTAGACTTTGGGGGTACATGGGAAGAGCACCTTCCGTTAGTAGAATTCGCATATAACAATAGCTTTCAGTCTAGTATTGGCATGGCACCTTTCGAAGCTCTTTATGGAAGGCCTTGCCGTTCGCCTACATGTTGGTGGGAATCTACCGATAAAATCCTACTTGGGCCCGATATGGTTAGGGAAACCTCAGAGAAGATTGAGTTGATTCGAAGGAGGATGAAAGCAACACAAGATAGGCAAAAATCGTATGCTGATAAGAGGAGGACAGATCTTGAGTTTGACATTGGGGACATGGTTTTTATCAAAGTATCTCCGTTACAGAATGTTGTTCGCTTTGGGTCCGTGGGGAAATTAGCACCAAGGTTTGTAGGGCCGTTTCCTGTAAAAGACAGGATTGGGAAGATGGCATATAGGGTGGAGTTGCCTGAGAAACTTAGTGGAGTACACGACGTATTCCATGTATCACATTTGAGGAAGTGTTTGCACAAGACCGCGGAGGTGGTAGAGCCGAGCTTGCTTAAAAAGGTGGAAATAGAGCGTGATGCAACAATTAGACGAGCTCCTACATGCATTCTTGGGTCGGAGATCAAAAAGTTGAGGAATCGAGAGGTCAGACTGGTTAAAGTGCAATGGGGAGATGATGAGAGCAACGCAACTTGGGAGACAGAAGAGAAGATGCGTTCGTTGTACCCTTTTCTTTTTGAGGGTATGTCTTTTAATTTCTCCTTTATCGCTTAGCTTATCTTATCTTATCTTTAGTATGTCCTCTCATTAGTATCTTTGACCTTTAGTTAGGATAATCCTATGGTTGAAACATGTGTTTGAGACATGTTATGTACGATGGATGCAAAATGGATGCAAGTGTTTGCTAGTGGTTGCTCGTGGATGCATATATACACACACTTTATGCACTAGATCGGCTCAGTCACTACATATTGCATATTGCATATATATGGATGTATTTAGTAAAATGGATGAACGATGGTTGTATTATCATGTGGATGCTGCATTCAGATGATGGTTGTGCACACATATAGAAGTATTATGTAGCATTAAGAATCTTTTGCATACATAATGGATGCATGGCACGATCATAGTTGCATTAAGGAGGTCAACTGAATCAGTGGACCGCCTGATTTTGCATTAGATACGGACATATACACACACTGTGCATTTAAACATGAAAGCATTAGAAGTCTGTAAGGACAATGGATGCCTGTGTATGATGGATGAGTAGATGGACGTTTGGATGGTAGGATATACATTCTTCCAGACTTGAAGATTTCGGGGACGAAATCCTAAAAGGAGGGGAGAATGTAACACCCCGAATTTTCTATTAACACTAAAGTTGTTAAAATAATAATAAGTGTGTAGAAGAGGGGATGTATCTAATATGAATATAAAAACAATATAAGTGTGTAAAAGGGGGGGATGTATCTAATGTGTACATTGTAGAATATATATATATATATATATATATATATATATATATATATGGGCAGTTAATGCAAACATGAATAGAAGTTTATTAATTTGCTGAGTGTTTGCTGAGTCACTTCTGACTCATTGCTGAGTCAACAAGATAAACCCCATCTTGTCTGAACGGCTGCGGTTATTTCTAGGTTAAATCTAATGGCCTAAATGAATTCTAAAATCTATAAATAAGTGGGTAGACCCTAGACCTAAATCACTTGTAAAATTAGAGAAGCTACCGTCATGCTGCTGCCATGGAGTTCAGCATAGCCGTCACAAACTAAGAAGAGGAAGCCTAATCATCTACAACTAAATCTACACAAATCAAATCAAAAGATTTCTCTTTCTCTAATTCTTTTCTTTTGTTGGTGAGTATGATGATTCTCACAAGACTATTACAAACTAATTTGACTCAGTTATGAATGGATCACAAGAAAGTGATGTGATTTGTAATTGTAAATTCTATATATTGTGGATCTCTTATTATGTTATTATGTTGTCGTATGATGTAAATTATATATGCTATGTCATGCTATGTTGTAAATTCTCTTATGCTATGTCGTGCTATGTTGAGAATCATGTCAAGCTATGTTATACTATCATACCATGCCATGTTATAAATCATGCTATATTATGTTGAAAAATCATGATGTTGTTGGATCATGCTTAAAGTTATGTTTTTTTTTCTTAATTTAAATGGATCTTGTTTATGGGAATTTGCCTATTAGGTTAGGTGTACCCATAAACTTGAAACTATAATTAAATAAAACTTGATTATGGGAATTTGCCTATTGTTAGGTGTACCCATATAAAACCATGTTGTTAAAAAAATTAGATGATGTTGATTCACACATGTTCATATGTAAGTTTATGAAAATTGATTGAGATTATATTAGGTGAATTTTGAACAAGTTGACACCTTTAGATCCATGACATGTATAATCTATGCAAGTTGGACATATGCAAGTTTCGCCCCTTATTATGATTCATTTGGTCACATATACATGTTGTTATTATGATAATCTCTTTTATGCTATGAGTTAGGCTATTCGAGTCTAATATATATTTTGCGAATAAACGTTCAAACGTGGGGTAGGGGTAATATTAGGAATTAATAAATTGGGTGCAATTTTGTAAGATTTTGCATACCATGAATGGATGTCCATAATTGAGTCAATTATGGACATTGTTAAAAATTGGAAGTAATTAATAATTCAAGTAGGGAATTATTAAAATTGGGGGAAAGTGGATTATTATTAATAATCAATGCTTAGGACACGAGGTTGGACCCGTTTGTGATGTAAACCTGCCCGGACCCGCCCGGCAAATCCAGTAGTCACAAATGTCGGCCCAATGTGAGAGGTCCTAGGCCCAAACTAAAGCATAACAGTTGTAAAGACACGAGGTTAGACTCTTTTATGGTGTAAGACTGCCCGGACCCACCCGGCAAATCCAGCTGCCATAAATGCCAGTCTAATGTGAGAGGTCTTTATGAGGTTATGGCCTTAATGAACTAAGAAATACTTAACCAGATAATCATGTAAGGTGGGACATGGGGGTTAAGTAGGTGCCTTGGGTGGCATGAGGAATCTGGTGGTTGCCTTTAGAGGCATTTGAAATACGATTAGACTTAACCAAACACACATGTAAATGAACATGACTAAGTGGGTTAAGTGGGATGGACTAATAGGGACAAGCTTAGGTGGAATGCTTGTGGTAAATAGTGGGGGCCCATTTCAACCAGTATCCCAAAACGTATCTTTGTGGGCTCGACCCAAGTCGAGGACGGGACACGCATACTGGGTTTGACTATAAGAGGCCAAAACAGGGAGCGGTGGCAACGCAAGTCCAACGGGTTTCATATGCGTGTGTGGACCCGGGCTGGTAGGTAAGACGTTGTTGCATCGTGTAGGTATAAGCCGTGCATGTCCGTTGTATCAGGTTGCCACTTTAGGGGGGTGATACACCCACTGTGGGGCCAGCACGGGTATCTACGAGTTAGGGAGCCGATCGAATAATGGGAAGTAGGGTACACCTAGTGGAGATAGGGGCAGGCGGCACCTATGTAGTCAGCTAGGGGTACGTAAAGCCATTGGGAAAGTTTCTAAGTGAAGCTAAGTGGGATGAATCTTTAGGGTGACTGGTGTGGTGCAGTATAGTGTTTATCCTTTAGTATTTAGGAGCGCCTATAACGTTGCCTTTAGCGATTGTCTATGTCCTTAATCTGCTCTTCATAGACATTTTCTTGTTTTCCAGCTTATGCCTTAGTCCAGTTATTTTGGTAATAGTATTGTAGAATTATCATATTCACCAGACTTTATGTCTGACCCCCTCTTTTCCATCCTTTTTCTCCCTTCAGGTCCGCAGGTTGGGCCAAGTTCTAGTGGAGTCTAGTTGGATCGCTTATCTTCTGGAAAGCTTGGACTGCTGAAGTAAAGTCCAGCTTGTTATCTTTCTTTTTAATGGCTATTCATGTAATGGGATTATGTACTTGTTTTATCAAGATAGATATTGTACTTGACATTGAATATGGTGTTATGATGTAATCAAACATGTTTTGACTTCTGCTACAATGAAATAAAGTTTTTGAATTTCCAAGTACTATTTTATATCTGTCTTGTTGTAATTTTACTGTTCTATATTCACTTAAAACCTCCATGGAAGTTAATGCATTCCCTTTGTGAGTGACATTAATGGACGTGGGGTGTTACATAACCCATACGATTGTTGGTACGGATAGACCGGGGTCGAATTTATATTTGGAGATCTTTCCGAACTAACAAATATGCAAAGATGCTGATTAAAGATGGAGCAGCAAAGACTGTGGATTTTCATAAGCGAAAGGACTACTTGTCTAATTCTCTGGAGTTGTGGCCAGAGATATTATAATGGTCATCGTGTCTTGAGTGAAATCGACGGATTGCAAGGACTACTCACTACTAATCCATAGGATGATACCTAGGATGTGGTAGGAGGATGCCTTCGGTTCATCCTATTCCTGGATGACTTGTATTGACGAGTGTCTGACAGAGTATTTCCAAAGGGATCACGTACATTGATTTCTTCAAATGTACCACAGCTGATGGCGGAGAAAAGGCTTTTCTCTAGCCTAATAACTAGAGTATTTTGTGGATGTCAATTAGTGATATCTGGCAGATCTGACGATGTGGCATTAAGAGTGAATGGTGGCCAGATGTTCTAAAGGTATTTATGGCCTCAAGCCTCATCAATAGGGAAATGGTAAAAATCAGGTAGATCGCATGGCTATGTGGGTCTCTCCCATTAGGGTGTATTGTCACCATCTAGAGAGTATTCATATTTTCCTTCTTTCCGCTTCTGTATCTCTCGGGAACGGTTATGTTGGTACCAAGCGTATGTGACAATATATTCGGTACTCTCAAGCGAAATGAGGGGTCGGTCATGTTTAGTCTGAGTTGCAAGAAGTTCTTGTAGAACTTGGTCTATTCCTCTCTAGAGATACACTGTCGGAAAGGTGGTTGCCCATACCTTGCCATGGAAATCCATTCTCCAATAAGTGCCCGCAGTTTTGATTATATACTATATATGTAGAGCTTGAGATGCAAGCATCCTGCTAGACTGATATTTATTTGTATTTAGACATTATTATAATATCAGAAAATATATGATTTCAAAAACTGTTTTGCGTTAACATAAGTTAAAAACCATCCGTGTTTATGTGTGGATTGGTCTTATAATCATTCTTTTCTTCCAAAAAGATTTTGGCATCAAAATCAAATGGATGATACCCTTAAAATTAGTGTGTTTTCTCACTTTGGTCCACTAGACTAATTCGGCGTTTGTAATTGTAACAACCCGAAAATCTGGGCCAGTTTAAAATTTTTATTTTGGCAATTATAGCGGATTTTCTATATTTAAAATAGATTATTTTAAATAATATCGTCGAAAAATTTATTTTGAATAGAATTCGAACGAATATATTTATATACGTCGTCGTTAGAATATATAATAATTATATATAATTATAAAAGGAATTGAAAATGGCGCGGTAGTTCGAAAATTCGATTTCTAATTTCAAATGAATATACAGAATTCAATATAAGTCAGAATTGAACGAAACAAGAAATATTTGAATCTGTATAACTATATCTTTGTAACGAAGTTAACAAACTGAGATTTCATTTTAGAAATGATAAGATATGTCCAGTTTAAAATTAGAAATAGTCGCTGTGGAATTTATATATATTTTTATATATATAAGGCCCTTAAAAATAGCAATTTTGCAAACGACCTCGGATTTCGACGAAACCAGTTTTGTTGGGTACGTGATGTTAAGTTATTGCTAGATTCCAAATTTCATAATTTTTCGAATCAATATGTGAGCATGGCAAAGGAAAACGCGTTTGACCAGTTTCAGTTGTTTTTAATCGACTGGAAATTGGCCATTTTTCTAACGGTCTCGGAATTCGACGAAACTAGTTTTGTTAGGGCCGTATCGTCAATACGAAGCTAGAAAATATTTTTCGGGAATTTTTCTAGTTAGTATGTGACCCCGGTAATTTGAAATGTACGTTTAAAATTCAATATAGTGATTTAAATGTTAATTCAACGGAAACTGATTGTAACAGCCGAATCAGCGTACGATACATATCCCATTGTGTTCGGAATGGGGGTAGAACGCTATGGACGACAGGCGGTGGGCCTCGTTTCGAGGTCGTATGTGAAAGTCAACTTTTAGAAATTAAATAATATAAAATAAAATAAAATAATAATAAAAAAAAAAATATTCCCTCCTTCCCTTTAATACTTCTGGCCCCCCCGATTCAGATCGAACAGAAACAAATAAAAAAAAAAACCCCAAATGACCCACGATCGCTCAGTCCCCTCGTGGACCATCGCCGGAGCCAACCTCGTCGAGCCTGGATCCCCCACCCCTCCGCTACGTCAGCCTTCCCTCCGACCTTCTCCAGAGCTCGCTCCAAATCCGTGAATCCTTAGGCCCGAAACCCTAATCGCGACCACCACCTCAGAAACCCTCTCGAGCCTCTGCCACCAACGACGGCGCTTCCCCCCCCCCCCAGTGCAGCGCCGAAACGATGAAGACCCTCCCCCTTCTTTTAAAAAAAAAATGTTGTAAGTCTTCTTTATTCATTTATTTTATTTACTTTTGTGTAGTTAATTTAGAGATAAAAAAAAAACCTTGTTAATTTCAGTTTTTAAATGAAGAAGTTTAGATCTTTAAAAATAAAAAGACAAGAGCTTTAAAAAAAAAAGATTTGATTTTTGTATAGCATTGAAAAATATGTTTTTTATATATTCAAATAGCATTGAAAAATATGATTTTTATATATAGAACTTCGAGTTAAAAATATGATTTTTATATATAGAACTTCGAGTTAAAAATCAGATTTTTATATATTGAAAGTCGAAGGAAAAATCAGATTTTTATATATTGAAAGTCGAAGGAAAAATCAGATTTTTATATATTGAAAGTCGAAGGAAAAATCAGATTTTTATATATTGAAAGTCGAAGGAAAAATCAGATTTTTATATATTGAAAGTCGAAGGAAAAATCAGATTTTTATATATTGAACTTTGAAATAAAAATTCGATTTTTATATATTGAACTTTGAAATAAAAATTCGATTTTTATATATTGAACTTTGAAATAAAAATTCGATTTTTATATATTGAACTTTGAAATAAAAATTCGATTTTTATATATTGAACTTTGAAATAAAAATTCGATTTTTATATAGTGAACTTCGAAATAAAAATAGGATTTTTATATATTGAATAGCGAAGTAAAATTAGATTTTTTTTTTCATATGTAGTGAAAGCGGTCAACGAAGGTGACAAAAAGGCGAAACGACGAAGACTTTCTGCAAATGAAGTGCCGTGGAGCTTGGATAGCTATCTGTGAGAACTTCTCACCTTTCAATTTTATTTCTAGTTATATATATATATATATATACTAGGATGCAGACGGTGCTTAGTAGCACCCGACACAATCGTCCACAGACCATGGACTTGTTTGTTTGGCTGTTTGGTTATTGATTGTGATATTGGTTTGAATGTGGTTTGTGGTGTGAAAAATCGAATCGATAAATTGGTTAGGATTAGACGTGCGCCGTTATATGGCGAAGGAGTAAGGCTAGGTTAGACACTTACTCCAAATTTTGTGGTTTGCATAATAAAATTGATATGATTGATGTGTGAATGGCGTGGGCCTTCACTAGACCGGGGATAAGGCTAGGCCTCGTCCCGTTTCTAGTATCGTGCCGTTATGCCGCCGAAATTTTCTAAAATAAGTTAGAAAAATAAAAATATCATTTTATTTAAAAAAATGAATTGAATAGAAATTCATAGGTTGAAATAAAATGTTTTATCGTTAAAAATATAATTTTTAACGTGAAGTGAATAAAATAAAATATTCATTTATAAACCGGACGGTTTGTTTATGTACACCTATTTGAATGACATTGATTGGGACGATAAATTTTACACATCGCCCAACAGCACAAATAAAATAGGTGTTTGATTGTTTGAAACCCCACACGGGTGTTGGGATGAAATTTGAAGTTCACTCATCCTGATTGATTAAATATGTCGATCGATCGATTGACAGGCTGTTATAAGCGTTGAATATCTATATTTGATGCTTATACAGTGTAGTGCACTTTGGTTGATGGTTGATTATTTTTCAATGCTATGATATACATGTGTTGTATGAAAATCCATATAATTAACTTTATATGGTAATTGATTGGGCCTCATTCCAATTTGAAAATTAAATAATATTATAAAATAAAAGTTCATGTGTTGACAGTACTCATTCATTGAGATTGGTCATGTGTTGAACGAAATATTTTAATATTAAAATTTACATCTTTATCAATATAAAATAAAAGTTCATGTGTTGACGGTACTCATCCATTGAGATTGGTCATGTGTTGAACGAAATATTTTGATAATAACAACTATTTGAAAAAGAAATATTTGAAATAGAATATTTGAAAATAAAGGAATATATGAAGCCGTGTTGATTAGATTGACGCCATTTTGACGTGAACGATATTCATATCGATTTTATTCATTTTATAATGAATATCGAAAGTGATTTCAAAATCTGAGATTTCGAAATGAATTGAATTGAAAACGATTTCGAAATGAATTGAATTGAAAACGATTTCGAAATGAATTGAAAACGATTTCGAAATGAATTGAATTGAAAACGATTTCGAAATGAAATGAATTGAAAACGATTTCAAATTGAATTAAAAGCGAATTGAAATGAATTCAAATTGAATTGAAATTTGAATTGAATAGAAATAAATTTTAAAACGAATTTATAAAGAAGAATTCAATTTTGATTTGAATTGAAAAGAAAGTTGAAATAGCTTTTGAAACGAATTTAAAACTATTTATATAATTCGTTTTAAATAGAAATCGACGAAGTATATATTATATATATTATATATATAATATAATGGCCTGAATAGAACGCGCCGTGCCGCGGCAGTTCGTGAATTTCGAACATTTATTTCAAATGGACATTACGGGAGATCCGACCGTCGGATTCTCCTAAAACCGGAACCGTTGGGTTCGTATCGAAAAGAGCTTTCTAAAGAATAATAGAAATTTGAAATCTAACGGTTGGATTTGGAATTATGTCCAAATCAAATTCGAAAAAGGTCGCTGTAAGTGCAGTTCGATGGCCATTGATGGAAATCGACTGTACGGGCCTTGATAAAATTATTAAAAATAGTAATAATTTATGTAAAATCATAAGAAATGATTTGTGAAGATTTGGGATGAAAAACTCCATATTTGAAAAGATAAAAATAGATTTTTATCGAAATGAACTAGTTTTGAACTAGAAATATAATTCTATTTATTGTGAAATAAATAAATTGAATTTGAAAAGGGTTTTAAAGATAACCAAAATTTCCAATGATTGCATTGGAGTGGAATTGAATCGAAATTGTCTTCGGAATATTTCGATGTTGGAATTCGGGATTATACGGATGTTGTTATGGAAATTTGAAAGATATATATTTATATCGTTATTTCCAATACGACATTTGTTAATCGTGGAATTTGATATTGAATATAAGCCGATATATTTTCTATTCAGAGCCTTATATTGAATATCAAATGTGATTTGGGTTTGTCGTGAATGGTGTCTTCACTAACACTGTTCTTGAACCCAGTTGAGAAAAGATTAAATCTTTTTATTTAGATTTAATGAAGTGTACCAATTAAATAATATTTAATTGGAATTGAATCGATATTGATTTTTGGGTTTATCGTGGACAGTGTTTTAAATAACACTCGTTCTTTAACCCGATGATTAATGAATGTGATTTTGGGTTTATCGTGAACCGTGTTTTTAAATGACACTGATTCTTTAACCCAGTCAAAGATTAAAACTAAGTGGAGTTTTAATGAATCTTTAATTAGATTGAAATAATCGAAATGGAGTATCACCAGTTTTGCTCCAGGCGATAGTTAAATCTTTAATTAGATTTGAACGTGAAATGGTAATTGAATTTACCGATAACACCGTGGTGTTAGATATGAAGTATAACCAGTTTTACTTCATGGGATGAATAGGTTGGGATTGGGAAATTAAAACAAATGATTACTTCGGTAAGGTTCGCTAATCCCGACTAGTTTGAATTGATATTCAAAAGTAGATTAAAGCATGAATTCAAGAATTTATCTTTGATAAAATTAATGGGAACATTTCCCTATGAATGTGAAATTTAGAAACTAACTGTCGGTTGACCAAGTAGAATGGTTTTCTGGATATTGATCTGATGTTGGTTTCGGCCTTCGGGGTTAATATTTGGGGAATTATTCTCTTGATTAATTTACGGTTAGTGACTGATGAATTGGAATGAGGCGTATGTTGTGTTTGTGTAACACTTATTTAATATATACGCGAGTTATTCGGAAAGACCGGGTTTATCCCATTCTGAATAACTGATACGACGATAAGTCGAAGATGAAGACGATGGTCGGAGACCGGAGGTCTTCACGTCGTTTGGGTGATAACTGATGATCTTGATTGGGCTGTACACCCAAGAAGATGGAAACAGTTAGTGATCGTCCAGACGTACTTGGAGATCGATGGATATGCGGGGTACTAGGTGCCTCCGGTTTCGTTCAGACCCAGAACGGACTTGTAAATGGACTGTGTGTCTGACATCGGATTTCATTCTGTGTGACTGATATCGGTTGCATAGGATGGTTTGCCTGTGTGGCATGCTAAGATGCAAATGATCAAGGCTTCTGTTGAAAAGCAAAGTCTTGTGGTTGATGATCAAAGCGGCCTTTGTGGCGTAGCTTTGTGTAACGTTTACCTCGCGTGTTTCACACCAGGTATGAACCAAAAACGGGAGACGGACCTCAGGGAGGACTTGCGTTTCTTTCTAGTTAGAAGTGGCGTCAGTGGTTTTACACGCCCTGACGAGTTTGACTTATGTGGTTGTTGCTGTTGCGAGGCGCCTCGGTTATATCGGTTTCGGCCGATGCATTCTGGTCGGCTGACGGACCAGACTTACACCCCATAGGGTGGGGAAACGTAGTGTTCAGGCATTTTAATCCACATCGGTGGACCGGCCCTGACGATCCAAGGGCCCACCTGTGTCTGGGTCCTGAGACACGGACTAGAGCGTCTCGAATCGGTTGAGGACTATCTTTTGCCTCGGTTCATAGATGGAAATCCAATTTCCAAATACGTGACATTTGCGGTTTTAATTGTAGAACTAGTATGGCGACATGATATATGGTACCCATGCCGCCTAGGATTGATATTTATGATTTGAAATTGTTTTGACACTATACACTTATAATAGTATCAAATGATTTGTTTTAAACGTACTAAGCATGTTTGGCTATTATAAGGGAAAACCCTATCCTCGGCTGCGTTGCATTGTGTGATGGGACCTGGGTCTTATAATAGCTTCATTTTTAGAAAAGCATTGCGTTGTTTACTTATATGCACTGGTGTTCTTGGGAGGAAACCCGTTCCGTGTTATACGGCGTGGTCCCTTGATTTACCTATCTTTAAAATAAAGATTAATAACTGTTTTAGTTCTCACACCAGTCCCATGACTGACCTGGAGTTTATTGTTTTAACCTAAACTCTGGGTGCCCCTATTTTCGACACGGGCAGCTAGTAGCTTTGGTTTTGCAGATTTATATTCACAGGATCCTGGTTTACAGCTGGAACGATATCCGGAAAGCTTTGTATCCGTATATCTCATTCTAGTTGTGTATTGTATTATTTTCCGCTGCTATGTATTTAAATGTAATTTAAATCTCTGATATTTCTGTGTAATATTCATTTATACTCGGTATATTCTTGTAATCTGATGCACTGTTGTAATATACAATGAAATGTTCTTCTGTATGCGTTCTGTTTTGTCCTGTTCTCAAACGATAGGGCGTTTCGAACGGCCTGGATCGGTTTAGCGACTGGTTCGGACCGAGCGAAATTCCTTGCCGTCACAGTTGGTATCAGAGCTTTGGTTTACAAAGCTAGAGAACAAGACACATTAGAAACATACGAAAGAATTCATCAGATATTGGGTTAGTAATATCCAATGAGAATGACTCGTTAGAGATGGGATCAGTAGTATCCTAGAACGAGTGTGAAGAGTATATTTTTAAAATGAAAACAAACTTTTGTTTTGAAAATTTAAATCAATTATTCGTATTTGATTTTCTATTTATATTGATGTGGACAATCCAGTATATATAGATTTTGCGTATACGTCTGATCCGCGTGTATTCGAAATTTTAATATATTGGATAGATATAGCATCACACTCTAGTCGCCCGAAGATGGTACTGATGATTGTCATGACATCATCAGTATTTATGTTCGTGTCTCGAAGGTGTGATTTTCTATATATTTCCATTAGGCTGGTGTGAGAACCCAAAACTTATATATAGCTAGAATTCATTGTTGTGATTTGGCATCAAAAACATGATTTTTGTATATATATCAAATTATGAATTTGAAACGTTAAATTCACTAATTGATTGATGTTTGTGTTGTTTGTTTATTTGTTTGCAAATTTTGAACCATTATGCCTAATATAACCAAATATTGAATTGTATTGGAATTTGGTTGCATTTTCTTGCATATACATATACTTATATTGAACAGGTCATAGCAAGGAGGCTAGAGCCAGAGAATAAAATTTGTTTGCCCGACAAATAGGTACATGTTTACTACATAATTTCCTGTTTTGTTTGGGTGATGATGATTTTGTGAGCCTATTGGCTAGCCGCTTGGCTTTTTCTTTTTCTTTTTGAGATCTGAAGGACCGGGGAAGCTATTTGAAATTCCCCGATGCTCCCGGTGCAGGGGAGGTTATGGCGAAATTTTTCAAAAATTTAGGGTGTTAGCCAAATTTTTGAAATTTTGAAAATTCTCAGAAACTGAAAAGTTGGAGAATGGAAGCCAGATCGAACGTAGAGTTGAATTATCAAACCACTTTCGACTTTGTTCCTTTTCGGGGACGAAAAGTTTTAAGTGGGGGAGATTGTAACAACCCGAAAATCTGGGCCAGTTTAAAATTTTTATTTTGGCAATTATAGCGGATTTTCTATATTTAAAATAGATTATTTTAAATAATATCATCGAAAAATTTATTTTGAATAGAATTCGAACGAATATATTTATATACATCGTCGTTAGAATATATAATAATTATATATAATTATAAAAGGAATTGAAAATGGCGCGGTAGTTCGAAAATTCGATTTCTAATTTCAAATGAATATACAGAATTCAATATAAGTCAGAATTGAACGAAACAAGAAATATTTGAATCTGTATAACTATATCTTTGTAACGAAGTTAACAAACTGAGATTTCATTTTAGAAATGATAAGATATGTCCAGTTTAAAATTAGAAATAGTCGCTGTGGAATTTATATATATTTTTATATATATAAGGCCCTTAAAAATAGCAATTTTGCAAACGACCTCGGATTTCGACGAAACCAGTTTTGTTGGGTCCGTGATGTTAAGTTATTGCTAGATTCCAAATTTCATAATTTTTCGAATCAATATGTGAGCATGGCAAAGGAAAACGCGTTTGACCAGTTTCAGTTGTTTTTAATCGACTGGAAATTGGCCATTTTTCTAACGGTCTCGGAATTCGACGAAACTAGTTTTGTTAGGGCCGTATCGTCAATACGAAGCTAGAAAATATTTTTCGGGATTTTTTCTAGTTAGTATGTGACCCCGGTAATTTGAAATGTACGTTTAAAATTCAATATAGTGATTTAAATGTTAATTCAACGGAAACTGATTGTAACAGCCGAATCAGCGTACGATACATATCCCATTGTGTTCGGAATGGGGGTAGAACGCTATGGACGACAGGCGGTGGGCCTCGTTTCGAGGTCGTATGTGAAAGTCAACTTTTAGAAATTAAATAATATAAAATAAAATAAAATAATAATAATAAAAAATATTCCCTCCTTCCCTTTAATACTTCTGCCCCCCCCCCCCCCGATTCAGATCGAACAGAAACAAATAAAAAAAAAAAACCCAAATGACCCACGATCGCTCAGTCCCCTCGTGGACCATCGCCGGAGCCAACCTCGTCGAGCCTGGATCCCCCACCCCTCCGTTGCGTCAGCCTTCCCTCCGACCTTCTCCAGAGCTCGCTCCAAATCCGTGAATCCTTAGGCCCGAAACCCTAATCGCGAGCCACCACCTCAGCAACCCTCTCGAGCCTCTGCCACCAACGACGGCGCTTCCCCCCCCAGTGCAGCGCCGAAACGATGAAGACCCTCCCCCTTCTTTTTAAAAAAAAAATGTTGTAAGTCTTCTTTATTCATTTATTTTATTTACTTTTGTGTAGTTAATTTAGAGATAAAAAAAAAACCTTGTTAATTTCAGTTTTTAAATGAAGAAGTTTAGATCTTTAAAAATAAAAAGACAAGAGCTTTAAAAAAAAAGATTTGATTTTTGTATAGCATTGAAAAATATGTTTTTTATATATTCAAATAGCATTGAAAAATATGATTTTTATATATAGAACTTCGAGTTAAAAATATGATTTTTATATATAGAACTTCGAGTTAAAAATCAGATTTTTATATATTGAAAGTCGAAGGAAAAATCAGATTTTTATATATTGAAAGTCGAAGGAAAAATCAGATTTTTATATATTGAAAGTCGAAGGAAAAATCAGATTTTTATATATTGAAAGTCGAAGGAAAAATCAGATTTTTATATATTGAAAGTCGAAGGAAAAATCAGATTTTTATATATTGAACTTTGAAATAAAAATTCGATTTTTATATATTGAACTTTGAAATAAAAATTCGATTTTTATATATTGAACTTTGAAATAAAAATTCGATTTTTATATATTGAACTTTGAAATAAAAATTCGATTTTTATATATTGAACTTTGAAATAAAAATTCGATTTTTATATATTGAACTTTGAAATAAAAATTCGATTTTTATATAGTGAACTTCGAAATAAAAATAGGATTTTTATATATTGAATAGCGAAGTAAAATTAGATTTTTTTTCATATGTAGTGAAAGCGGTCAACGAAGGTGACAAAAAGGCGAAACGACGAAGACTTTCTGCAAATGAAGTGCCGTGGAGCTTGGATAGCTATCTGTGAGAACTTCTCACCTTTCAATTTTATTTCTAGTTATATATATATATACTAGGATGCAGACGGTGCTTAGTAGCACCCGACACAATCGTCCACAGACCATGGACTTGTTTGTTTGGCTGTTTGGTTATTGATTGTGATATTGGTTTGAATGTGGTTTGTGGTGTGAAAAATCGAATCGATAAATTGGTTAGGATTAGACGTGCGCCGTTATAAGGCGAAGGAGTAAGGCTAGGTTAGACACTTACTCCAAATTTTGTGGTTTGCATAATAAAATTGATATGATTGATGTGTGAATGGCGTGGGCCTTCACTAGACCGGGGATAAGGCAAGGCCTCGTCCCGTTTCTAGTATCGTGCCATTATGCCGCCGAAATTTTCTAAAATAAGTTAGAAAAATAAAAATATCATTTTATTTAAAAAAATGAATTGAATAGAAATTCATAGGTTGAAATAAAATGTTTTATCGTTAAAAATATAATTTTTAACGTGAAGTGAATAAAATAAAATATTCATTTATAAACCGGACGGTTTGTTTATGTACACCTATTTGAATGACATTGATTGGGACGATAAATTTTACACATCGCCCAACAGCACAAATAAAATAGGTGTTTGATTGTTTGAAACCCCACACGGGTGTTGGGATGAAATTTGAAGTTCACTCATCCTGATTGATTAAATATGTCGATCGATCGATTGACAGGCTGTTATGAGCGTTGAATATCTATATTTGATGCTTATACAGTGTAGTGCACTTTGGTTGATGGTTGATTATTTTTCAATGCTATGATATACATGTGTTGTATGAAAATCCATATAATTAACTTTATATGGTAATTGATTGGGCCTCATTCCAATTTGAAAAATAAATAATATTATAAAATAAAAGTTCATGTGTTGACAGTACTCATTCATTGAGATTGGTCATGTGTTGAACGAAATATTTTAATATTAAAATTTACATCTTTATCAATATAAAATAAAAGTTCATGTGTTGACAGTACTCATCCATTGAGATTGGTCATGTGTTGAACGAAATATTTTGATAATAACAACTATTTGAAAAAGAAATATTTGAAATAGAATATTTGAAAATAAAGGAATATATGAAGCCGTGTTGATTAGATTGACGCCATTTTGACGTGAACGATATTTATATCGATTTTATTCATTTTATAATGAATATCGAAAGTGATTTCAAAATCTGAGATTTCGAAATGAATTGAATTGAAAACGATTTCGAAATGAATTGAATTGAAAACGATTTCGAAATGAATTGAATTGAAAACGATTTCGAAATGAAATGAATTGAAAACGATTTCAAATTGAATTGAAAGCGAATTGAAATGAATTGAAATTGAATTGAAATTTGAATTGAATAGAAATAAATTTTAAAACGAATTTATAAAGAAGAATTCAATTTTGATTTGAATTGAAAAGAAAGTTGAAATAGCTTTTGAAACGAATTTAAAACTATTTATATAATTCGTTTTAAATAGAAATCGACGAAGTATATATTATATATATTATATATATAATATAATGGCCTGAATAGAACGCGCCGCGCCGCGGCAGTTCGTGAATTTCGACCATTTATTTCAAATGGACATTACGGGAGATCCGACCGTCGGATTCTCCTAAAACCAGAACCGTTGGGTTCGTATCGAAAAGAGCTTTCTAAAGAATAATAGAAATTAGAAATCTAACGGTTGGATTTGGAATTATGTCCAAATCAAATTCGAAAAAGGTCGCTGTAAGTGCAGTTCGATGGCCATTGATGGAAATCGACTGTACGGGCCTTGATAAAATTATTAAACATAGTAATAATTTATGTAAAATCATAAGAAATGATTTGTGAAGATTTGGGATGAAAAACTCCATATTTGAAAAGATAAAAATAGATTTTTATCGAAATGAACTAGTTTTGAACTAGAAATATAATTCTATTTATTGTGAAATAAATAAATTGAATTTGAAAAGGGTTTTAAAGATAACCAAAATTTCCAATGATTGCATTGGAGTGGAATTGAATCGAAATTGTCTTCGGAATATTTCGATGTTGGAATTCGGGATTATACGGATGTTGTTATGGAAATTTGAAAGATATATATTTATATCGTTATTTCCAATACGACATTTGTTAATCGTGGAATTTGATATTGAATATAAGCCGATATATTTTCTATTCAGAGCCTTATATTGAATATCAAATGTGATTTGGGTTTGTCGTGAATGGTGTCTTCACTAACACTGTTCTTGAACCCAGTTGAGAAAAGATTAAATCTTTTTATTTAGATTTAATGAAGTGTACCAATTAAATAATATTTAATTGGAATTGAATCGATATTGATTTTTGGGTTTATCGTGGACAGTGTTTTAAATAACACTCGTTCTTTAACCCGATGATTAATGAATGTGATTTTGGGTTTATCGTGAACCGTGTTTTTAAATGACACTGATTCTTTAACCCAGTCAAAGATTAAAACTAAGTGGAGTTTTAATGAATCTTTAATTAGATTGAAATAATCAAAATGGAGTATCACCAGTTTTGCTCCAGGCGATAGTTAAATCTTTAATTAGATTTGAACGTGAAATGGTAATTGAATTTACCGATAACACCGTGGTGTTAGATATGAAGTATAACCAGTTTTACTTCATGGGATGAATAGGTTGGGATTGGGAAATTAAAACAAATGATTACTTCGGTAAGGTTCGCTAATCCCGACTAGTTTGAATTGATATTCAAAAGTAGATTAAAGCATAAATTCAAGAATTTATCTTTGATAAAATTAATGGGAACATTTCCCTATGAATGTGAAATTTAGAAACTAACTGTCGGTTGACCAAGTAGAATGGTTTTCTGGATATTGATCTGATGTTGGTTTCGGCCTTCGGGGTTAATATTTGGGGAATTATTCTCTTGATTAATTTACGGTTAGTGACTGATGAATTGGAATGAGGCGTATGTTGTGTTTGTGTAACACTTATTTAATATATACGCGAGTTATTCGGAAAGACCGGGTTTATCCCATTCTGAATAACTGATACGACGATAAGTCGAAGATGAAGACGATGGTCGGAGACCGGAGGTCTTCACGTCGTTTGGGTGATAACTGATGATCTTGATTGGGCTGTACACCCAAGAAGATGGAAACAGTTAGTGATCGTCCAGACGTACTTGGAGATCGATGGATATGCGGGGTACTAGGTGCCTCCGGTTTCGTTCAGACCCAGAACGGACTTGTAAATGGACTGTGTGTCTGACATCGGATTTCATTCTGTGTGACTGATATCGGTTGCATAGGATGGTTTGCCTGTGTGGCATGCTAAGATGCAAATGATCAAGGCTTCTGTTGAAAAGCAAAGTCTTGTGGTTGATGATCAAAGCGGCCTTTGTGGCGTAGCTTTGTGTAACGTTTACCTCGCGTGTTTCACACCAGGTATGAACCAAAAACGGGAGACGGACCTCAGGGAGGACTTGCGTTTCTTTCTAGTTAGAAGTGGCGTCAGTGGTTTTACACGCCCTGATGAGTTTGACTTATGTGGTTGTTGCTGTTGCGAGGCGCCTCGGTTATATCGGTTTCGGCCGATGCATTCTGGCCGGCTGACGGACCAGACTTACACCCCATAGGGTGGGGAAACGTAGTGTTCAGGCATTTTAATCCACATCGGTGGACCGGCCCTGACGATCCAAGGGCCCACCTGTGTTTGGGTCCTGAGACACGGACTAGAGCGTCTCGAATCGGTTGAGGACTATCTTTTGCCTCGGTTCATAGATGGAAATCCAATTTCCAAATACGTGACATTTGCGGTTTTAATTGTAGAACTAGTATGGCGACATGATATATGGTACCCATGCCGCCTAGGATTGATATTTATGATTTGAAATTGTTTTGACACTATACACTTATAATAGTATCAAATGATTTGTTTTAAACGTACTAAGCATGTTTGGCTATTATAAGGGAAAACCCTATCCTCGGCTGCGTTGCATTGTGTGATGGGACCTGGGTCTTATAATAGCTTCATTTTTAGAAAAGCATTGCGTTGTTTACTTATATGCACTGGTGTTCTTGGGAGGAAACCCGTTCCGTGTTATACGGCGTGGTCCCTTGATTTACCTATCTTTAAAATAAAGATTAATAACTGTTTTAGTTCTCACACCAGTCCCATGACTGACCTGGAGTTTATTGTTTTAACCTAAACTCTGGGTGCCCCTATTTTCGACACGGGCAGCTAGTAGCTTTGGTTTTGCAGATTTATATTCACAGGATCCTGGTTTACAGCTGGAACGATATCCGGAAAGCTTTGTATCCGTATATCTCATTCTAGTTGTGTATTGTATTATTTTCCGCTGCTATGTATTTAAATGTAATTTAAATCTCTGATATTTCTGTGTAATATTCATTTATACTCGGTATATTCTTGTAATCTGATGCACTGTTGTAATATACAATGAAATGTTCTTCTGTATGCGTTCTGTTTTGTCCTGTTCTCAAACGATAGGGCGTTCGAACGGCCTGGATCGGTTTAGCGACTGGTTCGGACCGAGCGAAATTCCTTGCCGTCACAGTAATGCTCGGGTTAGACCGAGTCGTACAGGCTCAGGTTATCGGAAGCTATGAAGAGACGGGATGGAAGTTCAGACGTATGATGTTATGTAGATATTATTCCGTTGTGTGATTGTATATGAGGACAGATTAGTATAACTGTCCAGATGTGTGATGTACTCTAATAATTGTAATTTTTATTTCAAGCTCTCAGTAAAGAGTTATTTCTATATTATATTTTGTTCGGCTGCGATGTGAGACTCTGTGTTGTGGTGGCTCTTCTTCTATTCTAATATTTCTTTCTAACTTATCTCACCCTCTAATTTCTTTCTATTAACTACCTGGGTTCCGATACTTGAGTTTTGGCAAGTAATACGGGTTTATGTATTATTGTTGGAATTCGGGCATCGAATTCTCTCGGGTTGTTACACGAAGTTTAAAATTATATTTTTTTATTAAAATAGAAGTTTATAAGTAAGTCGATATTTGCAAATGACATTTATGAAAATAGTGGTATAATATCTTTATAAGTTTTATAGGCGTAGATGTCAAAATATAGCTTACAAATTAATGTTTTGAAATGATTATTTTTAAGAAAACAGTTAAACGATTTAGTAGATTAATTATATTTATCTAAGAGGAAGGAATAATTGGATTAAGTTAGCAAGTTAACTATTAAATTTCAAGTTGACTAAGTCAATTATTTTAATTGGAAGTGGTTATTACATTAACTTGTCTTTAGTTAATCCAATAAAAATAGTTTAGCAAATAATTGTTTTAGTTTAATAATATTTATTAAATATAATTCACTTTTAATTAACGATGTTTCAAAATGATTATCAGTTGAAGAAAGGATGTAATTGGATCTTTATAAAAGAATCCAAATTGAGTTTTGTAAGATAATAAAATGAATTTGGCAAAGGATTTGGTAATAGGCTATTATAATATAATTCGAATTATAAATGGAATTGTATAAAGAGATTTTAAAGAGAAAAGGTTAAGTGTTTCAGTAAACGAACTACTTAATCAACGAATTAAGTAAAAATGGTTATAATTGATAGTGATTTTCAAAAGTAAGGATATGGTTTATAAAACCATATTTTAATAAAAATAGAAAATAAGATTTGGTTGATATTATAGGTAATATCGGTTTTGGAGTTACAAATTATATCTATCTGAAGACAAGAACGTTGTCTATTAAGGTCTGAAAGGTAAATAAAGTACCCTAACTTGAACGACTTCATGACTTTATGAGGATGGTATTCGTTTGTAATGGTAAGATGTTGGAATTATTTTATTATTTTCATAAGAGGAATAATATTGCAACTTTGTTTGCAAGGTTTAAGGAAAATTTGAGAATATAAAATAATATTTCCAAAGTAAAGAAAATAAAAGGAAAATTTGAGTATATATATAATGATATTTCCAAAGTAAAGGAAATGCAAAAGGGTTTCGAGAATAAAATGGGGTTTTTGAAAATATAACGATATTTTTGAGGTAAAAGAAAATAAAGGGACGAGTTTTTCAATATATATATGTTAAAAACGATAAGCGTTTTTTTTGATTTCTAGTAATGGAAAACAAAAGAGATTTGTTGAGATAAGTTATAGAATCAGTTTTGAATTGATAAAATGGTTTTAAATGAATGGTTTTAATGAAAGGGGCCTGAGTTATTGTAACACCCCGGATTTTTGAATAATCGAATTAACTAAATTAAAGAATAATTAATCTCAGACGTGAGAATTATGGGGATTGGGTTGCTCCATTGTGTTCGTCTCGGAATTCTGGTTGAAACAGAGTCCGAGTTTGCGGGAAACGAGTACTGGATGAAGGAGTTATGGACGGACGAAGTTTGGTGGCAAAGTAAAGAAGAAGAAAAATGCACTGGCGCACTTGGGAAGTGCACCAGTACATATTTACACTAGCGCACCTGCCAAGTGCGCCCAGGCCGAGGCAGGAGCCTGCACAGCTTTCTGGTTCAGGCTGACCCGTGTTGTTGAGTCCTTTCTGACTCCTTGCTGAGTCATTAGGGCTGACTCATCACCCTATCATGATTGAATGGTTTTGATTAACCCTAAGATCATCCGATGGCTTAAATTAATTCATAACTCTATAAAAAGACCCATAGACTCAAACCCTAAATCAGAATTAAAACTAAAACTATGGCCGTCATGTTGTTGTCTTGAACCCTAGAGCAGCCACCACCAAAATTAAGAGGAAGAACAGCAACCAAATCAGAACTACTCAACCCTAACAGCGAATCTTCATCAAAGGAGCGCTAATTCAACTCCAGAAATCAGAATTCAGAACTCAAGACTAGTTTTGAGTTGTGAGTTCGATAGTTTTAGCAAAATAATTAGTAATTTAATTAGATTAAGTTATAACGCGGATTGTATGGATGTGATATGAAGTATTGATTGCATGTTGTAATTATGTTGTAGGATTATGATTGAAATATCTATGATGTTATGTTATGATGCTATCATTTACGATGTAAAGTTATGTTGCTATCATCCATGTTGTAATTTTATATACAATCAAATCGTCATGTTTCTTATGCTAGTTTGCGATATTGATTCATATAATAAATCATATGTAGGAAAGTTTAGATGTTGATTCAAACATGAACCATATATAAGTTTGGGTAGAGTTATATGTGACCTTACATGGCTGTGGCACCTAGTTTATGTGAAATTTAATTGAAAGTTAGGCTATAACATATGCTAAATTCAACATGATAACTTACATGTTAGATACTTATTTACACCATTGTTGCGATCACATATGTGAGTTTAGGAGTTGGATATGAATCATATTATGTTATTACCTATGCAAGTTTACCCCTTTTAGATATAGATCTATGACATATGATGTTTATGCAAGTTTGTGGCCATTATTTCATCAAGTTCACACCTTTAGATATAGATCTATGACATATGATGTTTATGCAAGTTTGTGGCCATTTTCTCATCAAGTTCACACCTTTAGATTTGGATCCATGACATATGTTGTTTATGCAAGTTGTAATCTTGGCCTATGCAAGTTTTAGATGTAGAACACCATTCACATATGCAAGTTCACCCCTATGTTAGATCTATGTTTTAATTATGTGTATATATTGTGATGTTTTCTTTTATTTTCATGAGTTAGACTATTCGAGTCTAACGTATATTTTTACGTTGAACGAACAAACGTACTACATGGGGAAAAAGGGGATAATACTAATATTTAATTGGCATAAATGCCTTAAAAGGCATAAATTAAAATTGTGGTGAAATTGGTATGATTTTACATACCATAAATGGATGGACATAATTGAGTCAATTATGGACATCGTTAAATTTGGAATTGATTGATAATTTGAATAGGGAAACTAATTCAAACTGGGGGATGATTAATTAGGAGTAATTAATCATCTAAGACACAAGGTTAGGCTTATTTGTGGTGTAAGACTGCCCGGACCCGCCTGGCAAATCCAGCTGCCACAAATGACAGTCTAATGTGAGAGGTCTTAGGCACAAACTAAATACGTAACAATTGTAAAGACACGAGGTTAGGCTCTTTTGTGGTGTAAGACTGCCCGGACCCGCCCGACAAATCCAGCTGCCACAAATGTCAGCCTAATGTGAGAGGTCTTTATGAGGTTACGGTCTTAATGAATTAAGAAACATTTAACCAGATAAGCATGTAGTGGGACATGAGGGGGTTAAGTGGGTGCCTTGGGAGGCATGTGGAATCTAGTGGGTGCCTTGGGTGGCATTTGGAAATACGATTAGAAACACTTAACCAAAAATTGAAACATGTAATTGAAACATGAATAAGAAGTGGGTTAAGTGGGATGTACTAGAGGGGACCAAGCTTAGGTGGATAGCTTGTGTCAAGTAATGGGGGCCTGTTTCAACCAGTAACCCATACGTATCTTTGTGGGCTCGACCCAAGTCGAGGACGGGACACGCATACTGGGCTTGACTGTAAGAGGCCAAAACCGGGTTAGCGGTGGCAATGCAAGTCCAACGGGTTCATATGCGTGTATGGACCCGGGCTGGTAGGTAAGATGTTGTTGCATCGTGTAGGTATAAGCCGTGCATTCTTTGTTGTATCGGGTTGCCACTTTGCGGAGTGATACACCCCACTGTGGGGCCAGCACGGGTATCTACGAGTTAGGGAGCCGATCGTTTGGGGGTAGTGGGTACACGTAGTGGAGATAGGGGCAGACGGCACCTATGAAGGCAGCTAGGGGTGCACGAAACTACCAATATCATTATTAGGTCAGTAAGCGGGATCAACCTTAGGGTGACTAGTGGTGGTGCAGTATACTAGTGGCGGTGCAGTATAGCAATTATCCCATAGTGTTGGTATAGTTTAGTAATCATCCTATAGTGGTTTAGGTGCGCTTAACGATATCGTTGATCATCCTGTTTCCTTATTTACTTTGCCATACTCAATGGTTTATGGTCATTTCCTTATTTTCCAACTTATGCCTTAGCCTAGTTACTTTGTTAATTATATTGTTAGAATTATCGTACTCGCCAGACTTTATGTCTGACCCCCCCTTTTTCCATCTCTTTCCTTCCCCCTAGGTGCTCAGGTTGGAACTAGCACCAGTGGAGCTTGATTTTGGACCGCTTTTAGAAGATTTCTTGGACCGCTGAAGTAAAGTTCAGCTTCTCTTTAATTATGGCTATTTTATGTTGGGGATTATGTCTTTCAGATTATGTACTTTGTTTTATCAAGGTAGATATGATGTACTTGACTTTGGTTTATGGTTTTGATGATGTAACCAAACATATTTACCTTCTGCTGCAATAAATAAAGTTTTGAATTTTCAAGTACTGTTTTATATCTGTCTTGTTGTGATTTTCTGTTCTATACTTACTTAAAACGCTCCATTGAAGTTAATGCATTCCCTTTGTGAGTGACATTAATGGAGTTGGGGTGTTACACGTGGTATCAGAGCTGAAGGTTACCAGAACAGATAAGATATTTAAAAAAAAAAACTATTTTTTCAAAGAATTTTTTATAAAGAAGTACTTTCAAAAGTATGTTTTAAGGAAAGTATTTTCAAGAGAAAAGTATATTTTAGAAAGCATAACCCCAAGAGCTATATATCTTTCCTTCGATTCTCCGTTTTGAATCTCTTCCTCTTTCCCTTTTTGAATCTCTTCCTCCGCGTATAGATGCTTCCATACGATGGGCGGAAAACCGCTTCATGGGACTTAGACGTTTGTCGGGACTAGGAGTTGGCTTAAGAAAGTGGAAGACTTGTCGGTATCTTGGAGATAGACGAGGGGAGGAAGGTTCGACTAGCTACTTGTTTGACGAAGGACGAAGTTTCTTATAGGTTGGAGGTCACGAATGGAGAACGTATAGTGAAGGCATGGATAGGGCACCGGGTAAGAAAGTGGAACCTAAGAAGGGTACAAAGAATAATAAACCCCGAGATAAGAGGAAATGTCTTTATTATGGGACACCCGACCCTCTAAGCAAAGATTGTAGGAAGAAAAAGAAGACTGGTTGTTTCCACTATGGCGAAGCAGGACATCTTATTAAGGACTGCCCAAAGAAAGGGCAGAGGGCAGGGTCTTCCTCGGGAGGACAGGTGCAAGCTCTTATGGAACCGGAGCAGGCAAGGGGACAAGTTCAAGCTCTCGTGGTCCCACCGCTGCAAGTACGAGGTAGAGAAATTTCCGTTGAAAGTTTAGTTTTTCTGTTTGATCATCCTGTCCGTACTTTATTCGATTCTGGCGCATCGCATTCGTTTATTTCTACATCATTAGTTGAAACACTGCACCTTGATACTAGTCTAGTTACTGATCCCTTAGTAGTCTCAAATTCTATTGGTGGTTCGGCTCATCTTTATATGATTTGTCAGGATTTGAGAGTGTTTATCTTGGGCATTGAGTTTGAATGCAACGCCTTTGTCCTTGGTTTCACGAGCTATAGTTTGATTCTAGGGGTGGATTGGCTAGCCAGGCGGGGTGCCATCCTAGATTGTGAAAGGAGGGTAGTTAGACTATTGATTCGTTATGGAAAGACCCTCATATTTCTAGCGACCCTAGGGGTTCAATGATGCTTAACTGCCTAGAATCTTCTGACGCATCTAACGATGATTAGGAATCTGTTTGTGTGGTCCATGAGTATGGGGACGTCTTTGATAAAGTGCGGGGTTTACCCAGAGGCGTGAAATAAGTTTTCGTATGTGCTTAATAGATTAAGCAAAGCCAGTTATGTAATCAGCGGTGGTTTTAGAGCAAGACTGGCAAGGACAACCAGAGTCGGTCAAATGCTCAATTGATTGACCGTCTTACTAGTATCATCTCACGTAGGTCATCTGAATTCGAAGGAGGTATCCCTTGGGTGTTTGTCTGATATTGGTTTAGGCCTTTGGGGCTTGAACCTTGGGGGATGTCGAGTTCGACTAGGATGGTCTGCGTGAGAGATGGATAGTTGTAACGATTTTGCATGGGATAATATCCTGGTTTTCTCTAGAAGCAGAGAAGAGCAAGCCCTACATCTTAGGGAAAGCTTAGGGACCCTACAAGTGCACCAGCTTAAAGCTAAGTTCTCCAAAATACCATTTTGGAGGAAAGAAGTGAGGATTTTAGGGCAAGTGGTCTCTATGGAAGGGTGATATATTATGGTGGATAGAATTCTTAGCATCATACGACTTCGAGATAGCATATACCCCTGGCAAGGGTAACGTGGTGGCAGACGCCTTAAGTAGAAAAAGGTTATCCTTGAGTCTGCTGTTTGTTGAGCGGCAAAGTTTAGAGTTCATCTCTACGTTTGACTTTAAACCTTCCATTGACTTCGTACCCGGTTTGCTAGCATCCTTAGAGGTCAGACCTACGCTTTTGGGACGGATTGGCGAGGCGCAGCGAGACGACCCATAGTTGGTTGAGTTAGTAGAAAAGCTCAAAAGAGGGGAGTCATCGAGCCATCTCTGTAGGTATACCCTAGATGATAAGGATTGGTTACGTAGGGACGGTAGACTTTGTGTACCAAAAGACGATGACCTAAGGAAGACCATTCTTGATGATGCACATCGTTCGAAGATGACCATCCATCCCGGCGGGGACAAGATGTACATGGACATGCGACGAGTTTACTTTTGGGCCGGCATGAAGAAGGATATGGCCGAGTATGTCGCTAGATGCTTGGTGTGCCAACAAGTAAAAGCGGAGCAAAAGAAGCCCGGTGGATTGCTACACCCATTGGAGGTCCCACAATGGAAGTGGGAAAGTGTTTCGATGGACTTTGTTGACGGATTACCAAGATCGAGGAAGGGTAATACGGGGATTTGGGTCGTGGTAGACAGACTTACTAAGAGCGCCCATTTCATTCCCATAAAGAGTAAGAGGACTGCTCCATGGTTAGCCTCCGTATAGATTCGAGAGATAGTTCGTTTGCACGGTGTTCCTTCTAGCATAGTGAGCGACCGCGATCCTATTTTCACTAGCAAATTTCGGAAAAGCTTACAAGAGGCGGTAGGGACTCAGTTATGTTTGAGCACCGCATATCATCCTCAGACGGACGGCCAGACCGGGAGGTGAATCGTATTCTAGAGGACCTATTGAGGTTATGTGTCATAGACTTCGGAGGTACATGGGAGGAACATCTTCCATTGGTGGAGTTCGCATATAATAACAGCTTTCAGTCTAGCATTGGCATGGCACCATTCGAGGCTCTTTATGGACGGCCGTGTCATTCGCCTACATGTTGGTGGGAGTCTACAGACAAGATCTTGCTTGGACCCGATATGATTAAAGAGACTTCGGAAAAGATCGATTTGATTCGAAGGAGGATGAAGACGGCACAAGATAGACAGAAATCTTATGCAGACAAGAGGAGGTCAGATCTTGAGTTTGATATTGGGGACATGGTCTTTGTCAAGGTGTCTCCATTACGGAACATCGTTCGCTTTGGGTCCGTTGGGAAGTTAGCACCAAGGTTCGTAGGACCGTTTCCTATTAAGGAAAGGATTGGGCAGATGGCGTATAGAGTGGAGTTGCCCGAGAGACTTAATGGCGTACAGGACGTATTCCATGTATCACATTTGAGGAAGTGCTTGCACGAGACCGCAGAAGTGGTAGAGCCGAGCTTGCTTAGAGAGGTGGAGATCGAGCGTGATGCAACGATCCGACGAGCTCCTACGCGCATTCTTGGGTCGGAGATTAAGAAGTTGAGGAATCGAGAGGTCAAGCTAATCAAAGTACAATGGGGAGATGGGAGACGAAAGCGAAGATGTGTTCATTGTACCCTTTCCTTTTCGAGGGTATGTCTTTTAATTTCTCCTTTATCGCTTAGTTTGTACTTATCTTATCTTTAGTATGTCCTCTCGCTAGTATCTTTGACCTTTAGATATGGTAGTCCTATAGTTGAAACATGTGTTTGAGACATGTTATGTATGATGGATGCATGTGGATGCAAGTGTTTGCTAGTGGTTGCTCGTGGATGCATATACACACACTTTAGGCACTAGATCGGCTCAGTCACTTCATATCGCATATTGCATATAAATGTGTGTACACAGTTAAGTAATGGATGAATAATGGTTGTACCATCATATGGATGTTGCATTTTGGTGAATGGTTGTGCACACATGTAGAACTGATATGTATCGATAAGGTTCTTTCGCATACATAATGGACGCATGGCACTATCATGGTTTGCATTAAGGAGGTCAACTGAATCAGTAGACCGCCTGATTTTGCATTAGATAAGGAACATATACACACACTTTTTGCATATGTTCATACAGGATTAGAAATTTTATAAGGATAATGGATGCCCGTGTTTGATGGTTGAGTAGATGGTTGTTTGGATGGTAGGATATGCATTCTCCTTAACTTGGAGATTTCGGGGACGAAATCCTTTAAGGAGGGGAGAATGTAACACCCCGGATTTTTGAATAATCGAATTAACTAAATTAAAGAATAATTAATCTCAGATGTGAGAATTATTGGGATTGGGTTGCGCCATTGTGTTCGTCTCGGAATTCTGGTTGAAATAGAGTCCGAGTTTGCGGGAAACGAGTACCGGATGAAGGAGTTATGGACGAACGAAGTTTGGTGGCAAAGTAAAGAAAAATAAATAAATAAATAAATGCACTGCCGCACTTGGGAAGTGCGCCAGTACATATTTACACCGACGCGCCTGCCAAGTGCGCCCAGGCCGAGGCAGGAGCCTGCACAGCTTTCTGGTTCAGGCTGACCCGTGTTGTTGAGTCCTTTCTGACTCCTTGCTGAGTCATTAAGGCTGACTCATCACCCTATCATGATTGAATGGTTTTGATTAACCCTAAGATCATCCGATGGCTTAAATTAATTCATAACTCTATAAAAAGACCCATAGACTCAAACCCTAAATCAGAATTAAAACTAAAACTATGGCCGTCATGCTGTTGTCTTGAACCCTAGAGCAGCCGCCACCAAAATTAAGAGGAAGAACAGCAACCAAATCAGAACTACTCAACCCTAACAACGAATCTTCATCAAAGGAGCGCTAATTCAACTCCAGAAATCAGAATTCAGAACTCAAGACTGCTTTTGAGTTGTGAGTTCGATAGTTTTAGCAAAATAATTAGTAATTTAATTAGATTAAGTTATAATGCGGATTGTATGGATGTGATATGAAGTATTGATTGCATGTTGTAATTATGTTGTAGGATTATGATTGAAATATCTATGATGTTATGTTATGATGCTATCATTTACGATGTAAAGTTATGTTGCTATCATCCATGTTGCAATTTTATATACAATCAAATCGTCAGGTTTCTTACGCTAGTTTGCGATATTGATTCATATGATAAATCATATGTAGGAATGTTTAGATGTTGATTCAAACATGAACCATATATAAGTTTGGGTAGAGTTATATGTGACCTTACATGGCTATGGCACCTAGTTTATGTGAAATTTAATTAAAAGTTAGGCTATGACATATGCTAAATTCTACATGATAACTTACATGTTAGATACTTGTTTACACCATTGTTGCGATCACATATGTGAGTTTAGGAGTTGGATATGAATCATGTTATGTTATTACCTATGCAAGTTTACCCCTTTTAGATATAGATCTATGACATATGATGTTTATGCAAGTTTGTGGCCATTATTTCATCAAGTTCACACCTTTAGATATAGATCTATGACATATGATGTTTATGCAAGTTTGTGGCCATTTTCTCATCAAGTTCACACCTTTAGATTTGGATCCATGACATATGTTGTTTATGCAAGTTGTAATCTTGGCCTATGCAAGTTTTAGATGTAGAACACCATTCACATATGCAAGTTCACCCCTATGTTAGATCTATGTTTTAATTATGTGTATATATTGTGATGTTTTCTTTTATTTTCATGAGTTAGACTATTCGAGTCTAATGTATATTTTTGCGTTGAACGAACAAACGTACTACGTAGGGAAAAAGGGGATAATATTAATATTTAATTGGCATAAATGCCTTAAAAGGCATAAATTAAAATTGTGGTGAAATTGGTATGATTTTACATACCATAAATGGATGGACATAATTGAGTCAATTATGGACATCGTTAAATTTGGAATTGATTGATAATTTGAATAGGGAAAATAATTCAAATTGGGGGATGATTAATTAGGAGTAATTGATCGTCTAAGACATGAGGTTAGGCTCTTTTGTGGTGTAAGACTGCCCGGACCCCTCGGCAAATCCAGCTGCCACAAATGACAGTCTAATGTGAGAGGTCTTAGGCACAAACTAAATACGTAACAGTTGTAAAGACACGAGGTTAGGCTCTTTTGTGGTGTAAGACTGCCCGGACCCGCCCGACAAATCCAGGTGCCACAAATGTCAGCCTAATGTGAAAGGTCTTTATGAGGTTACAGTCTTAATGAATTAAGAAACACTTAACCAGATAAGCATGTAGTGTGACATGAGGGGGTTAAGTGGGTGCCTTGGGTGGCATGTGGAATCTAGTGGGTGCCTTGGGTGGCATTTGGAAATACGATTAGAAACACTTAACCAAAAATTGAAACATGTAATTAAAACATGAATAAGAAGTGGGTTAAGTAGGATGTACTAGAGGGGACCAAGCTTAGGTGGATAGCTTGTGTCAAGTAATGGGGGCCCGTTTCAACCAGTAACCCATACGTATCTTTGTGGGCTCGACCCAAGTCGAGGACAGGACACGCATACTGGGCTTGGCTGTAAGAGGCCAAAACCGGGTTAGCGGTGGCAATGCAAGTCCAATGGGTTCATATGTGTGTGTGGACCCGGGCTGGTAGGTAAGACGTTGTTGCATCGTGTAGGTTTAAGCCGTGCATTCTTTGTTGTATCGGGTTGCCACTTTGGGGAGTGATACACCCCACTGTGGGGCCAGCACGGGTATCTACGAGTTAGGGAGCCGATCGTTTGGGGGTAGTGGGTACACCTAGTGGAGATAGGGGCAGACGACACCTATAAAGACAGCTAGGGGTGCACGAAACTACTAATATCATTATTAAGTCAGTAGGCGGGATCAACCTTAGGGTGACTAGTGGTGGTGCAGCATACTAGTGGCGGTGCAGTATAGAAATTATCCCATAGTGTTGGTATAGTTTAGTAATCATCCTATAGTGGTTTAGGTGTGCAAAACGATATCGTTGATCATCCTGTTTCCTTATTTACTCTGCCATACTCAATGGTTCATGGTCATTTCTTTATTTTCCAACTTATGCCTTAGCCTAGTTACTTTGATAATTATATTATTAGAATTATCGCGCTCGCCAGACTTTATGTCTAACCCCCCTTTTTCCATCTCTTTCCTCTCCCCCCATAGGTGCTTAGGTTGGAACTAGAACCAGTGGAGCTTGATTTTGGACTGCTTTTAGAAGATTTCTTGGACCGCTGAAGTAAAGTTCAGCTTCTCTTTAATTATGGCTATTTTATGTTGGGGATTATGTCTTTCAGATTATGTACTTTGTTTTATCAAGATAAATATGATGTACTTGACTTTGGTTTATGGTTTTGATGATGTAACCAAACATATTTACCTTCTGCTGCAATAAATAAAGTTTTGAATTTTCAAGTACTGTTTTATATCTGTCTTGTTGTGATTTTCTGTTCTATACTTATTTAAACGCTCCATTGGAGTTAATGCATTCCCTTTGTGAGTGACATTAATGGAGGTGGGGTGTTACAGTCATCCAAGTACTAATATATACTGTTGAGTTGATGGTTAAAATCCGACCACCATTAAATATTGTTGTAACATTGATGAGTTAGTTCGACGAGACCGGGATGGGAACTAACCCTAAAGCCACTTCAAACCAACTGTGCGCTCGAATCTAACTTGCAGGAATACTTTTAAAGATGAAGCATTGAAGACCATGGATCTTCATGAGCGAAAAAACAACTTGATGAATCTTTCTGACTTGCAACCAGAGTTATTTCAATAGTGATTCTGTCGTTATTAAAATCCTTGGATTGCAAGGACTACTCATTACTGATCATTGGGGGTGATTCCTATATAGGATGTGGAAGGAGGGTGCCTTCGGTTCAGCCTATTCCTAGATGACTTGTATGGACAAATATCTAACAGAGTATTTCTTGAGGATCACATATGTTGATTTTCACATATATACCAAGTTTGGTTGCGGAAAAGACACCATCGCTTATCTTAACACCTAGAGTATATTTGTGGACGTCAATTTGTGATTTAATGGATTTGACGATGTGGTATTCAAAGTGAATGATGATGTGATGTTTTAAAATAGTAATCATAACATCAAGCCTCATTAACCAAGAAATGTCAGTAATCGGGCAGGCAGCACGGCTATGTGGGTCATTCCCATTAGGGCTTATTGTCACCGTCTAGAGAAAAAAATCTTTAGTTTCTATATCTCCTGAAATACGGTGGCTGGCCAACCGCAGGGTGATAGTATATTCTATACACTCGATTTGAATGCATGGTCATTCATGTGTGGTTAGATTACAAGATGTTCTTATTGAACCCCAATGTATCCTCTCTAAAGTACACTGAAGGTGGTCTAATACATTGTCATGTTGGAAATCCAAACACCAATACGAGTCGTACGTTGTTACAGGTATGTCGACTATGTTGGAAAGTGAGATGCAAGCTTTCTGGCTATATTCTTATTTATTTGTGGGTTGATAGACATTATTATAATATCATTAGATTTTAATTATAAAAAGTGATTTGGTTATCGTAAGATAAAAACATGTGCCATGTTTATGTGTGGTCATGTCTTACAGGAGTTTCATGCTTTCAAAGGATTTTTTGAAATCAAGCAAGTTTTTGGTGCTATGAATTTATCACTGAAAGTATTCCAGACTGATCCGGGTTGATTTTTCTTTGCTTCAAGTACTTGGGTCAGACCGAGTATATTTCTAGGTTAGGTTTCGCTTGGAGCTTCAGAAGAGAATCAGGAGTCAAGACGTATATCAATATTTTATAGTATTAACTTATTTCGTTGTGTGTTTTGTACAAGAATGTATGTGTACTCTAATTGTAAATCATATATATACAGTTTCATTTCGAGTAATAAGCCGTTGATATACTAAATTTTATTTGTTTCATTGTGAGACTCTGGTCTTCTTATTCTTTTATTCTAACATTTCTATCTTTCCTCACCTTCTAAATTCTTTCTATTAAAAATATGCTTTCCTATGCCGTTTGAGTTGGACATGACCAATTAAAAGTCAGCTTAAATAGTACAGAAAAGTCGGGTCGTTACAGTTGGTATCAGAGCATAATGTTTAGTGGTAACCTTGGCTCTATGGCGTAAGTCAATAGAGATAGGGTTAGTAATACCCTAGATTGAGTTTGAGTGCATATAAGAGCGCATATTTGTAGTTGAATATAAAATTGTTTTAAATTATATTTGCCCAATATATTTTGTAAAGTAATAAAAGTAATAATTTTCTTAAGTTATCATAATATTGTTAATCAACCAAATATACCAATGTTAATTTGAATGGATTGAATTATGGAATTGGAGTAATTTAACCAAAAAGAGATTTCTTGTATGAAATCTCTAAGTGGAAAGTTTAATAATTAATTTAGCTAATGTTGAATTAAAATGAAGCATTCTAAGCTGAAGTTGATCTTAAGTTTAAAATGGAATTAAACTCAAGACATTAAAAATACATCCAAATTCACTTACCAGTATAATGAACTTGCATTGGAAATCAGTTTGAATGATGTAATTGGAATAGATGGCTTGAGTTTGGATTTAAAAATGAATGAATTTGATTGAAAACCAATGAATGAATTAATGTATAACGAATTTGAATGGAATATATAAGGAAATTGATTTATGTATCCAAATGGATTGCTAATAAGTTAGTTATAAATAAATTCACGTGAATCGATTAATTCTTAGAACAAATTGGAATGGATAATACAAATGTTTGAATCCACATTGCATGGTTATGGAACTAATGAGTTCATCTGAGTTAACAATATGTGTAGGGCCTAATTCATCTTTAAGCCTATATTCATTAAGTTCTAGAGCTGGTTAAATCTATTTTAGCTGAATCTTCAAACTAATTAATCAAGCTCGCATATAGCTGAGTGCTTATCACTTAATAATGCACGTAAAAAGGTATGCTTACACAAAGATATATAATTTGGTTTATGAATTGGATTTTCCGACCATGGTGGTCGATGTATATATATGTTTGTTGTTCCTTCAATATTACAGAAGTCCCTCTGTACAGAGGAGACTCTGCCAAAATTTTCCAAAAATTTAAGGTGTTATATAATTTTTGTTAACTCAAATAAACTGGGTTTCTATTAAAACTAGTTGGATCGGTTGGAACTAAAAGTTTAAAAAGTGAAGTTGAAGATTTTAACTAAAGTAGATTTTTGAAAGATAATGGGTTGTAGCATTTTTCCTACCTTAATAATTTTGGGGACGAAATTCTTTAAAGGGAAGGGCCGGTATTTATAGTGGTCAAATATTTAATTCATTTTATATTTTGAATGTTGATTAGGAATTTAAATAACTTGAATTCAATGGTTTTGAATATTTTATTAATATAAATAAAAATAGTAAACTAATTCTAAAATAGTCAAAATATGTTGGATTTGCAGTATTGTATGAATTGGATAATAAAGAAATATTTAATTAAGTTAGATTTGAATTGTAATAAAGAAATCGTTTATTAAATGACATTTGAACGTATAATTTATAATTTAATTAAAAACGTGCCTGCACCGTCGTTGTAGTTCGTAGTTTTATGTTCTGAACTTTAAATGAATGTACAGGATCCATTATAAGTCGGAATTCTTTGAAATAAGAATCGTCTGGATCTATTGAATAATAATTTCTCTACTAAGAGAGAAAATTTGAGATTTCATTTTGTAGATTTTTAATTATGTCCAAATCAAAATTTAAAAGGTCGTTCTGGAATCATTTATAAACCATACCGATTTATTTAATGAAATATAAGGTTTTTTTATAATTAAATGTTTTTTTAACCTGAAACTTAAATTTATGTAATATGAAGTGGTTTATTTTGAAGCTATATGAAATTCTATTTGAATATATTAGATAAAATAATTTATTATTAATACATTGAATTGTTTTGAAATTGATTTATATCGATTTGATCTAGAGCTTTAAAAAGAGCTCTTATTCAAACGACCTCGGATTTCAACTAAACAAAATTTATTAAATCCGTAATGGCTAATTATTGCTAGATTTTAAGTTTCGCACCAATTGGAGTTATTTTGTGAGCGTACGTAAATTAAAATCTAAATAAATCGATAATCTAGACTCAAACCAGCACTATTTTTGCAAATGGACTCGGATTTCGATGAAACAAGTTTCATTGGGTCCAGAATGTCAAACCATAGCACGGTGTCCATTTTCATTGCCATCGGAGTTCGTATATGACTACACGAATCAATTAACTTCGAACGGAAATGGCGATAGGCACGAATGACTTAAATAATAATAATTCAAAATATCTTTAGCGTTTTCAATTAAATACCGTTAGTCACTTCAGAATAAAAATAAATAAATCTCCTCTACATAAACAACCTACCCATAACCCTAACTTCCCAAATCAACAACCTCTATTTTACATTTTATTCCATTTCAGACATTAATTTTTATCTTCAAAACCGTGACGAATTGGTGTAAACTGTCAACTGCAAAGTTGAAGAACGTGATGAGGCCAACCTTCTGGAAAAATATGGTGGCCAAAGGTGGGGTGTGGTGGCCGAAATCGTCGAACAACGAGTTTGAAGTAGTTTCATTTTTACTCGATTTGCATGCGATGGAGATGGTTTCAGGTGAGGTGACCTAAAGAAAACTTGTAAAGGGAAGGAAGGCCAATAACTTTAGTAATGGTCGGGTCGCCTGAAATGGTCGAAGGAGAGAGAAATTGGAGCATGAATGATGGTTTTTTTGGGGTTGCGATCAGATTTTGGTGAAACTGGCGACCTGGAGGCATCGAGGGTAGTAAGTGTCTGAAGGAAAGATGAGGGGTCGAAGGGGTCATGTTGGCGGCGGTCCGGTCGGCGATAGGTGTCGGAGGGGGCCGTAGTTCTTAGTTGACCAGAACTAGTAAAGGCGGTCGTCGTAGAAAGCTTGATCGGTGGTGGAGGCAGCGCGATAGGTGGGGTCGACTCCGGTGGTGGCAAGCAACCGTGGCGGTGGATTTTTGAGGTGGTATGTTTCATGTTACATGAGATCATAGGTATCTTGTTTCACTGGAATGAACGAAGGATTATTGGCACTAATCGCGTGATTAGGAAGTTATTAATGGTAACTAGGGTTAATTATAATTTTAATTAGTTATAAATTCATTCCAATTTAGATCAAAACTTTTAATTTGTATATCTCATTCATTCATTATCAGAATTGTGCGAAGTAAGAGTCACTGGAATCGTAGAGACGAAGGCTACGCAACCGAGCAGGTTTGGTTGGGATCATAAGAGATTGGATTTTTATATTTTTTCAAACATCTATTTGAAACTATATAAAATAAAGCGACGTCTTCAATCAAAATGAAATGGTGAGTTAACTGTCACACCTTCTATAATTATATGATGTGATTAAATTCATATAAGTTATACATTTTATAGTTAATAGTGTAAATTGGATGATTGAATGCCTTAAACGTTTATCGGTTGTGAAATGGTTGTCGACATTTTTATTTATGTCATATTGAATGATTTAAATTAAAGTTGTTTATCAATTTCGTATGCTATTATAATATGATATTATGAACTGTGATGTAGAAAAGAACAGGTTGGAGGGATCCAACTGGATTCCTCAAAATTAATTGTTTGTTGTTTTATATTATCTATATATGATTTTTTCATCCCAAGCAATGTTATATCCTATTGGCATGTTGATCGTTGAATTGAAATTCAACGATCGTTGTGTTTTAAACAATAGATGGTATTAATTAAGTGGTTGGCAGCGAATGGTCTAAAACCCAGATTTTTAAGCTGTTAATTCGCCGTTAGGCGAATCGACGAATTTTTAGTTATAAAGATTATTTTTATAATTGAAGCGAAGTTTAAAATTATATTTTTATTAAATTAGAAGTTTATAAGTAAGTCAATATTTATAAATAGTGTTTATGAAAATAGTGATATAATATTTTTATAAGTTTTATAAGCATAGAATTCAAATTTTAACCTACAGGTTAATGTTTTGAAATGATTATTTTTCAGAAAACAGTTAAGCGATTTATTAGATTAATCTAAGAGGATGGATTAATTGGAATAAGTTAGAAAGTTAATTAATAAATTTCAAGTTGACTAAGTAAACTATTTTAATTGGAAGTGGTTATTAGATTAATTTGTCTTCAATTAATCTAATGATAAGGTATAAAATAATCCAAATTAAGTTTTATAAGGTATAAAATGAATTTGGCAAAGGATTTTATAATAGGCTATTATAATATAATCCGAATTATAAATGGAATTGTGTAAAGGAATTTTAAAGCGTAAAGGTAAGTGTTTCAGTAAACAAACTACTTAATCAATGAATTAAGTAAAAATGGTTATAATTGATAGCGATTTTCAAAAGTAAGGATATAGTTTACAAAACCATGTTTTAAAAAAAAGAATAAGATTAGGTTGATGTTATAGGTAATATCGGTTTTTGAGTTACAACTTTTATCTATTCGATGACAAGAATGTTGTCGATCAAGGTCTGAGAGGTGAATAAAATACCCCAACTTGAACGACTTCATGGTTTTCCACGGATGGTATTAGTTTATAATGCTAACATGTTGGAATTATTTTATTATTTCCATAAGAGGAATAATATTGCAGCTTTATTTGCAAGGTGTAAGAAAATTTTAAGAATATATAATAATATTTCCGAAGTAACGAAAATAAAAGAAAATTTTGAGAATATATATAATGATATTTCCAAAGTAAAGGAAATGCAAAAGGGTTTCAAGAATAAAATGGGACTTTTGAAAATATAACGATATTTTCGAGGTAAAAGAAAATAAAGAGACGAGGTTTTGAATATGTTTATGTTAAAAAGGGTAATTGTCGATTTTGTTTCCGAGTAATGGAAAAAAAAAAACAGATTTATTGAGATAAGTTACAAAATCAATTTTGAATCGATAAAATGACTTTAAATGAAATCGACCTGAGCTGCCAAAGTACTAATCTATACTATTTGAGTTGATAGTTAAAACTCCGACCTATCAATGAATATTGCCAGACCTTTGACGAGTTAGTTCCAAGAGACTAGGATGGGAACTAGACCTAAAACCACTTTGAACCAACTGTGCGTTCGAATCTAACTTGCAGGAATACTTTAAAGATGAAGCATTGAAGACTGTGCATCTTCATGAGTGGAAGAACTACTTGTTGAATCTGTCTGACTTGGAACTAGAGTTATTTCGATAGTGATTCTGTCGTGATTGAAATCTTCAGACCGCAAGGACTATTGATCCTTGGAGTGATTCCTATATAAGATGCAGTAGGATGGTGCCTTCGGTTCATCCTATTCCTAGATGTCTTGCATGGACGAATGTCTACAGAGTATTTCTTGAGGATCACATACGTTGATTTTTACAAATATACCAAGTTTGGTGGTGGAGAAGACACCTTTTCTTAGTGTAACAACCAGGTATATTTATGGATGTAATTTGTGATTTGATGGATCTGATGATGTGGCATTCAAAGTGATGGATGATGTGATGTTATAAAAAGGTAATTGTAACCTTAGGCCTCATAAATCGGGAAATGACAGAAATTGGGCAGACAACATGGCTATGTGGGTCGAACCCATTAAGGTGTATTGTCACCATCTAGAGAAAAGTTCTTTTGTTTCTTGTTTCATTTCTGTATCATCCGAAATATGGTGGTTAGCCAACCGTAGGGTGACAATTTATTTGATACACTCAAGTTGAATGAGTTGTAACAACCCGCAAAATCAGGACCAATTTAAAATTTTTATTTTAGGAAATTTTAATGAATTTTGACAATATAAAATAATTTATTTAAATAATAGTGATCACAAATTTGATTTAAATCGAAGTTAGAATGAATGATTTAATTTTTATTATAAAAAGAGTTAGAAATAACGCGGTAGTTTGAAAAGTCAAACTTGAACTTTGACTGACCGTACAGGATGCAAAATTTAACGGATTTTAGTGAAACCAAAAATATTAGAATCTATTTAAAAATATCTTTCCAACGAATCCGAAAAATCGAAATTTCATAACGGCAATCAAAAGTTATGGCCAATTCAATATTTAGAAAGGTCGCTATGAAATTTATAAGGGCCAAAATGCTAAATTTTGCAGAATAAGGAATTAGGACCCGAAACCATCTCCATTGGTTTTAGAATGTTGTTTACATATAAAAATGACTATAAGAACTTATATTTTTGAGTTACGGAAAAATTCCACTATTTTTGGTATTTTTAAATATTAAAATATACACCTGAAAAATAGAATTTTTGCAAACGAACTCCGAATTCGACGAAACCAGTTTCTATGGATTCGGAATATTAAATTAAGGTTAAATTCTAAAATTTATAATTTTTGGAATTATTTTGTGGCCTGTATAATTTTTACAGTGGAAATACAGCCTATTTTCAGACTTCGGAAATTTATAATAAATTCATACAGAATCGGAAAATTACGAAATCAGGTTCGTTGGGTTCATAATGACCTGAAATAATTATGTTTAAAATTTTATTAATTTTGAAATCAGCATGTATTTATAAGGATTTTTGAATTGAAGAAAAACAGTTGAAAATTGAGTAATTGGACACATAATGATATTTGAGCCCAAACCAAAATTAAACCCATGGTATATATTATCTTTTTTCTGAGTTTTAGGGCTGAAATTCGAAATACACAGCAGCCACTCTCTTTTCCATCATTTTTTCTCAATTTCCATGGCGGCTCCCTCTTCCTCTAAAATTCATAAAAAATAAAATTTCTTCAAAACATAGCAAATTATATGTTTTCTCGAAGGTCTCGACGATACGAAGCTAATGGTGTAGTCGGTTTTGTCAAACAGCGCTCGGATTCGCCGGAATCTCGTCTTAAAGCTCGCTGTTTTCGAAATTCAGAAGCTCAAAACGTAAATCAAGAAATTCCCGTGAATCGAGGAAGAATTAGACGAAGTCACGAACACGGAAGTTCTTCGGCTACGCAAGACGAAGATGCTCAGAAAATTTCAGGCAGTTTGGAGGTGTGAGGCGGCCTGTGGGACCCGCGAGGCGAAATTCTTTCTAGGCGATTTCCCGATGATCGGAGAAGCTTTAGGGGCGGCTCTTTCTGGTGGTGGTGCGTCTCGCCAAGACGAAGACATTGGCTGTGGTTCCGTGGCGTCAGGTGGCCCGAGGCAGCGGCAAAGTGCGGTCAAAGTTCGGCGGTGAACAGTGTTTTTCGGTCAATGGGCTGAGGGTATTTTCTATTTTATTTTTAAATTATTTAATTAATTTCCAGAACTTTGAAATTGCATAACTCACTCATACGAAGTCGAAAATCGACGATTTCAGGTGCGTTGGGATCGTGGCGACGAGATGGACGCGTGGACACTAATTTTGTCCAATTCTGAGACAGTGAAATTTTTAGGTATTTTCACGAATATTAATTAATTATTTAATTACCCGATCTTTAAAAATTCATAACTCTTTCATACGAGGTCCGTTTGACGAACCGTAAATTGCGTTGGAATCACAAAATTAAGAGCTTCGCGATGGCGCAGACCGCAGCTGAAAAGGAGACAGCAAAATTTTGGCCAAAAATTCAATGTGAGGATTCTAATTTTATTTGTTTAATTAATTATAAATTATTTTCTTGCATTAAAAGTAATTGTTTGATCGTTTAATTCTGACCTGAAATGTTGGGTGTTGTTTGGAGTGATGATTGTTGTTTGTTGAATGATTGTTGTACATGATTTGCAAAATCCGCTTGGATTTATATATATCTTATTTGCGGTTGGAGAAATGGGATCTAAAATGAGGTCATAACATATTTTATTCAGTATATATATATATGTTAAGATTGGATTAGAACTTGTAAAACAAATAAAATCCTCTTTTATTTTTAGAACATGTACACAAATGAATTTCTTTTTGTCCTAAAAAAAAAGAAAAAAAGAAAAAGAAAAAGAAAAAAAAGAGTTTTTATTTACATTTCTGTTATTAATAAAAGGACAAATATAAAAGAACAAGTTTTTATTTACATTTCTTTGTAAATAAATGAACACATTTAGATGTCATAAAAAGAAATAAAAAGACAATCTTTTTATATTGGAAACAAAAAGATGAAATTTTGACGATGAAAATAAAAAGACAATCTTTTTATATTTAAAATAGAAGAAGTTATCATTTTCATTGCAAAATAGAAAAAAAGTCATATTTTTACATTGCAAAATAGAAAAAGTCATATTTTTACATTGCGAAATAGAAAAGATTATACTTTACATTGTAAAATAGTAAAGTTGATATTTTTACATTGTAAAATAGTAAAGTTGATATTTTTACTTTGTAAAATATAAAAGATCATATTTTTAAATCGCAAAATAGGTTAATCATTTATTTACACCTTCCTTTGTAAATGATAAGGCTAAAAATATGTTATTCACATTATTGATGTTTATATGGTGAAAGAAAAGAAACAAAGTTTTGTAAATCATTTTGTTTACATTTTCATTGTAATAGAAAAAGAGTAGAATATGTAAATCACTTTGTTTACATTTTCTTTGTTAAAGAGAAAGGGTAAAATATGTAAATCATTTTGTTTACATTTTCTTTGTAATAGAAAAAGAGTAAAATATGTTAATCACTTTGTTTACATTTTCTTTGTAAAAGAGAAAGAGTAAAATATGTTAATCACTTTGTTTACATTTTCTTTGTTAAAGAAAAAGAGTAAAACAGGTTAATCAGTTATGTAAATAAAAAGAATAGAATTTAGAAATATATATATTTACATTTTCTATGTAGTAAAAATAGAATCGTTACTGCTGAATATTTTATCGTCATTTTGAAATAGGTAAAAATAGAATTGTTAATGCTGAATATTTTATCGCCATTTTGAACGCGGTGAAAATAGAATGGTTAATGTTGTCATTTTTATCGACATTTTTAGTGCGATAGAAATAGACAATGTTAGTGATTCATTTTTATCGACATTTTTAGTGCGATAAAAATAGACAATGTTAGTGATTCATTTTTATCGACATTTTTAGTGCGATAGAAATAGACAATGTTAGTGATTCATTTTTATCGACATTTTTAGTGCGATAAAAATAGACAATGTTAGTGATTCATTTTTATCGACATTTTTAGTGCGATAGAAATAGACAATGTTAGTGATTCATTTTTATCGACATTTTTAGTGCGATAGAAATAGACAATGCTAGTGATTCATTTTTATCGACATTTTTAGTGCGATAGAAATAGACAATGTTAGTGATTCATTTTTATCGACATTTTTAGTGTGATAGAAATAGACAATGTTAGTGATTCATTTTTATCGACATTTTTGGTGCGATAGAAAATAAAAAGAACAGGAACATGAGAATCATTTATTTACAACTCCTATTGTAAGTGAAAAGAGTAAAAAAAATATGAGGACCACTTTATTTACAACTTCTTTGTAAATGAAAAGACCAAAATATGTTGATCATTTTATTGGTATTTCTATGGTAAATAAAAGAACAAGACATGTGAATTATTTTTATTTTCATTTTCTATTGTAAATGAAAAAGAACAACATTCTTGTCAAGACTTGATTAGTGAATTTAAATTGTCATTTTGAGTTAGCATGTCAGTGAATTAGAAAATGAACATTTTTTGTGTCATTAAAAAGGATTAATTAGACATGAACATTTTGTGTCATTAAAAAGGATTAATTAGAAATGAACACTTTGTGTCAAAAAAAAAAAAAAAAAAAAAGAATAGATTAAAAATAAACATTTTTTTATGCATAAGAAAAGAGATTAACACAAAATACTCATTTTTGTATATTAAAAGTGAATTAGACAAAATGGACATTTTTGGCACATTAAAATGAATGAAGTAAAAATAGACATCTTTATTCATTGAAAAAGATTAGACAAAATTTTCATTTTGTTGCATTAGAAGTTAAGGAACAAAACAATCATATTTGTTTATGTTGAGAAAAAGAATGATTTAAAATGTATGTTTTCATACATTAAAAAGAATAAATTGAGGATGTATATTTTTATACATTAAAAATAATGAAGTCAGATATTCATTAAAATGAATGAGACCAAAAATATGTATTTTTGGTAAATAAATAAAAGTCACGATTTTTATGGTCATATGTTCATAATAAAGAGTATTGAAATATTTGCCTGTGATGTTGTATTTTGATGTGTTAAAAGTGATGTTAGTATATTTAAAATTGAATATTACACTTCCATTTACAAGTCATCCGACTTGTTTATGTGATTGGGACGATTATTTTTACACATCGCCCAAGTGCACAAATAATTTATTATTTGTTTGTTGGCTGAAAACCCCACACGGGTATTGGGACGATACTTGACTGACACAAATCCCAATGTTATTATATGTCTATCGATTGATCGACAGACTGCGATGAACGTTATTGTTTTATTTTAATGCTCACACAGTTGACATTGTCACTCTGGTTGTTAATGGATGGATTGAGGATTATTTCCTGTTTTACCCTATACATGAAATGTATGAAACCCATATGACCCAAATTATATGGTACATGGTTGAGTCGCATTCCAATGCAGAGTTTCTTTTTTAAATAAAGAAATTTTATATAATAAAAGGATTTTTGTAAAATAAAAGATTTCGTATTATAAAGTATATTTTACATTCAGAATCTTTTATGTATAGAATATTTTATTGATTATTTTAAAATGTGTTTTTTTATATAGTAATGAATTAATATCTTTAAGATAAATCTTTTATTTAAGATTATTAGATCTTAACAATTATGGTTGGTAATTGATATGTAGATTGGATTTGTAGTGGACGATGTTTTAAATAACATTTATCCTTTAATCCAATTTACATTGAAATTACTATTTGAAATTTATAAATCTATTTTATAAATTGAAAATCAAAATTGGAATATTAATAAATCTTTTTAGAAGGATTAAAATGTAATTTATTTTATCTTTGATAAAATTAATGAGAACCTTTTAACATAAATAATAATTTTTATTTAAAAGGATACTCAAAGTTGGAATGTGGCGTATGGTTGATTTTAATTACAAATACGCGAGTTATTCAGAAAGACCGGGTCTAACCCATTCTGAATAATCATCACGACGATCAAGGGTCAAAGATGAAGACGGTGACTGAAGACCTGAGAGCTTCACATCGTTTGGTTGATGGTGACTAATATCTTGAATTGGGACTGATCCCCCAAGGCAAGGTAAAAGTGATGATCTTCCAGACGTACTGGAGATCGACGGATACGTTGTTTCGTTCAGACCCAGAACGGACCTGTAAATGGATAGCATGCCTGACATTGAAATTTATTTCATGTAATTAAATCGGTTTTTATTTAATATATAAATGCATGGTGGCGGAGGATTTATTCTCTTGCTTAACACCCTTTTGTATGTTAAATAATTACTGTAACAACCCGCAAAATCAGGACCAATTTAAAAATTTTATTTTAGAAAATTTTAATGAATTTTGACAATATAAAATAATTTATTTAAATAATAATGATCACAAATTTGATTTAAATCGTAGTTAGAATGAATGATTTAATTTTTATTATAAAAAGAGTTAGAAATAACGCGGTAGTTTGAAAAGTCAAACTTGAACTTTGACTGACCGTATAGGATGCAAAATTTAACGGATTTTAGTGAAACCAAAAATATTAGAATCTATTTAAAAATATCTTTCCAACGAATCCGAAAAATCGAAATTTCATAACGGGAATCAAAAGTTATGGCCAATTCAATATTTAGAAAGGTCGCTATGAAATTTATAAGGGCCAAAATGCTACATTTTGCAGAATAAGGAATTAGGACCCGAAACCATCTCCATTGGTTTTAAAATGTTGTTTACATATAAAAATGACTATAAGAACTTATATTTTTGAGTTTCGGAAAAATTCCACTATTTTTGGTATTTTTAAATATTAAAATATACACCTGAAAAATAGAATTTTTGCAAACGAACTCCGAATTCGACGAAACCAGTTTCTATGGATTCGGAATATTAAATTAAGGTAAAATTATAAAATTTATAATTTTTGGAATTATTTTGTGGCCTGTATAATTTTTACAGTGGAAATACAGCCTATTTTCAGACTTCGGAAATTTATAATAAATTCATACGGAATCAGAAAATTACGAAATCAGGTTCGTTGGGTTCGTAATGACCTGAAATAATTATGTTTAAAATTTTATTAATTTTGAAATCAGCATGTATTTATAAGGATTTTTGAATTGAAGAAAACAGTTGAAAATTGAGTAATTGGGCACATAATGATATTTGGGCCCAAACCAAAATTAAACCCATAGTATATATTATCTTTTTTCTTAGTTTTAGGGCTGAAATTCGAAATACACAGCAGCCACTTTCTTTTCCATCATTTTTTTTCTCAATTTCCATGTCGGCTCCCTCTTCCTCTAAAATTCATAAAAAATAAAATCTCTTCAAACCATAGCACATTATATGTTTTCTCGAAGGTCTCGACGATACGAAGCTAATGGTGTAGTCGGTTTTGTCAAACAGCGCTCGGATTCGCCGGAATCTCGTCTTAAAGTTCGCTGTTTTCGAAATTCAGAAGCTCAAAACGTAAATCAAGAAATTCCCGTGAATCGAGGAAGAATTAGACGAAGTCACGAACACGGAAGTTCTTTGTCTAGGCAAGACGAAGATGCTCAGAAAATTTCAGGCAGTTTGGAGATGTGAGGCGGCCTGTGGGACCCGCGAGGCGAAATTCTTTCTAGGCGATTTCCCGATGATCGGAGAAGCTTTAGGGGCGGCTCTTTCTGGTGGTGGTGCGTCTCGCCAAGACGAAGACATTGGCGGTGGTCCCGTGGCGTCAGGTGGCCCGAGGCAGCGGCAAAGTGCGGTCAAAGTTCGGCGGTGAACAGTGTTTTTCGGTCAATGGGCTGAGGGTATTTTCTATTTTATTTTTAAATTATTTAATTAATTTCCAGAACTTTGAAATTGCATAACTCACTCATACGAAGTCGAAAATCGACGATTTCAGGTGCGTTGGGATCGTGGCGACGAGATGGACGCGTGGACACTAGTTTTGTCCAATTCTGAGACAGTGAAATTTTTAGGTATTTTCACGAATATTAATTAATTATTTAATTACCCGATTTTTAAAAATTCATAACTCTTTCATACGAGGTCCGTTTGACGAACCGTAAATTGCGTTGGAATCACAAAATTAAGAGCTTCGCGATGGCGTAGACCGCAGCTGAAAAGGAGACAGTAAAATTTTGGCCAAAAATTCAATGTGAGGATTCTAATTTTATTTGTTTAATTAATTATAAATTATTTTCTTGCATTAAAAATAATTGTTTGATCGTTTAATTCTGACCTGAAATGTTGGGTGTTGTTTGGAGTGATAATTGTTGTTTGTTGAATGATTGTTGTACATGATTTGCAAAATCCGCTTGGATTTATATATATCTTATTTGCGGTTGGAGAAATGGGATCTAAAATGAGGTCATAACATATTTTATTCAGTATACATATATGTTAAGATTGGATTAGAACTTGTAAAACAAATAAAATCCTCTTTTATTTTTAGAACATGTACACAAATGAATTTCTTTTTGTCCTTAAAAAAAAAAAAAAAAGAGTTTTTATTTACATTTCTGTTATTAATAAAAGGACAAATATAAAAGAACAAGTTTTTATTTACATTTCTTTGTAAATAAATGAACACATTTAGATGTCATAAAAAGAAATAAAAAGACAATCTTTTTATATTGGAAACAAAAAGATGAAATTTTGACGATGAAAATAAAAAGACAATCTTTTTATATTTAAAATAGAAGAGGTTATCATTTTCATTGCAAAATAGAAAAAAAAAGTCATATTTTTACATTGCAAAATAGAAAAAGTCATATTTTTACATTGCGAAATAGAAAAGATTATATTTTTACATTGTAAAATAGTAAAGTTGATATTTTTACATTGTAAAATAGTAAAGTTGATATTTTTACTTTGTAAAATATAAAAGATCATATTTTTAAATCGCAAAATAGGTTAATCATTTATTTACACCTTCCTTTGTAAATGATAAGGCTAAAAATATGTTATTCACATTATTGATGTTTATATGGTGAAGGAAAAGAAACAAAGTTTTGTAAATCATTTTGTTTACATTTTCTTTGTAAAAGAGAAAGAGTAAAATATGTTAATCATTTGGTTTACATTTTCTTCGTAATAGAAAAAGAGTAAAACATGTTAATCACTTTGTTTACATTTTCTTTGTAAAAGTGATAAGGCTAAAAATATGTTATTCACATTATTGATGTTTATATGGTGAAGGAAAAGAAACAAAGTTTTGTAAATCATTTTGTTTACATTTTCTTTGTAAAAGAGAAAGAGTAAAATATGTTAATCATTTGGTTTACATTTTCTTCGTAATAGAAAAAGAGTAAAACATGTTAATCACTTTGTTTACATTTTCTTTGTAAAAGAGAAAGAGTAAAATATGTTAATCACTTTGTTTACATTTTCTTTGTAATAGAAAAAGAGTAAAACATGTTAATCACTTTGTTTACATTTTCTTTGTAAAAGAGAAAGAGTAAAATATGTTAATCACTTTGTTTACATTTTCTTTGTAATAGAAAAAGAGTAAAACATGTTAATCACTTTGTTTACATTTTCTTTGTAAAAGAGAAAGAGTAAAATATGTTAATCATTTTGTTTACATTTTCTTCGTAATAGAAAAAGAGTAAAACATGTTAATCACTTTGTTCACATTTTCTTTGTAATAGAAAAAGAGTAAAACATATTAATCAGTTATGAAAATAAAAAGAATAGAATTTAGAAATATATTTATTTACATTTTCTATGCGGTGAAAATAGAATTGTTAATATTGAATATTTTATCGTCATTTTGAATGCGGTAAAAATTGAATTGTTAATGCTGAATATTTTATCGTCATTTTGAATGCGGTAAAAATTGAATTGTTAATGCTGAATATTTTATCGTCATTTTGAACGCGGTGAAAATAGAATGATTAATGTTGTCATTTTTATCGACATTCTTGGTGCGATAAAATAGACAATGTTAGTGATTCATTTTTATCGACATTCTTGGTGCGATAAAAATAGACAATGTTAGTGATTCATTTTTATCGACATTTTTGGTGCGATAGAAAATAAAAAGAACAGGAACATAAGAATCATTTATTTACAACTCCTATTGTAAGTGAAAAGAGTAAAAAATATGAGGACCACTTTATTTACAGCTTCTTTGTAAATGAAAAGACCAAAATATGTTGATCATTTTATTGGTATTTCTATGGTAAATAAAAGAACAAGACATGTGAATTCTTTTTATTTTCATTTTCTATTGTAAATGAAAAAGAACAACATTCTTGTCAAGACTTGATTAGTGAATTTAAATTGTCATTTTGAGTTAGCATGTCAGTGAATTAAAAAATGAACATTTTTTGTGTCATTAAAAAGGATTAATTAGACATGAACATTTTGTGTTATTAAAAAGGATTACTTAGAAATGAACACTTGGTGTCATTAAAAAAAAGAATAGATTAAGAATAAACATTTTTTTTATGCATAAGAAAAGAGATTAACGCAAAATACTCATTTTCGTATATTAAAAGTGAATTAGACAAAATGGACATTTTTGGCACATTAAAATGAATGAAGTAAAAATAGACATCTTTATTCATTGGAAAAGATTAGACAAAATTTTCATTTTGTTGCATTAGAAGTTAAGAAACAAAATCATCATATTTGTTTATGTTGAGAAAAAGAATGGATTTAAAATGTATGTTTTCATACATTAAAGAGAATGAATTAAGGATGTATATTTTTATACATTAAAAAGAATGAAGTCAAATATTCATTTTGTCATTAAAATGAATGAGACCAAAAATATGCATTTTTGTAAATAAATAAAAGTCACGATTTTTATTGTCATATGCTCATAATAAAGAGTATTGAAATATTTGCCTGTGATGTTGTATTTTGATGTGTTAAATGTGATGTTAGTATATTCAACATTGAATATTACACTTCCATTTACAAGTCATCCGACTTGTTTATGTGATTGGGTCGATTATTTTTACACATCGCCCAAGTGCACAAATAATTTATTATTTGTTTGTTGGATGAAAACCCCACACGGGTATTGGGACGATACTTGACTGACACAAATCCCAATGTTAATTATATGTCTATCAATTGATCGACAGGCTGCGATGAGCGTTATTGTTTTATTTTAATGCTCACACAGTTGACATTGTCACTCTGGTTGTTAATGGATGGATTGAGGATTATTTCCTGTTTTACCCTATACATGAAATGTATGAAACCCATATGACCCAAATTATATGGTACATGGTTGAGTCGCATTCCAATGCAGAATTTCTTTTTCAATAAAGAATTTTTAAAAGAATTTTTGTAAAATAAAAGATTTTGTATTATAAAGTATATTTTACATTCAGAATCTTTTATATATAGAATATTTTATTGATTATTTTAAAATGTTTTTTTTATATAGTAATGAATTAATAACTTTAAGATAGACCTTTTATTTAAGATTATTAGATCTTAACAATTATGGTTGGTGATTGATATGTGAATTGGATTTGTAGTGGACGATGTTTAAATAACATTTATCCTTTAATCCAATTTACATTGAAATTACTATTTGAAATTTATAAATCTATTTTATAAATTAAATCAAAATTGGAATATTAATAAATCTTTTTAGAAGGATTAAAATGTAATTTATTTTATCTTTGATAAAATTAATGATAACCTTTTAACATAAATAATAATTTTTATTTAAAAGGATATTCAAAGTTGGAATGTGGCGTATGGTTGATTTTAATTACAAATACGCGAGTTATTCAGAAAGACCGGGTCTAACCCATTCTGAATAATCATCACGACGATCAAGAGTCGAAGATGAAGACGGTGACTGAAGACCTGAGAGCTTCACATCGTTTGGTTGATGGTGACTAATATCTTGAATTGGGACTGATCCCCCAAGGCAAGGTAAAAGTGATGATCTTCCAGACGTACTGGAGATCGACGGATACGTTGTTTCGTTCAGACCCAGAACGGACTTGTAAATGGATAGCATGCCTGACATTGAAATTTAGTTCATGTAATTAAATCGGTTTTTATTTAATATATAAATGCATGGTGGCGGAGGATTTATTCTCTTGCTTAACACCCTTTTGTATGTTAAATAATTACCAATCGCATGATATGAGTTGTTGATGTGGCACGCCAAGTTGCAATCGAACAAAGCTTATTGTTGCAAAGCAGAGCCTTGTATGATGATCAAAGCATAGTCTGGTATGGACATAGCTTTGTGTAATACGTTACTTCGCGAGCCTCACACCCCGGTTGAGTCTAAAACGGAGCAAGGGAACGCAGGGAGTGCGCACGTTTCTTTCTAGCTAGAAGTGGTGTCGGTGCTTAAACTGGCTGACATTTCACTTATGTGGTTGTTGGATTTGAGGTACCTCAGGTATATTGGTCGTATTGTGGCCAATCAGAGATCCGTTAGGATCGGGAAACGTGTGTTCAGGAATAACTAATCCAGTCCATTGCACCAGTTGGACAGAGTACCAACACGGGGACGGACCGGCCCTGCAGGATCCAAGGGTTGGACAGAGTACCAATCCTGGGGCATTGCTAGAGTGTCTCGAATCGGTAAGGAATTCGCTCCTAGCCTTGACTCAGATGGAAACCCAAATTTCCAATACGACATCACGCGGTTTTGATTGTATACCTATATATGGCGACATAGTGGGATGGGGCACTCATGCCGTCTAGGATTAATACATTTACTTTGATGTCCTTAAATTTGGTTGCACACTATTATTATATAATACCGTGTTTATCGTATCAAGCATCTTTTGATCATTATAAGGTAAAACCCTATCCTCCGGTTTGCGTTGCATTGTGTGATGGGACTTGGGTCTTATAATGGTTTCATTTTTCTAAAAAAAGCATTGCGCTATTTTGACGATTTACTTTAGTCATGCACTGGCAATCCATAGGAGAAAACCCGTTCCGCGAAAGTAGCGTGGTCCTGTGATTAGCCTTATTATATTTTATAGGTTAGGTAGAATTCTCACACCAGTCCCATGACTGACCTGTAGTTTTGTCCACTGGCAAACTCGGGTGCCCATATTTTCCACACGGGCAGTCGAGTAGCTATTTTTTTGCAGATATATTAAACAGGATTCTGGGTTGAAGCTTAAAGCTGTGTCCAGAGATAGAAAGTCTTCCGCTGTGTTCTTCCGTTGCAGTATATTACATTTTTGTATTTATCTTCCGCTGTAATTATATTCCAATGTACTCTGATATGTATATTCTGTACTCTGATGTAATATTATATGATGATATGTTATAAAAGTCTTCTGTTGTTGTTTTAATATGTTGTATGCCCAAAGTTAAAGTATTCGTAGATTTTCACTTTTTGGGTCAGACCTGTGTGGTTTATGGTCGATTCAAAGGGTGGGAATTTGCGGGTCTTTACAGTTGGTATCAGAGCTCAGGTTAGCTCAAATCTTTGGGGTACAACTTGTTAGAACTGAACAAAAGACTCATCAGAGATTGGATTAGTAATGTCCAATAAGAATACTCATTAGAGATAGGATCAGTAGTATCCTAGAATGTGTAAACTCGTTAGAGATGGGGTTAGTAATGTCCTAGAACGAGTAAAGAGTTACGAATTTATAATTAACGTATTTTTGATATTTATAATATATTTTGTGAAATATGATTTATATATATAAAGTTGTATATATTTTGAAAAGATAATCAACCATTAAAATTTAAAATTAAGATAGTTAATTTTACAATTTTTAGCTACGTTCCTTTTCGAGGACGAAAAGTTTTTAAGTGGGGGCGATTGTAACAACCCGCAAAATCAGGACCAATTTAAAAATTTTATTTTAGAAAATTTTAATGAATTTTGACAATATAAAATAATTTATTTAAATAATAATGATCACAAATTTGATTTAAATCGTAGTTAGAATGAATGATTTAATTTTTATTATAAAAAGAGTTAGAAATAACGCGGTAGTTTGAAAAGTCAAACTTGAACTTTGACTGACCGTATAGGATGCAAAATTTAACGGATTTAGTGAAACCAAAAATATTAGAATCTATTTAAAAATATCTTTCCAACGAATCCGAAAAATCGAAATTTCATAACGGGAATCAAAAGTTATGGCCAATTCAATATTTAGAAAGGTCGCTATGAAATTTATAAGGGCCAAAATGCTACATTTTGCAGAATAAGGAATTAGGACCCGAAACCATCTCCATTGGTTTTAAAATGTTGTTTACATATAAAAATGACTATAAGAACTTATATTTTTGAGTTTCGGAAAAATTCCACTATTTTTGGTATTTTTAAATATTAAAATATACACCTGAAAAATAGAATTTTTGCAAACGAACTCCGAATTCGACGAAACTAGTTTCTATGGATTCGGAATATTAAATTAAGGTAAAATTATAAAATTTATAATTTTTGGAATTATTTTGTGGCCTGTATAATTTTTACAGTGGAAATACAGCCTATTTTCAGACTTCGGAAATTTATAATAAATTCATACGGAATCAGAAAATTACGAAATCAGGTTCGTTGGGTTCGTAATGACCTGAAATAATTATGTTTAAAATTTTATTAATTTTGAAATCAGCATGTATTTATAAGGATTTTTGAATTGAAGAAAACAATTGAAAATTGAGTAATTGGGCACATAATGATATTTGGGCCCAAACCAAAATTAAACCCATAGTATATATTATCTTTTTTCTTAGTTTTAGGGCTGAAATTCGAAATACACAGCAGCCACTTTCTTTTTCATCATTTTTTTTCTCAATTTCCATGACGGCTCTCTCTTTCTCTAAAATTCATAAAAAATAAAATCTCTTCAAACCATAGCAAATTATATGTTTTCTCGAAGGTCTCGACGATACGAAGCTAATGGTGTAGTCGGTTTTGTCAAACAGCGCTCGGATTCGCCGGAATCTCGTCTTAAAGTTCGCTGTTTTCGAAATTCAGAAGCTCAAAACGTAAATCAAGAAATTCCCGTGAATCGAGGAAGAATTAGACGAAGTCACGAACACGGAAGTTCTTCGTCTACGCAAGACGAAGATGCTCAGAAAATTTCAGGCAGTTTGGAGATGTGAGGCGGCCTGTGGGACCCGCGAGGCGAAATTCTTTCTAGGCTATTTCCCGATGATCGGAGAATCTTTAGGGGCGGCTCTTTCTGGTGGTGGTGCGTCTCGCCAAGACGAAGACATTGGCGGTGGTCCCGTGGCGTCAGGTGGCCCGAGGCAGCGGCAAAGTGCGGTCAAAGTTCGGCGGTGAACAGTGTTTTTCGGTCAATGGGCTGAGGGTATTTTCTATTTTATTTTTAAATTATTTAATTAATTTCCAGAACTTTGAAATTGCATAACTCACTCATACGAAGTCGAAAATCGACGATTTCAGGTGCGTTGGGATCGTGGCGACGAGATGGACGCGTGGACACTAATTTTGTCCAATTCTGAGACAGTGAAATTTTTAGGTATTTTCACGAATATTAATTAATTATTTAATTACCCGATTTTTAAAAATTCATAACTCTTTCATACGAGGTCCGTTTGACGAACCGTAAATTGCGTTGGAATCACAAAATTAAGAGCTTCGCGATGGCGTAGACCGCAGCTGAAAAGGAGACAGTAAAATTTTGGCCAAAAATTCAATGTGAGGATTCTAATTTTATTTGTTTAATTAATTATAAATTATTTTCTTGCATTAAAAATAATTGTTTGATCGTTTAATTCTGACCTGAAATGTTGGGTGTTGTTTGGAGTGATAATTGTTGTTTTTTGAATGATTGTTGTACATGATTTGCAAAATCCGCTTGGATTTATATATATCTTATTTGCGGTTGGAGAAATGGGATCTAAAATGAGGTCATAACATATTTTATTCAGTATACATATATGTTAAGATTGGATTAGAACTCGTAAAACAAATAAAATCCTCTTTTATTTTTAGAACATGTACACAAATGAATTTCTTTTTGTCCTTAAAAAAAAAAAAGAGTTTTTATTTACATTTCTGTTATTAATAAAAGGACAAATATAAAAGAACAAGTTTTTATTTACATTTCTTTGTAAATAAATGAACACATTTAGATGTCATAAAAAGAAATAAAAAGACAATCTTTTTATATTTGAAACAAAAAGATGAAATTTTGACGATGAAAATAAAAGACAATCTTTTTATATTTAAAATAGAAGAGGTTATCATTTTCATTGCAAAATAGAAAAAAAAAGTCATATTTTTACATTGCAAAATAGAAAAAGTCATATTTTTACATTGCGAAATAGAAAAGATTATATTTTTACATTGTAAAATAGTAAAGTTGATATTTTTACATTGTAAAATAGTAAAGTTGATATTTTTACTTTGTAAAATATAAAAGATCATATTTTTAAATCGCAAAATAGGTTAATCATTTATTTACACCTTCCTTTGTAAATGATAAGGCTAAAAATATGTTATTCACATTATTGATGTTTATATGGTGAAGGAAAAGAAACAAAGTTTTGTAAATCATTTTGTTTACATTTTCTTTGTAAAAGAGAAAGAGTAAAATATGTTAATCATTTGGTTTACATTTTCTTCGTGATAGAAAAAGAGTAAAACATGTTAATCACTTTGTTTACATTTTCTTTGTAAAAGAGAAAGAGTAAAATATGTTAATCACTTTGTTTACATTTTCTTTGTAATAGAAAAAGAGTAAAACATGTTAATCACTTTGTTTACATTTTCTTTGTAAAAGAGAAAGAGTAAAATATGTTAATCACTTTGTTTACATTTTCTTTGTAATAGAAAAAGAGTAAAACATGTTAATCACTTTGTTTACATTTTCTTTGTAAAAGAGAAAGAGTAAAATATGTTAATCATTTTGTTTACATTTTCTTTGTAATAGAAAAGAGTAAAACATATTAATCAGTTATGAAAATAAAAAGAATAGAATTTAGAAATATATTTATTTACATTTTCTATGCGGTAAAAATAGAATTGTTAATATTGAATATTTTATCGTCATTTTGAATGCGGTAAAAATTGAATTGTTAATGCTGAATATTTTATCGTCATTTTGAATGCGGTAAAAATTGAATTGTTAATGCTGAATATTTTATCGTCATTTTGAACGCGGTGAAAATAGAATGGTTAATGTTGTCATTTTTATCGACATTCTTGGTGCGATAAAAATAGACAATGTTAGTGATTCATTTTTATCGACATTCTTGGTGCGATAAAAATAGACAATGTTAGTGATTCATTTTTATCGACATTTTTGGTGCGATAGAAAATAAAAAGAACAGGAACATAAGAATCATTTATTTACAACTCCTATTGTAAGTGAAAAGAGTAAAAAATATGAGGACCACTTTATTTACAGCTTCTTTGTAAATGAAAAGACCAAAATATGTTGATCATTTTATTGGTATTTCTATGGTAAATAAAAGAACAAGACATGTGAATTCTTTTTATTTTCATTTTCTATTGTAAATGAAAAAGAACAACATTCTTGTCAAGACTTGATTAGTGAATTTAAATTGTCATTTTGAGTTAGCATGTCAGTGAATTAGAAAATGAACATTTTTTGTGTCATTAAAAAGGATTAATTAGACATGAACATTTTGTGTCATTAAAAAGGATTACTTAGAAATGAACACTTGGTGTCATTAAAAAAAAGAATAGATTAAGAATAAACATTTTTTTTATGCATAAGAAAAGAGATTAACGCAAAATACTCATTTTCGTATATTAAAAGTGAATTAGACAAAATGGACATTTTTGGCACATTAAAATGAATGAAGTAAAAATAGACATCTTTATTCATTGGAAAAGATTAGACAAAATTTTCATTTTGTTGCATTAGAAGTTAAGAAACAAAATCATCATATTTGTTTATGTTGAGAAAAAGAATGGATTTAAAATGTATGTTTTCATACATTAAAGAGAATGAATTAAGGATGTATATTTTTATACATTAAAAAGAATGAAGTCAAATATTCATTTTGTCATTAAAATGAATGAGACCAAAAATATGCATTTTTGTAAATAAATAAAAGTCACGATTTTTATTGTCATATGCTCATAATAAAGAGTATTGAAATATTTGCCTGTGATGTTGTATTTTGATGTGTTAAATGTGATGTTAGTATATTCAACATTGAATATTACACTTCCATTTACAAGTCATCCGACTTGTTTATGTGATTGGGTCGATTATTTTTACACATCGCCCAAGTGCACAAATAATTTATTATTTGTTTGTTGGATGAAAACCCCACACGGGTATTGGGACAATACTTGACTGACACAAATCCCAATGTTAATTATATGTCTATCAATTGATCGACAGGCTGCGATGAGCGTTATTGTTTTATTTTAATGCTCACACAGTTGACATTGTCACTCTGGTTGTTAATGGATGGATTGAGGATTATTTCCTGTTTTACCCTATACATGAAATGTATGAAACCCATATGACCCAAATTATATGGTACATGGTTGAGTCGCATTCCAATGCAGAATTTCTTTTTCAATAAAGAATTTTTAAAAGAATTTTTGTAAAATAAAAGATTTTGTATTATAAAGTATATTTTACATTCAGAATCTTTTATATATAGAATATTTTATTGATTATTTTAAAATGTTTTTTTATATAGTAATGAATTAATAACTTTAAGATAGACCTTTTATTTAAGATTATTAGATCTTAACAATTATGGTTGGTGATTGATATGTGAATTGGATTTGTAGTGGACGATGTTTAAATAACATTTATCCTTTAATCCAATTTACATTGAAATTACTATTTGAAATTTATAAATCTATTTTATAAATTAAATCAAAATTGGAATATTAATAAATCTTTTTAGAAGGATTAAAATGTAATTTATTTTATCTTTGATAAAATTAATGATAACCTTTTAACATAAATAATAATTTTTATTTAAAAGGATATTCAAAGTTGGAATGTGGCGTATGGTTGATTTTAATTACAAATACGCGAGTTATTCAGAAAGACCGGGTCTAACCCATTCTGAATAATCATCACGACGATCAAGAGTCGAAGATGAAGACGGTGACTGAAGACCTGAGAGCTTCACATCGTTTGGTTGATGGTGACTAATATCTTGAATTGGGACTGATCCCCCAAGGCAAGGTAAAAGTGATGATCTTCCAGACGTACTGGAGATCGACGGATACGTTGTTTCGTTCAGACCCAGAACGGACTTGTAAATGGATAGCATGCCTGACATTGAAATTTAGTTCATGTAATTAAATCGGTTTTTATTTAATATATAAATGCATGGTGGCGGAGGATTTATTCTCTTGCTTAACACCCTTTTGTATGTTAAATAATTACCAATCGCATGATATGAGTTGTTGATGTGGCACGCCAAGTTGCAATCGAACAAAGCTTATTGTTGCAAAGCAGAGCCTTGTATGATGATCAAAGCATAGTCTGGTATGGACATAGCTTTGTGTAATACGTTACTTCGCGAGCCTCACACCCCGGTTGAGTCTAAAACGGAGCAAGGGAACGCAGGGAGTGCGCACGTTTCTTTCTAGCTAGAAGTGGTGTCGGTGCTTAAACTGGCTGACATTTCACTTATGTGGTTGTTGGATTTGAGGTACCTCAGGTATATTGGTCGTATTGTGGCCAATCAGAGATCCGTTAGGATCGGGAAACGTGTGTTCAGGAATAACTAATCCAGTCCATTGCACCAGTTGGACAGAGTACCAACACGGGGACGGACCGACCCTGCAGGATCCAAGGGTTGGACAGAGTACCAATCCTGGGGCATTGCTAGAGTGTCTCGAATCGGTAAGGAATTCGCTCCTAGCCTTGACTCAGATGGAAACCCAAATTTCCAATACGACATCACGCGGTTTTGATTGTATACCTATATATGGCGACATAGTGGGATGGGGCACTCATGCCGTCTAGGATTAATACATTTACTTTGATGTCCTTAAATTTGGTTGCACACTATTATTATATAATACCGTGTTTATCGTATCAAGCATCTTTTGATCATTATAAGGTAAAACCCTATCCTCCGGTTTGCGTTGCATTGTGTGATGGGACTTGGGTCTTATAATGGTTTCATTTTTCTAAAAAAAGCATTGCGCTATTTTGACGATTTACTTTAGTCATGCACTGGCAATCCATAGGAGAAAACCCGTTCCGCGAAAGTAGCGTGGTCCTGTGATTAGCCTTATTATATTTTATAGGTTAGGTAGAATTCTCACACCAGTCCCATGACTGACCTGTAGTTTTGTCCACTGGCAAACTCGGGTGCCCATATTTTCCACACGGGCAGTCGAGTAGCTATTTTTTTGCAGATATATTAAACAGGATTCTGGGTTGAAGCTTAAAGCTGTGTCCAGAGATAGAAAGTCTTCCGCTGTGTTCTTCCGTTGCAGTATATTACATTTTTGTATTTATCTTCCGCTGTAATTATATTCCAATGTACTCTGATATGTATATTCTGTACTCTGATGTAACATTATATGATGATATGTTATAAAAGTCTTCTGTTGTTGTTTTAATATGTTGTATGCCCAAAGTTAAAGTATTCGTAGATTTTCACTTTTTGGGTCAGACCTGTGTGGTTTATGGTCGATTCAAAGGGTGGGAATTTGCGGGTCTTTACAATTACCGATCGCATGATATGAGTTGTTGATGTGGTATGCCAAGTTGCACTTGATCAAGGCTTATTGTTGCAAAGCAGAGCCTTGTGGGATGATCAAAGTATAGTCTATTTAGGCATAGCTTTGTGTTACGTGACTTCACGAACCTCACAGCCCGGTTGAGTCTAAAACGGAGCAAGGGAACGCAGGGAGTGCGCACGTTTCTTTCTAGCTAGAAGTGGTGTCGGTGCTTAAACTGGCTGACATTTTTCTTATGTGGTTGTTGGATTTGAGGTACCTCAGGTATATTGGTCGTATTGTGGCCAATCAGAGATCCGTTAGGATCGGGAAACGTGTGTTCAGGAATAACTAATCCAGTCCATTGCACCAGTTGGACAGAGTACCAACACGGGGACGGACCGGCCCTGCAGGATCCAAGGGTTGGACAGAGTACCAATCCTGGGGCATTGCTAGAGTGTCTCGAATCGGTAAGGAATTCGCTCCTAGCCTTGACTCAGATGGAAACCCAAATTTCCAATACGACATCACGCGGTTTTGATTGTATACCTATATATGGCGACATAGTGGGATGGGGCACTCATGCCGTCTAGGATTAATACATTTACTTTGATGTCCTTCAATTTGGTTGCACACTATTATTATATAATACCGTGTTTATCGTATCAAGCATCTTTTGATCATTATAAGGTAAAACCCTATCCTCCGGTTTGCGTTGCATTGTGTGATGGGACTTGGGTCTTATAATGGTTTCATTTTTCTAAAAAAAAGCATTGCGCTATTTTGACGATTTACTTTAGTCATGCACTGGCAATCCATAGGAGAAAACCCGTTCCGTGAAAGTGGCGTGGTCCTGTGATTAGCCTTATTATATTTTATAGGTTAGGTAGAATTCTCACACCAGTCCCATGACTGACCTGTAGTTTTGTCCACTGGCAAACTCGGGTGCCCATATTTTCCACACGGGCAGTCGAGTAGCTATTTTTGCAGATATATTAAACAGGATTCTGGGTTGAAGCTTAAAGCTGTGTCCAGAGATAGAAAGTCTTCCGCTGTGTTCTTCTGTTGCAGTATATTACATTTTTGTATTTATCTTCCGCTGTAATTATATTCCAATGTACTCTGATATGTATATTCTGTACTCTGATGTAACATTTATTTTAGTGTTATAAAAGTCTTCTGCTGTTGTTTTAATATGTTGTATGCCCAAAGTTAAAGTATTCGTAGATTTTCACTTTTTGGGTCAGACCTGTGTGGTTTATGGTCGATTCAAAGGGTGGGAATTTGCGGGTCTTTACATGAGTGGTCGGTCATATGTGGTCGGATTGTAAGATGTTCTTGTTAAAACCCAGTGTATCCTCTCTAGAGTTCACTAATCGAGGTGGTCCCATACCTTTTCATGTTGGAAATCCAAACTCCAGTACGAGCTGTACATTGTTGAGGTATACCAACTATGTTGGAAAGTGAGATGCAAGCTTTTCGACTATATTCTTGTTTATTTGTGGGTTGATAGACATTATTATAATATCACTAGATTTTGATATAAAAAATTATTTGGTTATCGTAAGGTAAAAACACGTGTCATATTTATGTGTGGTCGTGTCTTACGAGAGTTCCATTCTTTCAAAGGATTTTCTAAAGTTATGAAAATTGTTTGTGTTCTGATTATCACTGAGTATTCCAGACTAATCTGTGTTGATTTTTCTTTGCTTCAAATGTACTCAGGTCAGACCCAATATATTTCCAGGTTAGGTTTCGCTTTAGAGCTTCAGGAGAGAAACTGGAGTCAAGACGTATATCCGTATTTTCTAGTTATAACTTATTTTGTTGCGTGTGTTGTATTGGGATATATGTGTACTTTGATTGTAAATCATATATATACAATTTCATTTTGAGTAAAGAGTTGTTGATATATTATATTTTATTCGTTCCGCCCTGAGACTCTGATCTTCTTATTCTTATAATATTTTTTTTCTTTCGTCACCTTCTAATTTCTTTCTATTAATAATCTGCTTTCCTGTGCCGTTTGAGTTGGACATGAGTAGTTAAATGCCAGCTTAATTATTACGGAAAAGTTAGGTTGTTACATATTATTAGTGATTTTCCTGCATATGAGATGCTTTCAGGTTAGAGTACGGCCTGTCGTCTAACCATTCCTCATTGCATGGAAGAAGCACGAGCATTTTCCTTATGGTATGAAAGGAAGATTTCTTGGTTTGGTTGTCATTGTTTTCTGCATCCCAATCATACATTTCGAAGAAATAAAAACACTTCAATACTAACAGAGAAGAGAATATGCAAGTACTAAAGATTTGAATAAGTGATGAAATATTCGAAATTGTAAAGGAGTATCCCAAGATATATGAAACTAGAGTACAAACTGAAATTCCTAGTAAATTTGATTTATTCTAATCTCCGTAGATATATTGACATTAAAAACAATAAATTGAGTGGGATGAAAAGTCATGATTGTTATATCATGATGGAATATTTATTATCAGGGGTGCTATAACAGAAATAAGTCTATTTTATAAACAACTTTGTTCAACAACATTAAAAATTGACCATCCACGTAAACTTGAAGCAGAAATTCCAATATTGCTTTGCAAACTAGAGAAAATATTTCCTCCATGATTCTTTAATGTAATAGAGCATTGTAACACCCCGCATTTTTAATTAAATAAAATAAAATAAAATTTGAAGAGCTTTCAGAATTTGGTCACAGAATTAGCATCATTGCGTCTATGGTAATTTTCTTATCAATTTAGACCTATGAATTGCAGAAAACCAATTTAAGATGAAATAGACCTCCTTAAATGAAATATTACCACAAACATGAAAAGAATGTATAAGGTAAGAACAATGCCACCATTGTTTTTAGTTTTTTTAACAAAAGCATGTGTCATGTGACTTCCAAGAGTGGCGTAAGTTCAATTCCCGCAGGTGCCATATTTTTATTTTAGAAGAACGGCTAAAATAATACATGTTTAAAGAGGAAAATATGTGTAAATGCACATATAAGAAAAATTATACATAAAAGGAAGTACAAAAATATATGTATGCATGCATATGTATGTGCAAAAAAAACATGCAAAAGAGAAATTCAAAATAAGCATGCAATCATAGAAAATAGGTAAAAATTTGTGATGGCCCGCCCCGCACCAGCCGACATTTCAATGAAAGTGCGCTGTGCCAATGTCCAACCAGAACGGGACGATCGCCAAAGAAAGGAAAGAAGTGAATTTGAACTAGCAAGGAACCTGTAGAATGTCTTACAACGCATGGAATAAAATATAATAATAACATACTTGACATAAAATAGGCAAGACAGTGCATAAGCTGAAAACTAAACCATCATAGCAGCGGAAAATCCAAATATAGCTTATGTTCCACATCATCGTTATTACAACTTTTAAAACTGTCTCTAAAGAAAAATAAGGAAGGCACAATACTAATGCCCAAAGTAGTGACCGACAACGACATAGGGAGAACATCTATATATATTTTACGTGGAAGCCTCCTGCTCGTCTCCGGCATGGCTACTCGTGCATAATCACCTGACCCGTCTCTAGTCTGCTCGTTAAAGAGCACCCAGAGTAATAAGAAGAGACATAAAATTCTGGGTCAGACAAAAGTTTGGTATGAGCGATAAGCAGCAAAACAGAACAATAACAGGTATACTAAACCATACCTGAACCTGGACCTGCAACCAAAGAGTTAGCACAACAAGATGTACAATACTCTAAGGTGACACTAACATATGGTGTAAAGATACGGGGGTGGGGGTGTGCATGTCATAGTGATGTCAAACAATCAAGCATATCAACCATCCTCACATCTCTCACTCAGTGCGTAAGGCATAAGATATCCACGACTTTGATCACCCATATCCTTGCTATGATCACTCTGCCCCATGGAGTCATGGTGACTCCACTGCACAGATCCATAACCACTAGTCCTTGCTACGTCTACTCTGCCCCATGAAGTCATAATGACTCCATTGCACTGGCTCATAGCCATGCTACGATCACTCTTCCCCATGGAGTAATAACTACCCCACTGCATTGATATGTAGCTTAACAATCGTCTCTCGGTGGTGAATCAAAGCTATGGACGTCAACAACTCCTTAGCACACGTCCCACAGCAAAGTCCAACCCATGAAGTTAACTCGTTGGTTCCCAACTGGATCCTGAGTTCTACTTCCCATTTGGACTGCCTTTGCATCTCGGGTTTTGGTCTCATCCGGATCGGTTTGGCCCTTCACTTTGCTTTGGATCGTAGTCATCCATCGGTTTGATCTCCATCTGGTTCAGGTCGGTTCGTGATGCATGGAGCGGCTCGTGGTGCTCCGGTTTGGATCGTGGATCTCCTGGTCACGAGTGGCTCCGTTCGTGGTCATCCCATCGGGTCGGGTCGTGGCCGTAGCATCGGTTCGGTTCGTGTGACACTCCAAGTCGGATCGGGTATCGTGGCACTCTAGTTTGGTCCTCCCCTTCATGCATCGGGTCGTGGCTTGCTTCCTCAGGCGGTTCATGGGACCTTGTCTGAGTCAGGTCGGAGAGCTTCTGATACGAGCGGATCGGCTCGTGAGGGGGTGTCACGATCGGATCGGGTGATCCGATCCGGTCCACTTTTCTGCACTGTTTCCTGCGACTTTTCCAGCAACTGTTTACGCCTCACGATGGCGTTTTCGACCAATTTAACTCCACTAGACAATCATAAAACATTCCAAACAGTAATAGCAACACGTATGATCAACCATAAACACGAAAACAACAATCTAATATGTCAAAACGGATCAAACATACCCAAACCCCATATTTACCCCTTAAGCATGTTTAAGCAAATCTAATGATAGGATTAGAAAAATTTAACCAAATTAACCCAAACTTCTAACAGAGGTCTAAAACGGTGTTTAAGAATTTCTAAACATTTTTCAGAATTTATTAATACATAAATTCGCTAATTAACGCTAATTAACCATAATTAGTGTAAAAACAATGCTAATCACTCACCTTGGCCCCAAACAAACTATAGATCTGAAATATTATATGATTTTGGTTGAATCTCTATGCAATACAGCAGCTCTATTCCTAATTTGATGCTAATTTGCCTTGATTTGATGTAGCTTGGCTTAATCTTCAATTAGGAAGCGATTAGGAGCGATTGAGATGAAATTTGAAGGTGGAGGCCATGGCTAGGGTTAGAGAAATGTTTTAGGTGGCTGAAAAATGAAATAAAATTCGTTTTCCTACTGTTCTCAACCTCCCCATAACCCTAATCCCGAAATGGGTTACGGGTCCTCTTGCTAATCATCTTAATTAGGCCCGGTTAAGCTGTTTTTCACCTTCTAAACCTTGTTTTAGCCATATCTCCCAAATGATGAGTCCGTTTAGATAATGTGACAACTCTATGGAAAGGAAAACCATCATCTAGATCTAATGAAAGTGTTTCAGGTCAAAACTCCTTACCAGTCAAAAGTTATGGCCGAAACAAGATCAGCTAGGGGCAAAACGGTCATTTAAAAATCAGCAAAAATCGTGAACATGGGAAATGACCCCAGTAGTCGTCTCCCAAAGTTACATGGCTATGACTTCGCATGAAAAAGAAATAAATATTCTACGATCCCTTGATGCGCAGAATGCGGGTCGTTACATTCTCCCCCCTCCCCCCATGAAATTTCGCCCCTGAAATTCCTTAACTAAGAAACAAGTAAAGGATCCTGCATGCCTACCAACCATTCACAACAATCAAACATGCAAAACAACAAACAAGTCTATCCTAACATGCGAAAAACTAAATTGCGATTAAAATCTTATCAGGCAAAGAGTTCTGGACATGTCTTCCTAATGCTCTCCTCTGTCTCCCAAGTACAGTCATTCTCATTCTCGCCCCCACTGAACTTTGACTAGATTCACCGCTTTCCTTCGAAGTTGCTTCGTATCATGTTCGACAATACGAATCGTCTTGTGGTTCCCAACCGCCTCGGGTTCTACTTCGATATCATCCAACTGATCAGGTGAAATAGCCACATCGGGGTTGTGCACGAATTTCCTTAACTGAGAAACATGAAATACGTTATGAATTCCCGCCATCTTGTCTAGCAACTCAACTTTATGTGCCAAATTCCCAACTTGCTCGAGGATTAGGAATGGACTAACATATCTTGGTGTTAACTTGCCTCTTCTACCAAATCGTATCACGCTCTTTAATGGAGAAATCTTGACAAACACCAAGTCGCCAATGGAGAATTTTAAATCTCTTCTTCTCTTATCAGCATAACTCTTTTGCCTATCTTGGGCAGCCTTCGTTCGTTGTCGGATAACCTTGATCTTATCTGAGGTTTCTTCTATCACATCTGGCCCAAGCACAAACTTCTCACCAGTTTCTTACCAACATGACGACAAATTGCATGGTCTTCCATACAAAGCTTCAAATGGATCCATACCAATACTGGACTGATAACTATTATTATATGCAAACTCTACTAGATGCAAATGTTCATCCCATGATCCACCAAAATCCAATATGCAAGCTCTCAAGAGGTCTTCTAATACTCGATTCACCCTCTCTATCTGACCGTCGGTTTGAGGATGGTACGCGGTACTGAGATATAATTCTGACCCTAGAGCCTCTTGTAAGCTCTTCCAAAACCCACTAGTAAACAACGGGTCTCGGTCACTCACAATGCTTTTAGGTACTCCATGAAATCTCACTACTCACTTCATATATAGTTCCACTAACTTAGCTTCCGTTCTATTCGACTTGACGGGTATAAACCTTGCACTCTTAGTCAATCGGTCCACAATCACCCAAATGCTGTCATGGCCCGATCTAGTCCTTGGTAACCCATCAATGAAATCCATTGAGACTTGTTCCCATTTCCATTATGAAATTTCTAATGGTTGCAACAAACCACTAGGTTTCTTTTGCTCGGCTTTAACTAGCTGGCAGTTCATGCATTTGGATATAAACTTCCCAACGTCTCTTTTCATCCCTTCCCAGTAGTAGGTCTGCTTCATTACTCGATACATTTTATTACCACCGGGGTGTATAGTCAGTTTTGAGTGATGACATTCTCTAAGCACTTCATCTTTCAATCCATCGACATTGGGCACAACTAGTCTTCCATTCTTCCTAAGCCATCCATCTCGATCAAGCCCATACTTGTCCATCTCCCTATCGATACCCATCTCTAACTTGGAGATGATTTCTAATAAGTTAGGATCCTCCCTCTGACTGGAACCAATCCGCTCAATCAAAGTGGGTCTGATCATCAAACTTGCTAATATTTCTGGATCCAATTCGCACTTTGGTCTGAAATCATACCCAGCGATGTACTCCAGTTGCTTCCATTCTAGAAACATAGCCCCTAAACTGGCATGTCTTCTACTCAATGCATCAGCTACCGCATTGCCCTTTCCTGGTGTATATGTAATATCGAAATCGTAGGAAGCCAAGAATTGTAACCAACTTTGCTGTCGGAGATTTAGATCCTTTTGAGAGAAAAGATACTTTAACGATTTATGATCGGTAAACAACTCGAATCTTTCTCCCAAGAGATAATGTCTCCACATCTTCAATGCGAACACGATCGCTGCCAATTCCAAATCATGGGTAGGATACCTTTTCTCATGCGATTTCAGTTGCCGACTAGCATAAGCTACAACCTTACCTCCTTGCATCAATACATCACCTAGTCCGGTACCACAGGCATCTGCATATACCGTCATCTCTTCATTCCCTTTAGGAATGAATAACACTGGTGCACATGTCGACTTTTCCTTTAGACTCTTAAATGCATTCTCACACTTTTTGTCCCAAACAAAAGCTTGATTTTTCTTGGTCAACTGAGTCAACGGTGCCTCTATCTTGGAGAAGTTTTGGATAAACTTACGATAATATCCAGCTAACCCCAAGAAACTTCTTATGTCTATTGCATTCATGGGCGTAGACCAATCTTGTACCGTAGCCACTTTTGCAGGGTCCACGGCAATACCATTCTCTGAAACAACATGGCCCAAGAATCTCACTGCCCTCCTCCAGAAGTGACACTTAGAAAACTTTGCTTTCAATTGGTGTTTTCTCAACACCTCCATTACTATCCTCATATGTTCCTTGTGTTCTTCCTCTGTCCTCAAATAAACCAAGATATAGTCTAGAACACAAGAACAAACTTATTCAATTGATCCTTAAATACCGTATTCATAAGATCCACAAAATATTCTGGTGCGTTGGTCAACCCAAATGGCATGACCAACCACTCATAGAATCCAGACGGCGTCCAAAAGGCCGTTTTAGCTATACTCTCAGCTTCCATCCTAAGCTGATGAAAACCTGTCGCGAGATCCAACTTGGAGAACGCTCTTGCGCCACTCAATTGATCAAACAAATCATCTATCTAAGGTAGAGGATACTTATTCTTCCTCGTCACCTTATTCAACTCGCGATAGTCCACACACAATCGAAGGGAACCATCTGCCTTGGTAGCAAACACTACTGGTGCTCCTCAATCAGAAACACTTTTTTTGATAAATCCCTTCTTCAACAGATCGCTTACTTGCACCCCGAGCTCTCGCTGCTCCCTTGGTGCCATACGATGAAGTGGCATCACTATAGGTCTGGCATCTTTAAATAAATCAATACGAAACTCAATCTCTCGGTGTGGTGGAAGTCCGGTCACTTCCTCGAAGACGTCCGGATACTGGCCAGCCATGGGCACATCTGACAACTCATCATGCGGGATGTCGAGGGAATTTAGAAAGCTAGCCATTGCCCCATCACTAGGTAGACCACCAAACACTACCCTCCGCCCATCATCCGCTCTAACTGTCACCAAAAAGCCCTCACAGTCAACCAACACCCCGTATCTTTGGAGCCAATCGACTCCCAAAATAATGCCAAACCCATTAAAACCCAAAACAAAGCAATCACAAACAAACATGCATCCATGACTCGATAAGACTACATTACGAAAATTCATGCTAAGGCTAGTTGAACCACCAATCGGGTTCGTCACCGCTAAAGGTCTATCGACTATCTCGGGTTCCAATCCCAACCTATCTACCAGGTCACTAGATATGAAGGAACGGGAAGCTCCGGTATCAAACAATACTCGAACAGGAACATCATAAACAGAAAGCATACCTTGAATGACGACATTCTTTCCTTTCTCCGCAGCGGTTGGGGCATTCGACGAAGAAGGAATAACATTAAGAGCATATGATTTCACAATCTACTTCTCTTTAGGGGGTTGCAGACATTTATCCTTGTGATGTCCCACTTGGCTGTAGTTGAAGCACTTCCTGTCCGGTGGCTTCGCTCGACATTCTTTAGCATAATGGCCCTTCTTGCCATAGCTAAAGCACTCCACATCTTTCTTATTCTTTTTCTTCTGGCCATCCTTGGTTTGATTCTGCTTTCTCTTATTCTGAGAACCATTCTTGTCTCCATCGCTTGCTTGCGGTTTTGGCTCCTCTACAGATGCAACCTCAGTCTTCGACTTAGGGTATAGAATCTGTGATCTCAAAGCTTTCCCCATGATCGATTCAAACGTCTCACTGATATGGTTTATAAGCCTTTCCCCCAAGTACTGATCTAAGCCTGTTATGAACTTCTCATTCTTCTTCTCGGGAGTGTCAATAAGAGACAATCCATACTTCGATAAAGTATCGAACTTAGCAATATACTCCGAGACTGCCCTACCATTCTGCTTAAGCTCCAAGAACTTCCTAAACAACTCTGACTTCTGAGCAGTTGGGATAAACTTTTCACCGAATCGGGCCTTAAACTGATTCCATGTAACTTGATCCTCTGGAGTGGCTGCCTTAATAGCATTCCACCAATTCATCGCCCGTCCTTGTAGCTGACGGAATGCTAGCTTTCTCTTCGTCACATCCTCGATACCCAAGTCTTTGAAGATACGCTCACAACTATCCAACCAATCCTGAACTTCTGTAGCCGATTCCGTTCTGTGGAACGGCTTTCCACCAAGACTAGTGTAATCCTTGCATAGCTTGGCGAAATCGGCCCTAGGCGCCTGCACCGCTGCACCACCACCATTTGCAGCGTTGGGAATTGCTCCTTGCACATTTCTAAGCATCTCTCTCATGAAGTCAGTGAATATCGTCCTCATATCAGGAGCATTCCCATTATTAGCTCCTCTACCAGTACCCCTAGTATATCGGCTCATCGTTCAATCTGTAAGGAGAAAACGATTAACCATCTCTTCAGTGGTGCCAGTGCAGTGCGACTTCATCCTTAAATATAATAATAGTATATATATAGCTTTTGAAAACCAAAATATCACAAATACGTGCTCTCATATATGTACTATCTCTCTATGGTGTCTTCCCTAAGTTAATTATGCAAACTAGAGCTCTGATACCAAATGTGACGGCCCGCCCCGCACCAACCGACATTTCAATAAAAGTGCATTGTGCCAATGTCCAACCAGCATGGGACGGTCGCCAAAGAAAGGAAAGAAGGGAATTTGAACTAGCAAGGAACATGTAGAATGTCTCACAGCGCATGGAATAAAATATAACAATAACATACTTGACATAAAACAGGTGAGACAGTGCATAAGCTGAAAACTAAACCATCATAGCAGCGGAAAATCCAAATACAACTTATGTTCCACATCATCGTTATTACAACTTTTAAAAACTATCTCTAAAGCAAAATAAGGAAGGTACACTACTAATGCCCAAAGTAGTGACCAGCAGCGACATAGTGAGAATATCTATATATATCATACATGGAAGCCTCCTGCTCGTCTCTGGCACAGCTACTCGTGCATAGTCACCTGACATGTCTCTAGTCTGCCCGCATAAGAGCACCTAGAGTAATAAGAAGAGACATAAAACTCTGGGTTAGACAAAAGTCTGGTATGAGCGATAAGCAGCAAAACAGAACAATAACAGGTATACTAAACCATACCTGAACCCGGACTTGCAACCAAAGAGTTAGCACAACAAGATGCACAATACTCTAAGGTGACACTAACATATGGTGTAAAGATACGGGGTTGGGTGACACTAACATATGGTGTAAGATACGGGGCTGGGGGTGTGCATGTCATAGTGATGTCAAACGATCAAGCATAGCAACCATCCACACATCTCTCACTCAGTGCGTAAAGAATACGATATCCACGGCTTTGATCACCCATATCCTTGCTATGATCACTCTGCCCCATGGAGTCATGGCGACTCCACTGCACTGATCCATAGCTACTAGTCATTGCTATGTCCACTCTGCCCCCATGAAGTCATAACGACTCCATTGCACTGGCTCATAGCCATGCTACGATCACTCTACCCCATGGAGTAATAACTACCCCACTGCACTGATCCGTAGCCTAACAATCATCTCTCGGTGGTAAATCAAAGCTATAGACGTCGAAAACTCCTTAGCACACGTCCCGCAGCAAAGCCTAACTCATGAAGTTAACTCGTTGGTTCCCAACTGGATCCTAAGTTCTACTTCCCATTTGGATTACCTTTGCATCTCGGGTTTTGGTCTCCTACGGATCGGTTTGGCCCTTCACTTCACTTTGCTTCGGATCGTAGTCACCCGTCGATTTGATCTCCATCTGGTTCAGGTCGGTTCGTGATGCATGGAGCGGCTCGTGGTGCTCCGGTTCGGATCGTGGATCTCCTGGTCACGAATGGCTCCGTTCGTGGTCATCCCATCGGGTCGGGTCGTGGCCGTAGCATCAGATCGGTTCGTGGCACACTCCAAGTTGGATCGGGTATCGTGACACTCCGGTTTGGTCCTCTTCTGCATGCATCGGGTTGTGGCTTGCTTCCACAGGCGGTTCATGGGACCTTGTCCGAGTTGGGTCGGAGTGCTTCAGATACAAGCGGATCGGCTCGTGAGGGGGTGTCACGATCGAGTCGGGCGATCCGATCCAGTCCACTTTTCTGCACTGTTTCCTGCAACTTTTCCAGCAACTTTTTACGCCTCACGACGGCGTTTTCGACCAATCTAGCTCCACTAGACAATCATAAAATATTCCAAACAGTAATAGCAACATGTATGATCAACCAAAAACACTAAAACAACAATCTAATATGTCAAAACGGATCAAACATGCCCAAAACCCATATTTTCTTCTTAAGCATATTTAAGCAAATCTAATGATAGGATTAGAAAAACTTAACCAAATTAACCCAAACTTCTAACAGAGGTCTAAAACGGGGTTTAAGAATTTCTAAATATTTTTCCAGAATTTATTAATACATAAATTCTCCAATTAACACTAATTACCCCTAATTAACCATAATTAGTGTAGAAACAATGCTAATCACTCTCCTTGGCCACAAACAAACTATAGATCTGAAATATTATCGGATTTGGGTTGAATCTCTATGCAACACAGCAACTCTATTCCCAATTTGATGCTAATTTGCCTTGATTTGATGTAGCTTGGCTTAATCTTCAATTAGGAAGCGATTAGGAGCGATTTGGGATGAAATTAGAAGGTGGAGGCCATGGCTAGGGTTAGAGAAATGATTTAGGTGGCTGAAAAATGAAATAAAATTCGTTTTCCTACCATTCTCAGCCTCCCCATAACCTAATCCCGAAATGGGTTACAGGCTCTCTTGCTAATCACCCTAATTAGGCCCGGTTAAGATGTTTTTCATCTTCTAAACCTTGTTTCAGCCATATCTCCCAAACGGTGAGTCCGTTTGGCTAATTTGACCACTCTACGGAAAGGTAAACCATCATTCGGATCTAATGGAAGTGGTTTCAGGTCAAAACTCCTTAGCAATCAAAAATTATGGCCGTAATAAGATCAGCTAGGGGGCAAAACGGTCATTTAAAAATCGGCAAAAATCATGAACATGGGAAATGACCCCAATAGTCGTTTCCTAAAGTTACATGGCTATATGACTTCGCATGAGAAAGAAATAAATATTCTACGATCTCCTGATGCGTAGAATGCGGGTCGTTACAGATTTAAATGATGGCATAACGTCTTTGAATTTTGAAAATGAAATAAAAGTTGCTCGTACATATATACGTGTAAATTCTAATGTTGAGATAAAATGGGCATTAGAAGTTTTGTATACATATAAGGAGCTTATATATGAATATAATATTTAAATAATTCCAAAAATTGAAATGAACGAAGCGGGAACCAGGCCCGTTGTGGGAAGACCCACGCTCGGCCCGGGTCGACCCAAGGGGGATGGGTCGACCCGGGGGTAGGTGGGTCGACACACCCCAGATTTGGGGGGATTCGTCCGCCAAACCTGGACTGTTTTGTGGCTTTATTCGTTGCGGACTCGACACTGCGTGTACGATTAAGATCAAATCCACTTTCTTGAACACCTATAAATATACTAGCAGGACCTAGCCTAAATCTCATATATTCTTAGAGGCTGTCTAGACTCTGCCATTCTTCTTCATCCTCAAATCTCTTCAGAAAATAGAATAATTAGTTTTAGGAAATTCTGATTTGGAGGAAAAGAATATATATCCACAATTGGGTGTTCAGAGTTCTGATCAGCATGAGGTAAGTCCTTGGTTATGGTTTATATAGGTTTTCTTTCTCTTTTCCCCCTTCTTTAGTAACATATTTGTGATTCGTGGATATTTTTATATAGATTCAGTTATGGATGCCATGGAACAACAAATCTGGATCAGATTCATGGATTGGAAAGCTATTAGGTGAGTGGATCTAAATTGTACCATTTTAAATAATGGTATATTTATCGCTTGAATTCCCCGTTATAATTAATTTGTTAAATAGTTGAAAATTGTGTAGTAGAATTGTTTAGGACATGTTAAAAGATTATTGTTGTATATGAATCTGCTCTAATAACCTGTTAATTGGATATTGAAAGTCAAGTACAATGAAATTGTGAATAATTGAGGTTAAATCTGCTGAGAACAATTATGTCATATAAGCCTATTTCCATTTAAACATCCATTTGAATTGGAATTTACTGTAAATACTGTAATTATAGAATTTACAATAAACATGAATATTTGTTTAAGAATATTATTATGCCGGAAGATTGTAAATAGAATTATAGTAAAATTTGGAAGAATGAACATGTCCAAATTGTATGGAAAGTTTGTAGTAGATTGGAAATTGTAACCACACTCAGACACAAGGTTAAGTTCAACTTGTGGTAGAAGCCTGCCAAGAACCGCCCGACAAATCCAGTATCCACAAGTGGTTAATTTAATGTGAGGGTTCTGGTGCATAAACATACATATAATGGTACTAAGACACGAGGTTAAGTTCAACTTGTGGTAGAAGCCTGCCCGGAACCGCCCGACAAATCCAGCATCCACAAGTAGCCAACTTAATGTGAGAGGTTTGGTGCCTAAACATATATATAAATATATGTGTATAACGGGAAATGAATAAATGAAAATAATTGTAATGAATGGATGTTACAACAGAATAAGAATTGGAATGAACGGGGAATGATAATAACCTATTATAATTAGTTACACATCAATGAGAATGTTACATAATAGTTAGGCTTGTCCTAGGGACAAATGAGAATTATAACATATGTTATAATAAATGAAAAGAAACTTATTTATAAACCATAGTTAAGAGAACTAATTAAATAAGTAAAGAATAACAAGAAGTTGTAATAAACCCAATCATGTTTAATGAATAAGAAGGAAGTAGGCTTATTATTAGTAGACTTATAAATGGGTAGTCTAATAATAGAAAGTAATATAAGCGAAAGCACACTCATAGGACATAAGACTGAATGAAGTAAGGAAACTTATGAAATAAAATGAGTTGTACTTAATGATATATATTAAGTAACATGTTAACATAGAGCCTGCTGATTAAGATAAGATATACTTAATTATACATTAAGCAGAACATGTTATTGAAACCTGTAAACACAAAGATTGGACAATGAATGACATGATACTAATGATTGTAGATTACAATCCTTGAATTGCAATCTCAAGGATAACATGTCATGGGCCTATTAATGGACTTAAATGGGTTAAGTTATATAACTGAAATTAATAAGCGAGAGGGTTCCATTCCTTAGAGACATAAGGGGCTCAGTGAGAACTTAGTAGCTTGAATAAGAAATTAATATGATTGGAAATAACCAAGTTAACTGGAAATCGGATGAGGTAGAGCAAGCGTGTAATTAAATGTTTAGACATTGGGTCTAATAACACGTTAACGTGATGCACTTGGACCAGTCCGCACGTCTGAAGGTGAAGAACCCAATAAGGTAGATCATCGTGGTGTCTAGAAGCACGAGAGGAGCACGTCCATCTGATTGCTCTATTAATATTCTGCTTGTTAGCTCTATCGAACTGAAAGGAAGCACACGGCTTCCGAGGGACATGGTAGGGTACTTCGTGGTGGTCCTTTGTTGCGGTGCATGCTTAGGCTGTACTCACAGAGGTTGGGTCTACGCGTTACCACCCGGTGAGTATACCTTGACTGCAACATTAGTTTGGCAGTCAGAAGGCTGTGGTAGTATGACATTGGGGTGATTCGACGATTTGCCTACATAGAGGCTGGTCAGGACCAAATAAAGGATAGTAATCGTCAGGTACTTGTCATCGACATTCAGTGTGACACGGAAAGACTAGAGCTAAACCTATAGACCATCGATCTTTCACAATCGAGAATTTGGTTGCGGGACATGCCAATTTGGATGTAGATTGTTTGCTAGCGGCACATCACTTAGCTTTTGATGTAGTGTGACGACCCCAAACCCCGTTCCACGGTGGCAATGGTAATCTTCGGAATATAACACATAAACAAATAACAGCATAACAAAAATATATAAATACACCAGATAATTTACAACAAAATACATTGGAAATAATAATCATCAGAGTTACACAGTATACAAGATCATACTTAGTACAAAATATAGTTCAGCTTTACATAAAATGTCTATAGCGGAATCAAAACATAATATGTACAACATGAGCTGAACAACATAAAAGAAAGAAGTGATAAAATCCAACTTCAGCTCCAGCTATCCAGAAAGAGCTTGCTAAAACCTGAATACAAGGCTGCCCGTGTAGAAAATAGGGCACCCGAGTTTGCAAGTGAAACAAACTATGAGTCAGTCATGGGACTGATATGAGAAATCTACTTAACTTATTTTAATAAGGCCAATCACATGACCACGCCGCTAACGTGGAACGGGTTTACTCCATTGGATTGCCAGTGCTAAAAACAAGTGAATCATTAAAAACATCGCAATGCTTTTTATAAAAATGAAGCCATTATAAGACTCAGTTCCCATCACACAATGCAACGCAAACCGGAGGATAGAGTTTTACCTTATGATGGCCAAAATATGCTTGATACGAAATAAACAAAAGCATTTGATATTATTACTAGTGTTTATATATTTCAAAAACAATTTCAATCATAAGTATCAATCATAGATGGCATGGGTACCATATATCATGTCGCCATATATAGGTATACAATCAAAATCGCAAGATGTCATATTTGGAAATTGGATTTCCGTCATGAACCAAGGCAAGGGATCGTCCTTACCGCTTCGAGACAATCTAGCCTAACATGTCTCAGGAACAGCTGCAACTGCTCCCTGGATCTTCAGGGCTGGTCCACATGGAGTGGATTATAACGCCTAAACAATGCATTTCCCCGCCCTATGGGGCGTAAACTGGTCATATCCGACCAAACCATCGTGTAACAACCCGGGTTCCGACGAACCGATTTTTTCTTTCCAAAATTCCAATCCATCGAGACCCGAGCTGTTTTTCTCTGGTATCCTGCAGAAAAGATAGAGATAAAGAAACATGTCAGAACTCGTAAAGTATCTCACAGCGGAAGGAATAAAATATGTTGTAATTAAAATATAGCTTTACCTTATTAAACATACTTCTTAACCAGTATCCCAAGCTATCATATACCTGTCACTACCTAACCTGCGAGTATGTAATGAGGAGGGGGTCAGAACATAAGTTCTGTGTGAATGGGTTTAAACTACAAATGTTGAATAACCCTACATATACCGGTCTATTTCATTTTCTTGTTTATTAGGTTATTTGTGTTGATAGCCCTTATGGCATGTACTCACGTCGCACCCATCTACTCCATAGTAGATCAACCTAATATAGTGTATATGTAGCTACCCCCAACTAAGGTATATCCCACTCGCACAGTCTCCTCCGTATGTATGCAGTCCCTTATCCAATGCCACATGCCGTATAGAATCTCATGTATATATATGTATGTGTATACCAACGCTACGTCTGCATAGAACCTTCATTACTATATTACGTAAGCGTTTGGACTGCCACCCTAGGTTCGACTAGGTTCCGTCATCGAGTAATGCCCCCTAGTCTACGATACACCACCCAGAGCGATGTGTATGTACCTAGACTTTTTCCCACGTACGTATCGTCAATCGTACTTACTGTCTACTTGCACATGTTCTCTATATGTGCGAACCCGAGTCCCGTGGCAGGGTTAATCAAGAAACACGGAACTCGGTCGGGAGCTTTAAGATATCTTCCGATGCAGATGCTAAGGTCTGCCTTTACAGTGGCTATGGTCCCACTAGACCTCTCCCTCAACTAACAAATGAAAGGCACCCATGAAAATCAAGAATTAGAACTTTCCCTGGCACAACTGCCTGGCCCTCTATGCCCTTCCCTATTGGCCTTACCTCACCCATAACAAGATAGCAAGTATATGGTCTTTTGGAGTTCTCTGCCTTTCCGCTTTTCACACCGATTGAAGATGGTAGGTAGACGACGAGTTGCTATCACAAGGCACTAAATGGTCTCGCCGACTCACGTTGGTCCATCCTAGTCTTTAGGTTGCCTTCTAATTATTGCAACCAAGGCATACTCTTGGTTCGTAACCGTGCAGACCTAACCTCTGTGTGCCCAGGTGGATCATCTGCATTCTCACAGAGGGATACCAAGAGTACCCTACTACACATCCCCTGAAGCCGCGTGCTTCATATCCTAGTCCATTGGAGCCTACAAGAGTTTCTAGATGGACGTTCGCTCCTCCTCGTATTCTACGACTTAGTGATGATCTACCGTGTTTGGTTATTCATCCTATATCTGGACTGGTTCAAGCGCGTTGTTTACTTAGTTCTCTTAACTAAGGTTTAGTACTTAGTTCTCTTAACTAAGGTTTGATACCTAGTTCTCTTAACTAAGGTTTACTAATTGGATTTCTTAATCGTTCGTCTTCTTAACTAAGGTTTAATACTTAGTTCTCTTAATCGTTGTCTACTTAGTTCCCTTAACTAAGGTTTACTGACAAGTTCTCTTTATCGTTCATATTTACATTAGTAAGAGAATAATGCCTTAAGTGTCAATCCTGAAGACCGAGATCAACATCAGATTGACACTCAGAGAATTACTCAACTCAGCCAATCTCTTGTTATGTTATTCATATAACTTATGTCATCTTCTTTAATAGACTACACATTATCACTTTACAATTTATATCCAACTTATTTGTTTAATACTTAGTTTCCTCTAACTAAGGTTTATTACTTAGTTTCTTTTAACTAAGGTTTGTTACTTACTTCTCGTTAACTAAGGTTTGGTTACTTAGTTCTCATTAACTAAGGTTTGTTTACTTAGTTCTCTTAACTAAGGTTTGTTTACTTAGTTCTCATTAACTAAGGTTTGTTTACTTAGTTCTCATTAACTAAGGTTTGTTTACTTAGTTCTTCTTTAACTAAGGTTTGGTTACTTTGTTCTCATTAACTAAGGTTTGTCTACTTAGTTCTTCTTTAACTAAGGTTTGCCAACGAATTCAAGCATGACTTAAGTTCTTTTTATCAAACGATAGCGCACGGGTACTTTTATACATTTTTAGCTTAGATTAACTTATTTTATGATATAAGTTGTTCCACCCTTCAAATCTTGTATTATTTCTTAAGTTATAACCTTCCCTTGGTCTACCTATTACTCAATCTTTACATTACCACAACTTTGGTTTATAATAGGTTGTTAACATTCCCCATCTCTATGTTGGTTAAGTTTACCCAAGTTGACTTAACCCCATCCACTTATCCATTCACATGTTATATTGGTTAAGTGTTGTCTATTCATTCCTGTTAACTTAACCCTCCCACATATCATGTCATATTGGTTAAGTGTTGTTAACCCTACCATACTTAGCATGTGTCATTAGCATTAATTAATTATTAATGCACCAACCTCTCACATTAGACCTATTGTTGCGGTTGCTGGAAGTGCCGGTCGGTTCTGGGCAGACTTACACCACAACTCAGTCTAACCTCGGGTTCAAGCACGTTATGACTAACTTCTCACATTAGACCCTATTGCTTGCGGTCGCTGGATGTGCCGGGCAGTTCCGTGCAGTCTTACACCACAAACTCAGTCTAACCTCGAGTTAGCCATGTTTCATCTTTAGCTAATTAATAGTTCATGTCAATTCTAGGTGTCGTATGCCAATTACAAAATTCACAAATATGTCCATGTTCAAGTTATGCCAATAGTGTCAATTTCATGTTTATACCCCAAATTACCCAAATTTTAAGTAGTATATTCCAAATCCACTTATAATCATATTCATGCCTATTCCATGTTATAATTAATTGTCCAAACCTAGGCTTGTCAACAGATGCTTTCGGATATGGATAGTGCCATATCCGTATCCGTATCCGAAATTATTTTCGGATATCGGATATACGTATCCGCTTAATTTTCGGATATCGGATCCGCTTAATTTTCGGATACGGACGGATATCGGATATTTATCCGCTCCGCCTGTAATTAATAAATTTAAGAGTATAAATAAAAAAATTTGGATCGACATAATATAATTTTTGTATCAATGTTTATAAAAAACAAGGAAATAAAGAAGTATAATGAGGAAACATTGTTTTATACTAATATCCATAAGTATATCCAAAAATATTCCAAAATTGAACACTAAAACTATAATTTTTCACTAGAAATGGACAAAGAATTATATCATAGTTACTTCCAACAGTTACAAAATAATTATTAACTCTGTTTTTCTGTTTTGAGTTATATATATTACATCAATCAGTCGGACGGATATTTTTCGGATACGGATATCACTATAACCATATCCGTATCCGAAAGGCTTTTCGGATATCGGATATCTGTATCCGCATTTCGGATTATGTCGGATAACAGATATTTCGGATATGAATTCGGACGGATATCGGATTTTTCGGGTATCCGTTGACAGCCCTATCCAAACCACATATTTATTCATACCAAATTTGCATATTACCCAGTTCCACGTTCATACATATAATTTAATTCATCTTTTATACTTATCTTCCAAATTATATATAAATTTCACATCACATGTTATCCAATGACTTGCCAATCATACTAAATTATACAAATTCCATATCCAATTTAATTATGCAAATCAACATAAATTCAACGTTTCAGTTTAGTCGTACCCATAATTCAATTTCAAATTATACATCAATACTTCCAATCCATATTATGCCCAAACAACCCATTTCCCTTCTTAATTTCTCATTCACGTTTAAAACGCATATATCCATGATAGGCGTAGGCTCGAGATAGCCTAGCTATAAAAATAAAAAGGGGAAAGAATAAAAAGGAGAGAATTCAATGTAAGCATAAATAAAATAACTGCTCTTATTGAATTAACATCATATTCATTATATGTATACATGGGGATTGGAAAACGATATTAATAACATTATACAACAAATATAATTTAAAATCCACTCACACTGATTGGATTCAAGAAGCAAATGATTTGTTGTTGATGTAGAAACGTTGATTTAACCCTCTTTTTTGATTGTTGGTGAAGAGCATGAGTTGTTGATGAAGAACTTCTAATTTGATTTGATTAAACTCCAAAGCTGATGAAAAACTTGCAATTTAATTTAGTGTTTAGGGGCGGCGACTATGATTGGTTGAAGTTTGGCGGCATGGAGGCATCATAGAGAATTATAATGAATTAGGGTTAGGTTAGGGATGTATTTATAGGTGTAGAGAGTGTTTTAGGACCATTAGATCAGCCCAGAAGCCATCAGAATCGCACAAACACAACAGAACACGTCACAGGGCAAAACTGCCCAGATCTGGGGGCAGGTCGACACCCAGGTTGACCTCCCTTAAGGGAGGTCGACACTAAGGTCGACCTCCCTTGATGGAGGTCGACACTAAGGTCGACCTATCTGGTTAATGGGCGGGAATTTTCCCGCCCAACTGCTTGGGTCGAATTTCTAACTATTTTGAATTTTTCTGATTCTTCTACAGGCCATAACTCCTTCATAAGGAGTCCGATTTTCGAAAACTTGGACTCTATTCCATGTAAAATTTCGAGACGAACGCAATGGTGATGCCCGTTTTACTTAATTCCTGATATTTGAATTAATTATCCGTACTTTGTTATCTTCTCGGTTACACACATTGTTACTTAATTAATCTTTCCTTTTCTTTCATGTATTGATTAATTTTCATTGTACATCACCATTATTAACCTATCTACGCATATATCTTATTTTTAATTATATTAAAAACGCGGGGTGTTACATTCTCCCACCCTTAAAGAATTTCGTCCCTGAAATTTGATAAGATTAAAATAGATAATCCCTCGCAACATCCAATTAGTGTTCATCCAATTGTTGCAACATTGTGCACATGTGCAGGGTGAATCACATCATAGTAAATCGTGTATGCCTAATTTGGATCCACCTATATGTATGCAAATCTTAAAAATTATTTCAAAACATAATGCTCACATCCTAAATATACTTGCAGTTTTATATGAATGCAATATTTTTGAAAAATCAAAATATTTTTCACCCAAATTTTCCCATACTCTTACAGAATAAGAGCATAGTTCATCCAATTGTCGCATCCAAAATCCTACCAATCATCATTAAACTTGAAATTTAGAAAAATATAATTTTCTAAATTCGATTTATTATGTTACAAAAAGATATAAAACGGAAGAATTTACATTTTCCATTGTACCTTTTATAACTGTACTTGAATTTTTATATAACTATTCTATATAGATTACCTATTTTCCTATCCAAGCACAACTACATAAGAAAATTTCTTTTCCTTCTTCAATTATCTTGAAAAGTTTTCGTTTTTGTTCTTCTTTGTCTTAAGATTTTCGTTTCCTTTTCCCGTCTTGTTTTGTTGCTTCACTGAATTTGTTGGTTTCTTGTTAGTTAGGCTATTCTCTTTCTTAGCTTATTTGGCTCAGTCCAATTTCTCAAGTTTACTTTTCAAATAAGCTTTTCCGTTTTCAACTCAAACATTATCCTACACAGCTACTATTATGGGCCAAGAATCTTAGGACTTTGTCACCTTTGACAATTGCGAGTCCACACAACAGGATTTATATACTTGCTTGCCCTTCACTACCTAGTAGTTACTACTAGTCCATGCCGTGTATCACTAGCCTATACTTTACTTTTTTTAAGCAACAATTATAGGCTTCTCAATGCTTATGCATTCTACGGGAATTTGTTTTTATTATTATTCCAAGATAGTCCTTGCTATTTACTTCATAGCCTAATATTTTTCTTGTTCTTTCTAGATACTACCCCTCACCTACTCCATTCTTTTTAAAACATGGTTTGGCCTCGTTTTTTTTTTCTTTCAAAATGTGGTAAAACTTTATTCTCTTTTCCAAAGCTTGCTTTTGCCAAACCATAAAAATAATATCATAAAATGCAAAACAATTTTTTTTTTCAAATCACAAAACTGGAGTAGGCAAGGACTACTATCGGGTTTACGTTGTTCCTACTTACAGTGTTAATCTAGCTACTCGGTACTAGGTGTAATCACCTTCTCTAGTCTTAGTTCCTTCAAATTATTTTGTCCACCCACTAAATTTATTTTTAAATCAGTAATCAAAATTTATAATCAACAGAGTAGAGATTTCGAAACTTTCTTTTCAATCCTTTCATATATTATAATATGAAAACTAGTGAGTTATACATGCTCTATAATATGCATCTTTTTATGAGAGAATTCTTTAAAACAAGAAATCATTGTTTTACAAAATATACCCCACTTTACTTTAAAACCCAATATGCATTTTTCAAATATGCTCCTTACATATTTCTTTCAAACATTTAAAAATACTTTTAAGATTAAAAACTTGAAAATACCACAAACTCTTTTGCCAAAACTTTTACAATTTCAAGTTCTTAAAAGTTTAATAGTGGGTTAGACTCAAAGCGGGTCTTCAACTCAACTAGGCTTCCCTAGGCACTTTCGCAAATTCAATTCTCTCGACTATATATATTCCTAATTCATTATCCTCAAATTAACCTTTTTCTAATTTATAAGGTTTCATTTTTAAACCCACTACTCGAAAATATCATTTCAGTTTCCATCCTATGGGATATTTTCTTTCTCTAACTCCAAGTCATACTGTACACTCTCCCAACCACCTAATGGTTTCAATTTTTTTTATGTTCGTTACATTAGTGTACAAACCAATATCCCAACTCTTTCCATATCTAGTGGGCTACTATATGGATTTAGGTTTATATATATTTAATATATTTATATTTTAGAAAATACAAATACGTTCACTCAATATCTCCCTAGGAACACTAAACCGAAGCTCTGATACCAGATGTTACAATCCGGGTTCCGACGGACCGATTTTTTCCCCCAAAATTCCAATCCATCGACATCCGAGCTGTTTTGCTCTGGTATCCTGCAGAAAAGATAGATAAAGAAACATGTCAGAACTCGTAAAGCATCTCGTAGCGGAAGGAATAAAATATGTTGTAATTAAAATATAACTTTACCTTATTAAACATACTGCTTAACCAGTATCCCAAGCTATCATATCCCTGTCACTACCTAACCTGCGAGTACGTAATGAGGAGGGGGTCAGAACATAAGTTCTGTGTGAATGGGTTTAAACTACAAATGTTGAATAACCCCACATATACCGGTCTATTGAATTTTCTTGTTTATTAGGTTATTTGTGTTGATAGCCCTTATGGCATGTACTCACGTCGCACCTATCTACTCCCTAGTAGATCAACCTAATATAGTGTATATGTAGCTACCCCCAACTAAGGTATATCCCACTCGCACGGTCTCCTCCGTATGTATGCAGTCCCTAATCCAATGCCAAATGTCGTACAAAATCTCATGTATATATATGTATGTGTAGACCAATGCTACGTCTGCATAGAACCTTCATTACTATATTACATAAGCGTTTGGACTGCCACCCTAGGTTCGACTAGGTTCCGTCATCGAGTAATGCCCCCTAGTCTACGATACACCACCCAGAGCGATGTGTATGTACCTAGACTTTTTCCCATGTACGTATCGTCAATCGTACTTACTGTCTACTTGCACATGTTCTCTATATGTGCGAACCCGAGTCCCATGGCAGGGCTAATCAAGAAACACGGAACTCGGTCGGGAGCTTTAAGATATCTTCCGATGCAGATGCTAAGGTCCGCCTTTACAGTGGCTATGGTTCTACTAGACCCCTTCCTCAACTAACAAATGAAAGGCACCCATGAAAATCAAGAATGATAACTTTCCCTGGCACAACTGCCTGGCCCTCTATGCCCTTCCCTATTGGCCTTACCTCACCCATAACAAGATAGCAAGTATATGGTCTTTTGGAGTTCTCTGCCTTTCCGCTTTTCGTACTGACTGAAGATGGTAGGTAGACGACGAGTTGCTATCACGGGGCACTAAATGGTCTCGCCGACTCACGCTGGTCCATCCTAGTCTTTAGGTTGCCTTCTAATTATTGCAACCAAGGCATACTCTTGGTTCGAAACCGTGTAGACCAAACCTCTGTGTGCCCAGGTGGATCATCTGCATTCTCACAGAGGGATACCAAGAGTACCCTACTACACGTCCCCTGAAGCCACGTGCTTCATATCCCAATCCGTTGGAGCCTACAAGAGTTTCTAGATGGACGTTCGCTCCTCCTCGTATTCTACGACTTAGTGATGATCTACCGTGTTTGGTTATTCATCCTATATCTGGACTAGTTCAAGCGCGTTGTTTACTTAGTTCTCTTAACTAAGGTTTAGTACTTAGTTCTCTTAACTAAGGTTTGATACTTAGTAGTTCTCTTAACTAAGGTTTACTACTTGGTTTTCATAATCGTTCGTCTTCTTAACTAAGGTTTAATACTTAGTTCTCTTAATCGTTGTCTACTTAGTTCCCTTAACTAAGGTTTACTGACAAGTTCTCTTTATCGTTCATATTTACATTACTAAGAGAATAATGCCCTAAGTGTCAATCCCGAAGATCGACATCAGATTGACTGTCAGAGAATTACTCAACTCAACCAATCTCTTGTTATGTTATTCATATAACTTATGTCATCTTCTTTAATAGACTACACATTATCACTTTACAATTTATATCCAACTTATTTGTTTAATACTTAGTTTCCTCTAACTAAGGTTTATTACTTAGTTTCTTTAACTAAGGTTTGTTACTTACTTCTCGTTAACTAAGGTTTGGTTACTTAGTTCTCATTAACTAAGGTTTTTTTTACTTAGTTCTCTTAACTAAGGTTTGGTTACTTAGTTCTCATTAACTAAGGTTTGTTTACTTAGTTCTCATTAACTAAGGTTTGTTTACTTAGTTCTTCTTTAACTAAGGTTTGGTTACTTAGTTCTCATTAACTAAGGTTTGTCTACTTAGTTCTTCTTTAACTAAGGTTTGCCAACGAATTCAAGCATGACTTAAGTTCTTTTTATCAAACGATAGCGCACGGGTACTTTTATACATTTTCAGCTTAGATTAACTTATTTTATGATATAAGTTGGTCCACCCTTCAAATCTTGTATTATATCTTAAGTCATAACCTTCCCTTGGTCTACCTATTATTCAATCTTTACATTACTGCAACTTTGGTTTATAATAGGATGTTAACATTCCCCATCTCTATGTTGGTTAAGTTTACCCAAGTTGAATTAACCCCATCCACTTATCCATTCACATGTGATATTGGTTAAGTGTTGTCTATTCATTCATGTTAACTTAACCCTCCCACATATCATGTCATATTGGTTAAGTGTTGTTAACCTTACCATACTTAGCATGTGTCATTAGCATTAATTAATTATTAATGCACCAACCTCTGACATTAGACCTATTGTTACGGTTGCTGGAAGTGTCGGTCAGTTCCGGGTAGGCTTACACCACAACTCAGTCTAACCTCGGGTTCAAGCACGTTATGACTAACTTCTCACATTAGACCCTATTGCTTGCGGTCGCTGGATGTGCCGGGCAGTTCCGGGCAGTCTTACACCACAAACTCAGTCCAACCTCGAGTTAGCCATGTTTCATCTTTAGCTAATTTACAGTTCATGTCAATTCTAGGTGTCGTATGCTAATTACAAAATTCACAAATATGTTCATGTTTAAGTTATGCCAATAGTGTCAATTTCATGTTTATACCCCAAATTACCCAAATTTTAAGTAGTATATTCCAAATCTACTTATAATCATATTCATGCCTATTCCATGTTATAATTAATTGTCCAAACCACATATCTATTCATACTAAATTTTCATATTACCCAGTTCCACGTTCATACATATAATTTAGTTCATCTTTTATACTTATCTTCCAAATTACAGATAAATTTCACATCACATGTTATCCAATTACATGCCAATCGTACTAAATTATACAAATTCTATATCCAATTTAATTATGCAAATCTACACAAATTCAACGTTTCAGTATAGTCATACCCATAATTCAATTTCAAATTATACATCAATACTTCCAATCCATATTATGCCCAAACAACCCATTTCCCTTCTTAATTTCTCATTCACGTTTAAAACGCATATATCCATGATAGGCATAGGCTCGAGATAGCCTAGCTATAAACTTAAAAGGGGAAAGAATAAAAAGGAGAGAATTCAATGTAGGCATAAATAAAATAACCGTTCTTATTGAATTAACATTATATTCATTATATGTATACATGGGGAATGGCGAACGATATTAACAACATTATACAACAAATATAATTTAAAATCCACTCACATTGATTGGATTGGAGAAACAAATGATTTGTTGTTGATGTAGAAACGTTGATTTAACCCTGTTATTTGATTGTTGGTGAAGAGCATGAATTGTTGATGAAGAACTTCTAATTTGATTTGATTAAACTCCAAAGCTGATGAAAAACTTGCAATTTAATTTAGAGTTTAGGGGCGGCGGCTATGTTCGGTTGAAGCTTGGTGGCATGGAGGCATCATAGAGAATTATAATGAATTAGGGTTAGGTTAGGGATGTATTTAAAGGCGCAGAGAGTGTTTTAGGATCATTAGATCAGCCCAGAAGCCATCAGAATCGCACAAACACAGCAGAACACATCACAGAGCAAAACTGCCCAGATCTTGTGAGAGGTCGACCCCCAGGTCGACCTCCCTTGATGGAGGTCGACATTAAGGTCGACCTGTATGGTTAATGGGCGGGAGTTTTCCCGCCCAGCTGCCTGGGTCGATTTTCAAACTGTTTTGAATTTTTCTGATTCTTCTAAAGGCCATAACTCCTTCATACGGAGTCCGATTTTCGAAAACTTGGACTCTATCCCATGTAAAATTTCGAGACGAACGCAATGGTGATGCCCGTTTTACTTAATTCCTGATATTTGAATTAATTATCCGTACTTTATTATCTTCTCCGTTACACACACTATTAATTAATTAATCTTTCCTTTTCTTCCATGTATTGATTAATTTTCATTGTACATCACCATTATTAACCTATCTACGCATATATATTAATTTTAGTTATATTAAAAACGCGGGGTGTTACACATCGGCTTCGAAGAAACTGAACTAACCGAGGCGCCTCGCTATCCATCATCCACATAAGTAAAATGCCCGGGCGTGTCAAACCCAAAACACCACTCCTAGCTAGAAAGAAATGCATGCTCTCCCTGCAGTCCTCTCCCGTTTCTGGTCCATACCGGGTTGTGAGGCTCGTGAATCAACGCTAAACGCAATGCTAGCTATTTAAAGCCGTGCTTTAATCATCAACCACAAAGCTCTGCTTTTCAACAAAAGCTTTAATCACAACATCTCTTCATGCCACACAGGCAATTCACGCCATGCAACTAACGTACATCAACCACACGGAATGAAATCCAATGTCGGACACACAATCCATTTACAAGTCCGTTCTGGGTCTGAACAAAACCGGAGGCACCTTATTCCTCCCCCGTATGTCCAATACATGAGAGAGGCCCTCGCACATCCAAACGATCAACAAGTACGTCCGGACGACCACCACTGTTACCCCTTCAGGGCAGCAACTCCCATCAAAGGCATCAGTAGCCATCCATTCGATGTGAAGATACTAACCGTCGATCAATTATTTGAAATGAGAATTAACTCGGCCTTTTCAAATAATTCATGTATATTTAGAATTTCAAATCAATTCATTTCAATGGTTAAATTATCTGACATCCATAGTTTAGTTCATTAATGTAATTTTCACGTCAAACACATTCAACCATCAAATATCCAATAAACTGGGTAAATTCAGTTTATTTCAATCCCCTATAGTTTATAATATTTTACCACGATTTATCGCTATTTTTATTTATTTAAGTATAGCCAATTTATTCAAACGACGCTTCAGGCCTTAACGCGGCCATGGCGCTGTTTTTCTTCAAATATGATTTACACAATCTGAAAATCTAACCATTGGATCTTTACAAATTTTATATCATTGGAAAGATCTTTTCAAAGCGGACACAACGGTTCTAGTTTCGGGAAAATCTGATGGTCGGATCTCCCGGTACAATCGTTTGAAGTTACGATTTCAAAACACGAACTGCAGCGTCGTTATTCGATTTATTTTAATTATATATATATAATCCATTCTGGCACTATTTTCATTCAGATTTGAATTCAACATTCCAGACAATCCAACCGTTGGATCTTTGCAAAGTTGGTGCCGTTGGAAAGATATTTCCAAAGCGAACCCAACGGTTTTGGTTTCGGGAAAATCCGACGGTCGGATCTCCCGGTAAAATCATTTGAAGTTACGATTTCAAAATATGAACAACAACTTCGTTATTCGATTTATTTTAATTATATATATATAATCCATTCTACAATTTCAAAAACCATTTCAACTCATATAGGTGATAAAAATGACATTTTTATCAAACAGATATTTATTTCAACATATGACCATTTTTAACCATTCATATATATATAGTAAAAATGTGATTTTTATTGTCAAAACAATTTGTTTCAAACACGATTATTTTATATACTTCATGTAGATGATAAAAATGTGATTTTTATTGTTAAAGCATTTTGTTTCAAACACGTCTATTTTATATACTTCATATAGATGATAAAAATGTGATTTTTATTGTTAAAGCAATTTATTTCAAACACGATTATTTTATATACTTCATATAGATGATAAAAACGTGATTTTTATTGTTAAAACAATTTATTTCAAAAATGAATTTTTTTATTGATTTATATATATATATTACAAAAATGTGATTTTTTTGTTAAAACAATTTATTTCAAACACGATTATTTTACCATCACATGAATATATTTCAATACAAGAATATAAATCAAACATAGGAATATTTCAGAAAATTTTGGCAGCATAACACCAGGGTAGTTAAAACCGGCACCGTCCCTAGTACGGCTCTACCTTAAAGCCTCGCAGCTTTTGACAATGGGGATTTCAATAACTAGTTCGTACACAGACGAATTTCCCATATACTAATCCTATTGGGATTTCAACCACAATTAATCATATCAAATCAACCATTCGTGATTTATCAACCAAATTTCACATCAACCAAATCCAAACAAATCACAACCAATATATATCGCCCATGGTCTGTGGACGAGGGGAGTATGTATGTATATATATATACGTATATAAATATATTTCGATTTCAATTCATTTCAATTCCATTCAACGCATGTATGATTTTCACAACGCATATATAATTTATACATCGCACATACAACTTATACAACGCTTATACGTGAGGTGTACAATGCTTATATAACTCATACATCGACCGTATAATTTATACATCGTTATTCCATATCGTTTATAATTCAGAAATCTCACATTGGGTTCCACTCCTCCAAAAATTGTAGGAAGCTCAGAAAAATATCCGGTCTCTTCTAGAATGTAGAAGACGTCCTCACGAGTCCAATGTCTCTTGTTTCATTGGATTTCAATCACAAATGAAAAAGATATGATTTTTATCATAAAATCATAAATCGTAGCGCTTTAAAGTGTTATAAATCCATTTAAAATCTCACCGCCGTACCTTCCAATAATCGGTTCAGAACTAGGGTTTGATTTATCGTCAAATCCACGAACTTTGAAGACAATCGGACTTTACCACTTCATAGGGCTTCGGAAGGGCTTCTCGCACGTGGTGATCCTGCTCAACTCGATGGAGGATCGGGGAAGAAAATGGGTGCGACGCGGCGGATCTTCCTTGGCGCGAATCTCGAGAACGACGCAACTGTAGGAGGCGAGGCTGGGATGGATGCGTAGATCTCGAAGAATACTACAAAATCTTCAACAGGACAGAGGTCTAATTCTTCATGTGGGAGGAGAAATCAAGCCAGGAAGGTTTGAACCACTTCCGCCGTCGCCTGGAGTAGCGTTCGGGGAGAGAGAGTGTTTTTCTTTCTTTTTTTATAAAAAAATATGATTGGCCCGCTCTATTTATACTTCAAAAATATCCGTTTCTCCAAACGAACTCCAATTCAAACCCAACAACTGTCACCCCTAGCGAAATACCCCCATTCCGAACATAATGGGATATGTTTCGTAAGCCCATTCGACTGTTTCAGTCAGTTTTTCTTCAAATCAAAATATAAAACATTCAAAATTTGATTTGAACGTACATTTCAATTTGCCGGGGCCACATGCTGATCCCAAAAATTCCAGAAAAATAAATCCTGCTATGTTTTAACAATACGGTCCCACAAAACTAGTTCGTCGAATTTGGAGACCGTTTGAAAAATGGCCATTTTCTGGTCGATCCAAATTGACTGAAATTAACCAAACACATTTTTCTTTGCCACGCTCACATATCAAATTCAAAAATTATGGAATTTGAAACCTAGGAATAATTTGACATCCCGGATCCAACAAAAGTGGTTTCGTAAAAAACGGAGGTCGTTTGCAAAATGGCTATTTTCAAGGGCTATATAAACTCCATAGCGACCTTTCTGAAAATTCATTTGGCCATAACTTTTGATTCCCACTATGAAATCTCGATTTTTCAGATTCGTTAGAAAGATATTTATAATCAGATTTAAATATTTTTGGTTTCACTAAAATCCATTTTATTTTGCACCCAGTACAGTCAGTCAAAGTTCGAATTCAAATTTTCAAACTACCGCGCCATTTTAGGCCTTGTTTTATAATTAAAATAATATATTTATTTTCCAACATCAATTCGAATAGCCTTTTGGTCGTTATTATTTAAAATAATTTATTTTAAATATTCAAAATCCACTAAAATAGCCAAATTAAAATTTTTAAATTGGTTCTGAATTTCCGGGTTGTTACATCTAGTCTTTCACTAGTTGAGGGAGGGTTGAGGTGGGACCATAGCCACCATAGAAATGAAGACCATAGTTTGGATATCTGTACTTTAGGCCTCCTTAGCAGACCTATACTGATATGGAAAAAGTCTCCTGGCCGATTTTCGTGCATTCAAATGCAGCCTTGTTACGGAACTCAGTTACAATAGACAGTACGTACGTATGTGGATCTAAATACATGCATGCCACACTGGGTGGTGTATCGTAGACGCTAGGGCATTACTCCGCGATTGACCGAGGAGTTTGGATATGGAGATCTGTATGTAGCTCCGGCGTAGGATGAGAGTTATATACATGGCGTAGTTTTATAGAGATCCGTACGTCGCTCTGGCGTAGGATGAGAGTTGCATACACTTCCATGGCATACCGGCGTATACCGTGCGAGAGGGTATCATGGGAGGTACCTTGATGTTAGGATAGCTACATATATGTTATATTAGGTTAATCTACTAGGAGGTAGATGGGTACGACGTGTGTGTAAAGCCATGAGTGCTATTAACCCAAGCAACCTAATAAATAAGTAACATGATTGAACGATATATGTAGGATTATTTCATATTGTGTAATTTAGTCCAGTTACCAGAACTTGTGTTCTGACCCCCTCCTTGTAACACCCTCGCAGGTTAGATTTATGGCAGAGATGTGATAACTTTGGATATTGGTTAGGCAGTATTATTACTACAGTATGGCTATACTTGATTATATTATATTTTATCCATTCCGCTGTGAGATGTTTTTTGAGCTTTGATATATTTTATATATCTGTCTTTTCTGTAGGATACCAGACAAGCCAACTCGAGTTTCGATAGTGTTAACAGGTATTTATGTCCGGTTCCCAAATGTACACAAGACCCACTCGACTCAACACGTCGCGCAGGACCAAAGCTCGAAGTGTTGCCACAATGTTGATACGTCAAGCAGACGAGAGATTGAACGAGTAAAAAGCCTCACACCCTATCCAAACAAATGCCTCGCATCGCCTCGTAAGACCCGCATCGCCTCACTACCCCTCACCTTGCATCAGCCCACAACAACTCGTGTCGCACCACCACATAGAAGCTCGCATCACACCAAACAAGGTGCGATGCCATCGCATGCACCAGGATGCAATGCCATCGCATCCAAATGAGATGTGATGCCATTGCATCCAACTAGATGCGATGGCACCGCATCCCTCAGGATGCGATGTCATCGCATCCCTAGGATGCGGCGCCCGGTGTCACATCTCATCCTTTTGGGATGCAATTTCCGCATCATATGGGATGCGATTTCTGCATCATATGGGATGCAAAAATCTTATCCTATGAAGGGATGCAAATTTTCCTTTAACAGCCATGCGTGAGTGATTTCCTATTGCGCACAAGCCAGTGATGCGATTTTCTGCTGAGTGGTCCTCAAATCCTACCTACTCCCACCTAACCACTCCACTATAAGTACCCCCAAGCTCATTTGTTACAAGGGTTGGAAAATTGCCGATTTGACACCTACCTAGAGCTCCAAGTGACCTCTCTAATGGCATCTCCATTTTGATGAAGAAGAAGGACAAAATATACCTTTTCCATACAATCACATATGATGACTATGACTTCAAATTACATGAAAATGCTTGTAACTAGATGCCTAGAAGGGGCTCATTGCTTGTAAATCATTATTGTAAATAAAATATCAGCAGCTCTTCCAAAGTGGACATAGGCCCCTCACGGGACTGAACCACTATATATCTCAAGTGTCATTTACTGCTCTTCTGCACTTAATTTCCTTATGCGAAGCTGTATTCTTAAGTAATTAAGAATCTTGGGTGTTAATGACAATTTTTGGCGTCAATAACCTGGTGCTTTCATTGAGAGCTGAGACTCGCTTCTTTGTTGCACATTACTATCTCGACTCCGACGTGCTTTAGGTTCCTTCTCTAACCTGCCGCTAAGTCCGCTTACGATGGTTAAGCAAACAAAGAAGACACGTATCGACTTCTCTACTGCAGCTGAAGCTGAAACATCTCAGCTATCCCAACCGGCGGATATCCCGGCCGAAATGAATGTACTTCCTTCTACGGACACCGAATCCTCTGTAACTCAAGCGGAGTTTTGCGCGCTAAACAAGAAGTATGAAAACACGACTCTTGAACTCAACCAAGCATTGAAAAACAACATTGACCTAATGCTCCAACTCCAAGAAAGTCAACGTATCGTCGCTCAACTTTAACTCGCTCGAAACAAAGCCCGGTAGCAGCGTACTATCTCGAAAACTTCTTCTTTTGAATCGAGGGGCTCACATCAAAGAAGGAGGTTCAACCTCATAAATAACGTTGTCTTCTGCTCCAATGCTCATACTAACGGAAACGACAACGACAACGGAAATGGAAACGGTGATCAAACCACCGTCACCTATAACGGGGGAACGCATCACCGTGACCGATCCCGACTAATCATCAACGATGAGCCACGCCTGAGTAATTGCCCACTCCTTGGCAGAACCCAACAATCGCCGCTCCCCCTCCTTGGCAGAACCCAACAATCGCCGCTCAGAACTTGGCTCCCACGCTCTTAGTAGCTCAAAGGACCAAGTCCCTCAAGATCAGAATGTGCGGCACCCCGCTCAGCCTCATCAACCATATCAGAACCAGATAATCAATGTCGATGATATGGAAGAAGATGATCCGGATGTACTCCACAGAAGATGCCCACGAAACAGAACTTTCGAAGTTCGTCAAAACCAATGGGTTCCACTAGAAGATGTCTATCCAGCATATCTCCCTGACATGGTTCAATGGATCATGAGGGATATGAGGGGAAACACAAACAACTCGTGGGAAACCCACTTGAGGCGTAACCCTTTTAGTAGGATCATACATGAAGTCGAGTGGCCTCGGCGCTTCAACATGCCGCGAATGACATCCTATGATGGCACGACGGTTCCTTGCGCTTTCCTAAATCGCTATGAATGGCAGATGGACTCCAGCCGTGCCACAGACACGGTGAAATGCAAGTGTTTTCCTGTCTTCCTTTCAAGTACATCTTTTCTTTGGTTTTCTAGCATTCCACTCCACTCCATCAACACCTTCGGATAACTGGCCATCGAATCGGTTAGGCAGTTCAGAATGCACGTGCCAACGCCGAAGAATGCCCTCACTCTCTCCAACCTGTACCAGGGTCCTGCAAAATCTCTCAAAAGCTATCTGGAGCGATTCAATACCGCCCTCGCCGAGGTCGATGATACCGATCCTCGCACCGTACTCTTCTGGCTTGCGAAAGGAGTTCTCCCAACTTTCTAGTTCGGTGCCTGGATCGACAGAAAGTAGCCTAAGACCTTAAAGGCATCTATGAAAAGGCAGGGAAATTCCTGTGCCAGGAAGAAGCAAGACGCTATAGGGCCTCATAGGTTAATCAGACCAATGACCCACACACTAGCATTGTCAACGATAGTGCCAAAGGAAAACATGTCAGGGACTCCTCTGAAAAGGGTAAAGTGACAACCCCTACAAGCCGAAGTCAAACGCCGACAAACAAGGCGGTCACAACAACAACCAGACTCCGCCTAATCCCAACTTGAATGAATGGTATCAAAATTACAAAAACTACACTCCATTCAATCGAGACATGGAGACCATCTACCCAGAAACCTATAATACGCTCCAGTACAAGAAGCCCAACACGAGGGAATCGACTAACCGTAAGAATTTTGGCAAGTACTACATGTTCCATGACTTGTATGGGCACAATACTAACGATTGCCGCCATCTCAAGGACGTAATTTAAAAACTCATCCGTAAGAGACGCCTCGAGAAGTATTTTAGGATCTTGCTCTTTCTGAGGAGGCTACGAGTCCTCCGACGCCCACTCTTCTGGCTCCTGCTAATGCGACCCCAGGGTCGTCCAATAAGAGGCACGTGGCATCGTGATCAAGACTATATATAGTGGGCCTCACCCCACACATGACAGCTTCAGCCAAAATGGAAGAATATGCCAACTCTAGCAAGCATGTCACGTACGAAACTTGTTATACCCTGGATGAATCAGTCCCTGCCCAAACTTCAGAAGACAATGCAGGACGATATCGTCTTTCGAGAAAGGGAGTCCATGGGAATCGAGATCCCAACCATAGACCCTCTTGTCATCTCTGCTCAAATTGGCCCAGCTTTCGTTCGAAGTATCCTTATTGATTTAGGGAGCTCGATCAATATCATATTCAAGACGACCGACGACCGAATGAAATTAAAGGGCAAAGATTTGAAGCTTTGCCATGACACGATCCATGACTTGAATGGATCCACCAACCACCTAGTCGACATGGTAGACCTTCCCGTAGAAGTAGGAGAAGGGGATTGGAGTCGGGTCTGTATCCTAAACTTTGTGGTCATTGACGTCATCTCTCCGTACAATGCTTTCCTAGGATGACCTTTCCGTGCAGAATTCCGAGTCTGCATGTCACCATGTTCCCTACTGATGAAATTCCCGATAGAGAATGGAATCGGCACAGTCAAAGGTGACCAAGCCACAACCAGGGATTACTACCTTATAGAGTGGAGGAACACACACAATAAGGACAAGGGCAAGAATGTGCTCCCGCCTTCCTGTGCTAAGACTGTCTCCGCATAACAGTCAAAGGTGTCTGAGTCCTGGCTTCACCGCCATTGTCGTCTTTTTGATGATCTTGATCCGAGGAAGGACGAAGAGCCCGATTTCGAAAGGGCTACCCCGGTAGAACCAACAATGGATGTTCCGATCAGCCCCGACGACCCGACGAAGGTCTTGAAAGTTGGATTGCAACTCCACCCCACAATAAATTAAGAGCTCATGGAATTCTTAAGGGCCAACCTCCATGTGTTAGCATGGACACACTCCGACATGTGTGGCATCGATCCAGGAGTCGCTTGCCATAGGCTCGCCATCAACCCCCGGCAGCTCCTAATCAAATAGAAACATTGAATCTTGGGAACTGAAAGATTAACCATGCTCAGAAAAGAGGTGGACAGGCTACTTAACAACGACTTTATTAGACAAGCCTTCTACCCCGAATGATTTACAACCCTGTCCTGATCAAAAAGGAAAATGACAAATGGCGGACGTGTGTCGACTTCTCCAATTTAAACAAGGCATGTCCAAAGGATAGTTTCCAACTTCCAAAGATCGACTAGCTCGTTGATTCAACCGCCGGATACCAGCTCTTGTCTTCCATGGACGCCTACTAAGGCTACATTCAGATCGCGATGTATCTCCCGAACCAAGACCATACCTATTTTATAACCAACCTCGGGCTCTGCTGCTATCTCGTCATGCCTTTTGGTCTTAAGAACGCAGGAGCCACCTAGCAATGATTGGTCAACTTCATCTTTAAGAATTAGAATGGGAGATCCATGGAGGTATACGTGGACAATATGCTCGTTAAACAAAGAATATCGAACGACCACATCCGTGACCTCTCCGAAATGTTCGGTGTCCTCCGCAAATATTGCATGAAACTTAGGGCTGTCAATTTCCTACATGACCTGTGACACGACCCGAAACCCGCACGGAAATTAGCAGGTTAACCCGACCCGTTTAGTTAGCGGGTCATTTTCGGGTCAACCCGAATTTGACCCGTTTATAAATGGGTGGGTTTAGGGTTGACCGCTAACCCGATTTTGACCCACCAAACCCAATTATATTTTGTATCTCTTGCATACTGTTAGTCTTTAATGTATACTATTAGTGTTAATCTTTTATGTATGCAGTAATCAGTATGCTCGTATATGTAAGCTGTTATATTTTACTAATTTATTCTTGTATGTTGTTAGTTATATTTTACTTATAACAACTGTATCTCTCCCATACTGGTAGTCTTTAATTTATGCAGTATGGGAATATATACTTATGTATAGAAAATGATTTTTGGATATGGTGATTTCATGCTTTACATATGTGTTGTATGTTGGTGACTTCGCAACTTGTTGCATGTTGCTGATTATATAGAAGTGTGCATATTGGTGATTTGGCTCTTTTGTTGCTTATATTAGTAGGCAATATCAATCAATGGGTCAAACGGGTAAACCCGACCCGACACGACCCGACACGACCCATTTAGTTAAACGGGTTACGCGGGTCGGGTCGGGTCAACCCGTTTATAAATGGGTCGGGTTAGGGTTGGGAAAATATGACCCGTTTAATAAACGGGTTGACCCGACCCGTTTATAAATCAACCCGAACCCAACTTGACCCGACCCAACACGAATCATTGACAGCCCTAATGAAACTTAATCCCTTGAAATGTTCATTTGGCATCGCATCGGGAAAATTCTTTGGTTTCATTATCAATTCGCGTGGCATCGAAGCCAATCCAGATAAGATCAAAGCTATCTGAGACATCCAGGCCAGTCGGAGCATTAAGGATGTTTAGATTTTAAACAGGAAGGTCACCACCTTAATTTGATTCATATGAAAAGTAACTGCCAAGTGCATTCGCTTTTTTGATTTGCTAAAAAAGGGAAAGCATAATTTTTCATGGACACCGGAGTGCGTTGCCGCATACCAGGACCTCTTGAATCACTTAGAATGACCACCTATCCTGTCCAAACCCATAGATCACAATGACTTATATATTTACTTGGATATTTCCGTGCAGGCGGTTTGCTCAACGCTCGTGAGCATTGAAGATCGTGTCCAGCGACCCATTTACTACATTAGCAAAAGACTGACAGGCGCAGAAAAGAACTATTTTAAGCTTGAGAAGTTGGCCCACTGCATGTTGATCTCCTCCCGGAAGCTACGGCCTTATGTCCAATCTCATCCCATCAAAGTTTTCACCGACCAGCCGCTACGACATATCCTACAATGACCTGAAGCGTCTGGACAACTTCTGAAGTGGAACATAAAGCTAAGTCAGTTTGAGATCACTTTCATCCCTCGTCGGGCTATCCTCGGACAAGACCTCGTTGACTTCAACGTGGAGTTCACCATTCCGGAAGACCCTCCCCCAGAGGACACCAAAACTCCAGAACCCCAATGGAAACTCTATGTGGATGGATCCTCTAACGACCAGTGTTCCGAGGCCGGAATCGTGCTCATCACTCCAAAGGCACACCCAATATGCTATGCTCTAAAATTCGACTTTCTTGCTACCGATAATGACGCCGATTACGAAGCCTTGATAGCCGGACTCAAAATCCCAATTGAACTTAACATCAAGGCAATCCAAATCTACTCGGATTCACTTCTTGTCGTGCAACAAGTGCTGGGAGAGTACCAAGACGAGGGAGCAAGGATCGCTCCCTACCTCACTCGGGTTCGCGAACTCCTCACCAATTTTGACTACTACCTCATCACGCACATCCCCCGAGGACAAAACGAAAAGGTGGATTCCTTATCCAAACTGGAAGCTCCGGAGATGCACAACTAATGGGGCTTGCCCCCATTGAAATACTCGACTCTCCGCGCATCGATCAGGTGCAGACTAATTCTGTAGCAACAATGGAGACCGAGGCCGACCCCGAGTCATGGATGACGCCAATCAGGAACTACTTACAGCATGGAATCCTCCCCGAGCGCCACAAAGGCAAATGAGCACTCACTCAAAAATCATCCTGCTACATCATTCTGGACGGGGTGATCTACCGTAGGGGATTCTCTGTTCCGTTACTCCGATGTTTAGCCCACAACAATGTTGAGCGCTTGTTGCTAGACGTACATGAAAGAGAGTGCGGTGAACACACCGGGGAGCAAACTCTAGCAAAAAAGATTCTCAGACATGGTTATTGTAGCGACCCGGGAATTTCGACACTCGAATCCAGACACTAACACGTCCTGTGTCCAAAACCCAAGTATAGAAAACCCAGAAAGCTAATAGAAAGAAGTTAGAGGGTGAGAAAAGACAGAAAGAAATACGAGAATAGAAGAAATAAGAAGATCAGAAATATTATAGCGGAACGAACAAAATATAATAATCAGTAATACTTTATAAAAGAACTGTATATTACAACATTAGAGTATACATTTAGATCAATACAACACACAGCAGAAATAAACCAGTACCAGTATATATGGAATACGTCTCGACTTCAACTCCTTTTCCGAAGCTCCAAGCGATACCTAACCTGATAATATACTCGGTCTGACCCGAGCACATTTGAAGCAAAGCAAAATTCACCCGGATCAGTCCGAAATACTTTCAGTGATAAATTCATAGCACAACAGCTTTTTTAACTTAGAAAATCCTTTTGAAATAAAAGGATAATAGTAAGACCAGCCCACAAATAAACACGGACGGTTTTTACCTTACTATAACCCAAATCGTTTTGAAATTTATATTTTCTTCTGATATTATCATAGTGTCTAAATACAAGTAGATAGAATCTAGCAGAACGCTTGCATCTCACGCTCCACATATATAGTATACAATCAAAACCGCGGGCGCTTATTGGAGATTGGATTTCCAACTATGACAAGGTATGGGACCACCTGCCGATAGTGTATCTCTAAAGACGAATACACTGGGTTTAACAAGAATGTCTTGCAACCCGGCCCACACATGACCGACCACCCATTTCTCTTGAGTGTATCGAGTATATTTTCACCTTACGCCTTTTTGTCGCGCGACCACCGTAATCCCCGGGAGATACAGAAATGAAAAGAAGTAAAAAATATGAATATTCTCTAGATGGTGACAATACACCCTAATGGGTGCGACCCACATAGCCATGTTGCCTGCCCGATTTTTTTCATTTCCCGGTTGATGAGGCTTGAGGTTATAATCAACTTTTGAAACATATGGCCACCATTCACATCATCCATATATGTCATCCAGGAACATGATGAACCGAAGGTACCCTCCTACTGCATCCAATATAGGAATCACCCCATGGATCAGCAGCGAGAAGTCCTTGCAACCCATAGATTTCAATCACGACAGAATACAGTATATCTCAAGGGATCAGCCAGAGATTTTAAGTAACTCTTCCGCTTCATGAAGATCTACGGTCTTCAATTGCTCCATCTCGATCAGCGTCTTCGACGAATTCGTATTTATTGGTCGGAATGGTTTTCGAATATAAATTCGATCCCGATCTTCCCATACCAATAACGTTGGGTCAGATTTTGATAGCCGGTTATTTAACTATCAAAATAAACAACCATAAAAACAAATAGATCCATTGGTTTACACACAGCATCACTTGGCCCTTATAATATATAGGTTTAAATATGTTAATATTCTCAAATCCCTTACCTATACACCTAGAAAATATCTTAATCATATCCAATTGATCTTCAACTAACATTTCAAACCATGGTTATAACATTTCTCATTATCTTATCGATTCAACTTATCATAACGACATCTTCTTTGGCTTCGTTATTTGAATACCAAAATCACCATCTCATCCTTTTCGAATAGACCCCATTTAAATCTCATTCCACATCTTTTGAAAATATCGTTATATTTCCACCAATATCCTTTTTATATTTCTTTTATTATGGGGATATCATTTCATATTCTCTAACCCTTTTCTTTTCTTTTCTTTTTTTCCCTTTTTATCGGGGATCTTATCATATATATTTCCACCATTTCAAATAACGTTATGTTATTATTTCTCAAAACGTCTCCACCATTACAACTAATATTATTCTTTGATAATCCTGAAGTCGTTCAAGTTGGGGTATTTTAATTACCTCTCAGACCTTGATCAACAACGTTCTTATCGAAAGATATATATATCAGTTGTAATACAAAAACTGATACTTATTTCCCTTATCACGACAAATCACATTTTTATTCCATCTTGACGAGATATCATCACTCTTCAAAAATAGTGGCTCTACATCGCATCTTTATAACTTATCACGTTTAATTACTCTAATTCAAACGTTTGATTTCCCATTTCCTATCTCCGCCAGTTTACTTAAATTGTCAATCTTGGCTTTTACTTTATTCAAATGTCACTTTAATACCTAGTTCCATTTACCTATTCAATAAACTGAGATTTAATATCTTCGTATAACTTGGATTCGTAGAATCCAATTAAGTATAACTTAGTAAGAATCAATTTAAAACTTCGATTTCACACTATATTTTAAATTGCTTTGTTAATTTTAAACACGCTTTAAACTTCACAAATTTTCCTTAATGTTTATTACATCTCAAATTATCACTTCATTATTAATAAATGATTAATAATCAAGTTTCAATATTGATAAAGCTAGGTTACTTACCATTTACTACCCCTTTAAATTAATGGACTGATTAAATAAGCAACTTCAGTTAACGTTGTTAACTTGTTCCACTCTAAATAGGACTAACCCGTTAGTCAATCATTATTGATCTTTCCATTTAAATTAATAATTAATTAATAATAATTTTATTTACTTTGATCAATATCAATATAAACCCATTCTAATTGTTCATCAAATCTGGCTACCTGAATTAGCTAATTAAAATTGTTTTTAATAACCACTTAATAAGCACGTGCTTCGCACATGGTAGAATTTGGTTAAACCAATCAATGTATATATATGGCTATTTTATTCCCTTTTTAGAAACTTTATTCAAATTAATATATTTAAAAATATATTCGGCTGTAAAATAAATTACATAACTTCATTTCTAGCGATTCACCTGACGGTGAATCGATCTTTATAAAACGGTGTATATTTGGGCCTTTAGCTATTTATTTCTCAACCAATACTATATATATTGGTTCAAACTCAACCACATTCAACAACCAACAGGGTTTAAGGTCAACGGGTTTTAAACAATTCATAAAATATGAAATAACAACATATTAAATATTTGAGGAACCGGTTTGATTCCTCCTACCTGTTCTTCCCTGCAACGCAGACCATTATAATATTTCATATCAGTACATAGAAATATTTTAAACGACGATAATATAATTAACGTCAACCATTAAAGCAACCATAGGCATTCAAGGCATCCAATCAACCAATTAAATTTTAATTATATGAATTTAGCACATCCTAGTATTTCAGAAATGTGTGAGAATTAACTCACCTTTGTTATTTCGATGACCGATATTTTAGCGTTGTTCATATAATTTTAAACAAGCGTTTAAAATTATATGAAATTCCGGTTGCTTTTGTTCCTTTCTGAATCAGCACAGGAGCATAGTACCCTTCTTTGTGATTTCAAGGAATTCAGATTCGTTCGGATCTGATAACGAATGAATACGTTATACTAACTACCCGTATATTTAGTTCAATGAATAATTAACTAGCCTAATCATAAGTCTACTAATTTTAATTACCGTAATGAGAGAGCTTAACTGCGTCATTAGCCGGTCAAGCCATCCTTTCAAAAGCGTCTTCCTAAATCCATGACAAACTCGGCTCTGCGTCCCTCCATTTTCTTCAGTTCATTCGAAATTTGCTTTTTCCTTTCTATTTTTTTTATTTTTTTATTTTTATATAAAGAGAATACGGCCCAAGCCAACGTGAGAATTCCAGCCCACTTCCTCTTCCTTAACAGATCAACGCTCCCTGTAATCATTCATGCAATCAACGCATATCTCCTTTGCCAACTTGAAACTACGCACCCAATTGTGATCCAAACTTAAACCCCTCTTCTTTTCTGCTTGCAAACATACATCCCCACTTCACAACACTTTCCTCCACTTCAATTCAAAACGCAACTCCTTCATCATTATTCCTACTACTATTGTCTTACACCTCCTATAAACATAATGAACAAAACGTGACTAATCCCTTTACGTCACTCCCCAGTTCACGCTCCCCCAACGAAAACACCATATACACAGCTGCTCCTCAGGAACCAACGAAAATAACTACTACCCCACACCGAAATCTCACTTCAATGTAGCCTGCTTCTCTTCGCATTGTGCTTCAGGCCCATGCATGCTTCTCTTTGCTCCTAACGTTAGCTGCTCTCTCCTCCTTCTTGAAAATGTGCGCACATACCACCATCCACAAGGCACAGATTGCACCTTTCCCATACCGTCTCCCCCCCACGCTCTGTTTTCCTCTGCCCCCATTCAACACAATTTCCGTCCTAGCTTCATCTCATTCCCCACCCCTTTGTTTTCATTTTTATGTTCTTTTTTTAAGGATTGGTGGCCATTTTTCACTTCGTTGTAAAACCCGGTGGTGAAACTGTGTATTTATAGCATGAGTATACTTGGGTGGCATGGGTGTTGGATTGGCACGCAAGGAGATGGAAAGCTTGGCTGTCACGGCACTTAAGTTTGTCCCGCAAGCAAACATGCTGTAGGAACGTAGGCAGCTGCTGTCCTTGTGTTAGCCTATATATTCAGGGTAGGCACATGGAAGCAAATATGATTTGCATAAAGCTGTGCAAAAGAAAGTAGGTGGGTACTTACATTAGGGTAGGATTTGTGATACAATATAGGATAGCAGGATGGTTGAGGAAAGAGGATGAAGACAGGGTGTGCACCGTACCCTTTTGAATACTGCATGTTTAAAGTGTCAGTGTCGTTCTAGGCAATAGGAATGGGAAATAGTCTTTACACCTAAGTTTGCTTTGTTTCAGCATGTGCTCTCATTAAATATGATTAGAAAGCATGCATGTCCCTCCCTTACGTGTATCAGTGGGTTTTATATTTTATAAAGAAGAGTCTGAACATAGGTTGGCGCAAATACAATGCTGAAATGAAAAGATACTCAAAGTCTATGCCTCTAGGTAGATTTAGGTTATGATTTGATTTATTTTATAATGTATAGATTTTTCTTCGAAGGTCATGTGAAGTAACAGAAAGATTTGCCAAAGCCATACTTATTGAGACACAACAACAATTAATTGAAATGACAAATGATATTTATTTATTCTTAAATTTTAATGTGCGACTAGCGATTACAACGAACGATTTTTAGTTTTAAAGTGAGCGTATCCCGTCATGTAAGATTCTGTCCTCATACGACTTGCTATCGACAGAAATGAATATACCGTCACGCTCAGCAGTGCGCCACGATCCCAAATATATAATAATATTGGTAGGTTGACTTATATTGTGATACCCCAAAATGTTGATATAGGGTGCAAAATACTCCAAATAAAAAGTTGCTTATTTTATGAAATAAAAATTTCAGTAAAATTCTAAAAATTAAATTATACATGCGCCTCAAAGGACTTGACCAAATTCGAAGCCAATATTTAATTATATTTAAATAAATCATTATGGTGTATAAACGATTCCACAACGACTATTTCAGAATTTGATTTGGATGTAAAATAAAATCTACAATACAAAAATACGTTTTTTCTCTTCCATTAGAAAAATATGATCAACTAGATTCAAACGCTTCTTGTTTCACCGAAATTCGACTTAAAATGGATTCGGTATGATCAATTGAAGTTGAAATTCAAATTTTCGAACTACCGCGTTGTTTCCAGTTCGTTTTATAATTTAAAATATAAATGTAACACTCAGTCGTTGTTAAATTAACGTTTTCGATATTGAATCCCATAAATAGTTCAAATAAATATTTAAAATAAATTTAAATATTCGAATCAAAATAGCAGAAAAATCCGGGTCGTTATAGTTATTTCTGGCTGACATTCGACCAAGACGCAGCGGACTATGCCCGCAAGTGCGACAAATGCCAGATGTTTTCAAAGGTTCCAAGAGCCCTGCCTAATGAGCTAACGCAAATGGTCAGTCCTTGGCTATTCTCCATGTGGGGAATAGACATCATCAGAACTTTCCCAATGGCCTGAGGGGGGCATGTTATGCTATCATCTCATGGATTACTTTATCAAATGGGCAGAGGCTGAGGCCCTCTCCACAATCACCACTAAGAAGGTATTCAGTTTCGTCATCCGCAACATCATCACTCTGTATGGAGTTCCGCAGGCTATCATTTCCAACAATGGAACCCAGTTCGAGAGTTAGGAATTTAAATCTTTCTGCCGACTACACAACATCGAGAAGAGATTCTCATCAGTGGATCATACTCAAGCCAATGGGAAATTCGAGCATTAAAAAAGTGATCAAATCTATCATCAAGAAGCATTTGAAAAAGGCCAGAGGCTTGTGGGCTGAGGAACTCCTTCTGGCACTATGGGACTACCAGACCACCCACAAGTCAACGACCGGTCAAAACCCTTCCGCTCTTGCCGACGGATCTGAAGCCGTCATTCCCATTGAGCTAAAGATCCAATCTCATCGAGTCACTTACTGCGATCTGAAGACCAACCATGATCTCCTCTTGGAGTCACTTGACCTGCTTGAGGAGAAAAGGAACGAAGCCGAACTTAAAGCTACCGCTCAATGCTGGAGAGTCACCCGATACTTCAACTCAAGAGTTCGCCCCCAAGGACCTCAACGTAGGCGATCTCTTCCTGAAGCGAATATTTCCCACACCGACTGGCCTCAGTCCTCGATGAGAAGGTCCATATGTTATACACCAAAGACTCGGAGATGGAACCTTCTTAGGGATGGCAATGGGGCGGGGCGGGCGCGGGTAGTACGACCCCATCACCCGCCCCGTTGGGTGATTTTTTGCCCCGTGCCCGCCCCATACCCACGCGGGTTCCCGTTAAACGGGTTTTAAACGGGTTGCGGATAATGGCGGGTATTCGTGGGTATCCATTATATTTATTCAAATTGTTTTTTAGTCGTTTATTGAAATTATTCAAAAGTACATTTGGTAAAAAAAACAAATTAGACCAATGTTCAAATGCTACCTTCAAAATACCAATACATATTTAAACCAACATCCAGAAAAGAAGAGTCAACAACAGAAGTATCCATCAAAATATCAACAGTAATTTATAAATTGTTGAGTAAAAGCATGCACACAAATACCGAACAGCCAACAATAATGTGTTTTTTGAATTGACTATTGATAATAAAACACATTCAATACGGGCACGGGTACCCACGGACATGGATATCTTACTATCCGTACCCGCCCCATTAATTAATAGATATTAAAAATACCTATTTATTTTACCCACGGATACCCATTTAACTATCTGTTTCATATCCATGACGGATTTTACCCGCGGATAACCGCGGGTACGGATTTTTTTGCCATCCCTAAACCTTCTAGTTAGCGATCGTCGATGGTGCTGAACTCCCAAGGGCTCGGAATAGCGAACACATTCGCTGCTACATCACATAATTTAGTGTACATATTTTCCACTTTCCAATAATGTTTTATTTTATTCAAATTCAAGGCATTGTAAAGGCTGTTATTGCCAAATTTATTAGTAAAGATAGTGTTTGTTTCTCTATGCTCCCAATGTGTTTACTTAATGCCAGATATGTTCGATTAACCGTCATAACTAGCTTGCCAATGCAAACACACAGATCATCAGATCGACACCCCGAGCATGGGAGCCGGTACCGCCACTCGAGTCTCGAATCAATGACGAGGCCGAGTATAAATAACACCACCCGAGTCTCCGATTAACGACGAGGCTGAGTATAAATAACACCACTCAAGTCTCAAACCAACGACGAGGCCGAGAATAAATAACACCACTCGAGTCTCGAACCAACGACGAGGCCGAATATAAATAACGCCACTCAAGCCTCGAATCAACGACGAGATCGAGTCTAGATCATTCGACCACCGAGTCTTCAGACTTGGGGGCAACCCATCAGCCAAGTTAGTGTGAAGCCGACCACCCCCGCGGCTCCATCCGACCCATTAGGGCCTGGATCTGGGTAACACTCGAGCCTCGGCCCAATGCCGAGACCGAGTATAAATCATTTTACTTCTAATTCTTTGGGCTTAGGGGTAGCCCCTCGGTCACAATCCGACCCACCGGGTCTGGATTTGGGCACCATTTGGCCAAAAAACAACGCCCACGTGCTCTAATCCCAAAGGAATGACCAGAGAGCAAAAAGCCAAACGAATCACAACGTCCACGCCTCCTCACGACTTAGGACCAAGTACCTCCGAGAGGTCCAAGAGAAAGGGCACCTGATATGGTTTCCATATGACTCAGGACTCCTGACTAATGGAGGACCCGAAAGTGGAACTAGCGCACGACCAAGGGCCCCCCCGGTGCAGAGTCTTCAATCACATTTGGTTAAGTGTAACAACAAATACAATTATGTAAGTAAATGACGCTGGAAAGCATAAGACGAACATTCGAACACTTAACATGAATGCGACATAAGAAAGACTAAATACTGCTTTCATTCACATAAATAAATCAGAGTACATATACTGATATCCTTTCTTTCTGATGATAGGGTGTACATGAAAACTACACCATGCCTCCAAAATCCAAAAGACGAGGGCCATACTCGCATACATTATCATCCTACATCACTAAGAGACGAATGCCAGGGTCACTTGGGCAGCTCGCCCTCCTCCACTTCCTTGACCCCTTCCTCTCCTTTCTTCTTCTTTTTGCCCGAGTCTCCGCCTGTGATGATCATCCCTCTTCCTATGCTTCTTTGAATTGCTTCATCCTCTCTCCTTCTTCCCTTTGGATAGGGAAGAGAAAAGAGAGTCTAGTGGCATTTACTCCTTGTCGTCGCTAATCTCTGTGATCTCATTGTCGGACGGGATTTCTCTTAAAGGCGGAGGAACAACCTTGCTTGAAAGCGCAAGAATGGATGACCCGCTCTCTTTCCCCTTTGGACCGGTCCACGTGACCACCTTTTATCTAGCCCGTCTTCCCAACCTTGATTTTTCTGGCCTCCGCTTCCTTCAGCTGTTTGTACGTCTTCGCGGCCTTCTTCGTAGAGGCCTCAACATCAGCCTTTTCCCTCAGATTTGCCGGTTCCTTTGCCCCAGCTTCCTTCTCTCCTTGGACCTTGGCCGAAATATCTTGTTCGAACTTCTTCCTAGCATCCACCAAATCCGTTTGTTGGGCTAACTCATCGGCTACTTTTTCCTGCTCTTGTTCTTCGGCTTTGGCACGTAAGACAGCCTGCTACTCTTCGAACTTTCCATGCATTGTGTGTTCATTCACTTCGGCAGTCTCTATCACCTAACCATCCGGCCTGTCTCTCCCTACGAAAGACTTAAAGTACGAAATATCCTCCTCAGTGAACGTAATCTCCGCTCCTACTCTTTAAAGACTCGGGGAAAATTCGACGCTCGAATTTTCGACAATAATACATAAACCCGTATTACTTGCCCAAAACCCAAGTATCGAACCCCAGATTGTCAATAGAAAGAAATTCGAGGGTGAGGATAGAAAGAGAGAATAGAAGAAAAAGAAGAACAACACATCAGAATCTCACAGCGAAACATATAAAATATAATATCAAATCTCTTTATATAAAAGAACTGTATAACATACCAACCATCAGAGTACACATATATCATTCACAACGGAAAAATATCTTAATTTAACTAACGGTGAAGCCTCCTGCTTCCAACTCCTTAAACTCCAAGCGAACCTAACTTGGAAATATACTCGGTCTGACCCGAGCACATTTGAAGCAAAGCAAAATTCATCGGGTCAGTCTGGAATACTTTCAGTGATAAATTCACAGCATAAAACAATCTTGTTTAACTTTGGAAAACCCTTTTGAAATAAAAGGATAATAGTAAGACCAGCCCACACATAAACACGGACGGTTTTTATCTTACTATAACCTAAATGATTTTTGAAATCATAACTTGATCTGATATTATAATAATGTCTAAATACAAATAAATAACAATCTAGCGGAACGCTTGCATCTCACGCTCCACATATATAGTATGCAATCAAAACCGCGGGTGCTTATTGGAGATTGGATTCCAACTATGACAAGGTGTGGGACCACCTGTCGATAGTGTATTTCTAGAGGCGAATACACTGGGTTCAACAAGAATGTCTTGCAACCCGACCCTCACATGACCGACCACTCATTTCGCTTGAGTGTATCGAATGTATACCATCGACGGTTGGGATCGGCAACCATCTCCCGAAAAGGGACAAGATCGAAATAGATTAAAGAAGCAAAAAGGAATTTCTCTAGATAGGTGGTTATACACCCTAATGGGAGCGACCCACATAGCCATGCTGCCTACCCGATTTTTGTTATTTCCCGGTTGTGAGGCTTGAGGTTTGAATTTACCTTAAGAATATCTGGTCATTTTTCACTTTGATTGCCACATCGTCAGATCCGCCAGATATCACTAATTGACGTCCACAAAATACTCTAGTTATTTGGCTAGAGAAAAACCATTTATCCGCCATCAACTATAGCACTTTTGAAGAAATCAACGTACGTGATCCTTTTGGAAATACTCTGTCAAACATCCGTCCATACAAGTCATCCAGGAATAAGATGAACCGAAGGCACTCTCCTACCGCATCCTTATATAGGAATAACCCCAAGGATCAGTAGCGAGTAATCCTTGTAATCCGCAGATTTCAACCACGACAGAATCACAAATCAAATGACTCTGGTTGTGAGCCAGAGAAATTCGATAAGTAGTCCTTCCATTTATGAAGATCCACGGTCTTCAATTGCTCCGTCTTGATCATTTTTCTGAACATCTTCAGTGTTAACCTATTTGCTGGTAGGAATGGTTTTCGAATATAAATTTGATCCCGGTCTTTCCATACCAACAATTGTATTGGTCATGTTTGATAGTCGGTGATTTAACTATCAAATAACAGTTGTGTACATAAAATTAATTTATCGATTCTGCACTTGGCATTGCTCGGCCTATTTTAAAAATATATTTAATAAAATAGATATCATCTTCTAAATCTTTCAATCTATTCAAATATTATAATAATTCTTAATTTATTATAATAAAACTATTTTAAATACTTTGGAGCATGTATATATATATATATATCTACCCAGCTTTCCATTTCTTTTGGGAATATCGATGTTTTCCTTCAAAGACCTCTTTCCCTTTTTGTTCTATATACGAGTATCTCGATATACATATATATATATATATATATATATATATATATATATATATATATTATACCTAATGGTATAAGCCGAATTAACCATTTCTAATATGATAAATCAATGTTAAATTATATAACTTAAATCAATATTTATTTTGAAACTAATATTACAATATCATTTATACACCAACATCTTGCATTAGTGTCCAATATTATTCGTATAGGATAAAACCAATTTCAACACATTCACTCGTCCCAAACTAATACCACTCCTCAATAATAGTGAAGCCGTTCAAGTTAGGGTATTCTATTTACCTCTCAGACCTTGATCGACAACGTTCTTATCTCAGAATAATAATAGTTCGTCGCTTAACCACTGATATTAAAATTCTCATTTACCACTTCGATTTCAAATCTGGTTTTATAGAACCATTTCTTATATTGGAAATCCTCGTACCATAACCTTTTTACTTACTTCCTTTGATTAAGTAAAAATTCACTAAAAACATAACTTTTAACTTCAACCAAAATTTCACTTATAGCCTTTGGATTTTAATAAAATCCCACATCCAATAATCTACTTCCATTTATTCAGGCATTCTTATAACCAGCTTTATATTGGATTTTATAACTAAAATCCTCTTATTATTTCCTTTACAATCAAGCCCCTTTTTGACTTGGATTTTATTTCTCAAAATTTATTTACCAATTTTTAACCGAAATCACCATATGTATTTTCCTTTGTCTTTGAAAATCCTTATTTCAGTTAAGTTTAATTCTTTAACCTTTACGTCATCGCTTTAGTTCTAAAGCCCTCATTTGAACCTTGCTTGGATTTCTTTCTAAATCAATTTCCATATTTCAGTTTATTGCTAAACTATTAATCATTTCTCCTGGAAGTTCCCTTCCATTTGAATTCACTTTACTTTACTTATCGATTAAGTAGAAATCTTATTTAAACCCCTAAATATACTTAACAATTCAATTTACCAATCTCATTTGAAACTTGAATTATAACTCTTTTTATAACTCTTACCGCCCCTTTGATCAAACCATAACGCCACATAATCATTTCTTAATTGAATTTCCAATTAAAAGTCAATGCTTTAATTATTATTAATTAAAATAATAATTAACTTATATATTAACCATATTAAAAATAGTTAACTTAGATGTTAATTAAAAATAGAATTATTATCATTTTTAAAAGCTCGTAAAATAATAGTTAACTTTTTTTAACACTAACCAATTCAATAATTACTTTGAATTATAGTTAATCAAAGATTAACTAATATTTAATATCAAACAATTCAATAATTTTCTTACTTTATAGTTAATCGCGGATTAACTAATATTTTACACCATCCGTTAAGTTTAACGAATACCTAGAAAATTTAAATCAAATTAATTCAATTATCAATTTCAATTGGAAACAGTTGAATTAATCGACCATACATCTCAATTAACTATTAATTGATTTTCGTTGTCATTTACCTTCTAACTTAATTAATTTAAAATCACTATTGAATTGTTTTTAAAAATAATTATTCTATTTTATCCACCCGTAGGTAATTTCTGCAATTTTCTACTTTCAGCACTCACAAAATCTTATTTCATAACCATTTAAATAATTTCTTTTAAAAGCTCAATTAAAATATTTATTTCATAAATTCCTAATTTAATTAATTATATAAAATGACTGAAGAGCTTCAGTTCAGTTATAAAATAATTTATAACTTTAAAACTACGTCAATTAATCGAACGGTAAACCGACATCTGAAACAATACATTTTAGGCCATTCACTGCCAATTATCCAATCAACACTGTCGATATATTTTAAACACAACACAGGTGAAAATTTATTCAACCATCATGTTCAAACAGGTTTCACTACCATCTGGGGTTGAATTAGTTCATATATCAACAATATGAAACAAACAAACAACATATATAATATTTGAGGAATACGGTCGGATCCCTCCAACCTGTTCTTCCATGCATCATAGATAACAGTTGATAATAATATACGAATTAAATTTCAATAATAAAATAAATAACAGCAACCAATCAAACAATAATAGTTAATATCATCCATAACAGCCAATCAACTAATTTGTACTGTCAACGGTGAATTATATTTTTATATTCATTTATCACATCATAGAATTCCAGAAGGTGTGAGAATTAACTCACTAGATTTATACGGTTGACGTTTGACGCGTTTGTCCCTTTTTATTTGAAACGGGCATTTAAAATTTGCTGAAATTTCAACTGCGTCAGATCAGTGCCTAGTCAGTGCCATCGTCTAGGTCTCGTCCCTGCGATCCCAACGGATCCAGTTTCATTGAATTCCGTTAACGTATGAAAAAGTTATCACGATTTCAAGTTTATAAAAATTTAAACGATTATTAAATAACTAATTATTAATTATAAAACATAATTACCAATTATAAATCAGTCCACGTCAGCAATAGTTGACGCATTTTCCCCTTTTCATTGGAAAAACCCGACATCCTCCTTCTCTATCGATCTCGCCGGAAAACGCTACCACCCACGAAACTCACGCCGCCACCTCTGGTAGTTCTAACGCCATCTCGACCCTGCCGACGTCACCGCCGTCCCACCATACGCCTTCAACCACCACCAGACAATCCTCTAGCGCCGCCAATTTTACAAAATCCGACCCCCACTTTTGAAAACAACCCCAAAAACTCCACCTCCGTTCATCTACTCCCCACGACCACCACCGACCACCAGACGACCTGAAACCGGTGCAAAATCAAATGTCTGTCTTCCCTCTTCCATTTGCCCCAGACCCCCCCCCCCGCCTGAAACCCCGCCAGCGTCGAGAAATCAAGCAAAAACTGAAACTCAGATCTGGCCTTTCTTCGTTATTCCGGCCACCCCAGACTTCTGTTGGCCCCCAAATTTTTGCTGAAGCTTTCCCCAGACCTCCTCTACAACTTTACCATTGAACCCCTTCACAGATTCTTGCTAGATTTTCAGATATAAATTATTTTGCAAAAGTGGACTTTTCTGCAAAAAAACTTGCTGGTGAACAAAAACGGCTTGGAGGATCTGGTTTTTGGCTGAGCATAGGTTGTATTTATAAAGGGAAATAATATAATTATATGTCGATGTGACTAACGATATTATTTTTCGTATCTATCGCAATTGTTAAACGCTGCTTATTGGTTCCTATGCTCACATACAAACTCTGTTCGTGATGCGAATGGACATCATGATACGATTTGACATTACGGCCCTAATGAAACTTGTTTCGTCGAATTCCAGGTCCGTTGCTCAAACGACGCTTGTTCACGTCCAAATGGTCGTTTTATTTGTATTTTATTTTGCTGCGCTCACCTAATGTAACGACCCAGAATACTGGGCCAATTTAAAATTTTTATTTTAGAAATTTTAATGGACTTTAATATTTAAAATAATTTATTTTAAATAAGAACGACTAAAAATTTACTTTAAAAGGAATAAATTCAATTTAATTATAAAAGGTGTTTAAAACAGCGCTGTAGTTTGAAAATTTGAATTTGAACTTTAACTGACTGTACTAGATTCATTTTAAATCAGAATTGAACGAAACCATAAATATTTAAATCTGTTTAATCATATCTTTCCAACGAATCTGAAAAACTGAAATTCCGTTTTTAAAATCAAAAGTTATGGCCAATTCAATTTTTAGAAAGGTCGTTGTAGAATTTATATATATATATATTATATAGGGTCCGAAAAGCTACTTTTCACATATGAAGGAATTTCAACTCGAAACCACTTCCATTGAGTTATAAATGACGTTTCTGCATTGAAAAACAGCAAACACTTATATATTTTGAGTTTCGGAATTTATTTGTTTAAAAATGTATTTTTAATATTAAATATATTGGCCTTAAAATAGTCATTTTTCAAACGACCTCGTTTTTCGACGAAACCACTTTTGTTGGAACCGGAATGTCAAATTATTGCTAAGTTTCAATTTTCATAATTTTTCTAAACAATATGTGAGCGTGGCAAAAGAAAACGTGTTATTTCAGTTTCAGTCAAATTTAATCAGCTTAAAATAGCCATTTTTCAAACGGTCTCAGAATTCGACGAAATTAGTCTCGTTAGAACCGTATCGTCAAAACATAACTAGAAATATTTTTTCTATAATTTTTAGAGTCAGTATGTGATCCCGGTAATTTAAAATGTACATTTGAATTTAACAATTAAATGATTTATATCTTAATATTGAGAAAAACATATCGTAACAGCCGAATTGGGTTCCGAAACATGTTCCATTATGTCCGGGATGGGGGTTATTAGTTGTGGGCGACACTCGTTGGGTTTCGTTTGGAGTTTAGATGGTTCAACAAGCTATTTCTGAATTAAATGATTAATTAATTAATATAATACACTATAAATACTGTATGAATACGCTGGGGATACGCCAAACCCTAAACCAATAATACAGCCGCCGCCCTTTGTTAAATTCAATGGCCGAAATGATCCAAAGTCCTTCCTCTTCGTTCTCTTAATCCACGAAATAAAATCAAGCATCTCCAATTGCAAACTCCGAGAGCAATTCGAGCTCTATAAGCTGAACGGTTATGATGGGTTTTTACTGCATGGATTTCGAGATCTCAAGCCACAAAGGGGCCATGTTTGCACCCGTTTTCTGGCTCGGAGAGGCGTTCGAAGGTGCTGGAACTCCAGGCGCAGGTGGAGCATCTCGATGGCTTTCGAGTAGGGATAGCTGATCGTCTCCGGGTCAACCGTAGAACATGCGTATTAGGAACCCTATTTGGAGCTTTATGGGTTCGTTTTGCTGAAGGATACAGAAGGAAGAAGGAGCGGCCTGGAAAAGAGGAACCGACTAAGACTAAGTTAATTTATTTAATTATTAAATTAATTATGAAATTAGTATATTTAAATTTCAAATGATCATATCTTTTTCAAATCTAATCAGAAATTGACGAAACTGATTGCGTTGGATTCGTATTTCCGAGATCTATGCTATATAACACATTAGAACTGAAAATGAGCAAAGCAAAATTCGAGGAAAATTTCAGATCTAAATTGTTTGGTGAGATTTCTATTTTAGAACTTAATTCAATTATTTATTTCAGATATGAAATTATATTTATTTCATGTTCATGATGTATATATATAATTATTGAAATGTTGATTTGGGTTGTGATTTCTTGAATCACTAAACTGAATTGTGCTTATTCGTGTTTGACATGATTTTGTGTGTACGACGAAAACACCATATTATTGTATACATAGAAACAATATTCATGTTCGTCAAGAATGTTTAATCTGTACTAGATTGAACAAAATTATTATTTGTTTATTATTATTGTTGGAAATTAACAGTTCTATTAATTAGAATTAGCTAAAACAAAAATATATGATTTTGTGTATATAAAAGAATCAGATGTGTAAAACACAAAATTTAGTTAACTTGTTAAACCAGCATTTGTAACATAAAAATGAATCAAACCTTTTATTCGTTTTGTTGAGTCAAATTTTGTAACAAAATATGAACGAACATTTTTACGTCATTGTGCTGAACTAGATTTTCAACAAAATATGTACACACATTTTTATGCAATATTGTCTACATTAAAAAGGTTAGAAGTTCAAGATATCATTTTTATGTAATAATGTCTACATTATAAAGATTAGAACAAAATTTACATTTTTGATTACATAAGAAAGATTATAACAAAAATTAACATTTTTGTTTACATTATAAAGAATATAACAAAAATCATCATTTTTGATTACATTAGAAAGATAAGAACAAAATTTGCATTTTTTTTGTAAAATGTAAATAAAAGAGCAAGAGTTACATTTTTTGTTACAAAGAGCAAGATTAACACTTTTGTTAATGAGATTTGAAAGCTCAAGATTAACATTTTTGTTAATTAGATTATGGATAGATAAAAATCATATTTTTGTCACATTAAAAAGAATTATATAAAAATGAAGATTTTTGTACTTTAAAAAGGAATTATACAAAAATGAAGGTTTTGTCACATTAAAAGGAATTATACAGAAATGATCATTTTTGCCGTATTAAAAAGAATGAACATTTTTATTTACAATAAAAGGATTAAACAAAATCATCATTTTTGCTTGCACTAGAGGTAATAAACAAAAGCATCATATTTTTATATTAAAAAGAATCAAATAGAAATGTAATTTTTATACATAAAAGAGAATGAACTAGAAATGTATATCTTTATACATTAATAAAAAGAGAATGAATTAGTAATGGACATTTTCGTCACATTAAAAAGTATGAAGTAGAAATACATATTTTGTCATTAAAACGAAGGAGACTAAAAATATACATTTTGATAAATAAATAAGAGTTAAGATCCTTATTGTCATTGGTTATTAAAAGTTGATCTTTTATTTACATTCCTTGATGCAAATAAAACTAGTATAAAATTATATTTTTGTTTGCAATTTTAGATGCAAACAAACATTAAAATAAATTTTTTATTTTTATTTGTATTCCTTGTTGAAATAAACATGAAATTAAAAGGTTGGATTTTTATTTGCATTCGTCGATGCAAATAAAAACTTGAATTACAAAGGTTACACTTTTTGTTTGCAATTAGAAATGCAAATAAGAGCCTAGATTAAAAAAGATACATTTTTCATTTGTATTTTTGTTACAAATGCAAGAATAGAATAAAACATAGGAAAAAACCCATTTTTAATGTTAATAATAGAAAGAGTAAAAAATATACGTATTTCATTATGAAATATGTTTCACATTAAAAACACAGTTTTAAGGTTAACCTTAGAAACTTAGAAAAAGAATATCGTTTTTAATGTAAAATAAAGATTACATTTTATACAATGTAAAAAGAATGTCATTTGTATGTAATATAAAGAGATTACATCTCATTGTAAGTGAGTCAACATTAGAACTCACATTTTTTTTATGTAAATGAATCAGTAGAAAAGATTCATTGTTTTGATAAATTATGTCAACATGAGAACTTACATTTCTATTATATATGAAATGATTCATCATTATATATGTTTATGATGCTGAAATGTTATACTCCCATTTACAAGTTACCCGACTTGTTTATGTGATTGGGACGATAATTTTCACACATCGCCCAAGCGCACAAATGATTTATGATTTGCTTGATGGATGGAACCCCACACGGGTATTGGGATGATATTGGATACACACTAATCCCAATGTTAAATTATCTGTCAATCGATGGATTGACAGTCTGTGATGAGCGTCAGTTCTTTACTTTTATGCTCACACAGTTATAGATTCCACGTTGGTCGTCATTTGGATGTTTGATAATTATTTATCATGATTGTTGATTCCATACAAAATATATGGTTGTTGGTTGAGTCACATTCCAATAAAGAATATTCTAGGAAAAGAATATTTTAGAAAATATACTTTGGGAAAGAATATTTTAGAAAAAGAATGTATTTTGAGAAAATATATTTTTATTGAAATAAACTAGTTATTAATAAGAATAAATCATAAAATTTAGATTTAATGAGTTTTCCAATTTGTTAAGATTTAATTGAAGTTAAATTAAATAAATTAGATTTGGATTGTCGTGAATAGCGTCGTAAATAACACTGTTCTTAAACCCCATATGAAAAAAAATAACCTTTTAATTTAGATTATTAAAGTTTTCATTTAGTAATTGAAATAAGATGAAGTGTGAGTCGGGTTTATTGTGAACTGTGTTTCTAAGCGACATTTGTTCTTTAACCCAACTGACAGCGAAAGTATGATTTGTAATTTATGAATCTTTTATTAAGATTTAAATGGAAATTTTCCAAAATTAAAGTTTTCCAATTTAATACATTAAATGGGAATTGAATAGGATTCGAATTAGTTATAACCGAGATAAGCTTCCGTAAAAGAAGACCGATACTACATATGGAATTTAAAAGGCTTTGTCGTTATTCCATTTATATTATGGGTCGGATACAGAAATTTATAACGATTATATATTGATTTGATTTCTGTAAAGATTCCATATTTCATGGATGATTATTTTGGGTTTACCGTGAACTATGTTTTTAAATGACATTAGTTCTTTAACCCAGTTAAAGATAAGATTAATTTCTTGGATTTAAATAATCATTGAAAAATGATTTTTAATATCTAAAATAAAATTGAGATTTTAATAAACCTTTTAAAAGAAAGATTTAAGTGCAAAGTTAAAGAATTTTTCATTGATAAAATAGTGTGAATAGTTTATTTAAAGGAATATTCTGAATTAGAATGAGACGTTGGGTGTGCTTTTATAGGATTTGATTTTTAATTATAAAAATATGCTAGTTATTCGGAAAGACCGGGTTTAACCCATTCTGAGTAATTACTACGACGATGAAGAGTCGAAGATGAAGACGGTGGTTGAAGACCTATGATCTTCACATGGAATGGATGTGTTGCTACAGAGACCCTGATGGGAGTAGCTACCTTGAAGGGGCTTCAATAGTGGTCGTCCGGACTATTGTTGATTGTTCGAATTTGGTTTTCGCTCAGACCCAGAGCATAAGCTAATAAATGGATGCGTGTCTGACATTGGATTTCGTTCTGTGTGAATTAAATCGATTTCTATTAATGTATGCCTGTTTGGTGGTAAAGGATTTATCCTCTACTTAACACCCTGGTATATATTAATAGTGATTGATCGCATGGCGTGAATTGTCAATGTGGCACGCCAAGATGCAAATGATCAAGTCTTTTGTTGAAAAGCAGGGCCTTGTGGGATGATCAAAGCATAGCCTAATACGGCATAGCTATGTGTATATCGTGACTTCGCGAGCCTCACACCCCGGTATGAGTCAAAAACGGGATATGGACCATAGGGAGTGCACACGTTTCTTTCTAACTAGTGGTAGTGTCAGTGCTTTAACACGGCCTGGCATTTTACTTATGTGGATGATGGATTTTGAGGCGCCTCGGATTTTATAGGCCGATAGTGGTCATATTATAGGTTCAAAGGAACTGGGAAACGTGTGTTCAGACATAACCAATCCACTGCCGATAGGCGGGGACCGGCCCTACCACATCCAAGGGTTCACTGCGGGGGATCCTGAGGCATTTGCTAAAGTGTCTCGAATCGGAGAGGAGCTTGCCCCCAGCCTCGACTCATGATGGAAATCCAATTTCCAATACGACCTTGCGGTTTTGATTGTAGAACTAGTATGGCGACCTAGTAGGATGGGGTACTATGCCGTCTATGATTGATACATTATGATTGAAATGTTTTTATTAGAATATATACACACTAATACTTAATCCGTTTTATCGTATCAAGCATCTTTTGACCATTATAAGGTAAAACTCTATCCTCCGGTTTGCGTTGCATTGTGTGATGGGACTTGGGTCTTATAATGGTTTCATTTTTCTAAAAAGCATTGCGTTGTCTAACGATTTACCTTATTTTATGCACTGGCAATCCAATGGAGTAAACCCGTTCCGCGTTAGCGGCGTGGTCCTGTGATTAGCCTTATTATTAGATAGTTAAGCTAAGATTTCTCATACCAGTCCCATGACTGACCTGTAGTTTGTTTCACTGGCAAACTCGGGTGCCCATATTTTCCACACGGGCAGTCAAGTAGCTTTTTGTAGATATATTTACAGGATCCTGGCTTACAGCTGAAGCGGTATTCGGAAAGCTCTATATCCGTGTATTTCTTCCAGTTGTATATTTGTATTATTTTTCCACTGCTATTTAAATGTAATTTAAAACTCTGATATTATTGTGTTTCTATTGTGTAATAAGTATTCATACTCTGTTATATTCTTGTACTCTGATGTAATTGTTGTAACCAGCAATAAAAACATTCTTCAGTTTATGTTCTGATGTGTGTTGTTCTCAAGGCAATCCAGGCTTTCCTTTACTGGGAAGTTTGGGTCGTTTCAGTTGGTATCAAAGCTTTGGTTTACAAAGCTTGAGAACAAGACACATTAGAACCGATCGAAAGAATTCATCAGAGATTGGATTAGTAATACCCAATAAGAATAACTCGTTTGAGATGGGATCAGTAGCATCCTAGAACGGTGTGAGGAGTATTATTTTCTTTCAAATAAAAATGAAAACAAATTTAGTTTTGAAAATTTTACCTTAATATACGAATTTGAGTATATTATTATATTTTAATTTGGACAATCGAGTATATAAAGATTTCGAATATATGAGTAATTAACGGATATTCGAAGTTTTAATATATTGGATAGATATAGAATCACACTCTAGTCGCCCGGAGGTAATTCTGGTGATAGGTCGACCATCACCAGTATTTATGTTTGAGTCTCGGAGGTGGGATTTCTATATATTTCCATTGACTGGTATGAGGACCAACACTTAGTTAGGACACATTGTTGTGATTTGCACTAAAAAATCTGATTTTTGACTATATATTAAAGTAATATATTTGAAAGGTTAATCACCTAATTGATTGCTGGTTGTGATGTCTGATAATTAGTTTCGCTAATTAGAATATCAGAGTGATAATTAATTAAACAAATAAAATTAAAGTTGAGTTGGTTAGTTAAACAACTTCTAGCTCCGTTCCTTTTCGAGGACGAAAAGATTTTAAGTGGGGGCGATTGTAACGACCCGGAATTTTGGGCCAATTAAAAAAAATTATTTTAGAAATTTTAATGGACTTTAATATTTAAAATAATTTATTTTAAATAAGAACGACCAAAAATTTACTTTAAAAGGAATAAATTCAGTTTTTTTTATTTATGTGTGGAACCTAAGACATCACTCAAGCCATTGCTTGTCGGTCTTAGTAAACCCCACGGGTAGTGATATACCCCGATTTTTCAACACCTTCACACCACCTAGGTAGTCACCCTTAGAAATTGGCAGAGGTGGCCCTTGAACCTGAGACCTATGTCTCATCCCAATTCTCCCACCTCTAACCAACTGAGCTAGGAGTGTCGAGTAGGAATATATTCAATTTAATTATAAAAGGAGTTTAAAACAGTGCTGCAGTTTGAAAATTTGAATTTGAACTTTAACTGATTGTATTGGATTCATTTTAAATCAGAATTGAACGAAACCAGAAATATTTAAATCTGTTTAATCATATCTTTCCAACGAATCTGAAAAACTGAAGTTCCGTTTTAAAAATCAAAAGTTATGGCCAATTCAATTTTTAGAAAGGTCGCTGTAGAATTTATATATATATTATATAGGGCCCGAAAAGCTACTTTTCACATATGAAGGAATTTCGACTCGAAACCACTTCCATTGAGCTCGGAATGACGTTTCTGCATTGAAAAACAGTAAACACTTATATATTTTGAGTTTTGGAATTTATTTTTTAAAAAATGTATTTTTAATATTAAATATATTGGCCTTAAAAATAGTCATTTTTCAAACGACCTCGGTTTTCAACGAAACCACCTTTTTTGGAACCAGAATGTCAAATTATTGCTAACTTTCAATTTTCATAATTTTTCGAAACAATACGTGAGCGTGGCAAAAGAAAACGGGTTTTGTCAGTTTTGGTCAAATTTAATCAGCTTAAAAATAGCCATTTTTCAAACGGTCTCAGAATTCGACGAAATTAGTCTCGTTAGAACCGTATCGTCAAAACATAACTAGAAATAATATTTCTATCATTTTTAGAGTCAGTATGTGATCCCGGTAATTTAAAATGTACGTTTGAATTTAATAATTAAATGACTTATAACTTAATATTGAGAAAAACATATCATAACAGCCAAATTGGGTTCCGAAACATGTTCCATTGTGTCCGGGATGGGGGTTATTAGCTGGCGGCGACACTCGTTGGGTTTCGTTTGGAGTTTAGATGGTTCAACAAGCTATTTTTGAATTAAATGATTAATTAATTAATATAATACACTATAAATACTGTATGAATACGCTGGGGATACGCCAAACCCTAAACCAACAATACAGCCGCCTCCCTTTGTTGAATTCAATGGCCGAAATGATCCAAAGTCCTTCCTCTTCGTTCTCTTAATCCACGAAATAAAATCAAGCATCTCCAATTGCAAACTCCGAGAGCAATTGGAGCTCTATAAGCTGAACGGTTATGATGGGTTTTTACTACATGGATTTCGAGATCTCAAGCCACAAAGGGGCCACGTTCGCACCCGTTTTCTGGCTCGGAGAGGCGTTCGAAGGTGCGGGAACTCCAGGCGCAGGTGGAGCATCTCGATGGCTTTCAAGTAGGGATAGCTGATCGTCTCCGGGTCAACCGTAGAACGTGCGTATTAGGAACCCTATTTGGAGCTTTATGGGTTCGTTTTGCTGAAGGATACAAAAGGAAGAAGGAGTGGCTTGGAAAAGAGGAACCGACTAAGACTAAGTTAATTTATTTAATTATTAAATTAATTATGAAATTAGTATATTTAAATTTCAAATGATCATATCTTTTTCAAATCTAATCAGAAATTGACGAAACTGATTGCGTTGGATTCGTATTTCCGAGATCTACGCTATATAACACATTAGAACTGAAAATGAGCAAAGCAAAATTCGAGGAAAATTTCAGATCTAAATGGTTTGGTGAAATATCTATTTTAGAACTAAATTCAATTATTTATTTCAGATATGAAATTATATTTATTTCATGTTCATGATGTATATATATAATTATTGAAATGTTGATTTGGGTTGTGATTTCTTGAACCACTAAACTGAATTGTGCGTATTTGTGTTTGACATGATTTTGTGTGTATGACGAAAACACCATATTATTGTATACATAGAAACAATATTCATGTTCGTCAAGAATGTTTAATCTGTATTAGATTGAACAAAATTATTATTTGTTTATTATTATTGTTGGAAATTAACACTTCTGTTAATTAGAATTAGCTAAAACAAAAATATATGATTTTGTGTATATAAAAGAATCAGATGTGTAAAACACAAAATTTAGTTAACTTGTTAAACCAGCATTTGTAACATAAAAATGAATCAAACCTTTTATTCGTTTTGTTGAGTCAAATTTTGTAACAAAATATGAACGAACATTTTTACGTAATTGTACTGAACTAGATTTTCAACAAAATATGTACACACATTTTTATGCAATATTGTCTACATTAAAAAGGTTAGAAGTTCAAGATATCATTTTTATGTAATATTGTCAACATTATAAAGATTAGAACAAAATTTACATTTTTGATTACATAAGAAAGATTATAACAAAAATTAACATTTTTGTTTACATTATAAAGAATATAACAAAAATCATCATTTTTGATTACATTAGAAAGATAAGAACAAATTTTACATTTTTTTTGTAAAATGTAAATTAAAGAACAAGAGTTACATTTTTTGTTACAAAGAGCAAGATTAACACTTTTGTTAATGAGATTTAAAAGCTCAAGATTAACATTTTTGTTAATTAGATTATGGATAGATAAAAATCATATTTTTGTAACATTAAAAAGAATTATATAAAAATGAAGATTTTTGTACTTTAAAAAGGAATTATACAAAAATGAAGGTTTTGTCACATTAAAAGGAATTATACAGAAATGATCATTTTTGTCGTATTAAAAAGAATGAACATTTTTATTTACAATAAAAGGATTAAAAAAATCATCATTTTTGCTTGCACTAGAAGTAATAAACAAAAGCATCATATTTTTATATTAAAAAGAATCAAATAGAAATGTAATTTTTATACATAAAAGAGAATGAACTAGAAATGTATATTTTTGTACATTAATAAAAAGAGAATGAATTAGTAATGGACATTTTCGTCACATTAAAAAGTATGAAGTAGAAATACATATTTTGTCATTAAAATGAAGGAGACTAAAAATATACATTTTGATAAATAAATAAGAGTTAAGATCCTTATTGTCATTGGTTATTAAAAGTTGATCTTTTATTTACATTCCTGGATGTAAATAAAACTAGTATAAAAGGTTATATTTTTGTTTGCAATTTTAGATGCAAACAAACATTAAAATAAAAATTTATATTTTTATTTGTATTCCTTGTTGAAATAAACATGAAATTAAAAGGTTGGATTTTTATTTGCATTCTTTGATGCAAATAAAAACTTGAATTACAAAGGTTACACTTTTTGTTTTCAATTAAAAATGCAAATAAGAGCCTAGATTAAAGAAGATACATTTTTCATTTGTATTTTTGTTACAAATGCAAGAATAGAATAAAAAATAGGAAAAACCCATTTTTATTGCTAATAATAGAAAGAGTAGAAAATATACATATTTCATTATGAAATATGTTTCACATTAAAAACACATTTTTAAGGTTAACCTTAGAAACTAAGAAAAAGAATATCGTTTTTAATGTAAAATAAAGATTACATTTTATACAATGTAAAAAGAATGTCATTTATATGTAATATAAAGAGATTACATCTCATTGTAAGTGAGTCAACATTAGAGCTCACATTTTTTTAATGTAAATGAATCAGTAGAAAAGATTCATTATTTTGATAAATTATGTCAACATGAGAACTTACATTTTTATTATATATGAAATGATTCATCATTATATATGTTTATGATGCTGAAATGTTGCACTCCCATTTACAAGTTACCCGACTTGTTTATGTGATTGGGACGATAATTTTCACACATCGCCCAAGCGCACAAATGATTTATGATTTGCTTGATGGATGGAACCCCACACGGGTATTGGGATGATATTGGATACACACTAATCCCAATGTTAAATTATCTGTCAATCGATGGATTGACAGTCTGTGATGAGCGTCAGTTCTTTACTTGTATGCTCACACAGTTATAGATTCCACTTTGGTCGTCATTTGGATGTTTGATAATTATTTATCATGATTGTTGATTCCATACAAAATATATGGTTGTTGGTTGAGTCACATTCCAATAAAGAATATTCTAGGAAAAGAATATTTTAGAAAATATACTTTTGGAAAGAATATTTTAGAAAAAGAATATATTTTGAGAAAATATATTTTTATTGAAATAAACTAGTTATTAATTAGAATAAATCATAAAATTTAGATTTAATGAGTTTTCCAATTTGTTAAGATTTAATTGAAGTTAAATTAAATAAATTAGATTTGGGTTGTCATGAATAGCGTCGTAAATAACACTGTTCTTAAACCCCATACGCAAAAAATAACCTTTTAATTTAGATTATTAAAGTTTTCATTTAGGAATTGAAATAAGATGAAGTGTGAGTCGGGTTTATTGTGAACTGTGTTTCTAAGCGACATTTGTTCTTTAACCCAACTGACAGCGAAAGTATGATTTGGAATTTATGAATCTTTTATTAAGATTTAAATGGAAATTTTCCAAGTGTAAAGTTTTCCAATTTAATACATTAAATGGGAATTGAATAGGATTCGAATTAGTTATAACCGAGATAAGCTTCCGTAAAAGAAGACCTATACTACATATGGAATTTAAAAGGCTTTGCCGTTATTCCATTTATATTATGGGTCGGATACAGAAATTTACAATGATTCTATATTGATTTGATTTCTGTGAAGATTCCATATTTCATGGAAGATTATTTTGGGTTTACCGTGAACTATGTTTTTAAATGACATTAGTTCTTTAACCCAGTTAAAGATAAGATTAATTTATTGGATTTAAATAATCATTGAAAAATGATTTTTAATATCTAAAATAAAATTGAGATTTTAATAAACCTTTTAAAAGAAAGATTTAAGTGCAAAGTTAAAGAATTTATCATTGATAAAATAGTGTGAATAGTTTATTTAAAGGAATATTCTGAATCGGAATGAGACGTTGGGTGTGCTTTTATAGGATTTGATTTTTAATTATAAAAATACGCTAGTTATTCGGAAAGACCGGGATTAACCCATTCTGAGTAATTACTACGACGATGAAGAGTCGAAGATGAAGACGGTGGTTGAAGACCGATGATCTTCACATGGAATGGATGTGTTGCTACAGAGACCCTGATGGGAGTAGCTACCTTGAAGGGGCTTCAGTGGTGGTCGTCCGGACTATTGTTGATTGTTTGGATTTGGTTTTTGCTCAGACCCAGAGCATAAGCTAATAAATGGATGCATGTCTGACATTGGATTTCGTTCCGTGTGAATTAAATCGATTTCTGTTAATGTATGTCTGTTTGGTGTAAAGGATTTATCCTCTACTTAACACCCTGGTATATATTAATAGTGATTGATCGCATGGCGTGAATTGTCAATGTGGCACGCCAAGATGCAAATGATCAAGGCTTTTGTTGAAAAGCAGGGCCTTGTGGGATGATCAAAGCATAGCCTATTACGGCAAAGCTTTGTGTATATCGTGACTTCGCGAGCCTCACACCTCGGTATGAGTCAAAAACGGAATATGGACCGTAGGGAGTGCACATGTTTCTTTCTAGCTAGTGGTAGTGTCAGTGCTTTAACACGGCCTGGCATTTTACTTATGTGGATGATGGATTTTGAGGCGCCTCGGATTTTATAGGCCGATAGTGGTCATATTATAGGTTCAAAGGAACCGGGAAACGTGTGTTCAGGCATAACCAATCCACTGCCGATAGGCGGGGACCGGCCCTACCGCATCCAAGGGTTTACTGCGGGGGATCCTGAGGCATTTGCTAAAGTGTCTCGAATCGGAGAGGAGCTTGCCCCTAGCCTCGACTCATGATGGAAATCCAATTTCCAATACGACCTTGCGGTTTTGATTGTAGAACTAGTATGGCGACATAGTAGGATGGGGTACTATGCCGTCTATGATTGATACATTATGATTGAAATGTTTTTATTAGAATATATACACACTAATACTAAATCCGTTTTATCGTATCAAGCATCTTTTGACCATTATAAGGTAAAACTCTATCCTCCGGTTTGCGTTGCATTGTGTGATGGGACTTGGGTCTTATAATGGTTTCATTTTTCTAAAAAGTATTGCGTTGTTTAACGATTTACCTTATTTTATGCACTGGCAATCCAATGGAGTAAACCCGTTCCGCGTTAGCGGCGTAGTCCTGTGATTAGCCTTATTATTAGATAGTTAAGCTAAGATTTCTCATACCAGTCCCATGACTGACCTGTAATTTGTTTCACTGGCAAACTCGGGTGCCCATATTTTCCACACGGGCAGTCGAGTAGCTTTTTGCAGATATATTTACAGGATCCTGGCTTACAGCTGAAGCGGTATTCGGAAAGCTCTGTATCCATGTATTTCTTCCAGTTGTATATTTGTATTATTTTTCCGCCGCTATTTAAACGTAATTTAAAACTCTGATATTATTGTGTTTCTATTGTGTAATAAGTATTCATACTCTGTTCTATTCTTGTACTCTGATGTAATTGTTGTAACCAGCAATAAAAACATTCTTCAGTTTATGTTCTGATGTGTGTTGTTCTCAAGGCAATCCAGGCTTTCCTTTATTGGGAAGTTTGGGTCGTTTCACCTAAAAACCTCGATTGACACGCAACTTAAAATGTAGCAATAATTTACTGTTACGGTCCCAATAAAATTTGTTTTGCTGAAAACGGAGGTCGTTTGAATAAAGTCCCTTTTCAAAGGTCTATTTTACAATAAAATAAACCAATTTTAAAGTACCTCAATATAATATAAATAAAATTTTGTGATTAGATGTACACGACCAGAATTTCATATACTACCACAATAAAATACGCCGGATTGAAATTAGAGCGAAATCGATATTATAAATATTTAAAAACCGTTTATTTTATATAAATAAATCGCTATAATATGTAAAGAAATTCCATACCGACTATTTTAAAATTGGATTTGGACATAAAATAAAATCTATGCTATGAAAACTGGATTTTTCTCTTCCGTTAGAAAAATATTATCAAATAGATTCGGACGTTTCTTGTTTCGAGAAAATCCGACTTATTTTGGATCCTGTACAGCCAATTGAAGTTCAAAACACTATACTACAAACTGTCGGGCTGGTGCAGCTCATTTTATAAATAAATTTTAAATTATATATTAAACCCCTTTTTTAAAACAAAATCATTACTAAAAATCCCAATAAAAGCAATATTAGATCAATTTAAATTGCCCGTTCACTCTATACTGTAATTTCAACATTTTCCAAATATCTCGGAATAAAAATATTATTATATAATTAAATTAAATAAATATTCAAAATAAAATAATTAAATCCCATTATTTAATTTCAAACCAATATTTTAAATAATGAAATAATTAAAATAATTCAAATAAATAGGCAGAAAATGCGGGTCGTTACATTCCTTCCCCCTTAAAATAATTTCGTCCTCGAAATTGCTAAGGTAGAAGAAATGTTGTAGACCTATTATCTGTATAAAATATATTTAATTAAAACTGGGTTTTATTTTCAAAACAAATCTGATCGATTTTAAAACCAATCTTTTTCAAGTAACTGAATTTTCCAAAAATCTTCAAAAAATTTCTAACACCTTAAATCTTGGAAAAATTTCGGCAGAGTCTCCCATGTACGGAGGACATCTGCAATATCGTAGGTTCGATAAATATATACCTCGACCAACACGGCCGGAAAAATTCAAAATCCAAATTCAAAACCCAAAATAAAAACCAAAATTTTATATTTTCGTAGGCGTACCTTTTTGCGAGCGTTATTATGCGATATGCGATAATTTATACCTGAGCTTGCTTAATTATAATGCAGCTCTTTTCAAACTGGGTTCAATTAACTCCGGAATTTTCTCTCTTAGATGGATTTTAAAGCTGAATTGACTCTTCAGCACCTGTTCTCAACTCAAACCAATTCATCAGTCATCACAACAATGCTAGTTATGTTCAAAACATCTATACCATTCATATCAACCCATTTTACACACAATTCAATCCATACGACGTTATAATTATTTATAATCACTTCATTTATTTCTTTAATTATCCATTCAAATTTATTTATCTGGATTGATTTATTCAAATTATTTATTTCAGATTGGTTTTAACCAAATCGATTCATGTTCAGGTTTATATCCATGAGATCGAGCACACCATCCAACATATCACACAATCAACGTTAACAAATCAATCGATTGCCCATACTATAATAACCCTTACTTTTATTTTATTATAAAATAAATTGGGCAAAAATAATTTCAAAAATAATTTTATATCAAATTTACAAATACGCGCTCTCGTATATATACACAAACTCAATCTAGGGCATTACTAACCCTATCTCTATTGAGTCACACCACAGAGCCAAGGTTATCATTAAACCAATAGCTCTGATACCACTGTAACGACACAGGGAAAAATTCAACGCTCAAATTTTCGACAATAATACATAAACCCGTATTACTTGCCGAAAACCCAAGTATCGAATCCCAGATTGTCAATAGAAAGAAATTAGAGGATGAGGATAGAAAGAAAGAATATTAGGATAGAAGAAAGAAGAAGAACAACACATTAGAATCTCACAGCGGAACAGATAAAATATAATATCAAATCTCTTTATATAAAAGAACTGTATAACATACCAACCATCAGAGTACACATATATCAGTCACAGCGGAAAAATGTCTTTATTTAACTAACGGTGAAGCCTCTTGCTTCTAGCTCCTGAAACTCCAAGCGAACCTAACCTGGAAATATACTCGGTCTGACCCGAGCACATTTGAAGCAAAGCAAAATTCACCGGGTCAGTCTAGAATACTTTCAGTGATAAATTCACAGCATAAAACAATCTTGTTTAACTTTGGAAAACCCTTTTGAAATAAAAGGATTACAGTAAGACCAGCCCACACATAAACACGGACGGTTTTTATCTTACTATAACACAAACCATTTTTGAAATCATAACTTGATCTGATATTATAATAATGTCTAAATACAAATAAATAACAATCTAGCGGAACGCTTGCATCTCACGCTCCACATATATAGTATACAATCAAAACTGCGGGTTCTTATTGGAGATTGGACTCCAACTATGACAAGGTATGGAACCACCTGCCGATAGTGTATCTCTAGAGGCGAATACACTGGGTTCAACAAGAACGTCTTGCAACTCGGCCCTCACATGACTGACCACTCATTTCGCTTGAGTGTATCGAATGTATACCACCGACGGTTGGGATCAACAACCGTCTCCTGAAAAAGGGACAACATCGAAATAGATTAAAGAAGCAAAAAGGAATTTCTCTAGATAGGTGGTTATACACCCTGATGGGACCGACCCACATAGCCATGCTGCCTGGCCGATTTTTGTCATTTCCCGGTTGTGAGGCTTGAGGTTTGAATTTACCTTAAGAATATCTGGTCATTTTTCACTTTGAATGCCACATCGTCAGATCCGCCAGATATCACTAATTGACGTCCACAAAATACTCTAGTTATTTGGCTAGAGAAAAACCATTTCTCCGCCATCAATTATAGCACTTTTGAAGAAATCAACGTACGTGATCCTTTTGGAAATACTCTGTCAGACATCCGTCCATACAAGTCATCCAGGAACAGGATGAACCGAAGGCACTCTCCTACCGCATCCTTATATAGGAATCACCCCAAGGATCAGTAGTGAGTAGTCCTTGCAATCCGCAGATTTCAACCACGACAGAATCACATATCAAATGACTCTGGTTGCAAGCCAGAGAAATTCGATAAGTAGTCCTTCAAATTATGAAGATCCACGGTCTTCAATTGCTCCGTCTTGATCAGTTTTCTGAACATCTTCAGTGTTAACTTGTTTGCTGGTCGGAACGGTTTTCGAATATAAATTCGATCCCGGTCTTTCCATACCAACAATCATATTGGTCATGTTTGATAGTCGGTGATTTAACTATCAAATAACAGTTGTGTACATAAAATGAATTAATCGATTCAGCACTTGGCATTGCTTGGCCTATTTTAAAAATATATTTAATAAAATAGATATCATCCTCTAAATCTTTCAATCTATTCAAATATTATAATTATTCTTAAATTTTTATAACAAAACTATTTGAAATACTTTGGAACATGTATATATATATATCTACCCAGCTTTCCATTTCTTTTGGGAATATCGATGTTTTTCTTCAAAGACCTCTTTCCCTTTTTTTTCTATATTCGAGTATCTCGATATATACACATATATATATATATACATATATATCTTATACTTAATGGTACAAGTCGAATTATCCATTTTTGATATGATAAATCAATGTTAAATTATATAACTTAAATCAAATATTCTTATTTAATTTGAAACTAATATTACAATATCATTTATACACCAACATCTTGCATTAGTGTCCAATATTCTTCGTATATGATAAAACCAATTTCAACACATTCACTCGTCCGAAACTAATACCATTCCTCGATAATAGTGAAGCCGTTCAAGTTGGGGTATTCTATTTACCTCTCAGACCTTGATCGACAACGTTCTTATCTCAGAATAATAATAGTTCGTCGCTTAACCACTGATATTAAAATTATCATTTACGACTTCGATTTCAAATTTGGTTTTATAAAACCATTTCTTATATTGGAAATCCTCATACCATAATCTTTTTACTTACTTCCTTTGATTAAGTAAAAATTCACTAAAAACATAACTTTTAACTTCAACCAAAATTTCACTTATAGCCTTTGGATTTTAATAAAATCCCACATCCAATAATCTACTTCCATTTATTCAGGCATTCTTATAACCAGCTTTATATTGGATTTTATAACTAAAATCCTCTTATTATTTCCTTTACAATCAAGCCCCTTTTTGACTTGGATTTTATTTCTCAAAATCTATTTACCAATTTTTAACCGAAATCACCATATGTATTTTCCCTTGTCTTTGAAAATCCTTATTTCACTTAAGTTTAATTCTTTAACCTTTACGTCATCACTTTGGTTCTAAACCCCTCATTTGAACCTTGCTTGGATTTCTTTCTAAATCAATTTCCATATTTCAGTTTATTGCTAAATTATTAATCATTTCTCCTGGAAGTTCCCTTCCATTTGAATTCACTTTACTTAACTTATCGATTAAGTAGAAATCTTATTTAAACCCCTAAATATACTTAACAATTCAATTTACCAATCTCGTTTGAAACTTGAATTATAACTCTTTTTATAACTCTTACCGCCCCTTTGATCAAACCATAACGCCACTTAATCATTTCTTAATTGAATATCCAATTAAAAGTAAATGCTTTAATTATTATTAATTAAAATATTAATTAACTTATATATTACCATATTAAAAATAGTTAACTTTGATAATAATCAAAAATAGAATTATTATCATTTTTAGTAGATGGTAAAATAATAATTAACTTTTTTTAACACTAACCAAACCAATAATTACCTTGAATTATAGTTAATAAAAGATTAACTAATATTTAACATCAAACAATTCAATAATTTTCTTAATTTATAGTTAATCGGGGATTAACTAATATTTTACACCATTCGTTAAGTTTAACGAATACCTAGAAAATTTAAATCAAATTAATTCAATTATCAATTTCAATTGGAAACAGTTGAATTAATCGACCGTACATCTCAATTAACTATTGACTGATTTTCGTTGTCATTTCCCTTCTAACTTAATTAATTTAAAATCACTATTTAATTATTTTTAAAAATAATTATTCTATTTTATCCACCCGTAGGTAATTTCTGTGATTTTCTGCTTTCAGAACTTGCGTAATTCACAAAATCTTATTTCATAACCATTTAAACAATTTCTTTTAAAAGCTCGATTAAAATATTTATTTCATAAATTCCTAATTTAATTAATTATATAAAATGACTGACGAGCTTCAGTTCAGTTATAAAATAATTTATATATTTAAAACTGCGTCAATTCACCGAACGATAAACCGACGTCTGAAACAATACATTTTAGGCCATTCACTGCCAATTACCCAATCAACACTGTCGATATATTTTAAACACAACACAGGTGAATATTTATTCAACCATCATGTTCAAACAGGTTTCACTACCATCTGGGGTTAAATTAGTTCATATATCAACAATATGAAACAAACAAACAACATATATAATATTTGAGGAATCCAGTCGGATCCCTCCAACCTGTTCTTCCCTGCATCACAGATAACAGTTGATAATAATATACGAATTAAATTTCAATAATAAAATAAATAGCAGCAACCAATCAAATAATAACAGATAATATCATCCATAACAGCCAATTAACCAATTTGTACTGTTTATGGTGAATTATATTTTTATATGCATTTATCACATCATAGAATTCCAGAAGGTGTGAGAATTAACTCACCAGATTTATACGGTTGACGGTTGACGCGTTTGTCCCTTTTTATTTGAAACGAACGTTTAAATTTTGCTGAAATTTCAACTGCATCAGATCAGTGCCTAGTCAGTGCCATCGTCTAGGTCTCGTCCCTGCGATCCCAACGGATCCAGCTTCACTGAATTCCGTTAACGTATGAAATAGTTATCACGATTTCAAGTTTATAAAAATTTAAACGATTATTAAATAACTAATTATTAAGTATAAAACACAATTACCAATTATAAGTCAGTCCATGTCAGCAATAGTTGACGTGTTTTCCCCTTTTCATTGGCAAAAACCCGACATCCTCCTTCTCTATCGATCTTGCCGGAAAACTACCTCCCACGAAGCTCACGCCGCCGCCTCTGGTTGTTCTGACGCCATCTCGACCCTACCGACGTCATCGCCGTCCCACCATATGCCTTCAACAACCACCACCAGACAATCCACCAGCGCCGCCAATTTTACAAAATCCGACCCCCACTTTTGAAAACAGCCCCAAAAACTCCACCTATCTCCTCCCCACGACCACCACCGACCACCAGACGACCAGAAACTGGTGCCAGATCAAAGGTATGTCTTCCCTCTTCCATTTGCCCCAGACCCCCTGCCTGAAACCCCGCCAGCGTCGAGAAATCAAGCAAAAATCGAAACTCAGATCTGGCCTTTCTTCATCGATTCCGGCCACCCCAGACTTCCTCTAGCCCCCAAATTTTTCATGAAGCTTCCCCCAGACCTCCTCTACAACTTTATCGTTGAACCCCTTCACCGATTCTTGCTAGATTTTCAGATATAAATTGTTTTTCAAAAGTGGACATTTCTGCAAAAAAACTTACTGGTGAACGAAAACGGCTTGGAGGATCTGATTTTTGGCTGAGCATAGGTTGTATTTATAAAGGGAAATAATATTATTATATGTCGATGTGACTAACGATATTATTTTTCGTATCTATCGCAATTGTTAAACGCTGCTTATTGGTTCCTGTGCTAACATACAAACTCCTTTCGTGATGCGAATGGACATCATGATACGATTTGACGTTACGGTCCTAATGAAACTTGTTTCGTTGAATTCCGAGTTCGTTTGCTCAAACGGCGATCGTTCACGTCCAAATGGTCGTTTTTTTGTATTTTATTTTGCTGCGCTCACAGAAAAACCCTGATTGACGCGAAACTTAAAATCTAGCAATAATTTGCTGTTATGGTCCCAATAAAATTTGTTTCGCTGAAAATGGAGGTCGTTTGAATAAAGTCCCTTTTCAAAGGTCCATTTTACAATAAAATAAACCAATTTTAAAGTACCTCAATATAATATAAATAAAATTTTGCGATTAGACGTACATGGCCAGAATTTCATATACTACCACAATAAAATACCCCGGATTGAAATTAGAGCCAAATCGATATTATAAATATTTAAAAACCGTTTATTTTATATAAATAAATCGTTATAATATATAAAGAAATTCCATAGCGACTTTTTTAAAATTTGATTTGGACATAAAACAAAATATACGCTATGAAAACTGGATTTTTCTCTTCCATTAGAAAAATATTATCAAATAGATTCCGGCATTTCTTGTTTCGAGAAAATCCGACTTATTTTGGATCCTGTACAGCCAATTGAAGTTCAAAACACTATATTATGAATTGCCGGGCCGCTGCAGCTCGTTTTATAAATAAATTTTAAATTATATATTAAACCCCAGTTTTAAAACGAAATCATTACTAAAAATCCCAATAAAAGAAATATTAGCTCAATTTAGGCCCGTTCACTCTGTGCTGTAATTTCAGCATTTTCCAAATATCCCGGAATAAAAATATTATTATATAATTAATTTAAATAAATATTCAAAATAAAATAATTAAATCCTATTATTTAATTTCAAACCAATATTTTAAATAATAAAATAATTCAAATAATTCAAATAAATTGGCAGAAAATACGGGTCGTTACATACTCCCTCACCAAAATGGCCCATGAAGCCTCCCACTCCGATCTCGGGCTGTCCGAACCGAGCTTGGTCCAGGCTCATAGTCATTTATGTTCCAAAGGGTCCTGCACATCCAAGGAAATGCTCATCAGTCGACTCAATTCCATACACTTATACCTCTAAGTAGTTAAGGAAGTGCGACTTTACCTACCGACACCTAAGGTGTAGTTTCGACAGGCACCAAGCTCTCACCCGTTGTTTGGGTTGAACTCTCAAGACCAAACCCCGGTTGATCAGGATTGTATTCAAATGCGACGGGGGGAGCGAACTGCAAGCTAACTGTTGGAGTAGACGACCCAGCTGGCTGTTGGGAAGAACTTCCTCAACCGAATTCGCGGGCCACCACCAACTGTTAGTATCCGCAGTCTTTTGCGGCAACTCGTTCTACCTTAGCATCGTCCCTCGGCAACTGCCTTCCCTCTGTCAGTGTCAAGCGCTCTTTCTCATTCAAGTGAGAGGACATGAAATCAATTTTGTTCATAGCCTCCACCTCCTAAAGGTCGGCCTCAAAGTCCAATAACTTATCCTACACCTTGGCCAGTACCCTAGAGTAACCGTTAACCCACGAAAGATTGCGGTAATTGAGCACTTTGACATACATGTCCCATATATAGGGTTCCAAATCCTGTTCTACTTAGGCAGTGACATCCTCAGCTGCAATTTTGAGCCCCTCCAACTCTCTCTCATGCTCGATCCTCAATCCATACAGTTGTCCTAACGCATCTCGAGTCGTTTCCTAGGCCTTCTCCTTATCTTTCTTGGCTTTCTCAAGCTGCTTCTTCATATCAGCATTCTCCTGCATCAGCCTCTGAGTTTCTGCATTCTCAACTCCCAACCTATAATTCTCCTTCCTCAAGGCCTCATTATCCTCATGAAGTTGAGAAACCCTTTCATTGTCCTTCTCCAATTGGTCATTAGCTTATTCCAGGTCGGCTTTATCTCCCTTGAGGATTGTATTCTCAGTTGTTAGCGAGGGCATTGTATCCTTGAAGCTCTAAGTTGCATTTTCTGCCTCCCTTTTCAGTCTATCATAATCCTTCTTTGGCTCCGTTGTGTCAATGACAAAAGATTAGCTTCAAATGGGGCACTACGAGTACAAAAAGCGCCTATGGCATAAGGACAATCCTCGCCTATCTCTTTCTCCATAGTTCGGACAGTCGTCTGCTCAACATACATGGTTAGACCCCTGTTTTGGATCTCCACATTCTTGGCTCGAATCAGGTCAGAAAGATGCCCGACATACCTTTTGAATTCTCCAGCCTAGTGGTTAGCATGATATACTTTATTTCATACTAGAGCGATGTTGTCGCGAGGAATTGGGTGAAGTTTTGGTACAAACATCAAATCCTTAAAGTAATGCTTTGGGAACTTCTCTTTCAAGAGGGCAGCCTTCTCTACGTTGGTTAGATGTAGAACTTTCAGTCCTCCCTTCGACGTGCCTATTCATGGTGGCCTGCAATCTACTGGCTATACAACATGACTGGAAGATCTCCACCTGAGGGTAGGAAGGGGGAACGTCGAATGTAACGACCCAGGGAATTTGACGCTCGAATTACAACAATAATACATAACCCGTATCACTTGCTAGAACTCAAGTATCGAAAACAACTTTATTGAGAGCTTTAAAATAAAACATATACTCATCAGAGTACATCAACACATCTGGACAGTTATAATACTTTGTCCTCATATATAACACACAACAGAATAAACACTAGATATCATATGTCAGAACTCCTCCAGCTTATCTTCGGACTTCACATCACCCGATAACCTGAACCTACACAACCCGGTCTAACCCGAGCATTTACAAAACGCTGGATCACTCTGGTGAACCAGAGTGAGAAAAAACTCGCTAAATTTAAAAACATCACACAACTTGATTTTTAAAGTCAAACCAATTCTTTTTGAAATCATAACTTTTTCTGATATTATAATAGTGTCTAAACACAAGTAAATATCAATCTAGCGAAATGCTTGCATCTAATGTTCCACATATATAGTATACAATCAAAACTACGGGCTCTTATTGAAGATTGGATTTCCAATTATGAAAAAGTATGGAACCACCTTCCAATAGTGTATCTCTAGAGGCGAATACACTGGATTCAATAAGAACATCTTGCAACCCGGCCACACATGACCGAACACTCATTTCGTTTGACTGTATCGAATGTATATCACCAACGGTTTGGGAGCTAACCACCGTTTCCCGAAAAGGGACAACATCGAAATAGATTAAAGAAGGAAATGAATTATCTCAAGATAGGTGATTATACACCCTACTTGGGAGCTACCCTGTAATGTCCCACAAATCCGTAATATCAGAGTTGACTACATACATCATACATCCAACCCAAATATCACGAACATACAAATCATTTTTTTAGAAGAAAAAGGTAGAAGAAGAGCAGAAATAACAATACAGAATCTCACATCGTAGTGAAACAAAATATAATATATCATAACTTTTTAAATACACAATTTTAACTGTATAACATGTCATTATCAGAGTATCACTATCAGAGTACAACTTACAACACAACGGAAATAACGATAACTAGTTAACGCTGAAGCCTCCTGCTCCAAGCTCCTTTAGATAAATCTGTAAAATCCTGAACTACTTAACTGCCTGTACAAATTTAGGCACCTAAGAGGTTAGGTAAAACAAAACAAAATAAACTCTGGGTCAGTCATGGGACTGGTATGAGTAAACAATTTAAAACCATTTCAGAACCTAAATGATATCTCATAAGACCACGCCATATAACACGGAACGGGTTTTTCCCATATGAGAATCCAAACACTTGATATAACTTTCAAATTCTTTTTGAAAGAAAACGATAATTTTTATATCAAAAGTCTTTGATATTATAATAGTGTCTAAATCAAATAAATAAAAATCTAGTGGAACGCTTGCATCTCACTTTCCACATATATTATATACAATCAAAACTGCAAGCACTTATTAGGTAATGAATTTCCAACTATGACAAGGTATGTAACACCTTCCGATAGTGCATCTCTAGAGGAGAATACACTGGGTTCAACAAGAGCATCTTGCAACCCGACCACACATGACCGACCACTCATTTCGCTTGATTGTATCGAATGTATACCACCAACGGTTGGGATCAGCAACCGTTTCCTGAATGGGACAACATCGAATAGAATAAGGAATTAAATGAATATCTAGATACGTGGTAATACACCCTAATGGGAGTTACCACATAGCCATGCTGCCTGCCCGATTTTTGTCATTTCCCGGTTGTTGAGGGTTGAGGCTACGATCACATGCATTTCTTTTATAGCACAATCACTTTGAATGCCACATTGTCAGATCCATTAATCACTAATTGGGTTTGCACAAATATTCTAGATATTATGCTAAGGGAATAAATCCGTTGCCACCATATATATTTGTACAGCCCAACATATGCGATCATTGGAAATATTTTGTCAGACATTTGTTCATATTCGTTCGTTCTGGGATGGAACGAAACCGAAGACACTATTCCGTACATCCATCCTAGGCAATCTCTACCTAGGACTTATACAACAGCCCTTGCACTTTACTGCGTCTTCAATATATCCAGCATACTTGGTTTGCAACGCTTATGCCAATACGAAGTGGTTATTCAGATAATAATCCAACCGGTCTCTCCGTATTAACAACGTTAAAATGGTCAAAACTTTGATAGTCAGTGATTTAACTATCAAATGAAAAAAGTTCGTGTACACACAATGATCTTATTTCCGAATGGAATTATCGATCACATCATCAAACATATATATATATATATATATTCATATTTCCTTATTTTCTATATTAAGAAAATATATGTTATTAACTCTGGAAAACATTCCCATTGCATATTTACATATCACTACTCTTCCACATCTATCAGGCTCTAACTGTAAACTAGTAAGAGAACAACTTCCAAAGTATAAACCCTGAAGGCCGAAACCAACATCAGATCGATACTCAAAAAGTCGTTCAACTTAACTAATTTCCAGTCAATTTCTAATTCTGCTTAACTCTGTTTCTTTAACTCCATTTGATTAACTTCTTATCAACACGATCATTTTAAATATGCAAATCATTTGCTTTTAAATCATCGTTTACTTTAAAACATATATCTCCCAGGATTTTATTTATAAAATTCCTTTTCGTTTATAATATTCTATTTTAAGTTCATTTCATTATCGAGTTATATATATATCGATATATCGATTTCTTGTTTATCAAATCTTCTTGAAAATATTCTAACTCCTTAAATTTCCGGAAAAATTCGCCATAACCTCCTTTGTACGGGGTTACCGAAAAAGTCAAATTTTGCCACACAGGCCTCTCCTTTGAATATATTTCCTCTTTTCAATTCACTTTTGAATTTACCTTTCCCAAATTATCTAAATGATAATTTTCCCATTTCATTTATAGATACCATTTATAAATTCACTTCCATTTCCTGTATTATTCAATTTATAAACACTATTTTATAAATTTCAATACTTCAGTTTCCTGTATTATTTTATTTATAAACATCGTTTATGAATTTCAGTACTTGTTTTATTTACTCAAAACAAGTCAATATTGTTACTCCATTCGAATTTCAAATTTTTATTTTAGAAAAATAGAATTTTCCTTTTAAATCTCAAATATCCTTTCCATGATGTTTTTTATAAATAAACACTTCGGCCTAGTGGTATTTATACACACAAACAACCAATTATTTATTACAAGTTTTCTAACACATCATATACGACAGTATATATGCAAACAAATAAACAAACAGATAATTTTTTTTTTTGAGGAATCCAGTTGGATCCCTCCAACCTTTTTTCCTGCATCCACAGACGTTAGCACATAAATAATACCATCCTGCTTTGAGGCAGGATATCGTGATATAGAAGGTCATCCACTAATATATATTTGTGAGGTGCATAGGGAAATCATCCGCTATGGTACCGCGGGCATCCGCTAATGATACTGTGGGAACAATCCAACCACCGAACCAATATATATATATATATATAATAGCCAAGCCTAAATAACTAATATATATTTTAAATAGCCACAGCAATATTTCAATGCATACAAACAATCAACAATTTATTTTTAATGCTAGAAATAAATTTAATGAGTGAGATTTACTCACCGTGGTTTTTATTGTAGATCCGATACAAATTTAACTTAAATCGAACGATATTCGATTTAAGTTAAAATTTCACAGTTGATCTCACACGACTTTAAAAATTCCAAATCCAGTTCCCTTGAGAAGCTTAAGCTCTTATGATCCCAATGAATTTCTTTTCTCGTCTGAAACTATTTATGTATAATCAAATTAAAGGTATTGCCCCATTTCTACTTGAGTTAAATTATAAGCTATATATTAACTAATGATATTAAAGATTAATTACTGGGCTTTTACTTCCTTAAACCTTCCTACCTCACACTGTCTAGTTTCTGAGACTTTTGGATATGGAATCTCCTTAACCAACCACTGTCCTACCCTTTGTCAGATTTCCAGACCACTTTTTGATGATGTCACCACCTCTTCCTTGTATTCCATCACTTCCACGCCAAGTTAGTGAAGCAACCCGAACTTCCCCGTGAAGGAAAGACTGGATTGAGTTGAGAACAAGACGAATCAGAACACAAACAGAAGAACATTTCATTGTTAATTACAACAATTCCATCAGAATACAAGAACGTACACAGTATGAATAAATATTACACATTTACTAAATATCAGATATTTAAATACATTACTGCAGCGGAAAAATAATACAAAACATAACTGAAAAGAATATATGGATACAGAGCTTTCTGGATATCGTCCCAGCTGTAAACCAGGATCTTGTGAATATAAATCTGCAAAACCAAAACTACTAGCTGCCCGTGTGGAAAATAGGGGCACCCAGAGTTTAGGTTAAAACGATAAACTCTAGGTCAGTCATGTGACTGGTATGAGAACTAAAACAGTTATTTAAAACTTTACTTTAAAAGAGAGTAATTCAAGGGACCACGCCGTATAACACGAAATGGGTTTCCTCCCAAGAATACTAGTGCATAAACAGTTATAAACAACACAATGCTTTTTGAAAAATGAAGCTATTATAAGACCCAGGTCCCATCACACAATGCAACGCAAGCCGGAGGATAGGGTTTTCCCTTATAATAGACAAACATGCTTGGTACGTTTAAAACAAATCATTTGATACTATTATAAGTGTATAGTGTCAAAACATCTTCAAATATAAATGTATCAATCGTAGACAACATAATATCCCATGCTACTATGTCGCCAATACTAGGCTTTACAATCAAAACCGAAATGTCACGTATTGGAAATTGGATTTCCATCATGAGTCGAGGCCAGGGATGGCTCCTCACTGATTTGAGACACTCTAGCAAATGCCTCGGGATCTCCCGCAGAAGACCCCTGGATCTTCAGGGTCGGTCCTCTCTTACGTTTGAGGATTAGTTATTCCTGAACACACGTTTCCTGGTCCTATCGGACCTATATCCATCGGCTCCGAAGAGACCGATATATCCGAGGTGCCTCGCAATCCAACAACCACATAGGTAAAATAACAACGATGTCAGGGCGAGTAAAACGATGACACCACCCATAGCTAGAAAGAAACGTCGTACACTCCCTGCAGTCACGATCCCGTTTTTGACTCATACCGAGGTGTGAGCCTCGCGAATTAACGCCATACACAAAGCTACGTTGTATTAAAGTTGTGCTTTGATCATCAACCACAAGACTCTGCTTTTCAACAAAAGCCTTAATCATTTGCTTCTCAGCATGCCACACGGGCAATTCATGCCATGCGACTGATATCTATCGATATATAACCTCTGAGCTCGTACGTCTCAGAAAAGGGCGTTAAGCAAGAGAATAAATTCTCCGCCGCCAAACAGATATATATTTAATAGGAATCAATCAACACAGAATAAAATCCAATGTCAGACACACAATCCATTTACAAGTACGTTCTGGGTCTAAACGAAACCGGAGGCACCTTATACCTCGCATATCCATTGATCTCCAAATTCGTCTGGACGATCACCAACTATTTCCCTCCTCTTGGGTGCATAGCCCAATCAAGATCACCAGTAATCGTTCAAATGACGTGAAGACCTTCAGTCTTCAACCGCCTTCTTCATCTTTGACTTATCGTCGAATCAGTTATTCAGAATGGGATAGACCCGGTCTTTCCGAATAACTCGCGTATATAATAAACAAGTGCTATAAAAACACAACATACGCCTCATTCCAATTCTAAATATTCTTTTATTTAAATATTCACATCTTTAGGGATTTGTTCCCATTAATTTTATCGAAGATAAATTCTTTAAAATTTATTCTTTAATCTTCCTTTGGATATCATTTCAAACCATATTACGGCTTTCCAAACTAGTCGGGATTAAGGAACCATACCGAAGTAATCATTTATTTTATTTCCCAATCCCAACCTATTCATCCCATGGAGCAGAACGGTTATTACCCCATAACTAACACCACAGTGTTATCGGTAAATATAATTACCATTTTCTGATCAAATATAATTAAAGTTTTAACTATCGCTAGGAGAAAAACTGACGATACTCCACTCTCGATCATTTTCCAAATTTGATAATTTAAATTATCAATTCATATTTCAATCTAATTAAAGATTAATTAAAGCTCCACTTAGTTTGAATCTTTCCAAAAATCAATATTAGTGATCATTTAACTTTGGAAACACAAACATGTCGCATCGACAATCTACACCATACTATTGATTTCTGCCGATATATAACCTCTAAGCTCGTACGTCTCAGAGAAGAGCGTTAAGCAAGAGAATAAATTCTCCGCCACCAAACAAATATATATTAAGCAGAGATCAACCATACAATTCAAAATACAATGGCAAACATGAAATCCTGCCTTTTACTGGATTAAAGAACTAATGTCATTTAAAACACAGCTCACAATAAACCCAAATCACATTCCATTAATCATGGAATATTCACAGAAAAACAAATTAATATATAATCGATATCAATCTCCGTATCCGACCAATAATATAAATGAAATAACGGCAAAGCCTTTCAAATTCCATATGTATTAACAGTCTTCCTCCACAGAATTTCATTTCGATTATTATCAAATCAAATTCCATTCAATTCCAATTCAATATATTAAACTGGAAAACATTACTTTGGAAAATTCCTGTTAAATCTTAATAAAAAGATTTATAAGTTCCAAATCACATTTCACTGTAAATCGGGTTAAAGAACGAATGTCATTAAAAACACAGTTCATAGTAAACCCAATTCACATTCCATTTATTATCGGGTTAAAGAACAATTGTTATTTAAAACACCGTTCACGATAAACCTAATAATCAATCCCACTATTTATTCCAATTAAATATTAATTAATTGGTATATTTCATTCAATCTAAATAAAAAGATTTAATCATTTCTCCACTGGGTTTAAGAACAGTGTTAATGAAGACACCATTCACGACAAACCCAAATCCCATTTGATATCAAATACAAGGCTCTGAATAGAAAATATATTGGCTTATATTCGATATCAAATACCACAACCAATAAATATCGTATTGGAAATAACGATATAAATATATCTTTCAAATTTCCATAACAATATCTGTATAATCACGAAATCCAACATCGAAATATTCCGAAGACAATTTCGATTCAACTCCATTTCCAATTTATATATTGGAAATTCAGGTTATTTTTAAAGCCATTTCAAATCCAATTTAATTATTTTAAAACTAATTGAATTATAATTCTAGTTCAAAACTAGTTCATTTCGATAAAAATATATTTTTATCTTTTCAAATATGGAATTTTTCATCCCAATTCTTTCCAAATCATTTTTTATGATTTTACACAAATTATTGCAATTTTTAATAATTTTATCAAGGCACGTATAGTCGATTTTCATAAATGGCCATCGAACTGTACTTACAGCGACCTTTTCCAAATTTGATTTGGACATAATTCCAAATCCAACCGTTAGATTTCTAATTTCTCATATTCGTTAGAAAGCTCTTTTCGATACAAACCGAATGGTTCTGGTTTTAGGAGAATTCGATTGTCGGATCTTCCGTAATATCCATTCGAAGTCAATGGTCGAAATTGGCAAACTGCCGCAGCGCGGCACGTTCTATTCAGGCCATTAAAAATATATATATATATATATATGTGTGTGTGTGTGTGTATGTATGTATATATTATTTCGTCGATTTCCATTTAGAATGAATTTTATAAACCGTTTTCAAAACGATTTCAACTTCCATTTCAAATCCAAATCCAAATTGAATTTTTCATTATAAATTCATTTTAAATTCATTTCAATTCAATTCGAATTTCAATTCTATTCAATTTAATTCAAATTTCAATTCTATTCAATTTAATTCGATAATATTTTCAAAATAGTCGATTTTGAAATCACTTTTCGATATTCATTATATAAATGAATAAAATCGATAAAAATATCGTTCGCGTCAAAACGGCGTTAATCAAATCAACACGGCTTCATATATTTAAATATATTCGTGTCTATCCCAAATCGGACATCAAAATCAAATTTTGATCTTTTACTGAATATTATTTTAAAATATTCATTCTTTTAAAATAGTCGTTATTTCAAAATATTTATTCGTTCTGAAATAGAATCAGACACAGTCAATTACCATATAATTTGATTATGTGGATTTTATACAACACACGTACACCACAACAATCATACACAGTCAATCATCATCTAAAGTGCATTCTACACTGCATAAGCATTAAATATAAATATTTAACGCTTATAACAGCCTGTCAATCGATCGATCAACATACAGCTAATTATTGGGATTAGTGTATGTCATATATCATCCCAATACCCGTGTGGGGTTTCAAACAATCAAACACAGGCTTTATTTGTGCAATTGGGCGATGTGTAAAATTTATCGTCCCAATTAATATCAGTCAAATGTGTGAACATAAACAAATCGTCTGATTTGTTTATAAATATTTATTTTATTCATATACACATTAAAAATTATATTTTTAACTATAAAATATTTATTTTCATTCCACATCACACCATCAATTTTCACAACACATCAATCAAACAAACAGGCCGTTCATGGTCTGTAGACGACGGGTGTCGGGTGCTGCTAAGCACCATCTGCATCCTAGTATATATTTCAACTAGAAAATAAACTAAAAGTGAGAAGTTCTCACCGAGGGTTCCACTCCTCCACTCTTTGTTTCTGAACGGTCTGGATTTGTTCGAAATTCCAACGCATCCTTTTCACGCTGTTCATATATAAAAATCATATTTTTATCGCTTCATTCCAATAAATAAAAATCATATTTTTATTTCTACTTCATATATTTTTACAACGCTTCTTTCTATATAAAAATTATATTTTTATATTTCTACTTCTTATATAAAGATCGAATTTTTATATTGTCGCTATAAAAATCACATTTTTATTTCAACATATATATAATAAAAATCAAATTTTTACATAGCTAAAAATTATATTTTTACTTCGCTACCTATATAAAGATCAAATTTTTACTATCTGTATAATATAAAAATCATATTTTTATTATCTATATAACATAAAAATCATACTTTTATTATCTATATAATATAAAAATCATATTTTTATCCTTGCTATAAATAATTTCATATCAAAATTATATTTTTACCTTTCTAAAAATATTTTCATATCGTACTCTAGTTAAAAATCATATTTTTATTTCAAATCTCTATGCATAAAAATCGTGTTTTTATTTCGCTACTTCATATATAAAAAATATATAATCTTTCCATATAGAAAGATCCAATCTTTTCACATAGAAAAATCTAATCTTTTCACATAGAAAAATCTAATCTTTTCACATAGAAAAATTAATCTTTTCACATAGAAAAATCTAATCTTTTCACATAGAAAAATCTAATCTTTTATATGCTATTCATATAAAAACTGATTTCTAAAATTAATGATTTTTATATATAACTCATATTTTAATCTAGGGAAAAACTGAAAAAGGAAATTCAATTAAATAAAATAAAAAGCTTACTGATTTTCAGAGGAGGGGGGATTGGTTTCGCCGGAGTTTGGTGGTGGGGGGACAAGGCAGCGCGGTGGTTGACTGTAGGGAGGGCGACGGTTTAGGGTTTTGAACTCAAGGAAGAAGGGAAGCGAGGAGAAGCGAACCAGAGAGGGGGGGTGGTTATCACCTCGCGGCAGTGGCGGTGGGTCACGATAGTCGGTGGAGGAGGAATCGCGGCGGCCTTTGTTTGTTGCTTTTTCTTCTTCTAATCCTAATTCAATTTCTGTTGAAGGACGTGGGGGGGTTTGACTTGTAATGGTAAGAGAGAGGCAAAGAGTATATATATAATTTATTCATTATTTTAATTTTTAAAAAGTTACACTTCTATTCGGCCTCTAAATTGAACCCAACGACTGTCGTCCCTAGCTAATTAACCTCATTCCGAACACAATGGGATATATATCGTAAGCCAGTTTGGCTGTTTCGATCGGTTTCCATCAAAATCAAAATATAAATCTATATATTGAATTTGAACGCACACTTCCATTTACCGGAGCCACATACTAACTCTAAAAATTCCCGAAAAATTATTTCTAGCTTCGTATTGACGATACGGTCCTATCAAAACTAATTTCGTCAAACTCTGAGACCCTTTGAAAAATGGCCATTTTCTGGTCGATCGAAATTGACTGAAATTGTCAAAACACATTTTACTTCGCCACGCTCACATATCGCTTTCAAAAATTATGGAAATTTGAATCTAGCAATAATTTGACATCCCGGATCCAACAAAAATGGTTTCGTCGAAAACCGAGGTCGTTTGCAAAATTTCCATTTTTAACGGCTAGAATTCCATAGCGACTATTCTGAATTTTCAACTGGGCACAACTTTTTATTCCCGCTATGAAATTTCAATTTTTCGGTTTTGTTGGAAAGATATTTTCAAATAGATTCTAATATTTTTGGTTTCGCCAAAATCCGGTTTATTTTGAATCTTGTACATTCATTTGAAATTTGAAATCGAATTTTCAAACTACCGCGCCATTTTCAATTCCTTTTATAATTAAAAATAAATATTTATATTCTAACGACGATCTTTATAAATATATACGTTCTAATTCTATTCAAAATAAATTTCTCGTCGTTATTATTTAAAATAATTCATTTTAAATATTCAAAATTCATTAAAATTGCCAAAATAAATTTTTTTAATTGGTTCGGATTTTTCGGGTTGTTACAGTTAGGACCATCGAACTTCACACCAGGCAAATCCAACTTTGCCATTGTCGCAACAATCATCTGCGATACCTCTGAAATCCCCCCTACATCGCGACATTATAACCAGGATTCAATGACCCCTCAAATACCAGTTCAACCTCCGTACATCGCACTATCCCCAAATGGTTCGAATCACCGCATCGCGCTTCCTTCAGTCACACCCAAATACAGTCGACATCCCCTTCGAACCACCTCGTGCGACTGTCCAATCGCCTACATCACGATGACCGTCAACCCTAAATTCAACCCTAGTTCTCGCTGCTCCTTTTTACCGTCGCGGAGATAGCATCGCACTGGAAAATGATGCGAGATTGGGTGCACGTATCCAATTGAGTTCGTAAAATTAAGGATTTATTGATTTTATAGGAATCGATTTTGAATTGTTGAGTGGAGGATGAGGAAGCATCGACCATTTCACTGTGAAGCTTTGATTTTGGTATATAAACATCAGCCATTTCATTTGAACGAGGCAAAGTAACGGCTTCGGTATGAATTCTGATTTGGAATTAAATTGGGGAAGGGGCATTTATATTGGTTTCTAGAGCTCGATTTGAGGAACAGAAGAAAACACGCCTTCGATTTTTGTTGTGGAAAAGAGTATAGGAGCGTGGCATTTTTTTCCCACTTAATTGAATTCAGCTTGTTGGAAAAATAAGGGTCAACCATTCTTCTTTTTATTTTACTTTAATTTGTTGTGAACTGGTATCCTTTAATTAAAGTACCCCATGATTCCAAACTCCTTTCTAAACCCAATAACTGACATTTTTAGGGTTTAACCACTATTCCGAACCCATTGGAACATGTTCCAATGTCTCATTTGATCGTCTGTAGAAGATATTAATTCAAACTGATATAAATTAATTTCAAAACAACTATATTTTTTGATAATAAATTAATATTATCATCGTCGATTCTATTCCAATAGAATTTCTATACATCATGAATTATTTTGATTCAGTTTTAAATTTCGAACTGGAATATTTTTCGTATTACGATAATTTAATATATTCAATCTTAAATCGAAATCGATTTTTAAATCGGTAACTAAGTATAAAAATTCATTTATATTCTCAAATCAATATTTACAATAAATATTAAATATTCAAAATTAATCGACCAGAAATCCGGGTCATTACATTCTTCCCTTCTTAAAAGAATTTCGTCCCCAAAATTATTAAGGTAGGAAAAATGCTTCGGAACCATTATCTTTTCGTAACTCATTTATGTTGAACTCAACTCTTCATATTTCTACAACTTTTAGTTCTACCAAAACTTTTGGTTTTTCATTCATATGGAACCCCATATATGTTTGCATTCATTTAGTCTGAATGATTTACAATCAATTCACATTCCATCTGTATTCCATTAATCTATTCAAATTGATTTTAGTCAATTTATTCACTTCAATTTATTTAACTTGCTTAAGTTAAATTTATATTCCAGAATTCAAATACCCGGGTTTTTATTTCAAATCCTTTAGAAATCATATAAATATATATATATATATATATTTATAACCATCTCAAACTCAATACATTTGAATTTTCAAACCAACTTGTTTTATTCCAAACAAATTTCGATAAAACCTTTTCTAAGGTAGCAATTCATCACTTAGAAACTCGAAAATGAACACTGATGATGTTGCAATCATCATCAGAATTATTTTCCAGCCACTGAAGTGAGTTCAGTGCTTTATCATTTACAACATCTATTCAAAACGAATTTTTATTCAAAAATCCTTTCAAAACAAGCTATATTATTTTAATATACTTTAAAAATATTTTCCAACTTCCCAGGATTTAAATTTCAAATTCTGGTTTTAATTCAATTTTAATTCATCTCATTTGTATATTTAATTCATATACAAATTCTATTTTGGTTATATATAACCATTCCAATTTTATAATCTCATTTGATTATAATTATAACAACCAACACATCCATATATGATGATAATTGTAGAAAATTATTATTTTTCTATCAAAATAGAATTTTGAGTAAAATTATTTCATTTACCCATTTTAAAACAATACTGTGTCCAATTTTCTGTTCAAGTATTTACAAACTCTTATTGATGTCGTGGCGTCCCATGATTCGACCAGAATTCATAAACCACCCAACAGACTGGCCAACACAATATGTAACGAACTGGGATTTTCGACTCCGAAAATCGACACAAAACCCAGCGTCGACTGTTCAGACATCGAAAATACCAGATCATTAATAGAAAGAAGTTAGAGGATGAGAAAGATAAGATAGAACTAATAGAATAGAAGAAGAAGAAGAACACAACTGAGCAGAATCAGAGTAAACACGAATCTCACAGCTGAACGAATAAAATATGTTATATAACATAACTTTGAAATACAAAACTGTATTGTATATACATACCATTTATCAGGGTACAATACATCATATCACAGCGGAAATAATCTCTAACTAACTAATAGTGAAGCCTTCTGCTTCCAGCTCCTCCAAGTGAATCTTCAAAGCCTAAAACACTTGACTGCAAGTACAAATTTGGGCACCCAAGAGTTTAGGGAAAACAACAAAATAAAACTCTAGGTCAGTCATGGTACTCGTGTGAGTAAATTCCAATCATACGGTATAACTTTGAAAATCCTTTTGAAAACAAAAGGATAATAGTAAGACCAGCCCACACATAAACATGGACGATTTTTACCTTACTATAACCCAAAACATTTTTAATATCAAAATCCAGTGATATTATAATAATGTCTAATCAAGTAAATAACCAAATAGCAGAACGCACCTAGGCAAAAGTTTTCTTTCATGCATCTCGCTATTGAATAGCAAACAGAACGCATCATCTCCAACCTTGCCGCGACCTCATCCGCCCTTCTGATATTGATCAATGATCGCTGGCGCATGCACCCGGCTCGCCTCCACCCTTACCTGAGACCGTCACCCACTACAGGCAACTCGGCAAAGCTCCAACAGTTCGAAAATACCCATATTTAAAGGAAACACGTCCTCATCTCTTCCCACTATTTCCTTTATGCAAATCTTTAAGTACCTCATTTGTTTTCATTCCTTGCGTCACCTTCAACATTTACCTCATTTCATGTATCCACTTCAGCATCTACGGTGAAACATATATGAAGGGAATCAGTCCGTACATGCGACGCCGGTACTCTTTCTTCACGTCCTTATTTTTCAAACTTCATCCAGTCACTTGCAAGCTTCCATGCATTCTCCTTGTTCACGTCCGCCCAAACCATATTGCACCGTCCCCTTTTCTAAACCTCTCTCCTATTTTCGTTTTAGTTTCTTTTTATTTTCTCTATTTGTTTAAAGAAATAGAACTGGAGAGTAGAAGATAATTTGTGTATGAAGGTTTTCAACAGAATGGGCGTGTTTTATAGCGGGAGATTACTTCATGGCCAAGGAGTTTACAGTAGAGCTAGGTCCCTAGGCATGTGGCATTTAAAACCATAGCCTGCGCTTCTTTATGCTATAAGTCCTGTTTGAGAGCATGGGGTGTCCTAGGGTAGTCTTTTCCCTCACTGGTCATGTATGTGTTATTGGCTTGGAAAACTGAGTTATGAAGTATCTGCAGATAGATAAATATTGAGGTGCCTTGACACTGCAGCTTTCATGAACAGTGACGTGAAGTGCAGAGAAGATGAGGTGCTTGAAAATGTTAAGCTGTAAACCTCAACATGGATTTATGTATAGGGTGTACAACGGTTTTGATTCCCTTTGATGGGTATAAATTTTCATTTGAAAGATTGAGATGTTGAAAGTATAGCTGTAGAGATGTAAGCATTAGCTAAAAAGAGACGCACAGGGTACGGTAGGATGGAAGTTTTCATTTCCAAAGATTTTAGGTGATGTGAGCAAACGGGCAGGCTATTGAAATTTAGGAGGTAGCTAGCTGTTTTGATCTGATTATTTGTATTACTTAATGGCCAAGGAGTTGTGCTATAGGATGGTGACAAGTCTGTAAGCATCACGTTTAGTCCGTAGGATAAGGTAGGTAAAAGTGCATGTTCATTTTATTGTCTCTATATTTTGCATGTCACTGTAATGTATAACCTGTTTTTAGTCACTTCCGTTATTGTCTGTACTATTCTAGAGAAGCTCGGCACTTGATTGGAATATAGCTGTTTTTTTTTTCTTTCTTTCTTTCAGATTTTTAAATGTACCGTGTGCCGTAAAGATTTGTGTTCATGTCTGAGGTGCTACGGACAGAAAAATATAGTCGTGTCCGGCGAGGTGCCCCGATCCCAAAAATACAATAATATCGGTAGATTAACTCATATTGTGAAACCTCAAAATATTGATATAGGGTGCAAAATACTCCAAATAAAAAGTTGCATATTTAATTAATTAAAAATAACAGTAAAATTCTAAAAATTAAATTATCACTACATCTCAAAAGAACCTTGTCTAAATACGAAACCGATATCTAGTTATATCAAATAAACCGTTACGGTCGATAAACGATTCTATAGCGACTTTCTGAATATTTGATTTGGACATATCTTGCAATATATAATCTGAAATCTCGATTTTTCACTTCCGTTAGAAAAATACAGTCCAATGGATTCGAATGTTTCTTGTTTCGAAGGAATCCGATTTATAACGAATCCTGCACGCTCAGTTAAAGTTCAGAACGTTAAATTACGAACTGCAGCGTCGTTATGAGCTCGATTATATTATATATATATTTTTATACGTTCAACTTCATTTTAATTAATATATAAATCCACTTATATTACGAATTCAATATTTAAACCGATCTAAATATTCAAATATAAACCGATAAAATGCGGGACATTACATTCCTTCCCCCTTAAAATAATTTCGTCCTCGAAATTGCTAAGAAGTGAAGATGCTCTAAATATAACTCCTCACAACCTGTTTGGTTGAAATTTCGTACTTCACATTCCCATAACTCAATCCTTGCGTCGAATTTTTTATCCTTATATCAATAATTCTCTTATACTCAAGCCCTATTTCATTTCAACTTCTAGTTCCCTCTCACTTCCAAATTCTTGGTCAACAATCCAATTCCATAACCAAACTCGGTTCCAATCCAATATCTCATTTCACAAATTCACTTACTTTACCAAGTTTAATTCTATTCCAATTTTATTTAACTTCGTTAAATTTCTATTTATTTACTTCATAAGTAAATTTTAAATTTCAGAATTCAAATTCCTGAGGTTTTTAATTTCAAATTAGTTTGAAACAATATATATATATTCATAACATAGCAATTCAAAATATTTGAATTTTCGAACAACTTATTTCAAAACAAAATCTTTGGTAGTAATGCCTCACTTAGAAACTCGAAAATGAACACCGATAATGTCGCGGTTCATCATCGGAATTATTTTCTAGCCATCAAAGTGAGTTCAATACTACATCTTTCAAACTTATTTTCAATACTTTTATTTTGAAATTTCTTCAAAATATTTTTTAAAAAATGTTTGGAAAACATTTCCAAATCTCTCCTAGGACTTTAAATCCAAATATAGTTTAAATTTAGATTTAATTTTATCTGACTCCACATATTATTCTCATGTGAATTTCGATGGGTTATTTATATAACCAACACAATTATAATCTTATATGATTATAATAACAGCCAACATATCCAATATACTATAATAATCCAAGATATATATTTCTTTTATATCAAAATATATTCTGGGTAAAATTATTTCATTTACTCAGCCTTTTAAAACGATACTATGTCGAATTTCTCTATCAAGCGTTTATAATTCCCTATCGATCTCGTCAGCTAAACGCGTCGATCTGGAATTTATATACCACTCAACAGATCAATCAACACAATATAAAACAGTTTTTATGCTACTTTACAAATACGCGCTCATATACATACACTCAAACTCAATCTAGGGTGTTACTAACCCTATCTCTACTGAGTCACGCCATAGAGCCAAGGTAATCACTTAACCTTATGCTCTGATACCAACTGTAACGAACTGGGATTTTCGACTCCGAAAATCGACACAAAACCCAACGTCGACTGTTCAAACATCGAAAATACCGGATCATTAATAGAAAGAAGTTAGAGGATGAGAAAGATAAGATAGAACTAATAGAATAGAAGAAGAAGAAGAACACAACTGAGCAGAATCAAAGTAAACACGAATCTCACAGCAGAACGAATAAAATATGTTATATAACATAACTTTGAAATACAAAAAACTGTATTGTATATACATACCATTTATCAGGGTACAATACATCATATCACAGCGGAAATAATATCTAACTAACTAATAGTGAAGCCTTCTGCTTCCAGCTCCTCCAAGTGAATCTGCAAAGCCTGAAACACTTGACTGCTCATACAAATTTGGGCACCCAAGAGTTTAGGGAAAACAACAAAATAAAACTCTGGGTCAGTCATGGGACTGGTGTGAGTAAATTCCAATCATACGGTTTAACTTTGAAAATCCTTTTGAAAACAAAAGGATAATAGTAAGACCAGCCCACACATAAACATGGACGATTTTTACCTTACTATAACCCAAAACATTTTTAATATCAAAATCCAGTGTTATTATAATAATGTCTAATCAAGTAAATAACCAAATAGCAGAACGCTTGCATCTCACGCTCTACATACATAGTATAAAATCAAAAACCGCAGGGCGCTTATTGGAGATTGGATTCCGACTATGACAAGGTATGGGACCACCTGCCGATAGTGTATCTCTAGAGGCAAATACACTGGGTTCAATAAGAACGTCTTGCAACCCGGCCCACACATGACCGACCACTCATTTCGCTTGAGTGTATCGAATGTATATCACCAACGGTTGGACTCAAACCACCGTTTCCCGAATGGGCAGAATCGACAGATTAAGAAACAAAAGGAATTTCTCTAGATAGGTGATTATACATCCTAATGGGAGCGACCCACATAGCCATGCTGGCTGCCCGATTTTTGTCATTTTCCTGGTTGTGAAGCTTGAGGCTACGTCTATCTTTAAGAACATCTGGCCACCATACACTTTGAATGCCACATCGTCAAACCCGTCAAATCACTAGTTGATCTTCCAAAAATATTACGAGTATAAAAGCTAAGAGAAACGAATTCCTCCGCCACCAGACGTAATATCTTGAAAAGATTGTCTTATGTGACCGTTAGGAATACTTTGTCAGACATTCGTCCATACAAGTTGTCCTGGGACTTGACAAACAGAAAACACCATTCTGGAACAGAATGTCCCTTGTATTTCACTCCATCTTCAATTATTTTCAGCATAATCTAATTCGTAGCGTTTATGCCTATACGGAGTGGTTTTCGGATAATATATCCAACCGGTCTCTCCGTATTGACAACGATTGAGACGACCCGAACTTCCCCGTGAAGGAAAGCACGGATAGAATTGAGTACAAGACAAAATAGAACGCAAACAGAAGAACATTTCATTTTTATTACATCGATTGCATCAGATACAAGAATATACAAAGTATAAATGATTAAATTACATTCGATAAATATCAGAGATTACAATAAATTACATAGCAGCGGAAAAATAATACAAAAGCACAACTAGAAGTGATACACGGATACAGAGCTTTCCGAGCATCGTTCCAGCTGTATATCAGGAACCTATGAATATAAATCTGCAAAACCAAAACTACTAGCTGCCCGTGCGGAACTCAATCCTTGCGTCGAATTTTTTATCATTATATCAATAATTCTCTTATACTCAAGCCCTATTTCATTTCAACTTCTAGTTCCCTCTCACTTCCAAATTCTTGGTCAACAATCCAATTCCATAACCAAACTCGGTTCCAATCCAATATCTCATTTCACAAATTCACTTACTTTACCAAGTTTAATTCTATTCCAATTTTATTTAACTTCGTTAAATTTCTATTTATTTACTTCATAAGTAAATTTTAAATTTCAGAATTCAAATTCCTGAGGTTTTTAATTTCAAATTAGTTTGAAATAATATATATATTCATAACATAGCAATTCAAAATATTTGAATTTTCGAACAACTTATTTCAAAACAAAATCTTTGGTAGTAATGCCTCACTTAGAAACTCGAAAATGAACACCGATAATGTCGCGGTTCATCATCGGAATTATTTTCCAGCCATCAAAGTGAGTTCAATACTACATCTTTCAAACTTATTTTCAATACTTTTATTTTGAAATTTCTTCAAAATATTTTTTAAAAAATGTTTGGAAAACATTTCCAAATCTCTCCTAGGACTTTAAATCCAAATATAGTTTAAATTTAGATTTAATTTTATCTGACTCCACATATTATTCTCATGTGAATTTCGATGGGTTATTTATATAACCAACACAATTATAATCTTATATGATTATAATAACAGCCAACATATCCAATATACTATAATAATCCAAGATATATATTTCTTTTATATCAAAATATATTCTGGGTAAAATTATTTCATTTACTCAGCCTTTTAAAACGATACTATGTCGAATTTCTCTATCAAGCGTTTATAATTCCCTATCGATCTCGTCAGCTAAACGCGTCGATCTGGAATTTATATACCACTCAACAGATCAATCAACACAATATAAAACAGTTTTTATGCTACTTTACAAATACGCGCTCATATACATACACTCAAACTCAATCTAGGGTGTTACTAACCCTATCTCTACTGAGTCACGCCATAGAGCCAAGGTAATCACTTAACCTTATGCTCTGATACCAACTGTAACGAACTGGGATTTTCGACTCCGAAAATCGACACAAAACCCAACGTCGACTGTTCAAACATCGAAAATACCGGATCATTAATAGAAAGAAGTTAGAGGATGAGAAAGATAAGATAGAACTAATAGAATAGAAGAAGAAGAAGAACACAACTGAGCAGAATCAAAGTAAACACGAATCTCACAGCAGAACGAATAAAATATGTTATATAACATAACTTTGAAATACAAAAAACTGTATTGTATATACATACCATTTATCAGGGTACAATACATCATATCACAGCGGAAATAATATCTAACTAACTAATAGTGAAGCCTTATGCTTCCAGCTCCTCCAAGTGAATCTGCAAAGCCTGAAACACTTGACTGCTCATACAAATTTGGGCACCCAAGAGTTTAGGGAAAACAACAAAATAAAACTCTGGGTCAGTCATGGGACTGGTGTGAGTAAATTCCAATCATACGGTTTAACTTTGAAAATCCTTTTGAAAACAAAAGGATAATAGTAAGACCAGCCCACACATAAACATGGACGATTTTTACCTTACTATAACCCAAAACATTTTTAATATCAAAATCCAGTGTTATTATAATAATGTCTAATCAAGTAAATAACCAAATAGCAGAACGCTTGCATCTCACGCTCTACATACATAGTATAAAATCAAAAACCGCAGGGCGCTTATTGGAGATTGGATTCCGACTATGACAAGGTATGGGACCACCTGCCGATAGTGTATCTCTAGAGGCAAATACACTGGGTTCAATAAGAACGTCTTGCAACCCGGCCCACACATGACCGACCACTCATTTCGCTTGAGTGTATCGAATGTATATCACCAACGGTTGGACTCAAACCACCGTTTCCCGAATGGGCAGAATCGACAGATTAAGAAACAAAAGGAATTTCTCTAGATAGGTGATTATACATCCTAATGGGAGCGACCCACATAGCCATGCTGGCTGCCCGATTTTTGTCATTTTCCTGGTTGTGAAGCTTGAGGCTACGTCTATCTTTAAGAACATCTGGCCACCATACACTTTGAATGCCACATCGTCAAACCCGTCAAATCACTAGTTGATCTTCCAAAAATATTACGAGTATAAAAGCTAAGAGAAACGAATTCCTCCGCCACCAGACGTAATATCTTGAAAAGATTGTCTTATGTGACCGTTAGGAATACTTTGTCAGACATTCGTCCATACAAGTTGTCCTGGGACTTGACAAACAGAAAACACCATTCTGGAACAGAATGTCCCTTGTATTTCACTCCATCTTCAATTATTTTCAGCATAATCTAATTCGTAGCGTTTATGCCTATACGGAGTGGTTTTCGGATAATATATCCAACCGGTCTCTCCGTATTGACAACGATTGAGACGACCCGAACTTCCCCGTGAAGGAAAGCACGGATAGAATTGAGTACAAGACAAAATAGAACGCAAACAGAAGAACATTTCATTTTTATTACATCGATTGCATCAGATACAAGAATATACAAAGTATAAATGATTAAATTACATTCGATAAATATCAGAGATTACAATAAATTACATAGCAGCGGAAAAATAATACAAAAGCACAACTAGAAGTGATACACGGATACAGAGCTTTCCGAGCATCGTTCCAGCTGTATATCAGGAACCTATGAATATAAATCTGCAAAACCAAAACTACTAGCTGCCCGTGCGGAAAATAGGGGCACCCAGAGTTTAGGTTAAAACAATAAACTCCAGGTCAGTCATGGGACTGGTGTGAGAACTAAAACAGTTATAATTCTTCATTTTAAAGTTCGGTAAATCAAGGGACCACGCCGTATAACACGGAACGGGTTTCCTTCCAAGAATACCAGTGCATAGAACAAACAGCGCAATGCTAAATAAAGAAAAATGAAGCTGTTATAAGACCCAGGTCCCATCACACAATGCAACGCAAGCCGGAGGATAGGGTTTTTACCTTATAACAGCCAAAGCATGCTTGATACGTTTAAAACACATTATTTGATACTATTATAGGTGTATAGTGTCAAAACAATTTCAATCATAAATATCAATCATAGGCGGCATGAATGACCCATACCACTATGTCGCCATACTAGGTTCTACAAATAAAACCGAAACACACGTATTGGAAATTGGACTCCATCATGAGTCGAGGCAAGGGGCAAGCTCCTCTCCGCGTTCGAGACACTCTAGCAAATGCCTCAGGACCCCACTATGATCCTTGGAATCGGCTGGGCCGGTCCTCTCTTACTTTTGAGGATTAGTTATTCCTGAACACACGTTTCCCGGTCCTTACAGACCTATATCCGAGGCGCCTCGCATTCCAACAACCACACAGGTGAAAAGTATATAAATGTCAGGGCTGGTAGGTCACTGACACCACCCTAGCTAGAAAGAAACGTCGTGCTCTCCCAGCGGTCCGTCTCCCGTTTTTGACTCATACCGAGGTGTGAGGCTCGTGAATTCACGTTATACACAAAGCTACGCCACACAGGCCATGCTTTGATCATCAACCACAAGACTTTGCTTTTCAACAGAAGCCCTGATCAATTGCCACTCACGCATGCCACATTGGCAATTCACTCCATGCGACTGATGTCCATCGATATACAACCTCTGAGCTCGTACGTCTCAGAGAAGGGCGTTAAGCAAGAGAATAAATTCTCCACCGCCAAACAGATGTATATTTAATAGAGATCAATCAACACAGAATAAAATCCAATGTCAGACACACAATCCATTTACAAGTTCGTTCTGGGTCTGAACGAAACCGGAGGCACTTTCCTCGCATATCCATCCATCTCCAAGTACGTCTGGACGATCACCAACTGTTTCCCTCATCTTGGGTGTACAGCCCAATCGAGATCATCAGTAATCACCCAAACGATGTGAAGACTTCCGGTCTTCAACCACCGTCTTCATCTTCGACATCTCGTCGAATCGGTTATTCAGAATGGGTATAAACCCGGCCTTTCTGAATAACCCACGTATATAATAAACGAATGTTACACAACACAACAAACGCCTCATTCCAATTCAGAATATTCTTTTATTCACAAAATCACATTCTTAGGGAAAAGTTCCCATTAATTTTATCCAAGATAAATTCTTCTAAATTTACTCTTTAATCTTCCTTTGGATATCATTTCAAACTAGTCGGGATTAACGAACCACACCGAGGTAATTATTTATTTTATTTCCCAATCCCAACCTATATATCCCATGGAGAAAACTGGTAATACTCCACATCTAACACCACGGTGTTATCGGTAAAATTAATTACCATTTCACGTTCAAATCTAATTAAAGATTTAACTATCGCTTTGGAGCAAAACTGGTGCTACTCCACTCTCGATCACCTTTCAGATTTGATAATTTAAATTATCAATTCACATTTTAATCTAATTAAAGATTCATTAAAACTTCACTTAGTTTTAATCTTTTCAAAAATCAACATCTTGCCTTTAACTGGGTTAAAGAACCAATGTCATCTAAAACATGATTCACGACAAACCCAAATCACATTTGATATTAAATACAAGGCTCTGAATAGAAAATATAACGGCTTATATTCAATATCAAATTCTGAAACCAACAAATATCATATTGGAAATAACGATATAAAATATATCTTTCAAATTCCCATAACAATATCCGTATAGTCACGAAATCCAATATCGAAATATTCCGAAGATAATTTCGATCCAACTCCAGTCCAATTCACATATTGGGAATATTGGTTATTTTTAAAATCACTTTCAAATTCAATTTATTTATTTCAAAAATAAATTGATTTTAATTCTAGTTCAAAACTAGTTCATTTCGATAAAAATCTATTTTTATCTTTTCAAAATATGGAATTTTTCATCCTAGTTCTTTCCAATCCATATATTATGGTTTTACACAAATTATTGATATTTTAATAATTTTATCAAGGCACGTACAGTTGATTTCCATCAATGGCCATCGAACTGCACTTACAACGACCTTTTTCAAATTTGATTTGGACATAATTCCAAGTCCAACCGTTAGATTTCAAATTTCTAATATTCATTGGAAAGCTCTTTTCGATACGAACCCAACGGTTCCGGTTTTAGGAGAATCCGACGGTCGGATCTCCCGCAACGTCAATTCGAAGTCAATAGTCGAAATTCACGAACTGCCGCGGAGCGGCGCGTTCTATTCAGGCCATTATATATATATATAATATATATATATTATATATTTCATCAATTTCCTTTTAAAACGTATTCTATAAATCATTTTAACTTTGTTTCAAAACCATTTCAACTCTATATTCAATTTCTAATCAAAACTGAATACTTTATATCATTACTACATAAATGATAATATTTTCAAAACGTTATATTTTGAAATCACTTCTTTTCTATATTCAGTATAAAAACGAATATAATCGATATAAATATCGTTCACGTCAAAATAGCGCAACTCTAATCAACACGGCTTTATATATATTTCAATAAATGCGTTATTCTATTCAACAAATGAATATTTATCCCATTCAACACATGAATCTATATTTCTTTCAACACATGACTAATCTCAACACATGAGTACTGTCAACACATCACTATTTTTGTTATGTAAAATATTTTATAAAACTATGGTATCTATCGTTTGATTTTCAATTAGACTTCAACCGTAAAGTAGTTCTAATTTTAAATATGATAAAGATGTAAATTTCATTGTATAAAATATTTCACTCAACACATGAACATCGTCAACACATGACTATTTTTATATTCAACACATGAATTTTCTTTTATAATATTCCTTATTTTCCCGATTGGAATGAGACCCAATCAATCACCATATAATGTTAATTATATGGATTCCATACAACACATGTATATAATAGCATTGAAAAATAATCAACCATCAACCAAAGTGCACTACACTGTATAAGCATCAAATATAGATATCTTACACTTATAACAGACTGTCAATCAATCGATTGACATATTTAATCAATCAGGATGAGTGAACTTCAAATTTCATTCCAACACCCGTGTGGGGTTTCAAACAATCAAACACAGATTTTATTTGTGCAGTTGGGCGATGTGTAAAATTTATCGTCCCAATCAATGTCCTTCAAATAGATGTACATAAACAAACCGTCCGGTTTGTAAATGAATATTTTATTTTATTCACTTCCACGTTAAAAATTATATTTTTAACGATAAAATATTCTATTTCAACACATGAATTTCTATTCATTTCATTTACACAATAAAAATGATATTTTTATTTTCCTAACATATTTTGGGAAATTTCGGCTGTATAACGGCACGATACTAGAAACGGGACGAGCCCTAGCCTTATCCCCGGTCTAGTGAAGGCCCATGCCATTCACACATCAATCAAATCCATTCCATTTCACCAAACAATTCAATTCCAACCAAATAAACTAACCAACTACTCAACCAAACGATTTAACAAACAAGCCATCCATGGTCTGTGGATGACGGGTGTCGGGTGCTACTAAGCACCGTCTACATCCTAGTATATATATATATATATATATATATATATGACTAGAAAAAGAGAATTTAGAGTGAGAAGTTCTCACCGACTAGCTAAACCAATGCCACGACTCTTCTTATGTAGAAATCTTCGTCGTTCTCGCCTTTGTCACTTTCACCGCCCGTAGTCACTACATATATAAAAATCACATTTTTATATTATTGCCATGTATATAAAAATCACATTTTTATATTGTTGCTATGTATATAAAAATCCCATTTTTATACTACTACTATATAGATAAAAATTCTATTTTTACAACGGTTTTCATATAATAAAGATTATATTTTTATATCGCCATTTATATAAAAATCACATCTTTGCTCCTTTTACATAATAAAGATCAAATCTTTAATACTTCTATAATGTAAAAATCATATTTTTATCATCTCTATAACATAAAAATCATATTTTTATTAACTTCATATGTCAAAACTGTAGAAGCTTTAAAACGGAGAAAACTCACTTTTTTCTAACGCCTTTTCTGAACTGCTGAATTGTTGTTCGAGCTCCAGACTTCGTAAACAAACTCAAATCTTCAATCCATCTTTTTTTCTAGCACAAGCACACCATTCTGAACAACTTCCGCCTAAGGAACTTTTTGCCGAAAATGCTCCAATTCGCCAGAATTCGCGAAAGTACACGAATTTTGCCGCTTCCGGACAGCAGACTTTAAACGTGTTTTCCGGGCAGCTCCGAACTCCAAAACATGACTTCCATATAGCCAAATCGAAGAGAATTTCGTGCTCTACGACTTTGGTCTTGAGGGACTTTGGCCAAAAGTACACGGTTTAGGAGTTATTGACGAAAAACGGTCAGGGACTTTTATGCAAAAACGGGATTTTTGGTGAAAAGGGGGATATTGGCCATGTGGGGCCCACGGCCGGAATTGAGGGGGCTGGAGGGGGGCGCGGGCCTGATGGACGTGGGGGAGGGTGTGGGTGGCGGTGGTGGGGCCCGTGGTGGCCGCGGTGGTGGTGGTTGGTGATTTGGGGGTTTAGGGTTATGAAAAGAGGAGAGAGAAGGAGGAGGAGGAGGAGGAAGAGGGGGTGCGGCCGGCGGTGGGAGGTCGGTGGTGGGCGGTGGAGAAGGGGGAAGCGGCGGCATGGGGATTGAGGTCCCCATTAATGAAGAAAGAGGAAGAAAGGAGGAAGAGAGAAAAGTGAGTGAAGAAAAGGAGAAAAAGTGATTATATGCTAGTTTCTCGCGTATCGCCCGAACGTTAGCGATCTCCGATGGCCGTGGATTTCGGACACGAGATAGTAGACGTGAAGACGAGTCCAACGAAACAAGTTTCGTCGAATTCCGAGTTCGTTTGACCATTCAACAAAAATCACAAAAATGCTCAGATAAGCTCTAAAAATGCGATTTTGGCGCACCTTTTCTTCTCGCACGCTCACATGCTAACTTCAAAAATCATGCCCTTTTGGATTTAACAATTTTTAGACGATACGAATCCAAAAAAAAACGAAATCGAATTCCGAGGTCGTATCAATAATGTTCCTTTGTAAAATGACTGCTCGCTTTTGAACAAATGGTTTTACTTCGCACGGCCACATACTGACTCCGTTCGACGCGCCATTTGGAACTCAACAATGATTTGTCATTGTGAATCCATAAAAATTTATCTCGTCGAATTCTGAGCTCGTATGCAAAATTTCACTTTTTAAGGGCTATGTATTGTTAACCGAACAACTCCAGCCCATAGCCACTATTCCGGATATCGGAATATATCGAAGCTTATACTTTTCGGAGTTCTAAACGGCATTTTGAACTCAATGGAAGTGGTTTTGAGTCCAAATTCATCCACATGAAAAATATGACTTTTTGGGCCATGTATAATTTACATAGCGACTATTCTGAATTTTCAACAGGGCATAACTTTTGATTCCCGCTATGAAATTTCGATTTTTCGGATTCGTTGTAAAGATATTCACGAATAGATTCTAATATTTTTGGTTTCACTAAAATCCGGATTGTTTTGCACCCGATACATTCAATTGAAGTTTGAAATCGAATTATCGAACTACCGCGTCATTTTCAATTCCTTTTATAATTATATATAATTATTATATTCTAACGACGACGTATATAATATATACGTTCGAATTCTATTCAAAATAAATTTCTCGTTGTTATTATTTAAAATAATCTATTTTAAATATTCAAAATTCGCTAAAATTGCAAAAATAAAAATTTTAAACTGGCCCAGATTTTCGGGTTGTTACAATCTCCCCCACTTAAAACTTTTCGTCCCCGAAAAGGAACAAAGTCGAAAGTGGTTTGATTAATCAACTCTACGTTCGATCTGGCTTCCATTCTCCAACTTTTCAGTTTCTGAGAATTTTCAAAAATTTGGCTAACACCCTAAATTTTCGAAAAATTTCGCCATAACCTCCCCTGCACCGGGAGCATCGGGGAATTTCAAATAGCTTCCCCGGTCCTTCAGATCTCAAAAAGAAAAAGAAAAAGCCAAGCGGCTAGCCAATAGGCTCATAAAATCATCATCACCCAAACAAAACAGTAAATTATGTAGTAAACATGTACCTATTTGTCGGGCAAACAAATTTTATTCTTCGGCTCTAGCCTCCTTGCTATGACCTGTTCAATGTAAGTATATGTATATGCAAGCAAATGCAACCAATTTTCAATACAATTCAATATTTGATACAATTAGGCATAATGGTTCAAAATTAGCAAACAATTAAACAAACAACACAAACATCAATCAATTAGTGAATTAGAGTTTCAAATTCAAAATTTTTGATATATACAAAAAATCATGTTTTTGATGCCAATTCACAACAATGTGTTCTAACTATATAAGTTTTGGTTCTCACACCAGTCTAATGGAAATATATAGAAATCACACCTTCGAAACTCGAATATGAATACTGATGATGATGCACCATCATCAGAATCATCCCCGGATATCTAGAATGTGTGATTCTATATCTACCCAGTATATTAAAACTTCGAATATACGTTCATGACGCGTATATACAAAACTTTTATATACTGGATTGTCCATATTCAAAATAAATAATTAATCAAATACATATAAAACAATTTAAATTTTCAAAACAAAATTGTTTTCATTTGAAAAATATACTCTTCACACTCGTTCTAGGATATTACTGATCCTATCTCTAACGAGTCATTCTAATTGGATATTACTAATCCAATATCTGATGAATTCTTTCGTATGGTTCTAATGTGTCTTGTTCTCGAGCTCTGTAAACCAAAGCTCTGATACCAAACTGAGACGACCCGAACTTCCCCGTGAAGGAAAGCACGGATAGAATTGAGTACAAGACAAAATAGAACGCAAACAGAAGAACATTTCATTTTTATTACATCGATTGCATCAGATACAAGAATATACAGAGTATAAATGATTAAATTACATTCGATAAATATCAGAGATTACAATAAATTACATAGCAGCGGAAAAATAATACAAAAGCACAACTAGAAGTGATACACGGATACAGAGCTTTCCGAGCATCGTTCCAGCTGTATATCAGGAACCTGTGAATATAAATCTGCAAAACCAAAACTACTAGCTGCCCGTGCGGAAAATAGGGGCACCCAGAGTTTAGGTTAAAACAATAAACTCCAGGTCAGTCATGGGACTGGTGTGAGAACTAAAACAATTATAATTCTTTATTTTAAAGTTCGGTAAATCAAGGGACCACGCCGTATAACACGGAACGGGTTTCCTCCCAAGAATACCAGTGCATAGAACAAACAGCGCAATGCTAAATAAAGAAAAATGAAGCTGTTATAAGACCCAGGTCCCATCACACAATGCAACGCAAGCCGGAGGATAGAGTTTTTACCTTATAACAGCCAAAGCATGCTTGATACGTTTAAACACATTATTTGATACTATTATAGGTGTATAGTGTCAAAACAATTTCAATCATAAATATCAATCATAGGCGGCATGAATGACCCATACCACTATGTCGCCATACTAGGTTCTACAAATAAAACCGAAACACACGTATTGGAAATTGGACTCCATCATGAGTCGAGGCAAGGGGCAAGCTCCTCTCCGCGTTCGAGACACTCTAGCAAATGCCTCAGGACCCCACTATGATCCTTGGAATCGGCTGGGCCGGTCCTCTCTTACTTTTGAGGATTAGTTATTCATGAACACACGTTTCCCGGTCCTTACAGACCTATATCCGAGGCGCCTCGCATTCCAACAACCACACAGGTGAAAAGTATATAAATGTCAGGGCTGGTAGGTCACTGACACCACCCTAGCTAGAAAGAAACGTCGTGCTCCCCCAGCGGTCCGTCTCCCGTTTTTGACTCATACCGAGGTGTGAGGCTCGCGAATTCACGTTATACACAAAGCTACGCCACACAGGCCATGCTTTGATCATCAACCACAAGACTTTGCTTTTCAACAGAAGCCCTGATCAATTGCCACTCACGCATGCCACATTGGCAATTCACTCCATGCGACTGATGTCCATCGATATACAACCTCTGAGCTCGTACGTCTCAGAGAAGGGCGTTAAGCAAGAGAATAAATTCTCCACCGCCAAACAGATGTATATTTAATAGAGATCAATCAACATAGAATAAAATCCAATGTCAGACACACAATCCATTTACAAGTTCGTTCTGGGTCTGAACGAAACCGGAGGCACTTTCCTCGCATATCCATCCATCTCCAAGTACGTCTGGACGATCACCAACTGTTTCCCTCATCTTGGGTGTACAGCCCAATCGAGATCATCAGTAATCACCCAAACGATGTGAAGACTTCCGGTCTTCAACCACCGTCTTCATCTTCGACATCTCGTCGAATCGGTTATTCAGAATGGGTATAAACCCGGCCTTTCTGAATAACCCACGTATATAATAAACGAATGTTACACAACACAACAAACGCCTCATTCCAATTCAGAATATTCTTTTATTCACAAAATCACATTCTTAGGGAAAAGTTCCCATTAATTTTATCCAAGATAAATTCTTCTAAATTTACTCTTTAATCTTCCTTTGGATATCATTTCAAACTAGTCGGGATTAACGAACCACACCGAAGTAATTATTTATTTTATTTCCCAATCCCAACCTATATATCCCATGGAGAAAACTGGTAATACTCCACATCTAACACCACGGTGTTATCGGTAAAATTAATTACCATTTCACGTTCAAATCTAATTAAAGATTTAACTATCGCTTTGGAGCAAAACTGGTGCTACTCCACTCTCGATCACCTTTCAGATTTGATAATTTAAATTATCAATTCACATTTTAATCTAATTAAAGATTCATTAAAACTTCACTTAGTTTTAATCTTTTCAAAAATCAACATCTTGCCTTTAACTGGGTTAAAGAACCAATGTCATCTAAAACATGATTCACGACAAACCCAAATCACATTTGATATTAAATACAAGGCTCTGAATAGAAAATATAACGGCTTATATTCAATATCAAATTCTGAAACCAACAAATATCGTATTGGAAATAACGATATAAAATATATCTTTCAAATTCCCATAACAATATCCGTATAGTCACGAAATCCAATATCGAAATATTCCGAAGATAATTTCGATCCAACTCCAGTCCAATTCACATATTGGGAATATTGGTTATTTTTAAAATCACTTTCAAATTCAATTTATTTATTTCAAAAATAAATTGATTTTAATTCTAGTTCAAAACTAGTTCATTTCGATAAAAATCTATTTTTATCTTTTCAAAATATGGAATTTTTCATCCTAGTTCTTTCCAATCCATATATTATGGTTTTACACAAATTATTGATATTTTAATAATTTTATCAAGGCACGTACAGTCGATTTCCATCAACGGCCATCGAACTGCACTTACAACGACCTTTTTCAAATTTGATTTGGACATAATTCCAAGTCCAACCGTTAGATTTCAAATTTCTAATATTCATTGGAAAGCTCTTTTCGATACGAACCCAACGGTTCCGGTTTTAGGAGAATCCGACGGTCGGATCTCCCGCAACGTCAATTCGAAGTCAATAGTCGAAATTCACGAACTGCCGCGGAGCGGCGCGTTCTATTTAGGCCATTATATATATATATATATAATATATATATATATTATATATTTCATCAATTTCCTTTTAAAACGTATACTATAAATCGTTTTAACTTTGTTTCAAAACCATTTCAACTCTATATTCAATTTCTAATCAAAACTGAATACTTTATATCATTACTACATAAATGATAATATTTTCAAAACGTTATAGTTTGAAATCACTTCTTTTCTATATTCAGTATAAAAACGAATATAATCGATATAAATATCGTTCACGTCAAAATAGCGCAACTCTAATCAACACGGCTTTATATATATTTCAATAAATGCGTTATTCTATTCAACAAATGAATATTTATCCCATTCAACACATGAATCTATATTTCTTTCAACACATGACTAATCTCAACACATGAGTACTGTCAACACATCACTATTTTTGTTATGTAAAATATTTTATAAAACTATGGTATCTATCGTTTGATTTTCAATTAGACTTCAACCGTAAAGTAGTTCTAATTTTAAATATGATAAAGATGTAAATTTCATTGTATAAAATATTTCACTCAACACATGAACATCGTCAACACATGACTATTTTTATATTCAACACATGAATTTTCTTTTATAATATTCCTTATTTTCCCGATTGGAATGAGACCCAATCAATCACCATATAATGTTAATTATATGGATTCCATACAACACATGTATATAATCGCATTGAAAAATAATCAACCATCAACCAAAGTGCACTACACTGTATAAGCATCAAATATAGATATCTTACGCTTATAACAGCCTGTCAATCAATCGATTGACATATTTAATCAATCAGGATGAGTGAACTTCAAATTTCATCCCAACACCCGTGTGGGGTTTCAAACAATCAAACACAGATTTTATTTGTGCAGTTGGGCGATGTGTAAAATTTATCGTCCCAATCAATGTCCTTCAAATAGGTGTACATAAACAAACCGTCCGGTTTGTAAATGAATATTTTATTTTATTCACTTCCACGTTAAAAATTATATTTTTAACGATAAAATATTCTATTTCAACACATGAATTTCTATTCATTTCATTTACACAATAAAAATGATATTTTTATTTTCCTAACATATTTTGGGAAATTTCGGCGGCATAACGGCACGATACTAGAAACGGGACGAGACCTAGCCTTATCCCCGGTCTAGTGAAGGCCCACGCCATTCACACATCAATCAAATCCATTCCATTTCACCAAATAATTCAATTCCAACCAAATAAACTAACCAACTACTCAACCAAACGATTTAATAAACAAGCCATCCATGGTCTGTGGATGACGGGTGTCGGGTGCTACTAAGCACCGTCTACATCCTAGTATATATATATAACTAGAAAAAGAGAATTTAGATTGAGAAGTTCTCACCGACTAGCTAAACCAATGCCACGACTCTTCTTATGTAGAAATCTTCGTCGTTCTCGCCTTTGTCACTTTCACCGCCCGTAGTCACTACATATATAAAAATCACATTTTTATATTATTGCCATGTATATAAAAATCACATTTTTATATTGTTGCTATGTATATAAAAATCCCATTTTTATACTACTACTATATAGATAAAAATTCTATTTTTACAACGGTTTTCATATAATAAAGATTATATTTTTATATCGCCATTTATATAAAAATCACATCTTTGCTCCTTTTACATAATAAAGATCAAATCTTTAATACTTCTATAATGTAAAAATCATATTTTTATCATCTCTATAACATAAAAATCATATTTTTATTAACTTCATATGTCAAAACTGTAGAAGCTTTAAAACGGAGAAAACTCACTTTTTTTCTAACGCCTTTTCTGAACTGCTGAATTGTTGTTCGAGCTCCAGACTTCGTAAACAAACTCAAATCTTCAATCCATCTTTTTTTCTAGCACAAGCACGCCATTCTGAACAACTTTCGCCTAAGGAACTTTTTGCCGAAAATGCTCCAATTCGCCAGAATTCGCGAAAGTACACGAATTTTGCCGCTTCCAGACAGCAGACTTTAAACGTGTTTTCCGGGCAGCTCCGAACTCCAAAACACGACTTCCATATAGCCAAATCGAAGAGAATTTCGTGCTCTACGACTTTGGTCTTGAGGGACTTTGGCCAAAAGTACACGGTTTGGGAGTTATTGACGAAAAACGGTCAGGGACTTTTATGCAAAAACGGGATTTTTGGTGAAAAGGGGGATATTGGCCTTGTGGGGCCCACGGCCGGAATTGAGGGGGCTGGCGGGGGGCGCTGGCCTGATGGACGTGGGGGAGGGTGTGGGTGGCGGTGGTGGGGCCCGTGGTGGCCGCGGTGGTGGTTGGTGATTTGGGGGTTTAGGGTTATGAAAAGAGGAGAGAGAAGGAGGAGGAGGAGGAGGAGGAGGAAGAGGGGGTGCGGCCGGCGGTGGGAGGTCGGTGGTGGGTGGTGGAGGAGGGGGCAGCGGCGGCATGGGGGTTGAGGTCCCCATTAATGAAGAAAGAGGAAGAAAGGAGGAAGAGAGAAAAGTGAGTGAAGAAAAGGAGAAAAAGTGATTATATGCTAGTTTCTCGCGTATCGCCCGAACGCTAGCGATCTCCGATGGCCGCGGATTTCGGACACGAGATAGTAGACGTGAAGACGAGTCCAACGAAACAAGTTTTGTCGAATTCCGAGTTCGTTTGACCATTCAACAAAAATCACAAAAATGCTCAGATAAGCTCTAAAAATGCGATTTTGGCGCACCTTTTCTTCTCGCACGCTCACATGCTAACTTCAAAAATCATGCCCTTTTGGATTTAACAATTTTTAGACGATACGAATTCAGAAAAAAAAACGAAATCGAATTCCGAGGTCGTATCAATAATGTTCCTTTGTAAAATGACTGCTCGCTTTTGAACAAATGGTTTTACTTCGCACGGCCACATACTGACTCCGTTCGACGCGCCATTTGGAACTCAACAATGATTTGTCATTGTGAATCCATAAAAATTTATCTCGTCGAATTCTGAGCTCGTATGCAAAATTTCACTTTTTAAGGGCTATGTATTGTTAACCGAACAACTCCAGCCCATAGCCACTATTCCGGATATCGGAATATATCGAAGCTTATACTTTTCGGAGTTCTAAACGGCATTTTGAACTCAATGGAAGTGGTTTTGAGTCCAAATTCATCCGTATGAAAAATATGACTTTTTGGGCCATGTATAATTTACATAGCGACTATTCTGAATTTTCAACAGGGCATAACTTTTGATTCCCGCTATGAAATTTCGATTTTTCGGATTCGTTGTAAAGATATTCACGAATAGATTCTAATATTTTTGGTTTCACTAAAATCCGGATTGTTTTGCACCCGATACATTCAATTGAAGTTTGAAATCGAATTATCGAACTACCGCGCCATTTTCAATTCCTTTTATAATTATATATAATTATTATATTCTAACGACGACGTATATAATATATACGTTCGAATTCTATTCAAAATAAATTTCTCGTTGTTATTATTTAAAATAATCTATTTTAAATATTCAAAATTCGCTAAAATTGCAAAAATAAAAAATTTAAACTGGCCCAGATTTTCGGGTTGTTACAACGATGGTCAAAACACTTCGATAGTCGGTTGTTTAACTATCAATGTAAAAACAAACATCCATTCTAATGTATAACTAAACATCATACAATCACGCTTAAGTTTGGTCAACAACACTAATTTATCGTTATAGTTTAAAAACTTATCATATGCTGTAATATCCCCCTTTAACTAATCTCGATATAACAGTCACGCTTATGCTTAGTCAACAGCGTTATCTTATTGCTATAGTTCTAAGACTTGCAATACACTGCCATATTCCACTTTATACAAATCTCGACATCTCTTTCCGTTACAAAAATCTTGACATCTCTTTTTGTTGCAAAAATCTTGACATCTCTTTTTGTTGCAAAAATCTTAACATCTCTTTTTGTTGCAAAAATCTTGACATCTCTTTCTGTTACAAAACAAATACCATCCCTCGATAATAGCGAAGTCGTTTAAGTTGGGGTATTTTAATTACCTCTCAGACCTTGATCGACGACGTTCTTACCTTAGAATAGATATAAGTCTGTAATGCTAACTCCTTATTATTAATAATATCGATTAAACCATATTTCTTGTTTTATTTTAAATATGGTTTTATAACACCACATCTTTAATTTGAAAACTTGGTTATTTATAATTATTTCCTTTATAAAAACTAACTACAGAATATTTATAATAGAACTTCTATTATAAATTTAACTTTGCTTTAATTATAAAAATATAATTTTTATAATTTAACTTCGTTGATTCGTCTGGCGACGATTCAACGTCTTAACAAAAAGATGAATTTACGGTCGTTTGCTACCACTTTCTTAATCGATACCGTCTATTGATTAAATCAAAACCATTGTTGAATTTCCATTCAACATCAATATCACACAGGGTTTAAATGTCATTTGGGTTCAAACAGTGCATATATAAAACAAACGGTACATATAAATATTGAGGAATCCGGTTGGGTTCCTCCAACCAGTTTCCTGCATTCACCGATGTTAGTCAAATCAGTATACAACCAATGATGTGTACATATGCAACGATATATATTTATTTTAACCAATTTAACTGTAATTTACCTAAACGACCATCACACAACATTTAATCAATATTAAAATATTTTAAAATAGATTAGAGTGGGTGAATTTACTCACCTTGGCGTGCTAACCGTTAAATAACGATTTACGTCGGTTGATTCAGTCGAGCGAAACGAGCTCCATGTGGTTCCAAACCAATTCCATCATGTAGCCTGCCTTCGTATGAATCACTCCATTCGAAATTCTTATTGTAAATGACCCAAACCGGCCGTCTAACTTAAACCTACTTATTGCACTTCTTCCATTAATTTACCCAGTCCACTGCTTCATTCTTTTCTCCATACCAAGGCCACACTCCTTCATGCTATTCACGTCCAAGGTTTTGGGCTTTCCTTTTGTTTTATTTTATTCTGTTGGGCTTAAATTAGTGACCCACATCCAACCATACGTGCCAAAACATTCCATGTTTTCACCGTTTTCTTCCATCTCCAGCACTCACGATTTTCCTTCAGCACCATACCACACAAAACTCCACATCGCACGTCCATTCTCCGCTCACTTGTTTTCCTTCTACACTCACACTGTCCTTAAACCGCCCATGTTCAAATTTACACCCGACATCTCCATACCTGCATGTGCCTCCGCAAGCACAAATACCTCAACCCCGTGATGCCTACGTGATACCATTCTCCTCATTTCCCTTTCATTTTTCTATTTATTTTCATTTATACTTTACTTGCCTGCTACATATCTCTCCAAGTCCACGTCCGTACTTGTAGTTAGTTACTTCACTTTTTTTTTCTGTTTAGGCTTGTACTCCTGTTTGAACGCACCTAGGAAAAAGTTTTCTTTCATGCATCTCGCTATTGAACAGCAAACAGAACGCATCATCTCCAACCTTGCCGCGACCTCATCCGCCCTTCTGATATTGATCAATGATCGCTGGCGCATGCACCCGGCTCGCCTCCACCCTTACCTGAGACCGTCACCCACTACAGGTAACTCGGCAAAGCTCCAACAGTTCGAAAATACCCATATTTAAAGGAAACACGTCCTCATCTCTTCCCACTATTTCCTTTATGCAAATCTTTACGTACCTCATTTGTTTTCATTCCTTGTGTCACCTTCAACATTTACCTCATTTCATGTATCCACTTCAGCATGTACGGTGAAACATATATGAAGGGAATCAGTCCGTACATGCGACGCCGGTACTCTTTCTTCACGTCCTTATTTTTCAAACTTCATCCAATCACCTGCAAGCTTCCATGCATTCTCCTTGTTCACGTCCGCCCAAACCATATTGCACCGTCCCCTTTTCTAAACCTCTCTCCTATTTTCGTTTTAGTTTCTTTTTATTTTCTCTTTTTGTTTAAAGAAATAGAACTGGAGAATAGAAGATAATTTGTGTATGAAGGTTTTCAACAGAATGGGCGTGTTTTATAGCGGGAGATTACTTCATGGCCAAGGAGTTTACAGTAGAGCTAGGTCCCTAGGCATGTGGCATTTAAAACCATAGCCTGCGCTTCTTTATGCTATAAGTCCTGTTTGAGAGCATGGGGTGTCCTAGGGTAGTCTTTTCCCTCACTGGTCATGTATGTGCTATTGGCTTGGCAAACTGAGTTATGAAGTATCTGCAGATAGATAAATATTGAGGTGCCTTGACACTACAGCTTTCATGAACAGTGACGTGAAGTGCAGAGAAGATGAGGTGCTTGAAAATGTTAAGCTGTAAACCTCAACATGGATTTATGTATAGGGTGTACAACGATTTTGATTCCCTTTGATGGGTATAAATTTTCATTTGAAAGATTGAGATGTTGAAAGTATAGCTGTAGAGATGTAAGCATTAGCTAAAAAGAGACGCACAGGGTATGGTAGGATGGAAGTTTTCATTTCCAAAGATTTTAGGTGATGTGAGCAAACGGGCAGGCTATTGAAATTTAGGAGGTAGTTAGCTGTTTTGATCTGATTATTTGTATTCGTTAATGGCCAAGGAGTTGTGCTATAGGATGGTGACAAGTCTGTAAGCATCACGTTTAGTCCGTAGGATAAGGTAGGTAAAAGTGCTTGTTCATTTTATTGTCTCTATATTTTGCATGTCACTGTACTGTATAACCTGTTTTTAGTCACTTCCGTTATTGCCTATACTATTCTAGGGAAGCTCGGCACTTGATTGGAATATAGCTGTTTTTTTTTTCTTTTTTTTCCCTTTCTTTCATTCATATTTTTAAATGTACCGTGTGCCGTAAAGATTTGTGTTCATGTCTGAGGTGCTACGGACAGAAAAATATAGTCGTGTCCGGCGAGGTGCCCCGATCCCAAAAATACAATAATATCGGTAGATTAACTCATATTGTGAAACCTCAAAATATTGATATAGGGTGCAAAATACTCCAAATAAAAAGTTGCATATTTAATTAATTAAAAATAATAGTAAAATTCTAAAAATTAAATTATCACTACGTCTCAAAAGAACCTTGTCTAAATACGAAACCGATATCTAGTTATATCAAATAAACCGTTACGGTCGATAAACGATTCTATAGCGACTTTCTGAATATTTGATTTGGACATATCTTGCAATATATAATCCAAAATCTCGATTTTTCACTTCCGTTAGAAAAATACAGTCCAATGGATTCGAACGTTTCTTGTTTTGAAGGAATCCAATTTATAACGAATCTTGCATGCTCAGTTAAAGTTTAGAACGTTAAATTACGAACTGCAACGTCGTTATGAGCTCGATTATATTATATATATATATTTATACGTTCAACTTCATTTTAGTTAATATATAAATCCACTTATATTATGAATTCAATATTTAAACCGATTTAAATATTCAAATATAAACCGATAAAATGCGGGACATTACACAATATAAAATACTTTTTATAACAATTAACAAATACGCTCTCTCGTATATATATATATATATATATATATATATATATACTCAACTCATTCTAGGGTACTGCTGACCCTATCTCTAATGAGCACATTCCACCAAAGCCTAGGTATTCGCTCAACCTAAGCTCTGATACCAACTGTAATGTCCCGCAAATCCGTAATATCAGAGTTGACTGCATACATCATACATCCAACCCAAATATCACGAACATACGAATCATTTTGTTAGAAGAAAAAGGCAGAAGAAGAACAGAAATAACAACACAGAATCTCACATCGCAGTGGAACAAAATATAATATATCATAACTTTTGAAATACACAATTTTAAATGTATAACATATCATTATCATGGTATCACTATCAGAGTACAACTTACAACACAGCGGAAATAACAATAACTAGTTAACGCTGAAGCCTCATGCTCCAAGCTCCTTTAGATAAATCTATAAAATCCTGAACTACTTGACTGCCCGTACAAATGTTGGCACCCAAGAGTTTAGGTAAAACAAAAAAAATTAACTCCGGGTCATTCATGGGACTGGTATGAGTAAACAATTTAAAACCATTTCAGAAACTAAATGATATCTCATAAGACCACGCCGTATAACACGGGACGGGTTTTTCCCTTATGAGAATCCAAACACTTGATATAACTTTCAAATTATTTTTGAAAGAAAACGATAATCTTTATATCAAATCTCTTTGATATTATAATAGTGTCTAAATCAAATAAATAGAAATCTAGTGGAACGCTTGCATCTCACGTTCCACATATATCATATACAATCAAAACCGCAAGCACTTATTGGGTAATGAATTTCCAACTATGACAAGGAATGGAACCACCTTCCGATAGTGCATCTCTAGAGGAGAATACACTGGGTTCAACAAGAACATCTTGCAACCCGGCTACACATGATCGACCACTCATTTCTCTTGAGTGTATCGATTGTATACCACCAACGGTTGGGATCAGCAACCGTTTCCCGAATGGGACAGCATCGAATAGAATAAGGAATTAAATGAATCTCAAGATAGGTGATAATACACCCTAATGGGAGCTAACCACATAGCCATGCTACCTGCCCGATTTTTGTCATTTCCCAGTTGTTTAGGCCTGAGGCTACGATCACATGCATTTATTTTATAGCACAATCACTTTGAATGCCACATTGTCAGATCCGTTAATCACTAATTGGGTTTGCACAAATATTCTGGATATTATGCTAAGGGAATAAATCCGTTGCCACCATATATATTTGTACAACCCAACATATGCGATCATTGGAAATATTCTGTCAGACATTCGTCCATATATGTTCGTTCTAGGACAGAACGAAACCGAAGGCACTATTCCGTACATCCATCCTAGGCAATCTCTACCTAGGACTTATACAACAGCCCTTGCACTTTACTCCTTCTTCAATATATTCAGCATACTTGGCTTGCAACGCTTATGCCAATACGGAGTGGTTCTTCGAATAATAATCCAACCGGTCTCTCCATATTAACAACGTTAAAATGGTCAAAACTTTGATAGTTGGTGATTTAACTATCAAATGAAAAACATTCGTGTACACACAACGATCTTATTTTCAAATGGAATTATCGATCATCTCATCAAACATATATATATATATATATATATTCATATTTCCTTATTTTCTATATTAAGAAAATATATGTTATTAACTCTGGAAAACATTCCCATTGCATATTTACATATCACAATTCTTCCACATCTATCAGACTCTAACTGTAAACTAGTAAGAGAACAACTTCCTAAGTATAAACCCCGAAGGCCGAAACCAACATCAGATCGATACTCGAAAAGTCGTTCAACTCAATTAATCTCCAGTCAGTTTCTAATTCTGCTTAACTATATTTCTTTAACTCCATTTGATTAACTTCTTATCAACACGATAATTTTAAATCTGCAAATCATTTGCTTTTAAATCATCGTTTACTTTAAAACGTATATCTCCCAGGATTTTATTTATAAAGTTCCTTTTCGTTTATAATATTCTATTTTAAGTTCGTTTCATTATCGAATTCTATATATATCGATATATCGATTTCTAGTTTATCAAATCTTCTTGAAAATATCCTAACTTCTTAAATTTCCGGAAAAATTCGCCATAACCTTCTTTGTACGGGGTTACCGGAAAAAGTCAAACCTTGCCCCACAGGCCTCTCCATTCAAAAAAGAAAAAGAAACAGCCAAGCGGCTTGCTGATACGGCGCATAAAATCTCATATTTTAAATACGTAACTTTTTGTCGAGCATTCTATTTATATATCTTCATTCCAAACCTGTCTCATGTATATCCATACATTTCTAATTCATTTCAACTTAATACACTTGTTTTAACTCAACTCATTAATTAATTCGTTAATCAACTCTTTTGCTTATTTCACTTTCATATTTGAATATAACACGCTAAAAAATATCTCAACTTACTTATAAATTAATCAACTTCCATTTTCCAATTCAGGTTTCATATTCGATTTGAATATGAAGCCACGAGTTTAATTTACTTATTCAAAGTCAACTTGATTCAGTCGTTTTAACTTAATTTGTTAATTAGTTTGCTAATTAACTCTTTTGCTTATTTCACTTGATTGTAAACATCATTTATAAATTAACTTGTTCATTACCTATCTTAACCCAAGTCTTCATTCCAAACCTATTTGAAACTTCAGTTTCCTGTATTATTTTATTTATAAACATCGTTTATAAATTTCAGTACTTGTTTTATTTATTCAAAACAAGTCAATATTGTTACTCCATTCGAATTTCAATTTTTAATTTTAGAAAAATAGAATTTTCCTTTTAAATCTCATATATCCTTTCCATGATATTTTTTATAAATAAACACTTAGGCCCAGTGGTATTTAAACACACAAACAACCAATTATTTATTACAGGTTTTCTAACACATCATATACGACAGTATATATGCAAACAAATAAACAAACAGATAATATTTTTTTTTTTGAGGAATCCAGTTGGATCCCTCCAACCTGTTTTCCTGAATCCACAGACGTTAGCACATAAATAATACCATCCTGCTTCAAGGCAGGATATCGCGGTATAGAAGGTCATCCGCTAATATATATTTGTGGGGCGCATAGGGAAATCATCCGTTATGGTACCGCGGGCATCCGCTAATGATACTGCGGGAACAATCCAACCACCAAACCAATATATATATATATATACATATATAATAGCCAAGCCTAAATAACTAATATATATTTTTAACAGCCACAACAATATTTCAATGCATACAAACAAACAATAATTTATTTTTAATGCTAAAAATAAATTTAACGAGTGAGATTTACTCACCGTGATTTTGTTTATAGATTCGATACAAATTTAACTTAAATCGAACGATATTCGATTTAAGTTAAAATTTCACAGTTGATCTCATATGACTTTAAAAATTCCAAATCCAGTTCCCTTGAGAAGCTTAAGCTCTTATGATCCCAATGAATTTCTTTTCTCGTCTGAAACTGTTTATGTATAATCAAATTAAAGGTATTGCCACATTTCTACTTGAATTAAATTATAAGCTATATATTAACTAATGATATTAAAGATTAATTACCAGGCTTTTACTTCCTTAAACCCTCCTACCTCACGCTGTCTAGTTTCTGAGACTTTTGGATATGGGATCTCCTTAACCAACCACTACCCTACCCTTTATCAGATTTCCGTACCACTTTTTGATGATGTCACCGCCTCTTCCTTGTATTCCAGCACTTCCACGCCCAGTTAGGACCATCGAACTTCACACCAGGCAAATCCAACTTTGCCACTGTCGTAACAATCATCTGCGATACCTCTGAAATCCCCCCTACATCGTGTAGCCAGGATTCAACGACCCCTCAAATACCAGTTCAACCTCCGTACATCGCACTATCCCCAAATGGTTCGAATCACCTCATCGTGCTTCCTTCAATCACACCCTAATGCAGTCGACATCCCATTCGAACCACCTTGCATGACTCTGCAATCACCTACATCGTGATGACCGTCGACCCCAAATTCAACCCTAGTTCTCGCTGCTCCTTTACACCGTCGCGGAGATAGCATCGCACTAGAAAACGATGCGAGATTGGGGGTACGTATCCAATTGAGTTCGTAAAATGATTTAAGGATTTATTGATTTTATAGGAATCGATTTTGAATTGTTGAGTGGAGGATGAGGAAGCATCGACCATTTCACTGTGAAGCTTTGATTTTGGTATATGGACATAAGCCATTTCATTTGAACGAGGCAAAGTAATGGCTTCCGTATGAATTCTGATTTGGAATTAAATTGGGGAGGGGCCATTTATATTGGTTTCTGGAGCTCGATTTGAGGAAGAGAAGAAAACACGGCTTTGATTTTTGTTGTGGAAAAGAGTATAGGAGCATGGCCATTTTTTTCCCGCTTAATTGAATTCAGCTTATTGGAAAAATAAGGGTCAACCATTTTTCTTTTTATTTTATTTTAATTTGTTGTGAACCGGTATCCTTTATTTAAAGTACCCCATGATTCCAAACACCTTTTTGAACCAAATAACTGACATTTTTAGGGTTTAACCACTATTCCGAACCCATTGGAACAGGTTCCGATGTCTCATTTGATCGTCTGTAGAAGATGTTAATCCAAACTGATATAAATTAATTTCAAAACAACTATATTCTTTGATAATAAATTAATATTATCATTGTCGATTCTATTCCAATAGAATTTCTATACGTCATGAATTATTTTGATTCAGTTTTAAATTTTGAACTGAAATATTTTTTGTGTTACGATAATTTAATATATTCAATCTAAATCGAAATCGATTTTTAAATCGGTAACTAAATATAAAAATTCATTTATATTCTCAAATCAATATTTACAATAAATATTAAATATTCAAAATTAATCTACCAGAAATCCGGGTTATTACATACCCACTTAGCCATGTTACCTGCCCGATTTTTGTCATTTCCCAGTTGAAGAGGCTTAAGGTTTAACACTACCTTTAGCACATCATAACACCACTCACTTTGAATGTCACATTGTCAGATCCGCCCAAACCACTAATTGACGTTCCCAAAAATACACTAGTCGTTAAGCTAAGAGAATGACCGTTTCTCTGCCACTAACAGAAATACGTTTGTAAAAATCAACGTACGTAATTCTTAAGAAATATTCTGTCAGACATTCGTCTATACAAGTCATCCAGGAACATGATGAACCGAAGGCAGCCTCCTACCACATCCTAGGTGTCACCCTATAGATTACTAGCGAGTAGTCCTTGTAAACCGTAGATTCCAATCACGACAGAATCACTGTCGAGATATCTCTTGCTGCTAAACCAGAGAAATTCAACAAGTGGCTCTTCCGCTCCTGAAGATCAACGGTCTTCAATTTCTCCATCTTCAATAATCATCTTCTACGTATTCGCTGGTTTGGAATGGTTTATGAGTATAAATTCGATCCCGGTCTTTCCGTTCCAACAATAGTATAGGTCAGATTTGATAGTAGGTTATTTAACTATCAAATAAAACAGCCATTCAATCATAAAATAAAAATAGATTTACTGGTTTAGTACTCAGCATTTCTTGGCTTCTTTAATTAAAATAATTTAAACAAATGCTTAATTTACAACTTAAAATCTTTTCGATATTTCAACATAGTATTTCACTTCTTATTTAACATGAGATTATCCTCAAAACTATTCAATTATAGTACTTGGGAAAGTAATCTATACTCATACCAAATTCCCTATTCCATTATCCCTTTCAAACATTTGCCATATTTTATTCGTTATCCAGTATCGGGAAATCACTTCAACTTACTACTCGTAAAACACCGTTACGAAATCTTCTTTATTTCATTATTTGAAAACCCTAATAAACTCTTATTCTTATACAAACCTATTTCAAAACCCAACTTCTCATTTCCTTTTCTTTGGAAAATATTTTTATATTTTCAAGCAATCTTCCTTTGTTTCCATTACTTTGGAAATCATATTATAAATATTCTCGAGTCCTTTATTCCCGTTACTTTGGATATCATATTATAATTAAACTCGAGTCCTTTTATTCCCATTACTTTGGAAATCTCGTTTCAATTCCATCTCCTTCACATAATTTCATTTTTAAGTATCGCAAATTCAAAATCAACACCTCGACTTCGCGTCTCCTTTATAAATCATATTTACAAACTCGGGTTTGATATAAATCCCTTTCTATCTCGATTTATTTTACTTAATTCAAATGTTAAGTAAATATTTATATAAGCGATCGTGTTCGCTTAAAAATCCTTTTTATAACTTAGTTATAAAAACTGGGTTTTTATATACACCCGTTCATTAACTCCTTTCAAACCTTAACTGATATTCCATTTCGAACATGATTACTTACTTAAATGAATTTCACAATAATCCCTTAAATCCTTATTAATTAAAATAATAATTTCACTTTATTATTAACTACTGTAGAAGTAGTTGAATTCTTTATTAACTAAATAAATAATAAATTTCCTTTTTAAAGTCTTATTAAAATTTAACAACTATTCGTTAAACTATTCCATTTGATTTATTAAAAGTAAATTAATCACATAACCAATTTCAATTAAAATAATTGAATTAGCCAACTCATCCCATGATTATCTCGTTAATCAATTCCAATTAAATCATTTTTAAAATTAATTAATAACATAATTAATTTAAATAACTTCCTTTAATTGTTTTGTAGAACAATTTAATCCAATTCTTAATCGTTACCTTAAATTCTGCTCAACTACTTATGAATCTTATTTACATAAGAATTTGCGTTATAAAATCATTATATAATTATTTATAAATTTAAATAATCAATAATAAATATTTATATCCTTTTTATAAACTTCAATTTAAAATAATAGATTTCAAAATCTATTCTCAGTTATAAAATAAATTTTATAACCGCATTTCTGTCGATTCATCGACGGCAAATCCATATTTATCAATTGATTGATTTATAGGCCATGTAATGCCAATTACCCAACCAATATTGTCCAATGGTTAATATCATAACAAATTTTGAAATATGATTCAACAAACAATAAACAAGTCTGTCATCTAATCAGATTGGCCATACACCTCATATAACGGTAATATGAAAATAACAATAAATTTGAGGAATTCCATTGGATCCTCCAACCTGTTTTCCTTGCGTCCTAGTACGTTACCACAATTTAATTTCAATAAACAGAGATAATATTCAACAATAGGTACATCACAGTTATCCAAGCACCCATATTTTAATTTAATACGTTTATATTATTATAAACGTAACCAACGAGGTAAGCTACCTTGTTTAGAAATAATCGTTAAAAATAATGACTGGTTTAAATTAAATTGAATTAAATGAACGTTTAATTTAATTAGTCTAGCCAACACATATAAATATATATAACATCCATCAAACAAATTAACAAACATAGCATGCAAATAATAAACCCGACTTATATAAATATAAGTACGTAAACTGAGTGAGTTAAACTCACTTTGATTTGATCCATTTTGGTTACAATTAAATTAAACAGTCGCTTAATTTAACCGTACATTCTTGTCATCCACTGCACTGTCCAGATCAGTCCATAATGTTATGTTCATCAATATGATTTCATGATAGCTTGTTCTGTTAAAATCTGTCACCATAACAAAAGTTTATACAGTTATATGTACATGCGATTATTAATTTATAATTAACTATATTTTAAATCAAATTCTTACGTTAACCGGTTTAGTTTGTTTATAACGTAAGGCCGAACCTCTTTGAACCCCAACTGACATTTGTTTTGAGAAGAAAAATCAAGTATGTCCCTTTTAGTTAGAAACCACGGTGCACACCCCCACTGCCACGTTCAAGCTTCTGATCCGAAAAAGGAACCCATGTCTTTTGCACAATCCTCAGTCCACGTGGACTTTATTTCGGAAATGCCCCATGAAAACCCATAACAGACAAAACAAAACCGTGCCCAACCATTTACATTAATCCCACTTCAGGTTCGCTGTGTTTATACCATAATAGCACATTTCTACACAAAAATTTCCAAACCATTTTCTCTGTCTAAGCTTCACATTGTTTTCCCACTTTGTAATCTTCTGCCTTCACGTTTGAAAACAAAAGCACCCATGCACCGTTATTTAAACAAAACTTCCCCTACTTCTGTTAAAATGATTTACTTTAGTTTTAAAACAAAACTGGATTTCTATGATTACGTTTTCAATTTGTACGAGACCGGCTTCTCCCCATTGTACACAGTTCTAAACAAGAACTGATCCTCTTTGTTATATGCTCCATCGTTCTCAATATACTTCGTCCTGCTCAAAGAAACTACCCAGCTTCTTCACATCTTCATTTTGTTTTCACTACCATATATGGCCACTGTTCCTTTGTAACAGAGTTCCCCAATATAAAGCTGCTACTTCGAAATACACTTCAGCTCTATTAAAATTTTCAATACTATCAATTCTGGAAAACGCAGCTTCACATTATGCCCAACGTTATACTAGTATGTTTATAAATTGTGCCCACTTCTATTTACTTCTTTTACATATGTTGAAACAGTACTACTACTTCACATTTTAAAGCATATAACCCCCCTCCTTCACGCATGTCTCTACTATTCACTTCTGTTTCTATATTTTGCCCAACTGTAGCTGCTTCTTTAGTATTGTACTGACCACCATTATATTTCCAGAATATACAAAAGTGCCTACCATTCACATGCTACATGTTCAACTTCCCAACGTTGCTTTTCTCCCCTCCTCCCGATACCACGTTGCTGCTTCCTTTCGTCCACCTGACATCCATCTAACACCCTCGAACTCCGCGCCTCAAGCCACTCCACCATCGACCCCATTATCAACTCGCTTGACTTCATCTTCCTCTCACAAACAGTCCATGAAGGTCCCAACTTCGTGATCGGATTCTGGTCTACACAGCGGTTTAAGCTCCATCTCCACCGATCATCTCAGAGCACTTGCGGAGCCCTTCAATATTGTAGTTAAACATTTTAAAGAAGGTGAATGGATTAGGTGTTAGATTGGAAGGAGGATTGAACAATTTCGTTCGTTGATTTGTTGGAAGCCGGCGGCTCAATGTTTGACCGCAAGAGAACAGCAGAACATTATTTTAGGGTTTGGCCACGCTATTGTATTTATAGGGGTAAATTTACTTAAGAACGAAGGAAATCTTGGATAGACATAAGGCTAGTTCACCACGTACACATAGGGTTAGACTAGAAGTTGAAAATATGTACACTAAGGCTCCATGCGTGCTATGTTATGTCTGCGCTGCATGTATACAGGTTGGCACATTTGTATTTATTCCTTAGCCTTAAGTTGCTTAGTAGGTAAGTTTATTTACAACTATTTTTTTATATATTATAGCATTAAATTTTCTACCACTAACGACTGTTGTTTACCACTAATAGTCACATTCATACCACCACACGTGAGCTCTCAACGCAACGAAAATTTATGTGATAATACGTCTTAACATTTCGGTTCCAACGAATTTAATTTCGTTGAAAACCGATTCCGTTTGCAAAACATTGTTATTTTAATTTCAATTTATTCACTGGTTCACCTTTAAATTGCACGCACAGATAAAAGTACTTCGATTGGCTTCAAACTAGAAATCTAGCAATAATTAGTGATACGTATTCCAATAAAATTCGTTTCGTTGGAAACGACGATTGTTTGAACAGAAAACTATTTCTACAGCATATATACTATCGATATTATATAAATTAATTCCACAACATTTAGATTAAATAATAATAAATTATTATCGTCGTATATATTGAAATAAATTATTACACAATTTCAAAATAAACCAATATATATTTTAAACTCAATATATACAGTATCAGGCTAAACGATATTCAGAATATATAAAAATCCTTTATATTATATTATATTAAATAAACGCTATTGTTTACTAACGAATTCCATAGCGACTATTCGGAAATTTGAATTGGACATAACTAACAATATGTAAACTGAAATCTAGATTTTTCTCTTTTAACGGAAAATTATAATCAAATCGATTCGGATAGTTCTTGTTTCACAGAATTTCGACCTATATCAGATCTGGTATATTAAATTGAAGTTCGAATCGTAAATTACGAAATACCACGCTATTTCGAGCTCGATCTATATTTATATATAAATTAAACGTTTAAACTTCGTTATATAAACGAATTATATATTTTAAATCCATTTAAAATTCCAAATAAATATTTAATGAAATAAATATCTGACTACTGAAAATACGGGACATTACATTATTTCCCCCTTAAAAGAATTTCGTCCCCGAAATTACTAAGTAGGAGAAATGCTACAACCTATTTACTTTTCAACCTCCAATTTGTTTCAAATCGAAAATCAATTCACTATTGTGAGTGAAACCTTTTAAAAATATTGAAAATTTTCTTACACATTAAATTTTCGGAAAAATTTGGCAGAGTCTCCCATGTACGGAGTGACTTCTGCGATATCGCAGGATCAACAAATATGTATACATCGACTCACACGGTCAGAAAACAAAATTCAAAACTCAAAAATTATATTTTCGCATAAGCGTACCTTATGCGAGCGCAATTGAGCATACATGGCCAATTTATTACAATATACTCAACCAAAATCAACCTCAAATCCTTCTGGCACCTGTACTAAACTCAATTCATCATGTAAGTAACCAATACATTAAATTCTAAATAACACTTCATTAATCAACAGTGTGACTAAACAAATTCTCAAAACAAACACATGGCATAATTCATATGTAAATACAGGGTTAACTCATCCAATTTCATTTCATCTTTGATTCCGTTCTAATCTATTTTACTGGAATTCATTCTCTTTAGCTTATAATTCATTCAACCCTTCATTTAACCATTAATGAATTTATATTCAACCAGTCTAACACACCATCAACAACAATACATGATCAACTTAACCAAATTAATTGAATTCACATTCAATATTAATATTTACTTGGTTATCTTTATTTTGATCATCAGTCGATTAATATCCGATTGATTTTCCTAATTTATCAATTTGATTTACAAATTTCAACTTTTCTTATTTAATTCCAATATCAGTTCTTAACTTAATCAAGTTTAGTTTTAACTTCACATTCAATTTACTAATTTATTTTTCAAATTAGTTTACTTTAATTTTTAAAAATCCAAATTTTGATATTTGTTTCAAATATCATCCAATTCCTCTTCAAATTTCCTTTAACTTATCTTTAAGTTAAATTCTGAACCATTTTAATTCCAAATTAAAATTCCCATTCACAATATCCATATGTGAAATCTCTTCGGTTATATTAAATCATTCAAATTTCAAATCCAATTTGAATGCCATTCAAATCCAATTTGAATGCCATTCAAATCATTCATACCTACCAATATCTAAATAATTTGATAACATTATTTCTTTTATATACAAAAATATATATCGGGTAAAATTATTTCATTTACCCTCTTTATAAGAGAATATCATGTCCATTTCCATTTCAATGTTTCTCAACACTTGAACCGATCAAGCAACACAATACAAAACATTTGTATATATAAAATTTTCAAATACGCTCTCATATATATACACTCAACTTAATCTAGGGTATTACTAAACCCATCTCTATCGAGTTACGCTACAGAGCCAAGGTTATTACTAAACCATTGCTCTGATACCACTGTAACGACCCGGGGAATTTGATGCTCGAATTCCAACAATAATACATAACTCGTATCACTTGCCAGAACTCAAGTATCGAAAACACCAGATAGTTAATGAAAGAATATAGAGGGTGAGATAAGAAAGAAAGAAATTTTAGAATAGAAGAAGAAGAAGAACCCATCAACATCAGAGTCTCACATCGCAGCGGAATAAAATATAATATAAAAACTTTATTGAGAGCTTTAAAATAAAACTTACACTCATCAGAGTACATCAAAACATCGGGACAGTTATAATACTATGTCCTCATATACAACACATAGCGGAATAAACACTAGATCTCATATGTATGAACTCCTCCAACTTATCTTCGGACTTCACAACACCCGATAACCTGAACCTACACAACCCGGTCTAACCCGAGCATTTACAAAACGCTGTATCAGTTTGGTGAACCAAAGTGAGAAAAACATGCTAAATTTAAAAACATCACACAACTTGATTTTTAAAGTCAAACCAATTCATTTTGAAATCATATCTTTTTCTGATATTATAATAGTGTCTAAATATAAGTAAATATCAATATAGCGGAACAATTGCATCTAACGTTCCACATATATAGTATACAATCAAAACATCGGGCTATTATTGGAGATTGGTTTTCCAATTATGACAAGGTATGGAACCACCTTCCGATAGTGTATCTCTAGAGGCCAATACACTGGATTCAACAAGAACATCTTGCAACCCGACCACACATGACCGACCAATCATTTCGCTTGAGTGTATCGAATGTATATCACCAACGGTTTGGGAGCTAACCATTGTTTCCCGAAAAGGGACAACACTGAAATAGATTAAAGAAGGAAATGAATTATCTCTAGATAAGTGATTATACACCCTACTTGGGAGCTACCCACTTAGCAATGTTACCTGCCCGATTTTTGTTATTTCCCAGTTGAAGGGGCTTGAGGTTTAACATTACCTTTAGCACATCATAACACCATTCACTTTGAATGTCACATTGTCAGATCCGCCCAAACCACTAATTGACGTTCCCAAAAATACTCTGGTCGTTAAGCTAAGAGAACGGCCGTTCCTCCGCTACTAACGGAAATATGTTTGTAAAAATCAACGTACGTGATTCTTAAGAAATATTTTGACAGACATTCGTCCATACAAGTCATCCAGGAACAGGATTAATAGAAGGCACCCTCCTACTACATCCTAGGTGTCACCCTATAGATTAGTATCGAGTAGTCCGTGCAAACCGTAGATTCCAATCACGACAGAATCACTGTCGAGATATCTCTGGTCGATAAACCAGAGAAATTCAACAAGTGGCTCTTCCGCTCCCGAAGATCAATGGTCATCAATTTCTCCATCTTCAATAATCATCTTCTACATATTCGCTGGTTTGGAGTGGTTTTTGAATATAAATCTGATCCCGGTCTTTCCGTTCCAACAATCGTATAGGTCAGATTTGATAGTCAGTTATTTAATTATCAAATAAAATAGCCATTGAATCATAAAATAAAAATATATTTACTGGTTTAGTACTCAGCATTTCTTGGCTTCTTTAATTAAAATAATTTAAACAAATGCTTAATTTACAACTTAAAATCTTCTCGATATTTCAACATAGTATTTCACTTCTTATTTAACATGAGATTATCCTCAAAACTATTCAATTATAGTACTTGGGAAAGTATTCTATATTCATACCAAATTCCCTATTCCATTATCCCTTTCAAACATTTGCCATATTTTATTCGTTATCCAGTATCGGGAAATCACTTCAACTTACTACTTGTAAAACAACGTTACGAAATCTTCTTTATTTCATTATTTGAAAACCCTAATAAACTCTTATCCTTATAAAAACTTATTTCAAAACCTAACTTCTCATTTCCTTTTCTCTGGAATATATTGTTATATTTTCATGCAATCTTCCTTTGTTTCTGTTACTTTGGAAATCATATTATAAATATTCTCGAGTTATTTATTCCCATTACTTTGGATATCATATTATAATTATACTCGAGTCCTTTTATTCCCATTGATTTGGAAATCTCGTTTCAATTCCATCTCCTTCACTTAATTTCATTTTTAAGTATCGCCAATTCAAAATCAACACCTGGACTTCGCATCTCCTTTATAAATCATAGTTACAAACTCAGGTTTGATATAAATCCCTTTCCATCTCGATTTCTTTTACTTAATTCAAAGGTTAAGTAAATATTTATTTAATCTATTGTGTTCGCTTAAAAATCCTTTTTATAACTTAGTTATAAAAACTGGGTTTTTATATACACCCATTATGTAACAACCCGGAATTTGGGGCCAATTTAAAATTTTCATTTTAGAGATTTTAAAGGTGTTTAAATAATTGAAATAAATTATTTTAAATTAAAACGACTAGAAATTGGTTTTAATTTAATTTAATACGAATATACTTAATTTAATTATAAAGGGAATTAGAAGTAGCACGGTAGTTTGAAAAGTCAAATCTGAACTTTGATTGACTGTACAGGATGCAGAATAAACCGGATTTTGGTGAAACGAAAAATATTTAAATCTGTTAATGAATATCTTTCTAATGAATCTAAAAAATCGAAGTTTCATAGCGGGAATCAAAAGTTATGGCCAAATGAAATTTCAGAAAAGTCGCTATAGAGAATATATCGCCCTTGAAATTAGACATTTTGCATACGACCTCGGAATTCGACGAAACCACTTTTGATGGATCCGGGATGTCTAATTATGGCTAGGTTTCAAATTTCATGATTTTTGAAGTTAATATGTGCGTGTGGCAAAGGAAAATGTGTTTTGGTAAATTACAGTTAAATTGGATCGACCAGAAAATGGCCATTTTACAAACGATCTCAGAATTCGACGAAATTAGTTTTGTTAGGACCGTATCGTCAAAACATAACCAAAAATAATTTTGCCGGATTTTTCTGAGTTCGTATGTGACCCCGGTAAAATTAGAAAGTACGTTCGAATTAAATATAAAAGAATTAATTTGAAAATAAAGAAAACATACTGTAAACTTCAGAATTGGACTTCGGCAATAGCACCATTGCGTTCAGAAGACGTCAAAACATATTGTTCGACAGTCGTTGGGGTCCGTTTGGAGATCGGATGGAAAAACCCTAATTTTGGATTTAATTAAATAAAAAAATAAAAAGAAAATACCCTAGTATACAGTATAAATACGTAGGCACTGTACATCGTTCTTCTCTTCCATTTCAAAGTGCCGCCGAACCCATAACAGCTCAAACCTTTAAGCTCTGATTCCTCCCAATCCATGAAGAATTAGACTTGGCCACAGTGAAACTTTTCGAAGAGTTTTCCAAGACCTTTCTGCTCATATAAGATTCATCCCCTACCGTGCCCCCTAACTCAAGAATCGAGGCCCCCAACGTAGCCTGTTCTCGCCGCCGCCGGGCCCGCCTGGGTTGACCGAGTTGACCATCTCCGACCGGCGAACATCCACCTCTCCACCCCCTTCGACCTCCAACAACCCGTTCCATAAACCATCAACTATAGCTCGCCAATTCTCGAATCAAAGTTTTGAACAAACTGAAAATTTTAAGGTATGAATAACTCAAATTTTGCCACGCTTTTAGCTGTCACATCAGCAGTTGTAAAAAGTCATTATTATTCAAAAATTGATAATTAATTCATACGAACTCCGAATCTGAAAATTTCAGATCCGACGGAACCGTGACGACGAATAGACTTTGCTGAAATTGATTGGAACGTTTTCTGACTCTCTGTTGATTGTAGATTAGTGCAATAGCAAGGTGAGATTCTATTTTAAATAATTTATTAAATTAAATTATTAATCGTTATTTAATGGTTGAATAGAGAATGAAGTAAATCTGAAATGTGATAATATTATGAATGATAGTTTGCATGTATGTATAATTCCAGATCAATCATTTATAGCTGATGTTGGGTTGTTAATTTTCTCTTGTTTCAGCTCTATTATTGTAGATTTGTTAACGCGATCAAAATCTCATTATTGAGATTTATATAAAAATATATACGATTGGTTCCTTTAGTTTTGTTGCATTCAAAATTTACAATTGTGTAAATTAGAAATAGTAACAACATGAAATTTATGATGCAGATAAAAATTACATTTTTCTATGTAATTAAAATATGAATTTACACCGTATGATAAAAATTACATTTTTCTATGTAATTAAAATATGAATTTACACCGTATGATAAAAATTACATTTTTCTATGTAGTTAAAATATGAATTTACACCGTATGATAAAAATTACATTTTTCTATGTAGTTAAAATATGAATTTACACCGTATGATAAAAATTACATTTTTCTATGTAGTTAAAATATGAATTTACACCGTATGATAAAAATTACATTTTTCTATGTAGTTAAAATATGAATTTACACCGTATGATAAAAATTACATTTTTCTATGTAATTAGAATAGGAGTTTGCATCATGTGACAAAAACTACATTTTATATGTAAGTTAAATGTGAATTTGCATCATATGATTAAAATTACATTTTTATATGTAACGTAGGATGAGATTTACAATGTAAATTAAAAATTACATTTTTGTAATGTAAGAAAGAAGTAGGATTCACATTAAAACTAAAAATTACACCTTCATATGTAATTAGAAATGGAATTTTCATTGCAAATAAAAAATTACATTTTTATATGCAATGGAAAGATAAGAATTTGCGGTGTAATAAAGATTACATTTTTCTATACGTAGTTAGGAGTTGGGAACTAGCATTGAAAATAAAATTACCTTTTTATCGTATAGTTAAGGATTAGAATTTACATGGTAAATAAAAACTACATTTTTATTGTAATTAGAAGATGTGAAATTTGCATCGTATAAGAAATTGCACTTATTTTTAGGACATGGATTTATCGCCACAATAGAAAGTATAATTGAAGGTGATAAATTAAAATGAGAATTTGTATATATAGAAAATTTACATTTCTTTATAAATAAAAAAAGAATAAAACATAAGTAGTGATTTTATTTCAACAAGGATTTGCAATGTAAAATAAAAGTACATATTTCATATATAGGTATGAGAAAGAGTTTGCATTGTAATTTAAAAAGTGTGCTGCTATTCACACCCACATTTCTACTGGTCACCTTTAAAAAATTAATAGATTGTATTATTTTTGACCTACTTCCTACCACCACTTTATTTCTTTTCACTCAGTCAATAACATCCATAATGTCTCGTCTCTTCTTTCTCTTCTTAAACAACGTAAATTCTCAGATATCAAACCCTAAACCATAAGAAAAAGATAATTTTTTTGGCTGAGTAGAGGATGGAAGATAAAGACAAAAAAGATGTTAGTTTTATATATCATGCTACATAATTTATTCTGTTGTTATAGAATTTTTTTTTAAAGGGGTTTGTATTAATTTTTGTAGGAGCTTTCTTTCACCCTTCTCTCTACTTCGAGTTTGGAAGACATCAATTTCGATGATGTTGTAATAGAGAATGACACTGTAAGTTATTGAATTTTATTGTTTTCTTCATATAACGACAATTTATATGTCAAAATTTACAAAAAAAATCATTTTAATTATTTTTATTTGATTTTTGTAGGAAGATAATGTGATTTACAATAAATTTGATAACTATGTGAATGATAGCAATATGCCATAAGATGATCGGTCAAATGCCGTTGAAGATACAAAAGTTGATTTGATGGATCGTTTTACCACTGATGAAGTACGTAGTTTGTACTTAATTTACAATCACTATTATTCATGTAAAATTGGAAGTATGTTAATTTTTTTTGTTAAACGATGTGATTTCAGGTATTTGATTCGCAGAACGCGCTGATTCGATGGTGTAGAACAAAAGGAAAAAAAATTGAATGTTGTTGTAGAGCGATTCGATGGTGTTAATCAGCTGATTGGACGCTTGAAATTGCGTTGATAATTTAGGAAAATCTTCAAGTTTGTAGAGCGGTGGAGAAAATTTCAGGAAGAAGACGTTTTTATTTTGGTGGGGTGGTAGCCGATTAAAAATTTAATAATTTAGGTGGTGTAAAGAAGTAGAGAGACACAAAAAAGAGGTGGTCTTTAGTATAGGTGGCCAGTAGTCGAAATGGGGGTGTGAATAGCAGCGCACTTTAAAAATTACATTTTTATAATGTAAACAAGAAGTAAAGTTTGCGGTGTAATTAAAAGCTACATTTTATAATGTAAATAAAGAAAGCAAAATTTTCATTGTAAATAAAATTTACATTCTTATATGTAAATTAAAAATAGAAATTTGACATGTAATCAAATTTACGTTTTTGCATGTAAATTAAAGAAAAGGATGGAATTTACATTTTTAATGTAAATAAAGAATGAATTTAGGATGTTGTAATATTATCGTCATTTTCAAATGAATTAAAATAATATTAACAAATAGGAATGGTTTTCGATATGTATACATATACGAGGATTATTTGGAAAGTCCGAGTTTTTCTCATTCCAGATAATCAAACGACGTTAAGAATTGAAGTATGAAGGCGGCGTACGAAGACCGTAAATCTTCCATCGAGAGGACAACGATCGAGGCCCTGATTTGACTTGCTCCCAATTCAAGGGTCATGGTCATTGCCCAAACGTACGCGTTGATTTCACGGGTTTGGTTTTCGCTCAGATCCAGAGCATAAGCTAATAAATGGATTGTGTGTCTGACATCGTACTCCATTAAATATCATGTTATTAATTTTCTGTCGAATGTATGAATGTTTGGTGGGGGAGAATTTATTCTCTTGCTTAACACCCTTTCATATGTTTCGGCAAATGATTGGTAGTGTGATATGGAGTGACAGTGTGGCATACTAAGATGCAACGATCAAGGTTTCTTGTTGAAAAGCAGAACCTTGTGGTGACGATCAAAGCACAGCTTGAATAAGCATAGCTTTGTGTATTACGTAACTTCACGAGCCTCATAACCCGGTGGAGTCTAAAACGGAAGAAGGGAACGCAGGGAGAGCAGCACGTTTTTTTCTAGCTAGAAGTAGTGTCGATGCTTAAACTGGCTGATATTTTACTTATGTGGAAGATGGAATGAGGCGCCTCAGATGATAGGTCCTATAGGATCGGGAAATGTGTGTTCAGGAATAACTAATCCACGAAGCTGTATGTGTGGACTGGCCCTGCAGCTTTCCAAGGGTTCATTGCGGGGGATCCTGAGACATTAGCTAGAGTGTCTCGAATCGATAAGGAGCTCCTCCCTAGCCTTGACTCATGATGGAAACCAAAATCCAAATACGACCCTACGAATTTGATTGTATTACTAGTATGGAGACATAGTAGTATGTGATACTATTCTTCCTAGGATTTATACATTTACTTTGAAACGTTTTTCTTATATACTCTAATAATAATACTAGGTTCGTATTTACCGTATTTAGCATGTTTAATCATCATAAGGTAAAACCCTATCCTCTGGTTTGCGTTGCATTGTGTGATGGGACTTGGGTCTTATGGTGATTCCATTTTTCCAAAAAGCATTACGTTATTTTACAGTTTATTTACTGTTGTTCTGACACTTTAAATTATGCACGGCAATCCATTGGAGTAAACCCGTTCCGTGTTAGCGGCGTGGTCTTTGGATTTGCCTTATTTCTTTTGGTTAGAATAGTTAAAGATTCTCACACCAGTCCCATGACTGACTCGAAGTTTGTTTCACCTTTTTGCAAACTCGGGTGCCCTCCTTTCTACACGGGCAGCCAAGTAAAAAGGTTCATTCTTTGCTTGGAGTCTTTTCTTTGGAGCTGCTTATTATCTTTCTTGGATTTGCTTTCGTAAGGAGGTGATGACTTGGAGCTTGAATACATCTATCATTTGCTACTATTGCATTTTTCTCTCTTTAATTTCAGACATCAAACTTGTTTCATTTCACGTTGTTTATGTTGGAGTTGGAACTTATTTCATTTTCTGCAAACTTGATGTAATAATTTAGAATTTTGTGACTGTGGACTTTCTGTGGTTGATGACATTATATTTCCGCTGCTATGATGTTGTTATTCTATAGTTTTCCTTTACTATGTTGTATCTGTGATCTGTATTATTGTATTTATGTTGTATTCCAAATGATTATTCCTTACTTTCATTCCGTGGAAGTTTGGGGTTATCACAGTTGGTATCAGAGCTTTGGTTAAACTTAGCTTTGGAATATAACATATTTATAATAATTCGTTTACGTAGAATCACAATATTCTATGGCGAACATTTCATGTGAATACACAATAGTCAGTCATTCTATCATCATCTTTTCATCCGTCCTTTCATCTTTATCATTTCTTCAAATCACCATTATAGTTGTTCTGACTCTTTCCTTGATCGTACAGAACTAACTAGAAATGAGTACCGCTGCTGCTAGAGCTAGAAGAAGGCAAAATACTACCGAAACCAAGGAGCCCAATGTCCAATAACAACCACCACCGCAGCCCTTTGATTTGGATAAGGTGGCGAAGAAGTTCAAAAACCTAGGAGGAGTGCCATTCAAGGGTACTGAAACTGTGACACAGGCTCAAGCTTGGCTGAGGAACTACGTAAAGATTTTTGGAGGATTGGAGATGGAGGATCAGAGGAAAAGATTAGTGGCTTCATGGCTGCTACAGGAGGAAGCTCTAAACTGATGGGACACAGTCACGGTTGGAGGGACTGCAGATAATGTAGTGACCCGTAACTTCCCCGTGAAGGAAAGAGCGGATACTTTGAGAACAACACACAAATGGAACGCAGACGGAAGAACATTTCATTGTTAATTACAACAATTCCATCAGATACAAGAATATACAGAGTATGAATAAATATACATTCGATAAATATCAGAGATTACAATAAATTACATAGCAGCGGAAAATAATACAAAGCACAACTGAAGGTGATATACGGATACAGAGCTTTCCGGATATCACTCCAGCTGTAAACCAGGATCCTGTGAATATAAATCTGCAAAACCAAAACTCCTAGCTGCCCGTGTTGAAAATAGGGGCACCCAGAGTTTAGGTTAAAACAATAAACTCCAGGTCAGTCATGTGACTGGTGTGAGAACTAAAACAGTTATTTAAAACTTTACTTTAAAAGAGAGTAATTCAAGGGACCACGCCGTATAACACGGAACGAGTTTTCTCCCAAGAATACCAGTGCATATAAATAAACAACGCAATGCTTTTTCGAAAAATGAAGCTATTATAAGACCCAGGTCCCATCACACAATGCAACGCAAGTCGGAGGATAGGGTTTTCCCTTATAATAGCCAAACATGCTTGGTACGTTTAAAACAAATCATTTGATACTATTGTAAGTGTATAGTGTCAAAACATTTTCAATCATAAATATCAATCCTAGGCGGCATGGGTACCATCTATCATGTCGCCATACTAGGCTCTACAAATAAAACCGAGATACACGTATTGGAAATTGGATTTCCGTCATGAGTCGAGGCAAGGGGCAAGCTCCTCTCCGCTTCGAGACACTCTAGCAAATGCCTCGGGACTACACACTCTGGGTAACCCCTGGATGCTTCAGGGTCGGTCCTCTCTTACGTTTGAGGATTAGTTATTCCAGAACACACGTTTCCCAGTCCTTACAGACCTAAAATCGAGGCGCCTCATCCAACAACCACATAGGTGAAAAGTATATAAATGTCAGGGCTGGTAAGTCACTGACACCACCAAAGCTAGAAAGAAAGGTCGTGCTCTCCCTGCAGTCCTTATCCCGTTTTTAACTCATACCGAGGTGTGAGGCTCGCGAATCCACGCTATACACAAAGCTGCCACGTAGGCCGTGCTTTGATCATCAACCACAAGACTTTGCTTTTCAACAGAAGCCTTGATCCATGCAACTCAGCGTGCCACACAGGCAATTCATGCCATGCGATTGATATCTATCAATATATAACCTCTAAGCTCGTACGTCTCAGAGAAGGGCGTTAAGCAAGAGAATAAATTCTCCACCGCCAAACAGATATATATTTAACAGAAATCAATCAACACAGAATAAAATCCAATGTCAGACACACAATCCATTTACAAGTTTGTTCTGGGTCTGAACGAAACCGGAGGCACTTTCCTCGCATATCCATCGATCTCCAAGTACGTCTGGACGACCACCAGCTGATTCCCTCATCTTGGGTGTACAGCCCAATCAAGATCATTAGTAATCACCCAAACGATATGAAGACTTCCGGTCTTCAACCACCGTCTTCATCTTCGACTTATCGTTGAATCGATTATTCAGAATGGGTGTAAACCCGGCCTTTCTGAACAACCCGCGTATATTAAAAACAAATGTTACACAAACACAACATACGCCTCATTCCAATTCATTAGTCACTAACCGTAAATCAGTAAGAGAGCAATCCCCCAAATATTAACCCCGAAGGCCGAAACCAACATCAGATCAATACCCAGGAAACCATTCTTCTTAACTAACCTACAGCTAGTTTCTAAATTTCACATTCTTAGGGGAAAGTTCCCATTAATTTTATCCAAGATAAATTCTTTAAATTTATTCTTTAATCTTCCTTTGGATGTCATTTCAAACCAAATTATGGTTTTCCAAACTAGTCGGGATTAGCGAACCACATCGGAGTAATTATTTATTTCATTTCCCAATCCCAACCTATTCATCCCATGAAGCAAAACTGGTAATACTCCATATCTAACACCACGGTGTTATCGGTAAAATTAATTACCATTTCACGTTCAAATCTAATTAAAGATTTGACTATCGTTTTGGAGCAAAACGGGTGATACTCCGTTCTCGCTCACTTTCTATATTTGATAATTTAAGTTATCAATTCACATTTCAATCTAATTGCAGATTCATTAAAACTCCCTTTTCTGGGTTAAAGAACTAATGTTATTTAAAACACAGTTCACGATAAACCCAAAAATCAATTCTATTTAAAACCCATTTCAAATCCAATTCATTTATTTAAAAATAAATGAGTTTTAATTTTAGTTCAAAACTAGTTCATTTCGATAAAAATCTATTTTTATCTTTTCAAATATGGAGTTTTTCATCCCAATTTTCCCAAATCATTTCTTATGATTTTACTAAAATTATTACTATTTTTAATAATTTTATCCGTACAGTCGATGTCCATCAACGGCCATCGAACTGCAGTTACAGCGACCTTTTCCAAATTTAATTTGGACGTATCTCCAAATCCAACCGTTAGATTTCAAATTTCTAATATTCGTTAGAAAGCTCTTTTCGATACGAACCCAACGGTTCCGGTTTTAGGAGAATCCGACGGTCGGATCTCCCGTAATGTCCATTCGAAGTCAATGGTCGAAATTCGCGAACTGCCGCAGCGCAGCGCATTCTATTCAGGCCATTATATTATATATATATATATAATATAATGTAATGACCCGCATTGTCAGAGGTATTATAATTAATTAATTTATTTATATAAATAGTGATTTAGGGAATTAAATCGTCATTTAACTAAATTATATGGAATATTTAATTAAATTAAATAATTAAATAATATATTTAATTCAGAAATAATAATAAAATATTGGAAATCACAATATTTTGTGAACGGGGTCGTCCCTTATATTTAATTCAGCTTAGAGTTGAATTATATTGACGAATATATTCAATCGACGACAGTTTGAACGTAGAATTTTAATATAATTAAAATAGTGCTTGAAATGGCGCGGTAGTTCGCTATTTGGCAATTTGAACTTCAACTGAATGTACAGGATTCGTTTTAAGCCGGATTTCTGTGAAACAAGAAACGTGTGGAGCTGGTGGAGTATATCTTTCTGGTGGAAGAGAAAAATCGGGATTTCGTCACGTAGATTTTGATTTACGTCCAAATCAAATTTCAGAAAAGTCGCTGTGGAATTCCTTTATAATTTGCAACGCTTTATTTACGTTAAAAAAAGGATTTTCGATATAAAACTGAATATCGATAAATCTAAAATCTTAAATATCAAACTATAAATTCTGATATGATATTCTGGAGCTGTACGATATCATATATGAAGATGTACGATAATATAAATTTATTTATTTTTAATTTAATTGTATTTAAATATATTTATATATTTAAATGGGTCATCCAAAGCGTTAAAAATAGCCACTTTTGCAAACGAAGTCGGAATTCGACGAAAGTAATTTTGTTGGATCCGCAACATCAAATTATTGCTAGAATTTGAGTTCCGTGATTTTTAGAGTCACTTTGTGGCCGTACGGATTTTTAGAGTGTAAAACAGTCAGTATTTTGACGGTTAAAAATACGCTGTGTGAGCATACGGAGTCGGAATTCGACGAAACCAGTTTCATTGGGACCGTAATGTCGAACTCTAGCTACATGTCCAGTCTGGTGATTTTTGGGTATCGTATGTAATCACGAAAATTTTTAGAAAGCAAAATGAATATATATATATATATATGAGAATATACCGAGAATATGCCTTCTGTAAAATATCTAGATATTTATCAACGTTATAAATACACCTCCTCTAACATCCTTACGACCTAAATCCCATTTCTGCGCCGTCAAAATATTTTTCATCCTCACAGTAAAAACATCCTTCTTCAAAAATCAAGAACAATTCAAAGAAATTCCTATAAATTCCCAAACTCTTTATTCGGTGATCTCCTGGACCACTTCTTTAATTTCATGTAAGCTTACTGAGTCCGGTTTCCATTTTCGTCAGTGGGTTCTTTCAACAGAAAAACTAGGGTTTCGATTTTCTTGAAGCAGGGTCGACTAGGGGTGTCTTTGTTTGCGGATTTGAGTATACCGTGAAGAGTGGAGTGCGTTGTGATTTCCTTGAGAAATTTGGGGAAAACAAGTGTCGATGTCGACACTGATTTGGTGCGTGAAAACCTGGGCATCGCGCCTTTAACGTACGAGCGAGTGTCTGGTTTCGAGTAGGGAGTTGAAGCCCTCGGGAAGACATGAAGTTCGGTGTTTACGGGTTGGAAATCTATGGGGTAATGGAGGAGTTGAGGGGATGCAAAGTTTCGGTCATGGTTTTCAATTGGAGCAGCAGGTTCGAACGTTTCCTGAGTGGAAGAAGGAGGACTTGCGGTCTGGGTATTAAGCAGTAGGTTGTTGGGCCGAGGAAAATAGGTAAAGCCCAATGGAAAATGGTAAAGCCCACTTAAAGTTTTTAATTAAATTTCAATTCAAAGGAAATAATGTCTAACTTTAAAATCTCGTATCTAGTTCATACGGAATTGAAATCGTGAACGGTTAGATGCGTTGAGTTTGTATGGACGAGCACTTCACAATGGAAGTGGTTGGGAGTGGATGGGGGCTCGAGTGAATTTATGGCGAATTAAATTGTTTGATTCAAATCAAACAAACAGTTTATCGTTCTTTAGCGATGAACTGCAAATGTGAGTAAAACTCACCAACTCTGAACAGTCATATTTTTATAATGTATTTTTAGAACTGTTAATCATCTGTTGATTGCTGTGTGTTGGTTGATTGATTGAACTGCTAGTCAGTTAGTGAAAATTATATATATATAAACCGTTAAATATTTATATATTGATTCTTCTATTAGAATAATTTATATTGAACTGAAAGTGATGATAATCATATTGTGTAACATCTGTGGTTGCAGGGAGACAGGTTGGAGGAATCCGACTGGATTCCTCAACAGTTATTTTATTGTTTTTCATATATTGTTATATGATGTGATATAAATTCTGTGGGCGATTATATATACTTGGACGATATTGAACATCGTGATTTGATATGATTGAATACCATAACATACCGAAATGTTGATAAGGGGATTTTCAAACTGATATTGAAAATAGAATATTTATAAAATGGGATATTTATAAATAAGAGATATTTATAAAGTGGAATATTTATAAATAAGAAATGTTTATAAATTGGAATATTTATAAATAGGAGATATTCAAAAAAGGAAATAATTACAAACCATTTTCTTTTTGAATGGAAAGGCCTGTGTGGCGGGTTTGGGGATTTTCCCGTTGCTCTCGTTACAAAGGAGGTTATGGCGAATTTTTCAGAGAAGTTAAGGAGTTAGAATATTTCAAGAATAAATTTGAAAAGGAAATATTTGTAAACCATTTACAAATAGAATTGAAAAAGGAAACGTTATAAAAAGGAAATCATTTTTAAAGTGTAGAACCGTTATTTAAAAGTAAATCTTTTCAAATGAATAAAACGTTGTTAAAAAGGAAATCTTTATAAAGTGAATAAAGTAAATCGAATATGATATTCGAAGGTTAGTAAAACGAATATGCTAATCGAAAGGGGTTAGTGAGTCGAGTTAGTTGAATAGAGTTAACCAGTTCAATAGAGTTAACCAGTGAGTTAAGTAAGTCAAGTAAAACCAGTTAGAGTTAATCAGTTAGAGTTAACCAGTTAGAGTTAACCAGTTAGAGTTAATCAGTTAGAGTTAACCATCAGTTAGAGTCAACCAGTTAGAGTTAATCAGTTAGAGTTAACCAGTTAGAGTTAATCAGTTAGAGTTAACCAATTAGAGCTAATCAGTTAGAGTTAATCAAATAAGTGTTAATCCAAATGAGTTGCCATTTCGTACGACTGCTAGCGTAATTCACAGGGCTGTAAATAGCCTACGGCGGTCGGATGTTTCCTGAGGGAATTAGGCGTAACCATTGTGATCGCTGCGATCTAGAGTTAAGCGAATGGAGTTAAATAGAGTTATCGAATATTAGTCATTCGAATAGAGTTAAACAGAGTTAAATAGAGTTAATCGAATTAGTTATTCGAATAGAGTTAAATAAATAAGAGTGATTCGAATTAGTTATTCGAATAGAGTTAAACACAAAGGAGTTATCAATTAGTTAAATCGAAAGGAGTTATCGAATTTAGTTATTCGAAAAGGAGTTATCGATTTGTTAAATCGAAAGGGAAGATTATCGAATATCGTTTATTCGAGAGGAGATTATCGAATATAGTTTATTCGAAGGAGTTATCGATTTTTAGTAATTGAAGTGAGTTATAGAATATTAGTTAACGCAAAGGAGTTAATCTAATATAGTTTATTAGAATAGAGTAAAGGAGTTAATCGAATATAGTTTATTCGAGTAGAGTTAGAGGAGTTATCGAATATAGTTTATTCGACAGGAGTTAAGTGAATAGTTAGATTAATCAAAGTGAATTAGTTAAGTTAAACTAAGTGAATTGGTTAAGTTAACCAAAGTGAATTAGTTGAGTTAATCAAAGTGATTAGTTCAGTTAATCGAGATAAGTAAATCAAGTTAGGTTAATCGAGTTGAATTAGTCAGTCGAGTTAATAAATTGAGTTAGTCAAACCAAGTAAAACCAGTTAGAGTTAATTAATTAAGGTTGACCAGTTAGAGTTGATCGGTTAGAATTAACCAGTTAGAGTTAATCAATCAGAGTTAATCAAATAGAGTTAAGTAAAATTAGAACTGACTAGAGATTAGTAAATTGAATGGTTTTCTAAGTGCCTATCTGATGTTGGTTTCGGCCTTCGGGATTTATACTTAGGGAATTGTTCTCATACTAGTTCACAGTCAGGGACTGATAGTTGGGGAAGAGTAGTGATTTGTAAGTAAGCAAATGGAAAACGTTTTCCAGTGTTAATAACATATATTTTCTAAACATAGAAAATAAGGCAATGTGAATATATATATAGATATATGTTGATGATTTACCGATATAATTTCCATTTGGAAATAATATCGTTGTTCGCACACTTGCTTTTCTTTGATGGTTAAATCACTGACTATCGAAGTTTTGACCATTTTAACGTTGTTAATATGGAGAGACCGGTTGGATTATTATCCAAAGAACCACTCTGTATTGGCATAAGCGTTGCGAATCATATATGCCAAAGATAATTGAAGACGGAGTAAAGTGCAAGGGCTGCTGTATAAGTCTTAGATAACAGTGACTAAGATGGATATACTGAGTAGTGCCTTCGGTTTGTCCAGTCCCAGGACAACTTGTATGGATGAAGGTCTGACAGAGTATATCCAATGGATCGCGTAAGTTGATCCCTTCAAATGTATATACGTTGGTGGCGGAGGAATTCGTTTCTCTTAGCTGTATACCCGTTGTATTTTTGAGGAAATCAATTTGTGATTTGGCGGGTATGACGATGTGACATTCTAAGTGAATGAGGATGACTTGTATGAATGAATGTCTGACAGAGTATTTCTAGAAGGGTCACGTACATTGATTTCTTCGACCATACCAAGAGTGGAAGCGGAGAAGGAAACTTCTTTTAGCAGACACGTAATGTACTATTGTAGACGTCAATTAGTGATTTTCGATGGATCTGACAATGTGGCATTCGAAGTGAATCTGATGTGATGATAAAGCGTAGCTTCTAGCCTCATCAACCGGTAAATGACAGAAATCGGGCAGGCAGCATGGCTAAGTCGGTCGCACCGAAGTAGGGTGTATAATCACCTATCTAGAGAATATTCATTTGTTTCTTTAATCTATCAATGCCGTCCCATATATATATATACGGGAACGGTTGCTGATCCCAACCGTTGGTGATGTACATTCGATACACTCAAGCGAAATGAGTGGTCGGTCATGTGTGGCTGAGTTACAAGATGTTCTTGTTGAACTCCAGTGTATCGTTCCTAGAGTACACTGATCGGAAGGTGGTTCCATACCTTGTCATAGTTGGAAATCCATTATCCAATACGTGCTTGCGATTTTGATTGTGTACTATATATGTAAAACGTGAGATGAAAGCGTTTCTGCTAGTTGATATCTATTTGTACATAGACATTATTATAATATCAAAAGGTTTATGACATAAAGATATTTTGGATTCTCAAAAGGGAAAACCCGTTCCGTTCTGCGGCGTGGTCTTATGAGATATCGTTTACTTGTTCATATACCTGTTTAAACTGTTTTACTCATACCAGTCCCATGATTGACCCGGAGTTTATTTTGTTTTGTTTTCCCTAAACTCTTGGGTGCCTAAATTTGTACGGGCAGTTAAGTAGCCAGGATTTTACAGATATACTTGGAGAGCTTGGAGCAGGAGGCTTCAAGATCATATAGCTATAGTTATTTCCGCTGTGTTGTAAGTGTTGTACTCTGATAAGTGCTATTGTATACATAACTGTTATATTTCAAAGTTATGTTATCTATTATATGTTATTCGTTCCGCTGTGAGGTTCGTGTTACTCTGATGTTGTGTTCTTCTTCTTCTTCTTCTATTCTAAGTTTCTATCTTATCTATTCTCACCTTCTAATTTCTTTCATTAATTACCGGGATTTTTCGATGTTTTGGTTATCGACATCGAGCTTATGTCGATAACCAAAGTCGCTCAAAATCCGGGTCGTTACATATAATATATATTTCGTCGATTTCTATTTAAAACGAATTTTATAATTAGTTTTAAATTCATTTCAAAAACATTTCAACTTCTATTTCCAATTCAAATCAAAATTGAATTTTTCCTTATAAATTCGTTTTAAATTCATTTCAATTAAATTCAAATTTCGATTCAATTTGAATCCATTTCAAATCGATTTTTATTCTATTTCAATTTGTTTTCAATTCAATTCGAATTCGTTTTATATTCAATTCAATTCGAATTTGTTTTATATTCAATTCAATTCGAATTCGTTATATATTCAATTCAATTCGAATTCGTTTTATATTCAATTCGAATTCGTTATATATTCAATTCAATTCGAATTCGTTTTATATTCAATTCAATTCGAATTCGTTATATATTCAATTCGAATTCGTTTTATATTAAATTCAATTCGAATTCGTTATATATTCAATTCAATTCGAATTTGTTATATATTCAATTCAATTCGAATTCGTTATATATGCAATTCAATTCCAATTTTCTCTCTTTTCAATATTCATTATAAAACGAATATAATCGATATAAATATCGTTCGCGTCAAAATAGCGCACTCTAATTAACACGGCTTTACATATTTCAATAATTCCGTTATCCTATTCATCAAATGAATCTATATTTTTGTCAACACATGACTAATCTCAACGAATGAGTACTGTCACGTGTGACTATTTTTGTTATTTAATATATTTTATAAAAATTATGGTATCTATCGTTTGATTTAAATCAGACTCCAACCGTAAATTAGTAAGAGGACGATTCCCTAAATATTAACCCCGAAGGCCGAAACCAACATCAGATCCATATCCAGGAGACCACTCATCTTATCTATTTTCCAGTTAGTTTCTAATTTTATATATGATAAGGATGTAAATTTTATTGTTAAAATATTTCGTTCAACACATGACTAATCTCAACGGATGAGTACTGTCAACACATGAACCTTTATTTTATAATGATAAAGATATAAATTTTATTGTTAAAATATTTCGTTCAACACATTACTAATCTCAACGGATGAGTATTGTCAACACATGAACCTTTATTTTATAATGATAAAGATATAAATTTTATTGTTAAAATATTTCGTTCAACACATGACTAATCTCAACGGATGAGTACTGTCAACACATGAACCTTTATTTTATAATATTCTTTATTTTCTAAATTGGAATGAGGCCCAATCAATCACCATATAGCGTTAACTATATGGATTCCATACAACACATGTATATAATAGCAACGATAAAAAAATCAACCATCATCCAAAGTGCACTACACTGTATAAGCATCAAATATAGATATCTAACGCTTATAACAGCCTGTCAATCAATCGATCGACATACAACTAATTATTGGGATTAGTGTATGTCATATATTATCCCAACACCCGTGTGGGGTTTCAAACAATCAAACACAGATTTTATTTGTGCAGTTGGGCGATGTGTAAAATTTGTCATCCCAATCAATATCAGTCAAATCAGTGTATATAAACAAATCAGCCGATTTGTTTCTCAATATTTATTTATTCACATTCACGTTAAAAATTATATTTTTAACAATAAAATATTTTTAACTATATAAATATTTTATTTCCTCTCAACACAAGAATATTTTATTATTCAATTATTCCACAACACAATCAATTTTCACAATACATCAATCAAACAAACAAGTCGTCCATGGTCTGTGGACGACGGGTGTCGGGTGCTACTAAACACCGTCTGCATCCTAGTATATATAATAATATAACTAGAAAAAGAAAATTAAAAGGTGAGAATTTCTCACCAATAGCTATCCCAACTCCGCGACACTTCATTTATAGAAATCTTCGTCGTTCTCGCCTTTTGTCACTCGTTGCCCATAGCCACTACATATATAAAAATCACATTTTTATATTGTTGCTATGTATATAAAAATCATATTTTTATATTTACTCCATATGGATAAAAATTCTATTTTTACACCGCTACTATATAGATAAAAATTCTATTTTTATAATGGTGTTCATATAATAAAGATTATATTCTTATCACGCTATTCTTCATATAAAGATTTCGCCTTCTCATTTCATCACTATAAAAATCCCTTTTTTATTTCAACGTATATATAATAAAAATCAGATTTTTATTTCGCTACATATACAAAGATGATATTTTTATATTCTCTATCTTATGTAGATTATATTTTTAATACTTCTACTATATAAAAATTATATTTTTATTATTTCTACTATATGAAAATTATATTTTTATTATTCCTACTATATAAAAATCATATTTTTAATCTCCACATATAATAAAAATCATATTTTTATTCTCTACATCTATTAAAAATCATATTTTTAATCTTCTAGTATATACTTAAAAATCACCTCTTTTTGCATATAAAAATCGAGTCTTCTTCTTGCTAACTTCTATTTAAAAATCGTATTTTTATCATTAGTAGCCTTCATATTCTTACATGAATAAAACTATATCTTCACATGAATAAAACTATAATTTCAGTTCTTAAAAATCATATATTTTCAAGTTAAAAATCAATTTTAAAACTATGCTTCATATTAAAAATAAATTGAATTTGAAAACAATGTAAATAATTAAACTAAGAAAGAAAAGAAAAAAAACTTACTGTTGCTTTTTCAGAGAGGGGGCTGGAGGTTTGAGGACGGTGTCGGGGTACTGCAGGGTGGTCGGCGGCTTCAGGTGGAGGTGGAGGCTTCAGGGACGGCGGCTGTGGGCGGGTTCCGTTCAGTTTGGGGCTAGGGTTTAAATGGGGTTGGGATTTGAGGCGCGCGGATTGCAGAAGGGAGAAGGAGAAGAGGAGGGAGCGGTGGAAGGGGAGTGGGGCGGCGCAGCTATGGGGGCGCGACGGAGGCGTCGTGGCGGCTAAGGGCGGCTTCGATTTTTCTTTTCTTTTTTTCTTTCCTCTGAATGGTTGAACGAGAAGGAAGGGGGGGTTAAGGGAGAGATATTTATATTATATTTATATTATTTATTTTCAAAAAGTTGACTTTTTCATACAACTTCTAAACGAGGCCCACCGCCTGTCGTCCGTAGCTCATTACCCCCATCCCGAGCACAACGGGATATGTATCGTAGGCTGTTTCGATCAGTTTCCGTCAAAATCAACATATAACTCTATATATTGAATTTGAATGCGCATTTCAATTTATCGGGGTCACATATTAACTCAAAAAATTCCAGAAAAATATTTTCTAGCTTCGTATTGACGATACGGTCCTATTATTTTTGGTTTCGCTAAAATCCGGTTTATTTTGCACCCGGTATGTTCAATTGAAGTTTGAAATCGAATTATCGAACTACCGCGCCATTTTCAATTCCTTTTATAATTATAAATAATTATTTATATTCTAACGACGACGCGTAGAAATATATACGTTTGAATTCTATTCAAAATAAATTTCTCGTTGATATTATTTAAAATAATTCATTTTAAATATTCAAAATTCGCTAAAATTGCCAAAATAGAAATTTTAAACTGGCTCGGATTTTCGGGTTGTTACAATCTCCCCCACTTAAAACTTTTCGTCCCCGAAAAGGAACAAAGTCGAAAGTTGTTTGATCAATCAACTTTACGTTCGATCTGGCTTCCATTCTCCAACTTTTCAGTTTCTGAGAATTTTCAAATTCTTCAAAAATTTGGCTAACACCCGGAAGTTTCGAAAAATTTCGCCATAACCTCCTTTGTACGGGGAGAGGTTTGGAAATTTATTGGGCCGTATTAGGTACCCAATAAATCCTAATAAGCATACACATATTTATAGTGATATATTCTGGTGTTTACAGGGGAGCGTGTATTGAAAATAACTCCAGAGAATAAATTCTCGTCACCCTGTCAAAGCCTGAGGGAGTGTGTATTTTAAATGCTCCAGAGGATAAATCCTCGTCACCTCGTCCCGTGTGGGAAATAAATAGTCCATGTGCCGTATCTAATAACTAGAGAGACGTGATTATTGTCAACTATAGACCCGTGTGGGGTTTTTATTAATCTGGCAATTTTATCGTTAAAATTTAAATAGCCCATATCAGTCATCAGTTCAGCCTGTAAATATAGTCATCGCCATACAAGCCTCTCGCTCGTATGGTAAATCTTCCACCTCGTCACACAATCTCCAAATGCTTATGTGGTATATGATGAAGTATGCCTATCTTCCAGAAGTATGCCATGTAATGTAGTTCAAAATTAATTGTTGCTATCCTATTGCGATGTTTATTATTTCACACAGAATAACCAGCACTCCGCATCCAATGGCATTCACAGGAGCTGATATAATAATATTTCGCATCCAACTCATTAAGGTTTACCTATTTGTCGGGCACGCAAATAAAATCTTTACTCAACAACTATCTAATTTCCTGTTCAAACATATATAATGCACAAGTATATATTTCTAACTATCTTCTAATCAGTTCAATGTGTGATTTAATTGAATAAATTTGTTTTGCTTTTTATTGATGATATTCTAATCTTCTCTAAATCAAAGGCCGAAAAGGAACATAACAATGGAAGCCGAAAAGGAACGAAGCCGAAAGTTGTTTAACAAATCAACTCAACTTCCATTATTTTGACTACGGCTTAAGTTCTTCAAGTTTTCAATTTCTAAGAACTTTTCAAATTTTTCAAAAATGTGGCTAACACCCTAAATTTTCGAAAAATTTCGCCATAACCTCCCCTGCACCGGGAGCACCGGGAAAATCCCAAAATGCCCTCTGATCTCAAAAAGAAAAAGAAAAAGCAAATCGGCTCATAAAATCATCATCACCCAAACAAAACAGTAAATTATAGTAAACATGTACCTATTTGTCGGGCAAACAAATTTTATTCTCTGCTCTAGCCTCCTTGCTATGACCTGTTCAATGTAAGTACATGTATATGCAAGCAAATGCGTCTAATTTTCAATACAGTTCAATATTTGATTCAATTAGGCATAATGGTTCAAAATTATCAAACAAACAACACAAACATCAATCAATTAGTGGATTAACGTTTCAAATTCATAATTTTGATATATATACAGAAAATCACATTTTTGATGTCAAATCACAACAATAAATCTATCTATATTGGTTTTGGTTCTCACACCAGTCTAATGGAAATATATAGATATCACACCTTCGAAACACGAACACAATTTCTGATGATGATATATCAATCATCAGAACCATCTCCGGGTGTCTAGAATGTGATTCTATATCTATCCAGTATATTAAAACTTCGAATATACGTTCATGACGCATATATGCAAAATCTTTATATATTGGATTGTCCAAATTCAAAATAAATAAATATTCAAATACGTATAAAATGGTTTAAATTTCAAAACAAAATTGTTTTCATTTGAAAAATATACTCTTCACACTCGTTCTAGGATACTGCTGATCCTATCTCTAACGAGTCATTCTAATTGGATTTTACTAATCCAATATCTGATGAATTCTTTCGTATGGTTCTAATGTGTCTTGTTCTCGAGCTCCGTAAACCAAAGCTCTGATACCACTGTAGTGACCCGTAACTTCCCCGTGAAGGAAAGAGCGGATACTTTGAGAACAACACACAAATGGAACCCAGACGGAAGAACATTTCATTGTTAATTACAACAATTCCATTAGATACAAGAACATACAGAGTATGAATAAATATACATTCGACAAATATCAGAGATTACAATAAATTACATAGCAACAGAAAATAATACAAAGCACAACTGAAGGTGATATACGGATACAGAGCTTTCCGGATATCATTCCAGTTGTAACACCCCGTATGTTGAATAACTTGTTATAATATAAATCAGGGAAGAATTAAATTTAAAATTTTGAATCAGGGGAAACGGGCTATGCCATTGCGTTCGTCTCGGAAAAATACGCGAAATAGAGTCCGAGTTTTCGAAAATCGGAGTCCGTATGACCTAGTTAAGGCCCGAAGAAGTTTTCAGAAATTCAAAAACAGATTTAAATATAAAATTTAAACATTTCAGAAGAGGCGGGAAAAATCCCGCCAGGCAGAGGGAGTCGACCATAGGGTCGACATGGGTATCGACCCCCACCCTAGGGGTCGACCCAGGGATTGACCCAGGGGTCGACATAGGGGTCGACCCTCCCTGTCAGTCTGTGTGACCTGGGTGCAACCTGAAGGGGTTTGGGCTAGGGTTGATGGCTAGTGACAAAATCTGATGGCTCTGATCTAAATTAGGGTTAATCTAAGGGCCTAAACTAAATCCTAATTCTATAAATACACCCTAAGACTACCCTAATTCACACTAAAATTGGAGACAACGTCGTTATGCCGTCAAAATGCAACTAGGAGGAGCCACCAACAAATTAAAGAGGAAGATAGCTTCTCAAATCAACCTCTAATCAACTCTAGCAACTTAATCTTCTTCATAGGAGTGCTAATCAACAATTTGTGAGTTTCTATAGCCTTAATGACCAATTGTTGAAATGATTATGATAGGATATAATGAGGTTATGGCTATGAATGTGGATCAATGCAAGTTATGTTATCATATGCTATGTGTTAATGATGTTATGCAAGTTATGCAAGTTATATGCTATGTGTTATGCAAGTTATGCAAGTCATATGCTATGTGATTATGTGTTATGCAAGTTATGCAAGTCATATGCTATGTGATTATGTGTTATGCAAGTTATGCAAGTCATATGCTATGTGTTCATGATGTTATGCAAGTTATGTAAGCCATATGCTATGTGAACATGATGTTATGCAAGTTATGCAAGTCATATGCTACATGTTCATGATGTTATGCAAGTTATGCAAGTCATATGATATATGATCATGATGTTATGCAAGTTATGCAAGTGTTAGGCTATGCGTTCATGATGCTAGATATGCAAATCACTATGATAAACATTGATCCATTATGACACCATGTTATGCAAGTTTGGTGTATGATTATATGCAAGTTCATACATGACATGATATGCAAGTTTGGTGTATGATTATATGCAAGTTCATACATGACATGATATGCAGGTTTGGTGTTTGATTATATGCAAGTTCATATATGATATGTTATGCAAGTTTGGTGTATGATTATATGCAAGTTCATACATGACATGTTATGCAAGTTTGGTGTTTGATTTTATGTAAGTAACATGTGCAAGTTTACACCTTTATATGATATGCATACATATGCAAGTTAACCCCTTTGTATGTCATACATACATATGCAAGTTTACCCCTTTGTATGACATAAGTAACTTATGCAAGTTAATCTCTTTATGACATATATGATTCATGCAAGTTTGGTTTGATTATTTATGCTAGTAGGGTTTGATGCTATATGCATGTTGACACCTTCAAAAACCCATGTTGATGCTAATGTTATGCAAGTTGGACCCATTGTATTTGTGATGAATCTTCCCTTTTATGTCATGTTTGCGAATTACGTGGGGAACGATGGGGTTAATATACATATTAATAAGATGGTGTGAAGTTGGTATGATTATGCATACCATAAAGTGGATGGACATAATTGAATCAATTATGTACATCGTTAAATTTGTAATTAATTAGGGATAATTAATACAAATTATGAGGGTGATTAATTAGGTGTAATTAATCGACTAAGACACGAGGTTGGACCCTTTTGTAGCATAAGACTGCCCGGAACCGACCGGCAAATCCAGCGGCTACAAATGATTGGCCCAATGTGAGAGGTCTTAGGCACAAACTATATACGTGACAAGTGTAAGGACACGAGGTTAGACTCGGTTATGGCGTAAGGCTGCCCGGACCCAACCGGCAAATCCAGCTGCCATAAGAGATAGTCTAATGTGAGAGGTCTTTACAACGGTTACGTTCTTAATCAATTAAGAAACACTTAACCAGATAAGCATGTAGTGGGGCATGAAGGGTTAAGTGGGTGCCTTGGGTGGCATGTGGAAATCTAGTGGGTTGCCTTGGGTGGCAATAGAAAATACGACTAGAATGCTTAACCAAAGTGGAACATTTAATTAAACATGATTAAAGGGTTAAGTGGGTGCCTTGGGTGGCATGTGGAAATCTAGTGGGTTGCCTTGGGTGGCAATAGAAAATACGATTAGAATACTTAACCAAAGAGGAACATGTAATTAAACATGATTAAAGGGTTAAGTAAGTGCCTTGGGTGGCATGGGGAAAATCTAGTGGTTGCCTTGGGTGGCAATAGAAGATAAGACTAGAATACTTAACCAAAGTGGAACATGTAATTAAACATGATTAAAGGGTTAAGTGCCTTGGGTGGCATGTGGAAATCAAGTAGGTGCCTTGGGTGGCATGGGAAACCTAGTGGGTGCCTTGAGTGGCAATTGAAATATGATTAGATGACTTAACCAAGCTCTAAACATGTAAGTGGACATGATTATTAAAAAGGGTTAAGTGGGATGCACTAGATAAAATGACAAGCTTAGGTGGTAGCTTGTGGGGGCCCATTTCAACCAGTAACCCATATGTATCTTATTGGGCTCGACCCATGTCGAGGACGGGACACGCGTACTGGGCTTGACTATAAGAGGCCAAAACGGGTTAGCGGTGGCAACGCAAGTCCAACGGGTTTCATATGCATGTGTGGACCCGGGTTGGTAGGTAAGACGTTGTTGCATCGTGTAGATATAAGCCGTGCACCATTGATAGTATTGGGTTGCCACTTTGGGGAGTGATACACCCCACTGTGGGGCCAGCACGGGTATCTACGGTAGGGAGCCGATCGCTTGGGGAGTAGCAGGTACACCTAGTGGAGATAGGGGCAGACGGCACCTATGTAGTCAGCTAGGGGTACAAGAGACTACTATTAAGATTACTAAGGGTACACCTAGTGGAGATAGGGGTAGACGACACCTATGTAGTCAGCTAGGGGTACGCGAAACTACTGGGTAAATTTTCGAAGTCCTTGGGTGGGATCAACCTTTAAGTAGGAATGACTGGTGTGGTGCAGTGTAGAAATTACCCTTGGGCTGGTAGATTTGGTGGGGGTGCGGTTAGTAATTACCCTTGGGTGGGTAGATGCGTCTTTACCGATTATCTTGGTTCATCCTAAGTCTAGTTGGCTGCTTAGTGTAGTCATTTATCCCCAGTTGTACCGTACCAGGTTTATATCATACCCTAATTACTTTAATGATTGTGTTGTTAAAGTTGTAGGGCTCACTCAGACTTATGTCTGACCCCGTTGTTTTTATCTTTTTCCCCAACCCTCAGGTTCTTAGAGTGGGCCTAGCACTAATGGGCTTTGATTAGATTGCTTTATCTATCTTTTGGAGCTTGGACCGTGATGGAAAGCCCAACTTATCTTTTCTATTATGGCTATCAGTTATGTAGTGGGATTATGTACTTTTGTTTTATCTAGATGGATATTATGTACTTGACTCTTGTTGGTTTTTGATATGTAACCAAACATGTTTACCTTATGCTGCAATGAAATGATGTTTTAAATTTCAAGTATTACTTATATCTGTCTTGTTGTAATTTTTCTGTTCTATATTCTCTTAAAATACTCCACCGAAGTTAAGGCATTCCCATAGTGAGTGACTGTAACGACCCGGGAATTCGAGCCCTTTGAGTCGACCAAATACCATACAAGTCCGACCCAAATTGCACGGAAATACCGGATCATTAATAGAAAGAAATTAGAGGATGAGAAAGATAAGGTAGAACTAATAGAATAGAAGAAGAAGAAGAAGAACACAGCTGAGCAGAACCAGAGTAAACACGAATCTCACAGCGGAACGGATAAAATATATTATATAACATAACTTTGAAATACAAAACTGTATTGTATATACATACCATTATCAGAGTACAATACATCATATCACAGCGGACATAGTCTCTAAATACTAACGGTGAAGCCTTCTGCTTTTAGCTCCTTCAAGCGTATCTGTAAAAGCCTGAAACACTTGACTGCCCGTACAAATTTGGGCACCCAAGAGTTTAGGAAAAACAAAACAAACTCTGGGTCAGTCATGGGACTGGTGTGAGTAAACTCCAACCATATGGTTTAACTTCAAAAATCCTTTGAAAGAAAGGATAATAGTAAGACCGGTCCACACATAAACACGGACGGCTTTTTCCTTACTATAACCCAAATCATTATTGATATCAAAATCCAGTGATATTATAATAATGTCTAATCACATAAATAACCAAATAGTAGAACGCTTGCATCTCACGCTCTACATACATAGTATAAAATCAAAACCCGCAGGGCGCTTATTGGAGATTGGATTCCAACTATGACAAGGTATGGGACCACCTTCCGATGATGTATCTCTAGAGGCGAATACACCTGGGTTCAACAAGAACGTCTTGCAACCCGGCCCACACATGACCGACCACTCATTTCGCTTGAGTGTATCGAATGTATATCACCAACGGTTGGACTCAAACCACCGTTCCCGAATGGGCAGAATCGATAGATTTAGAAACAAAAGGAATTTCTCTAGATAGGTGATTATACACCCTAATGGGAGCGACCCACATAGCCATGCTGCCTGCCCGCTTTTTGTCATTTCCCGGCTGTGAAGCTTGAGGCTACGTTTACCTTTTAGAACATCTGGCCACCATACACTTTGAATGCCACATCGTCAAACCCGTCAAATCACTAGTTGATCTTCCCAAAATATTACGGGTATACAAGCCAAGAGAAACGAATTTCTCCGCCACCAGACGTAATATCTTGAAAAGAACGTCTTAGGTGATCTTCTAAGAATACGCTGTCAGGCATTCATCCATACAAGTTGTCCTGGGTCTGGACAAACAGAAAGCACCATTCTGAACAGGACGACCCTTGCACTTCACTCCGTCTTCAATTTTCTTCAGCATAATTTGCAGCGCTTATGCCTATACGGAGTGGTTTCAGATAGTATATCCAACCGGTCTCCCCGTATAGACAACGATGGTCAAAACACTTCGATAGTCGGTTGTTTAACTATCGAAGTAAAAACAACATCCATTCAATGTACAACCCATATCACACAAATCACAGGCACTTTTTATTTAACATTCGTTCTTACATTTCTTTGGACAAACGTCATTACTTATTACTTTTGAATAAGTGAATTTCAAAACAAGCTGTTTTCTTTCCCTAGGAAGTGCTACTGTATATAACATCACGCTTAAGTTTGGTTAACAGCGTTTCATTTATCGTTACAGTTCAAACTAGCTATACGCTGCTATATCCCTTTATAACTAATCTTGACATAACAGTCACGCTTAAGCCTAGTCAACAGCGTTACTTTACTGCTATAGTTCTGAGACTTGCAATATGCTACTATATTCCAATTTATAATTAATCTCAACACCTTTTTCCGTTACAAATTCTTGACATCTCTTTTCATTACAAAATCTTGATATCTCTTTTCGTTACAAAAATCTTGATATCTCTTTTCGTTACAACAATCTTTGATAGTCGGTGTTTTGAAATTAAACATCCATCAAACCATTTCACAATCTCGGCACTTTCTAATATTTCATTATTCATATTTTTCTAGACATTTCCAAAACTGTTTAACCTCATACTTCTTGGAAAAACCCATTTCCAAATATTATAGCACTTGTTCACCCACATTCTAGAAGATATACATTTATTTAATATCTGGAACATTTCCATCTTCCTTACTTTTCTTATTTTCTGTACTTTTAGAAAATGCACATTATTAATGTTGGAAAAACATTTCAAAACTCCATTTCTAAACTTCTCGTTAATCAGATCAATTTAGTTTAACACAAATAGAAATATCCACTTACAAAATGTTTACTTTCTGACCACTATTCACTTTTATTAAAATATCATTCCGCAATAGGAATCTAGACTCGTTTTACTACCCTTATTTCAAATACGATCCTACTCCAAACATAGATTTATACTTTATTTCATAAGCATCTTTAAAATCGACTACTTGTTTTTGATATACTTAAAACAAGTCATCGCCTCCTTGTTTAATCAAGATTCAATTTCTGTTATTTAGAAATAATAAATAATCGATTCTTCCTATTTAAACTCAAATCAATTTATATGTAACTCACGGTATTAAAAATACCAGTTTATAATAGAACTTCTATTATAATTTATAATTTCGCTTCAATTATAAAGATATAATAATTTTTATAATTGAACTTCGTTGATTTGTTTGACGGTCAACCAATTTCTTAACAAAATGGGTTTATGGTTGACTGTCGCTGATATCGTTTGTTTACCAAATCAATATAACGTTGAATTTCCATTCAACATGGTTCAAACAGTGCACAAACAGTACATCTAAATATTTAGGAATCCGGTTGAGTTCCTCCAACCGATTTCCGCATCCATAGGTGTTATTCAAATCAGTATCCAACCAATGATGTGTGCATATGCAATGATATATATTTATTTCAACCAATTTAACTGTAATTTACCTAATCAACCAGCACACAACATTCAACCATTATTTAAAATATAATTAAAATATTTTAAATAAAACAGAGTTAGTGAATTTACTCACCTTGGCGCGTTAACCGTTAAATAACGATTTGCGTCGGTACACCGGATCAGACGTTATAATTTTCAACGAGCTTCGAATGGTTTCGAACCAGTCCAATCCAGTCTGTTGCCTTCATCCTTTCAGATCGTTCAAAGCAATCGCGGCCTCCATCACCGCTTCCTCCGTTCAAATTTTACCCATACACAACTGCTTGCTTTGATAATAGTACACGAAAGAGCACGGTATCCATTTACTACCATTATACAGACATCAACTCGTTACCTGAACTTCAACACCCCTTGGATCCGCCAGTTTATTATTCTCGTGACTCATGCATCTCCTTCCTCACATGAATCATCACGCTCCATCTTCCATACTATACCACCGCCCATCCATTTACCTTTATTTCGAAACTAAGGCCATCACGTTTTAGCCAATAACTCACTGCACAAAACTCAATGTCCTACACTTCTGTCCATACATGCCTCAATAGTATTGAATGGTGTAAAAACCCCTACTTCACATTCTTCTGCCCTTCTTTTCTTCCGCCCTTCTGATGTCCTGTCTCTGCATGTACCCTCCTCAACATATCCATGCACCACGTCCAGACTTCCCATATCTGCATGCAGCAAAACCTTTACCAACGAGGCCGTCCTCACGCTCCACACCCCTTTTCTCTTCACCAACCCACGTATATATATATACACTTTATTTTGTATTATATTTCGATTTGTATTTGGATTTTTAAGGAGCCATTAAACTCTCGAGTAATTTACTGAAGTAAAGAAGAATGAAAATAGCGTGTATATATATAGGATTGCAAAGACTTGGCACCCAAGGAATGTACAGGAAAGCTACGTTAGGCATGGGGAGGTTTGCACAAGTAGGTCGGCAATGGTGTATGACTATTCATACTGTGATGGGAAGTTGATGGAAGGTCTGTGTTAATTGGTTTGCGTGAAAACGTAGAATAGATGGGTAGTGGTACAAACATAGGGTGGCATTAGTCTGGCGTTAGCCATGTGAAACCAGGTGGTAAGATGAATACATTATTTACTAGCTTAGGGTACGAGATATGTTATGATTTAGATTTTTTTTATATAAATATATATATAGCTTGCCGTCAATGTGAAAATACAAGTAGTATGCTAGGCATGTTTTCCTTTGACAGGTAGCTTTAGATTAGCAGTTTGATTTGCCTGGACAAGGGATGAGCCTGTGGATTTGTATATGGTAGTACCGACAGTACTTTTGCTTTTCGAATTGTAGCTGGGGAAGGTAAATAGCATGTCCGTAATGTCTTTGTCATGAAGTAGGATGGAATTAGCTTTGTAGTGGATTGTCCAAATAGTTTTAGTTTACTATATATATACTTGACATTACTACGGTACTGGTTACGAAGGACTTCGTTTATTTATCGTCGGCTATGGACAGAAATAAAAATATCATCGTGTCCAGCGAGGTGCCACGATCCCAAAAATATAATAATATCGGTAGGTGAACTCATATTTTGAAAACCCAAAATATCGATATAGGGTGCAAAATACTCCAAATAAAAAGTTGCATATTTAATTAATTAAAAATTACAGTAAAATTCTAAAAATTTAATTATCACTACGCCTCAAAAGAACCTCGTCCAAATTCGAATCCGGTGTGTAGTTATATCGAATAACCCGTTACGGTCGATAACCGATTTTACAGCGACTTTCGGAATATTTGATTTTGACATATCTTGCAATCTATAGGACGAAATCTCAATATTTCACTTCTGTTAGAAAGATACAATTCAACGGATTCCAACGTTTCTTGTTTCGAAGAAATCCGACTAATAACGGGTCCTGTACGCTCAGTTGAAGTTCAGAACGTTAAATTACGAACTGCAGCGTCGTTATGAGCTCGATTATATTTAATATATATTTTTATACGCTCAACTTCGTTTTAATTAATATATAAATCCACTTATATTACGAATTCAATATTTAAACTGATTTAAATATTCAAATATAAACCGATAAAAATTGCGGGACATTACATTCCTTCCCCCTTAAAATAATTTCGTCCTCGAAATTGCTAAGATGGGGGAAATGCTACAATCTCTATTGCAAACAGGTTAAGAATCCTTTTGATTTACTTCATAATTTCAGTTTCAACTGAACTGATTTATTCCAATTAAAAATCAATTCCTTATTTCGAATATTTTCAAAATTCTGAAAATTTTCTAACACCATAAATTTCCAAGAAATTTTGCCAGCATCTCCTCTGTACGCCTTATTCGGTAGTACAACAACATGCCACTCTGGGCCTTCTCCCTTTATTGGGCATTCAACTTTCTCGCCTCCATTTGCAATCCATTCAGCATATCCAAATGCATCTCCAACTGATCTCCAGTCAGTTTATTCTTAATCAATAATCCCTACTCAAATTTCTTTTTCAAACTCCAGTTCAATTCCAATTCCAAATAATCAAATTTCCCAACCAAGTTTAGTTCCATTCCCAATCTCAATTCACAACTCAACTACTTGGTCAAGTCAAATCCTTATTCCAGTACGATTTCCACTTACTTGGCTTCAATTCAACTCCACTTTTATTTGGCTTATCTAAATTCTCTGTTTATTTACTTCATAAGTAAATTTTAAATTTCAGAATTCAAGTCCCTAGGGTTTTCATTTCAAATTAGTTGAAATAATATATATATTCATAAAATAGCAATTCAAAACATTTGAATTTCTGAACAACTTATTTCAAAACAAAATCTTTGGTAGTAATCCGTCACTTAGAAACTCGAAAACGAACACCGATAATGGTCGACTTCATCATCGGAATTTATTTCCAGCGATCAAAGTGAGTTCAATACTATCACTTTCAAAACTCATATTCAAATACTTTTATTTGAATTACTTCAAAAATATCTTTTCGAAACTTGGATAATATTTCAAAATTTCCCCAGGATCTTAAAATTCCATATATTTAATTCAAATTTCATTTACAACCATTTTCATGTTTCAGAATTTTTATTCCAATTCTGGTTTAAATTTCAGATTCAGTTCATCTGATTTTACATATTATATTTATAAAATATTTCGATTGGTTATTTATATAACCAACTCACTTATATATCTTTATCTGATCATAATAATGATCAATACATCTAATATATTATAATCTCAAGATATATACTTCTCTTTATATCAAAATATATTTCGAGTAAAATTATTTCATTTACCCTCTTTCAAAACAATACTATGTCGAAATTCTCTATCCAAGCGTTTATAAATCCCTATCGACCTCGTCAGCTAAACGCGTCGATCTGGAATTCATATACCACTCAACAGATCAATCAACACAATATAAAACAGTTTCTATATCAATTTACAAATACGCGCTCATATGTATCCACTCAAACTCACCCTAGAGTATTACTAACTCCATCTCTATTGAGTTACGCCACAGAGCCAAGGTAATCATTTAACCTTCAGCTCTGATACCAACTGTAACGACCCGGGAATTCGAGCCCTTTGAGTCGACCAAATACCATACAAGTCCGACCCAAATTGCACGGAAATACCGGATCATTAATAGAAAGAAATTAGAGGATGAGAAAGATAAGGTAGAACTAATAGAATAGAAGAAGAAGAAGAAGAACACAGCTGAGCAGAACCAGAGTAAACACGAATCTCACAGCGGAACGGATAAAATATATTATATAACATAACTTTGAAATACAAAACTGTATTGTATATACATACCATTATCAGAGTACAATACATCATATCACAGCGGACATAGTCTCTAAATACTAACGGTGAAGCCTTCTGCTTTTAGCTCCTTCAAGCGTATCTGTAAAAGCCTGAAACACTTGACTGCCCGTACAAATTTGGGCACCCAAGAGTTTAGGAAAAACAAAAAAACAAAACAAACTCTGGGTCAGTCATGGGACTGGTGTGAGTAAACTCCAACCATATGGTTTAACTTCAAAAATCCTTTGAAAGAAAGGATAATAGTAAGACCGGTCCACACATAAACACGGACGGCTTTTTCCTTACTATAACCCAAATCATTATTGATATCAAAATCCAGTGATATTATAATAATGTCTAATCACATAAATAACCAAATAGTAGAACGCTTGCATCTCACGCTCTACATACATAGTATAAAATCAAAACCCGCAGGGCGCTTATTGGAGATTGGATTCCAACTATGACAAGGTATGGGACCACCTTCCGATGATGTATCTCTAGAGGCGAATACACCTGGGTTCAACAAGAACGTCTTGCAACCCGGCCCACACATGACCGACCACTCATTTCGCTTGAGTGTATCGAATGTATATCACCAACGGTTGGACTCAAACCACCGTTCCCGAATGGGCAGAATCGATAGATTTAGAAACAAAAGGAATTTCTCTAGATAGGTGATTATACACCCTAATGGGAGCGACCCACATAGCCATGCTGCCTGCCCGATTTTTGTCATTTCCCGGCTGTGAAGCTTGAGGCTACGTTTACCTTTTAGAACATCTGGCCACCATACACTTTGAATGCCACATCGTCAAACCCGTCAAATCACTAGTTGATCTTCCCAAAATATTACGGGTATACAAGCCAAGAGAAACGAATTTCTCCGCCACCAGACGTAATATCTTGAAAAGAACGTCTTAGGTGATCTTCTAAGAATACGCTGTCAGGCATTCATCCATACAAGTTGTCCTGGGTCTGGACAAACAGAAAGCACCATTCTGAACAGGACGACCCTTGCACTTCACTCCGTCTTCAATTTTCTTCAGCATAATTTGCAGCGCTTATGCCTATACGGAGTGGTTTCAGATAGTATATCCAACCGGTCTCCCCGTATAGACAACGATGGTCAAAACACTTCGATAGTCGGTTGTTTAACTATCGAAGTAAAAACAACATCCATTCAATGTACAACCCATATCACACAAATCACAGGCACTTTTTATTTAACATTCGTTCTTACATTTCTTTGGACAAACGTCATTACTTATTACTTTTGAATAAGTGAATTTCAAAACAAGCTGTTTTCTTTCCCTAGGAAGTGCTACTGTATATAACATCACGCTTAAGTTTGGTTAACAGCGTTTCATTTATCGTTACAGTTCAAACTAGCTATACGCTGCTATATCCCTTTATAACTAATCTTGACATAACAGTCACGCTTAAGCCTAGTCAACAGCGTTACTTTACTGCTATAGTTCTGAGACTTGCAATATGCTACTATATTCCAATTTATAATTAATCTCAACACCTTTTTCCGTTACAAATTCTTGACATCTCTTTTCATTACAAAATCTTGATATCTCTTTTCGTTACAAAAATCTTGATATCTCTTTTTGTTACAACAATCTTTGATAGTCGGTGTTTTGAAATTAAACATCCATCAAACCATTTCACAATCTCGGCACTTTCTAATATTTCATTATTCATATTTTTCTAGACATTTCCAAAACTGTTTAACCTCATACTTCTTGGAAAAACCCATTTCCAAATATTATAGCACTTGTTCACCCACATTCTAGAAGATATACATTTATTTAATATCTGGAACATTTCCATCTTCCTTACTTTTCTTATTTTCTGTACTTTTAGAAAATACACATTATTAATGTTGGAAAAACATTTCAAAACTCCATTTCTAAACTTCTCGTTAATCAGATCAATTTAGTTTAACACAAATAGAAATATCCACTTACAAAATGTTTACTTTTTGACCACTATTCACTTTTATTAAAATATCATTCCGCAATAGGAATCTAGACTCGTTTTACTACCCTTATTTCAAATACGATCCTACTCCAAACATAGATTTATACTTTATTTCATAAGCATCTTTAAAATCGACTACTTGTTTTTGATATACTTAAAACAAGTCATCGCCTCCTTATTTAATCAAAATTCAATTTCTGTTATTTAGAAATAATAAATAATCGATTCTTCCTATTTAAACTCGAATCAATTTATATGTAACTCACGGTATTAAAAATACCAGTTTATAATAGAACTTCTATTATAATTTATAATTTCGCTTCAATTATAAAGATATAATAATTTTTATAATTGAACTTCGTTGATTTGTTTGACGGTCAACCAATTTCTTAACAAAATGGGTTTATGGTTGACTGTCGCTGATATCGTTTGTTTACCAAATCAATATAACGTTGAATTTCCATTCAACATGGTTCAAACAGTGCACAAACAGTACATCTAAATATTTAGGAATCCGGTTGAGTTCCTCCAACCGATTTCCGCATCCATAGGTGTTATTCAAATCAGTATCCAACCAATGATGTGTGCATATGCAATTATATATATTTATTTCAACCAATTTAACTGTAATTTACCTAATCAACCAGCACACAGCATTCAACCATTATTTAAAATATAATTAAAATATTTTAAATAAAACAGAGTTAGTGAATTTACTCACCTTGGCGCGTTAACCGTTAAATAACGATTTGCGTCGGTACACCGGATCAGACGTTATAATTTTCAACGAGCTTCGAATGGTTTCGAACCAGTCCAATCCAGTCTGTTGCCTTCATCCTTTCAGATCGTTCAAAGCAATCGCGGCCTCCATCACCGCTTCCTCCGTTCAAATTTTACCCATACACAACTGCTTGCTTTGATAATAGTACACGAAAGAGCACGGTATCCATTTACTACCATTATACAGACATCAACTCGTTACTTGAACTTCAACACCCCTTGGATCCGCCAGTTTATTATTCTCGTGACTCATGCATCTCCTTCCTCACATGAATCATCACGCTCCATCTTCCATACTATACCACCGCCCATCCATTTACCTTTATTTCGAAACTAAGGCCATCACGTTTTAGCCAATAACTCACTGCACAAAACTCAATGTCCTACACTTCTGTCCATACATGCCTCAATAGTATTGAATGGTGTAAAAACCCCTACTTCACATTCTTCCGCCCTTCTTTTCTTCCGCCCTTCTGATGTCCTGTCTCTGCATGTACCCTCCTCAACATATCCATGCACCACGTCCAGACTTCCCATATCTGCATGCAGCAAAACCTTTACCAACGAGGCCGTCCTCACGCTCCACACCCCTTTTCTCTTCACCAACCCACGTATATATATATACTTTATTTTGTATTATATTTCGATTTGTATTTGGATTTTTAAGGAGCCATTAAACTCTCGAGTAATTTACTGAAGTAAAGAAGAATGAAAATAGCGTGTATATATATAGGATTGCAAAGACTTGGCACCCAAGGAATGTACAGGAAAGCTACGTTAGGCATGGGGAGGTTTGCACAAGTAGGTCGGCAATGGTGTATGACTATTCATACTGTGATGGGAAGTTGATGGAAGGTCTGTGTTAATTGGTTTGCGTGAAAACGTAGAATAGATGGGTAGTGGTACAAACATAGGGTGGCATTAGTCTGGCGTTAGCCATGTGAAACCAGGTGGTAAGATGAATACATTATTTACTAGCTTAGGGTACGAGATATGTTATGATTTAGATTTTTTTTATATAAATATATATATAGCTTGCCGTCAATGTGAAAATACAAGTAGTATGCTAGGCATGTTTTCCTTTGACAGGTAGCTTTAGATTAGCAGTTTGATTTGCCTGGACAAGGGATGAGCCTGTGGATTTGTATATGGTAGTACCGACAGTACTTTTGCTTTTCGAATTGTAGCTGGGGAAGGTAAATAGCATGTCCGTAATGTCTTTGTCATGAAGTAGGATGGAATTAGCTTTGTAGTGGATTGTCCAAATAGTTTTAGTTTACTATATATATACTTGACATTACTACGGTACTGGTTACGAAGGACTTCGTTTATTTATCGTCGGCTATGGACAGAAATAAAAATATCATCGTGTCCAGCGAGGTGCCACGATCCCAAAAATATAATAATATCGGTAGGTGAACTCATATTTTGAAAACCCAAAATATCGATATAGGGTGCAAAATACTCCAAATAAAAAGTTGCATATTTAATTAATTAAAAATTACAGTAAAATTCTAAAAATTTAATTATCACTACGCCTCAAAAGAACCTCGTCCAAATTCGAGTCCGGTGTGTAGTTATATCGAATAACCCGTTACGGTCGATAACCGATTTTACAGCGACTTTCTGAATATTTGATTTTGACATATCTTGCAATCTATAGGACGAAATCTCAATATTTCACTTCTGTTAGAAAGATACAATTCAACGGATTCCAACGTTTCTTGTTTCGAAGAAATCCGACTAATAACGGGTCCTGTACGCTCAGTTGAAGTTCAGAACGTTAAATTACGAACTTCAGCGTCGTTATGAGCTCGATTATATTTAATATATATTTTTATACGCTCAACTTCGTTTTAATTAATATATAAATCCACTTATATTACGAATTCAATATTTAAACTGATTTAAATATTCAAATATAAACCGATAAAAATTGCGGGACATTACAGTGACCTTAGCGGGGGTGGGGTGTAACACGTGGTATCAGAGCCAGGTTACCAGAACAGATAAATTTTTTAGAAAACTATTTTCTAAAAACATTTTTGGAAGAAGTATTTTCAAAAACATGTCTTTTAAGAGAAAAGTTTTTGAAAGAAAAGCATAATCCCCAATAGCCATATATCCTTCCTTCGATTCTCCGTTTTGAATCTCTTCCTCTTTCTCGTTGAATTTCCCCTCCGCGTATAGATGTCTTTTTAAGATAATTAAGGACTTCCGTATGATGGACGGAAGAACCACTTCAAGGGACTAAGAAGTTTTGTCAGGCTAAGAAGTTAGTCCAAGGAGGTGGAGGGCTTGTGGGTACCTTTAAGATGGACGAGGGAGGAAGGTTCAAATAGCTGTTAGGTAAATAAAGGACGAAACCTCATCGTGGCAAGAAGGTCACGAAAGGAGAATGTAAAGGAGAAGGCTAGTTGTTTTGGAGAAATAGGACACCTTATTAGGATTGTCCAAAGAGGTAAGGACAAAGTACAGGATCTTCTGGAGGGTAGATGTATTCCCTCATGGCTGGTATGCCTGATGGGGGTAGGGCCGTCTAGGTTGAAAGTTGGTTCTCTCGATCATCCTGTTCGAACTTTATCCGACTCTGGCGCATCGCATTTGTTTATCTCATCATCGTTAGTTGAGTCACTGCACTTAGACACCAGTCTAGTAGATGATCCCTTGGTTGTTTCAAACCCAATTGGGGGCTCCACTTATTTGTCCATGATATGTTTGGGTTTGAAGATTTCCATACTTAGCGTTGGGTTTAGATGTGATTCTTTTGTTTTGGGCTTCATGGGCTATGGGTTGGTTTTGGGCATGGACCGGTTATCCAGTAATGGTGCCGTTCTTGATTATGAAAGGAGAGTTGTTAGGCTCATGACCCGCTTGGGGAACACTCTCGAGATCTCTTGTAATCCCATAGATTCTGTTATGCTGAGTTATCTTGAATCGCTTGACGCTTCGGTCGAGAGTTTGCGATCTGTTAGAGTGGTCCGGGAATACTCGGATGTGTTTGGGGAGGTGAAGGGCTTACCTCTGAGGCGGGAGATAGACTTCCGAATATATTTGGTGGACAATGCTAAACCAGTATCTTTACCAGTGCGCCGCATGGCTCCTCGTGAGAGGAGGGAACTCCATGAGCAAGTAGGGGAGTTGCTTGAGAAGGGGTTCATAAGACGAAGTATATCGGAGTGGGGTGCTCCAGTAGTTTTTGCCACGAAGGCGGATGGGTCCCTCAGACTTTGTGTAGACTATAGAGAACTCAACAAGCACACAAAGAAGAATAGACACCCATTGCCGAGGATTGATGATCTCTTTGATCAGTTGTTTGGCGCCTTAGTGTTTTCGCAGTTTGACTTGGCCACGGAGCTTCATTAGTTGGGAGTGGCTGAGGATAGTATAGAGAAGACCGCCTTTAGGACTCCGGATGGTTTCTATGAGTGGCTTGTGATGCCATTGGGTTTGACGAACGCCCCCGCATACTTTGTTGATTTGATGAGTAGGGTGTTCAGGGAGTACCTAAATGACTTCGTAGTGGTCTTTGTGGATGACATCTTAGTCTTTTCTAAGAGTGAAGAAAAGCAAAGCCAGTTATTTGATCAACGGTGGTTTTGGAGCGAGACTGGCAAGGACATCCAGAGTTGGACAAGTGCTTAATTATTTAGCCGTTTTTACTAGTATCATCTCACGTAGGTCGTCTGAATTCGAAGGAGGTATCCCTTGGGTGTTTGTCTGATATTGGTTTAGGCCTTTGGGGATCGCACTTGGGGAATGTCGAGTTCGACAAGGATGGTCTGCATGAGAGATGGATAGTTGTGACGATTTTGCATGGGAGAATATCCTGGTTTTCTGTAGAAGTGGAGAAAAGCATGCCCTACATCTTAGGGAAGTGTTAGAGGCTCTTCGAGCGCAAAGTCTTGAGACAACAAAGGTGGATGGAGTTCTTGGCATCCTATGTTTTCGAGATAGCGTATACCCCTGGCAAGGGTAACGTGGTGGCGGACGCCTTGAGCAGAAAAAGGTTGTCCTTGAGTCCATTGTTCGTGGAACGACGAAGCTTGGAATTTATCCCGATGTTTGATTTTAGACCTTCCGTTGACTTTGTACCCGGTTTGCTAGCATCCTTAGAGGTCAGACCTACTCTTTTGGGACGGCTTGGCGAGGCACAGCGGGACGACCCACAGTTGGTTGAGTTAGTAGAGAGGCTCATAAGGGGGGAGTCGTCCAACCATTTGAGTAGGTACACCCTAGACGATAGGGGGTGGTTGCGTAGAGACGGTAGACTTTGTGTACCGCAAGATGAGGGTTTGAGGAAGGCTATACTTGATGATGCACATCGTTCGAAGATGACCATTCATTCCGGTGGGGACAAGATGTACCAAGACATGAAGCGAGTTTTTTTTTGGGCCGGTATGAAGAAAGATGTGGCCGAGTAGGTCGCTAGATGCTTGGTGTGCCAACAAGTGAAAGCGGAGCAAAAGAAACCTGGTGGGTTGCTTCACCCATTGGAAATTCCACCATGGAAGTGGGATAGCATCTCGATGGATTTTATTGATGGGTTACCGAGATCGAGGAAGGGTAATACGGGAATTTGGGTAGTGGTGGATAAACTTACTAAGAGCGCCCTTTTCATACCCGTAAAGAGCAATAAGACTGCTCCATGGCATATAGAGTGGATTTACCCAAGAGACTTAGTAGGGTACAGGACGTATTCCATGTGTCACATTTGAGGAAGTGCCTACATGAGACCGCAGAGGTGGTAGAGCCGAGCTTGCTTAGAGAAGTGGAAGTAGAGCGTGATGCAACTATTCGACGAGCTCCTACCCGCATCCTTGGGTCAGAGAATAGGAAGTTGAGAAACAGAGAGGTTCGACTAGTCAAAGTGCAATGGGGAGAGGATGAAAGCAATGCTACTTGGGGGACAGAAGCGAAGATGCGTTTATCGTACCCATTCCTTTTTGAGGGTATGTCTTTTAACTTCTCCTTTATCGTTTGCCTAGTACTTATCTTGTCTTTAGTATGTCCTCTCATTAGTATCTTTGACCTTTAGATAGGGTAAACCTATGGTTGAAACATGTGTTTGAGACATGTTATGTATGATGGATGCGCGTGGATGCAAGTGGTTGCTAGTGGTTGCTCGTGGATGCATATACACACACTTTAGGCACTAGATCGGCTCAATCACTTCATATTGCATATTGCATATAATTGTGTGTAGGTAGCTATATTAATGGATGTATCATGGTTGTATTATCATATGGATGATGCATTTTGGTGAATGATTGTGCACACATGTAGAGATAGTATGTGTCGATAGGGTTCTTTCGCATACATATTGGATGCATGGAACTATCATGGTTTGCATTAAGGAGGTCAACTGAACCAGTAGACCCCTTGATTTTGCATTAGACAGGGAACATATACACACACTCTTTGCATATGTTCATACAGCATTAGAAACTCTAAGGACAATGGATGCCAGTGTTTGGTTGTTTGAGTAGATGGTTGTTTGGATGGTAGGATACGTTCTTCTTGAATTAGAGATTTCGGGGACGAAATCCTTTAAGTAGGGGAGAATGTAACACCCCGTATGTTGAATAACTTGTTATAATATAAATCAGGGCAGAATTAAATTTAAAAATCTGAATCAGGGGAAACGGGCTATGCCATTGCGTTCGTCTCGGAAAAATACGCAGAATAGAGTCCGAGTTTTCGAAAATCGGAGTCCGTATGACCCAGTTAAGGCCCGAAGAAGTTTTCAGAAATTCAAAAATAGACTTAAATATAAAATTTAAACATTTCAGAAGAGGCGGGAAAAATCCCGCCAGGCTGAGGGAGTCGACCCCCTCCCTAGGGGTCGACCCAGGGGTCGACATAGGGGTCGACCCCCCCTGTCGGTCTGTGTGACCTGGGTGCAACCTGAAGGGGTTTGGGCTAGGGTTGATGGCTAGTGACGAAATCTGACGGCTCTAATCTAAATTAGGGTTAATCTAAGGGCCTAAACTAAATCCTAATTCTATAAATACACCCTAAGACTACCCTAATTCACACTAAAATTGGAGACAACGTCGTTATGCCGTCAAAATGCAACTAGGAGGAGCCACCAACAAATTAAAGAGGAAGATAGCTTCTCAAATCAACCTCTAATCAACTCTAGAAACTTAATCTTCTTCATAGGAGTGCTAATCAACAATTTGTGAGTTTCTATAGCCTTAATGACCAATTGTTGAAATGATTATGATAGGATATAATGAGGTTGTGGCTTTGAATGTGGATCAATGCAAGTTATGTTATCATATGCTATGTGTTAATGATGTTATGCAAGTTATGCAAGTTATATGCTATGTGTTATGCAAGTTATGCAAGTCATATGCTATGTGATTATGTGTTATGCAAGTTATGCAAGTCATATGCTATGTGATTATGTGTTATGCAAGTTATGCAAGTCATATGCTATGTGATTATGTGTTATGCAAGTTATGCAAGTCATATGCTATGTGTTCATGATGTTATGCAAGTTATGTAAGCCATATGCTATGTGAACATGATGTTATGCAAGTTATGCAAGTCATATGCTACATGTTCATGATGTTATGCAAGTTATGCAAGTCATATGATATATGATCATGATGTTATGCAAGTTATGCAAGTGTTAGGCTATGCGTTCATGATGCTAGATATGCAAATCACTATGATAAACATTGATCCATTATGACACCATGTTATGCAAGTTTGTTGTATGATTATATGCAAGTTCATACATGACATGATATGCAAGTTTGGTGTATGATTATATGCAAGTTCATACATGACATGATATGCAAGTTTGGTGTTTGATTATATGCAAGTTCATATATGATATGTTATGCAAGTTTGGTGTATGATTATATGCAAGTTCATACATGACATGTTATGCAAGTTTGGTGTTTGATTTTATGTAAGTAACATGTGCAAGTTTACACCTTTATATGATATGCATACATATGCAAGTTAACCCCTTTGTATGTCATACATACATATGCAAGTTTACCCCTTTGTATGACATAAGTAACTTATGCAAGTTAATCTCTTTATGACATATGTGATTCATGCAAGTTTGGGTTGATTATTTATGCTAGTAGGGTTTGATGCTATATGCATGTTGACACCTTCAAAAACCCATGTTGATGCTAATGTTATGCAAGTTGGACCCATTGTATTTGTGATGCATTTTGCGAATTACGTGGGGAACGATGGGGTTAATATACATATTAATAAGATGGTGTGAAGTTGGTATGATTATGCATACCATAAAGTGGATGGACATAATTGAATCAATTATGTACATCGTTAAATTTGTAATTAATTAGGGATAATTAATACAAATTATGAGGGTGATTAATTAGGTGTAATTAATCGACTAAGACACGAGGTTGGACCCTTTTGTAGCATAAGACTGCCCGGAACCGACCGGCAAATCCAGCGGCTACAAATGATTGGCCCAATGTGAGAGGTCTTAGGCACAAACTATATACGTGACAAGTGTAAGGACACGAGGTTAGACTCGGTTATGGCGTAAGGCTGCCCGGACCCAACCGGCAAATCCAGCTGCCATAAGAGATAGTCTAATGTGAGAGGTCTTTACAACGGTTACGTTCTTAATCAATTAAGAAACACTTAACCAGATAAGCATGTAGTGGGGCATGAAGGGTTAAGTGGGTGCCTTGGGTGGCATGTGGAAATCTAGTGGGTTGCCTTGGGTGGCAATAGAAAATACGACTAGAATGCTTAACCAAAGTGGAACATTTAATTAAACATGATTAAAGGGTTAAGTGGGTGCCTTGGGTGGCATGTGGAAATCTAGTGGGTTGCCTTGGGTGGCAATAGAAAATACGATTAGAATACTTAACCAAAGAGGAACATGTAATTAAACATGATTAAAGGGTTAAGTAAGTGCCTTGGGTGGCATGGGGAAAATCTAGTGGTTGCCTTGGGTGGCAATAGAAGATAAGACTAGAATACTTAACCAAAGTGGAACATGTAATTAAACATGATTAAAGGGTTAAGTAAGTGCCTTGGGTGGCATGTGGAAATCAAGTAGGTGCCTTGGGTGGCATGGGAAACCTAGTGGGTGCCTTGAGTGGCAATTGAAATATGATTAGATGACTTAACCAAGCTCTAAACATGTAAGTGGACATGATTATTAAAAAGGGTTAAGTGGGATGCACTAGATAAAATGACAAGCTTAGGTGGTAGCTTGTGGGGGCCCATTTCAACCAGTAACCCATATGTATCTTATTGGGCTCGACCCATGTCGAGGACGGGACACGCGTACTGGGCTTAACTATAAGAGGCCAAAACGGGTTAGCGGTGGCAACGCAAGTCCAACGGGTTTCATATGCGTGTGTGGACCCGGGCTGGTAGGTAAGACGTTGTTGCATCGTGTAGATATAAGCCGTGCACCATTGATAATATCGGGTTGCCACTTTAGGGAGTGATACACCCCACTGTGGGGCCAGCCCGGGTATCTACGGTAGGGAGCCGATCGCTTGGGGAGTAGCAGGTACACCTAGTGGAGATAGGGGCAGACGGCACCTATGTAGTCAGCTAGGGGTACAAGAGACTACTATTAAGATTACTAAGGGTACACCTAGCGGAGATAGGGGCAGACGGCACCTATGTAGTCAGCTAGGGGTACGCGAAACTACTGGGTAAATTTTCGAAGTCCTTGGGTGGGATCAACCTTTAAGTAGGAATGACTGGTGTGGTGCAGTGTAGGAATTACCCTTGGGTGGGTAGATCTGGTGGGGTGCGGTTAGTAATTACCCTTGGGTGGGTAGATGCGTCTTTACCGATTATCTTGGTTCATCCTAAGTCTAGTTGGCTGCTTAGTGTAGTCATTTATCCCCAGTTGTACCGTACCAGGTTTATATCATACCCTAATTACTTTAATGATTGTGTTGTTAATGTTATAGGGCTCACTCAGACTTATGTCTGACCCCGTTGTTTTTATCTTTTTCCCCAACCCTCAGGTTCTTAGAGTGGGCCTAGCACTAATGGGCTTTGATTAGATTGCTTTATCTATCTTTTGGAGCTTGGACCGTGATGGAAAGCCCAGCTTATCTTTTCTATTATGGCTATCAGTTATGTAGTGGGATTATGTACTTTTGTTTTATCAAGATGGATATGATGTACTTGACTCTTGTTGGTTTTTGATATGTAACCAAACATGTTTACCTTCTGCTGCAATGAAATGATGTTCTAAATTTCAAGTATTACTTATATCTGTCTTATTGTAATTTTTCTGTTCTATATTCACTTAAAATACTCCACCGAAGTTAAGGCATTCCCATAGTGAGTGACCTTAGCGGGAGTGGGGTGTTACACCAGCTGTAAACCAGGATCCTGTGAATATAAATCTGCAAAACCAAAACTACTAGCTGCCCGTGTCGAAAATAGGGGCACCCAGAGTTTAGGTTAAAACAATAAACTCCAGGTCAGTCATGTGACTGGTGTGAGAACTAAAACAGTTATTTAAAACTTTACTTTAAAAGAGAGTAATTCAAGGGACCACGCCGTATAACACGGAACGGGTTCCCAACCAAGAATACCAGTGCATATCAATAAACAACGCAATGCTTTTTCGAAAAATGAAGCTATTATAAGACCCAGGTCCCATCACACAATGCAACGCAAGCCGGAGGATAGGGTTTTCCCTTATAATAGCCAAACATGCTTGGTACGTTTAAAACAAATCATTTGATACTATTGTAAGTGTATAGTGTCAAAACATTTTCAATCATAAATATCAATCCTAGGCGGCATGGGTACCATCTATCATGTCGCCATACTAGGCTCTACAAATAAAACCGAGATACACGTATTGGAGATTGGATTTCCGTCATGAGTCGAAGCAAGGGGCAAGCTCCTCTCCACTTCAAGACACTCTAGCAAATGCCTCGGGACTACACACTCTGGGTAACCCCTGGATGCTTCAGGGCCTGTCCTCTCTTACGTTTGAGGATTAGTCATTCCTGAACACACGTTTCCCGGTCCTTACAGACCTAAAATCGTGGTTCCTCATCCAACAACCACATAGGTGAAAAGTATATAAATGTCAGGGCTGGTAAGTCCCTGACACCACCAAAGCTAGAAAGAAACTCCATGCTCTCCCTGCAGTCCTTATCCCGTTTTTAACTCATACCGAGGTGTGAGGCTCGCGAATCCACGCTATACACAAAGCTGCCACGTAGGCCGTGCTTTGATCATCAACCATAAGACTTTGCTTTTCAACAGAAGCCTTGATCCATGCAACTCATCGTGCTACACAGGCAATTCATGCCATGCGATTGATATCTATCGATATATAACCTCTAAGCTCGTACGTCTCAGAGAAGGGCGTTAAGCAAGAGAATAAATTCTCCGCCGCCAAACAGATATATATTTAACAGAAATCAATCAACACAGAATAAAATCCAATGTCAGACACACAATCCATTTACAAGTTCGTTCTGGGTCTGAACGAAAACGGAGGCACTTTCCTCGCATATCCATCGATCTCCCAGTACGTCTGGACGACCACCAACTGATTCCCTCATCTTGGGTGTACAGCCCAATCAAGATCATCAGTAATCACCCAAACGATGTGAAGACTTCTGGTCTCCAACCACCGTCTTCATCTTCGACTTATCGTCGAATCGATTATTCAGAATGGGTGTAAACCCGGCCTTTCCGAACAACCCGCGTATATTAAAAACAAATGTTACACAAACACAACATACGCCTCATTCCAATTCATCAGTCACTAACCGTAAATCAGTAAGAGAGCAATCCCCCAAATATTAACCCCGAAGGCCGAAACCAACATCAGATCAATACCCAGGAAACCATTCTTCTTAACTAACCTACAGCTAGTTTCTAAATTTCACATTCTTAGGGGAAAGTTCCCATTAATTTTATCCAAGATAAATTCTTTAAATTTATTCTTTAATCTTCCTTTGGATGTCATTTCAAACCAAATTATGGTTTTCCAAACTAGTCGGGAGTAGCGAACCACACCGAAGTAATTATTTATTTTATTTCCCAATCCCAACCTATTCATCCCATGAAGCAAAACTGGTAATACTCCATATCTAACACCACGGTGTTATCGGTAAAATTAATTACCATTTCACGTTCAAATCTAATTAAAGATTTGACTATCGTTTTGGAGAAAAACTGGTGATACTCCGTTCTCGCTCACTTTCTATATTTGATAATTTAAATTATCAATTCACATTTCAATCTAATTGCAGATTCATTAAAACTCCCTTTTCTGGGTTAAGGAACTAATGTTATTTAAAACGCATTTCACGATAAACCCAAAAATCAATTCTATTTAAAACCCATTTCAAATCCAATTCATTTATTTAAAAATAAATGAGTTTTAATTTTAGTTCAAAACTAGTTCATTTCGATAAAAATCTATTTTTATCTTTTCAAATATGGAGTTTTTCATCCCAATTTTCCCCAAATCATTTCTTATGATTTTACACAAATTATCACTATTTTTATTAATTTTATCAAGGCCCGTACAGTCGATTTCCATCAACGGCCATCGAACTGCACTTACAGCGACCTTTTCCAAATTTGATTTGGACGTATCTCCAAATCCAACCGTTAGATTTCAAATTTCTAATATTCGTTAGAAAGCTCTTTTCGATACGAACCCAACGGTTCCGGTTTTAGGAGAATCCGATGGTCGGATCTCCCGTAATGTCCGTTCGAAGTCAATGGTCGAAATTCGCGAACTGCCGCGACGCGGCGCGTTCTATTCAGGCCATTATATTATATATATAATATATATAATATATATTTCGTCAATTTCTATTTAAAACGAATTTTATAAATAGTTTTAAATTCGTTTCAAAAACATTTCAACTTCCATTTCCAATTCAAATCAAAATTGAATTTTTCCTTATAAATTCGTTTTAAATTCATTTCAATTAAATTCTAATTTCGATTCAATTTGAATCCATTTCAAATCGATTTTTATTCTATTTCAATTTGTTTTCAATTCAATTCGAATTCGTTTTATATTCAATTCAATTCGAATTCGTTATATATTCAATTCAATTCGAATTCGTTTTATATTCAATTCAATTCAATTCGAATTCGTTATATATTCAGTTCAATTCGAATTCATTTTATATTCAATTCAATTCGAATTCGTTATACATTCAATTCAATTCGAATTCGTTTTATATTAAATTCAATTGGAATTCGTTATATATTCAATTCAATTCGAATTCATTATATATTCAATTCGAATTCGTTATATATTCAATTCAATTTAAATTTTCTCTCTTTTCAATATTCATTATAAAACGAATATAATCGATATAAATATCGTTCGCGTCAAAATAGCGCATCTCTAATCAACACGGCTTTATATATTTCAATAATTCCGTTATCCTATTCAACAAATGAATCTATATTTTTGTCAACACATGACTAATCTCAACGAATGAGTACTGTCCACATGTGACTATTTTTGTTATTTAGTATATTTTATAAAAATTATGGTATCTATCGTTTGATTTAAATCAGACTCCAACCGTAAATTAGTAAGAGGACGATTCCCTAAATATTAACCCCGAAGGCCGAACCAACATCAGATCAAAAACCAGGAGACCACTCATCTTATCTATTTTCTAGTTAGTTTCTAATTTTATATATGATAAATTGTTAAAATATTTCGTTCAACACATGACTAATCTCAACGGATGAGTACTGTCAACACATGAACCTTTATTTTATAATGATAAAGATATAAATTTTATTGTTAAAATATTTCGTTCAACACATGACTAATCTCAACGGATGAGTACTGTCAACACATGAACCTTTATTTTATAATGATAAAGATATAAATTTTATTGTTAAAATATTTCGTTCAACACATGACTAATCTCAACGGATGAGTACTGTCAACACATGAACCTTTATTTTATAATATTCTTTATTTTCTAAATTGGAATGAGGCCCAATCAATCACCATATAGCGTTAACTATACGGATTCCATACAACACATGTATATAATAGCAACGATAAAAAATCAACCATCATCCAAAGTGCACTACACTGTATAAGCATCAAATATAGATATCTAACGCTTATAACAGCCTGTCAATCAATCGATCGACATACAACTAATTATTGGGATTAGTGTATGTCATATATTATCCCAACACCCGTGTGGGGTTTCAAACAATCAAACACAGATTTTATTTGTGCAGTTGGGCGATGTGTAAAATTTATCATCCCAATCAATATCAGTCAAATCAGTGTATATAAACAAATCGACCGATTTGTTTATCAATATTTATTTATTCACATTCACGTTAAAAATTATATTTTTAATGATAAAATATTTTTAACTATATAAATATTTTATTTCCTTTCAACACAAGAATATTTTATTATTCAATCATTCCACAACACAATCAATTTTCACAATACATCAATCAAACAAACAAGTCGTCCATGGTCTGTGGACGACGGGTGTCGGGTGCTACTAAACACCGTCTGCATCCTAGTATATATAATAATATAACTAGAAAAAGAAAATTAAAAGGTGAGAAGTTCTCACCAATAGCTATCCCAACTCCACGACACTTCATTTATAGAAATCTTTGTCGTTCTCGCCTTTTGTCACTTTCGTTGCCCGTAGCCACTACATATATAAAAATCACATTTTTATATTGTTGCTATGTATATAAAAATCATATTTTTATATTTACTCCATATGGATAAAAATTCTATTTTTACACCGCTACTATATAGATAAAAATTCCATTTTTATAACGGTGTTCATATAATAAAGATTATATTCTTATCACGCTATTCTTCATATAAAGATTTCGCCTTCTCATTTCATCACTATAAAAATCCCTTTTTTATTTCAACGTATATATAATAAAAATCAGATTTTTATTTCGCTACATATACAAAGATGATATTTTTATATTCTCTATCTTATAAAGATTATATTTTTAATACTTCTACTATATAAAAATTATATTTTTATTATTTCTACTATATGAAAATTATATTTTTATTATTCCTACTATATAAAAATCATATTTTTAATCTCCACATATAATAAAAATCATATTTTTATTCTCTACATCTATTAAAAATCATATTTTTAATCTTCTAGTATATACTTAAAAATCACCTCTTTTTGCATATAAAAATCGAGTCTTCTTCTTGCTAACTTCTTTTTAAAAATCGTATTTTTATCATTAGTAGCCTTCATATTCTTACATGAATAAAGCTATATCTTCACATGAATAAAACTATAATTTCAGTTCTTAAAAATCATATATTTTCAAGTTAAAAATCAATTTTAAAACTATGCTTCATATTAAAAATAAACTGAATTTGAAAACAATGTAAATAATTAAACTAAGAAAGAAAAGAAAAAAACTTACTGTTGCTTTTTCAGAGAGGGGGCTGGAGGTTTGAGGACGGTGTCGGGGTACTGCAGGGTGGTCGGCGGCTTCAGGTGGAGGTGGAGGCTTCAGGGACGGCGGCTGTGGGCGGGTTCCGTCCAGTTTGGGGCTAGGGTTTAAATGGGGTTGGGATTTGAGGCGCGCGGATTGCAGAAGGGAGAAGGAGAAGAGGAGGGAGCGGTGGAAGGGGAGTGGGGCGGCGCAGCTATGGGGGCGCGACGGAGGCGTCGTGGCGGCTGAGGGCGGCTTCGATTTTTCTCTTTTTTTTTCTTTCCTCTGAATGGTTGAACGAGAAGGAAGGGGGGTTAAGGGAGAGATATTTATATTATTTATTTTCAAAAAGTTGACTTTTTCATACGACCTCTAAACGAGGCCCACCGCCTGTCGTCCATAGCTAATTACCCCCATCCCGAGCACAACGGGATATGTATTGTAGGCTGTCTCGACTGTTTCGATCAGTTTACGTCAAAATCAACATATAACTCTATATATTGAATTTGAACGCGCATTTCAATTTACCGGGGTCACATATTAACTCGAAAAATTCCAGAAAAATATTTTCTAGCTTCGTATTGACGATACAGTCCTATTATTTTTGGTTTCGTTAAAATCCGGTTTATTTTGCACCCGGTATGTTCAATTGAATTTTGAAATCGAATTATCGAACTACCGCGCCATTTTCAATTCCTTTTATAATTATAAATAATTATTTATATTCTAATGACGACGCGTAGAAATATATACGTTTGAATTCTATTCAAAATAAATTTCTCGTCGATATTATTTAAAATAATTCATTTTAAATATTCAAAATTCGCTAAAATTGCCAAAATAGATATTTTAAACTGGCTCGGATTTTCGGGTTGTTACAAATAATATGTCTTAGACAAGGTTTAAGGAGCTTTTCAATGATAAATACATTCCAAGGTAGGAGGTAGAAAGACTGCATGACGAGTTCGCCAATCTGAAGCAAGGCGACAAGACCATCTCAGAATATGTACGAAGATTTGAAGACCTATCCCGCTATGCCCCTGAATTGATTCAGGATGACTTTCAGAAGAACAAGAGGTTCATAAATGGGTTTGCGAGAAAATATATTGATAGAGTCACTGCCCACATCAACCTTTCTTTCAATAAGCTGGTGGAGTTTGCTTGTCGATATGAGGAGAATGATAAGAAGAATTCCCAACAAGACAGAGAAAGGAGCTTGGCCAACAATAAAAGGAAGCAAACAGAGAAGAAGACTGAAGGAAGCAGTTCTGGAGCTGCTAAAACCCACGATAAGACAAAGGTGCAATGCTACAACTGCCAAAAGTTTGGACACTACAGCAAGGACTGCAGAAATCCGAAGAAGGCCAGGAGTGATGACACTAAAGAATGCTACAACTGCCACAAAAAGGGTCATATCAAGCCTAATTGTCGACTGTTGAAAGGAGCGCAGATTGCACATGTGTACGAGGGGGCAAGTGCACCACCTTCCTCAGCACCTACTTCTTCTGAAGGAGCAGGTAAGCCTGATGTTTTAGATGGTACCATTTCGGTTAAAAACATTCCTGTCACTGCTTTGTTTGATACGGGTTCATCAAGAAGTTTTATCTCTAGCAACACGGTTAATAAATTAAAATTAAAACAAAGAAGTCTCAAGGAACAAATCAATGTTCATAATCCTGTAGGAGGTTCTACCAATCTTGATCTATACTGTAGGGTGCCTATTTCCTACTCCTGTTTCCAATTTCCATTTAACTTGATCATTACGAATTTTGCCGAGTTTGATATCTGAAAGTTGTTTTGGGTCAAATTCACATTACAATAACGAAATTCAAACCAAATCATAATAGGATCTCATGTAATAATTTGTCTAAATTGAGAAGTATACCTTTTAGAGCTTCATCCTTTATTCACGCGATTGATTGTAAATTTGGTTGATTCGAATCCGAGCTCCCAAATCAACGAGCCTCTATATGTATCCACCATAACGATTCTCTCATTTTCAATCGGATTGATGATGAAAGAGAAAGGAGAGGGGTGCTAGCCGCCGCTTTAATTCTAGGGTTTGGAATTGTATATTGTAGTCACGCTCAAACAATTTTTGACCTTCTCCGTTTTTATATGGTATTGCTCCCTTTTAAAAGAAGAATGAATATCTCCTTTTAAAACAAAATGTTTACCATACAATTAGGAACTACTTGAATACTAATTCCAACTTAAATAAAATAAAAACGGATTGATATTTTATTTATCTAAAATTATTTTCTCCTTATAACGTTCTATACGGTGTGACCCTATAGGTTATTACAACGTTGGCAATGATTTCAAATCGTATTTAAAATTATAAACAGTGATTGGCATCTAGCAATACGTCGCTGCTACCCAAGTTGTAATAAGATCAACGATTCGATACAACCTGTTCTGTGACCAGTGTCTCAATGTAATATAATCCTTTTAATCGTTATACCCTGGATTAAACTCAAGGTATGGATCGTATCATCCTCTTTATAATTTAATCCGTTTTTCTTGATCGATGAGTAGACTGTTTAAAACAAATCAGTATTTGAGCACAGCCATGCATTTCACAGTCTCACTCAATCAAGAGGCCCATGTATATCACCATAAATATATTATGGGGTTAAATTCCATCTAGATCATTCATAATTTTCATTCGATTCGAGATGTATCCAATAATCACCGTTATCGTTACTCTGTTACGAATAACTTTAGATGGTATCAAAACACAAATATCATCTAATAAAATTATAATGATTTCAGGTCTGAGGAACATTACATCACTGTCACTATGAGAATAACTTATGATACTGTTAATTATAATCCATGGAGTTATCTCACGGTGGGTCAGCCCAATACGATATTCTCTAATAAGTATTTATGTTTTGACATTAATATCACGTATATTAATGATCAATAAGATGTAATCATCAGTCAATCAACATACTAGTCTCAGTGCTCTATTGTTATCCTATATAAACAATAAAACTTGACTAGGGACATTTAAGAATTACAATACTTAATATATTATATAATCTCAAATTCAAGTAACTCACTTGAACTATAAAATTCTGTATTATAATTCTAAGGACTTCTATTATATTAATATTTATATCACGCAGTAAATATAATATAATAGAATATTATTTTATTCCAAATAAAATAATAACATCAACAGTGTTATCAATCTCATCAAATGAATTGCCTCTAGGGCATAAACTCTAACAATCTCCCACTTGCACTAGAGTCAATTATTCATGTATCATACACTCATGAAACTAGTGTGACTATTAAACTTCCGCTGCGACGGAGTCTAATTTAATAGGCCGGCAACAATACAACTTTTGTAACTTTGCAGATATGTTTATTTCTCCTGTGAACAATTTCACATAAGAATTATATTTCTTAAATATATGTTTGGATCAATAGTGAGTTTAAGGTTTTAGGCCTGAGCATCAGCCACATTGTTATCGCAATGTAAATCATTGGATCAACAATGAATTGAGTTCAACTTATGAACTTTTAATCCAAACATTTTCTTTCTTAGAATCAGTATTTATTTCTTGTTTTAAAACTAACATTATTCACAATAATCAATTTGTTATCAATATATAACATTACAATTATTGTGTCACTCCCACTCAATTTCTTGTCTATACAAGATTCAATGACATTATGTGGTTTTCGAGACATTTCGATTTCTATTTCATTCCCATCGGTATCTTAGAGACTGGATCTCCATAAAATGGATACCAATTCGAGCAATAAAACGTTTTATTCTCAGAGGATTTATAGAATTAATATCCATTTTCTTCTTTTGGATATTGCACAAAATATTTATTTGATTGGGGTCCGATCTTATCAGAGGAATGACGTTTAACAAGCGCCATACATCCCAAATCTGCGCATTTAGACATACTAGGACTTTTCCTAATCCATATCTTACATGGCGTCTTAAGACTTGTCTTAGTAGGATTAATTTAATTGTTCTCAATTTAATTTATTGGAAGATCTATATGACTTATTTTGGTCGTACCATATCTTATACGGTGTGATTACTCCTTTCAGACACATCATTTCAATATGGTGTTCTAGGTGGACAGAGTTGTGAAACAATTCCAAACTCATTCAGATAGTCATTAAATTTATTGGGTTAAATGTTCTCTTTCGAAATGTTCGAAAAATATTTATTTTCTATTAAAATTGGTTTCTAACTTCACTTTGAATTCTTTGAACCTTTTAAAGGATTTTGATATGTATTTCATAAGATATACATATCTATGTCTACTAATATCATTAATAAATACAATGAAGTAATAAAACCTGCCCCTAGTTTATGTATTCATTGCTCCATATACATCATTATGTATGAGACCCAATACTTATCATTTATTCACTGTGTCAAGTGAAAGGTGATTCAGTTATTTTGCCTAATAAATAAGATTTGCAATCTTCATATGATTCAAAATCAAATGATCTCAAAATTCCATCATTATGGAGTTTTGATATACTTTTCTTGTTTGTACGGGCTAACTGACAATGCTAGAGGTATGTTGGATTAAATCATTAAATTTAATCAACTTAATATTTATGTCAAGTACATAACAGTTAACGATTTATAAAGATCATTAACTATTCGTGAAATTCCATACGATATTTCATTTAAATAAAATGAATAACAATTATTCTTTTATTATAAATGAAATTCAAAATTTGTCCGAACAAAATATATTATAACATTTATTTTAAGTGGAATTTCGTAATAACAATTATTTTATTTATTAAATTAAGCCAGTATATAGAACAAGAATCAACTTCCTGTGGATAATCCAATAACATTTGTTTTATTTCCAATCACAAGTCCATTTGTCCTTTTACCAGTTTTTCTACTTATTCTGCAATTTCTTTAAATCAACATACATTTATGTGATTTATATCTAGTATCTAATACTAGGAATGTATAAGTAGATTATTATAACATTTATATCAAATTTAGTTGAAGTCATACTTTAACTTTTGTTTTATATCCTCTATATTTGTTAGAACAATTACGTTTTAATTTGTTTGAGGACAATCCTCAAATTTCAATGTCGGTCAAGAAATTTGATTTAATTCAATTTATCCTTCTCAAGGATTAATTTAACTTATTGGAGTTATTTTATTATTTAATATCTATAGTAAATAATAAATAATATCTGATTCTTTAATATTTATTTAATATAAACTTTGACAATCAAAATTTTATATTACCATAAATGTGAAATTTAAACTAAAATACGCTCCCACTTAAATTAACATCCCTCTGTTTATATATATATATATATATATATACCAGTATATATATATATATATAACGGTGTTCCAAGATCCATATCTAGTAATGCCCTGACCCAGCTTTGGCTAAACTCAAAACACAACCTTTTAGGTAGACATCTTATGTCAATTATATCGTTTATATAACTCTTGGATCGCATGTTGAACATTTTTGTTCAATATTATTCATTTGCTCAAAATATAGAATAATTCATGCTTTTGTCTCTAAGCCATAATCGTATTATGCAGCTTAGTTAAGTCAGACCCAATAATAGGTTGGAGCACCACATTTTACTCCATCGCATATAACCAAAATAAAAGGTGCACAACGCTTTGGCGTTAGTTACATCCAGTGATTTTGGACAGTGATGCGTATATTATTGGAAGACGTCACCATGACTTAATATAACAAAATAATTTGCTTTAAAGGGAATTTGTAATTTGTAGTGACGAGCAGTATTAGTTTTAATTAAACGTTTTAAAATACAATTATTTTAAACCGATAAATATAATTCCTTTTAATCATCATTAAAATGATAATAAACTATTTGGGCAATTTTATATAAAATTGCTTGAGTAAAATAATTACTTGTGTACAGCCCTTAATTTTGAACATTTCAAAACCATTGGTTATTTTAACTTCTATATCAAATACCATATTCTAATCTAACACAAGTTTTCTATTAACCAATTATCTTATTCGTATTAATATGACATTCAGCCCATTATCTTGAGTTTCATAAACTTAGACGGGGCTACATTCACACAATACGTTTCCATAGTAAGATTTATACATCTTCATGCAATTAACCATCTAATTAAACAATTTAAATTAAAGTACTGTAAATCAAATCTTACTAACCAAAAATTCACATATATTTGAAGGGTCGAACCCTTTCTAATATAATAAACATTCAAAGACAATCTTATAACATACTAGTAATATACAAGATTTGTAAATACAAATATACATATATTATATATATATATGAATAACTTGTTATACACATATATAACTTAATCCATTTATTACACAACAATTGTTCATTTAGCAGTCTAATATAGACAGTTTACAAAATATATATAGATTATTACACTAATATTGTATACACCTATCTGCATTGACCTATCATGATTTTGTAAATAAAACAGAATGTTGTAATTCTAAAATTAATTTTGCTATATTGGCTACATTAACTTTTACACCATCTTGTCCATCCAATGTGCAAGTATTGGCACTTCTGGTTCGGCAACAACTGAAACACTTTCAGCTCGCAGAAAATTAGATTCCCTGCAAAATGATTATATCATTTTAAACCTTATAATTGAATCTAAACAGCGGATTATATATATATATATATAATTGTATACATATTTATATTACACTGTTTATCAACATTGTATCATTATAAACAAATATATATATATATATATATATACTGTAGTTCATATATACATCCAATGTATATATGTAATACATGTTTGTTGTTACTTGCATATACATCATATGTATACTGAAATCATTATGTTTGCTAATTATTAAAACAATGACAGCAATTTCACTTATCCAAACAATGCATATCAGTATTCATATACTAATATATATACATATATACATAAGTTGCATAAACAGATGGTAAGTCATACTTGTTTCAGTATTAATGCATTATGAACACATCAATTAAAAAAATATGCAAGTTTTTGAGTGGAATAACCCGTTAACTATATAAAGTATTAGCAGGTTATGATCTATTGTGTGCTATCAAATAGCAATATCGATCCAATTTAAAACTTAACATCATATATCATTATTAGTGGTCCAACATGCATCAAATGCATATAATTCAATATCGTAGCCCATTACCTCATTATACCCTGTCTTCTACAGTGAAATTTATTCAACTTGCATATACATATGCATTTATATGTATATGTGCAACTATGTTCTAAATGTCCTTCATCAGTTCATGTAAAAGATGAAAAATGAATAAATAATCATCAGATGTTTACTAAGCAATGTAAACACTTAAAAGGTTGGACAGTCTTTAATGCATAGTAATGAAACACTCAATTGCGCTAGGAAAAACAGGACTGAACGAAATACAATAGTGATGCACATATATATAATGCTATGACCTCTAATAAGCTAATTGAAACATTTGTAGATTATATAATGTTCATTTAACATTAACAACATCATACAATATAAATACAAGAGGTCAATTAACTATATTTATCATCTATACACATTATTGCAGCAGATATCAATCACATACAGATATTGTCATTATATAGAGTTCAATAATCATAAATATGTTTCCTGTCTACAAACATAGTTGTATATAAACAGTGGATGGTGCATATCACTAAATTAACACTACTCACACAATAATTAGACAGTTTTGTATATCTTAAAAGGTGGATTTAGCAATTTATTTATATCACCTTATTTTAAGTTCATTAATTTAATCCTATTTATTTATATGCAGATTTTAAAATCAAAACAAGTTAATACTTGCATCAGATTTTAAGCATTGTGATCATCAACCTGTTTGATAATTATATCGTATCTTAATACTTATGCATATATAAATGGTATTAAAACAAAAGGGCAAGTCATACCTGCTTTGTATAAATATATATATCATAGGGATTACAGTGGGATAGCAAATCTGTGTTATAATAAATACAGCCACCCCAATTATAATAATAAAGTGGTCTTTATTTAAACTTAGTGATATTGTCAGCAAATAAATTCATGGGTGAATAATGTTTATCATCCAGATTGAAAAGAACAAAATCATGATGATTTTGTGTAAACTGAGGATACATCATCGTCCTATGACCAATATCAGATCAAATTTGATCTATGTCATAAGATTGATAGGGTCATAACTGTAATATACTTAGATTAAACAAGCTTTGATCATTATTTCAGAATTGTTTACTTACATAAACAAATCTAAAATTATGCTTTGTATAATATTAAATTGAGTTTAAACCAGACAATTTTGTTTTAGATATCATGGAGTTATAGCTAAAGAAGAGTATCAACGTATGCCAGATACAAAAGGACTTTTAAAAGGCATTCCAGATCATTAATAAAACCATGAAATCATATTTACTATGGTGAAATATATATCCAATGATTATACATCAAAACAAAAGCTTAATATCTAATATTAAATAAATATTATCTCTTTCAATAAACAGTTTAGAAAAGTATATTGAAGTTATCAACAGATTTGATAACTTTCAAGTCAGGAAGCCCGAATACCCAGTCAGATTTATTATTGTTTAATAAATATAAACACTCCTTTTGATTTTAGTCTGATCAAAACCATTAAGTCATCAATACTTGACTTTCAATATATTGACTTACTGTCCAACAATATGTTAATCAGATTCATGCATATGTACACATATATACAAATATATATATATATATATATATATATATATATATATAGAAACAACCATTAATCAATCCTTTCTGATAAAGCAAGCAATAAGGTGTTTGATGAAATCAGTATCTCAAAGTACTGGTTATCTTGATCAATCAAATTGTTTTGATTTATCAAGAGGATTCCATGATAAAATATAGGATAATAAAAGTTAATAGATCCAGTTTCAAGTTTTTAAAACAAATACAAAACTTTGTTTATAGCAAGTCACTTTTAAAAGCTAGTATCAAATATAGTTCTAGCTTACAGTAAAACAGTTTTATCTTCAAAACCGAATTTATCATGATTACTAGAAACATGTTTTAATAATTTTGATTATGGATTCTGAAATCAGCTATTTCAAAAAATTAATACTCGTGAATCAACAAGTTCATGAGATTGTTAAATCAAAATTGACCTAGACATATTCCAGATCTTATACAATGAAAAATTTCATCAAAATCAGTATCTTTAATATAAAACGGGTCTCAATTTGAAATTATCAAGCAAAAATCCTAATTATCTCAACCTAACAATTACACAAAACCTGGCTCTGATACCATTGAAAGTTGTTTTGGGTAAAATTCACATTACAATAACGAAATCCAAACCAAATCATAATAGGATCTCATGTATTAATTTGTCTAAATTGAGAAGTATACCTTTTAGAGCTTCATCCTTTATTCACGCGATTGATTGTAAATTTGGTTGATTCGAACCCGAGCTCCCAAATCAGCGAGCCTCTATATGTATCCACCATAACGATTCTCTCATTTTCAATCTGATTGATGATGAAAGAGAAAGTAGAGGGGTGCTAGCCGCTGCTTTAATTCTAGGATTTGGAATTGTATATTGTAGTCACGCTCAAACAATTTTTGACCTTCTCCGTTTTTATATGGTATTGCTCCCTTTTAAAAGAAGAATGAATATCTCCTTTTAAAACAAAATGTTTACCATACAATTAGGAACTACTTGAATACTAATTCCAACTTAAATAAAATAACAACGGATTGATATTTTATTTATCTAAAATTATTTTCTCCTTATAACGTTCTATACGGTGTGACCCTATAGGTTATTACAACGTTGGCAATGATTTCAAATCATATTTAAAATTATAAACAGTGATTGGCATCTAGCAATACATCGCTGCTACCCAAGTTGTAATAAGATCAACGATTCGATACAACCTGTTCTGTGACCAGTGTCTCAATGTAATATAATCCTTTTAACCGTTATACCCTGGATTAAACTCAAGGTATGGATCATATCATCCTCTTTATAATTTAATCCGTTTTTCTAGATCGATGAGTAGACTGTTTAAAACAAATCAGTATTTCAGCACGGCCATGCATTTCACAGTCTCACTCAATCAAGAGGCCCATGGATATCACCATAAATATATTATGGGGTTAAATTCCATCTAGATCATTCATAATTTTCATTCGATTCGAGATGTATCCAATAATCACCGTTATCGTTAATCTGTTATGAATAACTTTAGATGGTATCAAAACACAAATATCATCGAATAAAATTATAATGATTTCAGGTCTGAGGAACATTACATCACTGTCACTATGAGAATAACTTATGATACTGTTAATTATAATCCATGGAGTTATCTTATGGTGGGTCAGCCCAATACGATATTCTCCAATACGTATTTATGTTTTGACATTAATATCACGTATATTAATGATCAATGAGATGTAATCATCAGTCAATCAACATACTAGTCTCAGTGCTCTATTGTTGTCCTATATAAACAATAAAACTTGACTAGGGACATTTAAGAATTACAATACTTAATATATTATATAATCTCAAATTCAAGTAACTCACTTGAACTATATAATTCCGTATTATAATTCTAAGGACTTCTATTATATTAATATTTATATCACGCAGTAAATATAATATAACAGAATATTATTTTATTCCAAACAAAATAATAACATCAACAGTGTTATCAATCTCATCAAATGAATTGCCTCTAGGGCATAAACTTTAACAATATCATCCTTGGTCTTGATTGGCTAACCAAATTTGGCGCTGAAGTGCTATGCTCAGAAAGAGTGGTGAAGGTGAAACCAGGATTCAGAAACACTATTGCTATACCTTGTCATGGCTCAAAATCTGATAGAAAGGCATTTTGGTCTTCCCTCGAAGTCACTCCCATTTCTTTAGAAAAGATCCCCGTGGTCAAAAATTACGCGGACGTATTTGAAGAAGTAGACAATTTACCGCCGCGAAGAGAAATCGATTTCAGAATTGATCTTGTTCCAAATGCAAGGCCTGTAGTCCATGCTATTCGAAGGATGACCCCAAAAGAAAAAGAAGAGTTGCAAACCCAAACTAAGCAGCTCTTATGGAAAGGACTCATCTGACCTAGCTTTTCTAATTGGGGTGCAGTTGTGGTGTTTGTCCCCAAATCCGACAGTACTCTAAGAATCTGTGGTCATTACCGCGATCTTAACAAGCAAACATTGAAGAACAAATACCCCTTGCCTCGCATAGATGATTTAATGGACCAATTAAATGGAGCCAAGGTGTTTTCGAAGATGGACCTAGCCACAGGTTTCCATCAACTCCGCATAGCCGAAGAATGCATACCTTTGACCGCCTTTAGAGGTCCTGACATATTCTACGAATGGTTAGTGATGTCGTTCGATCTATGCAATGCTCCAGCCTACTTTGTTGACTTGATGAATAGGGTCTTCCGTGACGTCCTAAATAAATTCGTCCTAGTCTTCATTGATGATACTCTAATCTATTCTAAAACTAAGGAGGAGCATAAAGGGCATTTAAAGGAAGTGTTGGAGATTCTGCGAAGAAATGTTTTAAAAGCAAAATTTTCCAAATGCACATTTTGGCAAGAGGAGGTAAAATTCTTGGGCCATGTTGTGTCAAAAGAAGGAATTGCTGTTGACCCAAGTAAAATTGCCGCCATCCGAGATTGGAAGCAGCCCAGTACACCCACTGAAGTAAGAAGCTTCCTAGGATTGGCTGGATATTACAGGAAATTTGTCAAAGACTTCGCCAAGCTGTCTAGCCCATTAACAAAGCTCACCAAGAAGCATACCAAGTTCAATTGGACATCGGAGTGTGAGGAGGCCTACCAAAAGCTAAAAGTGAGTTTGACAACTGCTCCCGTACTTACCATCATCGATGGCAACCAAGATTTAAAAGTATACACCGATGCTTCTCAAAGTGGTGGTCTTGGTGCAGTACTGATGCAAAGGGGCAAGGTTGTTGCCTATGCAAGTCGTCAATTAAAGCCGCATGAGAAAAATTGTCGTGTCCATGACTTAGAGTTGTTAGCCGTAGTCTTTGCTTTAAAAATTTGGAGACATTATCTTTTGGGTGAAAAGTTTGAATTATTCATAGACCATCAATCTTTGAAATATCTCTTAGATCAAAAGGATTTGAATTTAAGGCAGCAACGGTGGCTAGAATTTCTTGCGGCGTTTGATCTCGACATCTTATATACGCCAGGAAAAGCCAATGTTGTGGCAGATGCACTCAGTAGAAAGGATGCAATTGTTGCAAGCCTCATCATCACCCCTTCTTTGATTGATAAGATCGCCTCTCTTCAGAAAAGTGGTGCTTTTATTCGAAAAATGATTGAAAGAATTCAAGAAGGTGAAAACACGAACTTTCAAATAGATGGCGAGGGAGTTCTTAGATTGCACGGGCGGATTTGTGTTCCAAGTATCCCCGAGCTCATAAGAGAAGTTTTAGATGATGGTCACAAATCAAAGCTTTGCATCCATCCTGGTGTGAACAAGATGTATCAAGACCTAAAGCGCACGTTTTGGTGGAGATCTATGAAGAGGGATATATCCATTTATGTGAGTAGATGTCCTACATGCCAACAAGTAAAAAGTGATCAACAAAAGCTTGCGGGATTGTTGCAACCATTGGAGGTTCCAAATTGGAAATGGGACCATGGATTTTATAGATGGTCTGCCTCGTACTAGGAAAGGAAATGACAGCATATGGGTGATCGTGGATCGCTTCACAAAATCCGCTCATTTCATACCTGTCAAGTCCACTAGAACTGCTCAAAGTCTGGCGCAAATCTATTTCAAAGAAATCGTCAGACTACATGGGTAATGAATCTAAATCTTTCCTTTTTATCATTATCTGAATGAAAATTTTCATTTTCTAGTTAAATAATAATCTTTTATTTTAAACAGAGTTCCTGGTAGCATTGTTACCGACCGTGATCCTATCTTTGCTAGCAAATTTTGGGAAGCATTCCAAAATGAGTTGGGAACGAAGTTAAATCTCAGTATCGCATATCACCCTCAGACTGATGGTCAAACTGAGCGGGTGAATCGCGTTCTTGAAGATTTATTGTGAGCTTGCATACTTGATTTTGGAGGTTCTTGGGAGGATCACTTGCACTTAGTTGAATTCTCATATAACAATAGTTATCAAGCAAGTTCGAAAATGTCCCCATTTGAAGCCTTATATGGTAGACCATGTAGATCGCCAGTATGATGGGTTGAAAAAGGAAATCGGCTTGTTTTAGGTCCAGACATGGTTCGAGAAGCTTCGGACAAAGTTGATTTTATTAAAAAGCGATTATTGGCCGCCCAAAGTAGACAAAAGAGCTATGAAGATTTAAGAAGAAGAGAATTAGCTTTTGAAGTGGGTGACTATGTCTATTTGAAAGTCGCTCCAATGCGAGGTGTAATCCGTTTTGGAAAGACGGGAAAATTAGCACCTAAATTCATCGGCCCCTTCCCTATTCTTGAAAAGATTGGCACCCTAGCCTACAGAATTCAGATGCCCGACTGGTTGCCTGGAGTGCACGATGTATTCCATGTATCTCAACTTCGAAAGCATGTCCATGATCCGGATCTGGTTGTGGAAAAAGCTGCACAGCAAGATTTGGAGATTACCCCAAGCCTTGCAGTGAGAAGGGAACTGCTGAAAATTATTGGCAAAGAGACTAGAGTGCTGAGAAATAAAATAATCAACCTAGTCAAAGTACAATGGAGCGGTGATCCTAGAGACTGCACTTGGAAAACCGAGGAGAGTATCAAACAAGCCTATCCCAAATGCAGAGTGGATATCTCCGATTAGGTTTTGTTTTGAGGTACGCTTAAAATATTTTACATTCTCTGTGTTGGTTCCTACTCTTCTATTTCTCTTTTTCCTTTTCGAGGACGAAAAGTTCTTAAGCGGGGGAGATTGTAACAACCCGGAATTTGGGGCCAATTTAAAATTTTCATTTTAGAGATTTTAAAGGTGTTTAAATAATTGAAATAAATTATTTTAAATTAAAACGACTAGAAATTGGTTTTAATTGAATTTAATACGAATATACTTAATTTAATTATAAAGGGAATTAGAAGTAGCACGGTAGTTTGAAAAGTCAAACCTGAAATTTGACTGACTGTACAGGATGCAGAATAAACCGGATTTTGGTGAAACGAAAAATATTTAAATCTGTTAATGAATATCTTTCTAATGAATCTGAAAAATTGAAGTTTCATAGCGGGAATCAAAAGTTATGGCCAAATGAAATTTCAGAAAAGTCGCTATAGAGAATATATCGCCCTTGAAATTAGACATTTTGCATACGACCTCGGAATTCGACGAAACTACTTTTGATGGATCCGGGATGTCTAATTATGGATAGGTTTCAAATTTCATGGTTTTTGAAGTTAATAAGTGAGCGTGGCAAAGGAAAATGTGTTTTGGTCAATTACAGTTAAATTGGATCGACCAAAAAATGGCTATTTTACAAACGATCTCAGAATTCGACGAAATTAGTTTTGTTAGGACCGTATCCTCAAAACATAACCAAAAATAATTTTGCCGGATTTTTCTGAGTTCGTATGTGACCCCGGTAAAATTAGAAAGTACGTTCGAATTAAATATAAAAGAATTAATTTGAAAATAAAGAAAACATACTGTAAACTTCAGAATTGGACTTCGGCAATAGCACCACCGCGTTCAGAAGACGTCAAAACATATTGTTCGACAGTCGTTGGGGTCCGTTTGGAGATCGGATGGAAAAACCCTAATTTTGGATTTAATTAAATAAAAAAATAAAAAGAAAATACCCTAGTATACAGTATAAATACGGAGGCACTGTACATCCTTCTTCTCTTCCATTTCAAAGCACCGCCGAACCCATAACAGCTCAAACCTTTAAGCTCTGATTCCTCCCAATCCATGAAGAATTAGACTTGGCCACAGTGAAACTTTTCGAAGAGTTTTCCAAGACCTTTGTACTCATATAAGATTCATCCCCTACCGTGCCCCCTAACTCGAGAATCGAGGCCCCCAACGCAGCCTGTTCTCGCCGCCGTCGGGCCCGCCTGGGTTGACCGAGTTGACCATCTCCGACGGGCGAACATCCACCACTCCACCCCCTTCGACCTCCAACAACCCGTTCCTTAAACCATCAACTATAGCTCGCCAATTGTCGAATCAAAGTTTTGAACAAACTGAAAATTTTAAGGTATGAATAACTCAGATTTTGCCACGCTTTTAGCTATCACAGCAGCAGTTGTAATAAGTCATTGTTATTCAAAAATTGATAATTAATTCATACGAACTCCGAATCTGAAAATTTCAGATCCGACGGAACCGTGACGACGAATAGACTTTGCTGAAATTGATTGGAACGTTTTCTGACTCTCTGTTGATTGTAGATTTGTGCAATAGCAATGTGAGATTCTATTTTAAATAATTTATTAAATTAAATTATTAATCGTTATTTAATGGTTGAATAGAGAATGAAGTAAATCTGAAATGTGATAATATTATGAATGATGGTTTGCATGTATGTATGATTCCAGATCAATCATTTAGATCTGATGTTGGGTTGTTATTTTTCTCTTGTTTCAGCCCTATTATTGTAGATTTGTTAATGCGTTCAAAATCTCATTGTTGAGATTTATATAAAAATATATACGATTGGTTCCTTTAGTTTTGTTGCATTCAAAATTTACAATTGTGTAAATTAGAAATAGTAACAACATGAAATTTATGATGTAGATAAAAATTACATTTTTCTATGTAAATAAAATATGAATTTACACTGTATGATAAAAATTACATTTTTCTATGTAGTTAAAATATGAATTTACACCGTATGATAAAAATTACATTTTTCTATGTTGTTAAATATGAATTTACACTGTATGATAAAAATGACATTTTTCTATGTAGTTAAAATATGAATTCACACCGTATGATAAAAATTACATTTTTCTATGTAGTTAAAATATGAATTTACATCGTATGATAAAAATTACATTTTTCTATGTAGTTAAAATATGAATTTACACCGTATGATAAAAATTACATTTTTCTATGTAATTAGAATAGGAGTTTGCATCGTGTGACAAAACCTATATTTTTTATGTAAGTAAAATATGAATTTGCATCATATGATTAAAATTACATTTTTATATGTAACGTAGGATGAGATTTACAATGTAAATTAAAAATTACATTTTTGTAATGTAAGAAAGAAGTAGGATTCACATTAAAACTAAAAATTACACCTTCATATGTAATTAGAAATGGAATTTTCATTGCAAATAAAAAATTACATTTTTATATGCAATGGAAAGATAAGAATTTGCGGTGTAATAAAGATTACATTTTTCTATACGTAGTTAGGAGTTGGGAACTAGCATTGAAAATAAAATTACCTTTTTATCATATAGTTAAGGATTAGAATTTACATGGTAAATAAGAACTACATTTTTATTGTAATTAGAAGACGTGAAATTTGCATCGTATAAGAAATTGCACTTATTTTAGGACATGGATTTATCGCCACAATAGAAAGTATAATTGAAGGTGATAAATTAAAATGAGAATTAGCATGTATAGAAAATTTACATTTCTTTGTAAATAAAAAAAGAATAAAACATAAGTAGTGATTTTATTTCAACGAGGATTTGCAATGTAAAATAAAAGTACATATTTCATATGTAGGTATGAGAAAGAGTTTGCATTCTAATTTAAAAATTACATTTTTATAATGTAAACAAGAAGTAAAGTTTGCGGTGTAATTAAAAGTTACATTTTATAATGTAAATAAAGAAAGCAAAATTTGCATTGTAAATAAAATTTACATACTTATATGTAAATTAAAAATAGAATTTTGACATGTAATCAAATTTACATTTTTACATGTAAATTAAAGAAAATGATGGAATTTACATTTTTAATGTAAATAAAGAATGAATTTAGGATGTTGTAATATTATCCTCATTTTCAAATGAATTAAAATAATATTAACAAATAGGAATGGTTTTCGATATGTATACATATACGAGGATTATTTGGAAAGTCCGAGTTTCTCTCATTCCAGATAATCAAACGACGTTAAGAATCGAAGTATGAAGGCCGCGTATGAAGACCGTAAATCTTCCATCGAGAGGACAACGATCGAGGCCCTGATTTGACTTGCTCCCAATTCAAGGGCCATGGTCATTGCCCAAACGTACGCGTTGATTTCACGGGTTTGGTTTTCGCTCAGATCCAGAGCATAAGCTAATAAATGGATTGTGTGTCTGACATCGTACTCCGTTAAATATCATGTTATTAATTTTCTGTCGAATGTATGAATGTTTAGTGGCGGAGAATTTATTCTCTTGCTTAACACCCTTTCATATGTTTCGGCAAAGGATTGGTAGTGTGATATGGAGTGACAGTGTGGCATACTAAGATGCAACGATCAAGGTTTCTTGTTGAAAAGCAGAACCTTGTGGTGACGATCAAAGCACAGCTTGAATAAACATAGCTTTGTGTATTACGTAACTTCACGAGCCTCACAACCCGGTGGAGTCTAAAATGGGAGAAGGGAATGTAGGGAGAGCAGCACGTTTCTTTCTAGCTAGAAGTAGTGTCGGTGCTTAAACTGGCTGATATTTTACTTATGTGGAAGATGGAATGAGGCGCCTCAGATGATAGGTCCTATAGGATCGGGAAACGTGTGTTCAGGAATAACTAATCCATGAAGTTGTATGTGTGGACCGGCCCTGCAGCTTTCCAAGGGTTCACTACGGGGGATCCTGAGACATTAGCTAGAGTGTCTCGAATCGATAAGGAGCTCCTCCCTAGCCTTGACTCATGATGGAAACCAAAATCCAAATACGACCCTACGAATTTGATTGTATTACTAGTATGGAGGCATAGTAGTATGGGATACTATTCTTCCTAGGATTTATACATTTACTTTGAAACGTTTTTCTTATATACTCTAATAATAATACTAGGTTCGTATTTACCGTATTTAGCATGTTTAATCATCATAAGGTAAAACCCTATCCTCTGGTTTGCGTTGCATTGTGTGATGGGACTTGGGTCTTATGGTGATTCCATTTTTCCAAAAAGCATTACGTTATTTTACGGTTTATTTACTGTTGTTATGACACTTTAAATTATGCACGACAATCCATTGGAGTAAACCCGTTCCGTGTTAGCGGCGTGGTCTTTGGATTTGCCTTATTTCTTTTGGTTAGAATAGTTAAAGATTCTCACACCAGTCCCATGACTGACTCGAAGTTTGTTTCACCTTTTTGCAAACTCGGGTGCCCTCCTTTCTACACGGGCAGCCAAGTAAACAGGTTCATTCTTTGCTTGGAGTCTTTTCTTTGGAGCTGCTTATTATCTTTCTTGGATTTGCTTTCGTGGGGAGGTGATCACTTGGAGCTTGAATACATCTATCATTTGCTTCTATTGCATTTTTCTCTCTTTAATTTCAGACATCAAACTTGTTTCATTTCACGTTGTTTATGTTGGAGTTGGAACTTATTTCATTTTCTGCAAATTTGATGTAATAATTTAGAATTCTGTGACTGTGGACTTTCTGTGGTTGATGACATTATATTTCCGCTGCTATGATGTTGTTATTCTATAGTTTTCTTTTACTATGTTGTATCTGCGATCTGTATTATTGTATTTATGTTGTATTCCAAATGATTATTCCTTACTTTCATTCCGTGGAAGTTTGGGGTTATCACACATTCATTAACTCCTTTCAAACCTTAACTGATATTCCATTTCGAACATGATTACTTACTTAAATGAATTTCACAATAATCCCTTAAATCCTTTATTAAAATAATAATTTCACTTCATTATTAACTACTGTAGAAGTAGTTGAATTATTTATTTACTAAACAAATAATAAATTTCATTTTTAAAGTCTTATTAAAATTTAACAACTATTCGTTAAACTATTCCATTTGATTCATTAAAAGTAAATTAATCACATAACCAATTTCAATTAAAATAATTGAATTAGCCAACTCATCCCATGATTATCTCGTTAATCAATTTCAATTAAATCCTCTTTTAAAATTAATTAATGATATAATTAATCTAAATAACTTCCTTTAATTGTTTTGTAGAACAATTTGATCAAATTCTTAATCGTTACATTAAATTCTGCTCAACTGCTTATGAATCTTATTTACATAAGAATTTGCATTATAAAATCATTATATAATTATTTATGAATTTAAATAATCAATAATAAATATTTATATCCTTTTTATAAACTTTAATTTAAAATAATAGATTTCAAAATCTATTCTCAGTTGTAAAATAAATTTTATAATCTCATTTCTATCATTCACCGACGGCAAATCCATATTTATCATTTGATTGATTTATAGTCCATTGGTTAATATCATAACAAATGTTGAAATATGAAAACAATAAACAAATCAATCATCTAATCAGATTGGCCATACACCTCATATAATGGTAATATGAAAATAACAATAAATTTGAGGAATCCCGTTGGATCCCTCCAACCTGTTTTTCCTACATCCAAATACGTTACCACAATTTCAATTCAACAAACAGAGATAATCTTCAACAATAGATAAATCACAGTAATCCAAGCATCCATATTTTAATTTAATACGTTTATATTATTATAAACGTAACCAACGAGGTAAGTTACCTTGTTTGGAAATAATCGTTAAAAATAACGATAGATTCAAATTAAATTAAACGAACGTTTAATTTAATCAGTCCAGTTTAACACATATAAATATATATAACATCCATCAAACAAATTAACAAACATAGCATGCAAATAATAAACCCGACTTATATAAATATAAGTAGGTAAACTGAGTGAGTTAAACTCACTTTGATTTGATCCGTTTTGGTTACAGTTAAATTAAACAGTCGTTTAATTTAACCGTACATTCCTGTCATCTACTGCACTGTCCGATCAGTCCATAATATTTTGTTCATCAATATGATGTCATCGCAGATTGTTCTGTTAATTTATGTCACTGTAACAAAATTTTAAACAGTTATAAGTACATGCGATTATAAATTTATAATTAACTATATTTTAAATCAAATTCTTACGTCAACCGGTTTAGTTTGTTTATAACGTAAGGCTGAACCTCTTTGAACCCAAGCCGACATTTGTTTTGAGAAGAAAAACCAAGTATGACCCTTTTAGTTAGAAACCACGATGCTTCTGATCCGAAAAAGGAACCCATGTCTTTTGCACCATCCTCAGTCCACGTGGACTTTATTTCGGAAATGCCCCATGAAAACCCATAACAGACAAAACAAAACCGTGCCCAACCATTTACATTAATCCCACTTCAGGATTGTTGTGTTCATACCATAATAGCACATTTCTACACAAAAATTCCCAAACCATTTTCTTTGTCTAAACTTCACATTGTTTTCCCACTTTGTAATCTTCTGCCTTCACGTTTGAAAACAAAAGCACCCATGCACCGTTATTTAAACAAAACTTCCTCTACTTCTGTTAAAATGATTTACTTTAGTTTTAAAACAAAACTGGATTGATATGATTACGTTTTCAATTTGTACGAGGCTGGCTTCTCCCCATTGAACACAGGTCTAAACAAGAATTCCTCTTTGTTATATGCTCCATCGTTCTCAATATACTTCTTCCTGCTCAAAGAAACTACGCAACTTCTTCACACCTTCATTTGTTTTCACTAACATATGTGGCCACTGTTCCTTTGTAACAGAGTTCCCCAACATAAAGCTGCTACTTCGAAATACACTTCAGCTCTATTAAAACTTCTCAATACTGTCAATTCTGGAAAACACAACTTCACATTGTGCCCAACATTATACTTGTATGTTTGTAAATTGTGCCCACTTTTGTTTACTTCTTTTATATATATTGAAACATTACCGCAACTTCAAATTTTAAAGCATATAACACCCCCCCCCCCCCCCCGCATGCATGTCTTTACTATTCACTTCTGTTTCTATATTTTTCCCAACTGTAGTTGCTTCTTTAGTATTGTACTGACCACTATTATATTTCCAGAATATACAAAAGTGCCTACCATTCACCTGCTACATGTTCAGCTTCCCAACGTTGCTTTTCTCCCCTCCTGTCGATACCACGCTGCTGCTTCCATTCGTTTACCAGGCATCCATATGACACCCTCAAACTCCGCGCCTCAAGCCACTCCACCATCGACCCCATTATCAACTCGCTCGACTTCATCTTCCTCCCACAAACAATCCATGAACGTCCTAACTTCGTGATCAGATTCCGGTCTGCACAGCGATTTAGATTCCATCTCCACCGATCATCTCAGAGCACTTGCAGAGCCCTTCAATATTGCAGTTAAACATTTTAAAGAAGGTGAATGGATTAGGAGTTAGATTTTAAGGAAGATTGAACAATTTCGTTCGTTGATTTGTTGGAAGCCGGCGGCTCAACGTTTGACCGCAAGAGAACAGCAGAATATTATTTTAGGGTTTGGCCACGCTGTTGTATTTATAGGGGTAAATTTACTTAAGGACGAAGGAAATCTTGGATAGACATATGGTCAGTTCACCACGTACACATAGGGTTAGACTAGGAGTTGAAAATATGTACGCTAAGGCTCCATGCGTGCTGTGTTATGTCTGCGCTGCATGTATACAGGTTGGCACATTTGTATTTATTCCTTAGCCTCAAGTTGCTTAGTAGGTAAGTTTATTTACAACTATTTTTTTTTTTATACATAATAGCATTAAATTTTCTACCACTAACGACTGTTGTTTATCGCTAATGGTCACATTCATACAGCCACACGCGAGCTTTCAACGCAACGAAAATTTATGTGCTAATACGTCTTAACATTTCGGTTCCAACGAATTTAATTTTATTGAAAACCGACTCCATTTGCAAAACGTTGTTATTTTAATTTCAATTTATTCACTGGTTCACCTTTAAATCGCACACACAGATAAAAGTACTCCAATTGGCTTCAAACTAGAAATCTAGCAATAATTAGCGATACGTATTCCAATAAAATTCGTTTCGTTGGAAACAGAGATTGTTTGAACATAAAACTATTTCTACAGCATATATACTATCGATATTATATAAATTAATTCCACAACATTTAAATTAAATAATAATAAATTATTATTGTCATATATATTCAAATAAAATATTACACAGTTTCAAAATAAACTAGTATATATTTTAAACTTAATATATACAGTATCGGGCTAAATGATATCCAGAATATATAAAAATCCTTTATATTATATTAAATAAACGTTATTGTTTATTAACGAATTCCATAGCGACTATTTGGAAATTTGAATTGGACATAACTAACAATATATAAATTGAAATCTCGATTTTTCTCTTTCAACGGAAAATTATAATCAAATCGATTCGGACGGTTCTTGTTTCACAGAATTCCGACTTATATCGGATCTGGTATATTAAATTGAAGTTCGAATCGTAAATTACGAACTACCACGCCATTTCGAGCTTGATTTCTATTTATATATAAATTAAACGTTTAAACTTCGTTATATAAACGAATTATATATTTTAAATCCATTTAAAATTCCAAATAATATTTAATAAAATAAAATAAAATAAATATCTGACTACTGAAAATACGGGACATTACATCGAAGCTTGTGGTCTGGTTCCCGCGGTCTCAAGTCTTGAGTCTGCTCCAGACAATCGAAGCGGTGGTGGGGATTCTGAGTGTCTCTGGTACCAATGATCGCCACTACGACCATGAGGACGGGAGGACTGGGGCAGTTTGGCACCCTTCTTGAAGCCACTCAAAACCGAGCCCTTTTGCAGTGTTTGGTCCTCGATCCCTGGCCTCGATACATAGGTATTGCCACTTCCGCTAACCATTTTACCTACACAAATCAGAGTCAAAGGTTAGGCCAAAGTACTTTGTGCACATAAGCAAATGCTGTGATATGTAATGTTTATGAGTGTGTGCCCTAAGTGTGCTCTCCACAAACCAAATTGAGACCCGCTTGGAGGAGTTGTCCCCCCAAAAGGTAAAGTTAAGCTTCCAGAACTTGTGCCACTAGGCCAAGACGGTGGAATTTCAATTCGAACATCATCCAATCCTTTAAACTAATCTGCTCTCTCCAACGAAGCGGCGGTCCCAAAAGTGGTTATCGGGGGAATCAGCCTCGCCGACGCTCCCGCTCCAGCCTCAACAATCGTAGGCGAGACGGGAGAAGACGACAGACCATCTCCCCAACCAACCGTTTCCTTGACAGGAGCATCATTCGCACTAGCACCCTTTTGGATCTTCGCAGCCTTAGATCATTTAGTCACCGCAGGAGGAGCTTTTTGCTTACGACCCAGAGAGCTCTTTTCTTCCTCGGGATCTTCGCTCCCCTTTCCAGAAGTAGCTGCCCTTAACATTGTCCAGCTTCATAACAACAGGCCTGTCCGGCGAAGGGCCTCCTCATCCAAAATCTTGCCCGTAGAGCGAACATCCTTCGGAATAGCTTTCAAATGCGCTACGCGCCCCTGGTATTCATCGCCCTTCGGCACCGATAGGATTCCTGTTACAGAAAACCAAGATCAACACAGAGTTCATAACTCAATCAACACCAAACTAGTGAAAACATAGATACTTACTTCCCTCCAGCCATCGTCTTATAAAGCCCGGAGAATAGCGAACAAAGAACCACTCAGACTTAAACAACCCAAGCTTGGTCCATTACCCTTCGATGAACCAGGCACTGGGTATTGCCTCTAGGAAGTAGAGGGAAGGCACGGTCTTGGGACTCCTGTTGATCTGAAATAAGGACCAGATGTCCTCTCCGATAGGTTCCTCATGCAGGTACTCTCTAAACAAGTGACAGGTTCCAAGAAGGAATGCATGTCCATTAGGATGAAGCTGTACAGGCGCTAAACGGAAGTAACTCAACATGTCGTGGATAAATTTGCAAGATGGGGGCACACACCCTGCAATGCACATATGCATGTTCCATGTGGTATACCCTTCTTGCGGAGCGTGCGCTCGGTCTCCCTTCTGGAGGACTAGAATGTCGCCCACGGGATGCAAAATTTAGCGTAAATACGCCTTTGGGAGGGTTCATCAACACTCGAGCATCTCGAATCTGGCAGATTGTCAACAATGACGGCACCGGCCATCACATCAGGAGCCTTTGGTACGTCACTCGTAACAAAATGTACGTCCTCCTCAGACCTCTCCTCAACCACAGTAGCACCTACCGGCGTCGACGGACCAGTTGGGTGCTCGGTCGTCTGTTGTAAATCACGATCGGGTGCTTTCGGCAAATCTACGAACTAGGAAGGGGTTGACTCTGAAGAAGTTTCAAGCTTGTTGTCCCCAGGACTAGTGTTGTTAGTTGAGTCGGACTGGGATGGTGAGTGATGAGAAGCTTCAGCTTCCAAGTGTTGTTGTGTTTTGGATCGTGTCTCCATTGCAAGCTATACTTCAATATAGTTGTGTTAGACATCGTATGTGAAACCTGTACTCCTCGTGTTGGTGTGAACTAACATGCAAACATGCAGTGTGGTGTGATGATAATGTAATTACAAAGATTGGAACAGGCCCGGAACACGACGACGATCACTACTCCTTAATGGTAGTAACCTTCGTCGTCATCACCGATGTCCTTAAACTCGCGTTGAATCGCAATCACACCGTGACCAAAATCGGGAAACAAATTAGAGTCCAAAAGTCTAAGTCCTTGTCCATGGTCCGGGTTATATGCTCTAAGTCCTATATGCAAAGTCTGAATCCCATCTGATCACGAAGTATCACGAGGACAATGCGGGGGATGACATTTTGTGTTACCCAGGCAGCGTGAGATCTCGCATCACCAAAGAGACGCAAAATAGAATCACAAGTGACGTGAAACCGCATCGCAAGCAGTGCGATAACGCAACACTCAGATGTTGCAACATTGCATCACAAGGGTGCAGGAAACTCCCATCACAAGCGATGCGGAATCGCATCACCAAAGTGATGCGACAATGCATCACTTCTGATGCGAGAACTGGCATCATAAGGGATGCGAAATTGCATCACCAAGGTGATGCGACTTCGCAGCACAAGGATGCGAGAGCTCACATCACAAGTGATGCGGAATCGCATCACCATTGTGATGCAACTTCGCATCAAAAGGTTGCGAGAACTCGCATTGTGGGGATGCGGGACCCCGCATCACCCTTGATGCGAGATTTCGCATCAGGGTAATGCGATACGTCGCATCCCCAGATGCGAATCGTCACACAACAAAGGAGGCGGCACACCTCCCCTCTCGCTTTTTTCTTCACCCACTTCATCTGCTTCTTGTCCGCCATTAACACTGGAACCGAGCTCACACCGAGTTTGAGACCACAAGCACCCACACGCTCGAATCAGCCATCTTAGACATGAACTCGATTTAGAACTCGACTCCTACAACTAATTCATCGTTTCAAAATTCATGTGCCCACCTACGAATTCGAATCGACCTTTTGTTTTCCTCAAATAAGGTAGTGGTCTTGACTCGAAAAGTAGAAGCGAGAAACATATTAGGAGGGGAGAGAGCGATGACTTTTATAGGGAAGGAGGATATGGGCTTTAGCCCATTCGGTTTGTACCGCATCCCACTAGGATGCGATCTGTCGCATCCCACGAGGATGCGATATATCACATCCCGAGAGGATATGATACATTGTATCCCTCGAGGATGCAATAAAAAATAAATATATAAATAGCTAATAAAATACACATATGTGTATATGCGTGCATACATGTGTGTGTGTGTATATATATGCTCAATGCTAATCTGTGTATATTCGTCCATACATATATACCTTTGTATTAGACTCCCTCCCCACTTTTTTCCCAAATAATGATCGCATCGCGTAAAACCATACAAAAATATGTGAGCGCGAGCACATGTCGACAACAACTCGCTTACGCTAAGACATAAACGGGAATCGATAGCTAATGTTTTATTTTCATGAATAAGACAGGAACTAGACGGTCGGACAAGCTACCAACCAACGAATCAGAATACTCAACAAACGGAAGGCTTTACGCTTCCTCATAGCTTTTTCCTCAACACAAAGCACATCCTACTAAGGCAGGATGTACTTTGGGGGGAAAATGTTAACTGTATTTATGTCTGATTCCCAAATGTACACAAGACCCACTCGACTCAACACGTCGCGCGGGACCAAAGCTCGAAGTGTTGCCACAATGATGATATATCAAGCAGACGAGAGATCGAATGAGTAAAAAGCCTTACTCCCTATCCAAACAAATGCCTCACATCGCCTCATAAGACCTGCATCGCCTCATTACTTCTCACCTTGCATTAGCCCACAACAACTCGCATCGCACCACGTCTTGCTCGCCTAGCACCACCCCATAGCAGCTTGCATCGCACCAAAGAAGGTGTGATGCCATCGCATCCATCAGGATGCAATGCCATCACATCCCGCTCAGGATGTGATGCCATCACATCCCTTAGGATGCGATGTCATTACATCCAATGAGATGCGATGACGTTGCATTCCTCAGGATGCGATGTCGTCGCATCCATCAGGGTGTGATTCCATTGCATCCCTCAAGGTGCGATGCCATCATATTCAACGAGAAGTGATGGCGCCACATCCCTTAGGATGGGATGTCATCGCATCCCAGAGATGCGGCACCCGGTGTCACATCTCATCCCTTTGGGATGCGATTTTCACATCCCATAATTTTTCCTTTAACAGCCATGCTTGATGCGATTTCCTATTGCATGCAAGCCTGTGATGCGATTTTCTGCTGAGTGGTCCCCAAACCTACCTACTCCCACCTAACCACTCCACTATAAATACCCCCAAGCTCATTTGTTACAAGGGTTGGAAAATTGTTGATTTGTCACCTCCCTAGAGCTCCAATGGACCTCTCTAATGACATTTCCACTTTGAGGAAGAAGGACAAAATCTACCTTTTCCATACAATCACATATGATGACTATGACTTCAAATTACATGAAAATGTTTGTAACTAGATGCCTAGAAGGGGATCATAGCTTGTAAATCATTATTGTCAATAAAATATCAGCAGCTCTTCCAAAGTGGACGTAGGCCCCTCACGAGACTGAACCACTATAAATCTCAAGTGTCATTTATTGCTTTTCTTCTCTTCTGCATTTACTTTCCTTACGCGAAACTGTATTCTTAAGTAATTAAGAATCTTGGGTGTTGATGACATTTTTTGGCATCAACAAATAGATTGGGATTTTTGAAAAAAAAAATAGTCTGTCCGAATTTGGGTTGTTACAAGCATTAACTATTCATCTTCCATTCGAAGCTATTCTTTAATGTAATGACGTAGTCCTCAGGTCATGAGCCGACCCCAAAGGAGTGCAATCGGATCTGGGATGCCATCATTGACCCTTCTACCCGGTTAACGCTACAGTTTCAGAAACATAGAGAAAATTTGTGTCATTAACTAAGTTATAACGGTTATTTAATCCTGAATTCTAGTAGTGAAAAATGCATAAATTAATTAGCTATGCTAATTAGTTGTACATATTAAAATCCACCACAGTCACATAGCCAAAATAAGTTATAAATTAAGTATTTTTAAAACGAGCTTGTCGCGCAACGAAAGTTCGTAATTTTGTGATTTGAAATTTGAATGAGTGTATATGATACGATATAAGTCGAAATTGTTTGAAATAAGAATCTTTCGAATCTATTATAATTTTCTAATGGAAGAGAAATTTTGAGATTTCATTTAGTATATTTTGGATTATGTTAAAATCAAATTTTAAAAAAAAAATCGCGGTGTGGTAACTTTTGAACTATAACGATTTATTTAATAAAATGGAAGTATTTTAAGAAAATAAAATAGGAATTTTTAGAAAAAAATACCTAACGGATATATAGACTTGTGATGAATTTGGATATGAGATGGTTATGTGTTGATTGCTTATGATTATTCTTAATGTTATATTAAATTTGTGTTGTTTGAGATCATTACATCAACCTTGATGGAATAATATAAATCGAAACTCATAATATAGTATATTATAGTAGCGACGACCTAGGAAGCTTACAGGAGATCACAACAGGAGGAGGTGATCACCATGCTCTGTCAACAGATGGTTGGAATGCAGGATTGGAGGAAGAGCGGACTGATTGCCATGCTCGATGAGCGGATCACTGCATTTTTATCTGAGCATGAGAGGACGCCTAATGATGAGACCGGGTCGGATAATGGGAATGATGATAACGATGATGATGGAGACGAGTAGCTACTTGTCTTTTTTGATATTTTTTGTAGCATTTGCAAATATAAACATGGTGATTATGGATTTGGCTTGTTATTGATGGTTTGTGGATATAATGATGGCTTGTGGATATGGTTTGTTATGATGGTAGTGGATGTAATGGTTTGTTTTGAAATATTTAATGTTATTTATTTAATGGTTTAGTAGTTATTTTGTGGTATATTGGTTGAATTATAGTATATATGTTGGTTTGTGTTACAAGTTTGAGTATATATGACAAGCTAGGTTATGGAATTGATCGTAAATGAGTTATGGAATGAATAGATATGTGAATGTGTGGTTTGAGGGAAGCATTGTATAGGAAAAACAAGAAGAAGAAAAAACTTCAGAGTAGCGATGGCTTACCAGTCACATAGTTCTACGATCGGCTAGCTATGGCATGTAGGTCTAATATAGCTATGGTTTGCGACGGCTAGTTATGTCTTATTTGCTATGGCTGATGACAGCTTGTGATGAACGTAAGATGAACCACAAAAGTCCTCATGTCCAGATTTGTTGTCATTAACCATAGCAAGTTAGGTGACCGAAGTCGTCGTTATAAATGGCGCTATTTTATTAGCATCAGCTTATATACGGACGACTGGTTATGGCCATCGACAGCCTATCTTGTAGTGATGATACATGGATTAATGAAATAGACATAGGTAGGAGCACTCATATTACGTGGGAGAATTTTGACATTGGCTGGGGAATCTTGTATTGTGTGCTGAATTTGATTTTTGAATATTTTTTCATGGCAAGAGTTTTAAGTTATTCTTTGTATGATTAGCATTAGTAAAATATGCAAGCATCTAGATAACATACTTTCTGCACCTTTGACTTTTATATGCTTTGTGTGTATCTTTATAAGAATGCATCATATCGACTTAGCACAATGCTGACATTTGAGAAATGATGACGTTGCTTGATTTGATTGTTTCAACATTGCTCACATGTAGACATACTATTAACATGCAATGTGACCACACTTGATTTGGTTGTGATAGTAAACAAATTTTGGCCTTGTGTAGTGATAATGTTCCTTGTTCCATTGTTATAGTGGAGCATATCCCTTTAGAACTAGGTAAAATTTTCTTTATGAACTTTCATTTATTCTAGTTTGCTACATCTGAGATTTACGAATTATGATTGATGTATTTTGTGGGTGCATGATTATAGGATACCACAGATATAGTAGGGTATTTTAATTTTTGTTTGACAACGTTGTTTGTTTTGAGATTGGAGGCATAGTTCATTTTAAGGATATCAGCGTCATTTGTTTTAAGGATGGTTGCTCATATTATTCTAACACACGAAAGCATAATTTGGCTCGAGTGTTGATGTCACTTATAAGACCATTCCCAACCAGGGGTTGGACCAGGGGTTGGACTAGGGGTCAAGTCATGGTCGGTTAACCCCCACCAACTCCTAATGGGAGAAAATACAACAACCCCAGTAGGGGTTTACCGTGTTTCCTTAACCGTCTTTTATAAAATCGCCTAAGGGTTTTGGTGTGGATTACGATCCACAACCATTGGATCGTAATCCAACCACGGTCTGGACTACAATCCAGACCATCAAAATCGTTAGCTTTTAAAAAGTCGACTATTTTTGTCGCCCATAGTCGGATATATAAAGGCCGACTATTGAGGAAAACTACCACAACAACTCCCATCTCTTCCCCTTCCTCCTTCCATCCTACTCCACCAAATTCAAAAAAAGAAGAGTTTTGAGAGCAATCCGAGATAGCGGAAGTCGCAGTGCTGAAAATGCACCGCCATAAGAAGAGAACGTTCCGATCGAAAAAGACATCGCACCTCCACCTCGAGGATACATTACTAGACGACTGCGAGCTTCGAGGGAAAAAAGGATGGATTCAAATATTAATCAGAATTTAGGACCCAACAAAGAACTAAGCAACTTTTTTGCACTTCCCAACGAAGAACAACATATAAGCACGCGCGTTGAAGATTCTGTAAGTTATATACCTTTTATTTACAAATAATAGTAACCTTATGTAGATTAAAAATTTATATATTGCTATGCCAAAAAAAATATTGACCCATTTTTAACTAGGCATGGCAAGACAAAATGCGTGGCTCATGGCCAAGCGTTATTCGTTTATATGCCACGATTTGCAATTATGATACATCAAGCATTATATGCATATTTCTTGATGAATCAGGTCTTGGTGATTTAATTAGTACGTGTTCACTTAAATATCATCAAATTATTTCATATTTTAAAATTGCTTCATTTAACTGTAAAATAATTTATTAGGTATAACGAACCTTTTAAATTTCAGATATTTAACTAGTTAGGGCGTTAGCATCCTGTTGGTGGAAGACCACCCATGCATTTCATTTTGGTTCAGGGCGGAGACATGTTATGTACGCCGAGCATCGGAGTAGCGTAAATGATTTTACAACTTGTATTAATGAGCTTACCACCGCTAATGAGGAGCGCTGCCATCCAAGAGCTCGTACTGGTGTTGATGAGGACATAGCCGGTGTCGATGATCTTGACTTTGATGATTTGTAGATTGATTGTAGTCTTTTAGGTTACGGTGTTGTTTTATCTATGTACATTACTATATTCTCATTGTCGTTTCTGTTATCTATACGGTACTAATGTATTATCATTATGTTGTTGTGCTGATATTATGTCGTTGATTGTGATTATGTTACTGTTGTATTATTAGTACATGTAGTGGTGCTGAATATATAGTTGATGATAGTTATCATTACATGTAATAGTCACTGTATTGTTGCTACTTGTGCTTCACTTCGTATAATATTTTCCTTTATTCTTCCTAACATTAAACTTAAACTGACAGGGGAAGATGACCACCAGTAGTTCATTTTCTTCTGAGTTACTTGTTCTCGTCGAAGCATACATCGACGTTGATCAAAGACACGATATTATGCTGCAAAATGGTGGGGGTGTAAGCCATGAAATGCTCTAGAACATAGTTTAAGAACCTTACAACAACCATCCCAACTGCCCCTCGAGGAGGTCTACTGTAGAAATTCATAAAAAACATAGCGTTTATATTGATGATTGTGATTGTTACCACGAGATTATTGAGCTTGTTGAAGATAGGGATGTCTTTAAAGAAAATCATCCCACATTTGATTCGTGTTACCTATCGGAATACATAACGGAATTCATCGGTCATGAAGCTTATGAACATCGTTACAATTGACTTACGCGCTACGACACTGATACAGGTTTACTATTTTATTTAATATGTGTGCAATTGTATTTGTATACCAATTTAAAATTATCAGTTGTTTTTATGATATGTATTTCTGTTGCTCAATGTTTGTTATGAATATTATTCGTTGTTTAGTTCGTATCTAAGATGATCATTGTCCTAAATCTTACTTTAATATATAATATTTGGTACCAATTTAATATTTGGTTTAGGTTTACTAACTACCATACTGCGATTTAAAAAAAAAAAACATTTTTGACATATCTCACAATCAAGACTATGAATTCTTGATTTTCCAGTTTTACTACAAACTTGTAGTATAATAGATCCGGTAGACTCTTATTTCATAAAAATCCGATTTGTATTGGATTCAAAATATTAATTTGAAATTCTAATTTGAAATTTACGAACTACCACTACACGACGAACTCGAACTAATTAAATATAAATATTTCATTTAAGCTTCTTTTAAATTAATAATTGTTAATTCACTCTGATACAATTTCAAATATACTTGGATTCAAATACATCAAGCCTTTAGTAGTGAATGAGCTAGACAACTCGGGTCTTCTCCTAGTTAATAGCAAATCTTTGCTACAATGTTTTCTTACGTCATGTAAACATGTCTCTTTAGTATTTTAGCAGCATAAAAAGTCTTTTTCACTTTAATATGACGATGAGATTTAATAGCGTCCAGAGTGTAGTCATTTCTCTTAGTACAATTGTCTCCTCAATGCACAACTTTACGCATGTAAATATGAGCTATATATATATATATATATATCTACCTCATAATTTTTTACTCGGTTAATCTCCTACTTCCTCACGACTCTTAACAATAATAATAATGTCGTCATGGCCTTCATCTGTTGATTCTAACTAATGGCCTGCTCTCGGACCTTCTGATAGCCCACGAACCGATCAAGATTGGCTAATGGAGTATCTAAAGCAGCACTATGAAGATGTTTGTTGTGAGCTCCCAAATCTTAATCAACTACTACTTCAAGATCTTATAGATCCTCCATACAAATAATGGGTCGATTAGGCTTTGGTTGTCATCCTCCAAATCACCAAGCTATGGAACAATTTTCAGTTGTTCAACCTTTATACAAACAAGAGGTGAACCGGGCTGCAGTTGTTCAACCTCTGTATGATCAAGAGGTAGACTTGTATCTTGTATGTTGCCACTACGAATATGTGGTGGAGGTTGTAACTAGGGATGATGGTGAAAATATTTATCATAGAATCCAGTTATATCCATTTTGGCCGAATGGTTGTGACTATTCGGAATGGGTTGACGATCGTTTATGTGCACGGGGAATAGCCTATGCAAATGAGTTGGAACAGGAGATAAGGCGTCTTTGGAATGCTATACAAGAACTGCAGCTTCAATGTAATGTGTAGTTATTTGTGTTGTATTTTTACAAATTTAGTTGTTCATATCACTATACTACGTATGAGGCTCTTTTATGTTATTCACGTTATCATTTTGTTTAAATATTTTACGTTTTAAGCAATGTAGTTAGAATTAAGAAGAAATAATATGAACAAACAATACTAGCTGCCAAATTTAAATAAAAGTTTATTGTCAGCATCAACAATTCATGGAAAATAACCGATCGTGGCTATAGTATAACTCTATGCTATTTCTTTATTGTTAAAGAACGGCTACAATTCAGGACCCTTTCATGTCAAGTCCACTGAGTTGTAGGATGATAGGGGAGTGGTCAGATAGAAGAGGTGGTATGTTGCAAGATAGCACATGTCAGGTTGAGCAAGATAAGGAATTATAAAATGCATGGTTTATTAGAGAATAAGTTCTTAGGCCATATTTTTTACTATTTTTCCATGAGTAAGGCATGCCAGAGCATTTGATATTGATAAGATATGAATCATCTATACATTTGTTAAAGGAAGAGTTTCTGAAAGATACAACGGGTTTCCTCTAATTCTATGAGAGACATCAAAACAACAATTGAAGTCCCCCGTAATAAACCAAGGGTGGGATGATTGTTTGAGGGAAGGCATTGCGTCAAGCAAGGTTTTTCTAACATAGGAAGTGTTGGCTGCATATACAAAAGTTATGTAGAAGGAGGTTTGATCAGTTAGGTCTAAGGCATAGCAGTGAAGCAACTGGGAAGTTATATGAAGTAGCTTAAGTAGGATAGCAGATGGGTTGAAGATTATCAAAATTCTACCATATGGAGCATCAGTTAGGTTGTGAAGGAGTTGCCAAGAAGAGTTAAAGTACTTTGAAGCTCTCAAAATTAACCCAAGGTTCAGTTTCGTTTCAAGAAAAGCAAGAACACGGTTTATTTTCAGCTATTAGAAGTTTACTTTGGTCTAATTTAGTGTCACTATGACAACCTCTTATGTTCCAGACCCCTATAGTTTTCCTCATTATTAAACTATTGGAGGAATGGGAACATCATCTTTCATACTCCTTAGCTTGTAGTTGTGAGGCACAGAGGCAGGAGTCTTAAACTTTTTACCATTGGTTGGTGTTTTGGGAATGGGAGAAAAGGAATCAAGTGGTGGAGGTTTATAAGAAAAGGATGGTTGTATATTTGAGTATAGGTTTGGGTTAGGTGAAGGCAAGTTGGCAGAAATGGAATTTGTTGATTGCATTGGTATATTTGGGTCCAAAAGGGTTGATGTGGACGTGGGGTTTTGCATAAGGAGTAATTTCTGAGGATCAAAGTTGTGCATTACATTTGCATGTGATGTAAAAGTAATAGTATCATTTATTGCATTCTCACATCTATTAACTTTTGCATCAACTTTGTCACCTTTTTCCACTTCTTTATTTCCCATCTGCTCATATTTATTGCTTGTGTTTGTTTCATGTACTTCAACACTTTCATTCAACCTCTCTTGCATAACTGTTTCTTTAAATATTTCATATATTTTCACTTCCTCGTTTATTTCATCATAAACTTCTATATCTTCACTGACTTCATTGTTTTCCACACCTGTCACACTTACATTCACATTCTTCCCCTGTTCTAGCAGCTCTTCTAGTGTAGGCATAACATCGTCACTGATTCCTTCCATGTTCATGTCACCATACACTTCCATTATGTCATCTTTTTTAGTGTTTTTGTTTGTTTCTTGCTCATACTCTCCTTCTTCCAAGACTTATAAATCTGTTTCCTTTCTCTAATTCTTGCATTGCCTTTTTCTCATTAATTCTCCATGTTCCATTGTTTCTAGTCACTGCACCATTGTTACTTGTGTTCACATCATTTTTATTCTTCTTATTGGTTACTACTTGCCACCTTTGATTATTTCTTTTTTTTACTTCAACATTGGTTTTGTACATCACTTGCTCTCTCATCTTCACCACTTTGTTAACTGGTTCTTTCCTTTTGTCATCTTTCCCTTCACATACTTTTACTTCAGCAATGTTACAATTATCACTAACATGGCAAAAAGAGTAGCATTTAACGTAAATATTAGGTTTCTATAAGTACTCTACATAAATTCTTTGAACCCCCTTCCCCGGTTTTAATTAAAAAATCATTCACAAGTTCTTTATCAGGTCTAACTTCGATCAAACACTTGGCATGTTGTATTCTTTCCCTACTTTCAATCATCTTGTCCATACTCAAGAGTTTACCCAGCATGCTACTTATCCAGTTGATTTCAAGATTGGACCATGCAAAAACGGGTATATTGTAGAGTCTCACCCAAATGGGTATAGAGCGAACATTACCACAGACGTTACTTATGGATGGGTCATAAGGCTTGACGATGAACAATTTATTATTCATAATAATTGGGTCTGATTGAAGAATTCTATTCTTACCTTCCAAGCAAGAGAAAACAAAAAGAAATCAATCGGATTTCACCTTGATAGATCCTTTCATCTTCCATATAGTTTTCAATTTTGAGATCACAGTTGTGTATGATAGGGGTTTATCCAAGAAAAATCCAACTAGATAATCATTCCAAACTTCAGTCCCAGCTTCAGGCACCAGCAACAATCTCAAGAGCTTCATCGATAATGACAGGGGTGAGATCAATAGGAATGTACTTCCTAGCGTTTAGTGGTTTCCGCTTAAACATGAAAGTCCATGGTTGTTGACGCTCGGGGTTGCAATGTAGGTTAGCAAAAGAACGAGATGGTTAGCCAATGGAAGGAGAGGAAATGGTCGAAGCCGGGTTTGGAGGTAAAGGCGGCAGATCTAAAGGTGAAGGTAAGGACGGCGGGAGGCTCGATAAAGGGGAGGACAAGATGGAAATTGCGATGGGATTGGGTGGAATGGGGTTGTCACCGGGAGAGGACGTGAAAGGTTTGAAAATTAAATCTATGTAATTTTGACAAAATTACCCAAATTATATTTTGATATAAAAGAATGATTGATATTGGAATTATTATAGTATATTGGATGTGTTGATTGTTATTATGATTGAGTGGGATTATAAAAATTGAAATGGTTCAAATAACCAATCAGAATTAGTATAAGTGTAATATATAAAATCAGATGAATTAAATCTGGATTTAAACCAGAATTTGGAATTAAATCCTGGAAACATGAAAAATGTTGTAAATGATTTTGGATTAAATATATGGAAAAAAATAAAATTCCGGGATATTTGGAAATGTTTTCCAAGCATTGTAAAGGGTATTTTGAAGTAATTTCCAAATGGAAGTGTTTAAGAATTAGATTTGGAAGTAGTATAGTATTGAACTCGCTTCAGTCACTAGAAAATAATATCGATGATGGATCGCGAATCATCAGTGTTCATTTTCGAGTTTCTAAGTGATGGATTACCACCGAAGGTATTGTTTTTGAATTCTTTTGAGAAAACAAATTGTTTTGAATCCTCAAAGGAAAATTTTGCTTTTCAAAAGGGTAAGTTGTTTTAAACTTCCCAGGAAGAGATTTAACCTAAGTAAAATTGTTTAATATAAATTTGAACCAAGACGAACCCATGTGAATTAAACTTATATAGAATTGAAATTATATAATTGAAGTTTATAAACAAGATTTATAAATGAAAAGTGGATTCGAGTTGAGAATAAAGGATTTGAATTTCTGATGGATTTGGAAATGATTTTCCACCAGTTTTGAAAAAAGGGATGTTTTGATTATTTTTAAGGAGTTTATGGAAATAAATGGTTTAAAGGATTTTGTAAGCATAGTTCTTAGTTGGGTCACTGGGAAATAATACTGCGGATGGTCATGAACATCAACGGTGTTCATTTTCGAGTTTCTGAGTAAGACTTGCGATTTTAAATAAATTGTTGGACTAAAAAGAAATTTAGTTTTGAATCCAAAGTTTTTGATTTTAAAACCCGTAATTTGGTTCTGAAATTCTCAACAAAGTTATAAAAATAAATTTGACTTATGCATAAACAGGTGAGTATATATTGGATGTTGTTATTTATTGGGATAATATTTGAACGCAAGCAGGATAACTGGATTGATTTTTGAAATAAAATTAAGTTTGAATTATAAAATGGAAGAAAACTAATTAGGAAGTTGATTAGTGAATTAAAAACTAAAGGTTGGGTTGATTTGAAATCAATTTGAGTGGATGAATATATGTTAGACAGTTATGGAATAAAGAGAATGAAGAAAATAAATGGTATGCTCGACAAAAGGTACATATTTAATCGAGTATAAGATTTTATGAGCCTATTGGGTAAACCACTTAGCTTTTTGATTTTCTTTTGGATTGGAAGAGGCTTAGAGAGAAAAGTTGTAGTTGTACCAATTGAGCCGTACAAAGGGAGACGCTGACAAAAAATTTTGAAAATTTAAAGAGTTAGAAAATTTCAATAAAAAAATTTGATAATTAGAAATTGACTTGTCAACTGTATAAAAAATTAGAAAACCATATGTGGTTAACAAATTTTAGAGTAAAGAATGAAGTTGATAAATTAATTTAAAATCAATTTGAATAGACATGGAAATATTCAAGAGAGCATATGGATTGAAGATAAGAATGTGATGATGGATTGTCCAAAAATGGTAGTAAGGTCAATTGGGATGACAGAATTAAAAGTTTTGTATTAAACTAAGTTGTGAGGATATGAAGTATGAGATTTCAATCAAGTGGTTGAGAGAAATTAGAAGAGTTATATCATCTTTACTAGTTAGCAAATTTCGAGGACGAAATTTTTTTTAAGGGGGGAGAAATGCAACGTCCTGGATTTTAAAACGATTGAATAATTAATTTATTTGATTATTTTAATATTGATTTGCCAATTAAATGACTTGAAATAAATAATTTTGATTATTTAAATATTATAAATAGTGGAATAATAAATTTAATTTCCGAAATAATCGAAAATAAGTCGAATTGGCAATATTGTGCGAATTGATTAACATAAGAAATTTATTTGAGTTTAGATTCGAATTATAATAACGAAGTTTGAATGTATTAATTATAATATAATTTAAAACTAGCTCGTAACATCGCGGTAGTTCGTAGTTTCACGTTTTGAACTTCGACTGAATATATATGATTTGTTATAAGTCGGATTTCTTCGTAACAAGAAACGTTCGAATCTATTGAACTATACTTTTCTAATGGAAGAGAATAATGGAGATTGCATATTGTAGATTGTGAGTTATGTCCAAATCAAATTTTCAGAAAGTCGCTATGGAATCGTTTATAAACCATAACTATTTATTTATATAATAAAAGGATTTTTATATAAATTGAATATCGATTTAACTTGGATTTTGAAATATCGAGTTATAATGTTTATTTTGGAGTTGTATGATATTCTATTTGAATATATATGATAATATTAATTTATTATTATTAATTTGAATTATTTTTGAATTTATTAGTATTTTATTTGTTTTATTTTAGCTTAGAAAATAGGCATTTTGCAGACGATCTCCGTTTTCGACGAAACAAATTTTATTTTATCTGTAATGATGAATTATTTTTGGATTTCAAATTTCACGCCATTTAGAGTTGGTTTGTGACCTTGCGAGATTAAAATGTAAATGGATCGATAATGTTAATTTAAAATAACGTTCTATGAGCAAACGAACTCGGATTTCGACGAAACAAGTTTCATTGGGTCTGTAATGTCAAATTATAGTTGTATGTCCATTTTCATCGAAATTGGATATCGTATGTGGTCATAGGAATTTTTAAACAACGAATACAAGTAGCGATATAATATAAATTAATAAAATAATCGATTAACATAATAATTTTTTACCCTATAAATACACCACTAACTTAACCTAATTGTGTGTTTCTTCCTCAAACAAAATCGTGTGTTTTAAAAATTGAGTGGACCTAAAATGTTAAATTTGTTCCGAAGTTCGGAACGTTAATCGAATTGAGATTATTCGAAAGAGAATTATACATTAGAGTTCGACAGTGTTGGATTTTGGGAAAGTACTATTTACTTTCCGTTTTAATCAAGATTCAATCATTTATTTATTTGTTTATTCAAATTAATGAATAAACGTTATATTTTAAAGTTAAATATTTCAGAAGCGGGGATTTTAACGCTATCATTATAATCAATGTTTTCCGTAAAAGAGGTGGATTCTTAAATTAAATCCATGGGTTGCGTAAGCAATGTTTGTTAGTAATTGAAGTTACGAGCTTTGTCTATTTCAAAGTTAAGAATGTTGTTCAGTTAAGGTCCGAGAGGTAATTATACCCCAACTTGATTGATTTCATTTTTGACTAAGGAATGGTTAAGGTTCGATGATGAAGATTGGTCAGGGTTACAGTTAGATAATGAGTTGAGTTGTCGCGATGATGTTTTATACAACATTCGTTTAAATCCATATAAATGAGTTTTGAAAATGTGTTTCCAAATATAATTAGAGATGTTTTCTAAGCACAGAAAATATAATGAGTTGGTTGATGAGAAGTTAAGAAATGGTGAATATATGGAAATGTTGTCCGATGTTAATAACGTATAGTTTCTAAATAAAGAAATTAAGAATTTGTGAATATATCGAAATGTTTTCCAACGTTAATAAGAGATATTTTTCTGGAATATAAGAAAATAAATAGTTCATGATATATGAAAATGTTTTTTCAAGAATCGTGAGAGGCCAAACGGATTTTGAGAAATATCTGGGGATATATATGGAAATTGGAAAACGAGAAGTTGGGTAATGATAAATTAATAAAATTTAATTTAAAAGGGACTTAGTGTTGGTTGATGCTTGATAAATAAAATTTCCAATTAGAAATAGGATCATTGGTTGTATGGATGTTTCCTTTGATAGTTAAATAACCAATTATCAAAGTTTTTGGCCCATTTATATTTTCGTTGTTTATACCGAGAGACCGGAATCATGTTTATTATCTAAAAACCACTTCATATAGGCATAAACGTTGCGAATCAAATTATGTTGAAGATAATTGAAGACGGACTAAAGCGCAAGGGTAGTTCTGTTAATCCTGTAGAAATTGTTTAAGATGAATTGATGGGATGGTGCCTTCAGTTTGTTCAGTCTTAGGACAACTTGTATCGATGAATGTCTGACAGTGTATGCCTAACAGATCATCTATATTGTTTTCTTCAAAAGTACTTACATTTGGTGGTGGAGACATTCGTTTCTCTTAGCTTTATGCCCGTGATATTTTTGGGGAAATCAATAAATGATTTGGCGGGTTTGACGATGTGACATTTAAAGTGAATGATGTTGTGGTATTGAAAAAGTAACTATGGCCTCAAGCCTCACAAGCAGGAAATGACAAAAATCGAGCAGGCAACATGGCCATGTAGATCACTCCCACTAGGGTGTATTGCCAATTGATCTAGAGAAAAATCCATTTGCTTCATTATTCTATCGTTGTTGTATGTTTTGTAACGGTTGTTGATCCCAACCGTTGGTGATAATACATTCGGTACACTCAAAGACAATGAGTGGTCGGTCTTGTGTGACCTTGGTTGCAAGATATTCTTGTTGAACTTTGGTGTATTCCTCTCTAGAGATACACTATCGGAAGGTGGTTCCATACCTGGTCATAGTTGAAAATCCATTACCCAATAAGTGCTCGCAGTTTTGGTTGTATGCTATGTATGTGGAGCGCGAGATGCAAGCGTTCCGCTTGATTGCTATTGATTTGATTAGACATTATTATTATATAAAAATAGTGTTGATACAAAAAATATTTTGGGTTATTGTAAGGTAAAAACCATAAGTGTTTATGTATGGATTACGATTATTCTTTCTTTCAAAAGAATTTTTAAAGTTAAACCAAGTTGTTGAAGTTTACTCACACCGGTTCCACAACTGATCAAGAGTTTATTTTATTTTGTTTTACACTAAACTCTTGGGTGCCCAAATTTGTACGTACAGTCAAGTAATTCGGGATTTTTCAGATATACTTGGAGGAGCTTGTAGCAGGAGGCTTCAACATTATACATCTACAGTCCAGCTGTAAGATTTGTGTCTGCTCTGATTCGGATGTGATTTGTTTCTCCTTCTACTATTCTGATTTTCTTTCTTTCTATTTCTCATTCTCTAACTTCTTTCTATTAACGATACAGTAAATTTTCGGTACTTGATTAGTTGACATGGTATTTTTGTCGATAACCAAGATCGAGAATCGGTCGGTTCGTAACAAATACGTCAAGTTGCCTATTCATTCAAATAATAACATTTCTTTAATTTGCTTGCACTCAAGATACATTAACATTGTTTTAATACAAATTAATATAATACACTAGCATTGTTCCTCTACATCCTTAGTACAATATACTTTAAAAGTAGAAATCCATTTAACAGAACGTGTAAAAAAACTAACTGTTCCAACAACCACTTCGCTCTATGATCCAAAAATAATGTATCATATGACTTTGATTAATTTCGGCCGCCAACTTCATCATCTGGGTAACATTCATCCATCCAAATCCAACTAGGCATCGTCTCTATTGTTAAAATCAATATCCAATCACAAATATAAGCGGTTTCTTCCACCAGCTGAATGCTAAATTTAGTTGCCATTTTAATTTCACCTTCCGACAACAAAGGCATGTAACTGTAGTAAATTAGGAAATAGCAGTTTGGTCATAACAGAAAAACTTTGGAACAGTCAAAACTTATTGACAGAAGAAAATGAACCGTTTGTCAAATGCATAAAGTGAACAAAGAGAAAACACCACCGAACCTTTCTAGCATTGATCTTGATACCATCTGGCTTATTAAGAGCTCGTTTAACAGCGTTGATTTCATCCAAATTGCCAGCAAGTGCATACGTTGCATGAGCATTTATGTAATTAACCTGATTACGAAATCCAGAAAACAAATTAGTTGATAGTATATCTTCTTGTGCAATTAAATATTTGAACGCTGAAGGAAAACATGTGACTAATTATTGATTCAAGGTCAAGCATGTTATCACATAACTTTATCGAATAAATATAACTGCAAACGTGTTAGTGGCTGAATTGATTATTATAGTTTGGAAGATGGAATAAAAGAACAAGTGAAAAGCATTAAGCACTGTTTGTATATACTCATGCAGATGTTGCATGATTAACCGTGTCTGACTAATATTGCTACGTTGTCTAAAATAAAACAGATAGTGAAGACCAAAACAATACTATGAGATCCAGCTTTGAGTCTATGGAGGCAATTAAATATATGTACATGTGCCGTATGATAAACGGAAAATACACAACAATAGCTGTTTGAGGGAATACACCTCTTCCGTGGATTGCTTGTTGCATATATTTTTTAGTTCTCTTTACCAAATATCTATAGCAACAAACATTAGGCGTTTCATGTAATGTCATTATTTGATAACATGAATCATTACTTGCACAAATATTGCTTGAGATGTCAATAAACAATGATATATGTTTGTGCGTATGTAAATTTTGTTAGAGGCCCTTCATAGAATGAATGGTTCTCTGTCATCTCGAAATATAAATTAATCTTGATGCTTATATACTGCTTTCCTCAAACCTATATCGACCCTTAGAGTCAAGTAATTTTATACGGAAGAAAGGACCTCTACGACATATGCGTACGTCTCCGCTCGCCCGTACCAAACCAGGTTGGATATGGGTCCAAAAAAAGTGTAGCAAATTATATTTTTGCTGTACAAAAGTGACCGGACATTTTACTGTTCAAATTCAAAGGGAAACAGCCGTTGCAAATTGAATAGACGCGACTCTTTTCAAACGAAAATGGTCGTTGCAAATTGAATGGACGTGACTGTTTACAAATGGAAATAGGCGTTGCAGGATGAATAAATGCGGGTTTTCACTAGCAAATGCAACCGTCGGGAATCTTCCTATAAAAGAATAGGATATACTGATCATAAAATCAATCATATTTCACACAAAAGTTCATACATCCCAAAATCTCGAGCAGATCACCTCTGTTATATCTTAGGAGACTTTAAATAAAATCTTAAGGAAATTGTTACGGCAAGCCTCAAATTAAATTTCCTTTTTCATCAGATTAGAATTGTTGTTTATTTATAAATATATATACATCATTATGTAATCTTCTCGGTTAGAAGTTGTGTCATATCTACGAAGTAATAGGTGGATACCCAGTGCCGAAGGCTCCCGTACTCAAGCGTGAGGACTTCCTAGACAGTCTCCCATCTGGTACTATTCTCACGGCTTTCCGGGCTCTGGGGATGGTCGATTAGCGCACGCAGCCTTTCCTTCACATTATGTGAAGAGGCCGGGGCTCGAACATGTGCGCTCCAGATTACCAACCGGGTAACCTTACCGTTTGCGCTAGACACCACCTTCATATCTACAAAGTAATACAACGTTTATTTATCATTATAGTTTAACATAACACTTTGTTGTTATTACTATAATTTGTTGTAAATTCATTACAACTATAGTTATTATTCAAAATTAATGATCCACAACTCTAAAGAAATGGAATTCTGATTTGTAAACTTGTGTAAAGGAGTTTACTCTCAAAGAAAGGATTCTGAATAGTCGAGTTGCGGTTTTACAAATCAGGCCACTAGGAAAAAACCATGACATTGATTTGTAAATTTGAGAGCACAAGTTTACAAATCATTACAACTATAGTTATTTTATCTGGACCTGTGCTCTCAAAGAAAGAATTCTGAATAGTCGAGTCAGATAAAATAGTTTTGTCTAAGGTTGGAACTTATATAGAAATGGATTATCTATGTGATGACCTATTCAAAGCAAATATAGCCATAGTCGATAATAAAACTATGTATTCTGATTGTGCTATTAATAAAAATGAAGTTTCTTATTTGGTCAAGCATGAAATCTTACTATATTATGACAGATTAGAACATATAAATTTCTGAAAAATTAAAAAATTATCAAAATTGGATTAATTCCTAAATTTTAAGTAGATAAAAACTACAAATTTGAAACATGTACAAAAGCAAAAGTGATCAAAAAATCATTTCATATTGTCGATAGACGTATTGAACCACTAGGCTTAGTTCATATTGATTTATATGATTTTAAATCATTACACATAAGAGGTGAGAAAAAGTACTTTATCATTTTTATTGACGATTATACACGATATTGCTATGTACATCTTGTAACTAATAAAGATGAACCAATTACATCGTTTATAAAATATAATGCTGAAGTAGAAAATCAGTTAGATAAAAAGATCAAGATATTGATATCTAAAATAGGTAGATAATATGAATCACCATTCGAACAATTCTATGCAGAATATGGTATAACTTATCAAAAAACAGTCTCATACTCACCACAACAAAACGGTATTGCCGAGAAAAGAATAGAACACTAAAAGGTATGATTAGTGCAATGTTATTGACCTTTGGCCTACTGGCTACCTTGTAGGGGAAAGTATTAAATATGTGTAATCACATATTAAACAAGGTTCCTCACAATAAAACAGAAACAATTGCATATGAGCTATGGAAATGACATATACCAAGTTTCAAATACCTCAAAGTGTGGGGGTGTTTGGCAAAAGTTTCAGTTCCACCTTCTAAAAAAGTCAAACTTGAACCAAAAGTTGTAGATTGTTATTATTTAGGGCCAACCCAAGATAGTCGTACATACATATTTTTAGTATTCAAGTCTAGTATAGCTAATAACAATGTAACACAATCGTAAATCAAGAGATGCCTCATTCTTTGAAGATGTGTTTCCACACAAAAAGGATAAAGGGAATTGTGTCCTTAAAAAGAAAAAGGAAAAATCATGCAAGTCACATGAAGATGAAACTTATTGTGAAATTAAGGGAGTTAAACCAAGAAGAAGCATATGGGCAAGAACTTCTAAGACATTCAGTTCAGAATTTTTAACATACATGTTAGAACACAAACCTCAAACGTACAAAGAAGCAATGTCATTTTCTTAATCTTCATGTTGGAAAGAAGCAATCAAACGTGAAATTGATTCAATGCTAAGTAATGAAACTTGAAAAATAATCGATCTTTCATCCGGAATAAAACCAATTGATTGTAAATGAATTTTCAAAAGGATGATGAAAACAGATGGCTCTATTGACAAATATAAAGCAAGATTCGTAGCCAAAGGATATCATCAAAAAAGAGGTAAACTTCTTTGATACATTCATCGGTAGCACGAATAAAATCTATGGTAATGTTAATAGCAATTGCATCCATCTATAATTTAGAGATTCACCAAATGAATGTAAAAACAACATTCTTAATAGGAAATCTCTATGAGGAGATATACACGAAGCAACCTGAGGGTTTTATTTCCAAAGGAAATGAAAACAAATTATGTAGATTAGTTAAATCATTATATGGACTAAAATAAGCTCTAAAACAATGGCACGTAAAATTTGATAATCGCGATGAAAATGATTTTCATATAAAGGAATGTGATAAATGTGTTTACTATAAACAAGTTGGACAATCATACGTGACGATTTGTCTATATGTAGACGACATGCTAATCTTTGGTTCGAATAGTAAGGTAATAGAAACCATAAAGAATATGTTAATCAACGATTTCAATATGAAAGAGTTGCAGACATTATTCTGGGAATCAAAATAAGCGTAATGAAACTGAATTATCTCAGCCACACTATGTAAACAAAATAATTGAAAATTTTAAAATTAAATAAGTAAGAACACTTTTTAATCCATCAGAGCTACTGCATGAGAACAATAATGAGAGCATAATGCAACTGGAATATTCTCGTGTAATAAGATATCTAATGTATCTCATGAATTGCATAAGACCAGGTATAGCTTATGCAGTAAGTTGATTGAGCAGGTATACAAGCAACCCAAGGAAGAAACACTGAAAAACACTAATGAAAGTGCTGAGATATTTAAAAATACTACAAACTTTTCCTTGCATTATAAAAAATAGCATGCCCTCTTAGAAGGATATAGTGATGCAAACTTGATTGTTGATTCAGAGGAAACAAAATCAACTAGTGGTTATGTCTTCGCCCTAGCAAGAGCAATGGTGTCATGGAAACTACTAAACAAACATGCATAGCTCAATCCACTATGGAATCAGAGTTCATCGCTCTAGATAAAGCAGACGAAGAAGTAGAATGCCTTCATCATTTTTTAAAAGATATTCCATTTTGGCATAAACCTGTATTGGCCATATGCATATATTGTGATAACAAAACAGCGTTAAGCAGAGCGCAAAACTTTGTGTATAATGAAAAATCATCACACATTCGTCGACACTATAACACAGTTAGGTAGTTATTAAATACAACTATTTTCATTGATTATGTGAGAACAAATGATAATCTAGCGGATCCATTTACTAAAGGTTTATCAAGAGAGAAAACTGATTGTACATCGAGGGGAATGAGTTTAAAAACCTAAACCAACAAGAGTTATCTTATAGGGAAATCTGTTGTAACAACCCAGAAAATCAGAACCAATTTAAAATTTTTATTTTAGCAATTTTAATGGATTTTGAATATTTAATATTATTTATTGTAAATAACGACGATAAAAAATTTATTTAAATTGAAGTTAGAACGAAAAATTTCAATTTAATTATAAAAGGAGTTTAAAATAACACGATAGTTTGAAAGTTTGAATTTGAAATTTGACTGACTGTATAAGATGCAAAATAAATCGGATTTTGGTGAAACCAAAAATATTTAAATCTATGTAAAAATATCTTTCCAACGAATCCGAAGAATTTAAATTTCATAAGAGGAATCAAAAGTTATGCCCAGTTTAAAATTCAAAATAGTCGCTATAGAATTTATGTATATATTTTAATATTAAAAATAGTCATTTTACAAACGATCTCCGTTTTCGACGAAACCACTTTTGTTGGAATCAGAATGTCAAATTATTGCTAGGTTTCAATTTTCATAATTTTTAAGATTAATATGTGACCGTGGCAAAAGAAAATGTGTTTTGTCAATTGCAGTCAAATCGGATCGACCAAAAAATGACTATTTTTCAAACGGTCTCCAAATTCAACGAAATTAGTTTTGTTAGGACGTATCGTCAAAACATAACTAGAAATAATTTTTCTGGAATTTTTAGAGTCCATATGTAGTCCCGGTAAATTTAAATGTACGATCAAATTAAATAATTAAATGTATTATATTTTAAAAATAAAAAAAAGTGGGCTGAGATGATCAAATGGGCCGACGGGACCCAGTCCACTGTGCCCGGAATAGAGGTATTTAGTTAGGGGCGACACTCGTTGGGTTTGATTTGGAGTTTGTATCAACATAGATATTTTTGGGAAATAAATAAAATAAAATAAAAATACGCTAGGCATACAATATAAATACAGGGGATATACACTAACCCTAATTCCTATCTATACAGCAGCCGCCAGTTTGAAATCAACGCACCAAACTCTCCCATTTTGATTCACGAAAATCTTTCCATCCTCTCACTAATCCAACCAATTTCTAAAACAAAACTTGATGAGCTTCACGAGATTGACGTTTAGATCGGTGATGATGGGTTCTTACCGCACGGATTTCGAGATCTAGACCCATAAAGCTGCGCCTTTCGCAGTTGAATCCCGGTCAGAGGAAGCGTGCGAGCTGGAGGAGCTTCTGGGCGCGGGTAGCCGGAGTCAAGCTCTTTAATGTGGCAGATTTTGATCAAGCTCCGAGGCTCTGTAGGTGGCGCGACAGAGGGGGTTTCATCGTGAAGAGTTCCAGTAGTTTGACCGAATGAGGAAGAAGATTAAGTAGAGGGTTAAGTGTTAATTAGGTTTAATTATTTTATTAATTAATTATCTAAAATGGTTTAAAGTTTAAATCTTCGTAGCTTTTGCATACGAATTCGAAATTCAGAAAAAACGAAGTGCGTTGGAAACCTCTTGACAAGCACTATACCATGGAGCTGATCAGAGCTGAAATAGAGCGATCTAAATTTTTGAAGAATTCAGAAACCAATGTGAGAATTATGTTTCCTTTTAAATAGTTAAAATAAAGTAATTAAGATTGTGATATTATCGCTCCACTATTAAATGCTATGTGTGGTTATTCGTGATTGGATTTGGGTGATGAATTCTGTTATGTTGATATGTTGATTGAATGTTGAAACAAAAATATCGTTTTTGTTGAAACAAAATAGATTTAAACAAAAGTATCAATTTTGTTAAATAGAAATTGTTAACAAATAAAATTATCATTTTTATTTGTTAAGCTAAATTAGAAATTGTAAACAAATAAATCATTCTTTTATTTGTTATGTAGAATACATAGAAACTTGTATACAAATAGAATATTCTTTTATGTGTCATTGAAATGCATAGGAAAATGTATGCAAATAATTATTCTTTTATTTGTCATTGAAATGCATAGGAAAATGTATGCAAATAATTATTCTTTTATTTGTCATTGAAATGAATAGGAAAATTGCGTTGAAATTAAAATGTCATTTTATTGAAATTAGAACTAACAAAATAAAATTGTCATTTAGTTGAAATTAGAATTGACGATATGAAATTGTCATTTTGTTGGAATTAGAATTGCCGATATAAAAATTGACATTTTTGGTTGAATTAGAATGGACATAATAAAATATCATTTTGTTGAATTAGAAATGTCATTCTATAAAAATGTCATTATATTAGAAATGTCGTTAGAATAAAAAGGTCATTTTTAAGGTTAGATTATAAATAAAAGAATCTTGTTATGTTAACATTAGAATATCCTTTTTGTTAGATTATGTTATGTTAACATTTAAAATAACATTCTTGTTAGAAATTTGTTATGTAAATAAAAATAACATTTTTGTTAGAAGTTTGTTATGTAATTAAAAATAACATTTTAGTTAGAGATGTATATTAGATTAAAAATAACATTTTTGTTAAGATATGTCATAATAGGTCTAAAATGGCCATTTTAGTATAAAAATGTTGCATTAGAAAGAAATAACATTTTAGTATAAAATGTTGCATTAGAAAGAAATAGCATTTTGTTATAAAAATGTTGCATTAAAAATGAAACCACATTTTTGTTACCGAAATGTTGCATTAGAAATAAAATCATATTTTTTTGTAAAAGTTTTCATTTGAATACAATTGTCATTTTGTTTAAAAATGTTTATTTAGATTAAACATGCCGTTTACAGTAAAAATGTTTATTTAGATTTAAAATGTCATTTTCATTTTATCTAAATTAAAAATGCCATTACATTAGAAATGTGATATTTTGAATAAAAACGTCAATTGGTTGGAAATGTCATATTAGAAATAATAATGTCATTATTGATAGAAATGTCATTTTTATATAAAATGTTTTATTAGAATTAAAATATCATTTTTGTTGAAATTGTCATGTTAGACAAAAATATCATTTTTATTATAAAATGTAATGTTAGACAAAAGTATCATTTTTATTATAAAATGAAATGTTAGACAAAAATATCATTTTTATTATAAAGAGTAAAGTTAGATAGAAATATCATTTTATTGGAAATGTTTACGTTAGAATAGAAATGTCCTTTTACTTAGAAAATGTTATGTGAAATAAAATGTCATTTATTTAGAATCATGCCATCTATATAACAAAAAGCCTTGGTCGGTTACGGAGAGACAAAGAAGGGCTGAGATTTATCCCTCGCATAGACAAAGAAAGGCCCTGATTTGCACACATCATCAATTTGCCCGCACGATCTTCCACGATTTCTTACGAATTAGTTAGATAAGTGCGTTTTTCCCCATTTATTTCTACTCCACGAAAACCCTTCAGCCTTCTTCCCCATGTTCATCGAATTGAAAAAAAACACTTTTTGCTAAATTTTCGACCATCATCTCTGATGTCCAATTGATGTTCTTACCAAAAAGTCACATTGAAACCCTAGGTTCTCTTGCGTTAACATAAAAAAGAGAACAAATTTTGGACAAAATTAAGAACTAAACAGCTAATCAAAGAGACGACGCGAGTTAATGGTGTCGAAAAGCAGATGTGCCTCAGTCCAGGTTTTATTTTTGAGTATATTTGCTTAACTGTCAATTTTTAGGTATTTGATGATTTAGAACTTGCTGTTGTTAATTCCTTCCTGGCAATGGTTAATGCGATGCTGTTAGTTTTTGCTTCATTATTCTGAAAACTTCAGTAATTACATTTTCGTTGTTAATTAAGAAATATTAGTGTATGTTTAAAATTTAGTTTTGCTAAATTTATACATGTTTGAACTTACAATAGTTTTCTGTATACAAAATGATTATACAGCATACTTCTAAATATTTCAATTAACAAGGTGATATTACCATTGAAAACCATTTGTGCTCATTCTTCTATTATCGTAAAATCAACTTTCTATCATTTGATTTTAGTTGTTTGATTTGAAGTTAATTAGATAAACCTTTAAAGTTTCTATCAACAACCTACTTAATTCTTACGCTTTTAATTTTAAAATGTTATAATCTACTTCTAATATGTATTTGTAACTCTTATTTTGTTGAACCTCATGGGTTTAAAATCTGTTTTCTTTCTTCTAATTTTCTTTTTGATCTGCACTTTGGTAAATAGCATGGTCGAATTACTCCATTGTTAAATTTGTGCAAGTTGTTGACTATATTAATAGTTAGTCCTTCATCTTTAACCTCTGCTTTCTACATTGAATGTTCATTGTTTACTATTTCAACATGGTTATAGATTAGATCGGCGTAATTTATTATTTAATATACACGGTATCATTAAAAGAAGTAGTTTAAGAGAATCTATCATTTTGTACAATAGGTAAATGTTTCGGCGTTTCATTGATTCTAGCATAGAGTTAAACCCCTGTAATATAAAATTGTAGCATAAAAAATAAAATATCAATTATATTATTTATATGATGACTCTTCCTTCCGTATTTTACAGTATTTATAATGCATCATATTCAGATTTCTGTGCCGAACAACACATGGGGCTTCAAATATTGATAAAAGCATTGAATGGAAAGAGATGTGCAGAGGTTTAAATACTGATGAAGTTATTAAAGATAAAGAGACATCCGCTGCTTCAAACATTGATAAGATCTTATAACTGCTCTTTTGATGTTCAGATTCTTTTATAGGTTTTTTTGTTAACAATTTAACTGTGCATGTAACAACAGATTTTATTCTTTTTTCTTCTTTTATAGGGAGAGAACAGCAGCACTTGGTGCATTTAGTGGCATGTTGCGTTTAGGACTTAATGCATAACCTTTTGCTTTGATCCATACTCTTCCAGTTATACCTTTTGATTAGGTGCATCGGCTCTTCATGTTTGACACACATAAGAACCAAAAAGGTAACTTCTTCACCATTTACCTTCATTTAATATCCAACTGAATTGATTATATCTTTGAAATACTGATCATAAATGCTAGGATTATTTTCAATTTCCATATATCAGTTTCATACTAATTTTTAGTCTTCTCAATGGAAATGTCAGAATCTTTCACTACAATCAGCAGGCTTGCTCAAGCTGGCTGAAGCTAAAATGCCTGGCTAAATTTTGTTGTTGTAATATATGAAAAAAGAAAACCATGTTCATCTATTTTTACATGCTAAGATCTTATACTGCATCAAAACAAACTGATATATAGAAATTGAATATAAAGATTTTATCCTTTCCACTTCTCCTCGATAAATCGATGTATGTATTATTCAACAAGTTCTTAGCCAAAAACAAAATCCATATTGTTTGTATAGCCCCCAAAGGATAATCTGCAACAAACTTGCATAACCATGCTTTGCATTTGGTGATTTCTTATTTGGTTGCGATAGTGACTGATATTATGATTTTTTTCTTGATATCATTTTCATCATCTGAATCTCAAACTTTCTGGATCTAGGTTGGACGATGATCTATGGTTTTGATAAGGTGTTTGTTGTATTTGATTTGATATAGATATTCGGCCAGTTGAATATTAAATTTAGCCAGTACAAGATGATTCAATGGCTGCTTGGACTTCAATTGTGACAACGAAATTGTGTCTTTGTTTCAATAAGTTACAACCTGACTCAGTATATGGGGTTTAATCGTTATTTTCATGATATTACTATATGGTAATCTGATGTGCTTGAGAAAACAGTAAAAGTAATTATGCTTATAACCTTTGCATTTAATGATCAACTTTTTTTACACATGCGATTATTTAGCAGTTCTATGAGGCAAATTGCATGTGCATGGTTTTATATGGAAGCTTTCTTCATTTTATGGTCTCCATCCTTCAAATCGCTGTCGTTATCATTTGAATGGAGTTTTTCCTGCTTGCTGCAAAGGACCTTTCAGGTTTATTCAGGTTTTGCGCTTATTTTGTGGATTTTTTTATAATGCACATAATGTGTTTGGATGTCCTATGTGAGTTTCACCGCCTCTCTTCCATTTTTTTTACATTAAATCCAAGTATTTGATTTATTACTATTTTGGGGTTTGTTATTGCATATTGGCAAACATAATTGTTATATGATTTAAAATAACCCATGAATCCATGTGAATTTTTATGTATATTTGACATTGTGTTTACATGTATTTTTTAGGGAGTGTATGCTGTACATTTAGGACTTTGCTTGGCATTAGATCTGTACAGTGTATATTCATTTTAAATAGTAACTTTTAAGACACTTTTTTGTTGCAATCAATGTCAACATTGCTAACACTAATCATTCATTTTGTGTTCATACTTATTTTATGAAAAAAATCATTCACTATTTCAATATTTGCAATTTATATACAAAATCAATGATAGTTTCAGATTTCCTATTATAAATGATACCAATTAATGCTGCTACCATGTATATAAAATAGCAAGTTTTGTCATTTTCCTTGCATACACAGGTAATAGCAAAATTTAAAACCATACTAAAACTTTTTTGATTTTCATACGTTGACCCCACTTTTACCATCTTTGGCAGAAGCTTTTCTACAATCCAACTTTTGATTCTGATAGCCCTGGCTATTTTTGTGGATTAGGAGGTTTGGAAATAGACTTCATTACTTACTTTTCTAACATCATGGGTAAGTAGATCTCCAATTCTCTCATTTACACTTAGTTTTTCCGGGTTATGATCCTGTTTTTAAAGTTCCGCTTTTGGATAAATCAAATACGGATTTCGTTTTACTGTTGTTAGCTATGCAGAAGTTTGCTCATCAATTTAATAGAAGATGTGGCAAACTTATTTTTTCGTGTATGTTTCTGTGCAAAATTGACCTTGGGTTTCTTTTTCCTGCTAATATCTACACAACTGTAGGCTCATCTATTCAGTTTATAGAGCAGGTGCAATCTAACAAATTGGAATTAATGTATAGTTTTATCCTTTTTAACTTACGTTTAATATTTTTTCTTTAACATATAAAGTAAATATTATTGTCATTTTTTGCAGATTGATATTTTCCATGTATAAATTATTTATAATTTCTGTGCTTTGAAGTTTCTATATTTACCCCAGAAGATTGAACACGTATATTAGTTGCTCATATGATTATGTTTAGCTCTAACTTGCTTTAATGATATTAATTTACATTGCAATAATTTTCTCATTTTTCAAATAAATAGTTCAGTGCTGTAATGCGTATCTGATTCAGATGAAAGAGAAATTTGAATATGTGGGGAGCCCAAAACTGGTATTTTTACTTCATTGTTCGTACTGTTATCACCTATCAGGCTATCAGCAAGTTACTTTGACTCATGCCTTAAATGTAATTTTTGTGCCTTCTTTACTCTGCAAGGTGGACATACTAATCAGGATAGTATATATATTTAATGTAGAAATTTTGAAAGTTTGATCAATTACGGGATGTAAACCATGAATTATGATTGATTTTATTCTCTCACAAATACAGAGTTTAAGAGAATTTATAGTTTAAAATTGTGTCAACATGAATTTTCATAAGAGAAATATAAGTGGACTGACCATTAGTAATTGTCATAATATGGATATCCTAATTCATCATGTCCGAATTTAACAATTTATATTTTGCTAAGTATCTTTATTATTAATTTGATTATTCAACTGTTCTGGTATGTCCTTGGTTTTGTGGATTGATTATATCCCAGTCAATTCTATGCCAATTTGCAAAGTAAAAAAGAAAAGAAAAAAAAGAATCATACTTTAGTATTTACTTTGCCTGGATGATGTTGGGTATTAACATCTAAAGAAACTTAGCTATTTGAAACCAAATGGTGTTACTGCAAAGCCAAATTTAGGAAGAAATACATAACACGATGCTTACTTAATTTGAAATAAATTTCCCTTAGCGGAGAAAATGTTGAATGTGTAGAATATATTATTTAAATTCAAGAATTGTTATTACTGATTACTAAATTAGTTAAGATACCAAGCGGAGCTAATTACTTCCTATGAACTAATTAATATTAATCATATTCTGAAATTGATTTGCTTTGTCCTATTAGGTATTATAGCTTATATAAATATGTACTATCCTTTGATTTCATAAAAAGCGTTTCAAATTGATTTGTAGTACCTACTGTTTCACATGATTTTCTTTTTGTATTGTAATTGTTATACATGGAAATGATAGGTATATGCAAAAAAATTGCAGGTTATTCCTATCAAAAGCAAGTAGTTGTGATTGGTACAATAAAAAATGTATCTTTCTCATATTCTTCTGTGTTAAACGAATGTGGTGGAATCAATTTAGGACCTTTTTTTAAGGTTTGTTGTATGTTCATTGTTACCTTTTATGAATGGTTATATCGCATTTATTCATGTCATCAGATTTACTGCCTATTTTTAATCATATGCAATACTTTCTACATGTTTTTAATATCTAAACCTAAACGAAAGAGAATATTTGATCTCATGTCACTTTTTTGTTCTTTTTTACTTGATTCACTGAACTTTGATATTGAACGTCGGTTTTCCTTTGTTGTCGTTTGAATAATAACAGTTCTTTATCCATGGTGCATACCCTTGGTCATTGTTGTAATTCATGGGTGAATATGAGTATGATTTTATTTTTTTTGGAAAATAATTATACATAGGGCTATTTAGAAACATTGTTTGTTATACCAAAAAAAATAGCATAATGCATAATTTCAGAATAATCTACACATTTTATATTATCAGTCTATTACGGTGAGGTGAAAGTTGCACTAATAGAAATCGATGCACATATAAATATACTTTTAACTATTGTTGCCTTTGCAAGTATTAGTATTGCATTTATCTTTATATACATATACATATAGCCAAAGTTTCAAATTGGTTTCTTTTAGATTGCAGTAGTATCCTTTCACTTTTACTGAGTACTATAACAGATAAATAAGGTGAATAATTTTGTTCTGCATTTACTAACATATCACCTGCCTTAATTAACACTGGTACATAATGCTTTTTCGTATTTATTTACTATCAACTACAGTGGGAAACCAATTGTAATCCTGACCTCATCATGATCACTAGAAACTTCTAAAAAGCAACTTCCATTTAATGAAAACAGCGCATACGTACACATATATGTATATGAAAACATTTCAAAGTTTTTTTTTAATTTAAGCATTGGAAAGGAAATAAGGCGGTGAATATTAATATATATATATATGAGAATAACAAGTAAATATGAAGCAGGAAAACAAAACTACTAAATAATTCTACTCTAACTACAATGCTTAATGGAAAGAGGAAAAAACTGAAGTAAAACTGAGCAACAAGGATTTCGCAACTGATCTTTGGAAAAAACGAATGTGAAGTGGCCATATCTGCAAATCACTTGGTCAAATGTGAAGATAAGCCACCGTTGCTCCAACTTTCGCCATCGTGGGTTAGTAGATCTTTCTCCAATTTCCACCGTTGCTATTACGCAATATGTTCTCACCGCTTTTTGATGAATGCAAACTGAAACACTCAAAAGTCTATGCTTCTGTGCATCGCACGGGTTTCCACTCGTGTTAATAGAAATATCATTTTGTTTAGAAAATGTCATTTATATAAAAGTATCACTTTCATTTATGTTGAAATAGGAATTGTCGACAAACAAAAGTATCACTTTCATTTGTGTTGAAATAGGAATTGTCGACAAAGCAAAATTGTCTTTTATTTCATCGTTAAAAATATGAAACATGTCATACAAATAAAAGTATTTCTTTTTATTTGCCATGTTTAAAACTAGAAATGTAATGTGAATAAAATATTCTTTTTGTTCGCCATTAGAATCATAGAAAATGTAATGCGAATAAAATATTCTTTTTGTTCGACATCAGAATTGGTTAAATTTATTAGCCAATGATGTATTTATATAAACTGTTGTTGTTTAAAAACCCCACACGGATATTGGGATGATATTTGACATACATTAGTCCCAATATTTAGCTGTATGTCAATCGATGGATTGACAGTTTGTGATGAGCGTTATTTATTAATTTTAATGCTCACAGAGTTATAATTTCACTCTGGATGTGTATAGTTTGTTTAATGATTATTTATCATTACTGTTATATACATATGAAATGTATGAAATCCATATGACCGAATTTATATGGTAATTGATTGAGTCGCGTTCCGATTCAGAATATTTTTAATAAAATAATACTTTGAAATAAAGAACATCTTTATATAAAGAATATTTTAAAGTAAAGAATCTTGTAAATAAAGAATATTTTAAATAATGAATATTTTAGAATAATATTCAGTGAAGAATAAAAATATTGACATATGAAGCCGTGTTATGTAGAAACGCTATTTTTAACCCGAACGAGTTTATCGATCGATTTTATTTATCTTAAAGTGAATATAAAGAGAAGTGATTTCAAAATCTATTATTTTGAAAATATTAATATTTTAATATGATAAAAATATAGAATATTCAATTTTTATTTAAAATTGAAATGAAGCTAAAATCGTTTTAAAACGAATTTATAAATATTTTATAAAATACGATTTAAATAGAAATCGATGAAATATATATACAATATTATATATATATATATATAATGACCTGAATAGAACGCACCGCACAGCAACTGTTCGCGAATTTCGACCATTAACTTCAAATGGACGTAGAGGAAGATCCGACAATTGGATTCTCCTAAAACCGGAACCGTTGGGTTCGTATCGAAATGAGCTTTCCTATGAATATAAGACTTTTGAAATCTAATGGTTGAATTTGGAATTATGTCCAAATCAATTTCAGAAAAGGTCGTTGTAAGTGCAGTTCGATGACCGTTCATGGAAATCGACTGTAAAGGCCTTAATAAAATTATTAAAAATATGGTAAAATTATGTAAAATCATAATAAATGATTTAAAAAGATTTTGGATGAGAAATTCCATATTTAAAAAGATAAAAATATGTTTTTATCAATTTGAACGAGTTATTAACTAAAATAAATCTTTTAAATAAGATTTAATGAAGTTTTCTAATTTATTAATATTTAATTGAATTAAATAGTGAAATTGGATTTTTGGATTTGTCGTGAACGGTGTCTTAAATAACATTGTTATTGAACCCTGTAAGAAATAGAATAAACCTTTTAATTAAGATTTTATAGTTTTTCAAATATATTTAATAATTGGAATAAAATGAAATGTAAATTGGGTTTATCGTGAACTGTGTTTTAAACGACATTCGTTCTTTAACCCAATTAACAATGAGGTTATGATTTGGAATTTATAAATCTTTATTTAAGATTTAAATGGGAATTTTCCAAAATAAAGTTTTTTTCAATTTAATATTAAATTGGAATTGAGTGGAATTCGATTTAATAATAATCGAGATGAGCTCCAGTGAATGAAGACAGTTACTATATATGAAATTTAAAAGGGCTTCGCCGTTATTCCATTTATATTATTAGTCTGATACAGAAATTTATATCGATTATATACTGATTTGATTTCTATGAAAATTTCTATATTTAATGGAAGACGATTTTTGGTTTATCGTGAACTGTGTTTTAAAAGACATTAATTCTTTAAACCAGTTAAAAGATAAGATTTAATTCTTAAATTGAATAATCATTAAATAATGATTTTTGATATTAAAACCAAATTGGGGTTTTAGTGAATCTTTAAAAAGAGGATTAAAGAATAAATTAAAGAATTTATCTTTAATAAAATTAATGGGAACCTTTCCCCAATAATGTGAATATTTTATTTAAAAGAATATTCTGAATTGGAATGAGGCGCTTGATGTGTTTTTATAGCACTTTATTATTGATTATAAAATACGCTAGTTATTCGGAAAGATCGGGTTTAACCCATTCCGAATAATTACTATGACAATTAAATGTCGAAGATGAAGACAGTGGTTGAAGATCGGAGGTCTTCACATCGTTCGGATGGTCACTGATGTCTTGATTGGGTGGCCACACAAGACAAGGTAATAAGTGGTGATCATCTAGATGTACTTGGAGATCGATGGATATGCAAGAACCTCTCTCCTATATTGAACATATGGGACGAGGAATAAGGTGTCTCCGGTTTGGTTCAAACCCATAACGAACTTGTAAATGGATGTATGTCTGACGTTGTATTCCTTTATGCTGTATTTGTTGATCTCTGCTAAATATATATCTGTGGTGGCGGAGGATTTATTCTCTTGCTTAACACCCTTCTCTGAGACGTACGAGCTTAGAGGTTATATATTGGCAGGAATCAATGGTATGGTATGGATTGACAATGTGGCATGCTAAGATGCAAATGATCAAGACTTATTGTTGAAAAGCAGAGCCTTGTGGTTGATGATCAAAGCACAGCTTTAATTTAGCATAGCTTTGTGTATAACGATATTTCGCGAGCCTCACACCCCGGTATTAATTAGAAACGGGAGTAAGGACTGCAGGAAGGACATACGTTTCTTTCTAGCTAGAAGTGGTGTCAGGCTTTTACACACCTGGGCATTTTTACTTATGTGGATGATGGATGAGGCGCCTCAGTTATTTGAGTCCCTAGTGGCTCTATTTACGCCCCATAGGACGGAGAAACGTATTGTTCAGGCATTACTAATCCAACCATTGCACTTTGGTGGACCGGCCCTGAAGATCCAGGTGTGGTTGCTGCTGTATCCTGAGGCATGAGCTAAAGTGTCTCGAATTCGGCAAGGACTATCTTTTGCCTTGGTTTATGATGGAAATCCAACTTCCAATACAACCCATTCGGTTTTGATTGTATAACTAGTATGGCGACATATTATATAGTAGCTATGTCGTCTATGATTGATACAATATGATTGAAATTGTTTTTGAAACATATACACACTAACAATAATATCAAATCCATTCTATCGTATCAAGCATCTTTTGACCATTATAAGGTAAAACTCTATCCTCCGGTTTGTGTTGCATTGTGTGATGGGACTTGAATCTTATAATGGTTTCATTTTTATAAAAAGCATTTCGTTATTTAACGATTTACTATATTTATGCACTGACAATCCAATGGAGTAAACCCGTTCCGCGTTAGCGGCGCGGTCCTGTAATTAGCCTTCTTATTAAATAAGTTAAGTAAAGATTTCTCATACCAGTCTCATGATTGACCCGTAGTTTGTTTCACTTTGCAAACTCGGGTGCCATCTTTTCCACACGGGCAGTCGAGTAGCTTTTTTTGCATACATTCATTTCTTGAGCAGGATTCCCGATCGAAGTTTAAAGTCGTGTCCAGAACACTGGTAGCCTTCCGCTATGTTAGTGTTATTAGTTGCGCTGCATTGTATTACAATTATTGTAATTTAATCTTCCGTTGTATTATTATTTATCGATGTACTCTGATATTCTGTGCTCTGATGTAACATTATTATAATGTTTATAAAAGTCTTCTGTTATTTGTTCTGATGTGTTGTATGCCCAAAGTTAAAGAATTCATGGATTTTCAACTTTTGGATCAGACCTGTGTGGTTTATGGTCGATTCAAAGGGCGGGGATTTACGGGTCTTTACATCTGTCCTAGTGACTGGAGATCCCACGGACTAGGATCAATAGGCAAACCAGTTCCGAGTAACTCCAGAAGTAATGCATTTGTTTAGACCTAGTCTTATTTCATTCCTATGGTGCATAATAAAATGCACGTTAAAGGTTAAAACTATGTTTTTTAATGATGATCATATCTTGAAAATAACAAGTGGGGTACATGTAGAACACTCTTAATGATTGTGACCACCTATGTTAGTGTGAGCTAGACCGGTTCTGTGAAAATATTTTAAGGCTTAAATTCTCTAAAAACACTCGCAGAACCAAATCTGTTCAGGATCAAAATGAACACAACCAAGAGATTGAATGTGAAAGAAAAAATGTTTTATAAAGCTTGTCGTCTGATTATGCGTAAACAACTGGCGGTTCAAGATGAAATACTTCACGGATTAGCTAAGTATATCCAATCGGTTTTTTCTAAGGAAAGTTCAAAGTGAAATATCTACTTATCCTCGAGATAACACTTTTTTGCATATGAACTATATGATATTACACTGTGTGAGGAAGACATATATCTCATTCATGCGGGGGGATTGTTAGAGACCCTTTATATGATGAATGAGATAATTGTCCTACATCATGAAATATAAGTTATATTCATGCTTATATACTACTTCCCTCAAATCTATATTGGCCCCATAAGGTCGGATAATTTTATACGAGGGGGAGGACATGTATGACCATGAAGTAAAACACGCGCGGATGTCGTCATCTGCCCGCATGGTACCGAACCGAGACGGGTACGGGTCCAAAAAGAATGTACTGTGTCATACCGAACCGAGACAATGTGGATGCGGGTCCAAAAACAGTGGATTGTGTTATATTTTTTTGGTAGAGCAGGATCGTGTTATATTTTTGGTGCGCTAAAGTGAACAGACTTCTATTATTTAAATTCAAATAGAAACAACCGTTGCAAATATATGAATGGACTCGAATATTCAAACGGAATGGGAGCGGCTGTTTAAAAACAGAATAGCCGTTGCAAATTGAATGGGTGCGGCTGCTTTCAAATGGAAATAGCCGTTGCAAAATAAAGAGAAGGCTTTTCACCAACGGATGTAACCTTTGGCAATCCGCTTATAAAAAAACAGGAAACCTGATTATAAAGTCAATTATATTTCTCCCCTTCGTAAAAAAACCTCTAAAATCCAAGCAATCCTGCGTATTACACAGAAGTTCATACATTCCAAAATCTCGAGCAGATCACGTTTGTTGTATCTCGAGAGACTTTGAATAAAGTCTTAAGAAAATTGTTATGGAAACCTCAAACAAAATTCTCTTTTTCATTCGGTTAGATTTCTTGTTTATTTATACATATATATTCATCATTCTGTAATTTTTCTAGTTAGAAATTGTGTTATATTACTATAGTTTGTTGTTTTAAATTCGTTACAATAATAGTTATTGTTCAAAATTAATGATCCATGATTCCAAAATAGTGAAATTTTGATTTGTAAACTTGTATAAAAGAGTTTACAATTGATAAGTCTCTGTTTTGATATATTAGTCGTATAACAAATTTATGTTAAACTTACTGGCTACCTTGGGTCCAACCACCAACCCCCATCGCCTACATGAACTTCTTTACTGGCAAAAGTTGGCATTCTGTATGTGCCTGGTTCGGATACAAGGGTGCACGATCATGATGACATGCACAGTATCAATGAAGCCCATAAAGCAAGTACACTACATGTATCTATGTTGTTTCATGAAAGAAAAAAGGCAGTACTTAATCAAATACATCTTCTTTAAGCTTAATTAAAATGCATAACTTACGGAGTAATCATTCAAACTTCTAACAATTCACAATTAGAAAATACTACGAATTGGAACACAGATTTTAGGCACATACCTCTTGCTCTTGCTCTGTTGTTAGACACTACACCAGAGCTTCGTCAACTTCAGAATCACTAACCCAGGAATGCATCAGGCTTGATGACTTGTACAAGCGATAGATTCAGGGCTTCGAAATACAAATCACTCTAGAATCGAACACCGATTCATGCATTTCAGGCTGCTCATCAAGCTCAAATTCAGTACACCCCAAATTATTTAATACCCATTGCACAACTTGCACTGTGGATGTAATTCATACTCTTCACTCTACCAATAATCAGCCCCAACGTCAAGCTTCCCCATGCAATTCCACAACCATGCCGCTACCATTCTCTTAATTAAATACCTCCTCATGCAGTGACTTATTTCACAATGCTTTACTTTGTCAAAACCAACTTCTTTCTTACTTGCTGCAACCCATACAAAAACATGGTGTGTAGGAGTTTGTACACGATATATCTGTGCATTCTAACTTTGATCATATTGCAAAATTCAACACTCTAGACAAACCTACTACATCCTACCTATCCTAATCACTCACCATTCAATATCATTACATTAAACATATTGAGGATTGGTATGCTTAGTTTTGCATCCAAGATTTCTCAATCCTACTATGACTCGTATTTACATTAAAGCTTATATTCAACAATGCCTCCACATCGGGATATGCTTGGACAGTACAAAAGGATGTACCATGCTGAAGCTATGTGCCTGCTTCACTTTTCTAAAGCTGACGAGCAGGGGTTGATTTCTCTTAGTACACTCCATATTATTCATTGTATTTCACTGAAATGCTTTCTAGGTTAATCACTTTAGTTTGATTTTATGGGTTTAGATGTACCGGTACAAAACTCGAATGGTGAAATATGTTCTGGCTCAGAAATTAACAGGCACGGTTTTTGCGTCTATTCCCACTTTAACACACTTTTGCATTGTTAGTTGAAGAAAACTGTAAGTCAATGTTCTGCATTTTATTCGGCGCGGTTGATTAAATCAGCCTGCTCTTCGTGTTCCATTACTGAAACCTTTGCATTGTATAACAAACACAAATGAAGAAGTAGTTTAACTCCTAAATATTTTTCATATCAAAACACCTATCAAGTAGGAATGACAATTGCATGTGTAACTAGAAATGATAGCAAATTGAGTTACCTTCTCTCTTCTCATTAAATTTCATGAAAATCCACTTCCATGTCGCTAATGTCATTGGCATCCGCATGCCAAAGAAGTGGACCTATTTCAGTAAAAGAAACCAACCTGTGTTAGGTGCTCATTTTTTATTAGATTACAATAGTGCTTTACCATACTGACAGGCATGTTTTGGCTTTACTTCAATATCTCTAGCAATGTGATGTCACAAAAGTTACGCTGCTCCAAGACTATGTGCCAAAACTTCATTTCGCCAAAAGCAAACATTTATTGAACTTCCCCATCAGCTTGTGTGTATGAAGTGTAACCCTATTAATATAAAACAAACATTTCTTTATGGCTAACTCTATTTCAACCCACCTTTTTAGTTAGTAGTCATCTCTGAAAAAATTAAATTTTTAAAGACAAAAATACCCTTAAAAAGTTTTTTTTTTTCAATTGTTCTGAATATCACGTAAGTTTTCACGGTCTCTGAATACATCTAAGCTCCAAAACCCTAAGTTTCAAATCATTGAAGAAAAAATCATTTACAAACAAGCATCCGATGGGTTTTGAAGGAGAAGATGGTTTCTTATCGCAATCACAGCAGGTAATCAAAAAAAATTGAGCTTTTTTAATTTTTCAACTACAATCAATGTACAAAAAACAGTGGGATTGTAGGAAAATCCACGTAGGGATTCTACTAAGATATAACAACCTAGCAACATCACAGCGCGGATAACACATAACCACGCAGGTCGTCTACGTGGTAAATGTCTAATCCACGTTGAGGTTTTGTGTGGTTAACGTCTTATCCACGTACTTTTTTGTTTGAGTGTTCAGTATTTTTTTTTTTCTGTTTCGAGTTTATAGTTTACGATTTTTGTTTTATGCAGGTTGTATCGTTTTCAAGCAATGAAGAAACGCATGATGAAGTAGTATTGGATTATTTAAACGAGTTAACGACTTATAATGTAAGTTTGCTTTGATTAACGGTCGAATAAATTCTTATCACTTACATTTTAAATGCAGATATTTCCATCGAGAAAAAATTAGTTGATTGTATTCGTGATTCGATAAGACGTCTCCATTTTGTTATTATAATTATGAAATCGGATACTGGTGCTTCAGTCAAAAAAGCACGAATTATGTTTGCTTGTAAAAGAAATTGTGTGTACAAGAAGCGAAAAAGTATAAAGCCGAAGAACCTCAGAATGACGAATACGAAAATAAAAATGCAATTGCCCATTTACATTTAAATGTGAGAAACTTTCTACTTTTGATGATTGTATGTTGTTAGTGGTGTTCACAATAATTCAGAATTGAAAATTTCAGGTCATTTGTATATTGATCGACTAACCTAAAATAAGACCAAGTTAGTAATGTAGATGCATAAGAACTTGGTCAAACCAAAAGAAATTTTAGCCGTTATTAAAAGAAATAATCCTTCAAATTGTATCGTAGTTAAAACAATTTATAATGTAATAAAAGCTCAAAATGCTATTGAGCGAGCAGGGCGCTCTCAAGTTCAATATTTTAGTAAATTGAAAAGGTTGTTTACTTTCAATTACATCGTTAAACATTAGATGAAACGAATATTATTAAAAATATTTTTTGGACGCATCCTACCAACTTGGATTTTCTATGTACATTTCACAGAGTTATCATATTAAATTGCACGTATAAAACCAATATGTACAGAATGTCGTTACTCAAGATTGTTAGAGTCACTTGCACAGATTTTACATTTTGTATTGTGGTTGTGTGTTTAGTTACAGAAATCGAGGAAAATTATATATAGGTATTAGAGCGGTTAAAATCAATTTTGCTTGATTGTGAAGTGGAACTACCATTAGTTTTCATGTCTGATAGAAAAACAACATTAATTAATTCTATTGGATTTGTGTTTCTGAACTCCGCACATATGTCATACATGTGGCACATTAAAAATAATGTTCTAACATATATGCAAAAGAAGTGAAAGGTATGGAGCTGGAGGAGAAAAAGTCATTTTTATCTGATTGGACTGAACTTGTGTGCTCAAAAAATATAGTTGCCTATAGTGAGAATTTACAAGTGTTACATGAAAAGTATGCAAATACATATTTGTTCAATCGTGGACAGATGATTCCAAGCATTTTGAAAATTATATTTTTAATTGGTAATTTTGTTTAATAATTATGTTAATATTTATTCAACATAATAATTATTGTTATGGTACTCATATGTATCATATGTAGGGCCAAGTGCGCTCATTCGAAATTAAAGAAACATTTAATTAGTTGTTATTGTAATTTCGAACATGTTTGGACGAAGATGCATTCACTATAGAAACTCTCGATTACCGAACTTAAAGCAACATTTGAGCAAAGTTTAACCAAAGTAAAACACATACTTCATATACGAGAGTTCAGAAATTTACGAGGTTTTGTTTCTATCAAGTCACTTGATTTGATACATTCTAAAATTCAGATAATAAAAGATGTTAGCGATGAAGAATTGTTATGTGGATGTGTCGTTCGTAGAACACATGGATTGCCTTGTGTACATAAGTTAACTCGTCTTGGGCCGGTACTGCAATATCGCTTGAAATGATAGATGTTCATTGGACAAGACTTCATCTTGTTAAAATAATTGGAAAGAAAGATGTGGCTGATACATAGAATGCATCCGCTATATCGCCAAACTACCTAAGTACTCTATCGGGATGATACGGCTCCACAACATTGAGACATAAAATGCTTATGCTATATATAATGGATGGTAGTGACGTGCAAAGATGTACGAGTCAAAAATAAACTCTAACCAAATGAAAAGAGACTAATTATTCATCGCATGTTGCTATTATTATAAGCCAATCAAGTCATTTAAATCATACATTAGAAAACTAAATAAGAGACTAATTACACATTGCATATAAAAAGCCGAATGGGTGAATGTGAAAGCTATTGTATGTAATTATTTTATTCAATTTGGATAGCATTAAGAAATATTCGTAAACCGACAACAATTGCAGCATTTTTTAAAGATAGATTCCATCGAGCGGCACATGATAAATTCTCGTAGTACATATTTGTGGCATGATGAAAGCATGAGAAATGCTCAAATATTCATGACACCAACAAGCAAAGAAATCATGCAATCTGTCTCACATCCATACGGGTCACAAATCCAAACTGTCTATAGAGAAATGTGATTGTCGTTGAACCCTAAAGAATAAGTGTTGACAGTATTCAAAAAAATTAGTGGATCCAAAAGTGATATGTGCACATGAGACTTGCTTTTGTCAGCAAACAATATGTTACCAAGCAAGTAAATAGATAAGCACGAGCAGCACGCCTAATTGCTCGATCAGTCCAATCATCACTTACATCTTTAAATTCATCAACCAACATAGACAAGCTTAATTTATATTCAATCCTGTCATTCATTTCCAACCTAGCTTCTGGTTTACTAAGATCAAGATACTTCGCAACAATACTCGTTGCTTATTTCTTTTCATATGTCATACTTTGAATGAGTTTACCTTCGACTAAAAGGTGTAATAACAAGGCTACATCGTTCAGTGTGATAGTCATCTCGACGAATGGAAAGCGGAATGTGTTAGTCTACGGATATCATTGTTCCACAAAAGCTGATATCAAATTCTTGTTAATACTCTTGTAGCAAGTGTTAACGATGGAAAATAAGCCAGACGATTCAATAATGGCTTTGAAACTATTAGTATTATTCGAAATTGTCCACTCTGATACCTTGAACATGGTTAACACATGCGAGCGGTGAACGTTCCTACACAAATGTACAGTTAGTAAACGCAATAACTTAGTCATTTAACACAAGAATAGATATATACTGACCGATCCATACCATAAACGCAACATTAGTGTCAAACTTTATAATCACATCACTGAATTTTGGCTTACCGTTCATGTTTACATCATCTTCGGTCTCACCTTCTTCCTCGGGCTCATCACCTGTCTCCTCACCATTGTTTGTCTCCTCTCCATCATTTCTCGATAATTCTGAACCATCTCCATCCCTGTGTTCCTCATCTTCTTCAGCATTTGCCCTTCCTCGTCTTCTTGCCTCTCATGTGGATCATCTTCTCTTGCAACTACCTCATAGTTATTCTTCTCTATCTCTTGTTGCTCCTCATCCACATCGTCTTGCCCCACAACATCTTGTATATCCTCATTCATACTTAAACTAGTACCTCCTTTAGCTTTTTTCCATTCTCCTTTTCTTTATGAGCTTGACACTCATGTTGCGTGATTAGAGAGTTCAAATGATGATGAAGATGAGAAACATGGGGATGGAGATGGTTCGGAATCATCGAGAGATGATGAAGAGGAGACAGACGTTTGTGAGGAGACAGGTGATATGCCCGAGGAAGAAGGTGAAGCTGAAAATGTAAAAATGAATGGCGGACCAAAATTTAGTGATGTGGTTAGAGAGTTTGACGCTTATGTTGCGTCTACGATATGGATCGGTCAGGTATATATCTATTATTGTGTTAAGTAACCGAGTTATTGCGTTTACTAATTGTACGTTTGTGTAGGAACGTTCATCGCTCACATGTGTCAACCATGCTCAAAAGGTATCAGAGTGGATAATTCCAAATAATGCTAATAGATTCAAAATCATTATTGAATCGTTTGACTTATTTTCCATTGTTAGCACTTGCTACAAGAGTGTTAACAAGAATTTGATATTAACTTTTGTGAAAAGATGATATCCGAAGACTAACACTGTAATGACCCGCATTGGCAGAGGTATTATGATTAATTTATTTTATTTTATCAATGGTGATATAGTGAATTTACATGGTCGTTGAATAAAATAATAGCGAATATTTAATTAGAATAATAATTAAATAATATATTTAATTCTGAAATAATCAGAATTGGCTGAAATGACGATATGGTGTGAACCGGATCATCTGTGATATTTCATTCAGCTTGGAAATTGAATTTGAATAACGAATATATTCAATCGTCGACAGTCGAACGTATAGTTTATAAAATAATTATAAACGAGCTCGAAATGGCGCTGCAGTTCGCTATTTGGCGATTTGAACTTCAACTGAATGTACAGGATTCATTTTAAATCGGATTTCTGTGAAACAAGAAACGTGTGGAGCTGGTGGAGTATATCTTTCTAGTGGGAGAGAAAGATCAGGATTTCGTTGTGTAGATTTTGAGATATGTCCAAATCAAATTTTAAAATAGTCGCTATAGAATCGTTTATCGACCGTATCAGTTTATTCGATATAACTAGAGATCGGGTTTGAATTTAGACAAGGTTCTTTTGGGACATAGCGATAATTTAATTTTTAGAATTTTATGGAAATTTTTAATTAATTTAGTAAGCAACTTTTTGTTTGGAGTATTTTGCACCCTGTAATCAACATTTCGGGTTTTCACAGAATAAGCCAACCTACCGGTATTATTATATTTTTGGGACCTTGGGGCATTGCTTGTCAGAACGGTACGTTTACGTCTGTCTATAGATGACCGTATAACAGCGCAGACTCCTTTACTTGGCAAATAAGCAACTCACAAGATTTGAGTTAAAGGCCTACCCTAGTTAATATATTTAAACCGTGGTACTGCTTGGTCCACCGCACCTATAATACATACATTAACATGTGCTCCTATACAAAAGGATTTTCGGGCACAAATCCTTTAAATGTCTGGTTTAAACATGTGCCACCGTTCAAAAATAAGTTCGGATGTTATATATATTAATATAAAATCCTCTATATATAAGATCCCTCCCACTCTAAACCTAATTCATTTTCTATTCCTCTGGTCAATCTTTGAGCCGCCACACTTTCTTGCTTACAGCAAATTTGTCACTGTCTAAAATGGAGAACAATTCATACTAAAATCAATAAATCCAAACACATATATTTTTGAATTGCTCATGAGGTTAGCTTCATTCTCCTGTGAGTTTACTATCTTCGACGCCTTATATTGTCACCCAAAAATGAATGAGCAGCTAGCTAGGGCTGAGGCACGAAAGTGAAAAGTGGATTCGGTGCTATAAAGGTTCGTTTTTCCTTGTGCTTGCTGTAGCATCCAGAGTGAGCTCATATGCGGTGCAGGCAAGGTAGTTTAAGAAGGGGCTGCTTTCGTGGATTACTACTGATGAACGAAGGGGCAAGGGACGCTAGGGTTTTCAGCGATAGTCAGATGAGTCGAGGCGCAGAGTTTGGCACCTCCAGGTCCTCGTCAGATGGCCAGAATCTCAGCGGCAGGTGGGTGTTTGGGATGTGCGGGGGAGCTAAGTGTTTGGTGAAAAAAAAACTGGAACACGTTTGGGTTTGTTTCAGGAGTTAGATGATTTCTGTTTTTCGGAAATTTGTTTGGTGAAAAAGAAGAGTGCGATACAGTATGAGTTGGTGGGCGAAGTCAGTGGGGTTATGTGTTCATGACGGTCTACAGGGAGGTTTTTGAGGTGACGCAATGGCTTGGTGCGTAAGTGCATGCGGGCGAGAGTGGGTGGGCAAATATAGTTGAATGAGGAAGTTTGCGGTTTGGTTGTGTTTGAGGGGGTCGGTCTGTTTTTAACTAAAACTGGAAGGCGAGAGTTGGCTGAAAACGTGGGGGGGGTGAAGATGAAATGGTGCTGAGTGCTTTTGGTCTCATGCAAGGATGGATTTTTGCTGTGTTTCTATGGAGTGGATAAAAGGAGAAACGAGAAGAAGAAGGTGAAGTGGTTTTGTTATTTTGCTGTGTTATGAAAGGGAGAAATCAAAAGAAGGAGTTTGGTACAAAGAAGATCGAGATTTTTGAGGGTGATTGAGTTTGGTTTGGAGGTGGCCATCGAATGTTGGATGGGCCGAATCAATGATGATACGATAGGATCATATCGAGCGACAATGCATTTTGGAACAGACTGGGAGTATATTGGAGCTCATTACAATTTATAGCGAAATAAATTGTCCTTCTGAATCAAGCGATGGTTATCGTTATTAACGATGATCATCCAATGTGAGTAAATCTCACTAACTCTTAACAGTTTATAATTTCATGTTGTATTTTTAGAACTGTTAGATATTGGATGATTTACTATATGTTGACTGTTTGATTGAACTGCTAGTCAGTTAGTTAAATTTTCTATATTGATTCTGTTTAACATAATATATCATATAGAACTGAAAGTGATGTTATCTATATTGTTTAACATCTGTGATGCAGGGAAACAGGTTGGAGGAATCCAACTGGATTCCTCAACATTTATTTTACTGTTTTCATATATTGTGATATATGATGTGTTATATAATCTGTTATGGATTATGGGAGTTGGAATGATGTTGATCATTTTTATTCGATATTTTAAATATCATAAAAGACCCTGGGATGTAAAAAGAAGTATTTCAATGTATATTGAAATAAAGGAATTTTATAAAATCGTAGGATTTTATAAAAGGAATTATTTATAAAACGAACACGGTTTTATAAAAGGGATATTTATTTAGAAAATAAATAGAAGTTATAAATAAGAAATATTTGTAACGGTAAATAGAAGTTATAAATAAGAAATATTTGTAACGGTAAATAGAAGTTATAAATAAGAAATATTGTAACGGCAAATAGAAGTTATAAATAGGAAATATTTGTAACGGTAAATAGAAGTTATAAATAGGAAATATTGTAACGGTAAATAGAAGTTATAAATAGGAAATATTTGTAACGGTAAGTAAACGTTATACAAAGGAAATAGTTGTAACGGAAAACGTAGTTTATAAAAAGGAGTTAATCGATGTTAGTTAATCGATTAGAGAATAAAGTTAAAAAGAAGTTAATCGATGTTAGTTAATCGATTAGTGTTAAAGTTTAAAAGAAGTTAATCGATGTTAGTTCATCGATTAGTGTTAAAGTTAAAAAGGAGTTAATCGATGTTAGTTAATCGATTAGAGAATAAAGTTAAAAAGAAGTAAATCGATGTTAGTTAATCGATTTGAGAATAAAGTTGAAAGGAGATAATCGATGTTAGTTTAATCGATTAGAATAGAAGCAACTGAGTTAAATCGAATATAGTTATTCGAATAGAAGCAAATGAGTTAATCGAATATAGTTATTCGAATAGAAAGTAAAAGGAATTATCGAATATAGTTTATTCGAAAAGAGTAAGTGAAATGAGTAAATAAATAGCGTTAGTCAACTAGTGTTAGTCCAATAGGGGTTAGTCCAATAGGGTTAATTGATAAGAGTCAATCGAATATAGTTATTCGAAGGAGGATTAAGTAAGGAAGATAGTAAAAGGAATAAAGTGAACTTTGCTAATTTCAAAGTTAGAAATGTTGTTCAGTTAAGGTCTGAGAGGTAGTTCTACCCCAACTTGATTGGCTTCGTTTTAACTAAGGGATAGTTAAGGTTCGGCAGAAAAAGGGAATGGTTTGAGTTGGCATCGCGATGGTTTGTTTAAACATCTGTCTAAGTCCAATGAAGAAGCTTTGGAAATGTTTTCCAAATAAGAAACCAGAAATGTTTTCTAATAAAGAAGACAAGAAATGGAAATGTTTTCCATTGTTAATAACGTATATTTTCTAAATTTAGAAAATAAGAAATAAGGAATACAGGGAAACAGGAGATAAGTAAATTTATGGAATAAAGAGATAAATGTTGAATGATGTTTGATTGATATAAATTTCCTCCGGGAAATAATATCGTTGTTTGCACACCTGTTTTTATTCGATAGTTAAATCACAGACTATCGAAGTTTTGACCATTTTAACGTTGTTAATATGGAGAGACCGGTTGGATTATTATCCAAAGAACCACTCTGTATTGGCATAAGCGTTGCGAATCATATATGCCAAAGGAAATTGAAGACGGAGTTATGCAAGGGCTATCCTGTTTACAGAATAGTGCCTTCGGTTCATCCTGTTCCTGGATGACTTGTATGGACGGAAGTTTGACAGAGTAATTCCAGACGATCACGTATATTGATTTCTCCAACCGTACCAAGAGTGGAAGCGGAGGAGGAAACTTCTTTTAGCTAACACATAATGTATTGTTGTAGACGTCAATCGGTGATTGGATGGATTTGACGATGTGGCATTCAAAGTGAATCTGGTGTGATGATAAAGCGTAGCTTCTAGCCTCATCATCCGGTAAATGACAGAAATCGGGCAGGCAGCATGGCTAAGTCGGTCGCACCGAAGTAGGGTGTATAATCACCTGATCTAGAGTTTCATTTACTTCTAAAAATCTATTGTTGATGCTGTCCCGTTCGGGAAACGGTTGCTGATCCCAACTGTTGGTGATATACATTCGATACACTCAAGCGAAATGAGTGGTCGGTCATGTGTGGTCGGGTTGCAAGATGTTCTTGTTGAACCCAGTGTATTCCTCTCTAGAGGTACATTAGCGAAAGGTGATTCCATACCTTGTCATAGTTGGAAACCCATTACCCAATACGTGCTTGCGGTTTTGATTGTATACTATATATGTAGAACGTGAGATGAAAGCGTTTCTGCTAGATGATTATATATATACTGTGGTTGATAGACATTATTATAATATCAAGTTTTGATATAAAGATATTTTGGATTCTCATAAGGGAAAAACCCGTTCCGTTATGCGGCGTGGTCTTATGAGATATCATTTACTTGTTCAACTGTTTCTAAACTGTTTTACTCATACCAGTCCCATGACTGACCCGGAGTTTACTTTGTTGTTTTCCCTAAACTCTTGGGTGCCTAAATTTGTACGGGCAGTCAAGTAGTCGGGATTTACAGATATACTGGAAGAGCTTGGAGCAGGAGGCTTCAGGATGTTATAGCTATAGTTATTTCCGCTGTGTTGTAAGTGCTGTACTTTGATAATGATATGTATATTCAAGTACTGATTTGTATTTCAAAGTTATGTTATGAAATATATTTATTCGTTCCGCTGTGAGATTCGTGTTACTCTGATGTTGTGTTCTTCTTCTTCTTCTATTCTAAGTTTCTATCTTATCTTCCCTCACCCTCTAATTTCTTTCACTAATTACCAGGATTTTTCGACGTTTTGGTTATCGACGTCGAGCTTACGTCGATAACCAAAGTCGCTCAAAATCCGGGTCGTTACAGTTGGTATCAGAGCTTAAGTTAAGAATTACTTGGCTCTGTGGCGTGACTCGGTAGAGATAGGGTTAGTAATACCCTAGACTGAGATTGAGTGTATATATACGAGTGAACGTATTTGTTATTGATATAAAAATTTGTTTTATATTATGGAGATCCATTGGTTGAGTTGTTTGTGAATTCTGGTCGATCAGTTTGATCCACTGTATCGGTAGGAGTTACTAAACACTTGAATACGATGAACCGTCATGGTATGTTTTGAAAGATGGTAAACGAAATAGTTTACCCAACGTATATTTTGAATATATTGGATATATTGGTTGTTATTATAATCGAGTAAGATTATAAATTAAATGGTTATGTAAATAACCAATCAGAATTCATATAAGTGAAATCAGATGAGTTAAATCTGAGATTTTAAGCCAATAATTGAATTAAAACTCTGGAAAATTGGATAAGTGTTTGTAAACGGTTTTGGATTAAGAATAAGGAAAATTTAAGATCCTGGGAGATTTTAAATTGTTTTACAAGCAGTGTGAATTATATTTTGAAATGAATTTCAAAGTGAAATGTTTAGAAATTGTTTTATAGTATTGAACTCACTTCGATCGCTGGGAAATAGATTCTGATGATGACAGCTGCATCATCAGTATTCATTTTCGAGTTGTAAGTGACGAATTACTACCAGAGATACTGTTTTGAAATTTGTTTTGGGGAAGACAAGTTGTGTTGAATTTCAAAATGGGATTTAAAATATAGAATTTGAACTTTTAAATAGATTTGAAATATTAACTCGTTTTAAAAAGAAATAAAAACGAGAAGTTCCTTTATAAACGAAGTTTATAAATGAAGTGAAAAGAAATTATCATTGGAAAATTCAGAAATAAAAATACAAGTGTGAAGTTGAAAGGGGAACCTATTTTCCAAAGGTAGTAATATCGATTTCAAAAGGAATTGAAATCGAGACTTATGTAAAGAATGAATAAAGAAAGTTTGAAAAGAAATTTGAATAAAGGAAGTTCAAACAAAGAGGATTTGAATATAGAAAATTCAAAGGGGATTTGAATGTAGAAAATTCAAACATAGGATTTGAATATAGAAATTCAAATGAGATTTGAATAAAGAAGATTCAAATAATGGAAAATTGAATATAGAATTCAAATAGTTTGAAATGGAAAATTGAATATAGAATTCAAATAGTTTGAAATGGAAAATTGAATATAGAATTCAAATAGTTTGAAATGGAATTTGAATATAGAATTCAAATAGAAATTGAATATATGAATTCAAAGGGAGTTTGAATATATGAAATTCAATGGAATTGATATATAGTTTGAATATAGAAATTCAAATGGCGTTTGGATATAGAAAATATAAGAGATTTCAAATATAGGATTTGAATATCGAAAGTGAAATGAAATTTGAATATAGAGGATTCAAATAGAATTGAAAAGGAAATTTGGATAAAGAAGATTCAAATAGAATTGAATTTAAAATTTGAATATAGAAGATTCAAAGGGAATTAAAATGAAATAAAGAGAATTCAAATAGATTTGAATATAGAAATTCAAATGGAGTTTGAAAATAGATTTGAATAATGAAATTCATATATGGAATTTGAATAAGTGGTTGAAATGAAATTCAAATATAGAATTTGAATAAGGAAATTGAAACGAAATTCAAATGTAAAATTTGAATAGAATTAACTAAGTCGAAGATGAATTAGTTAATCGAGTTTTGAATATGAAGTTGAACTTTGAAAGGTGGATTGGATCTGTAAATGGATATTCAAAATCGAATATAGAACATAAAATTGAAATGGAATTCAATTAGTGGATAAACAAGTTAAACCTATATTTGAACATGTATATTCAAATAAAAAGGTGGAATGGGGAAACCAGTAATTTGAAAATCACTTAACGAACTAAGTTAAAATGATTGGATTAAGTTGAAATGAATTAGAAATGTATGGATATACATGAGATAGGTATGGATGAGGATAATGCAAGAGTTATAAATAGAATGCTCGATGGAAAGGTATGTATTTAATTCATATATGAGATTTTATGTGCCGTATCGGCTAGCCGCTTGGCTTTTCTTTTTCTTTTGATCGGAGAATGCCTGTGTGGCAGTTTGGGGATTTTCCCGATGCTCCCAGTACAAAGGAGGTTATGGCGAATTTTTCCGGAAATTTGAGGAGTTAGAATATTTTTAAGATAATCTGATAGTTCGAAATCAACGTATCGATATATATATAGAAGTCGATCAGAAAATGAACTTAAAAATAGAATAGTAAAATCAAAAAGGAAGTCTAGAATAAAATCTAGTAAGAATAGAAAGTGAAAGCGTATACGTGGTTAAAACTGAATAAGTAGTTGTATGGTATTGATTATTCGAGTAAGTAGTCATATCTGTTTTGACGATTATAAATGTTATTCAGTCAAGGTCTGAGAGGTAATTATACCCCAACTTGATTAATTTCATTATTAACAAATAAATAGTAAGATTTCAGGCTCGAAGATCGATGTTGAATAAGAGTTAGTTGAATATAGTATTTGGGTTGTCGTAACGATGTTTTACACAACATCCGTTTTAACCCAAATAAGTGTAAACTTGGAAATAGAAAAATAAATATTTCCTAAGTATGGAAATAAACAAGATCGGAAGAGAGATAAGTAATTGGAATATTTTCCAATTATAAATGGCATATATTTTCTAAAGTTTAGAAAATAAAGGAAGGCGATATTCGGAAATGTTTTCCAATATAACATAAAAGGCCAATATGGTTATTGAAAATATTTGGTTAACAAATATTGATAAAGAAATAGAGAAGTGATTTAATTAATAGAATATTAATTAAAGGCTCAGTGACATGTTCAAAAAGGAAAATTTGATTTTTGAAAAGAGTAAACGGTTTAAAAACTCCCAGGGAAAGACTGTTTAAATTAAAAAACAAATTTAACAGAAATTTGTGAAAGCAGATTTAAATTAAAGCAAAGTCAGTTAAGTGGTAACTGAAGTTGAATTGAAATCAAATAAGACTGGATGTGTGAAATTAAAATCCGAAATGGTATTGGATTGAGGAGTTAAGGAAATTGAAAATCAAGAATTGAACTTGAGTTGAAATGGGATTTGGCTTGGATATAAGCGAATGGGTGTGTTGTGAATAAAAGCAGATGGGGATTTGATTGGGATAACCCTTGTATCCGCTGAATTTAATAACAGGTGGAAAGGATATAATGATATGCCGACAAAAAGGTACAAGTTTATATTTCTATTGGATATAAGATTTATGAGCCGAATTGGCAAGCCGCTTGGCTGTTTGATTTTCTTTTGAGTTGGAAATGGCCCAGAGAGGCGAGTGGTGGTTTGACTGTAGTGACCAGTACGAAGGAGGTGCTGGCGAAATTTTTCGAAAAGTTGAGGAGTTAGAAAATTTTCAGGATTTTTGAAAATTTTGTTGATAAGAATTAATTAATAATTTAATTGAAATTAAATTGGTTCAGTTGAAACTGAAGTTAAGAAGTGAACAAATATGTTCTAACCAGTCGATAGGGTCGTCCTCTACCTTTTAGCAATTTCGAGGACGAAATTATTTTAAGTGGGGAAGATTGTAATGATCCGCATTGGCAGAGGTATTATGATTAATTTATTTTATTTTATCAATGGTGATATAGTGAATTTACATGGTCGTTGAATAAAATAATAGCGAATATTTAATTAGAATAATAATTAAATAATATATTTAATTCTGAAATAATCAGAATTGGCTGAAATGACGATATGGTGTGAACCGGATCATCTGTGATATTTCATTCAGCTTGGAAATTGAATTTGAATAACGAATATATTCAATCGTCGACAGTCGAACGTATAGTTTATAAAATAATTATAAACGAGCTCGAAATGGCGCTGCAGTTCGCTATTTGGCGATTTGAACTTCAACTGAATGTACAGGATTCATTTTAAATCGGATTTCTGTGAAACAAGAAACGTGTGGAGCTGGTGGAGTATATCTTTCTAGTGGGAGAGAAAGATCAGGATTTCGTTGTGTAGATTTTGAGATATGTCCAAATCAAATTTTAAAATAGTCGCTATAGAATCGTTTATCGACCGTATCAGTTTATTCGATATAACTAGAGATCGGGTTTGAATTTAGACAAGGTTCTTTTGGGACATAGCGATAATTTAATTTTTAGAATTTTATGGAAATTTTTAATTAATTTAGTAAGCAACTTTTTGTTTGGAGTATTTTGCACCCTGTAATCAACATTTCGGGTTTTCACAGAATAAGCCAACCTACCGGTATTATTATATTTTTGGGACCTTGGGGCATTGCTTGTCAGAACGGTACGTTTACGTCTGTCTATAGATGACCGTATAACAGCGCAGACTCCTTTACTTGGCAAATAAGCAACTCACAAGATTTGAGTTAAAGGCCTACCCTAGTTAATATATTTAAACCGTGGTACTGCTTGGTCCACCGCACCTATAATACATACATTAACATGTGCTCCTATACAAAAGGATTTTCGGGCACAAATCCTTTAAATGTCTGGTTTAAACATGTGCCACCGTTCAAAAATAAGTTCGGATGTTATATATATTAATATAAAATCCTCTATATATAAGATCCCTCCCACTCTAAACCTAATTCATTTTCTATTCCTCTGGTCAATCTTTGAGCCGCCACACTTTCTTGCTTACAGCAAATTTGTCACTGTCTAAAATGGAGAACAATTCATACTAAAATCAATAAATCCAAACACATATATTTTTGAATTGCTCATGAGGTTAGCTTCATTCTCCTGTGAGTTTACTATCTTCGACGCCTTATATTGTCACCCAAAAATGAATGAGCAGCTAGCTAGGGCTGAGGCACGAAAGTGAAAAGTGGATTCGGTGCTATAAAGGTTCGTTTTTCCTTGTGCTTGCTGTAGCATCCAGAGTGAGCTCATATGCGGTGCAGGCAAGGTAGTTTAAGAAGGGGCTGCTTTCGTGGATTACTACTGATGAACGAAGGGGCAAGGGACGCTAGGGTTTTCAGCGATAGTCAGATGAGTCGAGGCGCAGAGTTTGGCACCTCCAGGTCCTCGTCAGATGGCCAGAATCTCAGCGGCAGGTGGGTGTTTGGGATGTGCGGGGGAGCTAAGTGTTTGGTGAAAAAAAAACTGGAACACGTTTGGGTTTGTTTCAGGAGTTAGATGATTTCTGTTTTTCGGAAATTTGTTTGGTGAAAAAGAAGAGTGCGATACAGTATGAGTTGGTGGGCGAAGTCAGTGGGGTTATGTGTTCATGACGGTCTACAGGGAGGTTTTTGAGGTGACGCAATGGCTTGGTGCGTAAGTGCATGCGGGCGAGAGTGGGTGGGCAAATATAGTTGAATGAGGAAGTTTGCGGTTTGGTTGTGTTTGAGGGGGTCGGTCTGTTTTTAACTAAAACTGGAAGGCGAGAGTTGGCTGAAAACGTGGGGGGGTGAAGATGAAATGGTGCTGAGTGCTTTTGGTCTCATGCAAGGATGGATTTTTGCTGTGTTTCTATGGAGTGGATAAAAGGAGAAACGAGAAGAAGAAGGTGAAGTGGTTTTGTTATTTTGCTGTGTTATGAAAGGGAGAAATCAAAAGAAGGAGTTTGGTACAAAGAAGATCGAGATTTTTGAGGGTGATTGAGTTTGGTTTGGAGGTGGCCATCGAATGTTGGATGGGCCGAATCAATGATGATACGATAGGATCATATCGAGCGACAATGCATTTTGGAACAGACTGGGAGTATATTGGAGCTCATTACAATTTATAGAGAAATAAATTGTCCTTCTGAATCAAGCGATGGTTATCGTTATTAACGATGATCATCCAATGTGAGTAAATCTCACTAACTCTTAACAGTTTATAATTTCATGTTGTATTTTTAGAACTGTTAGATATTGGATGATTTACTATATGTTGACTGTTTGATTGAACTGCTAGTCAGTTAGTTAAATTTTCTATATTGATTCTGTTTAACATAATATATCATATAGAACTGAAAGTGATGTTATCTATATTGTTTAACATCTGTGATGCAGGGAAACAGGTTGGAGGAATCCAACTGGATTCCTCAACATTTATTTTACTGTTTTCATATATTGTGATATATGATGTGTTATATAATCTGTTATGGATTATGGGAGTTGGAATGATGTTGATCATTTTTATTCGATATTTTAAATATCATAAAAGACCCTGGGATGTAAAAAGAAGTATTTCAATGTATATTGAAATAAAGGAATTTTATAAAATCGTAGGATTTTATAAAAGGAATTATTTATAAAACGAACACGGTTTTATAAAAGGGATATTTATTTAGAAAATAAATAGAAGTTATAAATAAGAAATATTTGTAACGGTAAATAGAAGTTATAAATAAGAAATATTTGTAACGGTAAATAGAAGTTATAAATAAGAAATATTGTAACGGTAAATAGAAGTTATAAATAGGAAATATTTGTAACGGTAAATAGAAGTTATAAATAGGAAATATTGTAACGGTAAATAGAAGTTATAAATAGGAAATATTTGTAACGGTAAGTAAACGTTATACAAAGGAAATAGTTGTAACGGAAAACGTAGTTTATAAAAAGGAGTTAATCGATGTTAGTTAATCGATTAGAGAATAAAGTTAAAAAGAAGTTAATCGATGTTAGTTAATCGATTAGTGTTAAAGTTTAAAAGAAGTTAATCGATGTTAGTTAATCGATTAGTGTTAAAGTTAAAAAGGAGTTAATCGATGTTAGTTAATCGATTAGAGAATAAAGTTAAAAAGAAGTAAATCGATGTTAGTTAATCGATTTGAGAATAAAGTTGAAAGGAGATAATCGATGTTAGTTTAATCGATTAGAATAGAAGCAACTGAGTTAAATCGAATATAGTTATTCGAATAGAAGCAAATGAGTTAATCGAATATAGTTATTCGAATAGAAAGTAAAAGGAATTATCGAATATAGTTTATTCGAAAAGAGTAAGTGAAATGAGTAAATAAATAGCGTTAGTCAACTAGTGTTAGTCCAATAGGGGTTAGTCCAATAGGGTTAATTGATAAGAGTCAATCGAATATAGTTATTCGAAGGAGGATTAAGTAAGGAAGATAGTAAAAGGAATAAAGTGAACTTTGCTAATTTCAAAGTTAGAAATGTTGTTCAGTTAAGGTCTGAGAGGTAGTTCTACCCCAACTTGATTGGCTTCGTTTTAACTAAGGGATAGTTAAGGTTCGGCAGAAAAAGGGAATGGTTTGAGTTGGCATCGCGATGGTTTGTTTAAACATCTGTCTAAGTCCAATGAAGAAGCTTTGGAAATGTTTTCCAAATAAGAAACCAGAAATGTTTTCTAATAAAGAAGACAAGAAATGGAAATGTTTTCCATTGTTAATAACGTATATTTTCTAAATTTAGAAAATAAGAAATAAGGAATACAGGGAAACAGGAGATAAGTAAATTTATGGAATAAAGAGATAAATGTTGAATGATGTTTGATTGATATAAATTTCCTCCGGGAAATAATATCGTTGTTTGCACACCTGTTTTTATTCGATAGTTAAATCACAGACTATCGAAGTTTTGACCATTTTAACGTTGTTAATATGGAGAGACCGGTTGGATTATTATCCAAAGAACCACTCTGTATTGGCATAAGCGTTGCGAATCATATATGCCAAAGGAAATTGAAGACGGAGTTATGCAAGGGCTATCCTGTTTACAGAATAGTGCCTTCGGTTCATCCTGTTCCTGGATGACTTGTATGGACGGAAGTTTGACAGAGTAATTCCAGACGATCACGTATATTGATTTCTCCAACCGTACCAAGAGTGGAAGCGGAGGAGGAAACTTCTTTTAGCTAACACATAATGTATTGTTGTAGACGTCAATCGGTGATTGGATGGATTTGACGATGTGGCATTCAAAGTGAATCTGGTGTGATGATAAAGCGTAGCTTCTAGCCTCATCATCCGGTAAATGACAGAAATCGGGCAGGCAGCATGGCTAAGTCGGTCGCACCGAAGTAGGGTGTATAATCACCTGATCTAGAGTTTCATTTACTTCTAAAAATCTATTGTTGATGCTGTCCCGTTCGGGAAACGGTTGCTGATCCCAACTGTTGGTGATATACATTCGATACACTCAAGCGAAATGAGTGGTCGGTCATGTGTGGTCGGGTTGCAAGATGTTCTAGTTGAACCCAGTGTATTCCTCTCTAGAGGTACATTAGCGAAAGGTGATTCCATACCTTGTCATAGTTGGAAACCCATTACCCAATACGTGCTTGCGGTTTTGATTGTATACTATATATGTAGAACGTGAGATGAAAGCGTTTCTGCTAGATGATTATATATATACTGTGGTTGATAGACATTATTATAATATCAAGTTTTGATATAAAGATATTTTGGATTCTCATAAGGGAAAAACCCGTTCCGTTATGCGGCGTGGTCTTATGAGATATCATTTACTTGTTCAACTGTTTCTAAACTGTTTTACTCATACCAGTCCCATGACTGACCCGGAGTTTACTTTGTTGTTTTCCCTAAACTCTTGGGTGCCTAAATTTGTACGGGCAGTCAAGTAGTCGGGATTTACAGATATACTGGAAGAGCTTGGAGCAGGAGGCTTCAGGATGTTATAGCTATAGTTATTTCCGCTGTGTTGTAAGTGCTGTACTTTGATAATGATATGTATATTCAAGTACTGATTTGTATTTCAAAGTTATGTTATGAAATATATTTATTCGTTCCGCTGTGAGATTCGTGTTACTCTGATGTTGTGTTCTTCTTCTTCTTCTATTCTAAGTTTCTATCTTATCTTTCCTCACCCTCTAATTTCTTTCACTAATTACCAGGATTTTTCGACGTTTTGGTTATCGACGTCGAGCTTACGTCGATAACCAAAGTCGCTCAAAATCCGGGTCGTTACAAACACCTTCCACTTTCGATTCGACGAGATGATTATTACACTTGACAATGTAGCGTCGTTATTACACATTCCAGTCGAAGGTAAACCCATTCAAAGTATGACATATGAAATGGAACAAGCAGTGAGTATTGTTGCAAACATAGTAGTTAAGGCGTTAAGGCGCAAAAAGGCGCACGGCTTGAGCCTTGGGCTTTTTGGTGCGACTTTTAAAAAAAGGCGCACTGAATATATTAAAAAAATCCTGCAGCAGAGGACAGACACGACGGCAGAAAAGGTGGCGGCGGCGAGGCTGCAGCGGTGGCGGCGAGGCTGCAGCGGCGAGGCAGCAGCGAGGCTGTAGTGGTGGCGACAGAGGCTATAGCGGTTTCTTTAAAAGCATCGAAGTCCAACTGTTGAGCTGGAAACCCTAAAATTGAACAAACCTAGTTCGGTTTTCTCGAGGCGCGCTTTTTAGCCTTGGCGCCTCGAAGAAAGGCGCACAAAGGCGCGCTTTTCCTGCGCCTCCCGTAGCGGAGGCGCCTCGAACATCGGCGAGGCGCAGGCCTTGCGCCTGCGCCTTAGGCGCGCGCCTTAACTACTATGGTTGCAAAGTATCTTGGCCTTAGTAAAGCAGAAGCTAGGTTGGAAATGAATGACAAGCTTGGATATAAATTAAGTTTGTCTATGTTGGTTGACAAATTTAAATATGTAAGTGATGATTGAATTGATCGGGCAATTAAACGTGATGCTCGTGCTTATCTATTATACATGCTTGGCAGCACATTGTTTGCTGACAAAAGCAAGTCTCATGTGCACATACCACTTCTGGATCCGCTATTTTTTTTGGATATTGTCAACACTAACTCTTCGGGTTCAACGACACTCGCATTTCTCTATATACGGCTTGGATTAGGGACTCATATAGGTGTGAGACAGATTGCAGGATTTTTTCACTTGTTAGAGTCATGATATTTGAGCATTTCTCATACTTTCATCCTTCCACAAATCTATACTACGAGAATTTACCTCGTGCTGCTCGATGGAATCCATCTTCATAAGGTGTTGCAACTGTCGTCGATCTACGAATATTCCTTGATACTATTCAGACTAAACAGGTAATTACGTACAATAGCTTTGACATTTATCAAATCGGTTTGTTATAGACAACGAGTAATTAGTCCCTTATTTAGTTTTGTAACTTATGATTTAAATGACTTGATTATAATAATAGAAATAGACGAAGAATAATTAGTCTCTTTTCATTTGGTTACAGATTACTTTCGACACGTACAACTTTGCTCGTCACTACCATCCATTTTATGTTATTTCCTAATATAGCGGATGCATTTTATGTCTCAATGTTGTGGAGTTGTATCATCCCGACAGAATACTTAGGCAGTACGGTGATGTAGCGGATGCATTCTATATATCAACCACATCTTTCTTTCCATTAATTTCAACTAGATGAAGTCTTGTCCAACGAATATTTATCATGTCAAGTGATATTGCGGCATCAGGCCCAAGACGAGCTAACTCATGCGCACAAACAATTTATTTGTTCTATGAATGACACATCCACATAACACTTCTTCATCGCCAACACCTTTTATTCTTTGAATTTCAGAATGTATCAAATCAAGTTTCTTGGTAGAAACGAAGCCTCGTAAATTTCTGAACTCACGTGTATGAAATATGTGCTTTACTTTGGTTAAACTTTGCTCAAATAATGCTTTAGGTTCGGTAAACGACAGTTCTAACAGTGAATGCATCTTCGTCCAAACTTGTTCGAAAATACATTGGCAACTAGCTAAATGTTTCTTCAATTTCGAATGAGCGGGCTCGACTCTGCATATGATACATACATATGAGTACTACAATAGTGATTACTATGTTGAATAAATATTAACATAACTATTAAACAAATTTACCAATTAAAAGTATAATTTCCAAAATGCTTGTAGTCATATGTCCATGCTTGAACAAATCTGTCTTTGTATGAACCCAACCATGTCTCATGAATATACTAAGAGTGAAGTATGCTTTGCATACTTTTCATGCAACACTTGTAAATTCTCATTATAAGCAGCAATATCTTTTGAAAACACAAGTTTATTCCAATTAAATAAAAATGACTTCTTCTCCTCCAACTTCATACTTTTCACTTTATTGGCATATACGTGTATTTTTAATGTGCCATGTGCATAACTGTAACAACCCGTAAAATGCGAGCCAGTTTGAAATTTTTATTTTGGCAATTTTAGCGAATTTTGATTATTTAAAATGAATTATTTTAAATAATATCGACGAGAGAAATGTTTAGAATTGAATTCGAACGTATATATTATATACGTCGTCGTTAGAATATAAATATTTATATATAATTATAATAGAATTGAAAATGGCGCGGTAGTTCGATAATTCGATTTCAAACTTCAATTGAATGTACCGGGTGCAAAACAATCCGGATTTTAGTGAAACCAAAAACATTAGGATATAATTGATGACATCTTTCCAACGAATCCGAAAAATCAAGATTTCATAGCGGGAATCAAAAGATATGTCCAGTTGAAAATTCTGAATAGTCGCTATGGAATTCAGGCCCTTAAAAATGGACATTTTGCAAATGACCTCGGATTTCGACGAAACCAGTTTTGTTGGGTCCGTGGTGTCAAGTTATTGCTAGGTTTCAAATTTCGTAATTTTTCGAATCAATATGTGAGCGTGGCAAAGGAAAACGCGCTTGACCAGTTTCAGTTGATTTTAATCGACTGAAAAATGGTCATTTTTCTAACGGTCTCAGAATTTGACGAAACTAGTTTTGTTAGGACCGTATCGTCAATACGAAGCTAGAAAATATTTTTATGGAATTTATAGAGTTAGTATGTGACCCCGTTAATTTGAAATGTACGTTTAAAATTCAATATAATGATTTAAATGTAAATTCAACGGAAATCGATTATAACAGCCGAATCAGCCTACGATACATATCTCAGTGTGTTCGGAATGGGGGTAAAACGTTAGGGACGACAGGCGGTGGGCCTCGTTTTGAGGTCAAAAATAAAAGTTGCTTTTTGATGGAAAATAAAATAATTAAATAATTATAAAATAAAATTCTTCTCTCTCCCCTTCCCTTATACGTTGCCCCCCCCCCCCCCCCCACGTTCAAAAGCAAATTCAGAATAAAAGGAAAAAAAAGGGGGAAAATGGGGATCGACGATCGCATCCACCGCCGTGTTCACCATCGACCTCCGCCCATGACTGCGGCCTTCCCCTTCACCTTCGGTGAACCCCCACGCCTTCTTCTCTTCCTTCTCCTCCTCTTCGCCTGCTAACCGACGCAGCCTCCCAATCGACCAAAACCCTAGAAGCCGCGCCTCCTCCTGCTGGCCGCCGCCGATGATCCAAACGCCCCTCCCCTTGCTCCGCCTCCGGTAGCGCAGAAACCCCCCCCCCCCCCTTCTTCCTCCGATACAGTGAGTTTTCTGCTTACGTTACTTTATTTCTTATTATTATTGTTTTATCTTATGTAATTTATGTAATGAATTAAATAGTTAAACACTGTTTTATAATGAAATTGAAGTTATAGATATATGATTTTCAAGATAATAAACATGATTTTTAAAATAGAAAATCTGAAATTATAAAGGAAGAGAAAATGTATACCATTGTTTTGAATAACATAGAAATAAAAATATGATTTTTATATGTTGAACTTCGAAATAAAAATATGATTTTTATATGTTGAACTTCGAAATAAAAATATGATTTTTATATGTTGAACATCAAAGTAAAAATGTGATTTTTATATATTGAACATCAAAGTAAAAATGTGATTTTTATATATTGAACAGCGAAGTAAAAATTCGATTTTTACATATGTAGTGGCTACGGGCAACGAAGATGACGAAGATGCGATAGCGATGAAGATTTCTATCAATGAAGTGCCGTGGAGTTAGGATAGCTATCGGTGAGAACTTCTCACCTTTCAATTTCATTTTCTAGTTATATATATATATACTAGGATGCAGACGGTGCTTAGTAGTACCCGACACAATCGTCCACAGACCATGGACTTGTTTGTTTGGCTGTGTTGTTAGTTAGATTGTTTGGGTTGATTTGAATTGTTTGGTGAAATGAAATTGATTTGATTGATGTGTGAATGGCGTGGGCCTTCACTAGACTGGGGATAAGGCTAGGCCTCGTCCCGTTTCTAGTATCGTGTCGTTATGCCGCCGAAATTTTCTAAAATAAGTTAGAAAAATAAAAATATCATTTTATTTAAAGAATGAACTGAATAGAAACTCATATGTTGGAATAAAATGTTTTATCGTTAAAAATATAATTTTTAACGTGAATGTGAATAAATAAATATTCATTTACAAACCAGACGGTTTGTTTATGTACACCTATTTGAAGGACATTGATTGGGTCGACAAATTTTACACATCGCCCAACTGCACAAATAAAATCTATGTTTGATTGTTTGAAACCCCACACGGGTGTTGGGATGAAATTTGAAGTTCACTCATCCTGATTGATTAAATATGTCGATCGATTGATTGACAGACTGTTATAAGCGTTAGATAACTATATTTGATGCTTATACAGTGTAGTGCACTTTGGTTGATGGTTGATTATTTTGCAATGCTATTATATGTGTGTAATGTATGAAAATCCATATAATTAATTTTATATGGTAATTGATTGGGCCTCATTCCAATTTGAAAAATAAAGAATAATATAAAATAAAGGTTCATGTGTTGACGGTACTCATCCATTGAGATTGGTCATGTGTTGAACGAAATATTTTAGTAATAAAATTTACATCTTTATAATATAAAATAAAGGTTCATATGTTGACAGTTTCATCCATTGAGATTGGTCATGTGTTGAACGAAATATTTTAGTAATAAAATTTACATCTTTATAATATAAAATAAAGGTTCATGTGTTGACAGTACTCATCCATTGAGATTGGTCATGTGTTGAACGAAATATTTTAGTAATAAAATTTACATCTTTATAATATAAAATAAAGGTTCATGTGTTGACAGTACTCATCCATTGAGATTGGTCATGTGTTGAACGAAATATTTTGATAATAACAACTATTTTGAAAAAGAAATATTTGAAATAGAATATTTGAAAATAGAAATTTATGAAGCCGTGTTGATTAGATTGACGCCATTTTGACGTGAACGATATTTATATCGATTTTAAACGATTTAGAAATGAATTGAATTGAAAACGATTTCGAAATGAATTGAATTGAAAACGATTTCGAAATGAATTGAATTGAAAACGATTTCGAAATGAATTGAATTGAAAACGATTTCGAAATGAATTGAAAACGAATTCAAATTGAATTGAAAGCGAATTGAAATGAATTCAAATTGAATTGAAATTTGAATTGAATAGAAATGAATTTTAAAACGAATTTATAAAGAAGAATTCAATTTTGATTTGAATTGAAATGGAAGTTGAAATTGCTTTTGAAACGAATTTTAAAACTATTTATATAATTCGTTTTAAATAGAAATCGACGAAATATATATTATATATATTATATATATAATATAATGGCCTGAATAGAACGCGCCGCGCCGCGGCAGTTCGTGAATTTCGACCATTTATTTCAAACGGACATTACGGGAGATCCGACCGTCGGATTCTCCTAAAATCGGAACCGTTGGGTTCGTATCGAAAAGAGCTTTCTAGCGAATGTTAGAAATTTGAAATCTAACGGTTGGATTTGGAGATACGTCCAAATCAAATTCGAAAAAGGTCTCTGTAAGTGCAGTTCGATGGCCATTGATGGAAATCGACTGTACGGGCCTTGATAAAATTATTAAAAATAGTAATAATTTGTGTAAAATCATAAGAAATGATTTAGAAAGAATTGGGATGAAAAACTCCATATTTGAAAAGATAAAAATAGATTTTTATCGAAATGAACTAGTTTTGAACTAGAATTATAATTCTATTTATTTTTAAATAAATAAATTGAATTTGAAAAGGGTTTTAAAAATAACCAGAATTTCCAATGATTGCATTGGAGTGGATTTGAATCGAAATTGTCATTGGAATATTTCGATGTTGGAATTCGTGATTATACGGATGTTGTTATGGAAGTTTGAAAGATATATATTTATATCGTTATTTCCAATACGACATTTGTTAATCGTAGAATTTGATATTGAATATAAGCCGATATATTTTCTATTCAGAGCCTTGTATTGAATATCAAATGTGATTTGGGTTTGTCGTGAATGGTGTCTTCGCTAACACTGTTCTTGAACCCAGTTGAGAAAAGATTAAATCTTTTTATTTAGATTTAATGAAGAGTACCAATTGAATAATATTTAATTGGAATTGAATCGATATTGATTTTTGGGTTTATCGTGGACGGTGTTTTAAATAACACTCGTTCTTTAACCCGATAATTAATGAATGTGATTTTGGGTCCATCGTGAACCGTGTTTTAAATGACACTGATTCTTTAACCCGGTTAACGATTAAAACTAAGTGGAGTTTTAATGAATCTTTAATTAGATTGAAATAATCGAGAATGGAGTATCACCAGTTTTGCTCCAGGCGATAGTTAAATCTTTAATTAGATTTGAACGTGAAATGGTAATTGAATTTACCGATAACACTGTGGTGTTAGATATGAAGTATTACCAGTTTTACTTCATGGGATAAATAGGTTGGGATTGGGAAATTAAAACAAATGATTACTTCGGTAAGGTTCGCTAATCCCGACTAGTTTGAATTGATATTCAAAAATAGATTAAAGAATAAAATTCAAGAAATTTATCTTGGAAAAAATTAATGGGAACCTTTCCCTATGAATGTGAAATTTAGAAACTAACTGTCGGTTAGCCAAGCAGAATGGTTTTCTGGATAGTGATCTGATGTTGGTTTCGGCCTTCGGGGTTAATATTTGGGAAATTATTCTCTTGATTAATTTACGGTTAGTGACTGATGAATTGGAATGAGGCGTATGTTGTGTTTGTGTAACACTTATTTTAAAATATACGCGAGTTATTCGGGAAGACCGGGTTTATCCCATTCTGAATAACTGATACGACGATAAGTCGAAGATGAAGACGATGGTCGAAGACCGGAGGTCTTCACGTCGTTTGGGTAATTACTGATGATCTTGATTGGGCTGTACACCCAAGAAGATGGAAACCGTTGGTGATCGTCCAGACGTACTTGGAGATCGATGGATATGCGGGGTACTAGGTGCCTCCGGTTTCGTTCAGACCCAGAACGGACTTGTAAATGGACTGTGTGTCTGACATTGGATTTTAGTCCGTGTGATTGATCTCTATTAAATATATATCTGTTTGGCGGCGGAGAATTTATTCTCTTGCTTAACGCCCTTCTCTGAGACGTACGAGCTCAGGGGTTATATATTGACGGATATCAAACGCATGGAGTGAATTGCCTGTGTGGCATGCCTAAGTGGCAAATGATCAAGGCTTCTGTTGAAAAGCAAAGTCTTGTGGTTGATGATCGAAGCACGGCCTTCGTGGCATAGCTTTGTGTAACGTTTACTTCGCGAGTTTCACACCCGGTATGAACCAAAAACGGGAGAGGACATCAGGGAGGACTTGCGTTTCTTTCTAGCTAGAAGTGGCGTCAGTGGTTTTACACGCCCTGACGAGTTTGACTTATGTGGTTGTTGCTGTTGCGAGGCGCCTCGGATTGATCGGTCGTTCTCGAACCGATGGAGTCATTTAGTTGGCTCACTTACACCCCAAAGGGTGGGGAAACGTAGTGTTCAGGCATAATAATCCACATCGGTGGACCGGCCCTGACGATCTAAAGGGTTGATGCGTTCTGATCATGTGGCTCGGGCTAGAGAGTCACGAATCGGTTGAGGACTATCTTTTGCCTCAGTTCATAGACGGAAATCCAATTTCCAAATACGTAACTTTGCGGTTTTATTTGTAAACCTATATATGACGACATAGTGGCATGGGACATTCATGCCGCCTATGATTGATACTTATGATTTGAAGTGTTTTATACACTATGCACTTATAATAGTATCAAACGATTTGTCTTAACCTATATATCTTTTTGTTTCTTTTACACACCACTTCGTTCACAAGCAAACATAATTCGTGTTTTTTTTTACTGCAACACCAATATCCAATTTTATAATTATGATAACAAAACTGAGAAGTTTTCCCGTATCACGAACCTAATCAACTAATTTTTCCTCGATGGAAATATCTGCAATTTAAATGTTAAATAAAATGTATGTAATAAGTATTTATTCAAATGTTGATCAAAGCAAACTTACATCATAAATCGTGAACTCGTTTGAATAATCCAATATTATATCATCATGCGTTTCTTCATTACTTGAAAATGGTACAATCTGCACAAAACAAAAATACGCAAACTATAAACTCGAAATAAAAGAAAAAAAACCACCGGGCAAAAAACTGCGTGGATAAGACGTTAACCACGCAAAGCCTCTACGTGCATTAGGCATTTACCACGTAGACGACCTGCGTGGTTATATGTTAATCACGCTATGATGTTGCTAGGTTGTTATATCTTCCTAGTAGAATCCCTACGTGGATTTCCTACAGTCCCACAATTTTTTGTACATCGACTGTAGTCGAAAATTAAAAAAACACAATTTTTTTTATTTGTTGTGATTAGGACAAGAAATCATCTTCTCCTACAAAATCCGTCAGATGCAATGATTTTTTTTTTTTTCAATGATTTGAAACATAGGGTTTTGAAGCTTAGATGTTTTCAAAGACCGTAAAAACTTACATGATACTCAGAACATTTAAGAACAAAACTTCCTAACCGTACTTTTATCTTTTAAAAAATATTTTTTTATGGAGCTACTCAGGGGCGGATCTAGGACTTAGGTTCAGGTAGGGCAAATTTTTTCAAAGCTTAGTCCCACACCATGAAATAGCATTGGATCTTATTATATATATAACAAGTTATGTTCTTTCAGTGTGTACCAACTAAAATTAATACACTTTGGGCCAAACGTTGGCATGCTGGCAGCCTAGATAGGGCGTTATTCTAGTTTTCACCTGGGGCAATCACTGCAAACGTGTAAAATTTTGCCATGCTCCCAACATTTCCGGTGGGGCAGTGACCCTAGCTGGCCACTGCCTACCTCCCCCGGGGCTACTAGCTAAAAAGGTGTGATGAAATAGAATAAGACATAAATTAAACTATAGATAATTGTTGCGGATATTTGAAGCTTATGATGTCGTCTATAGTTCGCTGGTATCCAACAACTAAGATCCATATCCCCTTCATTTAATATGCAAACATACCTCAACTAGTACCACGTTTCAATGCATCACGATTAACTTGGTTTTTTAACTAGATTCGAACATACCTTCAATATCAGGTTCGGCAACCTATCACGGAGGCACCCGGCTTCAGGCAGCGTAGCGACTAAGCATTGAGAAAGAATCCCCTAGATCTAAGTTGAGGCAACGAACGAATCCGAGGATCGTCATCTATTCAGAACAAACGAACTTTAGATCTAGGCAAGTCATCATCTCCATGACGAGTGATGACAGATTCAGACGGCTGTAGCACTTGGTCAATGAGCTATCCAGTTTGGTCAAGTCTCAGATCCGAAATTGGTTGATTTCGGACACGTCGGAGAGATCAGATAGCATGGCGATGTGGCCTTTGGTGAAGCGAAGGTGGAGAAGGAATCGATAGAGCTAAAAACTGCTTTCGTCGATTTGAGGAATGGTATGAATCATTACTAAAAGGCTAAAATTTGGGGGTGGATGTGGCCTTAGAAGAACGACGCGCTGAAAGGGAATAGTGGTTACAGTAAAGGCTAAAAGACTACAAAGGAGCCAAAAATTTTGGGGTGGAGCCAAAATCTAAAGTCAACAAGTAATTGGGTTAGTAGCCCAAAAGAATAAGAACTTGTGTATAAACATCTACTAAACTGGTATATAAACGTAATGGAATTTCTAGAGAACTATTAAACATTTAATTACTAAAGTTGATTATTTAGTACTAATAATAATATTAATAATTCTTTAATATTAATTAATTATAATTATTAATATATTTATTATAACTTTTTAGAAAAAATATGTACTAAATATTTATTAGTGATCATTTAATAAAAATAGTTTGCAGAAAATCTAAAATTACAACTATTAAAAAAATTTAGAATGGAGCCAAAATTCACTAATACGTATTATTAATGATTAATTTTCAACTATTTAATAGTCATCGATTTTGAAAGTGAGACAATAATTTTGAAGTTTGAACCGAAGCAAAACTTTTCAATGGGATAATTATAAGAAAAAAAAATCTTTAAATGCTTGTGATACTCGACTTATTATAATCGTACGGCTAAATATTTAAATGTCTTTCTGCAAATAACCAGTGCAATAGGGTTATTTTTTGTAGTGATATTAAAAGCAAAATAAAAATATTACATTTCAATTATTAAGGAATACTTACTGATTATTAATTAATAAAAATTATTTATTAAATAGTAAATATTAAATATTATTTATTAAATTTTAATTATTAATTATTTAATATTAATTTTTAATCATTAATTATATTAGTAAATGTAATTAATAAATATTATGTGTAATTCACTAATTACTAATAATTATCGTAATAAATTATGAAACATAAAATCACTTATGAAAATATGAAAATATTTTGAAGAACAAAATTAACAAAAAATTACCATAAGGACAAAAAGCTAAAATTTTAACCACAAGGACAAAAATTAGTATAAAGTATGAAATGATAATGGGTTTCTGAATTTCTTCCTTTACACTAAAAGGTGTTTTTGTAGTTACAATTTTAGCCTCTTGTCCTTATGGATATATTTTTGTCAAATTTGTCCTTGTGCCTAAAAATCGCTTATGAAAAACAATTATTTAGCAAGGCCAATAGAGTTTTGTAGTGGACCGTCCATTTTTAATTACAGTAGATGATAAGTACATGAAGAAACAGAAGATAGTCAGATTATCTATCTACTACAAACAGGTTTTTAGAGTGCATCGTCCACTATGACAAAACTTGATGACTAAAGGAGCGGGAGCTGGACATTTCGCCTAAACTACTATCACAAAGCTCCATACAAGGAGCGGCACATTTTTGCTTAACCAAACAAAAACAACAATAACTTCACCAAGTCGGGAGATAAAATAACACATCTAATTCACTTAATGCCTAAGCAAACTAACAAACAACATCAATTTTCATCCTCTACTTCACATTCCAGTTCTACCAAGATGATTAACAAAGTCACCCAATTGCTTCTGCAAAGACCAACAGCCTTCAATTCTCAGAATTTATCACCACATCAACTTACATTTTCAAGTTCTTGCCATTAAAACTTGAAATACAAACTATCTCAACAATGTAAACATGGCATGAGCATACTACCCGCTGAGAAGCATATGACGACAAATTCGACAGCCATCAAGTAGCAACATCGACGATTCTCCACAAATTATCACACAATTACAATCCATGCTACAAAGAAATAGCAAAAATCATTTTCACATACAAGTCCATTATATAGCAACAGAACAATGGCACCGGTAGACAAGCAGTGTAACACCCCACCTCCGCTAGGGTCACTCGCAAAGGAATGCACTAGCTTTAGAGGGGCATTATTGGTAAACATGCACAGAAATATCACAAGACAGAATATATAAAATGGCGGAAGTAAAATCAATCTTTCATAACATTAATAAATAAGGTCTAAAGCCTTTTTCATCAGAGTACATCAAAACCTGTCTTGCAATGGTAAAGAAGCATAATAAAAACCTTTTCATAAAATATTCCCCAAGTAAAACAGTAAAGCAGCCATAGCCAAGAAAAGTCCAAGCCATCCAAGATGACCTTCAAGCGGAAGAAGTCTGAACTAAACAACAGTATTTCCTCCCTGTAACCTGGGGGGGAAATGGAAGACAAGAAGCGAAAGAAAAACGGGGTCAGTCATAAAGACTGGTAAGTCCTATCTACTTCCAGCATAAAAACAGATAAAGGTGACATGACATGCATAAACTGAAAGTAAACATGGTGATGATGACAAGATAGATATTAAGCCAGGATAATAGGATGGATTACCGTACCCAGATAAACCCAGGTGTCATGATAAATTACGATGTCAAAGTAAAACAAGGTATTACATCGTCAGGTTTCCATCAAGTATAACATTCCAAGGTATCCCTCAAGCCTAACATCCCCGAGTTCTATCTGTATATACTCTGCATCTACCGTACTAGTATCTTCCCCCGTACATGTGTTAACCATGAATAACCCTTACTCGACAGTTCGTGTAATGGTCCATGTTAACCTAACATATAGAATATGTAAGTCTCTAAACTTGTATGTTTCTTTCCATGTATATGTTCAGTCCCTTGCCGTACACCGTACGGGCTTTCCCGTGAGATCCCACTTTAACGTAGTTCTATGACCCTTAAGATCGTTTTGGACTGTCACCCTATCTTTAACTAAGGTCTTTCAACATGAATCATTGTTTGTACAACTAGGACTTATGCCACCTAGGACCGCTAGGGATTATGCATACCTATCTCACGTTTTCGTATTTCGGTTTGGGTTCAACCACCTAGGGATACTAGGGATTACGCTAACCCTCAACCACGCCCTTTTTCCCACGCATTCATCGTCAATCGTTTTTCTATGACTGTATGCACATGTATCACTATGTGCTACCCGAGTCCTGTCACAGGGCTAATCAAGAAGTACAGGACTCGGTCGGGAGCTTTCAATTTATCTGCCGATGCAGATGCTAAGGTCTGCTTTTCTACACGTGGCTATGGTCCCACGAGACCCCTCCCTCAACTAGCGAAAGACAACACAAGAGAAAATCTTGCATGAGAACTACACTCCGGCCAGCCCACATCCTACGGCCTACCTCACCCATAATTAGATAGCAATTATGGTCTGTTGGGTGTTCCCTGCCTTTCCGTACGTACACGCTTGACTCAAGATGGTAGATGATCGACGAACTTGCTATCTCGGGCACCAGTATGTATTCGTCGACTCACTGCTATCCATCCCAGTCTTTAGGTCGCTCGCATAGCAACCAAGGCATACTCTTGGTTCTTCTAACGCAGACCTCAACCTCTCGTGAGCCTAGTATAATGACCTGGCAGCTCACAGAGGGATACCAAGAATATCCTCACGTTCCCCGAAGCCGCTGCTTCGTTACCCAATTCGCTGGAGCCTTTATCTAAATCAGATAGCCTGCTCCTACATGTATACCTAAACGATGACCTACCGTATTGGGTTACTCATCTATCTAAGAAGTGGTCCAAATTTCCTCGACTAAGAATTATTACTTAGCTTCCCTTAACTAAGGTTTACCACTTAGCCTTATTTCCATTATCCTTGTTAACTATGGTCATTTACCCAATCCTCCGAATTGGGGTTTGTCTAATGGGTTAAGTGTCACTTAAGAAAATTTACTTAACCTTATCAAGTTATCGTGTTGGATTGATCAAGTGTTGGTTAACTTAATCCCGTCCATTAGTCGTATAAAAATGGTCAAGTGTCATTAGGCAAATCAAGTTACTTAACCTACCCAACCTTGTCATATTTTGTCAAGTATCATTAGCTTAATCAAATTACTTAACCCATTTTTCCATGTCATATTTGGTTAAGCATCATTAATCAAATTAACTTAACCCTATTATGTTGCATTAATTATTTAATGCACCCCAACCTCTCACATTAGACTTTGTTGTGGTTACCTAGTTAAGCCGGTGGGTTCCGGGTAGATTTACACCACAACTTGGTCTAACCTCGGGTCTTGGCACAACATGACCAACTTCCCACATTGGGTCTTATTGTTTGTAGCCACTAGTTAAGCCGGTAGGTTCCGGGTAGTATTACGCTACAAACTCAACCCAACCTCGAGTTGACCACTCTTATATTTTCGAAGTGTCATGTTCATATACAAGTTTTCAAGAATATGGGTAGACCTAACTTAATAGGTAAATTCCCAACTTTAAATTATCAAACATACCCCCATGTCAACCTCCTTGTTATATTTACGGTTACATGTTATCACGTTTATACCCATTTACCCAAATCATGGTTCATGTCAAGTTTAGCTCGCCTATCATGTTTTCATGTAACTTCAAGTTAAGTTTTTCATGCTATATTCACGCTTGTCTAACCTCAACCCAAATCGTGTTCCAACGCAAGAATGGACGAGTCACATCGTAGAGATACTATGCTACACAATGACCCCAAACATGCATAGTATCATGAGGGTTTGGCTTAAAACATACATAGGTTCATAAAGGTTTGGCCACAAGCATGCATAACATGAAAAAAAAAGGGAATTGGCCATAAGTATGCATAATGTCATAAAGGATTTGGCCCCAAACTTGCATGTTAACATTAGGGGTTTGGGTTCATAAACATGCATAAGCCCCAAAATCTAGTCTTAGCCAATGTTTCACAAGTAAAAATGGTTCCTAAAGGTTCATGCTAGCATTTCATGCATAAAGATCCAAACTTGCAAGTTAAACTAGGTTATGTATAGCATGAGAAGCATGATTAAGTCACCCACATGGCCTAAGATCATAAATATGAACACAAGAGGCATGGTAAGGTTCATATAGGTTTACATAATCATGTTTAGCCTCTTTTTATCCCATGTCATTATCAAAACTACCGTTTTCATCTAAAAGTAGCTAGAACTTACCTAGCAAAGCCTAGGGAAAGAAGCATGAATCGTCTTGACCAAGAAAGGTGGCTCCTTTGTTGAAGATTCGTCATGAAACTTGCATAGCATCATTGATTTCACTCCTATTTGGTGTAGCAAACTTGCATCTTTGAGGTTGGAGCTAATTTGAATGCAAAGACCCTTTGGAAAAGAAGAAGGAGGCAATGACCATCAAGCATTTGGGCAGCACTTCGTGGCTAGGGTGGATTATGAGGGTTTAGGTTGGGTTTGGGGGTCATTATATAGAGATTAGGAGTGATTAGGACCTTAGGATTATCCCAAGAACCAATCTGAACCTTTAAAACTCGTCTCAGGCCATCTGACTAGCTCAGAACAGATGACCAGGTGCACCAGGCCATAACGCTCGAGACTGTGTTTTTGGGCCATGTCGACACCCAAGTCGACAGCCCTGTCGACTTGGGGTCCAGGGGTGTCGACAGCACTGTCGACTCCCCTGTCGACATGGGCTTGGCGGGGAAATTTCCCGCCTACCCTTCCTGGATTATCTGTTTGAACTTCCTAGCTGTCTAAACACTTGGAAATTTCCTGAATACTTATCTAGGCCTTAACTGGGTCATACGGGCTCCGATTCTCGAAAACTCGGACTCTATTTCGCGTATTTTTCCGAGACGAACGCAATGGTGAATCCCGTTTACCTTAATTCTAGAAGTATAAACAGAATATCTATTATCTTCATGCTTCACTGGTTTATATGCTTTGCGTATCATCGTATACGTATGTAAATTTCTTACTTTTAAAATGTAAAAATACGGGGTGTCACATTCTCCCACCCTTAAGGAATTTCGTCCCCGAAATTCAATAGTAGTAGGATTTATGTCCCCATATTAGCATCCAGAAGTGTTCAGCCAATTGTTGCAAACATGTGCACATGTGCAAAAGTGAATCACATTGTAGAAAAATATGTATGCCTAACTTGTGGTACCACCTACATGAATGCAATTTCTTAAAAATTTCTTTTTCAAACCATGATGCTCTCATCCTAAATATACTTGCAGTTCTATATGAATGCAAAAATTTGAAAAAGTAATTTCATCCAAATTTTCCCACACCCTTATAAAATAAGAGTGAAGTTCATCCAATTTGAGCATCCAAGATCCTACCATCCATTATTAATTTAGAAAAATCTAACTTTCTAAATTTTTATGTAACGGAGAGATATCCCGTTTTGTTGTTTTCATTGTTCTTCGTTATCAGACATTATCGTGCAATATTTCATAATTACATTAGACACAACAAATTGCATAAACAAATAACGTACAAACTTTATTAAGATAGTTTCAGTACATCGTTACAACTAGACAACAAAAGAAACAGCTAAACAATACTGAAATAAAATACTATCCTACGGATAACCGATAGAAGTCAACCCTGATGGAAATAGCTACGGATGAGCTCCTCTAAGCTATCAAGCCTCTCTTCATGTCGTCGGTTCACTTGCCTAAGTTTTAACTGTAGGTCCTGTATCCCAGCCCCCAACTGATCATAAGAGGAACTCATATCCTGAAGCATCTGCTGCTGTGCCTGAGCCATGGCTACCTGTGACTCCAGCGTCTGCTGTTGTGACCTCATAATGTCCTGGTGGCTCCTCATCAAGCGAGCCTGCTGCTGTGAAACATACCTCAGCTCAGTCCTCCAGTCTGGATCCCTAGTAGCCCATGGATCCCAGGCACCTGTATCTGGAGCCCCCTGTGCCGGGCCCTGATGAGCCCAGGCTCCATCCCCAGCCTGCTCACCATCATGATGTGGTGTCTGATGGGGGTCCTCAAAGTGTCCAAACTGACCATCATATGGCTCCTCCTCTTGCTCCTCTTCCTCGTCACCCTCGCCCTCTCCCTCATCTAACCCCTCTTGCTCCATAGGCTGTGGCTCCTCCTGGAGTTCGTGCATATTTATACTCATCCTCCCTAGTGCAGCTTCAGTGATGATAACAGAGGGATGGTTAGAAAGTGTCAGATAATCCTCATCATGCAAATCCACCCCAAACCAGCGAAAAACTATGGTCCATAAGTTCCCAAAACAAATATTGGAGTGCCTTGCTCCCCTAAAGATCTGGTACTGCTGTAAGATGGTTCTTGCCCAGTTTATTTGTATGCCCCCAAAAATAGCATAAGTAGCGGCCTTAACAACTACTGGGACTCTATCAAACCCATGATTCTGCCTCGCAATATTATATTGCAATATTCTGATCACAAACCTAGCTAGCGGGCGCAAATGTGTACTATCCCATTGCCTATCAAGTCCATTAGAAAAGATCCTACCCCACACATTCAAATCATCCATCTCAAGATCATTTATATCGAGTCCCGTGCCCCGGATATTCAAAATTTCCCCAAATTGGATCTCATTCATAAATATATGGGTACCCTTAACCCATGAACTATAGGTTATTAACCCGTTATCATCCACATCAATTTGCAAACGAGCATCAAAAAGTCTTACCATACGCTTGTAGCCTCTCCTCTCAGCTGTGTGCGTATCCAGAATATGAATAAAACCCGCATTAGCAAACAAACTTCCCACGGCGGTTCCCACAAAATCCGCAAACCTCACTGGTCAGCCTAAAAGCAAATTCCTACTGGCAAGCTGCATGTAGTGCTCAATTATCCCTGGTTGCTCGTCACACCACTCGACCTCTTGCGCGGTTAATTGAGGGTAAAGCTCGTAGGGATTGGGTTGATTGGCCATGGTGATTTAAACACGAATTGGAAGAGGGGAACTATAGATCCGGATGGAGAGCGTCTCTAGCTTCGATTTAAGATTAATTTTATGAAGAACGGTGGAGAAACGGGGTGATGGGAGGTGGTGGAATTTGTGAATTTTCGGTTTTTGTGGCTGGGAGGGAAGGAGAAGGGGATTGGGGTTATGAGCTGAAGCTCTCGGCCTTCGGGCTTATATATTTTTTTTGATCTGCAGGCGCCTCGTGTCGACAGCCCTGTCGACAGGGGGGGTAAGTCGACAGCCCTGTCGACAGGCCTGTCGACTGGCCCTCTTTTTATTTTATTTTCTTTACTTGCCCTGCCATCCTTCCATTACCTTACTTCCTCCTAACTCAACTCCATTTTCTCGAGAACTATTCCCCCATCATAAAGAAAACACTTTTCTAACTCAAAAACTACTTGTAACCAAAGCCAACGTGACTATCGATGGGAGAGAGAAGGGAAAAGAGGATTCAACTAATAAAACAAGGACATTGCTAATGGCTTTTGGGGAATAACTTTTAAAACAAAGTTTTTCTTGAAAAATGCTTCTTTGTAAATGGTTTTTTTTTTTTAAAAAAAAAAATTTCAGAAGGTTGTTTCTAATCTTTTGCCCAGTCTGGTAACCTTCTGCTCTGATACCAAATGTAACACCCCACCTCCGCTAGGGTCACTCGCAAAGGAATGCACTAGCTTTAGAGGGGCATTATTGGTAGACATGCACAGAAATATCACAAGACAGAACATATAAAATGGCGGAAGTAAAATCAATCTTTCATAACATTAATAAATAAGGTCTAAAGCCTTTTTCATCAGAGTACATCAAAACCTGTCTTGCAATGGTAAAGAAGCATAATAAAAACCTTTTCATAAAATATTCCCCAAGTAAAACAGTAAAGCAGCCATAGCCAAGAAAAGTCCAAGCCATCCAAGATGACCTTCAAGCGGAAGAAGTCTGAACTAAACAACAGTATTTCCTCCCTGTAACCTGGGGGGGAAACGGAAGACAAGAAGCGAAAGAAAAACGGGGTCAGTCATAAAGACTGGTAAGTCCTATCTACTTCCAGCATAAAAACAAATAAAGGTGACATGACATGCATAAACTGAAAGTAAACATGGTGATGATGACAAGATAAATACTAAGCCAGGATAATAGGATGGATTACCGTACCCAGATAAACCCAGGTGTCATGATAAATTACGATGTCAAAGTAAAACAAGGTATTACATCGTCAGGTTTCCATCAAGTATAACATTCCAAGGTATCCCTCAAGCCTAACATCCCCGAGTTCTATCTATATATACTCTGCATCTACCGTACTAGTATCTTCCCCCGTACATGTGTTAACCATGAATAACCCTTACTCGACAGTTCGTGTAATGGTCCATGTTAACCTAACATATAGAATATGTAAGTCTCTAAACTTGTATGTTTCTTTCCATGTATATGTTCAGTCCCTTGCCGTACACCGTACGGGCTTTCCCGTGAGATCCCACTTTAACGTAGTTCTATGACCCTTAAGATCGTTTTGGACTGTCACCCTATCTTTAACTAAGGTCTTTCAACATGAATCGTTGTTTGTACAACTAGGACTTATGCCACCTAGGACCGCTAGGGATTATGCTTACCTATCTCACGTTTTCGTATTTCGGTTTGGGTTCAACCACCTAGGGATACTAGGGATTACGCTAACCCTCAACCACGCTCTTTTTCCCACGCATTCATCGTCAATCGTTTTTCTATGACTGTATGCACATGTATCACTATGTGCTACCCGAGTCCTGTCACAGGGCTAATCAAGAAGTACAGGACTCGGTCGGGAGCTTTCAATTTATCTGCCGATGCAGATGCTAAGGTCTGCTTTTCTACACGTGGCTATGGTCCCACGAGACCCCTCCCTCAACTAGCGAAAGACAACACAAGAGAAAATCTTGCATGAGAACTACACTCCGGCCAGCCCACATCCTACGGCCTACCTCACCCATAATTAGATAGCAATTATGGTCTGTTGGGTGTTCCCTGCCTTTCCGTACGTACACGCTTGACTCAAGATGGTAGATGATCGACGAACTTGCTATCTCGGGCACCAGTATGTATTCGTCGACTCACTGCTATCCATCCCAGTCTTTAGGTCGCTCGCATAGCAACCAAGGCATACTCTTGGTTCTTCTAACGCAGACCTCAACCTCTCGTGAGCCTAGTATAATGACCTGGCAGCTCACAGAGGGATACCAAGAATATCCTCACGTTCCCCGAAGCCGCTGCTTCGTTACCCAGTTCGCTGGAGCCTTTATCTAAATCAGATAGCCTGCTCCTACACGTATACCTAAACGATGACCTACCGTATCGGGTTACTCATCTATCTAAGAAGTGGTCCAAATTTCCTCGACTAAGAATTATTACTTAGATTCCCTTAACTAAGGTTTACCACTTAGCCTTATTTCCATTATCCTTGTTAACTATGGTCATTTACCCAATCCTCCGAATTGGGGTTTGTCTAATGGGTTAAGTGTCACTTAAGAAAATTTACTTAACCTTATCAAGTTATCGTGTTGGATTGATCAAGTGTTGGTTAACTTAATCCCGTCCATTAGTCGTATAAAAATGGTCAAGTGTCATTAGGCAAATCAAGTTACTTAACCTACCCAACCTTGTCATATTTTGTCAAGTATCATTAGCTTAATCAAATTACTTAACCCATTTTTCCATGTCATATTTGGTTAAGCATCATTAATCAAATTAACTTAACCCTATTATGTTGCATTAATTATTTAATGCACCCCAACCTCTCACATTAGACTTTGTTGTGGTTACCTAGTTAAGCCGGTGGGTTCCGGGTAGATTTACACCACAACTTGGTCTAACCTCGGGTCTTGGCACAACATGACCAACTTCCCACATTGGGTCTTATTGTTTGTAGCCACTAGTTAAGCCGATAGGTTCCGGGTAGTATTACGCTACAAACTCAACCCAACCTCGAGTTGGCCACTCTTATGTTTTCGAAGTGTCATGTTCATATACAAGTTTTCAAGAATATGGGTAGACCTAACTTAATAGGTAAATTCCCAACTTTAAATTATCAAACATACCCCCATGTCAACCTCCTTGTTATATTTACGGTTACATGTTATCACGTTTATACCCATTTACCCAAATCATGGTTCATGTCAAGTTTAGCTCGCCTATCATGTTTTCATGTAACTTCAAGTTAAGTTTTTCATGCTATATTCACGCTTGTCTAACCTCAACCCAAATCGTGTTCCAACGCAAGAATGGACGAGTCACATCGTAGAGATACTATGCTACACAATGACCCCAAACATGCATAGTATCATGAGGGTTTGGCTTAAAACATACATAGGTTCATAAAGGTTTGGCCACAAGCATGCATAACATGAAAAAAAAGGGAATTGGCCATAAGTATGCATAATGTCATAAAGGATTTGGCCCCAAACTTGCATGTTAACATTAGGGGTTTGGGTTCATAAACATGCATAAGCCCCAAAATCTAGTCTTAGCCAATGTTTCACAAGTAAAAATGGTTCCTAAAGGTTCATGCTAGCATTTCATGCATAAAGATCCAAACTTGCAAGTTAAACTAGGTTATGCATAGCATGAGAAGCATGATTAAGTCACCCACATGGCCTAAGATCATAAATATGAACACAAGAGGCATGGTAAGGTTCATATAGGTTTACATAATCATGTTTAGCCTCTTTTTATCCCATGTCATTATCAAAACTACCGTTTTCATCTAAAAGTAGCTAGAACTTACCTAGCAAAGCCTAGGGAAAGAAGCATGAATCGTCTTGACCAAGAAAGGTGGCTCCTTTGTTGAAGATTCGTCATGAAACTTGCATGGCATCATTGATTTCACTCCTATTTGGTGTAGCAAACTTGCATCTTTGAGGTTGGAGCTAATTTGAATGCAAAGACCCTTTGGAAAAGAAGAAGGAGGCAATGACCATCAAGCATTTGGGCAGCACTTCGTGGCTAGGGTGGATTATGAGGGTTTAGGTTGGGTTTGGGGGTCATTATATAGAGATTAGGAGTGATTAGGACCTTAGGATTATACCAAGAACCAATCTGAACCTTTAAAACTCGTCTCAGGCCATCTGACTAGCTCAGAACAGATGACCAGGTGCACCAGGCCGTAACGCTCGAGACTGTGTTTTTGGGCCATGTCGACACCCAAGTCGACAGCCCTGTCGACTTGGGGTCCAGGGGTGTCGACAGCACTGTCGACTCCCCTGTCGACATGGGCTTGGCGGGGAAATTTCTCGCCTACCCTTCCTGGATTATCTGTTTGAACTTCCTAGCTGTCTAAACACTTGGAAATTTCCTGAAAACTTATCTGGGCCTTAACTGGGTCATACGGGCTCCGATTCTCGAAAACTCGGACTCTATTTCGCGTATTTTTCCGAGACGAACGCAATGGTGAATCCCGTTTACCTTAATTCTAGAAGTATAAACAGAATATCTTTTATCTTCATGCTTCACTGGTTTATATGCTTTGCGTATCATCGTATACGTATGTAAATTTCTTACTTTTAAAATGTAAAAATACGGGGTGTCACAAGCAGACATAGGAATAGGTAAGTTGTTAACATCATACGTGACAACCTTAACTAATCCTCTATTGTTAAGCAATCGTCGAGGAAAAGCATTGGGTAGTACAACGTGCTTAACAGGCAAAACCAAAACACTATGCATTGTTGTCATAAACAGTGCCAACCTGAAAACACAACTAGCTGCAAACTTTACATAGGCAGAGAAAGACCAGAAACAGTGACGAGCAAAAAAGGACATGACCAAGCTGGCCACTCAAAATGGTGACAAAACAACCAAAACTCCATAAGCCAAGAAAGTTTCCTTCGACACCACCAAGACCAGAGCTAAGGGAGAATCATGACACCATGACCATACAAATCTATATTTATAGATCCACAACCATAACATGCTGCAACTAGAGACTAGAAACATGACTGACACTAAGGAGAAGCTTAACACGTCAAGTCTAAACTCGATCCATGGCCGACCCGTTAAATAGGTTGGCCTTGCTTTTTTGGCATTCCAAGGCATCGGAGAGGAGAGGTAAAAGCTACGACATGAAGGGTAGGCAAGAGGAAGTAAGAGAGGATCGTACGAAAATGAAAATCCCACACTCAAATCCGAAATCGAGTGGAATAAAAGGAGGCAAAGCAAACGCAGATGGCTTTGGAGATCGGTGAAAGGGATACTAACAATGACAGAGAAAACTAGCGTTGAAGTCGGAGTAGCGAATTGAAAGAAGAGGAAGAAAGATGAGTTAGTGAAAGAGAAAAGAGAAGAGACGACTGAAAAACACCAGTCTCCATTAATAAAAGCAAACCCATGAAAAATAGTTATTAAAAACTCTTTAATAGTAATTATTAATCAATTATCATTTATTTATTTATTATTTATTATTAATACATATAATTTCATATTTCAAATTGATTATGGATTATCATCCATTATTTTACTATTGTTGTTTAATAATTATTCATTTATTTTGTTATTCTTAAATAATTTATTTTTTGATTAATTATTTAACTACTAATTATTAAATATTAGTTTTTATTGAATTATTTACTATAGATGTCACTCCTTAATAATTATGTTTTAATTAGTAATTATTAATTATTTTTTCTGATTTGATTGAGGTAAGGGACATCTTCTTATTGATGATATTATCGTTCTACCTCCCAACCGATTACCTCCTTTTACCCACGCCACCGAAGGATATCACTGTGCTTACTAACTTTGTACTTACCCAATTTTGTTTTATATAGGATTTTCCTTTTTTCATGGCTTAAATGCATCTTTTCATGTTGTAGCATTTGTACCTTTATGTTTTCCCCATTTTGGAGCTTTTTATGGTGTAACACACAGCCTTTATACTCATATCATCAAAGAGTATTGCTTAATGATTCTATTTGATGATAAGAGATGATGTGATATCGGGTTACATGTACCGTAGTCAAAGCATTTAGTAGTTCTGTAGCAACGGAGGTGCGAAATGTTATAATGGGATATGATGAAAATGCAAGAATCTTCAGTAAACATAAGACCAAATATTTAAAGTTAATTTATTTTCATTCTACATCATTTATGTAGGAAAAAGAAATATCTTTAATCTTACATGTAACATCCCGCCTTTTTAAATAATTAAATAATTAAAATAATCATAAATGGTGAAAATAAATACTTTCGGAATTGTTAGAATTCGGCCTCGAAAGTTATATCATCGTGGTTGTGGTGATTTTTTGATCAATTTACATATATAATATGTTTCGAACGGAGTTCGCACGAAAAAGTTATTGACATTTGAAATTTGGAATCAAAAACTATTTATACATGAAAATATGAATGAATATATTTATTTTATAAAGTGAAAATAAGCGTGACGTCCATAAAAGGTTTGGAAATATAAACGACATCCCTCATATGTTTGAAGTGTAAAGCGGGTCCTTCCTTTTGATGTTACGTGTTTTCTGGAAAAAATTATGCGCTACTATATAAAAAAAAATCGAAAAATCAGAAATATTCCCAGAAGCATTCTAAAAAAAAGTTGCATACATTTATGCAACTATTACCAATAGTAGCATACATTTACGCATATATTCATCCAGCGTTTTCTTATGAAAATCTGGACCAATATACGCATACATGTATGCAATTATTACCAATAGTTGCATACATATATGCATACAAAGTTGAACTGAGATGCATGTCTTACGAATGGTTGCATACATGAATGCAACTATTCTGTATATATGCATACATGTATGCAACAAATTTAAAAGGGATGAAGACTTCTGAATATGTGCATAAATGTATGCATGCATTTTATTTAAGTGCATGAATGAATGCAACAATATCTGAAAAGTTTGAATGCTTGAAAAAACAGGCCAGATTTGAATATATGCATAAAAGGATGAGTATATTGCTGTTTAGCTGCATACATGTATGCATTTATACTGCGGTTTGATGCAACACTGAAATATAAGCATGAATATATGCAACTATGTACGAATAGGTGCATCTTTTGATGCATAAACTGCTGTTTTGTTGTTATTTTGGGTTTTGATTGTTTTAACCCTTGTAATTTTTGGCATGCACGTGTTTTACTTAATAATGAATTTTCGTTATTTTTTTTTATGAATTTTCGAAAAATAGGGACCTAATTTATAATAAGTTTAGCACCGGATGTGAGCCTAATTTTGAAACTTAATAGGGACCTGTGCCAAACGGACCCTTTTATAAATGTATGCATGTATTAATTTCAAAAATAACACACATCTGAATTTCGAAATAAGCGCATGTCAAAAACGGAATTAAATCAAAGAGTAAATGGAAATTAATTAACATTAACAGATAACGTTTATAATATAAATGTTAAAATCAAATATGGTTTAATACACATCAGAGAAAACGCATGAACGTCTACCCTAACAATAGTAAGGTCGACCCACAAAGGGTTGGGTCGACCTAAGATCGATCCATTCAAGGGGTAGGTGGACCTAAACATGTTATTTTGGCGTTTTTATTTGTTTGTTTACGACGATATTTTATTCATTTAAAACAATAGACAGTGTTGTTTTAGACACCTATAAATAAAGTTGCAGTAATAGCCTTTAAACTCATATTTTTCTGAATCGGTGCAAGCTTTGCTATTTTTTTTCTGCTCCAATTCTTCAAAAAATAAATATTTTAGATCTAGGCTTTCTAATTAGAAATCTAAAGGTAGAAACTGTAGATTCAGGAAGAGATATCTAGTTTATGTCATTCGTATGAGGTAACTTCTACATATATAATTTTTAAATTAGTTTATTTTTATTTCTTTAGATCCAGATTCATAATTCGTGCAAATTGGAGTTTGTGGATCCAAATAGGTTAACAACAGGGAAGACTACGAGTAATTAAGCTGGATTTAAATCAAATCAGGAACTTGAAGTTCTTCTAGGTGGGTGGATTTAAAGTATATATATTTTCTGTTAATGGTATATAATATCGTTAGACTCCTGTTAAAATTATTGGATTTGACATGCTTAAGATAATTATAGAAATAGGTTATACAAGTTATTCATACCTAAAATGTAAATGTTTAAATACATGCATGAAATTGTCATCATTGTGGAAAGAAATCCAAATAAATGAGTATATGTAACGTTGGGATTGACAATGGAAAAAGGCATAGCCCTAAAAGCAAGAAATTTACAGTAAAACGTCAAAACTTTGGAATTGAAATAAAAAGGAATTCTAATGACTAAATTGGTTTAGAAGTTGGTATTAGTTGGTTGATAAAAAGAGAAACATTTCCATAATTTAATATTGTAATAAAGACGGTAAATGTGATTGCAAGAATAAAGGTAAGAAAAATGGACTTAATGCAAAATAGGGATATTACTGTATTTTGCACTGCCTAGAATTATAATAAGAATAAAAGAAAATATCAGCAATAACTCAAAATTTAAGAGTAACTAATTAAGAAATCTGAATTCTTAAAAGTTAATGTTATGAAAGTATAACGTTACATGGTATTAAATAAAAGTAATGACAATGTTCACAGTAACGTTATAAAAGAGTAAATAGAGGGATAAAATCCAACGTTATGACCATACCATTAAAAGCTAATAAAAGGATAAATTCACCAACGTTAGCATGCACATTTTAATTTGAAAAAGTAACGCGAGTATTAAAATGGAAATTAAACCAGTTACCAATGGAATGCATTGGAAGTTAAATAATATTAACAAAGGGGAACAATTATGAATTACTCTAAAAGGATTGATTGTAAATATAGAAAGAAGTTAAAAAGAGAATTATTACAGATATTCGAATTTAGCTATGGAACATTTTCCATTGATGTTAGAGATAATTTCAAATTCATATTCCTATTATTCATTGCATTAATTAGGATTCATATTCCTATTATTCATTGCATTAATTAGGAGTTATTTTGATTTGTATTAATTGTATTAATTGTATTGATGTATAGATTCAAATTCAAATATGCTCTAGAAGTTGTCCATCTATAAATATGTGATATTATGTAATTATGTAATCAAGGAAAGGAATACAATTTTATTCTCTGTTTTCACATGGTATCAGAGCACTATTAAATAAATTACACTCTTGTATTTCTCAATCTCTTATCATGGCTAATGATAACAATCCTTCTAATGTTTCTATCAGAGTTGATCCTTATGCTATCCATCACTCTGATAGTCCCTCTACTGTTCTTGTCACACCTCTCTTAACTGGTGATAATTATGGCTCTTAGAGTCGTGCCATTACAATGGCGTTACGAGCCAAGAACAAATTTGGTTTTGTCGACGGTTCCTTACCGATCCCATCGGTGGAAACCGACGTTGTCAATTGGCACCGCTGCAACGATCTTGTTGGCAGCTGGATACTCAATTTCGTATCTCTGGAAATCAGGCCAAGTATTCTCTATGCCAATAGCGCTGCCCAGATATGGATGGATCTCAAAGAGCGCTTCTCTCAGTCTAATGTGCCGAAGATATATCAGTTAAAACTTTTGGCTAACTTAGCAGCTACAATTCTGTCATGTATGTCTTCTTGTTGGATTATAGATTCAGGTGCGTCAAATCATATATGCACATCACTATCAATTTTTTCTTCATATGTTCCATTACAGAAACATAAGTCTGCTCAATTACCTGATGGCACTTTTGCATCAGTGACTCACATTGGGATTGTTAAACATTCAAAATCTTTTATTCTCAAAGATGTATTTTTTATCCCATCATTCAAATTCAATTTATTATCTGTCTCACAATTAACAAAATAACTTAATTGTGAAGTAATTTTTTCTAAATCTCAATGTCGTTTCTAGGACCTGTTGACGAACAGGACGATTGGTCGGGGTAGAATTCATTGTGGTCTTTACTACTTGGAGGATATTCCCCATTTGAATTCCACTTTTTCATTTCAGCAATCAGATAATTTTGATCTTTGGCACTCTCGCCTTGGTCACCCTAGTAGTTCTCGTTTTAAATTTCTCGTTAATAATTTTCCGGATATATCCGCGAATAATAATTTTATTTGTGATGTTTGTCCACAAGCTAAGCAATCTCGTGCTTCATTTCCGCAAAGTGTATCTCACTCTTTTGTATGTTTTGGATTATTACATGTTGATGTTTGGGGACCATTTAATGTTCCATCTAAAAATGGTTCACGTTTTTTTCTCACCATTGTTTATGATTATTCAAGATGCACTTGGGTCTATTTAATGAAATTCAAGTCTCAAACTTTTTATATGATAAAACATTTTTTTTAATCAAGTTAATAGACAATTTAGACTGTCAATCTCCACTATACGATCTAGAGATGGTGGTATTTTTATTCCACAACTTCAAGCTCTTCGATCTGACAATGGAACTGAATTTCTTTCATTAGAGTTTCAAAATTGGTTTCATTCTCATGGTATAATCCATCAACGAAGTTGTGTAGCCACTCCTCAACAAAATGGGATTGTGGAACGTAAACATCGACACTTACTTGATGTTGCTCGCTCACTACGATTTCAAGCTAATCTTCCCCTCTCTTTTTGGGGCGAATGTGTTCTCACCGCTGCATTTCTCATAAATAAATTACCCATACATACTCTTAATTTCAAATCTCCTCATGAAGTTTTATTTGGAAATGTTCCGTCTTATTCATCTTTACGTGTGTTTGGATGTCTATGTTTTGCGAAAAATATGCATATTAAAAATAAATTTGATGCACGAGGTAAGCCACACATTTTTGTTGGTTATCCTTATGGTCAAAAAGGATATCGACTTTATGATCCTTATTCTCATCGCATAATAGTCTCACGTGACGTTATTTTTCATGAATCAGTTTTTCCGTACAAAAACATTTCAGATCATAGATCTAACGACATTTCCATCACTCCACTAGATGATGATTCACCTACAAATTTCACACCATTTCAAAATGATTCATCAGTACCAACTAATATTTCTTCATCTAATACAACTGAAAATGGTGAAAATTCACTTCAAAATCATTCTCCAAATCTGATTCCAACAGAAATCGCTGATTCAAATCAGACTCAGCAAACTAATAATAATTCTTCAATCATAATTCCCACGAATACTGCTGATTTAAATCGTCCTCAACGAATTCGACGAAGGCCATTACATCTCGATGATTATGCATGCAACATCTCTCCTTCATCTACTTCTTTTCCTTTATCCAAATATTTCTCTTTGGAAAAGTTTAGTCATTCTCATCATGTTTTTTTGTCCAAAATTATTAATCATGATGAACCTCAAACTTATTCTCAAGCAGTTCAATCCTCTGCTTGGCGTGATGCAATGTCTGTTGAAATTCGTGCTCTCGAAGCAAACAAAACATGGTCTGTTTGCTCATTACCACCAAATAAAACACCAATTGGTTGCAAATGGGTATATAAAATTAAATATTGCTCTGATGGTTCTATTGAACGATATAAAGCACGTTTAGTAGCCAAAGGTTACACCCAAATTGAAGGAATTGATTACCATGATACTTTTGCTCCGGTAGCAAAATTGGTCACCGTTCGTCTACTTCTTTCTATCGCTACAATTAAAAATTGGTCTCTTCATCAATTAGACGTAAATAATGCTTTCCTCTAAGGTGATCTAAATGAGGAAGTTTATATGAAACTTCCTCCTGGTTTTCCTCGTCATGGTGACAATCAAGTTTGTAAGCTCCATAAATCTATTTATGGACTTAAACAAGCTTCGCGTCAATGGTTCTCTAAGTTTTCTTCTACTTTAATTCAACGTGGTTTTCGTCAATCTAATTCCGATTACAGTCTCTTCACGTATATTCGTGATCATATTTCAGCATTTGTTCTTGTTTATGTAGATGATGTTATCATTACAGGAAACAATGAATCTTTTATTTCCATGACAAAACAATTTCTCGCCAAATCTTTCTCCATTAAAGATCTTGGGCATCTAAGTTATTTTCTTGGTACTGAAGTTTCTCGTTCCAAAAAGGGATTATTTTTGTGTCAACGTAAGTACACACTTGACATATTAAAGGATTCAAGTATGCTTGGTTCTCATACAACTCCAATCCTATGGAACAACATTGTCGGCTTCTTCCAGATGACGGCAATCCCTTGCCTGATCCATCTCTGTATCGACGACTCATCGGTCGTCTCTTATATCTTATAGTTACTCGTCCTGACATTCAATATGCTGTCAACAAACTTAGCCAATTTATGCAAAGCCCTCGTTCCACACATCTTGATGATGCGAATAAAGTCCTTCGGTATCTCAAAGGTTCTATTGGTAAAGGTTTATTCCTATCGGCAACAAGTTCTCTTTCTGTGGTCGGTTTTGTTAATTCTAACTGGGCAGGTTGCCCTATCACTTGCCGTTCTACTACCGATTATTTTACAATGCTTGGTTCTAGTCCCATCTCCTGGAAATCAAAGAAACAACCGACTGTTTCTCGATCATCTGCTGAAGATGAGTATCGGTCTCTTGCTGCTATTACTGCTGAAGTCCAATGGTTACATTCAATCTTATCAGAACTTGGTTTTCCACCATCTGTTCATATATCAATACATTGCGATAGCCAAGCTGCAATTCATATTGCATCAAATCCCATCTTCCATGAACGAACTAAGCACATCGAAATAGATTGTCATTTTGTTCGTGAAAAGATTCTCTCTGGTATTATTACTCCTTCCTATATTCGTTCTTGTGACCAACTAGCGGATATTTTCACAAAACCACTGGGTGTTGATAATTTCAAATGATTGGTTAGCAAGTTGGGCATGATCGACATTTCTCTCCCGGCTCCAACTTGGGGGGGGGGGTGTTAGAGATAATTTCAAATTCATATTCCTATTATTCATTGCATTAATTAGGATTCATATTCCTATTATTCATTGCATTAATTAGGAGTTATTTTGATTTGTATTAATTGTATTGATGTATAGATTCAAATTCAAATATGCTCTAGAAGTTGTCCATCTATAAATATGTAATATTATGTAATTATGTAATCAAGGAAAGGAATACAATTTTATTCCCTGTTTTCACATGTACGTAGCAATTTTCTAGTCAATTTTCATATATAACTTGTCTATATCTGAGGTAGTATGACGAATAGATCAGAATCAAAAAGAAAATAATAATTAATAACTAAATATAGTATGGGGTTCGGCCTGCATATGGGTTGGGTTAACCCACACAATTGCCTAGGTGCAACTTGCATCTTGGTAAGTAGAGATACATAATTTTTAAATATGGAGATGATGTGACTAATTTCTATTAGTTATTTTTGTAATTTGAGCCGACATGGCTCGTTCTGATTGGTTGAGTGATGTGGCTGGCCTGTGTTTATTTTATAAATCAAACGGTCAAAGATCCTTATGCTACACTATAAATAGACCCCTAAACCTAACTAATTCATCACAACACAATCTTTTCACCCTGGGTTCTCTCCTTTTGAAACGGGCATCACCTAATTTTTTCAGGGGAAAGAGTTTATGAAATAAAATGTTTACATGCTTCTATAAAGGACAAGATCAACAAAGGCCATGGAGAAAAGCTTAGGACCATGGGTGAGTGTGTATTTATTCAGACTTTTGATAATCTAGGAAATATGGTCTATAATAGTTATAGATTATTCTGTAGATTTTCTTACAGTTTTCTTACAACTTTTAAATAGTTTTATGTAATTTAATGTTTTCGTAAGTTCTTTTTTTCTATCATTTACAAGTATTTTCCAATCTTTTCTTATTATCTTTTTTTAAGTTCTATAAGATAGTCTTTCAGTCTCCTTCCTTTTTTTCATTATTCATGTATGTCAGTTATTTTACAGTTTCTGCACTTGTTTTTGGTTTATATCCAAAGTATGCCTAGATATGTAAATATTAATTTATCGACGACTGATTTATCCTTGTATTTTGTGTGTGGAAAATACAATTAAAAATATAATTGTGCGAACACTCATTAAAAGAAAATGGACTAAATTTACAAAAAAAAATGTGCATAAAGTATAGATCTGTAATCACAAAGAGATTAGACTTAATTAGGCAAATTAATGTGGGTTTGCAATAAAATTATAACATGGGTTGTAATCAGAAAAGAACAAAAAATGAAAATGCGAATGATATTATGATAACTATATGGACACGTAAAATCACAATAGACAAATTGGACATATTCGCATATAGAATTATAACATTAGGGTACTGATTGAAAAGTTAATGAAAAGGCTTATTATAATTACAAAATTAAATCCGAGGTTATGTTTAATAAGCATGTAATGGTACTGGTCCACTCCAACAACAACAGATTGATAGGGAAAATAAGTGATTGATAAATGAGATCCAAATCATGTGGGGACTAGGCATAGGCGCAAATTAGAATATTTGTTTGCTAGGATCTGTATTAGCAGCATTCCCTTTCGATTTTATCACTTATGGTATCATAATATATGATGGTGAAGGGTGGGGCACACTTATGCTGATTTGGGTAAATAAGAGGTCAATAGAGTAGGGGTGTGTATGGGTGAGTTTCGTGGTGGCTGAGTGTGCGGTGGCATCAATAAGGGAAAATAAGTCACTACTGCATCCAAAATCAATTAGTTATGTCTTTACTGATGGATTATTGAGTTGGATAAAGCCTCAGATCCATAGTGACATATTTGCTATGTGAGATGATAGACTAGTAGGATAAAGTCAATGGATAGGAAGTATTAGGAAGTTATCCTAATCGTGTTTATTAAAGTTCAGTAATTAAGAAAGTGCAAATAATCGAACAAATCATTATGTGTATAACTCAAGTATATTTCTTCGTACATCTAGCCATTATGTTTATCCTATGTAGATATGCACAGACACCGCCCTATTTGACACTAGAAATGTTTTTGAGTCCATATCTCTATATTACTTGATCATGCTAGTAATTACACTATTCCTCATTAGAACTGTTATTGAGTTTATTTACCTATATTACTCAACCATGCTAGTACTTACATCATTAACCATACTATATATCTGACCCACTCCTCTCTTTTTTCTTTTTCTTTCCCTTGTTAGGCTCACAAGTCAGAGATTGGTTGTTACTACCAGATTAGGAGAATTAATGTCAGAGATCATATTTTCTTTCTGTTTGGTATACTTAATTCTATTTTATAACATCTTATTGTCATGGTTTGGATTTATACTTGAGAGGGAAAATATTTTATTGTATATTCTGATTTAAGCTAGGATTGTATAAGGCGTATGTTATGTATTAAAACTTACTTTGTGTAAAGTATTACTTTGGAATAATAAGTTATTGAAAAATTAAATGTTTCCACAATTTATATTCTATGTCTTGTGAATCTTAGTCTGTGTGATTAGTTTCTTAATATCGACAACGCTCCACATTACTTGGTATGACCTGTTTGGGGGAACACTAAGGGATGAGGAGTGTTTCGTTTGGAATCAGGGGTTAAGGTTACAGGATTCCTAATTTTTTTTAAATAAAGTATTTTTCCAAAGAAAAATATATTTTCAAAATAACTTTTTAAAATAAAAGTTTTACAAAAATCCCCTCAAGTCTATCTCCTTTCCTTGTCCTATTCTTTACTTTCTTTGTTGAGTTGTACATAGAATGATCTAACTAAAGTTACCTACACACATTGAGACCTTAAATCTTTATAGGTTGAAGATTTGATTTATAGATAACCTGTTTAGTTCATTTGTGAGTTCTCTGTGAAACCGGAGTTAAGAGATAAACTTGCTACTTATCAAGTATTAAGTGGGGCCTAATATGGATAAGGCAACCTTAGAAGCCAAGGATTGCGAGATGACTTAAGAAGCACTGTAAGGATTCAGGAAGATGTTATTAGATTTAGAAAGAAATAGTTGATGTGGGCACTATGCTGAGAGTATTACAAAGAAGGTGTTGAGCAAAAGGATCGGTAAATGGAAATTGGTAAAGGCTGATGAAAGAGGTTTTATCTATCTCTAATTCTTTCTAGTTTTCATAACTGAATTAGGAACATTTCGTTCCTTTATCTTTGATTCACCGGTAGGGGTGGCTGCATGGGGCCATAACCACGCTTATATGAGACAGACCATGTAAGGCATTTGTATTGTAGGCCTAAGAAGTTGTCTTTTACAGATGTAGTAAATACATATTCCATACAGAGTGTGCATTAGTTGTGCTAGCTGATTGTTTGCATTTAGTCTTTTTTCTGGGCCTACTAGTAGTTTCTTAATCCCATGGCAGGATCGACATAGTTATTTATGATGAGTCGGGGTTTAAGACTAGAGATTCTAAATATGGGAGAAGCTTGGGGCATTTCCGGGTATATGCTATTTTTGGGTCTAGGTAAGTTAGCTATACAATTGGTTATCCCAGATTTTGACACTGGTAGTAGAGTTTAACTGGGATGCTTATGTTTTGAGATTTTCAGGATATGAAAGTTTAAGGATAGATTAGTTAGCCACTTGTAGGGCTATTTTGGCTGTAAGATAAGAGTTTTTGGACTAGGATATGTAAGGGAAGAACCCTTAATGTTTCTTACGGCCCGAAGGTTCAACCATATTGAGATTCCTATTTTCCTTAGTACATATGTAGGCCACAAGAATTCATATCCTGTTATGCTAGATTTTTTGAATGTATTAGTAAAAGTCTACCTCCTAGAAGAGAGATTAATTTACATGTTCATTTTTACGGCCTTGCTAAACCTGCAGTCATTACTAGTAAAGCCCATAGTTCTAAAGGAAAGAGGAGAATTGAGTTTCATACCCATCGATGGAAGCTTTTCTAGATATAAAGTGATGCTTATAGCATTATTAGGTATGACTTGATTTAGAGTTCAGACGGGTTACTTATATGATGAGCCATCTCAGATGTTAAGAGGAGGATAACTACCTGGGGTGTGCATAGTATCAGCACCTTAGGATTAGCCTTTGAAGGATTAGTTGAGATTAATTATTTTACTTCTTAGACCAATCTTTTGGTGGATTGAGCTCCGTACCTATGATAGGAGTTTTCCAAATGTATTTTGAGGAAATCCTTGGACTTTAGTTACATCAGAAAAAATTTAGGAAAATAAATTGACGAACTTTTGAAAAAGATTGGTAAGAATAAGTTTTTTGGATGAGAAGCATCACTCTTCTTTGCTAAAAAGATAAATAGTTCATTTCACTCTGCAGTAATCATAATTAAGTTGTTTAAGAAGAAACTTTATTGTTTTCCTCATACGAATGGTTTTCTTGTGGTTATTTAGTGGGGGCCAAGGTTTTCTTGTAGTTATATTTCTTCGTTAGTGACTTACACCATTTGTGAGTATTAGAAAGACTAGATGCTAAGCCATTCATAGAACACCTAGTGGATTTTAAAGTAGTTGTCGTATCATTTAGACTACTTGTGCCTAAGCCTAATTATTAACTTGTGTGGTTGGGTGCTTGGTGAGGTTTTGGAGTAAGTTGGCTAGGGGTCTATATAGACAACATGTTGGTCTAACCAAAGGATGTTAAGGGACAAATTTGGTATTTAATTAAGGAATTCAGTAACTTATAAGAACATGGACCCAAGACCAAGTTCTCTAAAGGTCACTTTAGGAAGGTAAGGAATTTTCTTGGATTATTATGAAAAGGTTATTTGTTTTTCAAGATACAGATGTTTTTGAACTACCTTACCGAGGGAGGTTTAGATTTTGTGTACACAAATTGAGAAGAGTTCTTATTAATACCTTAGTATCAGTCCTTCTTAGTAGCATTATTAAGAAAACTATGAGAGTAGTTACCATGGAACAACTACTATCGGTTTTCAAAGAAAAGTTGTATCCTCTCAACAAATGGGACTGGGTCTCTATTGACACGCTTTTTGGTCAAAGCTAGCATGCGTCAAGTTCCTGGTTAGTAACGCACTCAAGCGTCAAGAACATCGTCAGAAAATACAAAGCGATTTGGTCTACGTCGCGTCGCAAACATAAGAAGGCCCGAAACTCCTATCAGACGACCTCTTTTAGGCCCGAGAACGTCTGTCACAATGCTTTGCACCATAACTCCTATAGAAGGTGGGTCGTCAGCCGAGCCGAAGGCGAGCCGTCCTCCAAGCCAAAGGCGAGCAGTCAGTGGGTCCGGGCGCAACGCTGGTGGAGGTCCAGGGCCTACAGTCCTGACGGCGATCGACCTAACCAGTTAGGTCGAAAAGTGGGCACCGCCTGGTTCATTCGATTTCTGCAAAAAAAAAACAGAGTTTTTTGCCTCACATCAAGCCTGTATCACCCAACGTCGCCTCCTCCCTTCATTCCACAGTTCGCATCATCCGAGAAGTGAAATCCACATCCTCTTGGATGCAAAATCCGCATCTTCCAGGTTGCGAAATCCGCATCCCCCGGGATGCTGGGATGCGAATCTCGCTACCCCGGGGATGCAAAATGCGCATCCTTCGGGATGCGAATCTCGCATCCACAGGATGCGAAATCCGTATCCTCCTGGATGCGAGATTCGCATCCTCTAGGATGCGAAATTCCCGGAGCCGCCTTGGTTTGATGCATTTTTCTTCAGGTTAGGGGTTGTGTGATGCGATTTTTCAACCATGTGGTACCCAAATCTCACCTACTCCACTACCAATCCTCAATTATAAATATCCCCCAGCTTCTCATTTAAAGAGGTTGGGTTTTTTTCACTCTTGAAGCTGTCAAGCACCATTGATGGCTTCCATCTTCTTCCCCAAGGCTATTGGGAATGGCTTGGATAATTAAAAAGTTGCATGCACATTTTCCATCACTTGTTGGACATTAACAAGCATAATTACACCATTGTTGGACTTCTTGGGCATTAAAGCTTATATTGGTCATAGTTGACCAAGTCAACTCATCTAAAAGGTGGAAAAAGAAGGGCATTTCGGTCAAAGTTTAGAATTAACAAGGGCATTGTTATTCTATTGTAATATTTTGTACACTAATATTGTCTGAATTTGTACATCAATTGTAATCGACAAAGATATGATGAATAATTACTATGAAGTGGACGTAGGCGTTAGTGCCGAACCACTATAAAAAGTTATGCCTTCCGCATTTACTCTACTTTACTTTACACTTTGGTTACTGTGTGGCTAACGCACTTGCATACACATTGGGTGTTGGCTTGTGACCAATTTTCCACGTCAACGATCTCCCTCCTCTGTAACAACCCGAATTTCGATAGACCGAGTTATTTTTTGAAAATTCTAATCTATCGAAACCCGTTTTGGTTTGTTTGGTATCCTGCAGAAAAGACAGAGATAATAAACATATCAGAGCTCAGAAAACATCTCATAGCGGAATGGAATAAAATATAATATAATCAAAATTTAGCCTTACCCAGATAATAATACTGCCTAACCAGTCCAAAGCTATCATATCTCTGCCACAAATCTAACCTGCGAGTATGTTATGAGGAGGGGGTCAGAACACAAGTTCTGGTGACTATATTTAAACTGCACATTTAGGATAACCCTACATATACCGTTTAATTACATTTTCATATTTATTAGGTTACTTGGGTTAACAACACTCAAGGTTTACACACACGTCATACCCATCTACTCCCCAGTAAATTAACCTAACACAGTATATATGTAGCTACCCCCAATATTAAGGTACACCCCATGGTACCCCACTCCCACAGTCTCTGCTGTAACGCCATAGAAATATACGCAGTCCCTTATCCTATGCTGGAGCGACGTACAGATCTCTATATAACAATGCTACATTCAGCATAGAACTTTCATCGCCATGTTATGTAAGCGTACGGACTGCCTCCTTTGAACCATTCGATCGAATCAGATTCCATCATAGAGTAATGCCCTAGAGTCTACGATACAATACCCGGAGCAGACATGCATGTATCTAGACTTTCACACGTACGTATCGATAATCGTACTCGATGCCTCAACCTTGATGATACACCATTTGGAAACGTTATGCATGTATCCGCACATATTATCTACTGTGCACCGAGTTCCGTAGCAACGCTATATCAGATACACGGAACTCGGTCGGGAGCCTTTTCAGATATTTGTATACACAGATGTTATGGTTTCTATTTTCACAATGGCTATGGTCCCACCCGACCCCTCCCTCAACTAGTGAAAGACAATTGGAATTGAGAGTTAGTGACATGGCCCAGAAAAACAACAAACAACAAATCCTAATTGGCATGTCCCTCACCCAAAGCCTTGATAGTAAGAGTCGATGGTCTATTGGTTTAGCTCTACGTCTTTCTGCATCACGCATCACGCTGACTGTCGATGACTAGTACCCGATGATTACTATCAATTGATGAGATGGTCGCAACCTGCCTAGTCATAAGGCTCCAAATTCGTTGAATCACTTAAGCCATCCTAAAACCTTCTGATTGCTTACTATTGTGGCAATCAAGGTATACTCACTGTGTAGTAACGCGCAGACCCAACCTCTGCGCACAACCTAAACACTACCACTGCACAGAGGACTACGAAGAGTACCCTCCACGTCCCAGGAAGCTACGTGCTTCACTTTCTAGTCCTTCGGAGCCAGAGAATATCAGCAAAACATCAGGTAGAACATGCAGAATAATCAGATGGACGTGCGCTCCTCTTGTGCCCTATGACATCATGATGATCTATCCCATTGGGTTATTCACCTTCAGACATACGGACTGGTCCAAGCGCCTCAGGTTAATGTATTATTAGACCCTATATCTAACCATTTAATAATGTGTTTGCTCTACCTCATCGGATTTCCAGTTAACTTGGTCATTTCAAATCATACTAACTTCTTATTCAAGTTACCAAGTTCCTCTTGCATATTAATTTCAGTTATATAACTTAACCAATTTAGGCTCATTAATAAGCCTTCAACATGTTATTCTTATCAGCAGATTTCAAATTTTAGGTTCTCAAATTACTTAATTTATGATTAAGTACAACTTATTGCATTTCATAAGTTTTCCCCTCTTTTCTCTACTTATTACAAACAGCAGATTTCAGGTTTCCAAATCTACAAATTACTTAATTTATAATTAAGTACAACTTATCTTATTACATAAGTTATCTCATCTTCTCTATCATTTATTATAACCTATGTTATAATTTCCACTTGTCCCTAAGACAAGCCTAACTATTATATTCCTTTTTCCCATTTAGGTTTATTCATAATAGGTTATTATCACTCCCCTTTCATTCCAATTCTCTTATCATTGTAGGATTCACTTATTTCCATTAATTTCAATTAATGCCATTTAATTCTATCCTTTTATATACATATATTCATATATGTTTATGCAACAGACCTCTCACATTAAGCCGACCACTTGTGGATGCTGGGTTTGTCGAGTGGTTCCGGGTAGACTTCTACCACAAGTTGGACTTACACTCGTGTCTTAGCACCGTTATATGTATGTTTACGCACCATACCCCTCACATTAAATTAACCACTTATGGATGCAGGATTTGCCGGGGGTCCTGGGAAGACTTCTATCACAAGTTGAATTTAACCTCGTGTCTAAATGTGGTTACAATTTTTCTATTTACTGTAAATTTAGGCATATTCATTCTTCCAAATTTTACTATAACTCTTATTTACAATCTTTTGGCAAAATAATGTTCTTTACAATTGTTCATTGTAAATTTCATAATCACAGTGTTCACAGAAATTCCCAAATTCAGACATGTGATTAATGGAAATAAGCTTTTATATAATGCCAACTGATTAAACAAGTTAAGTATTATAGGTTAACAGGTTCATATAACCTTAACAGATTAAACATATTTACTTAACCCTACAAATTCAACAGGTTTATTTAACCTTATAGATTTAACAGATTCCACAGGTTACTTACAGTTTCATTAACATGTTCCACTTAATCTTGAATTAAGCCTACATATTTACATGTTCATACAACCCCAAATTTCCAGTCATATTCCACAATACTAATTTCAACAGATTTCAGCAGCTTTACTGTTCAGTAGATTAATCATTTCAATAGATTACAGCAGGTTAAATATATCAGCAGATTTATTATACATATTAACGGGGAATGACAAACAATAAATATAACAATATCAAAAAGGCATAACTTAAATCCACTCACCTAATTGCTTTCAAATTCAAGAATCTGGTCCAGACCTAGCATTCCATGGCTCTCCTAACTGGATCTAGAATCTAAGTAACCATGGATTCACAATTCTTAGACTAAAAGAAAAAGGGAAGAAAGAGGAGAAATTTAAATTGACCGGATCAAAGAATTTACCTCTCTTCGATTAGAATTCTGAATACCCAATTGCAGATATACATTCTTTTCCTCCAGACCTTGAATCAGAATTTCCTTAGACTAATTATTTTATTTTTTGAAGAGATTTGAGGAGGAAGAAGAATGGAAGAGCCTAGACATCCTCTCAAAAAATATGAGATTTAGGCTAGGCTCTAATAGCCTATTTGTAGGTGTTTAAGATCTTATCGTACACGCAGCGCTGAGTCAGCAACGAACGTGGTTTGAAAAACAGTCTAGATTCATCAAATGAACCTGCTCGGATCTGGGGTGGGTCAACCCACTTGCCCCCTGGGTCGACCCTAGGGTCGACCCAGCCCCCATTGGGTCGACCCATAGGTCAACCCAACCAGGTGTGGGTTGACCCATTTTGGGTCCAGTGAGCTGTTTTTTAACATTCTTGATTTTAAATGTTTGTCACTTTCTTGTTTTACTTCTCTTGATTTATCTACATATAAACTCCTTATATGTATACAAAACTTCTAATGCCCATTTTACACGTATATATATATATGCCCAACTTTTGTTTCATTTTCAAAATTAAAACGGTTTTATGTCGTTATTTAATCCTTACTAGGTTTCTTTGATAACAGCCTAATTTTGAACTTCTCTTTTTTTCTGTATATATATATATATATATATATATATTTGCACATATATATGCATACACTTACATATCCATGTATACATATATTTTTGTTCTTCCTTATATGTATAATTTTCCTTATATGCATACATATACCTATTTTCTTCTTAGAACATGTATTATTTTAGTCGTTCCCCTAAAACCAATGGCACCGGCGGGAATCGAACTCGCGCCACTCTGTTAAAAGTCGCATGCTCTTACCAACTGGACTACATAGGCTTTTGTTAACAAGACTAAAAACAATGGTGGTCATTGTTCTTTTTCTTTTACCTTCTTTTCACTTTTGTTACAATATTTCATTTAAATGTATCTCTTTCATCTTAAATAAGTTTTCTGCAATCCATAGGTCTAAATTGACTAGAAAATCGCCATGGACGCAATGATGCTAATCTCGTGACCAAATTCTGGAAGCTCTTCAAAAATTTATTTTACTTAATTAAAAATGTAGGGTGTTACGTTTTCCTACCCTTAGGAAATTTCGTCTCCGAAATTTAGTAAGGGTAAAATCAATTAATTCCTCGCATAAATCACAACCATTATGTATGCATCCAATTTTGCAACCATTTGTGTACCAGTGCAAATGGTAATTCAACATAATAATACGTGAATGAAATGAATGCCTAAGCGGTACCTCCTATATGAATGCAAATTTTTCTTGAAAATCTCTTTGAAAACGTGATGCATACATCCTAAATATACTGGCAATTTCTATATGAATGCAATATTTGAAAACCAAAATACTTTTTCATCCAAATTTTCTTGCACTCTTACTGAGCAAGAGCGTAGTTCATCCTATTTTTGCATCCATAACCCTATCAAGCAATTTATTTTTCGAATTTCAGAAAAATATAATTTCCTAAATTCGATTTCTTATGTTACAAAAAGGTGGAAAACAGAAAACTTCACATCCTCCGTTTTTCTTTTTGTCACCTTTTTCTATCCATACTTGGATTTCATGTGACTATTATATAAAGATTCCCTATTTTCCTATCCATGTACAGCCCACATAAGAAAACTTTCTTTATTACAGATTTTCTTTAACTGTCATGTTTGTTGCTTTACTGAATTTGTTATTTCCTTTTTAGTTGTACCGTTACTCTTTTCTTAGCTTATTTAACTTAATCCTCTGATTTAAGTTTAGTTTAAAATAAGCCTTCTAGTCCTTCAACAAAAACAGGAAAACAAACACTCTATACAGCTACTACTAAGGGCCAAGAATCTCAGGACTATGTCCCCCTCAGACAGGAAAGATCAAACCACAGGATCGATGATAGATTTAGGTGTTACCCTAACTACCCAACAGGAGGAAAGTAACAGAACGATCCCAACATAAATGTGATAACGGGTTTTACCCCTAACAGGAAAATTAGCAACAGGATATAAACACTTACTTGCCCTTCACTATCTAGTACTCACCATTTGTCCTAGCTGTGTATCAACAGTCATTTTCAAGCAACACCCTAGGCTTTTCAATGCTTACTCATTCTACAGGAACTTACCATTACTCAAAGAAAATTCTCGCTATCTATTTCATAGCCTCAAAACTTTTTTCGTCTCCCTTAGGCACTAATCCTTACCTACTCCATACTTTTTAAAACACGGTTTGCCCTGTTCATTTCACTTTTCCTCCAAAAGTTAAAAGTACCAAAACTTTATTTTCCTCGCCAAAACTTATTTTGAAAAACGATAAAAACATGTCATCTCATAAAAATGTAAAACATTTTTTTCCAAATCACAAAAACCGGAGTAGACAAGGACAACTATTACTCAATCAGGTTAACAACTATTCTTACTTACAACTAGGTGCAAACATCTACTCTATTCATAATTTCTACAACTTATTTTCTCCGCCCAACAATATTTTATGTCAAAACAATAATAAAAAATGATTGTTAAAAGAATAGCGATTTCAAAACTACCTTTATTGAAAAAAATTATCTTTCAACAAAATGCAACACATTTTTTTCCATACCATATAACTTGAAAACTAGCGAGCTATACATGCTCTTTAATGTGCACCTTTTCTGAGAGAATTCATTTTAGACAAAAAATTCACAAGTGTGACACCCCATCTCCGTTAATGTCACTCACAAGGGGAATGCATTAACTTCTATGGAGCGTTTTAAGTGTGTATAGAACAGAAACTTGACAACAAGACATATATAAAACAATACTTAAAAATTAAAAACTTCATTCATTGCAGCGGTAAACAAATAAGTTTGATTACATCATCAAAACCAAAGACTAGAGTCAAATACATAATATCCATATTGACTAAATCAGAGTACACAAAATGAAATACATAACCCCATATAAAATAGCCATAAGTAAGATAGGCTGAACTTTTACTTCAGCGATCCAAGCAAACTTCCAGAGAAAGAGATAAAGCTGTCCAAATCAAGCTCCACTAGTACTAGTCCCACCCTGAGCACCTGGGGGGGAAAGGAAGAAAAGAGGTGGAAACGAAGGGGTCAGACATAAAGTCTTGCGAGTGCAATAACTTTAACAATATAATCATCAAGTAACTAGGACAAGGCATAAGCTGGAAAATAAGGAAATGACTGTGAACCAATGGGTATGACAGAGCAAACAAAGGGAATAAGATGAACAAAGATAACGTTAAAGGCGTACCTAATCACTATAGGATAATTACTACACTGCACCACACCAAACACCCTAAAAGTTTATCCCGCCTACCAAACTTAATAACGATAATGGTAGTTTCGTGTACCCCTAGCTACCTTCATAGGTGTCGTCTACCCCTACCTCCACTAGGTGTACCCACTACCCCCATTCGATCGGCTCCCTAACTCATAGATACCCGTGATGGCCCCACGGTGGGGTGTATCACTTCCCAAAGTGGCAACCCGATACCACCAAAACGGACGACTTATACCTACACGATGCAACAACGTCTTACCTACCAGCCCGGGCCCACACACGCATATGACCCCGTTGGACTTGCGTTGCCACCGCTAACCCGTTTTGACCTCTTACAATCAAATCCAGTACGCGTGTCCCGTCCTCGACTTGGGTCGAGCCCACAAAGATACTTATTGGGTTACTAGTTTGAAAAGGGCCCCATGCATGACACAAGCTTTCCACCTATGCTTGGTCCCCTCTAGGGTTTTTCCCCACTAAACCCCATTCTTATCCATGTCTTCTTACATGTTTCAGTCTTGGTTAAGTGTATCTAATCGTATTTCACATGCCACCCAAGGCACCCACTTGATTTCCACATGCCACCCAAGGCACCCACCTAACCCCTCATGTCCCACCACATGTTCATCTGGTTAAGTGTTTCTTAATTCATTAACACCGTAACCTTGTAAAGACCTCCCACGTTAGACTGGCATTTGTGGCAGCTGGATTTGTCGGGCGGGTCCGGGCAGTCTTACACCACAAACGAGCCTAACCTCGTGTCTTTACAACTGTTATGCATTTAATTCATGCCTTCAACCTCTCACATTAGACTGGCATTTGTGGTTGCTGGATTTGCCGGGCGGGTCCGGGCAGTCTTATACTACAAACGTGTCTTTACAACTGTTACGCATTTAATTCATGCCTTCAACCTCTCACATTAGACTGGCATTTGTGGCTGCTGGATTTGCCGGGCGGGTCCGGGCAGTCTTATACCACAAACGAGTCTAACCTCATGTCTTAGGCGGTTTATTATTACACATCTTTATTTAACCCCAAAGTGGATTAATATCCCTATTCAAAATTTGTAAATAAATTCCAAATATACATATGTCCATAATTGTCTCAATTATGTCCATAAATGCCAATTCTTCCAATTAATGCCTTAATTTAATTATATGCCTTTTTCAAGGCCATTATGCCAATTCTCAATATGTGTATATTCAATATTACCCCCATCGTCCCCACATTGTTTGTTCGTTTATCATGACATATATGTATATTAGACTGGCAATTAGTCTAACTCATAAAAGGGAAGAAACATCGCAAATTTGCATAACACACAAAATGGATCTAATCTTGCATATAAGGATTACAACATAACTTGCATAAACTTGTTATTGTCATGAATCTAAACATAGGCCTAAAGGTGTGAACTTGCATATATATAATATAGTTTTCATCCAAAACTTGCATAGGCTATAATCACAAACTTGCATAAAACTATGTACATCATAGATCTAAATCCAAAGGTGTAAACTTGCATATATATATATATATATATATATATATATATAATATAGTTTTAGGCCATAGTCATAAACTTGCATAAAACTATGTACATCATAGATCTAAATCCAAAGGTGTAAACTTGCATATATGTGAATCCAATTTCTACCTAAACTTGCATATAGTCACTTTATTTGATTCACATGTAAACTTGTGTATAATTCATATAGAAACTAGCATATAATCTACACCCAAACTTGCATATAAAATGATATCAAACGTGAATCAAGTTGAACATAGGTGATTTGGCATATGAAAAGGGATCCACAACAAAACTATCAGTATGAACAACTAGCATATATTCACAAAATATCACATTTTTCCAATGTCTCACAAACATAGCCATATAACCCAATTTATAACTTAACCTAATTAACTTATTAATTATCTTATTAAAGATATTGAACTCAAAACTCAAAGAAGGTCTTGAGTTCTGGAATTGAGTTATGAAATTGATTTAGCTCGCATTTGAAGTAGACAAATTCGTTGTTGTTGTTATAAACTTGAGTTGAATTGATTATCTTCACTTTCCCTCTAGTTGGTGGCGGCTACTCTAGGTTGCAAGGTGATAGCATGACGACCATGGTTCTAATTTTTATTTGGTTTTAGGGTTTGAGTCTACATGTGTTTATATAGAATTTAGGATTAATTTAGGCCATCCGATCAACCTAGAATCAATCAAGACCATCCAGCCACGATAGGATGACGCCTCAGCCCTAATGACTCAGCACTGAGTCACAAAGTCGTCATCTCTCAGATCTGCCCGGGGGCAGGTCGACCCCCAGGTCGACACTAAGGTCGTCCTGTATAGGAGGAGGTCGACACTAAGGTCGACCCCCAGTTCGACCTGGCCTTGGGCGGGAAATTTCCCGCCCTGTCCAGTTTTGAGTCTGAATTCGTTTTTGAATTTAAATTCGAATTTCTGGAAACTTCCAACAGCCATAACTTCTTCATACGAAGTCCAATTTATGCAAACTCGGACTCTATCTCAACCAAAATTCTGAGACGAACACAATGGCGTAACCCGTTTCCCTTGATTCTCACATTTGAAATTAAGTATTCTTTAATTTGTTAACTTTAATGTTTAAATTTATGGGGTGTTACATCCTCCCCCTTAAAGGGTTTCACCCCTGAAATCTCCAAGTTAAGGAGAATGCATATCCTAACATCCAATCATCCATCTACTCAACCATCAAACATAGGCATCCATTGTCCTTACAAAATTTCTAATGCAGTATGAACATATGCAAGAAGTGTGTGTATATGTTCCTTACCTAATGCAAAATCAGGCGGTCTACTGATTCAGTTGACCTCCTTAATGCAAATCATGATAGTGCCATGCGTCCATTATGTATGCGAAAGAATCCTATCGATACGTATTATTTCTACATGTGTGCACAACCATTCATCAAAATGCAGCATCCATATGATGACACAACCATTATACGTCCATTAATTTAAATATGCACACACATTTATATGCAACATGAAGGTGATTGAGCCGATCTAGTGCCTAAGGTGTGTGTATATGCATCCACGAGCAACCACTAGCAACCACTTGCATCCATTTGCATCCATCAGACATAACATGTCTCAAACACATGTTTCAACTATAGGGTTCTTCCTAACTAAAGATCGAAGATGTCATCGCAAAGATAATACTAAAAGATAGGACAAGTATCAACAAAGCGGTAAAAAAAGGAGAAATTAAAACATACCCTCAAAAAGGAAAGGGTACAACGTACGCATCTTATCTTCTGTCTCCTAAGTCGCATCTCTTTGATCATCTCCCCATTGCACTTTGACCAACTTGACCTCTTTGTTGCGAACCTTTTTGACCTCTGATTCGAGAATGCGTGTAGGAGCTCGTCTGATCATGGCATTGCACTCTACTTCTACTTCTTCGAGCGTGCTCGACTCTACCACTTCCGTTGTATTGTGCAAACACTTACGCAAATGTGAAACGTGAAACATGTCATGAACTCCGCTGAGCTTCTCTGGTAACTTTACTCTGTACGCCATCTGCCCAATCCTCTCTGTAATTGGAAAGGGTCCTACGAACCTTGGTGCCAACTTCCCTACTGATCCAAAGAGGACTACGTTTCTTAACGGTGACACCTTAATAAAAACCATGCCCCCAACATTGAACTCAAGATCGGTTTGTCTCTTATCCGCATATGACTTCTGTCGGTCCTGCGCCGTCTTCATTCGCCATCGAATCAGGTCTATCTTTTTCGAAGTCTCCCTAATCATGTCGGGTCCAAGCAAAACCTTATCCGTGGATTCCCACGAACATGTAGGTTATCGGCATGGTCATCCATAAAGAGCATCAAAAGGTGCCATGCCAATGCTAGCCTGAAAACTATTATTATAGGCGAACTCTACTAACGGAAGGTGTTCTTCCCATGTTCCTCCAAAGTCTAGAATGCATAGCCTCAGAAGGTCTTGTAGAATCCGATTTACCCTCTCGGTCTGGCCGTCCGTCTGAGGATGATAAGCGGTACTTAAGCATAATTGCGTTCCAACCGCCTGTTGTAAGCTCTTCCAAAATTTGCTTGTGAAAATAGGATCTCTATCGCTCACAATGCTAGAGGGTATGCCGTGCAGACGGACTATCTCTTGAAGGTAAACAAATGCTAACCATGCGGCGGTCCTTCTACTTTTGACGGGAATAAAATGGGCACTTTTAGTAAGTCGGTCTACAATTACCCAAATCCCCATATTACCCTTCCTCGATCTTGGTAACCCATATACAAAATCCATGGAAATGCTTTCCCATTTCCAAAGCGGAATCTCTAAGGGATGGAGCAAACCTACGGGCTTATTTTGCTCCGCCTTGACTTGCTGGCACACTAAGCATCTAGCAACGAACTCGGCCGCGTCCTTCTTCATTCCGACCCAAAAGAAAACTCGCTTCATATCCCTATACATCTTATCACCATCGGGATGTATGGTCATCTTCGAGCGATGTGAGTCTTCAAGAATTGCCTTCTTCAAACTCTCGTCTTGTGGTATGCAAAGTCTTCCATCTCTACGTAGCCAACCTCTCTCATCTATAGCATATCTATTCAGATGACTTGAGGACTCCCCTCCTATAAGCTTGCCTACTATCTCAACCAATTGTGGGTCGTTTCGCTGTACCTCTCCAACTCGACCCAAAAGTGTAGGTTGCACCTCTAATGATGCCAACAATCCGGGTACAAAATCGACAGAGGGTTTGAAGTCAAAGGAAGATATATACTCCAAACTCTGCCGCTCTACAAACAAAGGACTTAAAGTTAACTTCTTTCTACTTAGGGCGTTAGCTACAACGTTACCCTTGCCAGGGGTATATGCGATCTCAAAATCGTAGGATGCCAAAAACTCCATCCATCTTTGTTGCCTCAAGTTTAGGTCCTTTTGAGAGAATAAGTATTTTAGCGACTTATGGTCCGTATACAACTCAAACCTCTCACCAAGCAAATAATGACGCCACGACTTAAGCGCAAAAACTATGGCCGCCAACTCCAAGTCGTGGGTAGGGTAATTTTTCTCGTGGGTTTTCATCTGTCTTCCACCATAGCATATCACCCTTACCTCTTGCATTAAAACTGCGCCAAGCCCTATCCCACAAGCATCAGTATATATAGTGAATGTCTTACTCCCGTCTGGCAAAACTAAAACTAGAGCGATCGTCAAAGCTCTCTTCAGACGTTGGAATGCATCATCACAGTCAACGTCCCAAGTAAAAGTCAAATTCTTCTTCGTTAATCGAGTGAGAGGGGCTGATATATTCGCGAAGCTCTTAATGAACTTCCTATAATAGCCAACCAGCCCTAAAAAGCTTCTTACTTCGGTTGCGTTCTTAGGCGTTTTCCAATCTTGGATTGCCACTATCTTAGCGGGATCCACAGCTATCCCTTCCTTAGAGACCACGTGTCCTAAGAACCTCACTTCTTTTCTCCAAAAAGGGCACTTGGAGAACTTAGCCTTTACCTAATGTGCTCGTAGGGTCTCTAAGACTTCCCTAAGATGTAGGGCATGCTCTTCTTCATTTTTAGAGAAAACCAGAATATCGTCTACAAAGACTACCACAAACTTGTTCAGAAACTCCCTAAACACCCTACTCATTAAATCAACAAAGTATGCGGGTGCATTCGTCAAACCAAAAGGCATGACGAGCCACTCGAAGAAACCGTCGGGAGTTCTAAATGCAGTCTTATCGATGCTATCTTCAACCACCCTTAGCTGATGAAACCCTGTAGCCAAATCCAGTTGCGAGAAAACCGAAGCTCCCACCAACTGATCGAATAAATCGTCTATCCTCGGTAATGGGTGTCTATTCTTCTTTGTTTGCTTATTCGGTTCTCTATAGTCCACGCACAATCTAAGTGAACCATCGGCTTTTGTAGCAAAAACGACTGGAGCACCCCACTCTGAAATACTTCTTCTTATGAACCCCTTCTCAAGCAATTCTTTCACTTGCTTACTGAGTTCTCTTCTCTCTCTCGGAGCCGTGTGGCGCACTGGTAATGCAACTGGCTTTGCATTATCTACTAAGTATATTCGAAAGTCTATCTCATGCCTCGGGGGTAAACCTCGAACTTCATCGAAGACATCCGAGTATTCATGGACCACTCTAACAGACTACAAATCCTCAACAGACGCGTCAAGCGATTCTAGATAACTTAGCATAACAGAATTCATGGGATTACAAGAGATTTCGAAAGTGTTGCCCAAGCGAGTCATAAGCCTAACCTCTCTCTTTTCACAATCTAGGATGGCCCCATTTCTGGATAACCAATCCATGCCCAAAATTAACCCATAGCCCATGAAGTCCAAAACATAAGCATCACATCTAAACCTAATGCTAAGTATAGAAATTTCCAAATCCAAACAAATCATTGACAAATAGGCTGAGCCCCCAATTGGATTTGAAACAACTAAGGGATCCTCTACTATACTGGCGTTTAGGTGTAGTGTCTCAACTAAAGCAGTGGATATAAAAGAGTGCGGTGCGTCAGAATCAAAGAGTGTGCGAACAGGATGATCGAAAAGATAAACTAAACTTTCAACGGAAATCGCTCTACCTCGTTCTTGCAGCGGTGGAACCACGAGAGCCTGGACCTGCCCCTTGACTGCCCTGGTGCCATGAGAGCCTGGATCTGCCCTCCAGAGGTAGGCCCTGCACTCTGCCCTTTCTTTGGGTAGTCCTTAATCAGATGTCTTGCTTCGTCACAGTGGAAACAACCAGTCTTCTTCTTCTTCCTACATTCTTTGCTTAGATGGCCTGGTGTCCCACAGTTAAAGCATCTTTTCTTTCCCTTACCATTGTTGTCTTTACCACCCTTCTTGTTCTGCTGTTGCTGTTGTGGTTTCTTTTGATCCCCTTTCTTCTCAGGTGCCTTATTAGCATTGGCGCCTTTCTCATCTTCATGCATAAGCGCCATGTCAACTAGTCTCTCAAAGGTGGCCCCCATAGGGATGTGGGTCATAGCTAACCCATGTAGCGGCTCGTTCAAACCCTTAACAAATCTCAGGGCCTTCTTTTCGGGTGTATTCACCAAATCCAAGCCAAATCTAGCCAACTGATTGAACTTATTGACGTATTCTTTCACTGATAGATTCCCCTGCCTCAATGCCAAAAACCTTTCCATGCATAGATTCTCTTCAGCCCGTGAGAGAAACTTCGCCTCAATCCTACGCCTGAGATTCGACCATGTATCAAATGGACGCTCTCATTAGTGACCTTCCACCAAAATGAGGCCTCGTCCTTCATTAACCAGGTGGCTAACTGGACCTTTCTTCCATCTTCTACCTCAAAGATTCCAAACAGTTCTTCCACCTCCTTTAGCCAATTTCGAGCTTCAACAAACGTCTCTGACCCGTAAAAAGATTTCCCGCCCATTGCCCGAAAGTCCTTGCATATCTTTGCGAAAGTGTCAAAACGGGGAGGAGGAGGAGGGGGAGGAAGAGGAGGAGCATTTGCTGGACCTGCGACATGGGCCCTAGCTTCCAGATACCTTCTAAACTATCCTGGTATCGGTATCCCCTCGGGTATCTCGGGAATTCAGACATGCTGAAAAGAAAATGAAGAGATTCAAACGAAGAATTCGAAAGAAAGATATAAGGCTCTTGGGGTTATGTTTTTAAAATAAACTTTTCTCTTGAAAATATTCTCTTTAAAACATACTTTCGAAAGTATTTCTTTATAAAAAGCTTTTGAAAAATAGTTTTTCAAAATATCTTATCTGTTTTGGTAACCTTCAGCTCGGACACCATGTGTGACACCCCATGTCTGTTAATGTCACTCACAAGGAGAAAGCATTAACTTCTATGGAGCTTTTTAAGTGTGTATAGAACAGAAACTTGACAACAAGACAGATATAATACAGTACTTAAAAATTAAAAACTTCATTCATTGCAGCGGTAAACAAATAAGTTTGATTACATCATCAAAACCAAAGATTAGAGTCAAATACATAATATTCATCTTGACTAAATCGGAGTACATAAAATGAAAGACATAACCCCGCATAAAATAGCCATAAGTAAGATAGGGTGAACTTTTACTTCAGCGATCCAAGCAAACTTCCAGAGAAAGAGATAAAGCTGTCCAAATCAAGCTCCACTAGTACTAGTCCCACCTTGAGCACCTGGGGGAAAAAGGAAGAAAAGAGGTGGAAACGAAGGGGTCAGACATAAAGTCTGGCGAGTGCAATAACTTTAACAATATAATCATTAAGTAACTAGGACAAGGCATAAGCTGGAAAATAAGGAAATGACTGTGAACCAATGGGTATGACAGAGCAAACAAAGGGAATAAGATGAACAAAGATAACGTTAAAGGCGTACCTAATCACTATAGGATAATTACTACACTGCACCACACCAAACACCCTAAAAGTTGATCCCGCCTACCAAACTTAATAATGATAATGGTAGTTTCATGTACCCCTAGCTGCCTTCATAGGTGCCGCCTGCCCCTACCTCCACTAGGTGTACCCACGACCCCCATTCGATCGGCTCACTAACTCGTAGATACCCGTGCTGGCCCCACAGTGGGGTATATCACTCCCCAAAGTGGCAACCCGATACCACCAAAATGTACGGCTTATATCTACACGATGCAACAACGTCTTACCTACCAGCCCGGGCCCACACACGCATATGACCCCGTTGGACTTGCGTTGCCAACGCTAACCCATTTTGACCTCTTACAATCAAATCCAGTACGCGTGTCCCGTCCTCGACTTGGGTCGAGCCCACAAAGATACTTAATGGGTTACTGGTTTAAAAAGAGCCCCCGTGCATGACATAAGCTTTCCACTTATGCTTGGTCCCCTCTAAGGTTTTTCCCCACTAAACCCCATTCTTATCCATGTCTTCTTACATGTTTCAATCTTGGTTAAGTGTATCTAATCGTATTTCACATGCCACCCAAGGCACCCACTTGATTTCCACATGCCACGCAAGGCACCCACCTAACCCCTCATGTCCCACCACATGTTTCTCTGGTTAAGTGTTTCTTAATTCATTAACACCGTAAACTTGTAAAGACCTCCCACATTAGACTGGCATTTGTGGCAGCTGGATTTACCGGGCGGGTCCGGGCAGTCATACACCACAAACGAGCCTAACCTCGTGTCTTTACAACTGTTACCCATTTGATTCATGCCTACGACCTCTCACATTAAACTGGAATTTGTGGCTACTGGATTTGCCGGGCGGGTCCGGGCAGTCTTACACCACAAACGAGTCTAACCTCATGTCTTAGGCGGTTTATTATTACACATCTTTATTTAACCCCAAAGTGGATTAATATCCCTATTCAAAATTTGTAAATAAATTCCAAATATACTTATGTCCATAATTGTCTCAATTATGTCCATAAATGCCAATTCTTCCAATTAATGCCTTAATTTAATTATATGCCTTTTTCAAGGCCATTATGCCAATTCTCAATATGTGTATATTCAATATTACCCCCATCGTCCCCACATTGTTTGTTCGTTTATCATGACATATATGTATATTAGACTGGCAATTAGTCTAACTCATAAAAGGGAAGAAACATTGCAAATTTGCATAACACACAAAATGGATCTAATCTTGCAAATAAGGATTACAACATAACTTGCATAAACTTGTTATTGTCATGAATCTAAACATAGGCCTAAAGGTGTGAACTTGCATATATATAATATAGTTTTCATCCAAAACTTGCATAGGCTATAATCACAAACTTGCATAAAACTATGTACATCATAGATCTAAATCCAAAGGTGTAAACTTGCATATATATATATATATATATAATATAGTTTTAGGCCATAGTCATAAACTTGCGTAAAACTATGTACATCATAGATCTAAATCCAAAGTTGTAAACTTGCATATATATATATAATAGTTTTAGGCTATAGTCATAAACTTGCATAAAACTATGTACATCATAGATCTAAATCCAAAGGTGTAAACTTGCATATATGTGAATCCAAATTCTACCTAAACTTGCATATAGTCACTTTATTTGATTCACATGTAAATTTGTGTATAATTCATATAGAAACTAGTATATAATCTACACCCAAACTTGCATATAAAATGATATCAAATGTGAATCAAGTTGAACATAGGTGATTTGGCATATGAAAAGGGATCCACAACAAAACTATCAGTATGAACAACTAGCATATATTCACAAAATATCACATTTTTCCAATGTCTCACAAACATAGCCATATAACCCAATTTATAACTTAACCTAATTAACTTATTAATTATCTTATTAAAGATATTGAACTCACAACTCAAAGAAGGTCTTGAGTTCTGGAATCTGAGTTCTGAGATTGATTTAGCTCGCCTTTGAAGTAGACAAATTCGTTGTTGTTGTTATAAACTTGAGTTGAATTGATTAGCTTCACTTTCCCTCTAGTTGGTGGCGGCTACTCTAGGTTGCAAGGTGATAGCATGACGGCCATGGTTCTAATTTTTATTTGGTTTTAGGGTTTGAGTCTACATGTGTTTATATAGAATTTAGGATTAATTTAGGCCATCTGATCAACCTAGAATCAATCAAGACCATCCATCCACGATAGGGTGACGCCTCAGCCCTAATGACTCAGCACTGAGTCACAAAGTCGTCATCTCTCAGATCTGCCCGGGGGGCAGGTCGACCCCCAGGTCGACACTAAGGTCGACCTGTATAGGGGGAGGTCGACACTAAGGTCGACCCCCAGGTCGACCTGGCCTTGGGCGGGAAATTTCCCGCCCTGTCCAGTTTTGAGTCTGAATTTGTTTTTGAATTTAAATTTGAATTTCTGGAAACTTCCGACAGCCATAACTTCTTCATACGAAGTCCAATTTACGCAAACTCGGACTCTATCTCAACTAGAATTCCGAGATGAACACAATGGCGTAACCTGTTTCCCTTGATTCTCCCATTTGAAATTAAGTATTCTTTAATTTGTTAACTTTAATATTTAAATTTACGGGGTGTTACAACAAGAAATCATTGTTTTCAAAATATACCCCATTTTACATCAAAACTCAATATGTACTTTTCAAATATGTTCTTTACGTATTTTTTTAAACATCAAAAACATTTTTAAGATGGAGTTAATAATGGTGTTAGACTCCCAGTGGGTTTCCAACTTAGCTAGGCTTTCCTAGACACTCCCACAAATTCAATTCTCTCTACTATATATATTCCTAATCCATTTTTCTCTTTTTAACCATTTTCCAATTTATAAGGTTTTACAGCAAAACCCACTAAATTTGGAGTACTAACATACGGGATCCATCTTTCTCCAATATAAAGCATATTATACACCTCCCACCCAAATTACCAAAGAGTCTCATATTTCCATATTCCATTAGTGTACAAAACAGTTATCCCAATTCTTACCATATTCCGCTCTTTCTGTTTAGTGGGTTCCTCTTATGGATCGAAGTATATATATAATGTTTATATTTTAAAAAAATACAAATATGTTTGCTCACTATCTATATAGGAGTCCTAAACCTAGGCTCAGATACCAGATGTAACAACCTGAATTCCGACAGACCATTTTTTTCTTCAAAATTCTAATCAATCGAAACCCGTGTTGGTTTATCTGGTATCCTTCAGAAAAGACGGAGATAATAAACATATCAGATCTTAGAAAACATCTCAGAGTAGAATGGAAAAAAATAAAATAAAATATAAGCAAAATATAGCCTTACCCAAATAATAACACTGCCTAACCAGTATCCAAAGCTATCATATCTCTGCCACAAACCTAAACTACCAGTATGTTATGAGGAAGGGGTCAGAACACAAGTTCTGGTGACTAGATTTAAGCTATACATTTTGGATAACCCTACATATACCGTTCAGTTGCATTTTCTTATTTATCTGGTTACATGGGTTAACAACACTCAAGGATTACACACAAGTCGTATCCATCTGCTCCCCAATAGATTAACATAATACAATATATATGTAGCTACCCCCAATATTAAGGTTCACCCCATGGTACCCACTCGCACGGTCTCCGCTGTAACACAACAAAAATATACGCAGTCCCTCATCCTACGCCGAAGCGATGTACGGATCTCTATATAATAATGCTATGTTCCGCATAGAACTGCCATCGCCATGCTACATAAGCGTACGGAGTGCCACCTTCGAACCATTCGTCAAATCAGATTCCATCACAGAGTAATGCCCTAGAGTCTACGATACACCACCCGAAGCAGACATGCATGCATCTAGACTTTCTCACATACGTATCATTAATCGTACTTTATGCCTCAACCTTGATGATAGACCATTCGGAAATGGTATGCATGTATCCGTACATATTATCTACTATGCACTGAGTTCCGTAAAAGGGCTATATCAGATACACGGAACTCGGTCGGGATCCTTTTAAGATATCTGTATACATATATGCTATATTCTACATTTTCACAGTGGCTATGGTCCCATCCGACCCCTCCCTCAACTAGTGAAAGACAAACAGAATTGAGAGCTAGTGACGTGGCCCAGAAAAAACAAATCCTAATTGGTATGTCCCTTACCCAAAGCCTTGATAGTAAGAGTCGATGGTCTATTGGTTTAGCTCTTCGTCTTTCCGGATCACGCTGACTGTCGATGACCGGTACCTGACGATTGCTACCAATCAGATGGTTAGACCTGCCTAAGGCTAACAGATGAGATGGTTGTAACCTGCTTAGCTACAAGGCTCCAGATGCGTCGAATCACCTAAGCTACCATACAGCCTTCTGACTGTTCACAATTGTGGCAATCAAGATGTACTCACTAGGTAGTAACACGCATACCCAACCTCTACGAGCACAGCCTAAATGCTGCCACCACACAGAGGACTACCAGGAGTACCCTCCATGTCCCAGGAAGCTGCGTGCTTCCACTTCCAGTCCTTCGGAGCCAGCAGAACATCAAGCAGAGCAGGAAGATTAATCAGATGAACGTACGCCCTTCTAGTGCGCCATGGCACCACGATGATCTTCCCATTGGGTCATTCACCTTCAGACCTACAGACTGGTCCAAGCATCTCAGGTTAACGTGTTATTAGACCCTATGTCTAACCACTAAATTACGCGCTTGCTCTACCTTATCATATTTCCAGTTAACTTGGTCATTTCAAATCATACTAGCTTCTTATTCAACTTACCTAGTTCCTCTTGCTTATTAATTTTAGTTATATAACTTAACCCATTTAAGTTCATTAATAAGCCTTCAACTTGTTATTCTTATCAGCAGATTTCAAATTTCTGGTTTTCGATTACTTAATTTATGACTAAGTACAACTTATTGCATTTCATAAGTTTTGCCCTCTTTTCTCTACTTATTACAAATAGAAGATTTTAGGTTTCCAGATTTACAGATTACTTAATTTATAATTAAGTACAACTTATCTTATTACATAAGTTATCTCATCTTATCTATTGTTTATTATAACCTAAATTATAATTTCCACTTGTCCCTAGGACAAGCCTACCTATTATCTTCCTTTTTCCCATTTAGGTTTATTCATAATAGGTTATTATCACCCATTCATTCTGTAACAACCCGAAAATCTGGGCCAGTTTAAAATTTTTATTTTGGCAATTTTAGTGAATTTTGATTATTTAAAATGAATTATTTTAAATAATATCGACGAGAAATTTATTTTGAATGGAAATCCAACATATATATTATATACGTCGTCGTTAGAATATAAATATTTATATATAATTATAAATAGAATTGAAAATGGTGCGGTAGTTCGATAATTCGATTTCAAACTTCAATTGAATGTACCGGGTGCAAAACAATCCGGATTTTAGTGAAACCAAAAATGATAGGATCTAATTGATAATATCTTTCTAACGAATCCGAAAAATCAAGATTTCATAGCGGGAATCAAAAGATATGTCCAGTTGAAAATTATGAATAGTCGCTATGGAATTCGGGACCTTGAAAATGGGAATTTTGCAAACGACCTCGGATTTCGACGAAACCACTTTTGTTGGGTCTGTGATGTAAAGTTATTGCTAGATTCCAAATTTCATAATTTTTCGATTTAATATGTGAGCGTGGCAAAGGAAAACGCGTTTGACCGGTTTTAGTTGATTTTAATCGACTGGAAATTGGTCATTTTTCAAACGGTCTCAGAATTCGACGAAACTAGTTTTGTTAGGACCGTATCGTCAATACGAAGCTAGAAAATATTTTTTTGAGAATTTTTAGAATCCGTATGTGGCCCTGGTAATTTGAAATGTACGTTCAAAATAGAATATAAAGATTTATATTTTAAATTTAGCGAAAACCTATCATAACAGCCGAATCGGGTTACGAAACATATCTCGTTGTGTTCGGAATGGGGGTAATTAGCTAGGGGAGACAGTCGTTTGGTTGGATTTGGAGATCGGATTATTAAACAAAGGTTTTCAGAATTAAATTAAATAAAAAAAGGAAATATATATATATATATATATATATATATATCAGTCAAAGTCGTGGTCAAACCCCATTTTCTTTAATCCGCAGTCAACCCCAAAAGAAGCCGCCTCCTTCCCCAAAACAAACGATCCTCACGCCCCCAAATTCTTCAACAACTTTCTTCAAATCCGCATGCTAATTCAAGGGGTACCAAACGAAAATCGAAGAGCAAGAGCAGGTCTTTAAAATCAAAGGGGTTTGATCAATCCTTGTTTGTCGTGGCTCGATTTCTCCGCTCTCAAAGGTCCCGCGTTCAGCTCGATTTTCGAGACGCTATAGGGCTTCGAGCTGGGGCCCGTTCAGGCTGGAGGTAGAGCGGAGCGTGGCGCTCCTCGTGGCGATGACGGATTCGGTTTCGGCGGTCTGAGCGTCGAGCAACGACGAACCCTAGAGGGCGATTGTGGGTTCCACGTATTCCTGCTAATAACGAAGAAGGAAATGCAGAGAGGAAAGGTTTTGAGGTATTATTAATTTAATTAATAATTAGTTAATGTTAATTACAAGTTTAGCTGTTTAATGTATTTAATACTATACAGTGAATAAAAATGTGGTTTTTAAAATTTATAAAAGATAGAATGGTTTTTTTTATATATATAAATAAATACATAAGTATAAAAATATAACCTTTGCTTAGTTAAATATATGATTTTAAAAAATAAAGTTTTAAACTTGATATTGGTAAAGTTTGAACCTTTGTGATAAGAAAGAACAAATTTTTATTTGAAAGAAAGAACAATTTTTATAGAAAGAGAGAATTGATTTATTTTTATCTTTATATAAAAGGGAAGAGTTTTTAAAAATTAAAAAGGAGATTTTTAAAAAATATAAAAAGTTGAGATTTTTTATAAATATAAAGATTTGACTTTTACATGGGATTCATGTGAAGTAAAAATTCGATTTTTATATATTGAATATCGAAGTAAAAATATGATTTTTATATATTGAATAGCATAGTAAAAATATGATTTTTAAATTGAAAGTGAATAAATAAAAATGTGATTTTTATTTTAAAGACATCAAAATATAAAAATGTGTGATTTTTGTATGTGTAGTGGCTACGGGCAACGAAGATGGCGAAGATTGCGATAACGACGAAGATTTAGATTTAATGAAATGTCGTGAAGTTGGATAGCTATCGGTGAGTATTTCTCACCTTTCAATTAAATTTTCTAGTTATATATATATATATATATATATATATATACTAGGATGCAGACGGTGTTTAGTAGCACCCGACACCCGTCATCCACAGACCATGGATGGCTTGTTTGTTAAATTGTTTGGTTGTGTAGTTGGTTAGATTATTTGGTTTGAATTGAATCGTTTGGTGAAATGAATGGATTTGATTGATGTGTGAATGGCGTGGGCCTTCACTAGACCGGGGATAAGGCTAGGCCTTGTCTCGTTTCTAGTATCGTGCCGTTATGCCGCCGAAATTTTCTAAAATGAGTTAGAAAAATAAAAATATCATTTTATTGTGTAAATGAATAATAGAAATTCATGTGTTGGAATAAAATGTTTTATCGTTAAAAATATAAATTTTAATGTGAATATGAATGAATGAATATTTATAAACAAATCGGCCGATTTGTTTATATACACTAATTTGAATGACATTGATTGGGTCGATAAATTTTACACATCGCCCAACTGCACAAATAAAATCTGTGTTTGTTGATTTGAAACCCCACACGGGTGTTGGGATGAAATTTGAAGTTCACTCATCCTGATTGATTAAATATGTCGATCGATCGATTGACAGGCTGTTATAAGCGTTAGATATCTATATTTGATGCTTATACAGTGTAGTGCACTTTGGTTGATGGTTGATTATTTTTCAATGTTATTATATACATGTGTTGTATGGAATCCATATAATTAACTTTATATGGTAATTGATTGGGCCTCATTCTAATTTGAAAAATAAAGAATAATATAAAATAAAGGTTCATGTGTTGACAGTACTCATCCATTGAGATTGGTCATGTGTTGAACGAAATATTTTAATAATAGAAATATTTGAAATAGAATATTTGAAAATAGAAATATATGAAGCCGTGTTGATTAGATTGACGCCATTTTGACGTGAACGATATGTATATCGATTTTATTCATTTTAAAATGAATATTGAAAAGTGATTTCGAAATCGAATATTTTGAAATGAAATTTGAATCAAATTGAATAGAAAACGAATTTGAATCGAATTTGTTTTGAATATATAACGATTTCGAAATGAATTGAATATATAACGATTTCGAAATGAATTGAATATATAACGATTTCGAAATGAATTGAATTGAAAACGATTTCGAAATGAATTGAATTGAAAACGATTTTGAAATGAATTGAATTGAAAACGATTTCGAAATGAATTGAAAACGATTTCGAAAAGAATTGAATATATAACGATTTCGAAATGAATTGAATATATAATGATTTCGAAATGAATTGAATTGAAAACGATTTTGAAATAAATTGAATTGAAATTTGAATTGAATAGAAATGAATTTTAAAACGAATTTATAAAGAAGAATTCAATTTTGATTTGAATTGAAAAGGAAGTTGAAATTGCTTTTGAAACGAATTTAAAACTATTTATATAATTCGTTTTAAATAGAAATCGACGAAATTTATATTATATATATTATATATATAATATAATGGCCTGAATAGAACGCGCCGCGCCGCGGCAGTTCGTGAATTTCGACCATTTATTTCAAACGGACATTACGGGAGATCCGACCGTCGGATTCTCCTAAAACCAGAACCGTTGGGTTCGTATCGAAAAGAGCATTCTAACGAATATTAGAAATTAGAAATATAACGGTTGGATTTGGAGATACGTCCAAATCAAATTCGAAAAAGGTCGTTGTAAGTGCAGTTCGATGACCGTTGATGGAAATCGACTGTACAGGCATTGATAAAATTATTAAAAATAGTAATAATTTGTGTAAAATTATAAGAAATGATTTAGAAAGTATTGGGATGAAAAACTCCATATTTGAAAAGATAAAAATAGATTTTTATCGAAATGAACTAGTTTTGAACTAGAACTATAATTCTATTTATTTATTTTTAATAAATAAATTGAATTTGAAAAGGGTTTTAAAAATAACCAGAATTTCCAATAATTATATTGGAATGGATTTGGATCGAAATTGTCTTCGGAATATTTCGATATTGGATTTCGTGATGATACAGATATTGTTATGGGAATTTGAAAGATATAGATATATATATCGTTATTTCCAATATGATATTTGTTGGTCATAGAATTTGATATTGAATATAAGCCGATATATTTTCTATTCAGAGTCTTGTATTTAATATCAAAATGTGATTGGGTTTGTCGTGAATGGTGTCTTCATTAACACTGTTCTTGAACCCAGTTGAGAAAAGATTAAATCTTTTTATTTGGATTTAATGAAGTGTACCAATTAAATAATATTTAATTGGAATTGAATTGATATTGATTTTTGGGTTTATCGTGAACAGTGTTTTAAATAACACTCGTTCTTTAACCCGATTATTAATGGAATGATTTTTGGGTTATCGTGAACAGTGTTTTAAATAACACTCGTTCTTTAACCCGATAATTAATGGAATGTGACTTTGGGTTTATCGCGAACCGTGTTTTTAAATGACACTGATTCTTTAACCCAGTTAACGATTAAAACTAAGTGGAGTTTTAATGAATCTTTAATTAGATTGAAAAGATCGAAAATGGAGTATCACCAGTTTTGCTCCAGGCGATAGTTAAATCTTTAATTAGATTTGAACGTGAAATGGTAATTGAATTTACCGATAACACTGTGGTGTTAGATATGAAGTATTACCAGTTTTACTTCATGGGATGAATAAGTTGGGATTGGGAAATTAAAATAAATGATTACTTCGGTAAGGTTCGCTAATCCCGACTAGTTTGAATTGATATTCAAAAATAGATTAAAGAATAAATTCAAGAAATTTATCTTGGATAAAATTAATGGGAACCTTTCCCTATGAATGTGAAATCAGAAACTAACAGACGGTTAGCTAAGCAGAATGGTTTTCTGGATATTGATCTGATGTTGGTTTCGGCCTTCGGGGTTAATATTTGGGGAATTATTCTCTTGATTAATTTACGGTTAGTGACTGATGAATTGGAATGAGGCGTATGTTGTGTTTGTGTAACACTTATTTAAAGTATACGCGAGTTATTCGGAAAGACCGGGTTTATCCCATTCTGAATAACTGATACGACGATAAGTCGAAGATGAAGACGATGGTCGAAGACCGGAAGTCTTCACGTCGTTTGGGTGATTACTGATGATCTTGATTGGGCTGTACACCCAAGAAGATGGAAACAGTTGGTGATCGTCCAGACGTACTTGGAGATCGATGGATATGCGGGGTACTAGGTGCCCCCGGTTTCGTTCAGATCCAGAACGGACTTGTAAATGGACTGTGTGTGTCTGACATTGGATTTTAGTCCGTTCGATCGATCTCTATTAAATATATATCTGTTTGGCGGTGGAGAATTTATTCTCTTGCTTAACGCCCTTCTCTGAGACGTACGAGCTCAGGGGTTATATATTGATGGATATCAATCGCATGGAGTGAATTGCCTGTGTGGCATGCCTAAGTGGCAAATGATCAAGGCTTCTGTTGAAAAGCAAAGTCTTATGGTTGATGATCGAAGCACGGCCTTTGTGGCGTAGCTTTGTGTAACGTTGATTCGCGAGTATCACACCCGGTATGAATCAAAAACGGGAGACGGACCTCAGGGAGGACATGCGTTTCTTTCTAGTTAGGAGTGGCGTCAGTGCTTGAACTGGCTGACGAGTTTGACTCCAGTGGATGTTACTTATTATTACTTGCTGAAAAGCGAGGCGCCTCGTGATATCGGTTTCGGCCGATGCTTCTGGTCGGCTGACGGGCCAGATTTACGCCCCAAAGGGCGGGGAAACGTAGTGTTCAGGCATAATAATCCACATCGGTGGACCGGCCCTGACGATCTAAAGGGTCGATGCGCTCTGACCCTGTGGCTCGGGCTAGAGAGTCACAAATCGGTAGAGGATCTTGCCCCTAGCCTCGGTTCATACCATAAATGATAACCCAACTTCCAATACGACGTCTTGCGGTTTTGATTGTAAACTTATATATGGCGACATAGTGTTATGGGGCATTCATGCCGCCTATGATTGATACTTATGATTTGAAGTTGTTTTATACACTATGCACTTATAGTAGTATCAAAGGATTTGTTTTAAACATACTAAGCATGTTTGGCTATTATAAGGGAAAACCCTATCCTCGGCTGCGTTGCATTGTGTGATGGGACCTGGGTCTTATAATAGCTTCATTTTTCTTTATTTAGCATCGCGCTGTTTGTTTTATGCACTGGTTGTGACGGCAAGGAATTTCGCTCGGTCCGAACCAGTCGCTAAACCGACCCAGACCGTTCGAAACGCCCTATCGTTTGAGAACAGGACAAAACAGAACGCATACAGAAGAACATTTCATTGTATATTACAACAATGCATCAGATTACAAGAATATACAGAGTATAAATGAATATTACACAGAAATATCAGAGATTTAAATTACATTTAAATACATAGCAGCGGAAAATAATACAATACGCAACTTGAAGTAGATATACGGATACAAAGCTTTCCGGATATCGTTCCAGCTGTCAACCAGGATCCTGTGAATATAAATCTGCAAAACCGAAACTACTAGCTGCCCGTGTCAAAAATAGGGGCACCTAGAGTTTAGGTTAAAACAATAAACTCCAGGTCAGTCATGTGACTGGTGTGAGAACAAAAACAGTTATTAATCTTTATTTTCAAAGGTAAATCAAGGGACCACGCCGTATAACACGGAACGGGTTTCCTCCCAAGAATACCAGTGCATAAAACAACAGCACAATGCTAAATGAAGAAAAATGAAGCTGTTATAAGACCCAGGTCCCATCACACAATGCAACGCAGTCGAGGATAGGGTTTTCCCTTATAACAGCCAAAGAATGCTTGATACGTTTAAAACAAATCATTTGATACTAATATAAGTGCATAGTGTATAAAACAACTTCAAATCATAAGTATCAATCATAGGCGGCATGGGTACCATATATCATGTCGCCATACTAGTTCTACAATTAAAACCGCAAATGTCACGTATTTGGAAATTGGATTTCCGTCTATGAACCGAGGCAAAAGATAGTCCTCAACCGATTCGAGACTGCCTAGCCCGAGTCTCAGGTCAGAGCTCGAGTGACCTTGGATCGTCAGGGCCGGTCCACCGATGTGGATTAAACTTAAACCCTGAACACTGCGTTTCGCCGCCCTTTGGGGCGTAAGCGAGCCAACGAATGACTCCATCGGACCCGGATCGTCCGATCTAACCGAGGCGCCTCGCAACAGCAACAACCACATAAGTCAAACTCGTCAGGGCGTGTAAAACCACTGACGCCACTTCTAGCTAGGAGGAAACGCAGGCCCTCCCTGAGGTCCGTCTCTCGTTTTTGGTTCATACCTGGTGTGAAACACGCGAGGTAAACGTTACACAAAGCTACGCCACAAAGGCCGTGCTTTGATCATCACCACAAGACTTTGCTTTTCAACAGAAGCCTTGATCATTTGCATCTTAGCATGCCACACAGGCAAACCATCCTATGCAACCGATATCAGTCACACAGAATGAAATCCGATGTCAGACACAAAGTCCATTTACAAGTCCGTCCTGGGTCTGAACGAAAACGGAGGCACCTAGTACCCCGCATATCCATCGATCTCCAAGTACGTCTGGATGATCACTAACTGTTTCCATCTTCTTGGGTGTACAGCCCAATCAAGATCATCAGTAATTACCCAAACGACGTGAAGACTTCCGGTCTTCGACCACCGTCTTCATCTTCGACTTATCGTCGTATCAGTTATTCAGAATGGGATAAACCCGGTCTTTCCGAATAACTCGCGTATATTTAAATAAGTGTTACACAAACACAACATACGCCTCATTCCAATTCATTAGTCACTAACCGTAAATTAATTAAGAGAATAATTTCCCAAATATTAACCCCGAAGGCCGAAACCAACATCAGATCAATATCCAGAAAAACATTCTGCTTAGCTAACCGACAGTTAGTTCCTAAATTTCACATTCATAGGGAAAGGTTCCCATTAATTTTATCAAAGATAAATTCTTGAATTTATTCTTTAATCTACTTTTGAATTTCGATTCAACTAGTCGGGATTAACGAACCTTACCGAAGTAATCATTTGTTTTAATTTCCCAATCCCAACCTATTCATCCCATGAAGTAAAACTGGTTATACTTCATATCTAACACCACGGTGTTATCGGTAAATTCAATTACCATTTCACGTTCAAATCTAATTAAAGATTTAACAATCGCCTGGAGCAAAACTGGTGCTACTCCATTCTCGATCATTTCAATCTAATTAAAGATTCATTAAAACTCCACTTAGTTTTAATCTTTGACTGGGTTAAAGAATCAGTGTCATTTAAAAACACGGTTCACGATAAACCCAAAATCACATTCATTAATCATCGGGTTAAAGAACGAGTGTTATTTAAAACACTGTCCACGATAAACCCAAAAATCAATATCGATTCAATTCCAATTAAATGTTATTTAATTGGTACACTTCATTAAACCTAAATAAAAAGATTTAATCTTTTCTCAACTGGGTCCAAGAACAGTGTTAGTGAAGACACCATTCACGACAAACCCAAATCACATTTGATATTCAACACAAGGCTCTGAATAGAAAATATCCCGTCTTATATTCAATATCAAATTCTCTGACAGACAGATATCGTATGGGAAATAACGATATATATATCTGTATCTTTCAAATTTCCATAACAACATCTGTATAATCACGAAATCCAACATCGAAATATTCCGAAGACAATTTCGATTCAAATCCACTCCAATGCAATCATTGGAAATTCTGGTTATGTTTAAAACCCTTTTCCAATTCAATTTATTTATTTAAAAATAAATAGAATTATATTTCTAGTTCAAAACTAGTTCATTTCGATAAAAATCTATTTTTATCTTTTCAAATATGGAGTTTTTCATCCCAAATCTTTCTAAATCATTTCTTATGATTTTACACAAATTATTACTATTTTCAATAATTTTATCAAGGCCTGTACAGTCGATTTCCATCAACGGCCATCGAACTGCACTTACAGCGACCTTTTTCGAATTTGATTTGGACGTATCTCCAAATCCAACCGTTAGATTTCCAATTTTTAACATTCATTAGAAAGCTTTTTTCGATACGAACCCAACGGTTCCGGTTTTAGGAGAATCCGACGGTCGGATCTCCCGCAATGTCCGTTTGAAATAAATGGTCGAAATTTACGAACTGCCGCGGCGCGGCGCGTTCTATTCAGGCCATTATATTATATATATAATATATATAATATATACTTCGTCGATTTCTATTTAAAACGAATTATATAAATAGTTTTAAAATTCGTTTCAAAAGCAATTTCAACTTCCATTTCAATTCAAATCAAAATTGAATTCTTCTTTATAAATTCGTTTTAAAATTCATTTCTATTCAATTCAAATTTCAATTCAATTTGAATTCATTTCAATTCGCTTTCAATTCCATTTGAAATCGTTTTCAATTCAATTCATTTCGAAATCGTTTTCAATTCAATTCATTTCGAAATCGTTTTATATTCAATTCATTTCGAAATCGTTTTATATTCAATTCATTTCGAAATCGTTTTATATTCAATTCATTTCGAAATCGTTTTATATTCAATTCATTTCGAAATCGTTTTATATTCAATTCATTTCGAAATCGTTTTATATTCAATTCATTTCGAAATCGTTTTATATTCAATTCATTTCGAAATCGTTTTATATTCAATTCATTTCGAAATCGTTTTATATTCAATTCATTTCGAAATGAATAGAACCGATATAAATCGTTTACGTCAAAATGGCGTCAATCTAATCAACACGGCTTCATATATTCCTTTATTTTCAAATATTCTATTTCAAATATTTCTTTTTCAAAATAGTTGTTATTATCAAAATATTTCGTTCAACACATGACCAATCTCAATGGATGAGTACTGTCAACACATGAACCTTTATTTTATATTCTTTATTTTTCAAATTGGAATGAGGCCCAATCAATTACCATATAAAGTTAATTATATGGATTTTCATACAACACATGTATATCATAGCATTGAAAAATAATCAACCATCAACCAAAGTGCACTACACTGTATAAGCATCAAATAAAGATATCTAACGCTTATAACAGCATGTCAATCAATCGATCGGCATATTTAATCAATCAGGATGAGTGAACTTCAAATTTCATCCTAACACCCGTGTGGGGTTTCAAACAATCAAACACATATTTTATTTGTGCTGTTGGGCGATGTGTAAAATTTATCGTCCCAATCAATATCAGTCAAATCAGTGTACATAAACAAACCGTCTGGTTTGTAAATGAATATTTTATTTTATTCACATTCACGTTAAAAACTATATTTTTAACGATAAAATATTTATTCCAACACATGAATTTTCTTTTCAGTTCATTTATTCAATAAATGACATTTTTATTTTTCTAACATATTTTAGAAAATTTCGGCGGCATAACGGCACGATACTAGAAACGGGACAAGGCCTAGCCTTATCCCCGATCTAGTGAAGGCCCACGCCATTCACACATCAATCAAAATCACCAAACAACCAAATTCAAATCAAATCATATAACTAATCTATGCAACCAAACAAACAAGTCCATGGTCTGTGGACGATTGTGTCGGGTGCTACTAAGCACCGTCTGCATCCTAGTATATATATATAATTAGAAAAGAAATTGAAAGGTGAGAAATTCTCACATATAGCTATCCTAGCTCCACGGCACATCATTGATAGAAATCTTCTTCGTTATCGCCTTCGTTGTCCGCTTTCACTACATATGTAAAAATCGAATTTTTACTTCGCTATTCAATATATAAAAATCTTATTTTTATTTCGAAGTTCAATATATAAAAATCCCATTTTTAACTCGAAGTTCAATATATAAAAATCCTATTTTTAACTCGAAGTTCAATATATAAAAATCCTATTTTTAACTCGAAGTTCAATATATAAAAATCCTATTTTTAACTCGAAGTACAATATATAAAAATCCTATTTTTAACTCGAAGTTCAATATATAAAAATCCTATTTTTAACTCGAAGTTCAATATATAAAAATCCTATTTTTAACTCGAAGTTCAATATATAAAAATCCTATTTTTAACTCGAAGTTCAATATATAAAAATCCTATTTTTAACTCGAAGTTCAATATATAAAAATCCTATTTTTAACTCGAAGTTCAATATATAAAAATCCTATTTTTATTTCTTCTAAAACCATGCTACTTTTATTTTTAAAACAAAACTATTTACATATTTAAAAACAATAGTATATTTATTTTATAAAAACTAATGTATATTTATATTTTCAAAACCATATTTTTGTATAAGCGAAAATCATATTTTAAACGATACCAACATATATAAATTTCATATTTTAAAACTATACTATATATATAAATTTTCAGATTTAATAAACTATAATATATATATAATTTTCAGATTTAATAAACTATAATGCTAAAAAAAAAAAGAGTTAAAACCTTTCTTTCTCGTTGCCTCGTCGAAGTCTGGAACCCATTCCTTGCCGTCGTTGACCGACCACCGCTCCTCCCATGACCGCCCTGGCGTCGATCGCCACCCACCACCAGAACTGGCTTCGCGAGCTCCACCGGCGCCACCCCCCTTTGGCCAACTCGAAGTTCCCCTTGGCCCAGAAATTCGCCGCTAACGCCTCCGCTCCTCGAACAAAATCCAGCCCGATTACTCCACTAGTGCCCATCACCACCATTCATTATATTGAGCTCGTGATGCTCTTTCATTTGCTTCCGGACCCACTGATTTTCATTGACTGACGAGGGAGATCGGGAGGGAGGAAGAACGGGGCGATTTGCATCGCTGATTTAATACAGCGGCGGCTAGGGTCTCTGAAAGGGTGTGGGGGTGGTATTTGTATTAAATTTATATTATATTTTATTATTTTAAAACCAAAATACCCTCATATCAATACGAACTCAAAATCGCGCCCAACGACTGTCGCCCTTAGCTAAATACCCCCATTCCGAACATAATGGGATATGTATCGTAGGCTGATTCGACTGTTACTATCAGTTTCCGTTAAATTTACATTTAAATCACTTTATTGAATTTTAAACGTACATTTCAAATTACCGGGGTCACATACTAACTAGAAAAATTCCCGAAAAATATTTTCTAGCTTCGTATTGACGATACGGTCCTAACAAAACTAGTTTCGCCGAATTCCGAGACCGTTAGAAAAATGGCCAATTTCCAGTCGATTAAAATCAACTGAAACGGGTCAAACGCGTTTTCCTTTGCCACGCTCACATATTGATTCGAAAAATTATGAAATTTGAAACCTAGCAATAATTTAACATCCCGGACCCAACAAAACTGGTTTCGTCGAAATCCGAGGTCGTTTGCAAAATGGCTATTTTTAAGGGCCGAAATTCTATAGCGACTATTCAGAATTTTCACTTGGACATATCTTTTGATTCCCGCTACGAAATCTTGATTTTTCGGATTCGTTGGAAAGATATTCACTATTAGATTCCATTATTTTTGGTTTCACTAAAATCCGGATTGTTTTGCACCCGGTACATTCAATTGAAGTTTGAAATCGAATTATCGAACTACCGCGCCATTTTCAATTCTATTTATAATTATATATAAATATTTATATTCTAACGACGACGTATATAATATATACGTCGAATTCTATTCAAGCTAAATTTCTCGTCGTTTTTATTTAAAATAATCCATTTTAAATATTCAAAATTCGTTAAAATAGCCAAAATAAAAATTTCAAACTGGCTCGCATTTTACGGGTTGTTACAATCTCCCCCACTTAAAACTTTTCGTCCCCGAAAAGGAACAAAGTCGAAAGTGGTTTGATTAATCAACACTACGTTCGATCTGGCTTTCATTCTCCAACTTTTCAGTTTCTGAGAATTTTCAAAATTTCAAAAATTTGGCTAACTCCCTAAATTTTCGAAAAATTTCGCCATAACCTCCCCTGCAATGGGAGCATCGGGGAATTTCAAATAGCTTCCCCGGTCCTTCAGATCTCAAAAAGAAAAAGAAAAAGCCAAGCGGCTAGCCAATAGGCTCACAAAATCATCATCACCCAAACAAAACAGTAAATTATGTAGTAAACATGTACCTATTTGTCGGGCAAACAAATTTTATTCTCTGGCTCTAGCCTCCTTGCTATGACCTGTTCAATGATATACTTGTATATGCAAGCAAATGCAACTAATTCTCAACACAATTCAATATTTGGTTAAATTAGGCATAATGGTTCAAAATTATCAAACAATTAAACAAACAACACAAACATCAATCAGTTAGTGGATTAGAGTTTCAAATTGATAATTTTGATACATATACAAAAAATCATGTTTTTGATGCCAATTCACAACAATGTGTTCTAACTATATATAAGTTTTGGTTCTCACACCAGTCTAATGGAAATATAGAAATCTCACTTTCGTTACTCGAAAATAAATACTGGCGACAGTGTCCCATCACTAGAATTATCCCCGGGCAACTAGAGTATGATCCTATAACCATCCAGTATATTAAAACTTCGAATACACGTTTGCAAGACGCATATGCAAAATCTTTATATATCGGATTGTCCAAATCTATATAGAAATAAATAATCAAATACGAATAGTTGATTTAAATTTTCAAAACAAAGAATGTTTTCATTTGAAAAATATACTCTTCACACTCGTTCTAGGATACTACTGATCCCATCTCTAACGAGTCATTCTCGTTGGATATTACTAATCCAATATCTGATGAATTCTTTCGTACGGTTCTAATGTGCCTTGTTCTCGAGCTCCGTAAACCAAAGCTCTGATACCAACTGTGACGGCAAGGAATTTCGCTCGGTCCGAACCAGTCGCTAAACCGACCCAGACCGTTCGAAACGCCCTATCGTTTGAGAACAGGACAAAACAGAATGCATACAGAAGAACATTTCATTGTATATTACAACAATGCATCAGATTACAAGAATATACAAAGTATAAATGAATATTACACAGAAATATCAGAGATTTAAATTACATTTAAATACATAGCAGCGGAAAATAATACAATACGCAACTAGAAGTAGATATACGGATACAAAGCTTTCCGGATATCGTTCCAGCTGTCAACCAGGATCCTGTGAATATAAATCTGCAAAACCGAAACTACTAGCTGCCCGTGTCAAAAATAGGGGCACCCAGAGTTTAGGTTAAAACAATAAACTCCAGGTCAGTCATGTGACTGGTGTGAGAACAAAAACAGTTATTAATCTTTATTTTCAAAGGTAAATCAAGGGACCACGCCGTATAACACGGAACGGGTTTCCTCCCAAGAATACCAGTGCATAAAACAACAGCGCAATGCTAAATGAAGAAAAATGAAGCTGTTATAAGACCCAGGTCCCATCGCACAATGCAACGCAGTCGAGGATAGGGTTTTCCCTTATAACAGCCAAAGAATGCTTGATACGTTTAAAACAAATCATTTGATACTAATATAAGTGCATAGTGTATAAAACAACTTCAAATCATAAGTATCAATCATAGGCGGCATGGGTACCATATATCATGTCGCCATACTAGTTCTACAATTAAAACCGCAAATGTCACGTATTTGGAAATTGGATTTCCGTCTATGAACCGAGGCAAAAGATAGTCCTCAACCGATTCGAGACTGCCTAGCCCGAGTCTCAGGTCAGAGCTCGAGTGACCTTGGATCGTCAGGGCCGGTCCACCGATGTGGATTAAACTTAAACCCTGAACACTGCGTTTCGCCGCCCTTTGGGGCGTAAGCGAGCCAACGAATGACTCCATCGGACCCGGATCGTCCGATCTAACCGAGGCGCCTCGCAACAGCAACAACCACATAAGTCAAACTCGTCAGGGCGTGTAAAACCACTGACGCCACTTCTAGCTAGGAGGAAACGCAGGCCCTCCCTGAGGTCCGTCTCCCCTTTTTGGTTCATACCTGGTGTGAAACACGCGAGGTAAACGTTACACAAAGCTACGCCACAAAGGCCGTGCTTTGATCATCACCACAAGACTTTGCTTTTCAACAGAAGCCTTGATCATTTGCATCTTAGCATGCCACACAGGCAAACCATCCTATGCAACCGATATCAGTCACACAGAATGAAATCCGATGTCAGACACACAGTCCATTTACAAGTCCGTCCTGGGTCTGAACGAAACCGGAGGCACCTAGTACCCCGCATATCCATCGATCTCCAAGTACGTCTGGACGATCACTAACTGTTTCCATCTTCTTGGGTGTACAGACCAATCAAGATCATCAGTAATTACCCAAACGACGTGAAGACTTCCGATCTTCGACCACCGTCTTCATCTTCGACTTATCGTCGTATCAGTTATTCAGAATGGGATAAACCCGGTCTTTCCGAATAACTCGCGTATATTTAAATAAGTGTTACACAAACACAACATACGCCTCATTCCAATTCATTAGTCACTGACCGTAAATTAATCAAGAGAATAATTTCCCAAATATTAACCCCGAAGGTCGAAACCAACATCAGATCAATATCCAGAAAACCATTCTGCTTAGCTAACCGACAGTTAGTTCCTAAATTTCACATTCATAGGGAAAGGTTCCCATTAATTTTATCAAAGATAAATTCTTGAATTTATTCTTTAATCTACTTTTGAATTTCGATTCAACTAGTCGGGATTAACGAACCTTTCCGAAGTAATCATTTGTTTTTATTTCCCAATCCCAACCTATTCATCCCATGAAGTATAACTGGTTATACTTCATATCTAACACCACGGTGTTATCGGTAAATTCAATTACCATTTCACGTTCAAATCTAATTAAAGATTTAACTATCGCCTGGAGCAAAACTGGTGCTACTCCATTCTCGATCATTTCAATCTAATTAAAGATTCATTAAAACTCCACTTAGTTTTAATCTTTGACTGGGTTAAAGAATCAGTGTCATTTAAAAACACGGTTCACGATAAACCCAAAATCACATTCATTAATCATCGGGTTAAAGAACGAGTGTTATTTAAAACACTGTCCACGATAAACCCAAAAATCAATATCGATTCAATTCCAATTAAATGTTATTTAATTGGTACACTTCATTAAACCTAAATAAAAAGATTTAATCTTTTCTCAACTGGGTCCAAGAACAGTGTTAGTGAAGACACCATTCACGACAAACCCAAATCACATTTGATATTCAACACAAGGCTCTGAATAGAAAATATCCCGTCTTATATTCAATATCAAATTCTCTGACAGACAGATATCGTATGGGAAATAACAATATATATATCTATATCTTTCAAATTTCCATAACAACATCTGTATAATCACGAAATCCAACATCGAAATATTCCGAAGACAATTTCGATTCAAATCCACTCCAATGCAATCATTGGAAATTCTGGTTATGTTTAAAACCCTTTTCCAATTCAATTTATTTATTTAAAAATAAATAGAATTATATTTCTAGTTCAAAACTAGTTCATTTCGATAAAAATCTATTTTTATCTTTTCAAATATGGAGTTTTTCATCCCAAATCTTTCTAAATCATTTCTTATGATTTTACACAAATTATTACTATTTTTAATAATTTTATCAAGGCCTGTACAGTCGATTTCCATCAATGGCCATCGAACTGCACTTACAGCGACCTTTTTCGAATTTGATTTGGACGTATCTCCAAATCCAACCGTTAGATTTCCAATTTTTAACATTCATTAGAAAGCTCTTTTCGATACGAACCCAACGGTTCCGATTTTAGGAGAATCCGACGGTCGGATCTCCCGCAATGTCCGTTTGAAATAAATGGTCGAAATTTACGAACTGCCGCGGCGCGGCGCGTTCTATTCAGGCCATTATATTATATATATATATATCATATATAATATATACTTCGTCGATTTCTATTTAAAACGAATTATATAAATAGTTTTAAAATTCGTTTCAAAAGCAATTTCAACTTCCATTTCAATTCAAATCAAAATTGAATTCTTCTTTATAAATTCGTTTTAAAATTCATTTCTATTCAATTCAAATTTCAATTCAATTTGAATTCATTTCAATTCGCTTTCAATTCCATTTGAAATCGTTTTCAATTCAATTCATTTCGAAATCGTTTTCAATTCAATTCATTTCGAAATCGTTTTATATTCAATTCATTTCGAAATCGTTTTATATTCAATTCATTTCGCAATCGTTTTATATTCAATTCATTTCGAAATCGTTTTATATTCAATTCATTTCGAAATCGTTTTATATTCAATTCATTTCGAAATCGTTTTATATTCAATTCATTTCGAAATCGTTTTATATTCAATTCATTTCGAAATCGTTTTATATTCAATTCATTTCGAAATCGTTTTATATTCAATTCATTTCGAAATCGTTTTATATTCAATTCATTTCGAAATCGTTTTATATTCAATTCATTTCGAAATCGTTTTATATTCAATTCATTTCGAAATGAATAGAACCGATATAAATCGTTTACGTCAAAATGGCGTCAATCTAATTAACACGGCTTCATATATTCCTTTATTTTCAAATATTCTATTTCAAATATTTTTTTTTCAAAATAGTTGTTATTATCAATATTTCGTTCAACACATGACCAATCTCAATGGATGAGTACTGTCAACACATGAACCTTTATTTTATATTCTTTATTTTTCAAATTGGAATGAGGCCCAATCAATTACCATATAAAGTTAATTATATGGATTTTCATACAACACATGTATATCATAGCATTGAAAAATAATCAACCATCAACCAAAGTGCACTACACTGTATAAGCATCAAATAAAGATATCTAACGCTTATAACAGCATGTCAATCAATCGATCGACATATTTAATCAATCAGGATGAGTGAACTTCAAATTTCATCCTAACACCCGTGTGGGGTTTCAAACAATCAAACACATATTTTATTTGTGCTGTTGGGCGATGTGTAAAATTTATCGTCCCAATCAATATCAGTCAAATCAGTGTACATAAACAAACCGTCTGGTTTGTAAATGAATATTTTATTTTATTCACATTCACGTTAAAAACTATATTTTTAACGATAAAATATTTATTCCAACACATGAATTTTCTTTTCAGTTCATTTATTCAATAAATGACATTTTTATTTTTCTAACATATTTTAGAAAATTTCGGCGGCATAACGGCATGATACTAGAAACGGGACAAGGCCTAGCCTTATCCCCGGTCTAGTGAAGGCCCACGCAAATCACACATCAATCAAAATCACCAAACAACCAAATTCAAATCAAATCATATAACTAATCTATGCAACCAAACAAACAAGTCCATGGTCTGTGGACGATTGTGTCGGGTGCTACTAAGCACCGTCTGCATCCTAGTATATATATATATAATTAGAAAAGAAATTGAAAGGTGAGAAATTCTCACATATAGCTATCCTAGCTCCACGGCACATCATTGATAGAAATCTTCTTCGTTATCGCCTTCGTTGTCCGCTTTCACTACATATGTAAAAATCGAATTTTTACTTCGCTATTCAATATATAAAAATCATATTTTTATTTCGAAGTTCAATATATAAAAATCCCATTTTTAACTCGAAGTTCAATATATAAAAATCCTATTTTTAACTCGAAGTTCAATATATAAAAATCCTATTTTTAACTCGAAGTTCAATATATAAAAATCCTATTTTTAACTCGAAGTTCAATATATAAAAATCCTATTTTTAACTCGAAGTTCAATATATAGAAATCCTATTTTTAACTCGAAGTTCAATATATAAAAATCCTATTTTTAACTCGAAGTTCAATATATAAAAATCCTATTTTTAACTCGAAGTTCAATATATAAAAATCCTATTTTTAACTCGAAGTTCAATATATAAAAATCCTATTTTTAACTTGAAGTTCAATATATAAAAATCCTATTTTTATTTCTTCTAAAACCATGCTACTTTTATTTTTAAAACAAAACTATTTACATATTTAAAAACAATAGTATATTTATTTTATAAAAACTAATGTATATTTATATTTTCAAAACCATATTTTTGTATAAGCGAAAATCATATTTTAAACGATACCAACATATATAAATTTCATATTTTAAAACTATACTATATATATAAATTTTCAGATTTAATAAACTATAATATATATATATATATATAATTTTCAGATTTAATAAACTATAATGCTAAAAAAAAAAAGAGTTAAAACCTTTCTTTCTCGTTGCCTCGTCGAAGTCTGGAACCCATTCCTTGCCGTCGTTGACCGACCACCGCTCCTCCCATGACCGCCCTGGCGTCGATCGCCACCCACCACCAGAACTGGCTTCGCGAGCTCCACCGGCGCCACCCCCCTTTGGCCAACTCGAAGTTCCCCTTGGCCCAGAAATTCGCCGCTAACGCCTCCGCTCCTCGAACAAAATCCAGCCCGATTACTCCACTAGTGCCCATCACCACCATTCATTATATTGAGCTCGTGATGCTCTTTCATTTGCTTCCGGACCCACTGATTTTCATTGACTGACGAGGGAGATCGGGAGGGAGGAAGAACGGGGCGATTTGCATCGCTGATTTAATACAGCGACGGCTAGGGTCTCTGAAAGGGTGTGGGGGTGGTATTTGTATTAAATTTATATTATATTTTATTATTTTAAAACCAAAATACCCTCATATCAATACGAACTCAAAATCGCGCCCAACGACTGTCGCCCTTAGCTAAATACCCCCATTGCGAACACAATGGGATATGTATCATAGGCTGATTCGACTGTTACTATCAATTTCCGTTAAATTTACATTTAAATCACTTTATTGAATTTTAAACGTACATTTCAAATTACCGGGGTCACATACTAACTAGAAAAATTCCCGAAAAATATTTTCTAGCTTCGTATTGATGATACGGTCCTAACAAAACTAGTTTCGCCGAATTCCGAGACCGTTAGAAAAATGGCCAATTTCCAGTCGATTAAAATCAACTGAAACGGGTCAAACGCGTTTTCCTTTGCCACGCTCACATATTGATTCGAAAAATTATGAAATTTGAAACCTAGCAATAATTTAACATCCCGGACCCAACAAAACTGGTTTCGTCGAAATCCGAGGTCGTTTGCAAAATGGCTATTTTTAAGGGCCGAAATTCTATAGCGACTATTCAGAATTTTCACTTGGACATATCTTTTGATTCCCGCTACGAAATCTTGATTTTTCGGATTCGTTGGAAAGATATTCACTATTAGATTCCATTATTTTTAGTTTCACTAAAATCCGGATTGTTTTGCACCCGGTACATTCAATTGAAGTTTGAAATCGAATTATCGAACTACCGCGCCATTTTCAATTCTATTTATAATTATATATATAAATATTTATATTCTAACGACGACGTATATAATATATACGTCGAATTCTATTCAAGCTAAATTTCTCGTCGTTTTTATTTAAAATAATCCATTTTAAATATTCAAAATTCGTTAAAATAGCCAAAATAAAAATTTCAAACTGGCTCGCATTTTACGGGTTGTTACACTGGTATTCTTGGGAGGAAACCCATTCCGTGTTATACGGCGTGGTCCCTTGATTTACCTAATGATTTAAAATAAAGATTAATAATTGTTTTAGTTCTCACACCAGTCACATGACTGACCTGGAGTTTATTGTTTTAACCTAAACTCTGGGTGCCCCTATTTTCGACACGGGCAGCTAGTAGTTTTGGTTTTGCAGATTTATATTCACAGGAACCTGGTTTACAGCTGGAATGATATCCGGAAAGCTTTGTATCCGTATATCTCTTCTAGTTGTGTATTGTATTATTTTCCGTTGCTATGTAATTTATTGTAATCTCTGATATTTCTGTGTAATATTTATTCATTTATACTCTGTATATTCTTGTAATCTGATGCATTGTTGTAATATACAGTGAAATGTTCTTCTGTATGTGTTCTGTTGTGGTTTGTTCTCGAACTATCTGACGCTTTCCTTTACGGGGAAGTTGCGGGTTTTCACAGTTGGTATCAGAGCTTTGGTTTACAAAGCAGAGAACAAGACACATTAGTGCCGTACGAAAGAATTCATCAGATATTGGATTAGCAATATCCAATGAGAATGACTCGTTAGAGATGGGATCAGTAGTATTCTAGAACGAGAGTGGAGAGTATATTTTTCAAATGAAAACAATTCTGTTTTGAAATTTAGATCGTTTTACACGTATTTGAATAATTTATTTATATTGATTTTGGACAATTCAGTATATAAAGAATTTGCATATACGCCTTGCAAACGTATATTCAAAGTTTTAATATATTGGATAGATATAGCATCACACTCTAGTCGCCCGAAGATGATATTGATGATAGCGATCGCATCATCAACATTTATGTTCAAGTTTCGAAGGTGTGATTTTCTATATATTTCCATTAGACTGGTGTGAGAACCAAAACTAATATAGCTAGAATACATTGTTGTGATTTGGCATCAAAACATGATTTTCTTCATATATATATCAAAATTATGAATTTGAAACGTTAATCTACTAATTGATTGATGTTTGTGTTGTTTGTTTAATTGTTTGATAATTTTGAACCATTATGCCTAATTGAACCAAATTTTGAATTGTATTGAAAATTTGGTCGCATTTTCTTGCATATACATGTACTTTCATTGAACAGGTCATAGCAAGGAGGCTAGAGCAGAGAATAAAATTTGTTTGCCCGACAAATAGGTACATGTTTACTACATGATTTACTGTTTTGTTTGGGTGATGATGATTTTATGAGCCTATTGGCTAGCCGCTTGGCTTTTTCTTTTTCTTTTTGAGATCTGAAGGACCGGGGAAGCTATTTGAGATTTAACGATGCTCCCATTGCAGGGGAGGTTATGGCGAAATTTTTCGAAAATTTAGGGTGTTAGCCAAATTTTTGAAATTTTTGAAAATTCTCAGAAACTGAAAAGTTGGAGAATGGAAGCCAGATCGAACGTAGAGTTGATTGATCAAACCACTTTCGACTTTGTTTCTTTTCGGGGACGAAAAGTTTTAAGTGGGGGAGATTGTAACAACCCGAAAATCTGGGCCAGTTTAAAATTTTTATTTTGGCAATTTTAGTGAATTTTGATTATTTAAAATGAATTATTTTAAATAATATCGACGAGAAATTTATTTTGAATGGAAATCCAACATATATATTATATACGTCGTCGTTAGAATATAAATATTTATATATAATTATAAATAGAATTGAAAATGGTGCGGTAGTTCGATAATTCGATTTTAAACTTCAATTGAATGTACCGGGTGCAAAACAATCCGGATTTTAGTGAAACCAAAAATGATAGGATCTAATTGATAATATCTTTCTAACGAATCCGAAAAATCAAGATTTCATAGCGGGAATCAAAAGATATGTCCAGTTGAAAATTCTGAATAGTCGCTATGGAATTCGGGACCTTGAAAATGGGAATTTTGCAAACGACCTCGGATTTCGACGAAACCACTTTTGTTGGGTCCGTGATGTAAAGTTATTGCTAGATTCCAAATTTCATAATTTTTCGATTTAATATGTGAGCGTGGCAAAGGAAAACGCGTTTGACCGGTTTCAGTTGATTTTAATCGACTGGAAATTGGTCATTTTTCAAACGGTCTTAGAATTCGACGAAACTAGTTTTGTTAGGACCGTATCGTCAATACGAAGCTAGAAAATATTTTTTTGAGAATTTTTAGAATCCGTATGTGGCCCTGGTAATTTGAAATGTACGTTCAAAATAGAATATAAAGATTTATATTTTAAATTTAGCGGAAACCTATCATAACAGCCGAATCGGGTTACGAAACATATCTCGTTGTGTTCGGAATGGGGGTAATTAGCTAGGGGAGACAGTCGTTTGGTTGGATTTGGAGATCGGATTATTAAACAAAGGTTTTCAGAATTAAATTAAATAAAAAAAGGAAATATATATATATATATATATATATCAGTCAAAGTCGTGGTCAAACCCCATTTTCTTTAATCCGCAGTCAACCCCAAAAGAAGCCGCCTCCTTCCCCAAAACAAACGATCCTCACGCCCCCAAATTCTTCAACAACTTTCTTCAAATCCGCATGCTAATTCAAGGGGTACCAAACGAAAATCGAAGAGCAAGAGCAGGTCTTTAAAATCAAAGGGGTTTGATCAATCCTTGTTTGTCGTGGCTCGATTTCTCCGCTCTCAAAGGTCCCGCGTTCAGCTCGATTTTCGAGACGCTATAGGGCTTCGAGCTGGGGCCCGTTCAGGCTGGAGGTAGAGCGGAGCGTGGCGCTCCTCGTGGCGATGACGGATTCGGTTTCGGCGGTCTGAGCGTCGAGCAACGACGAACCCTAGAGGGCGATTGTGGGTTCCACGTATTCTTGCTAATAACGAAGAAGGAAATGCAGAGAGGAAAGGTTTTGAGGTATTATTAATTTAATTAATAATTAGTTAATGTTAATTACAAGTTTAGCTGTTTAATGTATTTAATACTATACAGTGAATAAAAATGTGGTTTTTAAAATTTATAAAAGATAGAATGGTTTTTTTTTATATAAATAAATACATAAGTATAAAAATATAACCTTTGCTTAGTTAAATATATGATTTTAAAAAAATAAAGTTTTAAACTTGATATTGGTAAAGTTTGAACCTTTGTGATAAGAAAGAACAAATTTTTATTTGAAAGAAAGAACAATTTTTATAGAAAGAGAGAATTGATTTTATTTTTATCTTTATATAAAAGGGAAGAGTTTTTAAAAATTAAAAAGGAGATTTTTAAAAAATATAAAAAGTTGAGATTTTTTATAAATATAAAGATTTGACTTTTACATGGGATTCATGTGAAGTAAAAATTCGATTTTTATATATTGAATATCGAAGTAAAAATATGATTTTTATATATGGAATAACATAGTAAAAATATGATTTTTAAATTGAAAGTGAATAAATAAAAATGTGATTTTTATTTTAAAGACATCAAAATATAAAAATGTGTGATTTTTGTATGTGTAGTGGCTACGGGCAACGAAGATGGCGAAGATTGCGATAACGACGAAGATTTAGATTTAATGAAATGTCGTGAAGTTGGATAGCTATCAGTGAGAATTTCTCACCTTTCAATTAAATTTTCTAGTTATATATATATATATATATACTAGGATGCAGACGGTGTTTAGTAGCACCCGACACCCGTCATCCACAGACCATGGATGACTTGTTTGTTAAATTGTTTGGTTGTGTAGTTGGTTAGATTATTTGGTTTGAATTGAATCGTTTGGTGAAATGAATGGATTTGATTGATGTGTGAATGGCGTGGGCCTTCACTAGACCGGGGATAAGGCTAGGCCTTGTCCCGTTTCTAGTATCGTGCCGTTATGCCGCCGAAATTTTCTAAAATGAGTTAGAAAAATAAAAATATCATTTTATTGTGTAAATGAATAATAGAAATTCATGTGTTGGAATAAAATGTTTTATCGTTAAAAATATAAATTTTAATGTGAATATGAATAAATGAATATTTATAAACAAATCGGCCGATTTGTTTATATACACTAATTTGAATGACATTGATTGGGTCGATAAATTTTACACATCGCCCAACTGCACAAATAAAATCTGCGTTTGTTGATTTGAAACCCCACACGGGTGTTGGGATGAAATTTGAAGTTCACTCGTCCTGATTGATTAAATATGTCGATCGATCGATTGACAGGCTGTTATAAGCGTTAGATATCTATATTTGATGCTTATACAGTGTAGTGCACTTTGGTTGATGGTTGATTATTTTTCAATGTTATCATATACATGTGTTGTATGGAATCCATATAATTAACTTTATATGGTAATTGATTGGGCCTCATTCTAATTTGAAAAATAAAGAATAATATAAAATAAAGGTTCATGTGTTGACAGTACTCATCCATTGAGATTGGTCATGTGTTGAACGAAATATTTTAATAATAGAAATATTTGAAATAGAATATTTGAAAATAGAAATATATGAAGCCGTGTTGATTAGATTGACGCCATTTTGACGTGAACGATATGTATATCGATTTTATTCATTTTAAAATGAATATTGAAAAGTGATTTCGAAATCGAATATTTTGAAATGAAATTTGAATCAAATTGAATAGAAAACGAATTCGAATCGAATTTGTTTTGAATATATAACGATTTCGAAATGAATTGAATATATAACGATTTCGAAATGAATTGAATATATAACGATTTCGAAATGAATTGAATTGAAAACGATTTCGAAATGAATTGAATTGAAAACGATTTTGAAATGAATTGAATTGAAAACGATTTCGAAATGAATTGAAAACGATTTCGAAAAGAATTGAATATATAACGATTTCGAAATGAATTGAATATATAACGATTTCGAAATGAATTGAATTGAAAACGATTTTGAAATAAATTGAATTGAAATTTGAATTGAATAGAAATGAATTTAAAAACGAATTTATAAAGAAGAATTCAATTTTGATTTGAATTGAAAAGGAAGTTGAAATTGCTTTCGAAACGAATTTAAAACTATTTATATAATTCGTTTTAAATAGAAATCAACGAAAAATATATTATATATTATATATATATAATATAATGGCCTGAATAGAACGCGCCGTGCCGCGGCAGTTCGTGAATTTCGACCATTTATTTCAAACGGACATTACGGGAGATCCGACCGTCGGATTCTCCTAAAACCGGAACCGTTGGGTTCGTATCAAAAAGAGCTTTCTAACGAATATTAGAAATTAGAAATCTAACGGTTGGATTTGGAGATACGTCCAAATCAAATTCGAAAAAGGTCGCTGTAAGTGCAGTTCGATGACCGTTGATGGAAATCGACTGTACAGGCATTGATAAAATTATTAAAAATAGTAATAATTTGTGTAAAATCATAAGAAATGATTTAGAAAGTATTGGGATGAAAAACTCCATATTTGAAAAGATAAAAATAGATTTTTATCGAAATGAACTAGTTTTGAACTAGAACTATAATTCTATTTATTTATTTTTAATAAATAAATTGAATTTGAAAAGGGTTTTAAAAATAACCAGAATTTCCAATAATTATATTGGAATGGATTTGGATCGAAATTGTCTTCGGAATATTTCGATATTGGATTTCGTGATGATACAGATATTGTTATGGGAATTTGAAAGATATAGATATATATATCGTTATTTCCAATATGATATTTGTTGGTCGTAGAATTTGATATTGAATATAAGCCGATATATTTTCTATTCAGAGCCTTGTATTTAATATCAAAATGTGATTGGGTTTTTCGTGAATGGTGTCTTCATTAACACTGTTCTTGAACCCAGTTGAGAAAAGATTAAATCTTTTTATTTGGATTTAATGAAGTGTACCAATTAAATAATATTTAATTGGAATTGAATTGATATTGATTTTTGGGTTTATCGTGAACAGTGTTTTAAATAACACTCGTTCTTTAACCCGATAATTAATGGAATGATTTTTTGGTTATCGTAAACAGTGTTTTAAATAACACTCATTCTTTAACCCGATAATTAATGGAATGTGACTTTGGGTTTATCGCGAACCGTGTTTTTAAATGACACTGATTCTTTAACCCAGTTAACGATTAAAACTAAGTGGAGTTTTAATGAATCTTTAATTAGATTGAAAAGATCGAAAATGGAGTATCACCAGTTTTGCTCCAGGAGATAGTTAAATCTTTAATTAGATTTGAACGTGAAATGGTAATTGAATTTACCGATAACACTGTGGTGTTAGATATGAAGTATTACCAGTTTTACTTCATGGGATGAATAAGTTGGGATTGGGAAATTAAAATAAATGATTACTTCGGTAAGGTTCGCTAATCCCGACTAGTTTGAATTGATATTCAAAAATAGATTAAAGAATAAATTCAAGAAATTTATCTTGGATAAAATTAATGAAAACCTTTCCCTATGAATGTGAAATCAGAAACTAACTGACGGTTAACTAAGCAGAATGGTTTTCTGGATATTGATCTGATGTTGGTTTCGGCCTTCGGGGTTAATATTTGGGGAATTATTCTCTTGATTAATTTACGGTTAGTGACTGATGAATTGGAATGAGGCGTATGTTGTGTTTGTGTAACACTTATTTAAAGTATACGCGAGTTATTCGGAAAGACCGGGTTTATCCCATTCTGAATAACTGATACGACGATAAGTCGAAGATGAAGACGATGGTCGAAGACCGGAAGTCTTCACGTCGTTTGGGTGATTACTAATGATCTTGATTGGGTTATACACCCAAGAAGATGGAAACAGTTGGTGATCGTCCAGACGTACTTGGAGATCGATGGATATGCGGGGTACTAGGTGCCCCCGGTTTCGTTCAGACCCAGAACGGACTTGTAAATGGACTGTGTGTGTCTGACATTGGATTTTAGTCCGTTTGATCGATCTCTATTAAATATATATCTGTTTGGCGGCGGAGAATTTATTCTCTTGCTTAACGCCCTTCTCTGAGACGTACGAGCTCAGGGGTTATATATTGATGGATATCAATCGCATGGAGTGAATTGCCTGTGTGGCATGCCTAAGTGGCAAATGATCAAGGCTTCTGTTGAAAAGCAAAGTCTTGTGGTTGATGATCGAAGCACGGCCTTTGTGGCGTAGCTTTGTGTAACGTTGATTCGCGAGTATCACACCCGGTATGAATCAAAAACGGGAGACGGACCTCAGGGAGGACATGCGTTTCTTTCTAGTTAGGAGTGGCGTCAGTGCTTGAACTGGCTGACGAGTTTGACTCCAGTGGATGTTACTTATTATTACTTGCTGAAAAGCGAGGCGCCTCGTGATATCGGTTTCGGCCGATGCTTCTGGTCGGCTGACGGGCCAGATTTACGCCCCAAAGGGCGGGGAAACGTAGTGTTCAGGCATAATAATCCACATCGGTGGACCGGCCCTGACGATCTAAAGGGTCGATGCGCTCTGACCCTGTGGCTCGGGCTAGAGAGTCACAAATCGGTAGAGGATCTTGCCCCTAGCCTCGGTTCATACCATAAATGATAACCCAACTTCCAATACGACGTCTTGCGGTTTTGATTGTAAACTTATATATGGCGACATAGTGTTATGGGGCATTCATGCCGCCTATGATTGATACTTATGATTTGAAGTTGTTTTATACACTATGCACTTATAGTAGTATCAAAGGATTTGTTTTAAACGTACTAAGCATGTTTGGCTATTATAAGGGAAAACCCTATCCTCGGCTGCGTTGCATTGTGTGATGGGACCTGGGTCTTATAATAGCTTCATTTTTCTTTATTTAGCATTGCGCTGTTTGTTTTATGCACTGGTATTCTTGGGAGGAAACCCGTTCCGTGTTATACGGCGTGGTCCCTTGATTTACCTAATGATTTAAAATAAAGATTAATAACTGTTTTAGTTCTCACACCAGTCACATGACTGACCTGGAGTTTATTGTTTTAACCTAAACTCTGGGTGCCCCTATTTTCGACACGGGCAGCTAGTAGTTTTGGTTTTGCAGATTTATATTCACAGGAACCTGGTTTACAGCTGGAATGATATCCGGAAAGCTTTGTATCCGTATATCTCTTCTAGTTGTGTATTGTATTATTTTCCGCTGCTATGTAATTTATTGTAATCTCTGATATTTCTGTGTAATATTTATTCATTTATACTCTGTATATTCTTGTAATCTGATGCATTGTTGTAATATACAGTGAAATGTTCTTCTGTATGTGTTCTGTTGTGGTTTGTTCTCGAACTATCCGACGCTTTCCTTTACGGGGAAGTTGCGGGTTTTCACACATTCCAATTCTCTTACCGTTGTAGGCTTCACCCATTTCCATTAATTTTAATTAATTCCATTTGTTTCTTTTCTGTTATATACATATATTCATATATATGTTTATGCACTAGACCTCTCACATTGAGCCGACCACCTGTGGATGCTGGATTTGCCGAGCGGTTCCGGGCAGACTTCTACCACAAGTTGGACATAACCTCGTGTCTTAGCACCGTTATATGTATGTTTACGCACTAGACCCCTCACATTAAATTAATCACTTGTGAATGCTGGATTTGCTAGGCGGTTCCGAGCAGACTTCTACCACAAGTTGAATTTAACCTCATGTTTAAGTGCGGTTAATATTTTTCTATTTACTATAAATTTAGTCATATTCATTCTTCCAAATTTTAATGTAATTCTTATTTATCTTTTGGCACAATAATGTTCTTAACAAATGTTCATTGAAAATTTCATAATTACAGTGTTCACAGAAATTCCCAATTCAGACAGGTGATTAATGGAAACAGGCTTTTATATAACGCCAACAGATTAAACAAGTTAAGTATCACAGGTTAATAGGTTCATATAACCCCAACAGATTAAACAAATTTACTTAACCCAACAAATTCAACAAGTTTATTTAACCCCTACAGATTTAACATATTCCACAGGTTACTTACAGTTTCATTAACATGTTCCGCTTAATCTTGATTTAAGCTTACAAATTTACATGTTCATACAACCCCAAATTTCCGGTCGTATTCCACAGTGCTAATTTCAATAGATTTTAGCAGCTTTACAGTTCAACAGATTAATCATTTCAACAGATTACAGCAAGTTAAACCTTTCAACATATTTATTATACATATTAACGGGGAATGCCAAACGATAAATATACCATTATCAAAAATTCATAACTTAAATCCACTCACCTAAGTGCTTTCCAATTCATGAATTTGGTCCAGACCTAACATTCAATGGCTATCCTAACTAGATCTAGAATCTAAGTGACCATGGATTCACAATTCTCAGACTAAGATAAAAAAGGGAAGAAAGTGGAGAAATTTAAATTGACTGAATCTAAGAATTTACCTCTCTTCAATCAGAATTCTAAACATCCATTTTCAGATATACATTATTTTCCTCCAAACCTGGAATCAGAATTTCCTTAGACTAATTATTTTATTTTCTTAAGAGATTTGAGGAGGAAGAAGAATGGCAGAGTCTAGACATCCTCTCTGAAAATATGAGATTTAGGCTCGACTCTGCTAGCCTATTTATAGGTGTTCAAGATCTTATCGTACATGCGACGCTGGGTCAGCAATGAACATGGTTTGAAAAACAGTCCAGATTCATCAAATGAACCTGCCCGAATCAGGGGTGGGTCGACCCTAGGATCAATCCATCCCCTATTGGGTCGACCCATAGGTCGACCCAACCAGGTGTGGGTCGACCCATTTTGGGTCCAGTGAACGGTTTTTTTAACGTTCTTAATTTTAAATGTTTGTCACTTTCTTGTTTTACTTCTCCTGATTTATTTACATATAAACTCCTTATATGTATATAAAACTTCTAATTCCCATTTTACACATATATATATGTGCAACTTTTGTTTCATTTTCAAAATTCAAACGGTGTTATAACTTCTCTCTTGTATGTGTATATATATATATATGTTTGCACATATATATGCATATACTTACATATCCATGTATACATATATTTTTGTTCTTCCTTATATGTATAATTTTCGTTATATGCATATATATACCTATTTTCTTTTTAGAACATGTATTATTTTAGTTATTCCTTGAAAACAAAAATATGGCGCCGACGGGAATCGAACTCGCTCCACTCTTTTGAAAGTTACATGCTCTTACCAACTGGACTATGTAGGCTTTTGTTAACAAGACTAATAACAATAGCGGTCATTGTTCTTTTTCTTTTACCTTCTTGTCATGTTTGTTACAATATTTCATTTAAAGGCATCTCTTTCATCTTAAATCAGTTTTCTACAATCGTTGGTCTAAATTGACCAGAAAATCGCCACGGATGCAATGACAGTAATCCCATGACCAAATTCCGAAAGCTCTTCAAATTTTATTTTATTTTATTTAATTAAAAATGCGAGGTGTTACATCCTCTGCGTCGTCTCTTTAACCATTTTTCTTTCCTTCATTTTATCATATCTTCTTTTCCCTTTTTCTTTGCTTCTTCCACCCCAAACAAGCTTTTCCCTTACTGTTTGGATCAGTTTTTCCCCTATTTAGATCCTATTTTATCATTAGATCTGTTTCTCCTAGTATCAATTGAGTTGAAACTTTTACTACATCTACCTCCAAATCGATTTTTGAAACCTTGTGCCTCACCTCCATCGTGTGTGTATTGCCACTAGTCCTCCTTCATCTTTGTTTTCCTTTCTACAAGACATCAAAGCATCACATTGTTTTACAGTTAGAGGATTGTCGTAGGTTTGTTTCTTTTATCGACGTGCTAGTTAGGCTCTGTCGTAGATCTATTTCTTTTCTCGTCGCTGGCTCCGGATTCGTTTCTTGGGATTAGTTATTGGCTTAGTTTTCTTTGACTTGTTTGTTTGGTCGAAGGAGAAGTTTCTCTAATCGACTTTTGCCTCGGGATGCTCGTTAGGGTATGGTAGTGCAAACGTAGCATTTCTTAGTTATTCCTTTGTTTTCAAGTCATACATGTGTTCCACACGGTTGAAAGGTAGACCTTCCTTGGCTTTTGTCTTTTTATTTGTATGTCTGGATCTTTTTTGATGTTCAGTGATTACAGAATACTGTACCTTATCTCCCCTCGGCGAATGCACTGAATCAAAGGTGGAAAACTTGTTAGGTGTGTGGTGTACATAGTCCCTATCAGCCAAATTGTTTTTTTTGCTGCCATGAATTTTCTATTTGGTTATTTGGCATTTGATTAATGCAAGATGTTGTTTAGGTTCATTCTAAATGATATTTTAGCTGTCAAATTATTTTAGCAATGGTGAAAATTATTCATGTCTAGACCTGGGTAAGTTGTTTCCAGTTCTCAATGGTATGGCGTATGGTTGTTGTTCGGGTTGTTCTTTTTGCAGAAGTGATATGCTAGTTGTTTGAAGTAAATGTATTATGTTTGTAGTATGTGAGATGTACCAGTTTTTGCTATTACAATGTAATTTTGTTTTAAGTTGTTGTTTGTTTGTTGTGATGTAAGTCAACCTCTTGTATGATTGTCTTTTGAGAATTTATTGGTATGCTTTTATTAGCTGCTGTTAAGTGTGCTCCTGCATGGAGTTTGTATTTAACAGATTAAATTTATTTTCTAGCTCTTGTTCTATAAGCTAGAATAGCCCTTCAGGTGGTCGTCCATTACAAAAACCGTGTTTATAGTAGGTAGGCAATTTTTCTATCTCTTGTACCTCATTTTATTTGTTATTATTGTAGTAAAAAGTATTTCAAATCACTATAAACACGATCGACTATACCAAAAAAATACTATTAGTTTTTTTCAGTTAGATAATAGGGGTGTTACCTATTATCAGAAAAGTTTGAAATTTCAATGATCGTAGATTGTTGGTTTATCTGTCCCCTATAAGAAATTCAAACTTAAGACAACAAAGATAAATCATATTCGAGTGCCCGATGATTTTTGTTTTTTTCTTGCACTCCGTGTAAAAGTAAGAATATAGTGAACTTCAAATTCTTGGCTTTTTGTAATGACCTGGATTTTTGACCATTCAAATCGACAACGATCAACGCATGCCGACCCAAACAGATCGCAAATGCAGGTAGTTATTATTGATTCATGAGATTTTTTGATTCATGACAATAACGAAATGAAAATCGATTGAAGAGTTGGTATATATGTTTATGTGTGTGTTTAGTATGTTAGAATATTGTTAAAATCTATCCTCAAGTAATTCTAACAAATGCACGAAGAAGCTATGCACTTATGAAAAGAACTTGTCAACTAGTCAAAAATCTACTAGTCAACTAGTAAGCAACTACTAGTCAAATAGTCAGAAATCCACTAGTCGACTAGTAAGTTTCAAAATTGCACATTTTTGTACTAACTAGTCGACCAGTTGATTTGCTACCAGTTGACTAGTTAGCATAAAAATGTACAATTCTGTTCTCTTATGAATACATTTACACATACATTTTCAACCAGTTGACTAGTGATTTTTGACCAGTCGACTAGTTAATTATAATGGCTATTTCCAGCAAAGAGACACTTCCTTTCGCCAAAAAATTTCAATCCATTTTCAAGAGAAATAGTCGCTTCTTTTCACTAAATCTTTTCATAAATAATTACTACTCTTTGATCATTATTTAAACACTACAAAAATCACTTTCCAGATCACCGATTCTTGCTCTAATTTCTGATCTTACTTTCTAAATACTCTTGCTTTCAAAAGCTCTCTAATATTCAAGTTGCTTCTTGAATCATTGAATTTATTTCATGTCTCTTGATTCAATAAGTAATATTCTTCCTTCAACCTTCACATACACTTTAAAATACTTGAGGATAAGATTATAGGAAGGGTGTACTCAATCATTGGCTAATCAGTGTTGAAAGAAGAACACATCCAGAAGTCAAACTCTTTGTAATTGTTAAAGTCCTGTGTTGGTGCTCAAGCGAGAGGCATCCTTGTTGGGGCTCGGGTGTACTAACCTACTCCTCTGGGTTAAGAGAGGGCATTGTTAGTGAATTCCGAAGAGGAGCTTTAGGACAGGACGCAGGGTGGGAAGTCCGAACCAGTATAAAAATTCCTGGTGTCACTTTACTTTATTTTCACATTTAATTTGTTTGTGATATATCTCGGTAACTTAAATTTTATTTGCATAACTATTGCATATTACTTAGCTAGCATATCATCTATATTTCCGCTATATCCATATAGATCCTTTAAGTCGTAAACATCGACTCTTTTCAATTGTTATCAGAGCCTTGTATTCTAGAGATCGTAACAACATCCTAGAATAAATGGGAGTAAATAAATCTAGTCAAGGCATTAGAAAATGGAAGAACAATAAAGCAGAATCAAAGGAGCAAGAAAGCAAATGTCTCATGGCTAAAGTCAGATCACAATCGGTATGTGTAGATTCATTATATAAAGATCTTCTATTAGACCACGAAAAATTGTTAAAAGATTTTAAAAGTTTGGGTAAACTTAATAAAATTATTTTAACCAAGTCCAAAGATTTTGAACAAGAAAATTCCAAATTAAAAAAGGAAAACAATTTTTTTGTAAAAAAGCCAAATGTTTTGAAAGTACCTTAGAAGAGCTTGTTTTACAAAAAGATTTCCTTCAAAAAGAAAATGAGTAATTAATAGATAACAACAATGATCTTTTAATGGAAATCGATGTTTTACATTGTAGAAATAAATCATTAGAAGATTCTTTAAATAATTTAGTTCTTTATTTTTTTTCTCTTGAAAAAGAGAATGAAGCTTTAATTGAAAATAATTTAGAATTATCTAAAGAATATGAGATTTTAAAGGTTAAAATTAATATTTTGCAGAATGAAATGTCTGATTCAAAGAAAATTTTGAAAAATTACAATCTTCTTTTAATTCAGAATCTCAAATTTTTGATTTAAAAAATGAGAACAGTACTTTGAAAAGAAAGAACTCTGAATTAAATAAGGAAATTGATAATAACAAATTTTCTTTTGAAAATGTCACTCGCGACTTTGGAATCAAATTTGATAAATGTACAAGTAAGTTCGCGAAATTTAGTAAAGGTCAAAATGATTTAAATAATATTTTATCTTACTCTAGAACTATACACGATAAAAGTGGCTTAGGGTATAATAAAGCTAATCACAAATTTAGTACTAGATATGCTTTCATGTATTATAAATGTTCAACTGCTAGTACTAAAGCACGTGTAACTCAAAGGTCCAATTTCTATAGAAATTCAAATACATCTATGACTAGAAATATTTATAATAGAAGTACAACAGGAAATAATAGAAATTATCTAAGTATTTGGGTTCCTGTAAATTGGAAAAACAGAGAAAAATATATCGATGATTATTTTGATTTAGTAGTTAATAATAAAGATTTTATTTTCAAAGGTACCATTAAACCCTCATGGGTACGGTTACCTTCCATCTAACCTCTGGATCCTAACGAAGGAAGTGGGTACCAAAGTGTATATAATATATGTTGCAGGTACTCCACAACAAAAAGGAGGTTATTTCGGTATCTTTGGAAACAGAGCTCAAAACTAAATCAAAGAACCTAGTAATCTTTATTTAGTTCTATACTATCATATGGTAATACTGATTAAAAATAGAAATAAAATTATTATTATTATATGTCATGATCTTATATAATTAGTTCATGTATGCTTTAATTTTTTTCATATAATTTAATCCATGAACTGTAATGGCGCGTTTTGTTAGCTGTCGAATAATTAATTTATTTAATGATTTATATATCGATTTGGCAATATCGATAACTTAAAGTACAACGTTCGAACTTATAATTTATAATTATAATTAAAACGAACCTGAAAACGTCGCGGCAGTTCGCAATTTGGCGATTTGAACTTCAACTGAATGTACAAGATTCATTTTAAGCCGGATTTCTGTGAAACAAGAAACGTGTGGAGCTGGTGGAGTATATTTTTCTAATGGAAGAGAAAAATTGGGATTTCGTCGTGTAGATTTTGAGATATGTCCAAATCAAACTTTAAAATAGTCGCTATAGATTCGTTTATCGACCGTAACGGTTTATTTGAAATAACTTGATATCAGGCATGAATTTAGACAAGGTTCTTTTGGGACATAACGATAATTTAATTTTTAGAATTTTACTGTGATTTTTAATTAATTAAATAAGCAACTTTTTATTTGGAGTATTTTACACCCTGTAAGCAATATTTTTGGGTTTCACTATATGAGTCAAACTACCGGTATTATTATATTTCTGGGATCGTGGCGCATTGATCGTCACGATGGTGTAGTTGATCCGGTCGATAGCAGTTCGTAATTAATGAAGTTTTGAAAAATGAGATGACCGAATTCTTTTAAAAACTCAAAACAAATATCCTAACTCATTTGGACAAAAGAGGTCCACGCTTCATTTTTATACAACTGCCTCTAAACTTCCGTCCCTCAAAAACCGAAAACGTGGAGAAGCCAGAGCCTCCCAACCAAAAGCAAAACCAATTACTATAAATAACCCTCCCCTAGTTCCTTAAGACCAAATTTGATCTTCTATAGAAACTAAAAACAAGCCGTCTTCTTCTGTATTACAAAACGTGAGCCATTTCATGGTTTACAAATGAAAGATAATTAAAGTAAAAGAAGACGTTAGGGATAAAGAAGCCAAGTAGGTAATAGAAACGTTTTAGAAATGGTGGATTGATACTGTATGGAGGCATGATGGACGCTGGACAACGCGAGGGAAAGATGGGGTTAGAGTTGTCAAAAGAGGTGGCGGTGCTGATATACTCAGGGGGCGCCTGTACCGTTAGCAGTGCGCGGAGGATCGGAAACTATGTGACTGGAAGGGGTTCGAGTTGGCTTTCAGGTATATGTGCGAGGAGGAGATTACTGTGAGGCTTTGCATGCATGAGAAGTAAGGAAAGAAGTGAGGAGTCAATGGGAAGAACGATGGGGTACTTGGAGGCCGAGGTTGAAGAGGAGGAAAGGAGAAGTTGAATGGTGTATTGGGTTTGGAGTTTTCTTTGGTAAAGGAGGAGGATGAGGCTGTCAACGCCTTGGAAATGGCCAAAGACAATACTGGGAGCGACGGGTTCAAAGGCAATGAGGAAGAAGGGCTTAAACGAGCTGGGTATGAGGTATAGTGGGCCGGAATTTTTGTTGAGCCCAATTAGTTTAAATCCTTGTTTATATTTATAATTTAAAAGCGTACTAACTTGTAATAATGATAACTTGACCATACATTATCAGTTTCACAAACCGTAAGCTGCGCTGGGATCGTATGGACGAGCACTCCACAATGGAACTGACCGCGAGTCAATTGGAGTCCGTCACAATTTATAGCAAAATAAATTGTCCAGCTGAATAAAGCGATGGTTATCGTCATTGACGATGATCGTCCAAATGTGAGTAAATCTCACTAACTCTGAACAGTTTATAATTTCATGTTGTACTGTTAGAACTGTTAAAATTGTCTGTTGGACTGTGTGTTGATTGTTTGATTGAACTGCTAGTCAGTTAGTTAAATTTCTATATTGATTCTGTTTAATAGAATATATCATATGGAACTGAAAGTGATGTTATCTATATTGTCTAACATCTGTGGTGCAGGGAAACAGGTTGGAGGAATCCAACAGGATTCCTCAACAGTTATTTTTACTGTAATTTATGTATTGTGATATATAAATGTGATATATATAATCTATTGTGATTATGTGTGGTTGGACGATATTCATCGTTGTTAGATGATGTGTTAAAAACCATAAGAAATACCAGGATATAGAAAAGAGATTTTCAAACTATAATTTGAAAATAATTTATTTATATAAAATCGATGGATTTTATATTATAAAGAAAAGGGGATTTTGAGTATAAAGGAAAATATTGGTTAATCAAGTATAAAGGAGAACTATTTGTTAATCGAGTATAAAGGATTAAACAAAGTAATTTGTTAGGTTAACCAAAGCAAGTTAGTCGAGTTAATCAAAGTAATTGGTTAAGTTAACCAAAGTAAATTAGTTAAGTTAAACTAAAGGATTAATCGATGTGAATTAGTTAAGTTAAACTAAAGGATTAATCGATGTGAATTAATTAAGTTAAACTAAGTGGTTAATCGAAGTGAATTAGTTAAGTTAACTAAGTGGTTAATCGAAGTAAATTAGTTGAGTTAAACTAAGTGAATCGGCTAGAGTTAATCAACGTGAATTAGCTAAGTTAAACTAAGTGGATTAGTTCAGTTAATCGAGACGAGTTAACCAGTTAGGGTTGATCAGTTAGAGGTGACCAGTTAGAGTTAACCAGTTAGAGTTGACCAGTTAGAGTTGACCAGTTAAAGTTGACCAGTTAGAGTTATCCAAGTGGAGTTAATCAAGTAGAGTTGTCGAATATCACTTATTCGAAGTAGAGTATCGAATATAGTGTATTCGAGAGAAGAGTAATCGAATATAGTTTATTCGAGTGGAGAAATCAAATGTTATTCATTTGAGAAGAGTTATCGAATATTATTTATACGAAGAGGAGTTATCGAATATTGGTTATTCGGAGTTAGTTAATCCAAAGGAGTTATTCGAAGTTAGTTAATCCGAAGGAGTTAGTCGAAGAGTTAATCCAAAGGAGTTAATCGAAGAGTTAATCCGAAGGAGTTAGTCGAAGGGTTAATCCAAAGGAGTTATTCGGAGTTAGTTAATCCAAAGGAGTTATTCAAAGTTAGTTAATCCAAAGGAGTTATTCAAAGTTAGTTAATCCAAAGGAGTTATTCGAAGTTAGTTAATCCAAAGGAGTTATTCGAAGTTAGTTAATCCAAAGGAGTTAGTCGAAGAGTTAATCGAATATAGTTATTCGAAAGAAGGTGTTAATCGAATATAGTTATTCGAGTAAAGTTAAAAGAGTTAATCGAATTTAGTTATTCGAAATGAGTTATTCGAATTTGATATTTGAATAGAGTTAAACACATTAGAGTGATTCGAATTACTTATTCAAATAGAGTTAAACACGTAAGAGTTAATTGAATATTAGTTATTCAATTAGAGTTAAATCGAATTTAGTTATTCGAAAGGAGTTAATCAATTTGAGTTAAGTTAATCGATTTGAATTAAGTTGAATCGAAATGGAGTAAATCGATTAGAATTAAGTTAATCGAGTTAGAGTAAATCGAATATTGGTTATTCGAAGGTAAGTTATTCGAATTAGTTATTCGAAGGAGTTAATCAAATGAGTCGATCCCAAGGAGTTAGTCGAATATTAGTTATTCGAATAGAGTTAAAGGAGTTATTGATTTTAGTTTGATCGAAAGGAGTTATCGATTAGTAAATCGAAAGGAGATTTTCGAATATGGCATATTTGAAAGAAAGAGATCGAATATTGTTTATTCGAAAGAGAGAGATTTCGAATATGAGTTATTCGAAGAGAGATAATCGAATATAGGTTATTCGAAGAAGAGTTAATCAAATAGAGATTACTCGAAAGAGAGTTATACGTCGAATCCGATTATAGCGAATTCGGGAAAGTACTATTTACTTTCCAGGGTTTAAATCAAGATTTAGTTATTGATTTAGAAATTAGGTGTCTGTTAAATTATTCGAGTTAGGAGATAAAGTTATAATTTATGTTAGACATTGCAGGAGTATGATTATAACGTTATAGTTATGATCAAACGTTTTCATATGAGAAGTGGATTCGTAACCTGAATCCGAGAATTTGCGTAAACAGATGATTGTAAAAAAAGTGAGTGACGAGCTCCATCTATTTCACAGTAAAGGACGTTGTTCAATTAAGGTCTGAGAGGTAATTATACCCCAACTTGATTGACTTCAGAATTGACAAAGGAATAGTTGTGGTTCGATAGAAAAGGTTGATTTGAAATATAGTTAAGTAATAAGCGATTAATGGATTAAGCGTAACGATGTTTTATACAACGTTCATTTGAAATCCGGAAATGAGTTTTGGAAACGTTTTCCAAATATAGTCAGATATGTTTTCTAAACATAGAAAATGAAATGTTTTCATGATAAGAATTTAAGAAATAGAGTTAAGCAAATTCAGAAACTGAGTGGAGAGGGTAAGTTGAACGGTTTTCTAAGTGACGATATGATGTTGGTTTCGACCTTCCGGATTGATACTTAGAGAATTGTTCTCATACTAGTTACAGTTAGGGACTGATAGTTGCGAAATAATAGTGATGTGAAAATAAGCTATGGAAATGTTTTCCAATGATTAATAACATATATTTTCTAAATATATGAAATAAGGAAATATGAACATATGATGATTGATCGATCGAATTTCCATTTGGAAATAAGATCGTTGTTTGTACACCGACATGTTTTCATTTGATAGTTAGATCACAGACTATCAAAGTTTTGACTATTTTAACGTTGTTAATATGGAGAGACCGGTTGGATTATTATCCAAAGAACCACTCTGTATTGGCATAAGCGTTGCGAGCAAAATATGCCAAAGATAAATTGAAGACGGAGTAAAGTGCAAGGGCTGTTGTATAAGTCTTAGATAACAGTGACTAAGATGGATATACTGAATAGTGCCTTCGGTTTGTCCAGTCCCAGGACAACGTATATGGAAGAAGGTCTGACAGAGTATATCCAATGGATCGCGTAAGTTGATCTGTTCAAACGTATTCACGTTTGGTGGCGGAGGAATTCGTTTCTCTTAGCTGTATACCCGTGTTATTTTTGGATAAGTCAATTTGTGATTTGGCGGGTATGACGATGTGGCATTCAAAGTGAATGGTGATCAGATGTTCTGAAGATAGACGTAGCCTCTAGCCTCACACCAGGAAGTAACAAAAATTGGGCTAGGCAGCATGGCTAGTTGGGTCATTCCCAAGCAGGGTGTATTGTCACCGATCTAGGGAATATCCATATTTATACTTCTTTTTGATTCTGTATCTTCGGATGACGGTTTGATGGCCTACAACCGTGGTGGCAATATATTCACGACACTCAAGCTAAATGAGTGAGCGGTCATGTGTGGCCGGGTTGCAAGACGTTCTTGTTGAACCCTGAGTGTATCACCTCTAGAGTACACTATTCAGAAGGTGCTCCCATACCTTGTCTGTTGGAATCCATTCTCCGATAAGCGCCCTGCGGTTTATGATTTTATACTATGTATGTAGAACGTGAGATGCAAGCGTTTCTGCTAGATTGATATCTATTTGTACTTAGACATTATTATAATATCACAATGATATTGCTTGTCAAAGTTGTTCAGATACTCATAAGGAAAAACCCGTTCCGTATTCATGGCGTGGTCTTATGAGATATCCTATACCTGTTTTAAACTATTTTACTCATACCAGTCCCATGACTGACCCAGAGTTTACTTTGTTGTTTTCCCTAAACTCTTGGGTGCCTAAATTTGTACGGGCAGTCAAGTAGTCGGGATTTACAGATATACTTGGAGAGCTTGGAGCAGGAGACTTCAAGATTCTATAGCTATAGTTATTTCCGCTGTGTTGTAAGTGTTGTACTCTGATAAGTGCTATTGTATATATATAACTGTTTACTTCAAAGTTATGTTATATATTATATGTTATTCGTTCCGCTGTGAGATTTGTGTTACTCTGATGATTCTGATGTTCTTCTTCTTCTTCTATTCTATTAGTTCTATCTTTTCTTTCTCACCTTCTAAATTCTTTCACTAACGTGCTCGGAATTTCCGACTCTCGAGGAGTCGGAAATTTCCAGCCGTTACATGAACTATGCACAAAATCTTTATTAGATATTACTTTTTGATAACAAAGGGAAAAAGAATAATAGATTTTTTTGTAGATATCTTCCCTAAATCATTATTGAAAATACATTTATTAATCTTCGAAGAGAGCTATGAATTGTTTCATATAAAGTTTTATAAACCTGTATAATTACCTTTATATATTGATGCATCATGTTATTTAATGTTTTTAATCGATGACAAAGGGGGAGAATATTGAGAATATGCTTATATGATATGCTTATATTCTTGTAATAATGAATTCTGCACATGTATGTATTGAATTTATCTATGAATACTATGCATGAATATATACATGGTTACTAACATTTTGTTACAGGAAACTGAATGGTAAGTAAAAAATTTATGAATTAACAGAATGTTGCAGAAATTCAGGGGAGCTAAAAATATAGTGTGATGCTAAGGGCACCCCAATATGTTCTTCCTAATACTGCGACTAAAAAATACCACAAGAATTAGTATTAAACTCTTCTTAATACCACACACTTAAAAAATAGGGGCTACCACACTGTTTTGCCATATTTTTATTTCGCTCGATATTCGTTCGTCCTGATTCCTAAAACCGATCAATGAGCTAAAACCTAGATCTATAAGCGATCAACGAATTCGACGCCACAATGTCGAGAAATATACAATAGTCGTGAATAAGGTCTGAATTAAGCAAACTAAAAGAGAAAGTGAGAGATTAGGGTTGTAACACCCCACCTCCGCCAGGGCAACTCTTGCAAGCACTCTGGCTTTGGAGGGGCGTTAAAGAAGGTAAACATGCATGCAGATATCACAAGACAGAACATATAAGTAAAACAGAGTAAATAAAGCAGCGGATCAAACTAGCATTTCAAAACCATAGTCATATTACAACAAAATACTTGATCATTATTTTCCAACAAACAAAGTCTAGCATAAACTGAAAAACTGAAATACATAAAGTACTATCCCCAAAGTGAAGTGATAAACCATAGCTAGCTCAATGTCCAAAACCGTACATGAGCAAATCCAGTAAGCAAGCTATAAAGATCCAAGCTAAGCTCCAATGTTCCCACCCTGAGAACCTGAGGGGGGGGGGGAACGTAAGAAAAGAGGCAAAAGAAAACAGGTCAGTCAAAAAGACTGGTAAGCCCTAACTACTATCTGTCCATGAACTAGTAAAGTTAACTGGCATGAGAAGCTGAGATGAACATAAGGATAACAACATACTAGCATGATGATTAACTAACAAGATAGATAAAGGTGTCATCGCATAATCAAGGTTAAGTTTTGCACCACGGGTGTACTAGCATTCTAACATGTCAAGTAAAAACAAGAATTGATCCCTTGGCCCAAGCTTGGCCCAACATCATGAGATGACCTAAATCAAGGTCCAACTACACGGTCTAGTTGATCGGCTCCCTATAAGCCTAACTCGTTAAGTGTCGGTGTCATATGGCCCAAACATGCAATGTAGTTAAACTGCGCTAGGTACACCCTAGGGTGTATCAAGTCCTAGGGTGTCAACCTCGGACACCAATCAAGTATGCACAGTCTAGATCTACTGGTACCCGTGCCTGATTCTCCAACTCCGGACTATGTGCACGACCATAGTCCGCCTGGACCTACACCGGCGTACCTACTCAGCCGTCGTTTTGGTCGCTTACATGTCAGCCCAGTAATCGTGCCCCACCCTAGCCTAGTCCTAGGGTCTTATGATACCATCAAGAGGGTTACTGCTGAAAAGGACCACGCAACTAGGGTTTCATAACGGGTTAAATGTGGTTAACCCGATCCAAATGTGGATTAAATTGGTTAAGTGTACCCAAGGTTCATGACTTAACCCCGATTAACCCATCAAGCCCAAATTGGTTAAGTATTAAGTGGACCATGACTTAACCCTAATCAGGAGGCATTAATTAACTTAATGTGCTTTAACCTCTCACATTAGACCTTGTTGTGGTTACTAGTTAAGCCGGGCGGGTCCGGGTAGCTTTACACCACAACTTGGTCTAACCTCGGGTTCGAGCACAACATGACCAACTTCTCACATTGGGTCCTATTGTTTGTAGCCACTAGTTAAGCCGGGCGGGTCCGGGTAGATTTATGCTGCAAACTCAACCCAACCTCGAGTTGGCCACACTCATATTTTCTAAGTGTCATGTCCATTATGTTTCCAAAACATAATTACAAGTTAACATATCACGTCATGTTATAAAAACCATGTTTATGTCATAATGTTACCCAACCCCAACGTAATCCCATCGTTTACATAATCGCATCAACGCATAAAGGATAAAATAGGGAACTTGGCATAATCATGACAAAAAGGTGTTGAAGCCACAAGTTTATCATGGTGGCATATGAAATGTACATATGTTCATATACTTGCATATTGCATTATTAGGCTTCAAAAGCATGCATAAAACCAAACTTAGCATATGAGTGATACATGGTGATAAATGACATGTAGAAGTTGCTAGAAGTTCGCATTTAGCCTCACATGCAAGTTATCATAAGGGATATGATAACTTCCATGTTGCCAAAATGCAACCTTTAAAATAAAGCTTGAAGATTTAAGCTCACAATCTCAAGTTAACTTGCATAACATGATAACATGTGTATAATGATCAACCCAAACTTGCATTACATAGCAACATGTGTCATACATAATGATTGAACCAACTTGCATAACATAATGATCAACCAAACTTGCATATCATAATGATCAACCCAAACTTGCATCATTCATTTAACTTTAGAGTTCAATAAAAAGAAAGTAGAAAAGGGCTTACAATGCTATGAAGACACAAATGAATATTTATTATAAAGATTGAGACGAAGCCCTTATGCAATCACCAAAAACCCAAATATGCAAGCTCCAAATGAAAAACCCTTGCTTTGTAATAGAAATGTTGCAACTTGACTTGAATGCAAACTAAGAACACTCATACAAGCTTGAAAACACTTGTATGCACTCAAAATCTCTCATATAAATAAACTTAGAAATTTTAGCATGAGAGTGGAGGCCATGAGAGGAACAAATTTGACATAGTTTAGTTGTAGGATTGAATAATGGTGATTTAGGCTAGGTTTAGGGATCCTTTTATAGAAGATTAGGATAGTATTAGCCATAGGATTAACCCTAGATTCAATCAGAGCCATCAAATCCCGTCACTAGCCAACAAAGCAGGTCAAAACAGCCAAAATGGTGCACCAGGTTGCCTGGGTCCGACCAGGTAGGTCGACCCTGGGGTCGACTCCCCAGTCGACCTGGTCCCACCCAGGTCGACCCCCAGGTCGACCTGGTCTGGGCGGGATTTTTCCCGCCTACCTCGATTTTCTGAAATTTGAATCTGTTTTGAAATTTGAATTTTTCGTGAAACTTCGCGAGGCCATATCTCGGTCATACGGACTCCGATTTTCGAAAACTCGGACTCTATTTCGTGTATTTTTCCGAGACGAACGCAATGGCACAGCTCGTTTCCCTTAATTCAGATTTTACAGTTTAATTCTGCCTTGATTTATGTTATAACATGTTATTCAAAAATACGGGTTGTTACATTCTCCCCTCCTTAAAGGATTTCGTCCCCGAAATCTCCAATTTAGGAAGAACGTATCCTACCATCCATCATCCATCTACTCAAAACATCATCCACGTGCAGTCATTGTCCTTAAAGGATTCTAAATGCTGTATGATCATATGCAAAGGTGTGTGTATATGTACTTATCTAATGCAAAAATCAGGCGGTTACTGATACAGTAAACCTCCTTAATGCAAAGTATGTTAGTGAAATGAGTCCATTTGTATGCAAATTCCTAACATAACTCATAGTCTCTACATGAGTGCACATAACATCCATCCATATGCAACATCCATGTGATAGCGTACAAGTTTTCATCCATGAATAAGTATAAGCACTCATGCATATGCAACATGAAAGTGTGTGAGCCGATCTTAGTGCCTAACGTGTATCATGCATCCACGAGTATCCACTTGCAAACACTTGCAACCACTTGCAAACATCAAGCATAACATGTTTCAAATACATGTTTAATCCAAAGGGTTTCTACCTAAGGTTCTCATGACACGATTAACGAGATAACAAGATAAACAGGATAAACATGGATAGCAAAAAGGAAGATATGCTAATTAGGAAAGAGGTCGAGAATGTACCCTCAAAAAGGAATGGATAAAGCCCACGCATCTTCTCCTCGGTTTCCCAAGTTGCATCTTCATCGGCTTCACTCCACTGAACTTTCACCAATTTGACCTCTCGATTCCTTAACTTCTTGATCTCTGTTCCCAAGATGCGAATCGGCGCTCTTCTCAAGGTTGCCTCTTTCTCTACCTCCACATCTTCAAGAATGCTTGGTTCAACCACCTCAGCGGACTCATGCAGGCACTTTCGGAGATGCGAGACATGAAAGACATTATGCACTCCGGCTAGCTTTTCGGGCAATTCCACCTTATAGGCCATCTTTCCAATTCTCTCTATGATAGGGAAGGGTCCTACGAACCTTGGTGCCAGCTTCCCAACTGCTCCAAAACGTACCACATTACGCAAGGGAGAAACCTTCACGAAAACCGTGTCTCCCACTTCGAATTCCAACTCTGCCCTTCGCTTGTCAGCATATGATTTCTGTCTATCTTGGGCCGCTTTCATCCTTCTTCTCACTAATTCAACTTTCTCGGATGTATCCCGTATCATATCGGGCCCAAGTATAAGTCTATCTGTTGTCTCCCACCAACAAGATGGTGACCTACACGGCCTCCCATACAAAGCTTCAAATGGTGCCATCCCTATGCTGGCTTGATAGCTATTATTATAAGCGAACTCTACAAGAGGAAGGTGGTCTTCCCAAGTACCACCGAAGTCGAGAACACAAAGCCTCAAGAGATCTTCTAGCACTCTATTCACCCTTTTGGTTTGGCCATCCGTCTGGGGGTGATAGGCTGTACTCAAATTCAATCGCGTACCCATCGCTTCTTGCAAACTATTCCAGAACTGGCTAGTGAAAATTGGGTCACGATCGCTAACTATGCTAGAAGGAACTCCATGCAACCGCACTATCTCTCGGAGATAAATAGATGCCATCCATGATGCGGTCCTCTTGCTTTTTACTGGGATGATGTAACACCCCACGTCCATTAATGTCACTCACAAAGGGAATGCATTAACTTCTATGGGGGTTTTAGGTGAATATAGAACAGTAAAATTTCAACAAGACAGATATAAAACAGTATTTGGAAATTTAAAAACTTTATTTCAATTGCAGCAGAAGTCAAAACATGTTTGATTACATCATAACACCATAATCAAAGTCAAGTACAATATCTATCTTGATAAAACAAGTATATAATCCCATTACATAAATAGCCATTAAAAAGAAAGATAACAAGCTGGACTTTACTTCAGCAGTCCAAGCTTTCCAAGAGATAAGCAATCCAATCAGACTCCACTGGAACTTTGCCCAACCTGAGGACCTGAAGGGAGAAAAGGATGAAAAAGAGGGGGGGGGGGGTCAGACATAAAGTCTGGCAAGTATGATAATTCTACAATACTATTATCAAAATAACTGGACTGAGGCATAAGCTGGAAAACAAGGAAATGTCTATGAAAGAGCAGATTAAGGACATAGACAATCGCTAAAGGAAACATTATAGGCGCTCCTAAATACTAAAGGATAAACACTATACTGCACCACACCAGTCACCCTAAAGATTGATTCCACTTAGCTTCACTTAGAAACTTTCTTAATGGCTTTACGTACTCCTAGGTGACTACATAGGTGCCGCCTGCCCCTATCTCCACTAGGTGTACCCCACTTTCCATTTTTCGATCGGCTCCCTACTCGTAGATACCCGTGCTGGCCCCACAGTGGGGTGTATCATTCCCCTAAAGTGGCAACCCGATATAACGGAGATGCACGGCTTATACCTACACGATGCAACAACGTCTTACCTACCAGCCCGGGTCCACACACGCATATGAAACCCGTTGGACTTGCGTTGCCACCGCTCCCTGTTTTGGCCTCTTATAGTCAAACCCAGTATGCGTGTCCCGTCCTCGACTTGGGTCGAGCCCACAAAGATACGTTTTGGGATACTGGTTGAAATGGGCCCCCATTATTTCCCACAAGCATTCCACCTAAGCTTGTCCCATTAGTCCATCCACTTAACCCACTTAGTCATGTTCATTTACATGTGTATTTGGTTAAGTCTAATCGTATTTCAAATGCCTCTAAAGGCAACCACTAGATTCCTCATGCACCCAAGGCACCTACTTAACCCCCATGTCCCACCTTACATGATTATATGGCTAAGTATTTCTTAATTCATTAAGGCCATAACCTCATAAAGACCTCTTGTAACACCCCACACCCGCTATGGTCACTCTCTAAGGGAATGCCATAACATCGGCGGAGTATTCTAGTGAGTATAGAACAGAGAAATTACAGCAAGACAGATATAAGTAATACTTGAAATTTAAAACATCATCTCATAACAGCGGAAATAAACATGTCTGGTTACATCACAAAACCATAATAAGAGTTAAGTACAAATATCCATTCTTGCTAAATAAAAATACATAATCCCAATACATGAACTGATAGCCATAAAAAAAAGGAAGCTGAGCTCTACATCTACGGTCCAAACTCCAAGAGATAGATAAAGCAAACTGATCAAGGCCCACTAGCACTAGGCCCAACCTGAGGACCTGAGGGGAAAAAGATAAAAACAACGGGGTCAGACATAAGCCTGAGTGAGCCCTATAACCTTAACAATACAATTATTAAAGTAATTAGGGTATGACATGAACTCGGTACGGTACCTTTGGGGATAATGACTACACTAAGTAGCCAACAACATAGGATGAACTAAGATAACCGTAAAGACGCATCTACCCACCCAAGGATAATCACTAACTGCACCCCACCAGTCATTCCTACTTAAAGGTTGATCCCACCCAAGGACTTAAAGAAAGATATAACCAGTAGTTTCATGTACTCCTAGCTGACTACATAGGTGCCGTCTGCCCCTATCTCCACTAGGTGTACCCCACTACCCCAAGCGATCGGCTCCCTAACGTAGATACCCGTGCTGGACCCACAGTGGGGTGTATCACTCCCCCTAAAGTGGCAACCCAATACTATCCACGGTGCACGGCTTATATCTACACGATGCAACAACGACTTATCTACCAGCCCGGGTCCACACACGCATATGAAACCCGTTGGACTTGCGTTGCCACCGCTACCCCGTTTTGGCCTCTTATAGTCAAGCCCAATATGCGTGTCCCGTCACCCGACTAGAGTCGAGCCCACAAAGATACGTTTGGGATATTGGTTGAAATGGGCCCCCACAAGCTACCCACCTAAGCTTGTTACTTATCTAGTGTATCCCACTTAACCCTTTAATCATGTTTAATTACATGTTTCCACTTGGTTAAGTATTCTAATCGTATTTTCTATTGCCACCCAAGGCAACCCACTAGATTTCCACATGCCACCCAAGGCACCCACTTAACCCCTCATGCTCTACTACATGCTTATCTGGTTAAGTGTTTCTTAATTAATTAAGACCGTGATCCTCATAAAGACCTCTCACATTAGACTATCTTTTATGACCGCTGGTTAAGCCGGTTGGGTCCGGGCAGCCTTATGTCATAACCGAGTCTAACCTCGTGTCTTTACATTAATCACGTATTTAGTTTGTGCCTAAGACCTCTCACATTGGGCTAACATTTGTAGCAACTGGTTAAGCCGGTTGGGTCCGGGCAGTTTTACGCTACAACTGAGTCCAACCTCGTGTCTTAGTCGATTAATTACACCTAATTAATCACCCCATATTAATTATCCCTAATTAATATCAAGTTTTTTCATAACATGGGTAGACCTAACTCAATAGGTAAATTCCCATGGGGTAGACCTAACTCAATAGGTAAATTCCCACTTATGCTAATTTATTTTTATGGTATGCTTAATCATACCCAACCATACTTTTAATTAACATATTTATTAACCCCATCGTTCCCCACGTAAATCGTTCTCATAAAGGGAAGATCCATCACAAATATCATGGGTTAAACCAAATATTAGCATATTCTTTGTCATGGATTAAGAGGGTGTCAACTTGCATATATGAGCATATATTAACCCAACTTGCATTTAAGCATACACATAACTTGCATAATTATTCACATGACTTCATAAGCATGCATAACATGTTAATCTTGCATTTGAGCATACACCTAACTTGCATAATCATTCACATAACTTCATAAGCATGCATAACATGTTAATCTTGCATTTAAGCATACACATAACTTGCATAATCATTCACATAACTTCATATGCATGCATAACATGTTAATCTTGCATTTAAGCATACACCTAACTTGCATAATCATTCACATAACTTCATAAGCATGCATAACATGTTAATCTTGCATATAAACATACACATAACTTGCATATTTATTCACATAACTTCATATGCATGCATAACATGTTGCATAATAGATCAATGTCCAACTTAGTATTTTGCATCATAATCATCATGAAACATAGCACCAAACTTGCATAAAGATATAACATTAAACTTGCATAAAAATGTCATGAACACATACACTAAACTTGCGTGACATAGAGCATATAACTTGCAAAACACATAACATATACAATATTAAGCTTGCATAAACACATTGATCCACAAACATAACCATACATCATCATATCCTATCTTAATCAATTTAACAATTGATTATTAAGGGGATAGAAGCTCACCAAAACAAAATTAGCAAACTAATGAAGAAGATTAAGAGGCTAGAAGTTGATTTGGAATGCTATCCCTTCTCTAATTTTGATGGAGGCTCTCTCAAGTTTCAATTTGCCATAGTTTAGTTACTAGATTTAATTATGAATGAATTAAGGTAGGGTTAGGGTCTTATTTATAGGATTAGGTGAGTGTTTTAGGCCCTTAGATTAACCCTAGATTAGATTAGGACCCTTAGATTTCGGAACTCTCTAGAACCAGCCCTTCAAGCCAGCCTAGAACCCAACCTGGTGCAACCTGGTGCACCCAGGTTCACTGGACGCCGCGACCCTGTCGACAGGCAAGTCGACAGGCAAGTCGACACCCCCTGTCGACAGGCCTGTCGACAGGCCTGTCGACATGGGTAGGGCGGGATTTTTCCCGCCTGACCCCACTTGCTCCATTTTATAATCTGAGATTTGAATTTTAAATCTGTTTTTAGTTTCAAATTTTCTGCAAACTTCATCGGGCCATAACTGGGCCATACGGACTCCGATTTTCGAAAACTCGGACTCTATTTTGCGTATTTTTCCGAGACGAACACAATGACGCAGCCCGTTTCCCCCAATTCTCACATCTGAGATTATTTATTCTGTAATTAGTGAATTTTAGTATTAACCAAAATACGGGGTGTTACATTCTCCCCTCCTTAAAGGATTTCGTCCCCGAAATCTAAGCTAAGGAGAATGCATATCCTACCATCCAAACAACCATCTACTCAAACCATCAACCACGGGCATCCATTGTCCTTAAACAGTTTCTAATGATGTTTGTGCATATGCAAAATGTGTGTGTATATGTTCCCTATCTAACGTATGAACATATGCAAACCATGATAGTGCCATGCATCCATTATGTATGCGAGAGAACCCTATCGACACATACAATATCTACATGAGTGCACAATCATTCACCAAAATGCATCATCCATATTGATAACACAATCATTATACATCCATTAATATAGCTTCCTACACACAATTTTATGCAATATGCAATATGAAGTGATTGAGCCGATCTAGTGCCTAGAGTGTGTGTATATGCATCCACGAGCAACCACTAGCAAACACTTGCATCCACTTGCATCCATCAACCATAACATGTCTCAAACACATGTTTCAACCATAGGTTTACCCTATCTAAAGGTCAAAGATACTAAAGATAAGATAAGTACTAGATAACGATAGAGGAGAAAGTAAAGACATACCCTCAAAAAGAAATGGGTATAAAGAACGCATCTTCGCTTCCGTCTCCCAAGTTGCGTTGCTCTCATCTTCTCCCCATTGCAGTTTGACTAGTTGAACCTCTCGATTCCTCAGTTTTCTAGTCTCTGACCCAAGGATGCGAGTAGGAGCCCGTCGGATAGTCGCATCACGCTCTATCTCTACATCTCTAAGCAAGCTCGGCTCTACCACCTCTGCGGTCTCATGTAAGCATTTCCTCAGATGTGATACATGGAATACATCATGAACACCACTAAGTCTGTCGGGCAACTCCACCCTATATGCCATCCGTCCAATCCTTTCCTTAATGGGAAATGGCCCTACGAACCTTGGTGCTAACTTCCCAACAGATCCAAAGCGAACCACATTTCGTAATGGAGACACTTTGACAAAGACCATGTCCCCAACTTCAAACTCAAGATCCGTCCTTCTCTTGTCCGCATAAGATTTTTGCCTATCTTGCGTTGCTTTCATCCTTCTTCGAATTAAGTCAATTTTCTCAGAAGTCTCTCTAACCATATCAGGCCCAAGCAAGATCTTATCCGTAGATTCCCACCAACATGCAGGTGATCGACAAGGCCTTCCATAAAGGGCTTCGAAAGGAGCCATACCAATACTGGACTGAAAGCTGTTATTATATGCGAACTCCACCAATGGAAGATGCTCTTCCCATGTACCTCCAAAATCTAGGATACAAAGCCTCAAAAGGTCTTCTAGAACACGATTCACCCTCTCAGTCTGGTCGTCCGTCTGAGGATGATATGCAGTGCTCAGACACAATTGAGTCCCCACTGCTTCTTGCAAGCTTCTCCAGAACTCGCTAGTGAAGATAGGATCTCGATCACTCACTATGCTAGAGGGTACCCCATGCAATCGAACTATCTCTCGAAGATATACAGAAGCTAGCCATGGAGCGGTCCTCTTGCTCTTCACAGGTATGAAATGGGCGCTCTTAGTAAGTTTGTCTACCACCACCCAAATTCCCGTATTACCCTTTCTTGATCTGGGTAACCCGTCAATAAAATCCATCGAGACGCTATCCCACTTCCATTGCGGAACTTCCAATGGGTGAAGCAACCCACCTGGTTTCTTTTGTTCCGCCTTCACTTGTTGGCACACCAAGCATCGAGCGACATACTCGGCCACATCTTTCTTCATACCGGCCCAGAAGAAAACCCTCTTCATGTCTTGGTACATCTTGTCCCCACCGGGATGAATGGTCATCCTAGAACGGTGTGCATCATCAAGAATAACCTTCCTCAAACCCTCGTCTTTCGGTACACAAAGTCTACCGTCTCTACGCAAGCACCCCCTATCGTCTAGGGTATACCTACTCAAATGGCTGGACGACTCCCCCCTAATGAGCTTCCCCACCAACTCAACCAACTGTGGGTCGTCCCTCTGTGCTTCTCCAATCCGCCCCAAAAGAGTAGGTCTAACTTCCAAGGAAGATAACAAACTGGGTACATAATCAATGGAAGGTCTGAAATCAAACATCGAGATAAATTCCAAGCTTCGTTGTTCCACAAACAATGGACTCAAGGACAACCTTTTTCTGCTCAAGGCGTCCGCTACCACGTTACCCTTGCCAGGGGTATACGCTATCTCGAAATCATAGGATGCTAAGAACTCCATCCATCTTTGCTGTCTCAAGTTCAAATCCTTCTGAGAAAACAAGTACTTCAATGATTTGTGGTCAGTGAACAATTCGAATCTCTCACCAAGAAGATAATGGCGCCAAATCTTAAGAGCAAAAACAATAGCGGCCAACTCTAGATCATGGGTAGGGTAATTTTTCTCATGCACTCTCAACTGCCTTCCACCATAGGCTATCACCCTTCCCTCTTGCATTAAGACTGCGCCTAGTCCTGTCCCACAAGCATCGGTATAGACAACAAATGGCTTGCTCCCATCTGGCAACACTAAAACTGGAGCAGTGGTTAAAGCTCTCTTTAACCGTCGGAATGCATCATCACAATCTACGTCCCATGCAAAAACAAGATTCTTCTTCGTTAAGCGGGTTAATGGGGCTGATATCTTCGCGAAGTCTTTGATAAACTTCCTATAGTAACCCGCCAACCCCAAGAAACTTCTTACTTCGGTAGCATTCTTTGGAACCTTCCAATCCTGAATCGATACTACCTTCGCGGGATCCACAGCTATCCCCTCCTTGGAGACCACGTGCCCCAAGAACCGCACTTCCTTCCTCCAGAAGTGACATTTAGAGAATTTAGCCTTAAGGCTATGTGCTCGATGAGTCTTCAACACCTCCCCAAGATGTAGGGCATGCTCTTCTTCACTCTTAGAAAATACTAAGATATCATCCACAAAGACCACCACGAATTTATTAAGGAACTCCCTGAACACCCTACTCATCAAATCAACGAAATATGCAGGGGCGTTCGTCAACCCAAATGGCATCACCAACCACTCATAGAAACCATCCGGAGTTCTAAAGGCAGTCTTGTCTATGCTATCCTCAGCCACCCTCAACTGATGAAACCCCGTGGCTAAGTCCAACTGAGAAAATACTGAAGCGCCAACCAACTGATCGAAAAGATCATCAATCCTCGGCAATGGGTGTCTATTCTTCTTTGTGAGCTTGTTGAGTTCTCTATAGTCTACACAAAGTCTGAGGGACCCATCCACCTTCGTAGCAAATACTACTGGAGCACCCCACTCCGATATACTTCGTCTTATGAACCCCTTCTCAAGCAACTCCCCTACTTGCTTATGGAGTTCCCTCCTCTCACGAGGAGCCATGTGGCGCACTGGTAAAGATACAGGTTTAGCATTATCCACCAGATATATTCGGAAGTCAATCTCCCGCTTCGGAGGTAAGCCCTTCACCTCCTCAAACACATCCGGATATTCCCGGACCACTCTAACAGAATGCAAACTCTCGACTGAAGCATCGAGCGATTCAAGATAACTTAGCAAAACAGATTCCATGGGATTACAAGAGATCTCGAGAGTGTTACCCAAACGGGTCAGAAGCCTAACAACTCTCCTTTCACAATCAAGAACGGCACCATTACTGGATAACCAGTCCATGCCCAAAATCAACCCATAGCCCGTGAAGCCCAACACAAAAGCATCACATCTAAACTCAATGCTAAGTATAGAAATCTTCAAACCCAAACATATCATGGACAAATAAGTGGAGCCCCCAATTGGGTTTGAAACAACCAAGGGATCATCTACAAGACTGGTGTCTAAGTGCAGTGACTCAACTAATGATGATGAGATAAACGAATGCGATGCGCCTGAATCAAACAATGTACAGACAGGATGATCAAATAGAAAAACCAGACTTTCAACGGAAATAGTTCTACCTCTCTGCTGAACCGGTGGAACTGAGAGAGCCTGAACTTGCCCCCTTGCATGAGCTGGTGCCATTAGAACTTGCACCTGACCTCCTGAGGTAGATCCCGTCCTTTGCCCCTTCTTAGGACAATCTTTTATTAGATGCCCTGCTTCACCACAGTGGAAGCAGCCAGTCTTCTTCTTCTTGCGACAATCCTTGCTTAGGTGGCCAGGTGTCCCACAATTGAAACACTTCTTCTTCTTGTCCTTGCCACCGTTGCCTTTCCCACCTTTGTTTTGTTGTTGTTGCTGAGGTCTCTTTTGATCTCCCTTCTTCTCGGGTGCCTTATTAGCATTGGGACCCTTCTCTTCTTCATGCATGAGTGCCATGTCAACTAACTTCTCAAAGGTGGCCCCCATCGGGATATGAGTCATAGCCAACCCATGCATTGGTTCATTCAAGCCTTTCACGAACCTCAAAGCCTTCTTCTCCGGTGTATTCACCATATCTAGGCCAAACCTTGCCAATTGATTAAACTTGTTGACATATTCCTTCACCGAGAGATTTCCTTGCTTTAGAGTCAAGAATCTTTCCATATACAAGTTTTCCTCCGCCCTTGAGAGAAACTTTGCCACAAATCTTTGCCTAAAATCCGCCCAAGAGTCAACGGGGCGTTCTCCATTAGTGACCTCCCACAAGAATGAGGCCTCTCCCTTCATTAACCAAGCAGCCAACTTGACTTTCCTTCCTTCTTCCATCTCAAAGATATCTATCAACTCTTCCACCTCCTTAAGCCAATCTCTAGCCTCCACAAAAGTTTCAGATCCTTGAAAAGGTTTCCCTCCCATAGCTTTGAATTCCTTACAAGTCTTAGCAAAAGTATCCGTGCGAGGAGGAGGGGGAGGAGGAAGATCGGGTGCTACGGTTGGTGGAGGAACATTTGCTGGACCCGCAGTGGTGGCCCTAGCCTCCATCAATCTCCTATACCATACTGGTACCGTCACACCCTCCGGAAAGTTAAGATCCTCAGCCATGCTGAAACGAAAAAGGAAAGATTCAAAACGGAGAATTCGAAAGACAAAGATATGGCTATTGGGATTATGCTTTTCTTTCAAAAGCTTTTCTCTTTAAAGACATGTTTTTGAAAATATCTCTTTCAAAAATGTTTTTAGAAAAATAGTTTTCTAAAAATTTTATCTGTTCCGGTAACCTTTGCTCTGATACCACGTGTAACACCCCACACCCGCTATGGTCACTCTCTAAGGGAATGCCATAACATCGGCGGAGTATTCTAGTGAATATAGAACAGAGAAATTACAGCAAGACAGATATAAGTAATACTTGAAATTTAAAACATCATCTCATAACAGCGGAAATAAACATGTCTGGTTACATCACAAAACCATAATAAGAGTTAAGTACAAATATCCATTCTTGCTAAATAAAAATACATAATCTCAATACATGAACTGATAGCCATAAAAAAAAGGAAGCTGAGCTCTACATCTACGGTCCAAACTCCAAGAGATAGATAAAGCAAACTGATCAAGGCCCACTAGCACTAGGCCCAACCTGAGGACCTGAGGGGAAAAAGATAAAAACAACGGGGTCAGACATAAGCCTGAGTGAGCCCTATAACCTTAACAATACAATTATTAAAGTAATTAGGGTATGACATGAACTCGGTACGGTACCTTTGGGGATAATGACTACACTAAGTAGCCAACAACATAGGATGAACTAAGATAACCGTAAAGACGCATCTACCCACCCAAGGATAATCACTAACTGCACCCCACCAGTCATTCCTACTTAAAGGTTGATCCCACCCAAGGACTTAAAGAAAGATATAACTAGTAGTTTCATGTACTCCTAGCTGACTACATAGGTGCCGTCTGCCCCTATCTCCACTAGGTGTACCCCACTACCCCAAGCGATCGGCTCCCTAACGTAGATACCCGTGCTGGACCCACAGTGGGGTGTATCACTCCCCCTAAAGTGGCAACCCAATACTATCCACGGTGCACGGCTTATATCTACACGATGCAACAACGACTTATCTACCAGCCCGGGTCCACACACGCATATGAAACCCGTTGGACTTGCGTTGCCACCGCTACCCCGTTTTGGCCTCTTATAGTCAAGCCCAATATGCGTGTCCCGTCACCCGACTAGAGTCGAGCCCACAAAGATACGTTTGGGATATTGGTTTAAATGGGCCCCCACAAGCTACCCACCTAAGCTTGTTACTTATCTAGTGTATCCCACTTAACCCTTTAATCATGTTTAATTACATGTTTCCACTTGGTTAAGTATTCTAATCGTATTTTCTATTGCCACCCAAGGCAACCCACTAGATTTCCACATGCCACCCAAGGCACCCACTTAACCCCTCATGCTCTACTACATGCTTATCTGGTTAAGTGTTTCTTAATTAATTAAGACCGTGATCCTCATAAAGACCTCTCACATTAGACTATCTTTTATGACCGCTGGTTAAGCCGGTTGGGTCCGGGTAGCCTTATGTCATAACCGAGTCTAACCTCGTGTCTTTACATTAATCACGTATTTAGTTTGTGCCTAAGACCTCTCACATTGGGCTAACAATTGTAGCAACTGGTTAAGCCGGTTGGGTCCGGGCAGTTTTACGCTACAACTGAGTCCAACCTCGTGTCTTAGTCGATTAATTACACCTAATTAATCACCCCATATTAATTATCCCTAATTAATATCAAGTTTTTTCATAACATGGGTAGACCTAACTCAATAGGTAAATTCCCATAGGGTAGACCTAACTCAATAGGTAAATTCCCACTTATGCTAATTTATTTTTATGGTATGCTTAATCATACCCAACCATACTTTTAATTAACATATTTATTAACCCCATCGTTCCCCACGTAAATCGTTCTCATAAAGGGAAGATCCATCACAAATATCATGGGTTAAACCAAATATTAGCATATTCTTTGTCATGGGTTAAGAGGGTGTCAACTTGCATATATGAGCATATATTAACCCAACTTGCATTTAAGCATACACATAACTTGCATAATTATTCACATGACTTCATAAGCATGCATAACATGTTAATCTTGCATTTGAGCATACACCTAACTTGCATAATCATTCACATAACTTCATAAGCATGCATAACATGTTAATCTTGCATTTAAGCATACACATAACTTGCATAATCATTCACATAACTTCATATGCATGCATAACATGTTAATCTTGCATTTAAGCATACACCTAACTTGCATAATCATTCACATAACTTCATAAGCATGCATAACATGTTAATCTTGCATTTAAACATACACATAACTTGCATATTTATTCACATAACTTCATATGCATGCATAACATGTTGCATAATAGATCAATGTCCAACTTAGTGTTTTGCATCATAATCATCATGAAACATAGCACCAAACTTGCATAAAGATATAACATTAAACTTGCATAAAAATGTCATGAACACATACACTAAACTTGCATGACATAGAGCAAATAACTTGCAAAACACATAACATATACAATATTAAGCTTGCATAAACACATTGATCCACAAACATAACCATACATCATCATATCCTATCTTAATCAATTTAACAATTGATTATTAAGGGGATAGAAGCTCACCAAAACAAAATTAGCAAACTAATGAAGAAGATTAAGAGGCTAGAAGTTGATTTGGAATGCTATCCCTTCTCTAATTTTGATGGAGGCTCTCTCAAGTTTCAATTTGCCATAGTTTAGTTACTAGATTTAATTATGAATGAATTAAGGTAGGGTTAGGGTCTTATTTATAGGATTAGGTGAGTGTTTTAGGCCCTTAGATTAACCCTAGATTAGATTAGGACCCTTAGATTTCGGAACTCTCTAGAACCAGCCCTTCAAGCCAGCCTAGAACCCAACCTGGTGCAACCTGGTGCACCCAGGTTCACTGGACGCCGCGACCCTGTCGACAGGCAAGTCGACAGGCAAGTCGACACCCCCTGTCGCCAGGCCTGTCGACAGCCCTGTCGACATGGGTAGGGCGGGATTTTTCCCGCCTGACCCCACTTGCTCCATTTTATAATCTGAGATTTGAATTTTAAATCTGTTTTTAGTTTCAAATTTTCTGCAAACTTCATCGGGCCATAACTGGGCCATACGGACTACGATTTTCGAAAACTCGGACTCTATTTTGCGTATTTTTCCGAGACGAACACAATGACGCAGCCCGTTTCCCCCAATTCTCACATCTGAGATTATTTATTCTGTAATTAGTGAATTTTAGTATTAACCAAAATACGGGGTGTTACACCTCTCACATTAGACTGACATTTATGGCAGCTGGATTTGCCGGGCGGGTCCGGGCAGTCTTACACCACAAAAGAGTCTAACCTCGTGTCTTTACAACTGTTATGCTTTAGTTTGGGCCTAGGACCTCTCACATTGGGCCGACATTTGTGACTACTGGATTTGCCGGGCGGGTCCGGGCAGGTTTACGTCACAAACGGGTCCAACCTCGTGTCCTAAGCATTGATTATTATTAATAATCCACTTTCCCCAATTTTAATAATTCCCTACTTGAATTATTAATTAATTCCAAATTTAACAATGTCCATAATTGACTCAATTATGGACATCCATTTAAGGCATGCAAAATCATATCAATTGCACCCCAATTTATTAATTTCCTAATATTACCCCTACCCCACGTTTGAACGTTTATTCGCAAAATGTATGCTAGACCCTGTTAGTCTAACTCATAGCATAAAAGAAAATATTCACAACAACAACATATATATGTGACTAAATAAATCATAACAAGGGGTAAAACTTGCATACATTACAACTTGCATAAGGTTATACATGTCATGGATCTAAGGGTGTCAACTTATTCATAATTCACATAATATGATTTTGATCAAATTTCATAAACTTGTATAGGACATGTGTGAATCAACATCATTAACAATATGGTTTTATATGGGTACACCTAACTCAATAGGCAAATTCCCAAAAATCAAAATTCATTTAATCATAGATTCATGTATATGGGTACACCTAACTTAATAGGCAAATTCCCATATTCAAGATCCAATTAATTTGTAGATTCATGTATATGGGTACACCTAACCCAATAGGCAAATTCCCATAATCAAGATCTATTATAAAAAAAAACATAAACTTTAAACCTGATCCAATTCGCATAAATACTAACATCATGATTTTACAACTTGTATGATTCAACACAACTTAACATGACATCATTATCATATAACATAAGTATTTCAACATATGTGATAATATGAGATCTACAACATATATAAGATTTACAACATAGCATATCATAATTTGCAACATAGCATGATATGATTTACAACATAGCATAGCATGATTAATCACATATGACATAGCATAGGATTATTTACAACATAATCACTACAACATAACAACATATATATGATAACATAATAGCATAACAAGAGATCCACAACATAATTTACAAATACATAACAATTCATATCACTTTCTTGTGATCCATTCATAACTTAATCAAATTATTTTATAATAATATTGTGAGATTCATCATACTCACAATTTTAAAGAAGAGAAATAGAAAGAGAGAGAGAGAGCTTTTGATTTGATTTGAGTAGATTTAGTTTGTAGATTAGGCCTTCTTCTTCTTTAGTTTGTGACGGCTATGCTGAACTCCATGGCAACGGCATGTCGGTAGCTCTCCAATTTTTCAAGTGATTTAGGGTTAGAGTCTACCCACTTATTTATAGATGTTAGGATTCATTTAGGCCATTAGATTTAACCTAGAAATAATCGCAGCCATTCAGACCAGATGGGGTTTATCTTATTGACTCAGCAATGAGTCAGAAGTGACTCAGCAAACACTCAGCAAATTAATAAACTTCTATTCATGTTTACATTAACTGCCCATATATATATAAATATATATATATATATATATATATACACACGCACCTATTCATGAATTCAAACTAATCCATAATTAACTTATGACCATTTCTACACATTAATTTTCCAATTAATGTCTTAATTCCATTTTTCGCCTTTTAAGGCAATTCACATATCTCAAATTTGTTATATGCCTTTTTAAGGCTATTTCGTGCAAATTCTCAATATTAATTCTTTTAATTTGTGAATATTAGTATTAACAGAAATACGGGGTGTTACATTCTCCCCTCCTTAAGGGATTTCGACCCCGAAATCTTCAAGTTTATATCCTATCATCAACCATCTACTCAATCAACAAACACTGGCATCCATTGTCCTTATAGACTTCTAATGCTTTCGTGTTTAAATGCACAGTGTGTGTCTATGTCCGTATCTAATGCAAAATCAGGCGGTCCACTGATTCAGTTGACCTCCTTGATGCAATTCATGATAGTGCCATGCATCCATTATGTATGCAAAAGATCCTAATTGCTTACAAACTACTTCTATATGCATGCACATCCATTCAACCGAATGCAGCATCTATATGATGGTACAACCATTATACATCCATTATACTAAATACATTCATTTATGCAATATGCAATATGTAGTGACTGAGCCGATCTAGTGCCTAAAGTGTGTGTATATATGCATCCACGAGCAACCACTAGCAACCACTTGCATCCATTTTGCATCCATCATACATAACATGTCTCAAACACATGTTTCAACCATAGGATTATCCTAACTAAAGGTCAAAGATACTAATGAGAGGACATACTAAAGATAAGATAAGATAAGCTAAGCGATAAAGGAGAAATTAAAAGACATATCCTAAAAAAGAAAAGGGTATAGCGAACGCATCTTCCCTTCTGTCTCCCAAGTAGCGTTGCTCTCATCATCTCCCCATTGCACTTTAACTAGTCTGACCTCTCGATTTCTCAACTTTTTGATCTCCGACCCAAGAATGCATGTAGGAGCTCGTCTAATTGTTGCATCACGCTCTATTTCCACCTCTTTAAGCAAGCTCGGCTCTACCACCTCCGCGGTCTTGTGCAAACACTTCCTCAAATGTGATACATGGAATACGTCGTGTACTCCACTAAGTTTCTCAGGCAACTCCACCCTATACGCCATCTTCCCAATCCTGTCTTTTATAGGAAACGGCCCTACAAACCTTGGCGCTAATTTCCCAACGGACCCAAAGCGAACAACATTCCGTAACGGAGACACTTTGATAAAAACCATGTCCCCAATGTCAAACTCAAGATCTGTCCTCCTCTTATCAGCATACGATTTCTGCCTATCTTGTGCTGCTTTCATCCTCCTTCGGATCAAATCAATCTTCTCCGAGGTTTCCCTAACCATATCGGGCCCAAGTAGGATTTTATCGGTAGATTCCCACCAACATGTAGGCGAACGACAAGGCCTTCCATAAAGAGCTTCGAAAGGTGCCATGCCAATACTAGACTGAAAGCTATTATTATATGCGAATTCTACCAACGGAAGGTGCTCTTCCCATGTACCCCCAAAGTCTAGGATACAAAGCCTTAAAAGATCCTCTAGAATATGATTCACCCTCTCGGTCTGGCCGTCCGTCTGAGGATGATATGCGGTGCTCAAACATAGCTGAGTCCCTACCGCCTCTTGTAAACTCTTCCAAAATTCGCTAGTGAAGATGGGATCACGGTCGCTTACTATACTAGAAGGAATACCGTGCAAACGAACTATCTCTTTAATGTATACAGAAGCCAACCACGGAGCAGTCCTCTTACTTTTCACGGGAATAAAATGGGCGCTCTTAGTAAGTCTATCTACTATAACCCAAATCCCCGTATTACCCTTCCTTGATCTTGGTAATCCATCCACAAAATCCATTGAGACGCTTTCCCATTTCCATAGTGGAACTTCCAATGGGTGAAGCAACCCACCGGGTTTCTTTTGTTCCGCTTTTACTCGTTGGCACACCAAGCATCTAGCGACGTACTCAGCCACATCCTTTTTCATACCGGCCCAAAAGAAAACCCGCTTCATATCTTTGTACATCTTGTCTCCGCCGGGATGAATGGTCATCTTTGAGCGATGAGCATCATCAAGAATGGCCTTCCTTAAGTCTTCGTCTTGTGGTACACAAAGTCTATTATCCCTTCGTAACCAACCCTTATCGTCTAGGGTATGCCTACGAAGATGGTTAGACGACTCCCCTCCTTTGAGCTTTTCTACTATCCCAACCAACTGGGGGTCGTCTTGCTGTGCCTCACCAACTCGTCCTAGAAGTGTAGGTCTAACCTCCAAGGATGCTAACAAACCAGGTACTAGGTCAACGGAGGGTCTAAAGTCAAACATGGAGATGAATTCTAAGCTTCGTCGTTCAACAAACAACGGATTCAAGGACAACCTTTTCCTACTTAAGGCGTCTGCTACCACGTTACCCTTGCCCGGGGTATATGCTATTTCAAAATCGTAGGAGGCTAGGAATTTCCATCCACCGTTGCTGCCTTTAATTCAAATCCTTCTGAGAGAATAAGTATTTTAATGATTTGTGGTCAGTGAACAGTTCGAATTTCTCACCAAGAAGATAGTGACGCCAAGACTTAAGCGCGAAAACAATTGCGGCTAACTCAAGGTCATGCGTAGGGTAATTCTTTTCATGAACCCTCAACTGCCTTCCACCATAGGCTATTACTCTTCCCTCTTGCATGAGGACCGCGCCAAGTCCCGTCCCACAAGCATCAGTATAGACGGTAAACGGTTTATTCCCGTCTGGCAGCACTAAGACTGGGGCTGAAGTTAAGGCTCTCTTTAAACGTTGGAACGCATCATCACAATCTTCGTCCCACGTAAAAACCAGGTTCTTCTTCGTTAACCGTGTTAATGGAGCTGATATTTTTGCGAAGTCTTTGATAAACTTCCTATAATAGCCAGCCAACCCCAAGAAACTTCTTACTTCGGTTACATTTTTAGGGACCTTCCAATCTTGGATGGCCACCACCTTTGCGGGATCCACTGCTATCCCTTCCTTGGAAACCACGTGCCCTAAGAACCGTACTTCTTTCCTCCAGAAGTGACACTTAGAAAATTTTGCCTTAAGGTTATGCGCTCGAAGGGTTTCCAACACTTCCCTAAGATGTAGGGCATGCTCTTCTTCATTCTTAGAAAAGACTAAGATGTCATCCACAAAGACTACCACGAATTTGTTAAGGTACTCCCTAAACACCCTACTCATCAAATCAAAAAAATATGCGGGGGCGTTTGTCAAACCAAAGGGCATCACTAGCCATTCATAGAATCTGTCAGGAGTCCTAAAAGCAGTCTTATCTATACTATCCTCAGCCACTCTCAGTTGATGAAAGCCAGTGGGTAAGTCCAACTGCGAAAACACTGAGGCGCCAACTAACTGATCAAAGAGATCGTTAATCCTCGGCAGTGGGTGTCGGTTCTTTTTAGTAAGCTTGTTTAGTTCTCTATAGTCCACACAAAGTCTAAGGGACCCATCCGCCTTTGTAGCAAATACTACTGGAGCACCCCACTCTGATATACTACGTCTTATGAACCCCTTCTCAAGCAACTCCTTCACTTGCTTATTGAGTTCCCTCCTTTCACGAGGAGCCATGTGGCGCACTGGCAAAGATACGGGTTTAGCATTATCCACAAGATAAATTCGAAAGTCTATCTCCCGCTTTGGAGGTAAGCCCTTCACCTCCTCAAACACATCCGGATATTCCCGGACCACCTCTACCGTTCGCAGATTCTCTACAGACGCGTCAAGCGATTCAAGATAACTTAGCATAACGGAATTTATGGGACTACAAAAGATGTCGAGAGCATTACCAAGGCGAGTCACAAGCCTAACTACTCTCCTTTCACAATCAAGAATGGCCCCATTTCTAGATAACCAATCCATTCCTAAAATTAGCCCATAGCCCGTGAAGCCCAATACATAAGCATCACATCTAAATTCAACGCTAAGTGTAGAGATTTTCAAATCCAAACATATCATGGTCAAATGAGTCGAACCCCCAATTGGATTTGAAACAACCAACGGATCCTCTACTAAACTGGTGTTCAAGTGCAGTAATTCAACTAATGATGCAGAGATAAACGAATGAGATGCGCCAGAATCGAATAAGGTACGGACAGGATGATCAAACAGAAAAACTAAGCTTTCAACAGAAATTGTTCTACCTCTTTCTTGCAGCGGTGGGGCCGCAGTAGCCTGAACTTGCCCCCTTGCCTGCCCTGGTGCCATAAGAGCCTGCACCTGTCCTCCCGAGGTAGACCCTGCCCTCTGCCCCTTCTTTGGGCAGTCCTTCACCAAATGTCCCGCATCTCCACAATGAAAACAACCAGTCTTCTTTTTCTTTCTACAATCTTTGCTGAGATGGCCAGGCGTCCCACAATTGAAGCATCTCTTCTTCCCTTTGCCATTATTGTTTTTACCACCCTTCTTATTTTGCTGTTGGGGTTTCTTCTGATCCCCTTTCTTTTCAACTGCCTTATCCTCATGCATAAGTGCCATTTCTACTAGCCTTTCAAAGGTGGCTCCCATAGGGATGTGGGTCATAGCCAACCCTTGCAACGGTTCATTCAAGCCTCTAACGAACCTCAAAGCTTTCTTCTCTGGCGTGTTCACCAACTCCAAGCCAAACCTTGCTAACTGATTAAATTTATTGACATACTCCTTCACTGATAAGCTCCCTTGCTTTAATGTCAGGAATTTTTCCATATTTAAATTCTCCTCTGCCCTTGAAACTTTGCCTCAAACCTTCGTCTGAAATCCGCCCATGAATCAACTGGACGTTCCCCGTTAGTGACCTCCCACCAAAACGAGGCCTCTCCCTTCATTAACCAAGCAGCTAAACGGACTTTCCTCCCATCTTCCACTTCAAAGATATCCAACAATTCCTCAGTCTCCTTAAGCCAGTCTCTGGCCTCCACAAACGTCTCAGTCCCTTGAATAGTTTTTCCTCCCATAGCCTTAAATTCCTTGCACGTCTTTGCAAAAGTGTCAACACGAGGAGGAGGAGGAATGGGTGCAACTGGGGGTGGAGGAACATCTGCTGGGCCTGCAGTGGTGGCCCTAGCCTCCAAATATCTCCTAAACCACCCTGGAATCGTCACACCTTCTGGGAGATTAAGATCTTCAGCCATGCTGAAACGAAAAAGGAAAGATTCAAAATGGAGAAATCGAAAGATAAAGATAAGGATATGGCTATTTGGGATTATGTTTTTCATAAAAACTTTCTCTAAATAACATGTTTTTGAAATCACTTCTTCCAAAAATACTTTAGAAAAATATTTTTCTAAAATTTTTATCTGTTCTGGTAACCTTATGCTCTGATACCACGTGTAACACCCCACGTCCATTAATGTCACTCACAAAGGGAATGCATTAACTTCTATGGGGGTTTTAGGTGAATATAGAACAGTAAAATTTCAACAAGACAGATATAAAATAGTACTTGGAAATTTAAAAACTTTATTTCAATTGCAGCAGAAGTCAAAACATGTTTGATTACATCATAACACCATAATCAAAGTCAAGTACAATATCTATCTTGATAAAACAAGTACATAATCCCATTACATAAATAGCCATTAAAAAGAAAGATAACAAGCTGGACTTTACTTCAGCAGTCCAAGCTTTCCAAGAGATAAGCAATCCAATCAGACTCCACTGGAACTTGGCCCAACCTGAGGACCTGAAGGGAGAAAAGGATGAAAAAGAGGGGGGGGGGGTCAGACATAAAGTCTGGCAAGTATGATAATTCTACAATACTATTATCAAAATAACTGGACTGAGGCATAAGCTGGAAAACAAGGAAATGTCTATGAAAGAGAAGATTAAGGACATAGACAATCGCTAAAGGAAACGTTATAGGCGCTCCTAAATACTAAAGGATAAACACTATACTGCACCACACCAGTCACCCTAAAGATTGATTCCACTTAGCTTCACTTAGAAACTTTCTTAATGGCTTTACGTACTCCTAGCTGACTACATAGGTGCCGCCTGCCCCTATCTCCACTAGGTGTACCCCACTTTCCATTTTTCGATCGGCTCCCTACTCGTAGATACCCGTGCTGGCCCCACAGTGGGGTGTATCATTCCCCTAAAGTGGCAACCCGATATAAAGGAGATGCACGGCTTATACCTACACGATGCAACAACGTCTTACCTACCAGCCCGGGTCCACACACGCATATGAAACCCGTTGGACTTGCGTTGCCACCACTCCCTGTTTTGTCCTCTTATAGTCAAACCCAGTATGCGTGTCCCGTCCTCGACTTGGGTCGAGCCCACAAAGATACGTTTTGGGATACTGGTTGAAATGGGCCCCCATTATTTCCCACAAGCATTCCACCTAAGCTTGTCCCATTAGTCCATCCACTTAACCCACTTAGTCATGTTCATTTACATGTGTATTTGGTTAAGTCTAATCGTATTTCAAATGCCTCTAAAGGCAACCACTAGATTCCTCATGCCACCCAAGGCACCTACTTAACCCCCATGTCCCACCTTACATGATTATCTGGCTAAGTATTTCTTAATTCATTAAGGCCATAACCTCATAAAGACCTCTCACATTAGACTGACATTTATGGCAGCTGGATTTGCCGGGCGGGTCCGGGCAGTCTTACACCACAAAAGAGTCTAACCTCGTGTCTTTACAACTGTTATGCTTTAGTTTGGGCCTAGGACCTCTCACATTGGGCCGACATTTGTGACTACTGGATTTGCCGGGCGGGTCCGGGCAGGTTTACGTCACAAACGGGTCCAACCTCGTGTCCTAAGCATTGATTATTATTAATAATCCACTTTCCCCAATTTTAATAATTCCCCACTTGAATTATTAATTAATTCCAAATTTAACAATGTCCATAATTGACTCAATTATGGACATCCATTTAAGGCACGCAAAATCATATCAATTGCACCCCAATTTATTAATTTCCTAATATTACCCCTACCCCACGTTTGAACGTTTATTCGCAAAATGTATGCTAGACCCAGTTAGTCTAACTCATAGCATAAAAGAAAATATTCACAATAACAACATATATATGTGACTAAATAAATCATAACAAGGGGTAAAACTTGCATACATTACAACTTGCATAAGGTTATACATGTCATGGATCTAAGGGTGTCAACTTATTCATAATTCACATAATATGATTTTGATCAAATTTCATAAACTTGTATAGGACATGTGTGAATCAACATCATTAACAATATGGTTTTATATGGGTACACCTAACTCAATAGGCAAATTCCCAAAAATCAAAATTCATTTAATCATAGATTCATGTATATGGGTACACCTAACTTAATAGGCAAATTCCCATATTCAAGATCCAATTAATTTGTAGATTCATGTATATGGGTACACCTAGCCCAATAGGCAAATTCCCATAATCAAGATCTATTATAAAAAAAACATAAACTTTAAACATGATCCAATTCGCATAAATACTAACATCATGATTTTACAACTTGTATGATTCAACACAACTTAACATGACATCATTATCATATAACATAAGTATTTCAACATATGTGATAATATGAGATCTACAACATATATAAGATTTACAACATAGCATATCATAATTTGCAACATAGCATGATATGATTTACAACATAGCATAGCATGATTAATCACATATGACATAGCATAGGATTATTTACAACATAATCACTACAACATAACAACATATATATGATAACATAATAGCATAACAAGAGATCCACAACATAATTTACAAATACATAACAATTCATATCACTTTCTTGTGATCCATTCATAACTTAATCAAATTATTTTATAATAATATTGTGAGATTCATCATACTCACAATTTTAAAGAAGAGAAATAGAAAGAGAGAGAGCTTTTGATTTGATTTGAGTAAATTTAGTTTGTAGATTAGGCCTTCTTCTTCTTTAGTTTGTGACGGCTATGCTGAACTCCATGGCAACGGCATGTCGGTAGCTCTCCAATTTTTCAAGTGATTTAGGGTTAGAGTCTACCCACTTATTTATAGATGTTAGGATTCATTTAGGCCATTAGATTTAACCTAGAAATAACCGCAGCCATTCAGACCAGATGGGGTTTATCTTATTGACTCAGCAATGAGTCAGAAGTGACTCAGCAAACACTCAGCAAATTAATAAACTTCTATTCATGTTTACATTAACTGCCCATATATATATATACACACACGCACCTATTCATGAATTCAAATTAATCCATAATTAACTTATGACCATTTCTACACATTAATTTTCCAATTAATGTCTTAATTCCATTTTTTGCCTTTTAAGGCAATTCACATATCTCAAATTTGTTATATGCCTTTTTAAGGCTATTTCGTGCAAATTCTCAATATTAATTCTTTTAATTTGTGAATATTAGTATTAATAGAAATACGGGGTGTTACAGATGAAGTGAGCACTCTTCGTAAGTCTGTCAACTATGACCCATATGCTTGTGTTCCCTCTCCTTGACCTAGGCAATCCATCCACAAAATCCATAGAAATACTCTCCCACTTCCATTGCGGGACCTCCAATGGATGTGATAGCCCACCTGGTTTCTTTGATTCGGCTTTCACTTGTTGGCACACCATGCACTTTGAAACATACTCTGCCACATCTTTCTTCATTCCGGCCCAAAAGAAAATGCGCTTCATATCTCTATACATCTTATCTCCTCCCGGATGTATAGTCACCTTCGAGTGATGTGCTTCTTCAAGAACTTTATGCACCAAATCTCCTACTTGTGGAACGCATAGCCTTCCATCACGCCTTAGCCATCCTTTATCATCAATAGTATATCTAGCAAGGTGACTAGACGTCTCACCACGAATCAACTTGTCCATGACCTCGATTATCTGTGGATCTTCCTTCTGCGAAGCCCCAACTTGATCAAGAAGTGTGGGTCTAAGCCTAAGGGATGCTAATGAACCCGTCATCGACTCAACAGCCGTCGTGAAATTAAAGGTTGCCAAGAATTCTAAGTTCTTCATCTCAATGAACAAGGGGCTCAAAGTCAACCTACTTCTGCTTAGTGCATCCGCCACAACATTACCCTTGCCAGGGGTATAAGCTATCTCGAAGTCATAAGATGCCAAGAATTCCATCCACCTTTGCTGCCTTAGATTCAGATCTTTTTGCGAGAAGAGGTACTTGAGTGACTTGTGATCAGTATACAACTCAAACCTTTCGCCTAGAAGATAGTGGCGCCAGGATTTGAGTGCAAAGACGATCGCCGCTAACTCCAAATCATGAGTGGGATAGTTCTTCTCATGAACTTTAAGTTGCCTACCCCCATAACATATCACTCTTCCCTCTTGCATCTGTGTACACGGTAAACATCTTACCACTATCGGGTAATGCCAAAACTGGAGCTGAGGTAAGGGCTCTTTTGAGTTTTTGAAAAGCAAGCTCACACTCCAAGTCCTATGCGAAGACTAAGTTCTTCTTCGTCAACTTAGTAAGAGGGGCCGAAATTTTAGCGAAGTCCCTGATGAACTTCCTATAGTAGCCCGCCAGACCGAGAAAGCTTCTTACTTCGGTTGCATTCCTCGGAGTCTTCCAGTCTTGAACCACAACCACTTTCGCGGGATCCACCGCTATGCCTTGCTTAGAAACTATATGTCCAAGAAACCGAACTTCCTCTCTCCAGAAATGACATTTGGAGAACTTGGCTTTCAACTGATGCGCCCTAAGCGTATCCATCACTTCCTTGAGATGCCTAGCATGCTCTTCCTCATCCTTTGAGAAGATCAGAATATCATCCACGAAGACAACAACAAACTTGTTGAGGAACTCCCTGAACACCCTACTCATCAAATCTACGAAGTAGGAGGGTGCATTAGTCAAACCGAATGGCATGACAAGCCATTCAAAGAATCCATCTGGAGTCCTAAACGCAGTCTTATCAATACTATCCTCAACCACTCTAAGCTGATGGAATCCGGTGGCTAGATCGAGCTGAGAGAAAACAAAAGCACCAACGAGCTGGTCAAAGAGATCATCAATCCTCGGTAACGGGTGCCTATTCTTCTTTGTCAGCTTGTTCAACTCTCGATAATCAACACATAGACGAAGCGAACCATCCGCCTTAGTAGCGAATACCACTGGAGCACCCCATTCAGAAATGCTTCGTCTAATAAAATTCTTCTCGAGCAGCTCCTTGATTTGCTTACTGAGCTCCCTTCTTTCTCGTGGGGCCATGTGCCTAACGGGCAATGACACTGGCTTGGCATTATCGACTAGATAAATGCGGAAATCTATCTCTCGTTTAGGGGGTAACCCCTTAACTTCTTCAAAGACATCAGGATAGTCTCGGACCACCCTTACAGATTGCAGATCATCGATGGACGAGTCGAGAGATTCAAGATAACATAACATGACGGGACCTCTAGGGTTACAAGAAATTTCTAGGGAATTACCGAGGCGAGTCATGAGCCTCACCACCCTATGTTCATAATCGAGAATGGCTCCATAACTGGACAACCAATCCATGCCCAAGATCAACCCATATCCCGTGAACCCGAGAACATAAGCATTACACGTGAATTCTACGGTCAAGATAGAAATCTTCAAATCCACACAAATCATAGATAGATGGGCGGAACCCCCAATTGGATTTGAAACACAAACGGGATCCTCAACTAGGCTAGTACTTAGGTGCAAACTTTCAACAATGTCAGAAGAAATAAAACTATGCGATGCGCCAGAATCAAATAAGGTGCGAACAGGAAAATCAGAAATATAAACAAGACTTTCTACAGAAATACTACCTCGGTCCTGAACTGGAGCAGCATTGAGAGCATGCACTTGCCCTCCAGAAGGTCCTGCACGCTGATTCTGCCCTTGCCCTTGTCCTTGCTTCTTGGGGCAATCCTTGCTAAAATGTCCGGTCTCTCCACAATGAAAGCATTCGCCCGACTTCCTCTTCCTCTTCTTACAGTCTTTAGCTATGTGCCCAACATTCCCACAGTAGTGGCATTTTCTTGGATCCTTTGCCTTGGCCTTGTTGCCCTTGTTGTTCTTGTTGTTCTTGTTGTTTTTGTTGTTCTGATTGCTCTGATTTCCTCCCCACTTGGTGTCTGTCTTCTTGGCTTGAGTCTCATTAGCCTTGACTTCCTTCTTGCCATTCTTATCGTCTTCTTGAAGCAATGCCATGTCTACTAGTCCCTCAAAAGTGGCCCCCATGGGTATATGAGATAGGGCTAAACCTTGTAATGGCTCGTTCAACCCTTGTGCAAAGCGTAAAGCCTTCTTCTGGGGAGTATTAACCATGTCCAAACCGAATCGGGCGAGCTTGTTAAACTCATTCACATACTCCCTCACTGTCATGTCTCCTTGCTTCAAAGATATAAACTTCTCCAATTGCAGATTTGCCGCAGCTGATGATAGAAACTTAAGCCCAAACCTCGTCCTAAAGTTGGCCCAAGTCTCTATAGGCCTCGTAGCATTGGTGACCTCCCACCAATAAGCAGCTTCTTCTTTTAATAACCATGCTGCCAATAAAACCTTCCTATGATCTTGTACATCAAAGATGGCGAAGAGATCTTCAGTTTCTTTCAACCAATTTCTTGCCTCCACAAAAGTCTCCGTCCCAATAAAGTTCTTGCCACCCATCGCCTTAAAGTCTTGGCAAATCTTAGCGAAAGCTGTTTGCGGATTCTGAGGAGGAGGAACCTCAGTTATATTGGGGGTATTTGCTGGGCCCACATCGTTGGCCCTAGCTTCCAAGTACCTCCGGAACCATCCGGGAATGGTCACTCCCTCGGGAAGGTTAAGATCGGCCATACTGAAAAAGGAAAAAGATAGATTCAGAACGAAGGAACGAAGGATAGTGCTATGGCTTTTGGGGAATAGCCTTAAAATAACTAGACTTTTCTTGGAAAATACTTAATTGGTTTTGAAAATAATTTTTCAAAAGGTAAGTTTTAAAAACCTTTTGCTCAAATCTTGTAAACCTTAGGCTCTGATACCAAATGTAACACCCCACCTCCGCCAAGGTAACTCTTGCAAGCACTCTGGCTTTGGAGGGGCGTTAAAGAAGGTAAACATGCATGTAGATATCACAAGACAGAACATATAAGTAAAACAGAGTAAATAAAGCAGCGGATCAAACTAGCATTTCAAAACCATAGTCATATTACAACAAAATACTTGATCATTATTTTCCAACAAACAAAGTCTAGCATAAACTGAAAAACTGAAATACATAAAGTACTATCCCCAAAGTGAAGTGATAAACCATAGCTAGCTCAATGTCCAAAACCGTACATGAGCAAATCCAGTAAGCAAGCTATAAAGATCCAAGCTAAGCTCCAATGTTCCCACCCTGAGAACCTGAGGGGGGGGGAACGGAAGAAAAGAGGCGAAAGAAAACAGGTCAGTCAAAAAGACTGGTAAGCCCTAACTACTATCTGTCCATGAACTAGTAAAGTTAACTGGCATGAGAAGCTGAGATGAACATAAGGATAACAACATACTGGCATGATGATTAACTAACAAGATAGATAAAGGTATCATCGCATAATCAAGGTTAAGTTTTGCACCACGGGTGTACTAGCATTCTAACATGTCAAGTAAAAACAAGAATTGATCCCTTGGCCCAAGCTTGGCCCAACATCATGAGATGACCTAAATCAAGGTCCAACTACACGGTCTAGTTGATTGGCTCCCTATAAGCCTAACTCGTCAAGTGTCGGTGTCATACGGCCCAAACATGCAATGTAGTTAAACTGCGCTAGGTACACCCTAGGGTGTATCAAGTCCTAGGGTGTCAACCTCGGACACCAATCAAGTATGCACAGTCTAGATCTACTGGTACCCGTGCCTGATTCTCCAACTCCGGACTATGTGCACGACCATAGTCCGCCTGGACCTACACCGGCGTACCTACTCAGCCGTCGTTTTGGTCGCTTACATGTCAGCCCAGTAATCGTGCCCCACCCTAGCCTAGTCCTAGGGTCTTATGATACCATCAAGAGGGTTACTGCTGAAAAGGACCACGCAACTAGGGTTTCATAACGGGTTAAATGTGGTTAACCCGATCCAAACGTGGATTAAATTGGTTAAGTGTACCCAAGGTTCATGACTTAACCCCGATTAACCCATCAAGCCCAAATTGGTTAAGTATTAAGTGGACCATGACTTAACCCTAATCAGGAGGCATTAATTAACTTAATGTGCTTTAACCTCTCACATTAGACCTTGTTGTGGTTACTAGTTAAGCCGGGCGGGTCCGGGTAGCTTTACACCACAACTTGGTCTAACCTCGGGTTCGAGCACAACATGACCAACTTCTCACATTGGGTCCTATTGTTTGTAGCCACTAGTTAAGCCGGGCGGGTCCGGGTAGATTTATGCTACAAACTCAACCCAACCTCGAGTTGGCCACACTCATATTTTCTAAGTGTCATGTCCATTATGTTTCCAAAACATAATTACAAGTTAACATATCACGTCATGTAATAAAAACCATGTTTATGTCATAATGTTACCCAACCCCAACGTAATCCCATCGTTTACATAATCGCATCAACGCATAAAGGATAAAATAGGGAACTTGGCATAATCATGACAAAAAGGTGTTGAAGCCACAAGTTTATCATGGTGGCATATGAAATGTACATATGTTTATATACTTGCATATTGCATTATTAGGCTTCAAAAGCATGCATAAAACCAAACTTAGCATATGAGTGATACATGGTGATAAATGACATGTAGAAGTTGCTAGAAGTTCGCATTTAGCCTCACATGCAAGTTATCATAAGGGATACGATAACTTCCATGTTGCCAAAATGCAACCTTTAACATAAAGCTTGAAGATTTAAGCTCACAATCTCAAGTTAACTTGCATAACATGATAACATGTGTATAATGATCAACCCAAACTTGCATAACATAGCAACATGTGTCATACATAATGATTGAACCAACTTGCATAACATAATGATCAACCAAACTTGCATATCATAATGATCAACCCAAACTTGCATCATTCATTTAACTTTAGAGTTCAATAAAAAGAAAGTAGAAAAGGGCTTACAGTGCTATGAAGACAAAAATGAATATTTATTATAAAGATTGAGACGAAGCCCTTATGCAATCACCAAAAACCCAAATATGCAAGCTCCAAATGAAAAACCCTTGCTTTGTAATAGAAATGTTGCAACTTGACTTGAATGCAAACTAAGAACACTCATACAAGCTTGAAAACACTTGTATGCACTCAAAATCTCTCATATAAATAAACTTAGAAATTTTAGCATGAGAGTGGAGGCTATGAGAGGAACAAATTTGACATAGTTTAGTTGTAGGATTGAATAATGGTGATTTAGGCTAGGTTTAGGGGTCCTTTTATAGAAGCTTAGGATAGTATTAGCCATAGGATTAACCCTAGATTCAATCAGAGCCATCAAATCCCGTCACTAGCCAACAAAGCAGGTCAAAACAGCCAAAATGGTGCACCAGGTTGCCTGGGTCCGACCAGGCAGGTCGACCCCCAGGTCGACCCTGGGGTTGACTCCCCAGTCGACCTGGTCCCACCCAGGTCGACTCCCAGGTCAACCCCCAGGTCGACCTGGTCTGGGCGGGATTTTTCCCGCCTACCTCGATTTTCTGAAATTTGAATCTGTTTTGAAATTTGATTTTTTCGTGAAACTTCGCGAGGCCATATCTCGGTCATACGGACTCCGATTTTCGAAAACTCGGACTCTATTTCGCGTATTTTTCCGAGACGAACGCAATGGCATAGCCCGTTTCCCTTGATTCAGATTTTACAGTTTAATTCTGCCTTGATTTATGTTATAACATGTTATTCAAAAATACGGGTTGTTACAAGGGTTTTCAGATACCAACAATTGAGAGATTACCAAAAGAATTTGAATTTTCCCATGAGAGATGCGAAGAAGACAATGATTACGAGAGATTAGAGTTTTTGGATTAGCTTGGTACATGATTAGTTCGGCAAATAATGATTGAGCGAGAGGTAAGAATGGAAAGTTAATGTGGAATTAGGAAGCATATAAAATTTAATGAGTTTTATTTTTTTACTTGCGGTATTAGGAAGAACATATTGAGATGCCCTTAGCACCACCCAAAATATATACAAGCATATTTTCAGGGAGAGCAATTCAATATATCAGCAAAAATAGCAAGAAGTTGTCATCAATCAAAAAAGGGGGAGAATGTTGATTCATGACATTTTTTGATTCATGACAATGAAAATCGATTGAAGAGTTGGTATATATGTTTATGTGTGTGTTTAATATGTTAGAATATTGTTAAGATCTATCCTCAAGTAATTCTAACAAATGCACGAAGAAACTATGCACTTATGAAAAGAACTAGTCAACTAGTCAAAAATCTACTAGTCAACTAGTAAGTAACTACTAGTCAACTAGTCAGAAATCCAGTAGTCAACTAGTAAGTTTCAGAATTGCACATTTTTGTACTAACTAGTCGACTAGTTGATTTTCTACCAGTCGACTAGTTAGCATAAAAATGTACAATTCTGGCCTCTTATGAATACATTTACATGCACATTTTCAACCGGATGACTAGTGATTTTTGACTTGTCGACTGGTTACTTATAACGGCTATTTCTAGCAAAGAGACACTTCCTTTCACCAAAAGTTTTCAATCCATTTTCAAGAGAAATAGTCTCTTATTTTCACTGAATCTTTTCATGAATAATTACTACCCTTCGATCACAATTTGAACACTATAAAATATCACTTTCCAAATCACCGATTCTTACTCTAATTTCTGATTTTACTTTCTCAATATTCTTGCTTTCAAAGGCTCTCTAATATTCAAGTTGCTTATTGAATCATTGAATTTATTTCATATCTATTGATACAATAAGTAATATACTTATTTCAATCTTTACATACACTTTCAAATACTTGAGGATAAGATTATAGGAAGGGTGTACTCAATCATTGGCTAATCAGTGTTAAAAGAAGAACACATCTAGAAATCAAACTCTTTTTAATTGTTGAAGTCCTATGTTGGTGCTCAGGCGAGAGGCATCCTTGTTGGGGATCGGGTGTAATGACCTATTCCTCTGGGTTAAGAGAGGGCGTCGTTAGTGAATTCTGAAGAGGAGATTCAGGACTGGACGTAGGGCGGGAAGTCTGATCAGTATAAAAATTCCTGGTGTCACTTTACTTTATTTTCACATTTACTTTATTTGTGATATATCTCGGTAACTTAAATTTTATTTGCATAACTATTGCATATTACTTAGCTAGCATATCATATGTATTTCCGCTATATCCATATAGATCCTTTAAGTCGTACACATCAACTCTTTTCAGTTATTTGGAAAATAAAAGAAAAGCAAGGAAGAAGAGTAAACAATAATAGAATCTCACAGTGGAAGGATAACATATAATAAACGATTAAAAGTTCAAAACAGTTGAAAAATATACATTTGAGTATAATATACAAGGATGATCAAAGTTACACATACGTATTCATATATAACAAGGCAGCGGAACAAAGTGCGGTAGGAAAAACATACTTATAATGGATATATATATATCAAATCTTCGTCTTCATCCTCCAAGCTATTAGAATCTCTGCTAACTGCAACTCGATTCTGACCCGAGCATATTGCATAAAAAGAAACATAACAAACACGCGGATCAGAACTAAATCATTCTCATATTAGTCAAATTAAAATGCGAAATAACATGAGTGTCATAGGTGCAGTAACTCAAGAGATGTTAAGAAATTTTCCATCACTTAAGGATCCGTTGAAACTATTTACATACATGGTATAATACACTATTATTATAATGTCTACTCAGTAAAGTAAATATAAATAAAAATAGCGTAAGAGGGATTAAATTTTTACCCTTACGCCGTTTACGAACATTGTCGTACACATTGCATATACAACACTAGTACGTCGGTAGGTAGGGATGCGCCGCTATACGACAATGTCAAATCAAAATCGTAGGGGCTCAATCAGGATAAATATGACAAGGCACTCGAGGCAATACCCAGGGTAGGACTCTACCATTTGCACTTCCGGACTGGTGGTAACGCATAGCCACAGCTACCGCCCACCTTGGAACACACTCCCATATCAAAAGGGCACCCTAAATCGATCACAATGTAGTATTGATAGTATCGAAGGAGTGCGTCCGATCGGAGATGCGATCTCCCTTAGTCACGGTATAAGGAGTGCGTCCGATCGGAGATGCGATCTCCCTTAGTCACGGTATAAATCCTATTTTAGTCATTTTAATTATGACCCGAAGGTCATGGCCATCCATTATCGTTCTCTTTCTTCAAATCCAATAATCGCCTCCATACCATCCTACTTCATTCTGGATTCTCCACCACATGCACAATTGTTAAAGTGGTATCGGTATTAGCAGAGAGTATGACAATACCAACTCCGGTCTCTTTAACAACCAAACGTTTACATTTTTCACATCGGTCAGTTCTTTTACTTTTCACAAAGGTTCACTTTCGTATCAAAGTATCATGTTTGTTTCAAACCCAATTTATATTCAAAATAGAATATAATTTCACATTAAAATATCGCAATCATTCCAAAACTGATTTATATTTCAAAATAGAATATATTTCCATATCAGTAAATTATAATCATATAATATTTCAAAATTGATTAATATTCAAGTATAATAATATACTTCATATCAAAAGTTTATAGTTATTCCAAAATTAAATTTTCCAAAATCAATTTATATTCAAATAGAATCGGTTTCATATCAACTCATTATAATCGTTTTCAAAATCCCATTTTATTTTCAAGTATAGCATATTTCACATTGAAATATAATAATCGTTTTATAATCGATTTATATTCAAATAGAATATAACTTTATATCAAATCTCAATTTGAATCAATAGTTTAAATCAAACAATTCCCATTCAGGAAGAAATTTCAATCATTTAATATAACTAGGAAAAATAAATAATTATAAAATAAAACCTTTATATAAACTTATTTTTTAATATATATATAATAAAGTAATTAAAATAGTTTAAAACATTAGGTATATACATATAATAAAAGCATTACTAAATAATTTTTAAAAATAGAATATGTTAAAACTTATTTAAAAACAAAATAGTATATTGGTTACAAAATTTACTAAGATAAATTTTGAATTATAGAATATAATTTATTTGTAAAACAACAGTATATATATACAAGAGAGTTTATTTAGTTTTACCATTACGTTTCAAAAACATTGTCCAAACCAATCGTTCGATTCAAAGGATTCAAATCCATATTCACATTGAGTTAACACAACTCCGAGTATCATCGAATACTTTTATTCCAAAATTAAATTCAAGGTGAATTTATTAAATTTGAATTTTCACCATTAATTTGAATAATTTCAAATCATATTCAAATCCTAATTTAAGAATTTCCAAATTTTTTTGGGATAATTTCCTTAACCATTTTCAATCACATTCAAAGTTCATATCTTTAAAGAAAATAGATTTATCAAGTATCGGCACATTTCCTTTAAATAAAATTTCTATCACATAAAATTTTCAAATATTTAAAATCATTTAACCAACCGATGTTCGTATATAATTTTTCTATCCTATGGCCAAGTGATATTAAATTTAATTTGTCGATATTTCAAGGATGGATATATATCATTACAATCCAAATCAGGGTCACAGATATATATCATTTCAACCTGTGTTCTTAATTTATTTTAAAACGATTAATCCCGGGTTTATTTGATGCCCATAACATCTAGGATGAAAATGGGATTAATCATCACAATAAGCATACAACGTCCATAAACTGAATAACTGAACATTTTGATATCAATATCAATTCCGTAACCAAATCAAACCAAGGCATCCATCACAACCATTTTATTCAGTGGTAAATATTAAATCATTTCACTGGTTAACAGGTGTCGGAATTTCTAATTAGAAATTTGGTTTAATTAAAATAACTAGTTATCAACTTAAATTTGCACAATGACACATTTGCATGTCAGTTTTAAGAAACAAATCAACAATCAATCACGACCAGACAACCACATTTATTTCATAATTTAATTTAGTAAATAGTAATAATTCAGTTCATCATGAGTGAGAAAATCACTCACCTTGAGACTTTAGTTAAAAGAACGTCCAACCAAAGCCCAAAAATTTACAGTCTCCAAATGCAACCAAACCAGTATTACAACGTCCGCAATTTCTCCACAATCCCAACGCAACAAACCGCGTCCAAATCCGAGTCCATATGCAAAAGTTATTAGCATTAGAATACAAGATATATATATATATATATAATTAAATTAACTTAAATAATTAATACCCTATATTTAACTGACACGTCAGCAGGCCATCTGTTCCTTCTTCCCGCTCAGCACTCCCGTGCTACCGTAATTTAAGATAAAAAAGAACCCAAAACCAAGAACTTTGACTGCCTCCAACCTGAGATTCCGACCACCGGAATCGACGCCACTACCTCCATGCGAGAACCCACTCCAAATCGCACTTCCCCTGGCTATGGCGTCGCCTCTGATGCCCCCCATCGACTGCGCCACCCAACCCTAAAGTCGCCATTTCGAGCCTTTAACCACCAAATTCTGGTAATTTACTCCATTATAAAACCTCCAACCTTAGGCACTCAGCTCCTATCGACATGAGCTATAATACCCAGATGTCTGATTTTCCAATTAACTCTGAAATTAAAAATCCCTAATTTTCACTCTAGGGTTTCAAAAACAGCCAACTTTGACCATGATTTCCGGCAAATTCGAGCATTACATGTAACGATAAATGGTACCAGCAGCTTTGTATCGTCAAGAGCATCGAAATGATATATAATTTGCTAGGTTTTTAGGAGATTCGAATTTAAAGCTTGGATTTTTATTCAAACTAGGGTTTGGAAATTTGTTTCAGCCAATAGAAATCTATTTGATGGAGGAAGTTATACGTATAGGTAAAATGGATGGTGAGTTGGAAAGAAATTTATTAGCATATATATATATATATATATATGTATATATATATATATATAGGGTCTGATAGGAGAAACAATGCTTCATTTCATGATTTATTTCGTACGATCAAGCAACAAGTCGTATTGTTACGAAACTTGAAACTCTATAATAATTCACCTTCCGGATCCGATGGAACTGATTTCGTCGAATTCCGAGACAGTCGCCAAAATAGTTAAATTCACAGTTAATTAATTAATAAAATATTCAATTACTCGCTTAACTGTTTTTATTCAATTTAAATATATATTAAATTCCACTTTAAATCCAATTACACTTAAATAAATTTTTATAATCGATTTCACAAATTTTAAGTTCCCGAATTTGATTATATTTGAATATAAATTTGAACCGCAATTACAGATAAACAAACTAAAATTTATCGTCAATTATTCTAATATTAAACTCAGAATTTCACCATTTACCAAATTAAATTTGAATTCCAATTATAAATTAGACAACTCAAATTTATTTGAATATTTAAATAATAAATTCCAAATTACAACATTTATAACTATAAACTAGGTTAAAAATCTGTCTATACTCAATTCAAACAATCATCATAATACAAAATTTGATTTTGACCAATATTGTTCAATTTATTTATTTAAATTCAAGTTTTAAATATACAGAAAATATGGGCTGTTACACTTTTAGCATAAGTGTCCTTGAATGAAAGCATTGGAAATATATGTAGCTTCTATGGAAATACCTTGTATTGTGTTTTGAAAAGAGAAAACTCTAAGGACAAGTAAGAACCGAGGTTAAATCTAAGCCTGGTAATTAACACCTGAAGAGATTCAACTTGGAAGTGTACTTTGAGTTGTGGAAGTATATAAATGTGAATTTTACCATTAGTTATGTTCAATAATTAAGAGTTTGGTGTTCATCTATATTTTATCATTTGAGCCTGAGACGGGCATCCTAGAAGTTTCGTTTGAAGAAAAATAACTTATAGGGATAAGTTGATACCTAATTACAAAAATCGGATTGCTAGAATGGATATTTGCATGACCACCAAATTGAGGAAAGTAATAAGTTTATACTTGTAAATAAATGGTTGAATGTTTATAAGGATATAAATATTTCCAATGGATTAAAAGCAAGATGAATAATTGTGTTCCAAGAAAAAAATTGAGAAGGTTAATTTATTATGGAAAAAGGAAGTTTTAGGTCCACTTGAGTCTAATCCCCACGCACATATATAGTTCTAGAAACAGAAATTTCTAAAGGCCTGTATGTTTTGTTATGAAATTCATATCTTTGGGAATTTCGTGAAAATTACTATATATATATATTGAAAACAACTTGGTTTATAACTCTATAAATAGTAAGTTTTCTAATTGATATTTTTCAAATAAGATTTGAAAGGATAAAAATCAAGTTTAAAAATATAGAAAGTTTAAAAAGAAGTACATCCTTATACGATTAGATAGTATAAGTGGAACAAATAGAGGAATACAGGACCGTAAAGGTATGGACTTGAAATTAGAATATGGATATGATAAAAGTTTCTCTACCAGGAGGGTGGAGTAGACTCTAGAATTTTTAAAAACCAAGCTATAACAACAAATTAGCTATATTAAACTAGACCAAAGTGGATTCTAAAGGGTAAAGAGAAAAAGGAAGCAAGCGGAAGACTTTAGAGATAAGTGGAACTTACTTGAAGGATTTCTTTCTAAAGTATTTAGGATGGGTAAGATGGTAATGCTCTCCAATGTATTTGGTTAGAATGGCTCAACAATTATAGTAGGAACCATTCAGGTTGTTAGTTTGGAGAAAAAGTACGAGTCACTAGTGAGTAGTGAGTCATCATGTGATGCGACATTAATAAATTTAGCCATAAAGTCTTTATTTCATACAGAGAGATTTTAGATAGAAAATTTGGGTGTCTTAGGAGAATCCCAGTTTCTTACCCATGTTCTTTTAGTATACATTCTTTAGATATTCTACCACTAGTTTTTTCCTTTGATTAAAATCTTTCTTCTGAATATCCCTAGGAAGAGTAGATCTTAGGATTAGGCCTATGAATGGTATGATTGATTGTAAACATGTTAATAAAAAATATTATAAATGATGTATGCAAGTGTTTGTGTTGACATCAAAAGTTGGTCACTAGTGACAGTCAAACCCCAATCTTGCGTGAAACACATGAATAACAATCACAGAATATGGTAAAATAAAGAAAACAAGGGACACACAAGATTTTTTATAATGGTTCTGCAAAGATGGTGCCTACGTCCACTTTTTATATATTGAATTTCTTTTGATTACAAGTACAACGCTTTTTTCTTTGTATTTGAAGAAAGAGGGAATGTTAGCTATTTTTGTGTTAGCCGTGGAGTTTGAGCTTGAGAGCTCGTGCCCAAAAATTGAAGTGGAGAAAAGAAGATCCGGGAAAAGTCTTTTTCTATTTTCAGCATAGAGGTATTCATAGGTGAAGAGAGGGGTTGGATGAAATGCACGTGGCTTGCCTCTTTTGCGGAGCTCGAACACGTAGCGCTCGATCATTTGAAGCGGTTGCGGCAGTAGGACCCAGTCTACTATTAGTTAATAGTATCCTAGAGAATTGTGGCTTACGTGGCACTCGAGATGAGGTGTATCAAAAGTAGAGCTTTGGCCGGAAGTGGTTGGCCGCCTTTAATGCCTTGAGAACCGGGATGAGTAATGAATTGCTCATTTGGATATTTCCACGTAAATCCATAGATATCTGGTCGATCCAAATTTTAAGGAAATGTTTTGACTCAGTCGGTATAGGAGACCGATTCCTTCGGGGCATGAGATGTTGTTGCTCGAGGGAAATATGGCTTAAGCCATATTTTATTCTGGCTTTTTCTGAAGGAGTCGACCGCTGGGGTCGGTCGATGTGGTTTCATGAATTTTTTGACATTGGGCTTTAATTCGGTTAACTGTGACATCTTTTGCCAAAAAGTGGGTCAACACTTTGCCTCTCAGAGTGCATCCTTGTTGGTAAAGGAGGTGTGTTCTGAACATTGCATCAGAGTCCAATGTGTAAGCAACTATGGTTGCGCCGAACCATATCAAGGCAATGAAATCCGACAATCCTAATGGTTTTATTAAGACAAGAAAACCGATGATCGGTGTAGATCGTATTAAGGTCAGAAAATCGACAACCATCAAGGACCGTATTAAGGTCGAGAATGCTATGAAAGTAGTCGACAACTTCGGTTGAATGATCCGACACCTACAGAGATTATGGAGACCATTCTCGGCTTAGAGATGGCTTTGGTCTTATTTGGGCGAGTATTAACCATACTCGGCTTGGTGAGCAGTAATCACACTTGGCTTAGAGGGATGGAAAGCATCATCTATACTCGGCTTATGGTGATGGCGAGTATTATCCATACTCGGCTTATAGAGATGGCGATTATTATCCATACTCGGCTTATGGAGATGGCGAGTATTATCCATACTCGGCTTATGGCAAGTGTTAATTATGCTCGTCTTATATATTTTTATTCGTGCTCGACTAAGAAGGGGCGAGTATAATCCATACTTAGCTTAGAGAAGTTTCATCGTACTCCGCTCGGGGAGTAAGATGGTGGTGGGCATTGACCGTGTTTGGGTTGGCGAGCGTCAGTCATGCTCGGCTTAAATCATTCAAACATAGTCCATGTTTGCAAAAGATAGTTTATTGGTGCTAAAGATCTATTACAAGGAAATGAAAATGGATTCTAAGGCGGTGAGAGCATAACCCAGAGCATGCCCAAGAGCTAAATCCTAACTCCGTACGTGTGTACTTCGGCCTACCTATATTATTGAAAGAAACAAAAATACATTCAAAAGAATAAATCTAAATCTCCTTAGTTGATGATGATGCTGCGAGTGTTGGGCTCAGGGTCCTTTCCATTTCTAGGAGCTCGAGGACCGGCCTGAGGAATTCGGGCAGAAGATTGTGGCGGTATGGCCTGTGCAGTTTTCTTGACATATTCGGACAGTTCCCCCCTTCTGACCCTATCCTCGATGAGATCGCTTAAGTGCCTGCATTCATTGGTGCTATGACCGACTATATTGTGAAACACACAGTGTTTTACAGATCGGGTTCTTTTTGGGTCGGCTCTCTATGAGGAGGTTTTGGGAAAGGTAGGGATCCTCATACGTCAAGGTAGATGTCGAGCAGGAAAGAATTAAGCTCGGTATACTGATCGTACTTGTTCTCTCTCTGGGGTCGAACATTGTGTTCATTCTTTTCCGAGGCCTTTCCGCTTCCTTTATCCTGGCCGTTAGTGTTGGATGGACCTCCTTTTTTTTGGCAGGAAGTACCTCGAGGCTCTCCATCTCAATGCTGGCGTCTTCTTGTCGGAGGAACCGCTCAGCCTCGAAGTAGAAGCCGTCAACGTCCTTGGGAGGATCTATGGTTAAAGACATCCTGAACTCTGATCGGTTCTGAACACCTGTAATGGCGGCTATAAGCACCATCGACGGCTCCGGTCGATCAACTGATGCTAGGCCATGTTGAATCTTTTGAGGAAAGAACGAAGTGTCTCTCCCGGTCGTTGCTTGATGGAGGTCAGGAACATGACAATCTTTGGTCGAGAGATACAGACTTTGCACTATTCGATGAAGCGGGTGACCAGCATGTTCCAGCTGCTGATCGACTCTGTTGTTAGCTACCGAAACCACATGCTGACTATATCTATGAGGAAGAGTGGGAAGCACTTGGCTATAACATTGGTCAATGTAGAGCGTACTTCCATATGGCACATATACCGCATGAGGTGGATGGTCGGGTCGGTCTGACCATTGTAGGGATCTATGGCTGGAAACTTGAAGTCCGGAGGATTGCGAGAGTTTCTGATTTCCCTAGTGAAGGGGCTGTGGTGGATATCATCTATGTCCCTTTGAGAAGAAGTTCCCCTGGTGAAACATCTGATAATACTTGCAAGCTGGCTTCCATCTCCGAGGTGTCGTTGCCATGAATCTAGCTCTGCATTTGGAAGAACTCCAGTAGGATCCGCCGAAAGCATGCTCGAACGGGTGGCCATTGGTTGGGCTCGACCTCTGAAAGTTGAGTGAAGGTGAGGGCGAGGGTCCATCATAGTTGTTGGTTCTAGGCAGGTTGGCACCTCTTGAACCTGATGAGAATTGTTCCGATCCATTCCCGTGATGGAAGGTTCAGGCTGATCTAGCATAGCATGTGATGTTCGGGGCTTTCTGGTACCCAGGCCGATGCGATGTTAGAAAGGTTTATGGTAGCGTTTTCTTCCAACACGGTGAGAACCGGTATTGTAGAGTGATCTTCCTGGTTCGAAGGGAAGGCTTCACCGGCTATTTATTGGAGGGAAAGAGGCATAAGACAAGTCTGTGGTAAGATGTCGGGTTGTAATGGGAATGGCATTGATCGCGGTCGACCCAGATGCTGCTTATAACAGCCCGCACCTCTGTTCATGCAAGATATTGTCCCCAACTTAGCCACCGTATAGGTGTGGGGTTTTGTTCCTCAAAAGGCCTCGACATTATTAAGAGATGGGCTCTACTATATAAGTACCCACTTCACACAGGCTTCCACGATGTGGGACTTAGGTGTTACATTCTCCCCTCTTACAGAGCCCAACGTCCCCGTCAGCTCATAAACACCTCACCCAGGCGTTGTGGTCCACACAGGAGCCACAATTCCGGCTGGGTATTGGCTCTGATACCACTGTAACATCCCACACCTCCGCTCACGCAAGATATTGTCCCCATCATAGCCACCATATAGGTGTGGGGTTTTGTTCCTCAAAAGGCCTCGGCATTAGTAAGAGATGGGCTCTACTATATAAGTACCCCACTTCACACAGGCATCCACGATGTTGGACTTAGGGGTGTTACAGTGCATAATTGATCCAATGGGTTGAGCTGTTCCCTGGAGTGGAGGCAAAATGGTCGAACTACCTAGATCTTGATCATGGGCCTCCTGAGAATCTGCTGCGCAAGTTGTTGGAAGCGATACTCCCAGCTGTGGTTGGTCGAGGAGTGCTGTCGAGCAAGGAGGAAGCAAAGGTGTGGCCTGATCCGCGGCTTGTATTTGTGCACACCGAAGATCAGTTGCTACCCCGACTTCTCCCGGTGGAGGAATTGATGTTAAAGCGTTAGATCCCTTTTCCACCCAAGCGAGGAGGTAGCTCATCAACTGTTGTTGTTGTTCGTGGAGTTTACCCTGAGATATCATCTGGCCTCTGAACTCGGCCATAATCTTATCTATGTTATCCCAAGTAAGATATTGGGAAATGTCTTCATGAGAGGAGGCTTCCTGACTTGCTTCTGCAATGTTTGTTTCGGCTGAATTAGCGTTTGTGGGGCGAGAAGATGTTGCATCCTTCTGCTTGTTTGCTACGGATCAGAGAAAGCAGAAGGTCATAGGTTCGACCCCTTCCTGGCGCGTCAAAGTGTTGACATCAAATGTTGGTCACTAGTGATAGTCAACCCCCAATCGTGCGTGAAACACACGAATAACGATCATAGAATATGGCAAGGTAAAGAAAAAAGGGGACGTGCAAGACTTTTTATAGTGGTTCGGCAAAGATGGTGCCTATGTCCACTTTATATATATTGACTTTCCTTTTGTTACGAGTACAATGCTCTTTTCTTTGTATTTGAAGAAAGAGGGAAAGTTAGCTATTTTTGGTGTTAGCCTTGGAGTTTGAGCTTGAGAACTCATGCCCAAAAGTTGAAGTGGACAAAAGAAGATTCAAGAAAAGTCCCTTTCTATTTTTAGCATAGAGGTATTTATAGGTGAAAAGAGGCGTTGGTTGAACTGCACATGGCTTGCCTCTTTTGCAGAGCTCAGACACGTGGCGCTCGATCATTTGAAGTGATTGCAGCGGTGGGACCCAGTCTACTATTAATTAATAGTATCCTCGAGAATTGTGGCTTACGTGGCACTCGAGATGAGGTGTATCAAAAGTAGAGCTTTGGCCAGAAGTGGTTGACCGCCTTTAATGCCTTGAGAACTGGGCTGAGTAATGAATGGTCATTTGGATATTTCCACGTAGATCCAGAGATATTCGGTCGATCCGAATTTTAAGGAAATATTGACTCGATCGGTCTAGGAGAGAGATTCCTTCGGGGCATGAGATGATGTTGCTCGAAGGAAATATGGTTCGACCCATATTTTATTCGAGCTTTTTCTGAAGAAGCAGTCGACCGCTGGGGTCAGTCGATGTGGTTTCATGAGTTTTTTGACATTGGGCTTCGATCCGACGAACCGTGGCATCTTTGCCAAAAAGTGTGTCAACACTTTGCTAGTGGATGCAATAAACACATAACACACACTAGGTACTATCAGATATCGACTAACTTGGACACCAATAGGGATGATGATCAGAATCGAGAACTCAAAACCGAACCAAAAAAACTCGAATCAAACTTGATGAGCTTTGGGTCGGGTCTAGGTGATGAAAAATATGGTATAGACCCACTCAAACCCGAACCGACTTGACCCGAAAGACCCAACCTAAAAGCATTGAAATATATGTATTTTTAGTGTTATTATCCCCAAACCAAAGCTCGGGTCGGGTCAAGTCTATATTTTTTAAATGTATAGCTTAAACCGGACAAAATTCAACCCACCTAGAGTCGAGGCCCACTAAGCTAGGTCGGGTCCATCGGGTCGGGTCCAATTGTCATCCTAGACACCAAGCATATTCATATAGATGTGTGCATTTTTACTTTATTTCCATGGTTGTAATAAATGGATATTATCATATGATTGTTGCATTCAGATGATGATTGTAGCATCCATTTATTATAACCATGCAAAAGATTAAGTGGTCTGAGATCCGTAGGCTACACTATAAATAGACTCCTAAACTAGCTAATTCCTCACAACATAATTTTTTCTCCTCTGGGTTCTCACTTTTTGAGACAAATCAGACCTAAATTTTTCTAGGGAAAGGTTTATAAAATAAAATATTTACATACTCTTATTAGAGACGGGATCTAAAGAGACTACAAAGGCAAGCTTAGGACCAAGGTGAGTGTGTAGTATCCAGACTTTTGATAATTTAGGGAAATAGGGTTTATAACAGTTGTAGTTTCTTTCTATAATTTTCTTATAGTTTTAAATAGTTTTTTGTAAGTTAGTGCTTCTATAAGTTCTTTTTTTATAAGTTATTTTCTATAGTTATTTCCAATCTCTTTTTATAATCTTTTTTCTTAAGTTCTGTAATATAATCTTTCAGTCTTCTTCCCTTTTTTAGTATTCATGCCTATCAGTTATTTTATAGTTTCTTCACTTATGTTTGACTACACCCAAAACATGCCTAGATCTGTAGATGTTAGTTTATTGATGATTGACTTAATCATTTTATCTTGTGCATGAAAAATAAAATTAAATATTGCGCAAACATGAATTAAAAGAAAAAGGATTAAATTTATAGAAAAGTGTGCATAAAGTATAGATATGTACTTACAAAAGGAATTAGACTAAAATATGCAAATTAATATGGATTGCAATAAAATTATAACATGGGTTGTAACTGAAAAAGAATAAAGAATGTGAATGATATTACGATAATTGTATGGGCACATTAAATCATAATAGACAAATTGGACATGTTTGCAAATAGAATTATAACATGAGGACCCTAACTGAAAAAGCTAATGAAAAGGCTTATTATAACTATATACTTAGATATCAGATTAAGTTTAATAAGCATGTAAGGGCAATGGTCTATTCTAGCATTAAGGAGCTGATTGGGGAAAATAAGTGATCGACAAATAAGACCCAGATCAAGAAGGACTGGGCAAAGGCACAAATTAGAATATTTGTTTGTTATGATTCATACCAGCAACATTTTCTTTCAAGTTTTTCGTTGATGATCTCATAATAGGTGATGGTGGACACAAGGCACATTTATGATGATTTGGGTAAATAAGGGTCAATAGAGTAGGGGCATATGTGGATGCATTTTGGCGATGTCTGAGTGTACAGTGGCATCGACGAGGGAAAATAAATCACTACTGCATCCAAAAGTGATTTGTTATATCTTTGCTGATGGGTTATTGGGTCGGATAAAGCCTTAGATCCACAATAACATGTTTACCATGTGAGATGGTAGACTGGTAGGATAAAACCAATCGATGGGTAATATTAGGAAATTATCCTAATCAGGTTTATTAAAGTTCGATAACTGAGAAAGTGCAAATAATCAAAAAAATTGTTACGTGTATATCTTAAGTATTATCTCCTTTTATATCTTTCCAGTATGTTTATCCCCTGTAGATATGTACAGACACTATCCTATTCGACACTAGAACTATTACTGAGTCTATTTATCTATATCACTCAGTCATTTTAGTACTTATGTCATTCACTGGACTTTAAAAGTGGTATTAATGTCAGAGATCGGTTGATTTTAAAAGTGGTATTGAGCAGGCTAATGGGACGGAAATCGGAGAGCGAATTTGCACCAGAGAATTTAGGAAGAAGCACAATGTTAGCGTAGTTAAGATGAGAGATAAGACTAGGGTTTTCATAAAATTCATTACACATGGCCATAATATCTTTTTTCACCACAGCTCAAAAAGATTTAAAGAATGAAGGCCCAAAACCATCTGGGCCAGGTGCTTTATCATCATTCATCTCATTCAAAGCAGCCCAAATTTCCTTTTCTGAAAATGGATGGTCAATAGAAATATGAAGAAGCGTAAAGTAAACTCCAATCAATGAACGGAATAACAGAGGATGAACGACCAAGAATGGAATGATAGTAATTAGAGAAGAGAAGAAGAATGTCGTCATGATTCGAATATAATTGACCTTCATGAGAGATTTCAAGAATGCAGGAAGCTCGTCTCCTTCCATTTACAATTCTATGAAAGTAAGCAGTATTTTTATCTCCTTCCTCTATCCATTTAGCTTTTGATCTTTGTTTCCAACCAATTTCTTCCTGCTTAAACAGTCTCTCCAATTTGGATTTGAGATTCTTCAAAGAATTATGTTCTTCATCATTTAAGGGACGAGATTCTTCCAGGATATTAAGATTTAAAATTGCTTCTTGAATATTGGAAATGCGAACACGAATTGAACCCCAAACAAATTTGGCCCATGGTTTAATCAGTTTCCTCAATGACATCAATTTAAGGACAATTTTATGCGTAGCTGATTGAGAATGGATAGGATGATCCCAAACTGTTTGAATAAATTCCTTAAAAGATGGTTCAAGTAACCATAGACGCTCAAACCTGAACAAACGCTTAAAATTAGAAAGAGAACCATAATCAAGGATAATAGGGCAATGATCAGAAATGATCGAAGTAAGGCCTGAAATAGTGCATAAAGGATGATTCTCCTCCTAAGAAGAATTGAAAAGAAATCGGTCAAGCTTAGCAAGAGAAGGATTAAATCTGTGACTTGACCAGGTAAAAGAATGATTGCAAATCGGGGGACCAATAAGATAACAGTCAAAAATGAATGAATTAAAAGCATCAGTATCAGGAGAAATGATTCTCGATTTTCTTTCATTGACATTTCTAATGGTATCGAAATCACCCCCTATTGCCCAAGGATCTTGGAAGCAAATAGCCATATGTTTACAATGTTCCTAAAGGTTTATTCTTTCATAAGAATCTTGAGGACCATAGATGTTAGAAATGAAGTAAAGAGTGTTAGTGGCAATGTGGTTAAGAGATACATGCAAAGCAGAATGAGAGGAAAAAATTTGATGCAAAGATCACACAGATTCATTCCATGCAGTAACAAGACCACCTCTAGTTTCAATTGCATTAACATAAGTCCAACCAGTCCAAGAGGATCCACTAATCAAACTAAAATGATAATTCGAGGGATCTGAGAGTTTAGTTTCTTAAAGGAAAAGTATATCAAGATTTAGTGGGGACATAACTAGATTAATAGCATGACATTTTGAATGGTCCCCCAACCATCGTACATTCCATGTGAAAACTTTCATTGATGTCTATTAATACGCTCCTATTCTAATGCCCGCATGGCTTTATAGTGTGCATCACGAAAATTTACACCCATGCAGCTTGATATCTTTTTATTCAAACATTTATTAGTAGATGAAAAAACAACAAGAGTTAAAAAACTACCAGTAACTTCAGGATTGTTGCGTCTTCCACTTCGACGAACAAAGATAGGAGAGAGAAATTGAGTCCAATCTTGATCATCTGACTATGGCTGATGAGGAGGGGATTGTGGCGGGGGGATTGAGCTAATGTCAAATGGGATGGTTTGAATAGGAACCATAGAGAAATCATTAGTATGAGAAACAATTTGGTTTAAAGGGGAATTCGGATAGACACGTACTTCTTGAATCTAATCAACATGCATTTTTTGGTTCACCTCATCTTGGTCATCTTGCTCCATCTCTTGAGCATCAAATCATGTTAAGTTAAAATTCATATTCACTTCCTTAAAGACGGAAGGTAATGGTGGTAACATCACTGCCTCTTCAATCATAGCATCTAACCTATCCTCCGAGCTAATATCTTGAAATTTATGAATACATGGCACCACTTGCTCCTCTTCATTACCAATAAAAACTAATTCTGGTCTTATGCCAGGATGAAACACACAAATCGAGAAATGTCATGTTATTATAGTCTCTATGATTGGTTTCTATGTACCTATAACGATCCATATTACTTAGTATGACCTTTTTGGGGAATACTAAAGGGTGTAGGATATTCAGCATCTTGCAATTATATGTCACTGTTTATGGTACTAATATTGAAATAGGGAAATGTGTTTTAATGCAGTTTTTGTAACTAAGCAAGTAAGTAAGTCTATTTCACAAAGTAAAACTTCACAAAATTTTAAAGTAAGTAAATCTATAATGAAAAGAAAAGAATGAATGAAAGATAAGAGTTGATAATTTAGTTATTTGCCGGTTTTTCAATTAATTATAGGTATTCTTAAAAATGTCTAGATTTGTAAATGATAGTTGAAATACGCAGATTTAATCCTCTTTTTGAGTGTGAAAAATAGAATAAAAAGTGTAAATTTGCAAAAACATATTAGATAAAAGAGAAATAAAATTTAAAGTAGACGTATGTATTAATTGTAAAACTGAAATAAAAAGGGACTAGACTGAGTTGGGAAAATATGTCGGAATTCTTTGTAAATTATGAGAAGAGTTGTAATTTGAAAAGTAATAGAAAATGAATAGATTATTATGATAAATAACAACTACATTGACATGCTATAAAACCATAATAAAGAAAAAAAATGTAACCTATGATGATAAAAGTTGAATATCATAGGCTCAATCTAGGAATTAAGTCAATAGATTGGGCTTAGATCTTTGATTGAGCTAAGAAGAAAAAGAAACTAGATAAATCTGGATATTTGCAATTAAAATTTATAATGCAAGGGTTGTAATTAAAAAGAAGAAAAAGAAAATAAAAAGACTTATTATATTAAAACTTAGATCTTGGATTAAGTTAGTAAGCGAATAATTAAGTCCCATATTAGGTGGAACTAGGCAGGAAACTCAAATCTGTAGCAAAAAGTGAAAGGAAATCAAGATAAATGCATAATGAAAGATTAGACATCGGTCTAACGAAATAGTGAAGTGTGTTTAGAGCAGTTCGAAGGGAGTCTGGATGAAAAGCATAATGAATGGATCATCGCAAATGCTTTGGCATAGTAGGAGCATGCTAACATGAATGTAAAACGTGCCTGGAAGGAAGTAGGAGATGTCATACGAATTTCCTCCTCCATCCAGTAGTCTTTTGACTACCAGTAACATTCATGTTAGCAACTAGTTCCTTGATAGGTCTTTCAACTAGTTAAGGGTGGTTGTGTGGAGCCAATAGGCACGGAGAACTAGACATACCAAATAGAATATCTGTATTATAGGTCAAACAAAGTTGTCCTTTATAGATACATAAATTCCCGTCTAAGTTCAGTACAATGATGGTCCTTGTCAGTGGGGCTCACGTAGTAGATGGTACAATTACATGTAAGTCCTTAATGTATGCACTAGGTGATACATTGTGGATGTCCGAGTATTGGAGCGAGCTGATGCGGATGTAGTTACATGTTTTTTATCAAACAAGGAAAATCTTTATTGTAGACCTCACGAAACTATACTTTATAGATGTAGTTGCAGTACTTTTTCATAGCGAGACAATAGAGTCCTATCGAGGAGGACACATAAGGTATTATGAGTAGTACTTAGGATCGAGGAGATCTGTTAGACATATAACTACACACACACACATACACACACACACACACATATATACACATATATATATATATATATATATATATATATATATTAACTATTAGGTTTGGTCTATCTAGGGGAAGATGGGTATGATTTACGCATGCAGGCGAGAGTATTGTAAATCCCAATAACCTAATATAATTAAAATGGAAATATAACGATATATCTAGTGTTGAACTTAAAAGTATATAATTTTTCCATTTACTATAACTTTAGTTATGGACCCCTCCTCATAACAATCCACAAGTTAGATGACAAACATAGATTATTCAGCTTAGAGACACTTGTTTAGAAAGTGTCAATATTTTGGTAAGTATTTACCTATTATTATATTTTAATCACTTCGGCTATGAGTTTCTTATTTTAGCTCTGATATATTTACCTTTGCCTTTTTGCAGGATACAGATACCCAACTCAGGCTTCAATGGACTTGGATTTTAGCGTTCTATGAAAAATCCGAGTCTGTTCTGGGTTGCTACATTTGGTATCAAGGCCTAGATTTAATGGTCATAAATAATGGTTGAATGTATTTGTGTTTTAAAAAATTATAAATATATTATATTATATATATACCTAGATTCATAAGAGGGATTGCATATGAAAAGATTGGGGTAACAGTTTTGTACATCAAGGTTTGTATTATGGAAATCACAGAGTTGTAGGTCCTATCATGGCCATGGTATGAGATGTACAATTGGCTTAAAGTAAAATGAAAATTTTGTATGTTGATACCTGGAAATTGGTAGTTATTTTATATTAATGGATAGGGTGAAAGTGCCCTATAATATATGGAAGCATAAGAGAGCAAATGGATTAGAAATATATACATACATACATATATATAGCGCGCGGTGACAGTAGAACCAGATTTCAGTTCAAATGTGGATGATGTCGAGGAATTTGTGTAAAAAGCAGTTGGATTGAGAAGAATAATTTTGTGGGAATATTTGAAAATGAAATGGAAGTTAAGAATTCACTTTAAATCTAGCCCCACAACTAAACTTTTAAGAACTTAAAAAAATTGGAAAATTTTCAAATTTTCAAATATTTATTTATTTAAGAGTAGAAATTTACACGAAAATAAAAATTTGGTATAAGAGCAACTTTAATTTGAATACACACACATATGTGTGTGTATTTTACGGGGTTAGACCAAATAAGTGGAAAAGGATGCTAGAATTTTTTGAAGTAATTCTAGAAAACTCTATTCTGCTGATTTGGGAGGAAGGTGGAATAGAGTAGGTACTTTGTATAAGAAAGTTTAGGGAAGGAAAAAAAATCCATAAATGACTACTCAAATTTAGTATGAACAAAATATAAATGTCTATGAATAGGATGGAGACAAGAAGAATTGTAAGATAAGTTTTTGAGAATCGACAAGTTTGTAAGCAAATATAGTTTGTTAAAGAACGAGAAATGTATAGTGAAAGAGGTGTACAAAATATAGGAAGATCACTATAATTTACTACCTATTTCAATAAAGAAATTGAAAAAAAGTGTTTTCTTATTACTTTACACAAAATGCAAGATCCTCCTTTGAAAAAATTCATGGAAACTTAATTAGTAACATCCCGGATTTTTAGAAACTGAATAATTTATTTATTTAAATATTGATCTGGCAATTTAAATGATTAAAATTCAATATTTTTGAATATTAAATCAATATAATTAGTGAAATAATAAATTTAATTTCAAAATAAATGAAAATAAGTTGAGCTCGCAATATTGTGCGAATTGGGTAATTTAAAAGATTTGGTTAAGTTCGGGATTGAATTATGATAAGGAATTCGTTATTAAAACGTAATTTGAACATATAAAATATTAATTTGATTAAAAACGAGCTCATAACGGTGTGATAGTTCGTAGTTTTGTGATTTTAACTTCAGTTAAATATATATATATATATACATATATATATATATATATATATATATATATATAGAAGTGGAAAATTTTATAAATAATTCTTTGAAACAAGAAACGTTCAGATCTGTTCAACTATAATTTTGTAATGAAAGCAAAAAATCGAGATTTGGTCTTATGGATTGTAAGGTTTTTCCAAATCAAATTTTCAAAAAGTTGCTATGAATTGTTTATTAACCATAACGATTCGTTAAATCTAATAAAAGGTGTTTTATATATATTTAACATCGTTTTAAATTGGATTCTGAATTATCGAGTTATAAATCTGTATTTGTTTATTTTGGAGCTAAATGACATTCTATTTGGATATATATATATATGATAATAATAATTTATTATTATTAAATTTAAATGTTTTTGAATTTATTAATATTTTATTGGCTTTATTTAAGCTTAGAAAATAAACATTTTGCAAATGACTTCTATTTTCGATGAAACGAATTATATTAAATCTGTAATGATTAATTTTTGTTAGATTTCAAAATTTCGCGTCAATCGGAGTTGTTTTGTGACTATGCAAAATTAAAATGTAAATTGAACAATAATTTAAATTTAAAATAACGATGTGTGTGCAAACGAACCCGAATTTTGACGAAACAAGTTTCATTGGGTCCGTAATATCAAACTATAGTTGTGTGTCCATTTTCGTCATAATTGGATTTCGTATGTGATCATACGAATTTTTAAATGATGAATGCCAACAGTGATTGAATAAAACTGAATATAATAACCTAATAAAATATAATTTCTCTACCATATAAATATACCGTTATCCTATCCTAACTATTTTTCTTTACTGGTAAAACAATACGCCGACGCCATTTCTTCACTTTGGTATGAGTATTGTTGTATTCGATTGTGATGTTCGTCGGTGTTTTCCTCAGGGCGCATTCTAGGTTTAAGAATTGAAGAGATTGAGGCATCGGTTGTTGAATTGAGTATTGTATTTGGATTGACGGGGGTTATGTGGAGCTTGCGTGCAAAGTTTAAGGGATTTTGGTGATATTGTTGTTCGTTGTACAGCGAAGGTAAAGGGTTTCGACTCATTTTGATGCAAGGGTGCGAGTTTCACAAAAGCAGTATGGTTGTAGAGAGGAGGATATGAGAAGAATTTTGATGATTTTTGTTGAATTTATAACGTAGTGGAGAGAGAGGATGGTTGAAGCAAAGTGTCAACAATGGCTATTTAGGCAGCAGGAGGTTCAGATTTTCGAACTGAGGAAGAAGGGGTATTGGTGGTTAACAGTGGATCAAGGATATAAAAAGAAGTTAAGGTTAATTAATATATTATTTAATTTTTAATGACGTTTAAATTCAGTTATAACTTGTAATATTAATAAGTTCATCATACCCTATCAGAATCTGATGAAACAAGACTCGTTGGGATCGTATAGACGAGCACTATAAATCCGTGAAATTTGGAATGGGTTGGAGCTAGTCAGAATTTTATTTAATTTTAAACGCCTACTTAAAATTAAATAAAACGTCACTGAACCGTCGATAGAACGACTGGTGAGCTATCAACTCACATTTTCTAGAATACTATTTAAAATATATCACGTTATAAATATCTATTGTTCGATAGATATTTAATTGTGTGATATAATTGATTATATGTTGAATGATTTGGATGATAATTGCCTATTTGATTGTTGTTTAAATTGATTGATTGTTTGGTTGTGATAAAAAATTTCCATATATAAATGGATTAAACCACAACATTAGTCCACTATTAAATAGAAATTCATTTTCTTATGAATTGGTTGATTTGTCTGATTTATGTGTATATATTGTTATATTTACAGTGATGCAGGAATGAATAGGTCGGAGGAGTCAAATGGATTCCTCAATTATTATCGTTTCATATTGTTTATATATGAACTATTGACATTAATGATGTTGAAGACCTATTTGGATGTTGATTGTTGAATTAGAATTCAACAATGATGTGTTTTAACCAATATTCAGCATTGACTAAGTGATTGGCAACAAATGACATAAAAATCCATCGCTTTGTAAATGTTGATTTACCGTTAGGTGAATCATCTGAACTGAAGTTATGAAATTTATTTTATAACTGAAGTTGGATTTTTAAATCTATTTTACACGAATCATTGTTAACAAATGTTTTATTTTAAGAAAATCAAGATTTATTATTTTATTTATAAAATGATCGATTGTTGAAATTCTTTTATTCCAGATGAGTTTTATAAGTACGTCTGAGATTAACCTAAGGGTTAATAGTTGGGAATATTGTTTGTAAGAAACAATTGAGTTGATTTATTTAAATTAATTATATTATTAATTAATTTAAAAGAGATAATTTATTGGAAATGGTTAGTCGTTTAATCATATATTCGATTTGACCAAATCAAACTGTTTAATTGGAAATTGATTGGCAGTAGTAGTTTTGACAAATATTTGTCGAAACTAAATACGGTTTCTTAAAGGATTGAAAAATCTTTTAATTAACTGGGAATAAGAATGTTTACTGAGTATTGATTATTAATGAAGTCAATTATTATTTTAATAACCTTTTAAGAGTGATTAACTATTATATTAATACTTAATGAGGAAATCAATTATGGTTATAATGTTAGAGTTGATTATTATTTAATTAATAATAATTGAAACGATAATTTTGGTAATTTGAATTTAACTGATGAAGTGTTATGAAATCTTAAGACCATGTTAAGGGAAATTTTAACTAAAATTGATTAATGTAACTTAAGACAGATTTAAAAAGGAATTCTTATTTAGAATCCTATTGAACTGGATTTTGTAAAACCCAAGTTTCAATGATATAAAAACCAAGTTTATAAATGGGTTGATATTGTAATTGACTGAACAGCCGAGACGAGTTTATAATTTGTTTTATAAAGTTAAGAAATGACTATAGTTAAGTTCAACTTAGAAGTTGTGAAGTGAAGGGAAAATCAAATGGAAACTTAGAATGGATTGAAGGTGGTTAAGTTAAACGATTCGATTTATATTCGAACATTTTAGGTATGAGATGGAGTTTTGTTAAAATAAAACCAAATGTAAGTTTGAAATAAACTTATAAGAAGTGTATAATGGGATTCTATTGATATTAGAATGGGGTCTTGTATATAATTGTGCAAAGGATGTTTAAAGTAAATTAATTTGGTTTTGAATAATGGTTTACTTAATAACTAAGTTAAGAAAACGTGTTAGTAATTGAAATGAGATTTCCAAAAGGTATGGATATGGTTTTTAAGAACCATATTTACATTAAATAGTAAATGGAACTTATGTGACATTAAATGAATATGGGATATGTGGTGTTAATGAGTTACATTTATCTCGTAGGTAAGTGTGTTGTCGATCCATGGTCTGAAAGGTAATTAAAATATTCCAACTCGAACGACTTCATTATTATCCAAGGGATAGTATTAGTTTGAAGGAAAGGTGATAACTGTAAATAAAATTTATACTTATTTCTATCAGGAATAATATAAACTTTGAAATTCCAAAGTTAATAAGTTGAATAAAACGTTTTGAGATTTATAATAAACAATGTGTTTGATGATATTGTTTGGGCCATGTAAGATTGGTGATTAGACATATACCATTCGATTGAGGATATAGAATGAAAATAATAAGTTTGTAAGTATGCGTATTCGGTAGAGTTGCGTGAATATGGAAATCTGAAATATTTCCAGAGTATGGTTTAAACGCTAATTGGACAAAATTATGAAAAGTAAATATATGGGAACGTTTTCTAGTAATTAATTATGTATTTTTTTCTAAATATAGAAAATAAGAATTTGTGAGTATACGGAAATGTTTTTCGATGTTAATAAGAGATATTTTCTAGAATATAGAAAATAAATAGTTATGATAGATGGAAACGTTTTTCCAATAATCGTGAGAAACTTAATGGGTTTTGATGAATATTTGGGTAAATATATTGTAAGGAAATTGGGAAACGAATAAATTAATGATAAATTAATTTAAAGGGCTTAGTGTTGGTTGATGCTTGATTGATATAATTTCTTAAGCCTATCAATGGATGCAGTCGCATACGCATAGTGCTGTATCAAAATCCGTATCCGAAAATAAAAATCCGTATCCGAATCTATATCCGATATCCGTGGACACCACTTAAATAATATCCATATCTGTATCCGCGGATATCCGGATATCCGAAAATATCCGTATCCGGTTCAACGAATACGAATATTTTCGGATATCCGAAAATATCCGTTGTAACAACCCGAAAATCTGGGCCAGTTTAAAATTTTTATTTTGGCAATTCTAGCGAGTTTTGATTATTTAAAATGAATTATTTTAAATGAGATCGACGAGAAATTTATTTTTAATATAAATAGAACGTATATATTATACGCGTCGTCGTTAGAATATAAATATTTATATATAATTATAAATAGAATTGAAAATGGCGCGGTAGTTCGATAATTCGATTTCAAACTTCAATTGAATATACCGGGTGCAAAACAATCCGGATTTTAGTGAAACCAAAAATGATAGGATCTAATTGATAATATCTTTCTAACGAATCTGAAAAATCAAGATTTCATAACGTGAATCAAGAGATATGTCCAGTTGAAAATTCTGAATAGTCGCTATGGAATTCAGGCCCTTAAAAATGGACATTTTGCAAACGACCTCGGATTTCGACGAAACCAGTTTTGTTGGGTCCGGGATGTAAAGTTATTGCTAGGTTTCAAATTTCATAATTTTTCGAATCAATATGTGAGCGTGGCAAAGGAAAACGCGTTTGACCAGTTTCAGTTGTTTTTAATCGACTGGAAATTGGCCATTTTTCTAACGGTCTCGGAATTCGACGAAACTAGTTTCGTTAGGATCGTATCGTCAATACGAAGCTAGAAAATATTTTTCAGGAATTTTTCTAGTTAGTATGTGACCCCGATAATTTGAAATGTACGTTTAAAATTCAATATAGCGATTTAAATGTAAGTTCAAAAGGAAACTGATTGTAACAATCGAATCAGCTTGCGATACATATCCCATTGTGTTCGGAATGGGGGTAATACGCTATGGACGACAGGCGGTGGGCCTCGTTTCGAGGTCATATGTAAAAGTCAACTTTTAAGGAATAAAATAATTAAATAATAAAATAAATAAAAAAAAAAAACTTTTCCCCTTATCTCTGCCCCCCCCCCCCGTTCATTCCTCAGAAACAAAAAGAAGGAAAAAAAAAGAATCGAGTTCATCAAATCGATGGCGGCCACCGCCGCCCAGGTCATCTCCGCCGAGTCCACTTTCTCTTCCCCCCTCCCTCGCGTCATCTGCCCCAATCCTTCTCCTCTGCGAACCCGACCCCCCACACGCGACCTCGTCCGCCGCCATCGCCATCGGCAAAGCCCCCACCACCGCAACCACCTGCCGCTGACGAAGACGACGCCCCCCCTCTTCGCATACAGTAAGTATTCTATCTTACTTTTTTTTCTTTTTTTTTCTTTTAAAGTTTAAAAACGTATTTCGATTTTTTCAAATAAAAACTGAATTGATTTTTAAGATGATATGAATACTGTTTTTTTTTAAAGATGAATACTGATTTTTTTTAAAAAAGATGAATACTGATTTTTTTAAAAAAAGATGAAAACTGCATTGTTTAAAAAGATAAAAACTGCATTTTTTAAAAAGATAAAAACTGCATTTTTAAAAAGATGAAAACTGATTTGATTTTAAAACTGGTTTTTGAAAAATTTAAAAACTAATTTTTGAGAAGATTTAAACTTTATAAGTTAAAAGATTATATTTTTATAATATGATAAAAATGATATTTTTATCATATAAAGATGACATTTTGAATCACGAAGATCAGAAATTATATATGGATATATATTGTTTCAAAAAGAGGATTTTCTATATATAAGAAACATTGTTTTGAAAGGAGAAAATATACATGTGTTTTGAAAGAAAATTATATTTTGTTTTAGAAAGCAAAATATAATGATAAGATTTTTTTTAGTAGAATAAAAATTCGATTTTATATATTGAACTTTGAAATAAAAATTCGATTTTTATATATTGAACTTTGAAATAAAAATTCGATTTTTATATATTGAACTTTGAAATAAAAATTCGATTTTTATATATTGAACTTTGAAATAAAAATTAGATTTTTATATATTGAACTTTGAAATAAAAATTCGATTTTTATATATTGAACTTCGAAATAAAAATATGATTTTTATATATCGAATAGCGAAGTAAAAATTCGATTTTTACATATGTAGTGAATACGGGCGAAGATGACAAAAGGGCGAGAACGAAGAAGATTTATATCAATGAAGTGCCGTGGAGCTAGGATAGCAATTCGGTGAGAATTTCTCACTCTTCAATTTATTTTCTAGTTATATATATATATACTAGGATGCAGACGGTGTTTAGTAGCACCCGACACAATCGTCCACAGACCATGGACTTGTTTGTTTGGCTGTTTGGTTATTGATTGCGATATTGGTTTGAATGTGGTTTGTGGTGTGAAAAATCGAATCGATAAATTGGTTAGGATTAGACGTGCGCCGTTATAAGGCGAAGGAGTAAGGCTAGGTTAGACTCTTACTCCAAATTTTGTGGTTTGCATAATGAAATTGATTTGATTGATGTGTGAATGGCGTGGGCCTTCACTAGACCGGGGATAAGGCTAGGCCTTGTCCCGTTTCTAGTATCGTGCCGTTATGCCGCCGAAATTTTCTAAAATAAGTTAGAAAAATAAAAATATCATTTTATTGAATAAATGAATCGAATAGAAGTTCATATGTTGGAATAAAATGTTTTGTCGTTAAAAATATAATTTTTAACGTGAATGTGAATAAATAAATATTCATTTACAAACCAGACGGTTTGTTTATGTACACCTATTTGAAGGACATTGATTGGGTCGATAAATTTTACACATCGCCCAACTGCACGAATAAAAATCTGTGTTTGATTGTTTGAAACCCCACACGGGTGTTGGGATGAAATTTGAAGTTCACTCATCCTGATTGATTAAATATGTCGATCGATTGATTGACAGGCTGTTATAAGTGCTGAATATCTATATTTGATGCTTATACAGTGTAGTGCACTTTGGTTGATGGTTGATTATTTTTCAATGCTATGATATACATGTGTTGTATGAAAATCCATATAATTAACTTTATATGGTAATTGATTGGGCCTCATTCCAATTTAAAAAATAAAGAATATTATAGAATAAAAGTTCATGTGTTGACAGTACTCATTCATTGAGATTGGTCATGTGTTGAACGAAATATTTTAATATTAAAATTTACATCTTTATCGATATAAAATAAAGGTTCATGTGTTGACAGTACTCATTCATTGAGATTGGTCATGTGTTGAACGAAATATTTTGATAATAACAACGATTTTGAAAAGAAATATTTGAAATAGAATATTTGAAAATAGAAATTTATGAAGCCGTGTTGATTAGATTGACGCCATTTTGACGTGAACGATATTTATATCGATTTTAAACGATTTCGAAATGAATTGAATAGAAAACGATTTCGAAATGAAATAAATTGAAAACGATTTCGAAATGAAATAAATTGAAAACGATTTCGAAATGAATTGAAATGAATTCAAATTGAATTGAAATTTGAATTGAATAGAAATGAATTTTGAAACGAATTTATAAAGAAGAATTCAATTTTGATTTGAATTGAAAAGAAAGTTGAAATAGCTTTTGAAACGATTTTAAAACTATTTATATAATTCGTTTTAAATAGAAATCGACGAAACATATATTATATATATTATATATATAATATAATGGCCTGAATAGAACGCGCCGCGCCGCGGCAGTTCGTGAATTTCGACCATTTATTTCAAATGGACATTGCGGGAGATCCGACCGTCGGATTCTCCTAAAACCGGAACTGTTGGGTTCGTATCGAAAAGAGCTTTCTAATGAATATTAGAAATTTGAAATCTAACGGTTGGATTTGGAATTATGTCCAAATCAAATTTGAAAAAGGTCGCTGTAAGTGCAGTTCGATGGCCATTGATGGAAATCGACTGTACGGGCCTTGATAAAATTATTAAAAATAGCAATAATTTGTGTAAAATCATAAGAAATGATTTAGAAAGAATTGGGATGAAAAACTCCCTATTTGAAAAGATAAAAATAGATTTTTATCGAAATGAACTAGTTTTGAACTAGAATTAAAATTCTATTTATTTTTAAATAAATAAATTGAATTAGAAAAGGGTTTTAAAAAAATAACCAGAATATCCAATGATTGCATTGGAGTGGATTTGAATCGAAATTGTCTTCGGAATATTTCGATGTTGGATTTCGTGATTATACAGATGTTGTTATGGAAATTTGAAAGATATAGATATATATATCGTTATTTCCAATACGATATCTGTTGGTCGTAGAATTTGATATTGAATATAAGCTGATATATTTTCTATTCAGAGCCTTGTATTTAAATGTCAAATGTGATTTGGGTTTGTCGCGGATGGTGTCTTCACTAACACTGTTCTTGAACCCAGTTGAGAAAAGATTAAATCTTTTTATTTAGATTTAATGAAGCGTACCAATTAAATAATATTTAATTGGGAATAGAATTGATATTGATTTTTGGGTTTATCGTGAACAGTATTTTAAATAACACTTGTTCTTTAACCCGATAATTAATGGAATGTGATTTTGGGTTTATCGTGAACCGTGTTTTAAATGACACTGATTCTTTAACCCAGTCGAAGATTAAAACTAAATGGAGTTTTAATGAATCTTTAATTAGATTGAAAAGATCGAAAATGGAGTACCACCAGTTTTGCTCCAGGCGATAGTTAAATCTTTAATTAGATTTGAACGTGAAATGGTAATTGAATTTACCGATAACACCGTGGTGTTAGATATGAAGTATTACCAGTTTTACTTCATGGGATGAATAGGTTGGGATTGGGAAATTAAAACCAATGATTACTTCGGTAAGGTTCGCTAATTCCGACTAGTTTGAATTGATATTCAAAAATAGATTAAAGAATAAATTCAAGGAATTTATCTTGGATAAAATTAATGGGAACCTTTCCCTATGAATGTGAAATTTAGAAACTAACTGTCGGTTAGCCAAGCAGAGTGGTTTTCTGGATATTGATCTGATGTTGGTTTCGGCCTTCGGGGTTAATATTTGGGGAATTATTCTCTTGATTAATTTACGGTTAGTGACTGATGAATTGGAATGAGGCGTATGTTGTGTTTGTGTAACACTTATTTAAAATATACGCGAGTTATTCGGAAAGACCGGGTTTATCCCATTCTGAATAACTGATACGACGATAAGTCGAAGATGAAGACGATGGTCGAAGACCGGAGGTCTTCACGTCGTTTGGATAATTACTGATGATCTTGATTGGGCTGTACACCCAAGAAGATGGAAACAGTTAGTGATCGTCCAGACGTACTTGGAGATCGATGGATATGCGGGGTACTAGGTGCCTCCGGTTTCGTTCAGACCCAGAACGGACTTGTAAATGGACTGTGTGTCTGACATTGGATTTTAGTCTGTGTGATTGATTTCTATTAAATATATATCTGTTTGGCGGCGGAGAATTTATTCTCTTGCTTAACGCCCTTCTCTGAGACTTACGAGCTCAGGGGTTATATATTGATGGATATCAAACGCATGGAGTGAATTGCCTGTGTGGCATGCCTAAGTGGCAATTGATCGAGACTTCTGTTGAAAAGCAAAGTCTTGTGGTGATGATCAAAGCACGGCCTTTGTGGCGTAGCTTTGTGTAACGTTTACTTCGCGTGTTTCACACCCGGTATGAACCAAAAACGGGAGAGGACGTCAGGGAGGGCATGCGTTTCTTTCTAGCTAGAAGTGGCGTCAGTGGTTTTACACGCCCTGACGAGTTTGACTTATGTGGTTGTTGCTGTTGCGAGGCGCCTCGGATTGATCGGTCGTTCTCGAACCGATGGAGTCATTTAGTTGGCTCGTTTACGCCCCATAGGGCGGAGAAATGCATGTTCAGGGTTTAAGTTTAATCCACATCGGTGGACTGGCCCTGAGGATCCAAAGGCCCACCTGAGTCTGGGTCCTGTGGCTCGGGCTAGAGAGTCACGAATCGGTTGAGGACTATCTTTTGCCTCGGTTCATAGACGGAAATCCAATTTCCAAATACGTGACTTTGCGATTTTGATTGTATAACCTATATATGGCGACATAGTGGTATGGGGCATTCATGCCGCCTATGATTGATACTTATGATTTGAAGTTGTTTTATACACTATGCACTTATATAGTATCAAATGATTTGTTTTAAACGTATCAAGCATTTTTTGGCTGTTATAAGGGAAAACCCTATCCTCGACTGCGTTGCATTGTGTGATGGGACCTGGGTCTTATAACAGCTTCATTTCTCTTTATTTAGCATTGCGCTGTTTGTTTTATGCACTGGTATTCTTGGGAGGAAACCCGTTCCGTGTTATACGGCGTGGTCCCTTGATTTACCTAATGATTTAAAATAAAGATTAATAACTGTTTTAGTTCTCACACCAGTCACATGACTGACCTGGAGTTTATTGTTTTAACCTAAACTCTGGGTGCCCTTATTTTGACACGGGCAGCTAGTAGTTTTGGTTTTGCAGATTTATATTCACAGGATCCTGGTTTACAGCTGGAACGATATCCGGAAAGCTTTGTATCCGTATATCTCTTCTAGTTGTGTATTGTATTATTTTCCGCTGCTTTGTGTTTAAATGTAATTTAAATCTCTGATATTTCTGTGTAATATTTATTTGTTTATACTCTGTATATTCTTGTAATCTGATGCATTGTTGTAATATACAATGAAATGTTCTTCTGTATGCGTTCTGTTTTGTCGTGTTCTCAAACGATAGGGCGTTTCGAACGGCCTGGATCGGTTTAGCGACTGGTTCGGACCGAGCGAAATTCCTTGCCGTCACAGTTGGTATCAGAGCTTTGGTTTACAAAGCTCAGAGAACAAGACAAATTAGAACCATATGAAAGAATTCATCAGATATTGGATTAGCAATATCCAATGGAATGACTCGTTAGAGATAGGATCAGTAGTATCCTAGAACGGGTGTGAAGAGTATATTTTTAAAATGAAAACTAAATTTGTTTTGAAAATCTAAATCAACTATTCGTATTTGATTATTTATTTATATTGATTTGGACAGTCCAGTATATAAAGATTTTGCATATATGCCTTGCAAGCGTGTATTCGAAGTTTTGATATATTGGATAGATATAGAATTACACTCTAATCGCCCGGAGATGATTTTGATGATGGAGCTCCATCATTAGAATTTATATTCGAGAGACGAACGTGTAATATCTATATACTTCCTATTGACGGGTGTGAGAACCAAAATTAGATAGGGCTTATTGTTGTGAATTGGCATCAAAAACATGATTTTTGTATATGTATCAAAATTATCAATTTGAAACTCTAATCCACTAATTGATTGATGTATGTGTTGTTTGTTTATCTGTTTGATAATTTTGAACCATTTAGCCTAATTGAACCAAATATTGAATTGTATTGAAAATTGGTCGTATTTGCATGCATACATGTATATCTATTGAACAGGTCATAGCAAGGAGGCTAGAGCCAGAGAATAAAATTTGTTTGCCCGACAAATAGGTACATGTTTATTACATAATTTCCTGTTTTGTTTGGGTGATGATGATTTTATGAGCCTATTGGCTAGCCGCTTGGCTTTTTATTTTTCCTTTTGAGATCTGAAGGACCGGGGAAGCTATTTGAAATTCCCCGATGCTCCCGGTGCAGGGGAGGTTATGGCGAAATTTTTCAAAAATTTAGGGTGTTAGCCAAATTTTTGAAAATTTGAAAATTCTCAGAAACTGAAAGGTTGGAGAATGGAAGCCAGATCGAGCGTAGAGTTGAATAATCAAACCACTTTCGACTTTGTTCCTTTTCGGGGACGAAAAGTTTTAAGTGGGGGAGATTGTAACAACCCGAAAATCTGGGCCAGTTTAAAATTTTTATTTTGGCAATTCTAGCGAGTTTTGATTATTTAAAATGAATTATTTTAAATGAGATCGACGAGAAATTTATTTTTAATATAAATAGAACGTATATATTATACGCGTCGTCGTTAGAATATAAATATTTATATATAATTATAAATAGAATTGAAAATGGCGCGGTAGTTCGATAATTCGATTTCAAACTTCAATTGAATATACCGGGTGCAAAACAATCCGGATTTTAGTGAAACCAAAAATGATAGGATCTAATTGATAATATCTTTCTAACGAATCCGAAAAATCAAGATTTCATAACGTGAATCAAGAGATATGTCCAGTTGAAAATTCTGAATAGTCGCTATGGAATTCAGGCCCTTAAAAATGGACATTTTGCAAACGACCTCGGATTTCGACGAAACCAGTTTTGTTGGGTCCGGGATGTAAAGTTATTGCTAGGTTTCAAATTTCATAATTTTTCGAATCAATATGTGAGCGTGGCAAAGGAAAACGCGTTTGACCAGTTTCAGTTGTTTTTAATCGACTGGAAATTGGCCATTTTTCTAACGGTCTCGGAATTCGACGAAACTAGTTTCGTTAGGATCGTATCGTCAATACGAAGCTAGAGAATATTTTTCAGGAATTTTTCTAGTTAGTATGTGACCCCGATAATTTGAAATGTACGTTTAAAATTCAATATAGCGATTTAAATGTAAGTTCAAAAGGAAACTGATTGTAACAATCGAATCAGCTTGCGATACATATCCCATTGTGTTCGGAATGGGGGTAATACGCTATGGACGACAGGCGGTGGGCCTCGTTTCGAGGTCATATGTAAAAGTCAACTTTTAAGGAATAAAATAATTAAATAATAAAATAAATAAATAAAAAAAAACTTTTCCCCTTATCTCTGCCCCCCCCCCGTTCATTCCTCAGAAACAAAAAGAAGGAAAAAAAAAAGAATCGAGTTCATCAAATCGATGGCGGCCATCGCCTGGCCACCGCCGCCCAGGTCATCTCTGCCGAGTCCACTTTCTCTTCCCCCCTCCCTCGCGTCATCTGCCCCACTCCTTCTCCTCTGCGATCCCGACCCCCCACACGCGACGTCGTCCGCCGCCATCGCCATCGGCAAAGCCCCCACCACCGCAACCACCTGCCGCTGACGAAGACGACGCCCCCCTCTTCGCATACAGTAAGTATTCTATCTTACTTTTATTTTTTTTATTTTTTTTATTTTAAAGTTTAAAAACGTATTTCGATTTTTTCAAATAAAAACTGAATTGATTTTTAAGATGATATGAATATTGTTTTTTTAAAAGATGAATACTGATTTTTTTTTTAAAAAGATGAATACTAATTTTTTTTTAAAAAAGATGAAAACTGCATTTTTTAAAAAGATAAAAACTGCATTTTTTAAAAAGATAAAAACTGCATTTTTAAAAAGATGAAAACTGATTTGATTTTAAAACTGGTTTTTGAAAAATTTAAAAACTAATTTTTGAGAAGATTTAAACTTTATAAGTTAAAAGATTATATTTTTATAATATGATAAAAATGATATTTTTATCATATAAAGATGACATTTTTAATCACGAAGATCAGAAATTATATATGGATATATATTGTTTCAAAAAGAGGATTTTCTATATATAAGAAACATTGTTTTGAAAGGAGAAAATATACATGTGTTTTGAAAGAAAATTATATTTTGTTTTAGAAAGCAAAATATAATGATAAGATTTTTTTTAGTAGAATAAAAATTCGATTTTTATATATTGAACTTTGAAATAAAAATTCGATTTTTATATATTGAACTTTGAAATAAAAATTCGATTTTTATATATTGAACTTTGAAATAAAAATTCGATTTTTATATATTGAACTTTGAAATAAAAATTCGATTTTTATATATTGAACTTTGAAATAAAAATTCGATTTTTATATATTGAACTTCGAAATAAAAATATGATTTTTATATATCGAATAGCGAAGTAAAAATTCGATTTTTACATATGTAGTGAATACGGGCGAAGATGACAAAAGGGCGAGAACGAAGAAGATTTATATCAAGGAAGTGCCGTGGAGCTAGGATAGCAATTCGGTGAGAATTTCTCACTCTTCAATTTATTTTCTAGTTATATATATATATATACTAGGATGCATACGGTGTTTAGTAGCACCCGACACAATCGTCCACAGACCATGGACTTGTTTGTTTGGCTGTTTGGTTATTGATTGCGATATTGGTTTGAATGTGGTTTGTGGTGTGAAAAATCGAATCGATAAATTGGTTAGGATTAGACGTGCGCCGTTATAAGGCGAAGGAGTAAGGCTAGGTTAGACTCTTACTCCAAATTTTGTGGTTTGCATAATGAAATTGATTTGATTGATGTGTGAATGGCGTGGGCCTTCACTAGACCGGGGATAAGGCTAGGCCTTGTCCCGTTTCTAGTATCGTGCCGTTATGCCGCCGAAATTTTCTAAAATAAGTTAGAAAAATAAAAATATCATTTTATTGAATAAATGAATCGAATAGAAGTTCATATGTTGGAATAAAATGTTTTGTCGTTAAAAATATAATTTTTAACGTGAATGTGAATAAATAAATATTCATTTACAAACCAGACGGTTTGTTTATGTACACCTATTTGAAGGACATTGATTGGGTCGATAAATTTTACACATCGCCCAACTGCACGAATAAAAATCTGTGTTTGATTGTTTGAAACCCCACACGGGTGTTGGGATAAAATTTGAAGTTCACTCATCCTGATTGATTAAATATGTCGATCGATTGATTGACAGGCTGTTATAAGCGCTGAATATCTATATTTGATGCTTATACAGTGTAGTGCACTTTGGTTGATGGTTGATTATTTTTCAATGCTATGATATACATGTGTTGTATGAAAATCCATATAATTAACTTTATATGGTAATTGATTGGGCCTCATTCCAATTTAAAAAATAAAGAATATTATAGAATAAAAGTTCATGTGTTGACAGTACTCATTCATTGAGATTGGTCATGTGTTGAACGAAATATTTTAATATTAAAATTTACATCTTTATCGATATAAAATAAAGGTTCATGTGTTGACAGTACTCATTCATTGAGATTGGTCATGTGTTGAACGAAATATTTTGATAATAACAACGATTTTGAAAAAGAAATATTTGAAATAGAATATTTGAAAATAGAAATTTATGAAGCCGTGTTGATTAGATTGACGCCATTTTGACGTGAACGATATTTATATCGATTTTAAACGATTTCGAAATGAATTGAATAGAAAACGATTTCGAAATGAAATAAATTGAAAACGATTTCGAAATGAAATAAATTGAAAACGATTTCGAAATGAATTGAAATGAATTCAAATTGAATTGAAATTTGAATTGAATAGAAATGAATTTTGAAACGAATTTATAAAGAAGAATTCAATTTTGATTTGAATTGAAAAGAAAGTTGAAATAGCTTTTGAAACGATTTTAAAACTATTTATATAATTCGTTTTAAATAGAAATCGACGAAATATATATTATATATATTATATATATAATATAATGGCCTGAATAGAACGCGCCGCGCCGCGGCAGTTCGTGAATTTCGACCATTTATTTCAAATGGACATTGCGGGAGATCCGACCGTCGGATTCTCCTAAAACCGGAACCGTTGGGTTCGTATCGAAAAGAGCTTTCTAATGAATATTAGAAATTTGAAATCTAACGGTTGGATTTGGAATTATGTCCAAATCAAATTTGAAAAAGGTCGCTGTAAGTGCAGTTCGATGGCCATTGATGGAAATCGACTGTACGGGCCTTGATAAAATTATTAAAAATAGCAATAATTTGTGTAAAATCATAAGAAATGATTTAGAAAGAATTGGGATGAAAAACTCCCTATTTGAAAAGATAAAAATAGATTTTTATCGAAATGAACTAGTTTTGAACTAGAATTAAAATTCTATTTATTTTTAAATAAATAAATTGAATTAGAAAAGGGTTTTAAAAAAATAACCAGAATATCCAATGATTGCATTGGAGTGGATTTGAATCGAAATTGTCTTCGGAATATTTCGATGTTGGATTTCGTGATTATACAGATGTTGCTATGGAAATTTGAAAGATATAGATATATATATCGTTATTTCCAATACGATATCTGTTGGTCGTAGAATTTGATATTGAATATAAGCTGATATATTTTCTATTCAGAGCCTTGTATTTAAATGTCAAATGTGATTTGGGTTTGTCGCGAATGGTGTCTTCACTAACACTGTTCTTGAACCCAGTTGAGAAAAGATTAAATCTTTTTATTTAGATTTAATGAAGCGTACCAATTAAATAATATTTAATTGGGAATAGAATTGATATTGATTTTTGGGTTTATCGTGAACAGTATTTTAAATAACACTTATTCTTTAACCCGATAATTAATGGAATGTGATTTTGGGTTTATCGTGAACCGTGTTTTAAATGACACTGATTCTTTAACCCAGTCGAAGATTAAAACTAAATGGAGTTTTAATGAATCTTTAATTAGATTGAAAAGATCGAAAATGGAGTACCACCAGTTTTGCTCCAGGCGATAGTTAAATCTTTAATTAGATTTGAACGTGAAATGGTAATTGAATTTACCGATAACACCGTGGTGTTAGAAATGAAGTATTACCAGTTTTACTTCATGGGATGAATAGGTTGGGATTGGGAAATTAAAACCAATGATTACTTCGGTAAGGTTCGCTAATTCCGACTAGTTTGAATTGATATTCAAAAATAGATTAAAGAATAAATTCAAGGAATTTATCTTGGATAAAATTAATGGGAACCTTTCCCTATGAATGTGAAATTTAGAAACTAAATGTCGGTTAGCCAAGCAGAGTGGTTTTCTGGATATTGATCTGATGTTGGTTTCGGCCTTCGGGGTTAATATTTGGGGAATTATTCTCTTGATTAATTTACGGTTAGTGACTGATGAATTGGAATGAGGCGTATGTTGTGTTTGTGTAACACTTATTTAAAATATACGCGAGTTATTCGGAAAGATCGGGTTTATCCCATTCTGAATAACTGATACGACGATAAGTCGAAGATGAAGACGATGGTCGAAGACCGGAGGTCTTCACGTCGTTTGGATAATTACTGATGATCTTGATTGGGCTGTACACCCAAGAAGATGGAAACAGTTAGTGATCGTCCAGACGTACTTGGAGATCGATGGATATGCCGGGTACTAGGTGCCTCCGGTTTCGTTCAGACCCAGAACGGACTTGTAAATGGACTGTGTGTCTGACATTGGATTTTAGTCTGTGTGATTGATTTCTATTAAATATATATCTGTTTGGCGGCGGAGAATTTATTCTCTTGCTTAACGCCCTTCTCTGAGACGTACGAGCTCAGGGGTTATATATTGATGGATATCAAACGCATGGAGTGAATTGCCTGTGTGGCATGCCTAAGTGGCAATTGATCGAGACTTCTGTTGAAAAGCAAAGTCTTGTGGTGATGATCAAAGCACGGCCTTTGTGGCGTAGCTTTGTGTAACGTTTATTTCGCGTGTTTCACACCCGGTATGAACCAAAAACGGGAGAGGACGTCAGGGAGGGCATGCGTTTCTTTCTAGCTAGAAGTGGCGTCAGTGGTTTTACACGCCCTGACGAGTTTGACTTATGTGGTTGTTGCTGTTGCGAGGCGCCTCGGATTGATCGGTCGTTCTCGAACCGATGGAGTCATTTGGTTGGCTCGTTTACGCCCCATAGGGCGGAGAAATGCATGTTCAGGGTTTAAGTTTAATCCACATCGGTGGACTGGCCCTGAGGATCCAAGGGCCCACCTGAGTCTGGGTCTTGTGGCTCGGGCTAGAGAGTCACGAATCGGTTGAGGACTATCTTTTGCCTCGGTTCATAGACGGAAATCCAATTTCCAAATACGTGACTTTGCGATTTTGATTGTATAACCTATATATGGCGACATAGTGGTATGGGGCATTCATGCCGCCTATGATTGATACTTATGATTTGAAGTTGTTTTATACACTATGCACTTATATAGTATCAAATGATTTGTTTTAAACGTATCAAGCATTCTTTGGCTGTTATAAGGGAAAACCCTATCCTCGACTGCGTTGCATTGTGTGATGGGACCTGGGTCTTATAACAGCTTCATTTCTCTTTATTTAGCATTGCGCTGTTTGTTTTATGCACTGGTATTCTTGGGAGGAAACCCGTTCCGTGTTATACGGCGTGGTCCCTTGATTTACCTAATGATTTAAAATAAAGATTAATAACTGTTTTAGTTCTCACACCAGTCACATGACTGACCTGGAGTTTATTGTTTTAACCTAAACTCTGGGTGCCCTTATTTTGACACGGGCAGCTAGTAGTTTTGGTTTTGCAGATTTATATTCACAGGATCCTGGTTTACAGCTGGAACGATATCCGGAAAGCTTTGTATCCGTATATCTCTTCTAGTTGTGTATTGTATTATTTTCCGCTGCTTTGTGTTTAAATGTAATTTAAATCTCTGATATTTCTGTGTAATATTTATTTGTTTATACTCTGTATATTCTTGTAATCTGATGCATTGTTGTAATATACAATGAAATGTTCTTCTGTATGCGTTCTGTTTTGTCGTGTTCTCAAACGATAGGGCGTTTCGAACGGCCTGGATCGGTTTAGCGACTGGTTCGGACCGAGCGAAATTCCTTGCCGTCACATCCGTATCCGAATTTCAAACTACATATCCAAGATTGCATAACTCATAAGTTTCAGCAAATACAACATATAATTCCAGCAAATTCATCATAGCAACAAACACATAAAATACTACAAATACAACATAAAAACTAAAAAGAAAATACATCATATATGTAGTCATATCCTAAAACAACATAAATCATAAACACGAATACATCACACATGTCATGAATTGTAGAAAATATCTAAATAACACACATAATTTAATATATTTTGCATTCATTTTTCCATGGCGGTTTCAAAAGCTCACTAAACGGCATAACCTGCATTCATTTTTTGAGAATTTTTAGTGTAGGATATTAATATTTGATTGTAACTAAATGGAACTGTAGTTTGCAACTATCCGTGTAATAACCCGCAAATTCTGGGCCAGTTTAAAATTTTTATTTTGGCAATTTTAGCGAATTTTGAATATTTAAAATGAATTATTTTAAATAATATCGACGAGAAAATTTATTTTTAATATAATTCGACGTATATAATATACGCGTCGTCGTTAGAATATAAATATTTATATATAATTATAAATAGAATTGAAAATGGCGCGGTAGTTCGATAATTCGATTTCAAACTTCAATTGAATGTACCGGGTGCAAACCAATCCGGATTTTAGTGAAACCAAAAACATTAGGATCTAATTGATAATATCTTTACAACGAATCCGAAAAATCAAGATTTCATATCGGGAATCAAAAGATATGTCCAGTTGAAAATTCTGAATAGTCGCTATGGAATTCAGGCCCTTAAAAATGGACATTTTGCAAATGACCTCGGATTTCGACGAAACCAGTTTTGTTGGGTCCGTGATGTAAAGTTATTGCTAGGTTTCAAATTTCATAATTTTTCGAATCAATATGTGAGCGTGGTAAAGGAAAACGCGTTTGACCAGTTTCAGTTGATTTTAATCGACTGGGAATTGGCCATTTTTCAAACGGTCTCAGAATTCGACGAAACTAGTTTTGTTAGGACCATATCGTCAATACGAAGCTAGAAAATATTTTTCTGGAATTTTTCTAGCTAGTATGTGACCCCGGTAATTTGAAATGTACGTTTAAAATTCAATATACTGATTTCAATGTAAATTCAACGGAAACTGATTCAAACAGTCGAATTGGCCTACGTGGCATATCCCATTGTGTTCGGAATAGGGGTAATTAGCTAGAGGCGACGGTCGTTGGGCCTCGTTTGGTGTTCGAATTAAAAGTCAACCTTCAAGGATTTAAAAATTAAAAATAAATAAAATAATATATACTTTTACATACACCCCCCTCCTTTTCTATATCGTTCAGAACAGGAATAAAAAAAAAAAACCGCCCAACCCTAAATCGAAGTCGCCGCCGCCCCTGGGGCGCGCGCCACCCACCGCGCCGCCGTCTAGGCCGCCCCACCTCGCCATCGCACCTCCCTCTCTCCCCTTGCTCCTCTGTAGAAGTCGCGACACCCCCAGCCTCGACCGCAGCGCCCCCCCTCCCGTCATCCGCCACGTCGGAGCAACCCCCCCTGCGAGCAACCTCCGATCACCTCTGAGCAACCACCAGCGCCCCCCCTAAAGAGAGAACCCGTAAGTTTTTATAAATGCTGATTTTATTTAGATTTAAAATGCTGATTTTGTTTAACTTGATATACTAGTTTTGGTTAACTTGATTTTTCAAAGAAAAGAAAGAAAGGATTTTTCAAATAAAAAGGTATAACCTTTATATATATAAAGTTATAATTTTTACAATTAAAAATGTGATTTTGATATATGAATGAGCATCATAAAAGTAGGATTTTTATTTTTACGAATAGCATATAAAATATGGTTTTTATTTATATAAAGTAGCAAAGATAAAGATGTGATTTTTATTGCTTTAAAATAAAAGTATACTTTGCTTTGAATTAAAAATATAATTTTTACATGATAGGAATATTAAAAATATCATCTTTATATAGGTAACAAAATAAAAATGGGATTTTTATAGTGATGTTTGAAAAGGTAAAATCTTTAAAATAGAAAAGACGATATTTTGAGATGAGTAGTGAAGTAAAAATATGATTTTTACTTCGGGAAAAATATAGATTTTTGCAACAAGGAAGTTATGATTTTTATTATCCATAACGAGTGATAAAGATTTGATTTTGAAGGGAAAAAGAAGAAAGGCGAAATCTATATTTTTAAAATGGAATTTTTATCTATATTACAACGAAGTAAAAATTCGATTTTTATATATTGAACAACGAAGTAAAAATTCGATTTTTTTATATTGAACATCGTAGTGAAAATTCGATTTTTAAATATATGAAGTGATTAAAAAAAATATGATTTTTAAATTGAAGTGAATAAATAAAAATGTGATTTTTATTTTAAAGACATCAGAATATAAAAATATGTGATTTTTATATATGTAGTGACTACGGGCAACGAAGATGAAAAAGGCGAGAATGAAGAAGATTTCTATCAATGAAGTGCCGTGGAGCTAGGATAGCTATATGTGAGAATTTCTCACCTTTCAATTTCTTTTTCTAGTTATATATATATACTAGGATGCAGACGGTGCTTAGTAGCACCCGACACAATCGTCCACAGACCATGGACTTGTTTGTTTGGTTGCATAGATTAGTTGAATTATTTGTTTGAAATGAATTGAATTGTTTGGTGAGATGAAATTGATTTGATTGATGTGTGAATGGCGTGGGCCTTCACTAGACCGGGGATAAGGCTAGGCCTAGTCCCGTTTCTAGTATCGTGTCGTTATGCCGCCGAAATTTTCTAAAATATGTTAGAAAATAAAAACATCATTTTATTGTGTAAATGAATAATAGAAATTCATATGTTGGAATAAAATGTTTTATCGTTAAAAATATAATTTTTAACGTGAATATGAATATAGTGAAAGTGAATAAAATAAAATATTCATTTACAAACCAGACGGTTTGTTTATGTACACCTATTTGAAGGACATTGATTGGGACGATAAATTTTACACATCGCCCAACAGCACAAATAAAATATGTGTTTGATTGTTTGAAACCCCACACGGGTGTTAGGATGAAATTTGAAGTTCACTCATCCTGATTGATTAAATATGTCGATCGGTTGATTGACAGGCTGTTTTAAGCGTTAGATATCTATATTTGATGCTTATACAGTGTAGTGCACTTTGGTTGATGGTTGATTATTTTTCAATGCTATGATATACATGTGATGTATGAAAATCCATATAATTAACTTTATATGGTAATTGATTGGGCCTCATTCCAATTTGAAAAATAAAGAATATTATAAAATAAAAGTTCATGTGTTGACAGTACTCATCCATTGAGATTGGTCATGTGTTGAACGAAATATTTTAGTAATAAAATTTACGTCTTTATCGATATTATAAAATAAAAGTTCATGTGTTGACAGTACTCATCCATTGAGATTGGTCATGTGTTGAACGAAATATTTTAGTAATAAAATTTACGTCTTTATCGATATTATAAAATAAAAGTTCATGTGTTGACAGTACTCATCCATTGAGATTGGTCATGTGTTGAACGAAATATTTTGATAATAACAACTATTTTGAAAAATAAATATTTGAAATAGAATATTCGAAAATAGAAATTTATGAAGCCGTGTTGATTAGATTGACGCCATTTTGACGTAAACGATTTCGAAATGAATTGAATTGAAAACGATTTCGAAATGAATTGAATTGAAAACGATTTCGAAATGAATTGAATTGAAAACGATTTCGAAATGAATTGAATTGAAAACGATTTCGAAATGAATTGAATTGAAAACGATTTCGAAATGAATTGAATTGAAAACGATTTCGAAATGAATTGAATTGAAAACGATTTCGAAATGAATTGAATTGAAAACGATTTCGAAATGAATTGAATTGAAAACGATTTCGAAATGAATTGAATATAAAACGATTTCAAATTGAATTGAAAGCGAATTGAAATGAATTCAAATTGAATTGAAATTTGAATTGAATAGAAATAAATTTTAAAACGAATTTATAAAGAAGAATTCAATTTTGATTTGAATTGAAAAGAAAGTTGAAATAGCTTTTGAAACGATTTTAAAACTATTTATATAATTCGTTTTAAATAGAAATCGACGAAATATATATTATATATATTATATATATAATATAATGGCCTGAATAGAACGCGCCGCGCCGCGGCAGTTCGCGAATTTCGACCATTTATTTCAAACGGACATTACGGGAGATCCGACCGTCGGATTCTCCTAAAACCGGAACCGTTGGGTTCGTATCGAAAAGAGCTTTCTAATGAATATTAGAAATTTGAAATCTAACGGTTGGATTTGGAAATACGTCCAAATCAAATTTGAAAAAGGTCGGTGTAAGTGCAGTTCGATGGCCATTAGTGGAAATCGACTGTATGGGCCTTGATAAAATTATTAAAAATAGTAATAATTTGTGTAAAATCATAAGAAATGATTTAGAAAGATTTGGGATGAAAAACTCCATATTTGAAAAGATAAAAATAGATTTTTATCGAAATGAACTAGTTTTGAACTAGAAATATAATTCTATTTATTTTTAAATAAATAAATTGAATTTGAAAAGGGTTTTAAAAATAACCAAAATTTCCAATGATTGCATTGGAGTGGATTTGAATCGAAATTGTCGTCGGAATATTTCGATGTTGGAATTCGAGATTATACAGATGTTGTTATGGAAATTTGAAAGATATATATTTATATCGTTATTTCCAATACGACATTTGTTAGTCGTAGGATTTGATATTGAATATAAGCCGATATATTTTCTATTCAGAGCCTTGTATTGAATATCAAATGTGATTTGGGTTTGTCGTGAATGGTGTCTTCACTAACACTGTTCTTGAACCCAGTTGAGAAAAGATTAAATCTTTTTATTTAGATTTAATGAAGGGTACCAATTAAATAATATTTAATTGGAATTGAATTGATATTGATTTTTGGGTTTATCGTGAACAGTGTTTTAAATAACACTTGTTCTTTAACCCGATAATTAATGGAAGGTGATTTTGGGTTTATCGTGAACCGTGTTTTAAATGACACCGATTCTTTAACCCAGTCGAAGATTAAAACTAAGTGGAGTTTTAATGAATCTTTAATTAGATTGGAATGATCGAAAATGGAGTATCACCAGTTTTGCTCCAGGCGATAGTTAAACCTTTAATTAGATTTGAACGTGAAATGGTAATTGAATTTACCGATAACACTGTGGTGTTAGATATGAAGTATTACCAGTTTTACTTCATGGGATGAATAGGTTGGGATGGGGAAATTAAAACAAATGATTACTTCGGTAAGGTTCGTTAATCCCGACTAGTTTGAATTGATATTCAAAATAGATTAAAGAATAAATTCAAGAAATTTATCTTGGATAAAATTAATGGGAACCTTTCCCTATGAATGTGAAAATTAGAAACTAACTGTCGGTTAGCTAAGCAGAATGGTTTTCTGAATATTGATCTGATGTTGGTTTCGGCCTTCGGGGTTAATGTTTGGGGAATTATTCTCTTGATTAATTTACGGTTAGTGACTGATGAATTGGAATGAGGCGTATGTTGTGTTTGTGTAACACTTATTTAAAATATACGCGAGTTATTCGGAAAGACCGGGTTTATCCCATTCTGAATAACTGATACGACGATAAGTCGAAGATGAAGACGATGGTCGAAGACCGGAAGTCTTCACGTCGTTTGGGTGATAACTGATGATCTTGATTGGGCTGTACACCCAAGAAGATGGAAACAGTTGGTGATCGTCTAGACGTACTTGGAGATCGATGGATATGCGAGGTACTAGGTGCCTCCGGTTTCGTTCAGACCCAGAACGGACTTGTAAATGGACTGTGTGTCTGACATTGGATTTTAGTCTGTGTGATTGATCTCTATTAAATATATATCTGTTTGGCGGCGGAGAATTTATTCCCTTGCTTAACGCCCTTCTCTGAGACATACGAGCTCAGAGGTTATATATTGATGGATATCAAACGCATGGAGTGAATTGCCTGTGTGGCATGCCTAAGTGGCAATTGATCGAGGCTTCTGTTGAAAAGCAAAGTCTTGTGGTGATGATCAAAGCAAGGCCTTTGTGGCGTAGCTTTGTGTAACGTTTGCTTCGCGAGTTTCGCACCCGGTATGAACCAAAAACGGGAGAGGACGTCAGGGAGGGCATGCGTTTCTTTCTAGCTAGAAGTGGCGTCAGTGGTTTTACACGCCCTGACGAGTTTGACTTATGTGGTTGTTGCTGTTGCGAGGCGCCTCGGTTATATCGGTTTCGGCCGAATGCATTCTGGTCGGCTGACGGACCAGACTTACACCCCATAGGGTGGGGAGACGTAGTGTTCAGGCATAATAATCCACATCGGTGGACCGGCCCTGAGGATCTAAAGGCTTGCCTGCGCGCTTGCCTGTGGCTCGGGCTAGAGAGTCACGAATTCGGTGAGGACGATCCCTAGCCTCGGTTCATAGAAGGAAACCCAATTTCCAAATACGTGACTTTGCGGTTTTATTTGTAAACCTATATATGGTGGCATAGTGGCATGGGACGCTCATGTCGCCTATGATTGATACTTATGATTTGAAGTTGTTTTATACACTATGCACTTATAATAGTATCAAACGATTTGTTTTAAACGTATCAAGCATTCTTTGGCTGTTATAAGGGAAAACCCTATCCTCGGCTGCGTTGCATTGTGTGATGGGACCTGGGTCTTATAACAGCTTCATTTTTCTTTATTTAGCATTGCGCTGTTTGTTTTATGCACTGGTATTCTTGGGAGGAAACCCGTTCCGTATTATACGGCGTGGTCCCTTGATTTACCTAATGATTTAAAATAAAGATTAATAACTGTTTTAGTTCTCACACCAGTCACATGACTGACCTGGAGTTTATTGTTTTAACCTAAACTCTGGGTGCCCTTATTTTGACACGGGCAGCTAGTAGTTTTGGTTTTGCAGATTTATATTCACAGGATCCTGGTTTACAGCTGGAACGATATCCGGAAAGCTTTGTATCCGTATATCTCCTTCTAGTTGTGTATTGTATTATTTCCGCTGCTATGTATTTAAATGTAATTTAAATCTCTGATATTTCTGTGTAATATTCTTTTATACTCTGTATATTCTTGTAATCTGATGCATTGTTGTAATATACAATGAAATGTTCTTCTGTATGCGTTCTGTTTTGTCGTGTTCTAAAACGATAGGGCGTTTCGAACGGCCTGGATCGGTTTAGCGACTGGTTCGGACCGAGCGAAATTCTTTGCCGTCACAGTTGGTATCAGAGCTTTGGTTTACAAAGCTCAGAGAACAAGGCACATTAGAACTATACGAAAGAATTCATCAGATATTGGATTAGTAATATCCAATGAGAATGACTCGTTAGAGATAGGATCAGTAGTATCCTAGAACGAGTGTGAAGAGTATATTTTTAAAATAAAACAAATTTTTGTTTTGAAAATTTAAATCAATTATTCATATTTGATTATTTATTTATATTGATGTGGACAATCCAGTATATATAGATTTTGCGTATACGTCTGATCCGCGTGTATTTGAAATTTTAATATACTGGATAGATATAGAATCACACTCTAGTCGCCCGGAGATAATTTTGGTAATGCGGCCGCATTATCAATATTTATATTCATGTTTCGAAGGTGTGATATCTATATATTTCCATTAGACTGGTGTGAGAACCAAAACTAATATAGCTAGAACACATTGTTGTGAATAGGCATCAAAAAAAAAAACAAGATTTTTGTATATGTATCAAAATTATGAATTTGAAACTCTAATTCACTGATTGATTGATGTTTGGGTTGTTTGTTTAATTTTTTGATAATTTTGAACCATTATGCCTAATTTGGTCAAATATTGAATTGTATTGAAAATTGGTCGCATTTGCATGCATATACATGTATATCATTGAACAGGTCATAGCAAGGAGGCTAGAGCCAGAGAATAAAATTTGTTTGCCCGACAAATAGGTACATGTTTACTACATAATTTCCTGTTTTGTTTGGGTGATGATGATTTTGTGAGCCTATTGGCTAGCCGCTTGGCTTTTTCTTTTTCTTTTTGAGATCTGAAGGACCGGGGAAGCTATTTGAAATTCCCCGATGCTCCCATTGCAGGGGAGGTTATGGCGAAATTTTTCGAAAATTTAGGGTGTTAGCCAAATTTTTGAAATTTTGAAAATTCTTAGAAACTGAAAAGTTGGAGAATGAAAGCCAGATCGAGCGTAGAGTTGATTAATCAAACCACTTTCGACTTTGTTCCTTTTCGGGGACGAAAAGTTTTAAGTGGGGGAGATTGTAATAACCCGCAAATTCTGGGCCAGTTTAAAAATTTTATTTTGGCAATTTTAGCGAATTTTGAATATTTAAAATGAATTATTTTAAATAATATCGACGAGAAAATTTATTTTTAATATAATTCGACGTATATATTATACGCGTCGTCGTTAGAATATAAATATTTATATATAATTATAAATAGAATTGAAAATGGCGCGGTAGTTCGATAATTCGATTTCAAACTTCAATTGAATGTACCGGGTGCAAACCAATCCGGATTTTAGTGAAACCAAAAACATTAGGATCTAATTGATAATATCTTTACAACGAATCCGAAAAATCAAGATTTCATATCGGGAATCAAAAGATATGTCCAGTTGAAAATTCTGAATAGTCGCTATGGAATTCAGGCCCTTAAAAATGGACATTTTGCAAATGACCTCGGATTTCGACGAAACCAGTTTTGTTGGGTCCATGATGTAAAGTTATTGCTAGGTTTCAAAATTCATAATTTTTCGAATCAATATGTGAGCGTGGTAAAGGAAAACGCGTTTGACCAGTTTCAGTTGATTTTAATCGACTGGGAATTGGCCATTTTTCAAACGGTCTCAGAATTCGACGAAACTAGTTTTGTTAGGACCGTATCGTCAATACGAAGCTAGAAAATATTTTTCTGGAATTTTTCTAGCTAGTATGTGACCCCGGTAATTTGAAATGTACGTTTAAAATTCAATATACTGATTTCAATGTAAATTCAACGGAAACTGATTCAAACAGTCGAATTGGCCTACGTGGCATATCCCATTGTGTTCGGAATAGAGGTAATTAGCTAGAGGCGACGGTCGTTGGGCCTCGTTTGGTGTTCGAATTAAAAGTCAACCTTCAAGGATTTAAAAATTAAAAATAAATAAAATAATATATACTTTTACATACACCCCCCCTCCTTTTCTATATCGTTCAGAACAGGAATAATAAAAAAAAAAACCGCCCAACCCTAAATCGAAGTCGCCGCCGCCCCTGGGGCGCGCGCCACCCACCGCGCCGCCGTCTAGGCCGCCCCACCTCGCCATCGCACCTCCCTCTCTCCCCTTGCTCCTCTGTAGAAGTCGCGACACCCCCAGCCTCGACCGCAGCGCCCCCCCTCCCGTCATCCGCCACGTCGGAGCAGCCCCCCCTGCGAGCAACCTCCGATCACCTCTGAGCAACCACCAGCGCCCCCCCTAAAGAGGGAACCCGTAAGTTTTTATAAATGCTGATTTTATTTAGATTTAAAATGCTGATTTTATTTAGATTTAAAATGCTGATTTTGTTTAACTTGATATACTAGTTTTGGTTAACTTGATTTTTCAAAGAAAAGAAAGAAAGGATTTTTCAAATAAAAAGGTATAACCTTTATATATATAAAGTTATAATTTTTACAATTAAAAATGTGATTTTGATATATGAGTGAGCATCATAAAAGTAGGATTTTTATTTTTACGAATAGCATATAAAATATGGTTTTTATTTATATAAAGTAGCAAAGATAAAGATGTGATTTTTATTGCTTTAAAATAAAAGTATACTTTGCTTTGAATTAAAAATATAATTTTTACATGATAGGAATATTAAAAATATCATCTTTATATAGGTAACAAAATAAAAATGGGATTTTTATAGTGATGTTTGAAAAGGTAAAATCTTTAAAATAGAAAAGACGATATTTTGAGATGAGTAGTGAAGTAAAAATATGATTTTTACTTCGGGAAAAATATAGATTTTTGCAACAAGGAAGTTATGATTTTTATTATCCATAATGAGTGATAAAGATTTGATTTTGAAGGGAAAAAGAAGAAAGGCGAAATCTATATTTTTAAAATGGAATTTTTATCTATATTACAACGAAGTAAAAATTCGATTTTTATATATTGAACAACGAAGTAAAAATTCGATTTTTTTATATTGAACATCGTAGTGAAAATTCGATTTTTAAATATATGAAGTGATTAAAAAAATATGATTTTTAAATTGAAGTGAATAAATAAAAATGTGATTTTTATTTTAAAGACATCAGAATATAAAAATATGTGATTTTTATATATGTAGTGACTACGGGCAACGAAGATGAAAAAGGCGAGAATGAAGAAGATTTCTATCAATGAAGTGCCGTGGAGCTAGGATAGCTATATGTGAGAATTTCTCACCTTTCAATTTCTTTTTCTAGTTATATATATATACTAGGATGCAGACGGTGCTTAGTAGCACCCGACACAATCGTCCACAGACCATGGACTTGTTTGTTTGGTTGCATAGATTAGTTGAATTATTTGTTTGAAATGAATTGAATTGTTTGGTGAGATGAAATTGATTTGATTGATGTGTGAATGGCGTGGGCCTTCACTAGACCGGGGATAAGGCTAGGCCTAGTCCCGTTTCTAGTATCGTGCCGTTATGCCGCCGAAATTTTCTAAAATATGTTAGAAAATAAAAACATCATTTTATTGTGTAAATGAATAATAGAAATTCATATGTTGGAATAAAATGTTTTATCGTTAAAAATATAATTTTTAACGTGAATATGAATATAGTGAAAGTGAATAAAATAAAATATTCATTTACAAACCAGACGGTTTGTTTATGTACACCTATTTGAAGGACATTGATTGGGACGATAAATTTTACACATCGCCCAACAGCACAAATAAAATATGTGTTTGATTGTTTGAAACCCCACACGGGTGTTAGGATGAAATTTGAAGTTCACTCATCCTGATTGATTAAATATGTCGATCGGTTGATTGACAGGCTGTTTTAAGCGTTAGATATCTATATTTGATGCTTATACAGTGTAGTGCACTTTGGTTGATGGTTGATTATTTTTCAATGCTATGATATACATGTGATGTATGAAAATCCATATAATTAACTTTATATGGTAATTGATTGGGCCTCATTCCAATTTGAAAAATAAAGAATATTATAAAATAAAAGTTCATGTGTTGACAGTACTCATCCATTGAGATTGGTCATGTGTTGAACGAAATATTTTAGTAATAAAATTTACGTCTTTATCGATATTATAAAATAAAAGTTCATGTGTTGACAGTACTCATCCATTGAGATTGGTCATGTGTTGAACGAAATATTTTAGTAATAAAATTTACGTCTTTATCGATATTATAAAATAAAAGTTCATGTGTTGACAGTACTCATCCATTGAGATTGGTCATGTGTTGAACGAAATATTTTGATAATAACAACTATTTTGAAAAAGAAATATTTGAAATAGAATATTTGAAAATAGAAATTTATGAAGCCGTGTTGATTAGATTGACGCCATTTTGACGTAAACGATTTCGAAATGAATTGAATTGAAAACGATTTCGAAATGAATTGAATTGAAAACGATTTCGAAATGAATTGAATTGAAAACGATTTCGAAATGAATTGAATTGAAAACGATTTCGAAATGAATTGAATTGAAAACGATTTCGAAATGAATTGAATTGAAAACGATTTCGAAATGAATTGAATTGAAAACGATTTCGAAATGAATTGAATATAAAACGATTTCAAATTGAATTGAAAGCGAATTGAAATGAATTCAAATTGAATTGAAATTTGAATTGAATAGAAATAAATTTTAAAACGAATTTATAAAGAAGAATTCAATTTTGATTTGAATTGAAAAGAAAGTTGAAATAGCTTTTGAAACGATTTTAAAACTATTTATATAATTCGTTTTAAATAGAAATCGACGAAATATATATTATATATATTATATATATAATATAATGGCCTGAATAGAACGCGCCGCGCCGCGGCAGTTCGCGAATTCGACCATTTATTTCAAACGGACATTACGGGAGATCCGACCGTCGGATTCTCCTAAAACCGGAACCGTTGGGTTCGTATCGAAAAGAGCTTTCTAATGAATATTAGAAATTTGAAATCTAACGGTTGGATTTGGAAATACGTCCAAATCAAATTTGAAAAAGGTCGCTGTAAGTGCAGTTCGATGGCCATTAGTGGAAATCGACTGTATGGGCCTTGATAAAATTATTAAAAATAGTAATAATTTGTGTAAAATCATAAGAAATGATTTAGAAAGATTTGGGATGAAAAACTCCATATTTGAAAAGATAAAAATAGATTTTTATCGAAATGAACTAGTTTTGAACTAGAAATATAATTCTATTTATTTTTAAATAAATAAATTGAATTTGAAAAGGGTTTTAAAAATAACCAAAATTTCCAATGATTGCATTGGAGTGGATTTGAATCGAAATTGTCGTCGGAATATTTCGATGTTGGAATTCGAGATTATACAGATGTTGTTATGGAAATTTGAAAGATATATATTTATATCGTTATTTCCAATACGACATTTGTTAGTCGTAGGATTTGATATTGAATATAAGCCGATATATTTTCTATTCAGAGCCTTGTATTGAATATCAAATGTGATTTGGGTTTGTCGTGAATGGTGTCTTCACTAACACTGTTCTTGAACCCAGTTGAGAAAAGATTAAATCTTTTTATTTAGATTTAATGAAGGGTACCAATTAAATAATATTTAATTGGAATTGAATTGATATTGATTTTTGGGTTTATCGTGAACAGTGTTTTAAATAACACTTGTTCTTTAACCCGATAATTAATGGAAGGTGATTTTGGGTTTATCGTGAACCGTGTTTTAAATGACACCGATTCTTTAACCCAGTCGAAGATTAAAACTAAGTGGAGTTTTAATGAATCTTTAATTAGATTGGAATGATCGAAAATGGAGTATCACCAGTTTTGCTCCAGGCGATAGTTAAACCTTTAATTAGATTTGAACGTGAAATGGTAATTGAATTTACCGATAACACTGTGGTGTTAGATATGAAGTATTACCAGTTTTACTTCATGGGATGAATAGGTTGGGATGGGGAAATTAAAACAAATGATTACTTCGGTAAGGTTCGTTAATCCCGACTAGTTTGAATTGATATTCAAAATAGATTAAAGAATAAATTCAAGAAATTTATCTTGGATAAAATTAATGGGAACCTTTCCCTATGAATGTGAAAATTAGAAACTAACTGTCGGTTAGCTAAGCAGAATGGTTTTCTGAATATTGATCTGATGTTGGTTTTGGCCTTCGGGGTTAATGTTTGGGGAATTATTCTCTTGATTAATTTACGGTTAGTGACTGATGAATTGGAATGAGGCGTATGTTGTGTTTGTGTAACACTTATTTAAAATATACGCGAGTTATTCGGAAAGACCGGGTTTATCCCATTCTGAATAACTGATACGACGATAAGTCGAAGATGAAGACGATGGTCGAAGACCGGAAGTCTTCACGTCGTTTGGGTGATAACTGATGATCTTGATTGGGCTGTACACCCAAGAAGATGGAAACAGTTGGTGATCGTCCAGACGTACTTGGAGATCGATGGATATGCGAGGTACTAGGTGCCTCCGGTTTCGTTCAGACCCAGAACGGACTTGTAAATGGACTGTGTGTCTGACATTGGATTTTAGTCTGTGTGATTGATCTCTATTAAATATATATCTGTTTGGCGGCGGAGAATTTATTCTCTTGCTTAACGCCCTTCTCTGAGACATACGAGCTCAGAGGTTATATATTGATGGATATCAAACGCATGGAGTGAATTGCCTGTGTGGCATGCCTAAGTGGCAATTGATCGAGGCTTCTGTTGAAAAGCAAAGTCTTGTGGTGATGATCAAAGCAAGGCCTTTGTGGCGTAGCTTTGTGTAACGTTTGCTTCGCGAGTTTCGCACCCGGTATGAACCAAAAACGGGAGAGGACGTCAGGGAGGGCATGCGTTTCTTTCTAGCTAGAAGTGGCGTCAGTGGTTTTACACGCCCTGACGAGTTTGACTTATGTGGTTGTTGCTGTTGCGAGGCGCCTCGGTTATATCGGTTTCGGCCGAATGCATTCTGGTCGGCTGACGGACCAGACTTACACCCCATAGGGTGGGGAGACGTAATGTTCAGGCATAATAATCCACATCGGTGGACCGGCCCTGAGGATCTAAAGGCTTGCCTGCGCGCTTGCCTGTGGCTCGGACTAGAGAGTCACGAATTCGGTGAGGACGATCCCTAGCCTCGGTTCATAGAAGGAAACCCAATTTCCAAATACGTGACTTTGCGGTTTTATTTGTAAACCTATATATGGTGGCATAGTGGCATGGGACGCTCATGTCGCCTATGATTGATACTTATGATTTGAAGTTGTTTTATACACTATGCACTTATAATAGTATCAAACGATTTGTTTTAAACGTATCAAGCATTCTTTGGCTGTTATAAGGGAAAACCCTATCCTCGGCTGCGTTGCATTGTGTGATGGGACCTGGGTCTTATAACAGCTTCATTTTTCTTTATTTAGCATTGCGCTGTTTGTTTTATGCACTGGTATTCTTGGGAGGAAACCCGTTCCGTGTTATACGGCGTGGTCCCTTGATTTACCTAATGATTTAAAATAAAGATTAATAACTGTTTTAGTTCTCACACCAGTCACATGACTGACCTGGAGTTTATTGTTTTAACCTAAACTCTGGGTGCCCTTATTTTGACACGGGCAGCTAGTAGTTTTGGTTTTGCAGATTTATATTCACAGGATCCTGGTTTACAGCTGGAACGATATCCAGAAAGCTTTGTATCCGTATATCTCCTTCTAGTTGTGTATTGTATTATTTTCCGCTGCTATGTATTTAAATGTAATTTAAATCTCTGATATTTCTGTGTAATATTCTTTTATACTCTGTATATTCTTGTAATCTGATGCATTGTTGTAATATACAATGAAATGTTCTTCTGTATGCGTTCTGTTTTGTCGTGTTCTAAAACGATAGGGCGTTTCGAACGGCCTGGATCGGTTTAGCGACTGGTTCGGACCGAGCGAAATTCTTTGCCGTCACAATCCGTATCAACTTTGCATTCATTTTTCCACGAATTCTAGCCACATGAATATTACAACATCATACATGTCGTAACTACAGTTTGCTCACTAAACGGCATAACAATAGTTTGCAACTGAATTTAAAATGCAGTTTTTTTTTAAATTTCAATGCAGTTTTTGAGTTCTAAAGCAATTTTCAAAGCAGGTTTTTGAAATTTGAAGCAGTTTAAAAGCAGATTTGAGGTTTTAAAGCAGTTTTTGAGTTCTAAAGCAATTTTCAAAGCGGTTTTTGAAATTTGAAGCAGTTTAAAAGTAGATTTGAGTTTTCAAAGCAGTTTTAGAAATTTAAAAGCAGATCTTAAGGCAGTCCAGAAATTTTAAAGCAGTTTTCGAAAGTTAATACAATTTTTAAATCAGTTTGGATACTTCTAAACCTAGTTCTGATATTTCTATATCAATTAATAGTATATACTAAACCTAGTTCAATTAGTTCAAGAAACCCGTACAAAATAGTGCATTAACAGTAAATCAACAACGAATGAATAATCAAATAAAAGCTTTGAATTCATAGTTTCATATCACTATCTCGAGATCTCGAAATTGGGGTCCTCAGTCGATGGATGCTCGGACATGTTGAAAATCTAAAGCGAAGTTGGATGCTCGATTGGAGACGCTGGCTGGAAATCGAATTCTTCAATCAGTTGAAGACACCATTTTCTTTGTTTTCGAATTAGGTTTTTTTGGAAGGAAATGAAATGGGAGAGGCAGCGCGGCTATCTCGTGACCGTCATAACTCATTACTTGCAAATTGGTATAGGGTTTGAATTTTTATGAAGGGCTGGACCACGTTAATTATAATTTGAAAATTAGGCTGATGTTGAAATTGGGATGGAAGTTGAAAATTAAGTATAATTTAAAATAAAAAGTGAATATTTAATTCCACATCGGTCGGATATTTTTTGGATACGGATAGTGGCATATCCGTATTCGTATCCGGAAATACTTTCGGATATCAAATATCCGTATCTGCTTTTTGGATATCGGATATTATTCATATTTTTGGATACGAATACGGACGGATATTGGATTTTTCGGGTACTCATTGCCAGCCCTAGAATTTCCATTTGGAAATAGGGCCGTTGGTTGTATGAATGTTTCCTTTGATAGTTAAATAACTGGCTATCAAAGCTTTGGCCCATTTTATATTTTCATTGTCAATACGGACACTACACCAGAAGCATGAATTAGAAACACATGGTTTTTTTATGATGAAACGATTGCTTCGTGTTTCTTGGTATGCAACAGTTGTTTAGCGTTTCGTTTCTTAATTAAGTGTTTCTATAATAATTCCATCATTATTTAAAAAGTAAAATAATTATCGAGCTCTCGACAGAAGCTATCTACTTATTATCCCTTGATCTGATAAAACAAAACCGTTCCCAATTTTAAAATTCGGTCGCCTCTCCCCCAATTATGCCGCTTCTCCCCTAATTAGCTCCCAATTTATCTTTTCTTCGCTTCCGATTATTCTTTCTCAGCGTTCGAGCTTCCTTCTTCTCCTAGATGATTGTTTGAGCTTTACTTTGGGAATTTTCTCAAAAGCCCTAATAAGGTACCACATCGTTTATTTCTGCTTTTATCGGATCTGCATTCTTCGAGATAGTTAGGTGGCATCACTTCAATCAGCATGGTTTTAGCTAGATTTTTATTATTTATCTTAAATTGGAAACACATCGTTTATTTCTACTTGATTTGCAGTTTTGATTTTTCATATTTGGATCGAAGTCAAAACATATACAATTGAGTTTAAATCCCACAAAAATTAGCAATGCTTTGGGGAAGAAATCAAAAACTAAAGAGGAAGAAATTCATTAATTCACATCGTGGCTAGCTTTCCAACTTCCCTTACAACTTCGAGTAGATGTAACTCGATAGAGATGCTGCATCGAAATTCGGCTTATATTGTTACTATAACCGATAGAGATTCTGAAGCTATATAGGTACAAAAGTAATTTCTAGTTTATGTTGAATTTGCTAGTTTTATTTCTTCATGATTGTTTGAAATTATCTATAACAACCCGGGGAATCAGAACCAATTAAAATTTTTATTTTGGCAATTTTAATGAATTTTGAATATTTAAAATGATTTATTTTAAATAATGACGGTTAGAAATTTATTTTGAATAGAATTAGAACATATATATTTATTTGAATTGAAGTTAGAATATAAATATTTATTTTTAATTATAAAAGAAATTAGAAATGGCGCGGTAGTTTGAAAATTCGATTTCAAATTTCAAATGAATGTACAGGATTCAAAATAAACCGGATTTTAGTGAATCTAGAAATATTTGAATCTGTTTGAAAATATCTTTCCAACGAATCCGAAAAATTGAAATTTCATAGCGGGAACAAAAAGTTATGTCCAGTTGAAAATTCAGAATAGTCGCTATGGAAATATAGCCCTTAAAAATAGTCGTTTTGCAAACGACCTCCGTTTCCGATGAAACCACTTTTGTTGGATCCGGGATGTCAAGTTATTGCAAGATTCCAATTTTCGTAATTTTTGAAATCAATATGTGAGCGTGGCAAAAGAAAATGTGTTTTAACAGTTTCAGTCAATATGGATTGACCAGAAAATGGCCATTTCAAACAGTCTTCAAATTTGACGAAATTAGTTTTGTTAGGACCGTATCGTCAATACGAAGCCAGATTTATTTTTTTGGAATTTTTAGAATCAGTATATGGCCCCGGTAAATTAAAATGTACGTTCAAATTGAATATACAATGATTTATATTTTAATTTTGATGAAAACTGGTCTAAACCTTAGAATTGGCTTATGAAACATATCCCATTGTGTTTGGAACGGGGGTATTTAGCTAGGGGCGACAATCGTTGGGTTTGATTTGGAGTTCGTATGGATAAACATGTATTTTTGATATTAATGGAATTAAATTAATAATTTAATAAATATATAAATATAAAAAAATCAAACCCTAATCATTTATCATACGGGGCCGCCGCCCCTGTGGGAATCGACGATCGGTTTCCTCCGATTTTGGTCCTTAAAATTTTCCCAATCCTCACGTTAATTTCAGAATCCTACAAAGCAAAAATCCTAAATCTCCTTGTGCTCTTTCGTTCTATATGGGAGTGATCCTCTCTGATGTAACCATTCGAGAGAATATGGGCCTTGAAGAATGACCGTTCGGGTTTGATTTCAGAGGGAACGGCGGCGTCGAGGTTGGCTAGAGGCAGGGTAGGGGGGCGTTGGACGATGGGCTTCGTCGTTGGGGGTTCAGATCCACTTCCGGTGGTCGGTTCTTGGAGCGGTGGACGGATTGGCAAACCGTCGGTGTTGAACGGAGGGTACCAGAATTAACGACGGAAGGAGGGGGTAATTTGGGGGAAATTTTAATTAATTATATTTTAATTAATTCAAATATGTGATTAACGCAAATGATATCGTAACTTGTTCAAACAAACACGGAATCGCGCATGGTCAGTTGCATTGCAATCGTATTGACGAGGGCTTCAGAGTGGACTGAATTTAGAAGATATTGGGGCTACCAGAAATTTTTAATTAAATTAAACTCACTGTTTAATTTGATTAAAATAATCGTATATTAAGATTTCAAAACTGACCACTGTGAGAATTCTCTCACTATAATTTTTCTTGTACAGTTATTTATTTTATAACTGCATATATCAACTTATAACAACCCGGAGAATCAGAACCAATTTAAAAATTTTAATTTGGCTATTTTAGTGGATTTTGAATATTTAAAATAAATTATTTTGAATAATAACGACCAAAAATTCTTTTGGACTGAAGTTATAATGAATATATTTATTTTAATTATAAAATAAGGCTTGAAATGGTGCGACAATTTGAAAATTTGAATTTGAACTTTGATTGACTGTACAAGATTCAAAATAAAACGGATTTTAGTGAAACCAAAAATATTTAAATCTGTTTATGAATATTTTTCTAACGAATCAGAAAAATCGAAATTTCATACCGGGAATCAAAAGTTATGGCCAAATGAATTTTAAAGAAAGGTCGCTATGGAGTTTATATAGCCCTTGAAAATAAACATTTTGCAAACGAGCTCCTTTTCAACGAAACCACTTTTGTTGGATCCGAGATGTCAAATTATTTCTAGATTCCAAATTCCATAATTTTTGTAATTAATATGTGAGCATAGCAAAGGAAAATGTGTTTTGTAAATTTCAGTCAATTTGGATCGACCAGAAAATTCCCATTTTTCAAAAGGACTCCAAATTGGACGAAATCAGTTTTGTTGGGACCGTATCTTCCAAACATAGCTAGATTTATTTTTCTGGAATTTTTGGGATCAGTATGTGGCCCCGGCAAATTGAAATGTATGTTCATATCAAATATTGAATGTTTTATGTTTTAATTTAAATAATAACTGACTGAAACAATCGAATGGGCCTACGAAACATATTTCATTGTGTTCGGAATAGGGGTATTTAGCTAAGGACGACTGTCGTTGGGTCTGGATTGGAGTTCGTAAGGAGAAAGGCGGTATTCTTGGAAATTAAAGAATTAAATAAATATAAAAATAAATGGGCCAATCATATTCATCGCTCACTTTCCTCTCTCCCCGATCAAGCTTCAGGCGCACGACGGAAATGGCTTGACCCCTTCTCTCCTCTTTTTCTTCTAATCCGCTCAATAAAATCAAGGGCTTCAGTTAGGGACTTTGTAGAGCTCTTTAAGATCTACACATCCATATAGGGTTTACATTTTTTCGTCGAGTATTAAAGCTAGATCGACGCCCCGAAGTTCCAACCTTCAACTCGCCGCCACCGCCAACTAGGACCACCGAAGTGGACCCCACCCCCTGCACACGTGCGCCCTCCGTCCCCTTTCGACGCTGCATAGCCCAATCGTCCAACCCCTTCACAGATTCAACGAAATATCCAAACCTAGTTCGGTACCATTTGCTGAAAGGTAGGGCCTTTGTTTATTTTAACTAATTTCGACAAATAAAAGCATTGCAAACTTATAAAAATCATATCTTTTTGCTATATGGTCGAAATTCAGTGAAACAAGAGACATTAGACTCGTGTGGACACCTTCTACATTCTAGAAGAGATTGGAATTTTTTTGGAGCTTCCTACAATTTTTGGAGGAGTGGAACCCAAGGTGAGATTTCTAAATTATAAACGATATGGAATGGCGATGTATAAATTATATAATCGATGTATAACTTATATAAGCGTTGTACACCTCATGTATAAGTGTTGTATAAATTATATGTGTGATGTATAAGTTATATATGCGTTATAAAAATTATATGTGCGTTGAATGGAGTTGAAATGAAATTTAAATATATTTATATACGAATATATATATATGTATATATATATACATGCTCCCCTCATCCACAGGCTTTGGACGATATATATTGGTTGTGATTGTTTGGATTTTGGTTGACGTGAAATTTGGTTGATAAATGCGAATGGTTGATAATGATTGTTTGTAGTTGAAACAAAATTGGAATTATTTGTGGAAAAATCCATTGTGATATGAAAATGATCGAAATATTTAGATTATAAGGATAAGCCCCTTAGGGAACGCTGCGAGGCGTAAGGTAGTGTGAGGAGCCGTACTCGGGACGGTGCCGGTTTAAACCCCCTGCCGTTATGCTGCCGAAATTTTCTGAATATTCCTGTGTTTGATTTATATTCATGTATTGAAATATATTCACGTGTTGGAAAAATATTTATATGACGAATAAAATGGTTGAACAACAAAAATCACATTTTTATTATATTTACAAATCGCTAAAAATATTCATGTTTGAAATAAATTGTTTTAACAATAAAAATCACATTTTTATTACATATACGAATCGCTAAAAATATTCATGTTTAAAATAAATTTTTTTAACAATAAAAAGCACAATTTTATTATATATAGGAATCGCTAAAATTATACGTGTTTTAAATAAATCGTTTTAACAAAAAAATCACATTTTTATATTTATATGAAGTATTAAAAATAGTCATGTGTTGAAATAGATATTTGTTGGATAAAAATAATATTTTTATCACATATATGAAATGAAATGTTATGGAAATCGAAGAACGAATTATATTTATATATATGTATAAACATTACTATAATAAATCGAATAACGAGGCTATAGTTTGTATTAGAAAACCGTGATTTTAAATGATTATTGCAGGAGATCCGACCATCGGATTTTCCCGAAACTGAAAACGTTGGGTCCGCTTTGGAAATATCTTTCCAACGACACCAAATTTATAAAGATCCAACGGTTAGATTTTGGGAAATGTTAAATTCAGATCTGAATGAAAAAAACGCCAGAATGGATTATATTAATGTATATATATATATACATAATTAAATTAAATTGAATAACAACGCTGCAGTTCGTATTTTGAATTCGTAATTTCAAACGATTGTACCAGGAGATCCGACCGTCGGATTTTCCCAAAACTGAAACTGTTGGGTCCGCTTTGAAAAGATATTTCCAATGATATAAAATATGTAAAGTTCCAATGGTAGATTTTCAGATATGTGTAAATCAAATCTGGAGAAAAACAACGCCTTGGCCTCGTTATGGCCTGAAGCGTCATTTGAATAAATTGGCTATATTTAAATAAACAAAAATAGCGATAAATCGTTATAAAATATAATAAACGATATGGAATGGAAATAAACTAAATTTACTCGGTTTATACGATATTTGATGGTTGAATGTGTTTGACGTGAAAATTACATTAATGAACTGAATTATGGATGTCAGATAATTTAATCATTGGAATGAATTGATTTGAAATTCTAAATATAAGTGAATTATTTGAAAAGGCCGAGTTAATTCTCATTTCAAATAATTGGTCGACAGTTAGAAGTCGAAGATATAAAGACGGTGCAAGACCGAGGATCTTCACATCGAACGGATGGCTACTGATGCCTTTGATGGGAGTTACTGCCCTAAAGGGGTTACAGTGGTGGTCGTCCGGACGTACTTGTTGATCGTTCGGATGTGCGAGGGTCTCTCTCCTGTATTGGATATACGGGAGAGGAATAAGGTGCCTCGGGGTTCGTTCAGACCCGTAACGGACTTGTAAATGGATGTGTGTCTGACGTTGTATTACAACGTGGCATGGAGAGATGTCGTGATCAAGGATTTTGTTGAAAAGCAGAGCCTTGTGGTTGATGATCAAAGCAGGGATTTAAATAGCTAGCTTTGTGTTTGGCGTTGATTTGTGGGCCTCACACCCCGGTATGGACCAGAAACGGGAGAGGACATCAGGGAGGACATGCGGTTCTTTCTAGCTAGGAGTGGTGTTTTGGGTTTTACACGCACAGGCATTTTACTTATGTGGACGATGGATAGTGAGGCGCCTCAGTTATATCAGTCGTTACGGGGCCGATGGTTTGGTCGGTATATGACCAGTTTACGCCCCATAGGGCGGGGAAACGCAATGTTCAGGCATTTTAATCCACTCCGTGTGGACCGGCCCTGACGATCCAAAGGCTTGGTAGAGTACTTGCCTGAGACATGGGATAGATTGTCTTAAAGCGGTAAGGATGATCCCGTTGCCTTGGTTCAATACGGAAATCCAATTTCCAAATACGACATTGTGCGGTTTTGGTTGTAAACCTATATTTGGCGACATGATATATGGTACCCATGCCGTCTATGATTGATACTTTTGATTGTAATTGTTTTTGAAACATATAAACACTTGTAATAATATCAAATGTTTTTGTTTTATTCGTATCAAGCATATTTTGGCCATTATAAGGTAAAACTCTGTCCTCCGGCTTGCATTGCATTGTGTGATGGGAACTGAGTCTTATAATGGCTTCATTTTTTATAAAAAGCATTGCGATGTTTAAAAGATTTACTTGTTTTAAGCATTGATAATCCAATGGAGTAAACCCGTTCCGCGTTAGTGGCGTGGTCCTGTGATTGGCCTTATTATAAAATAAGTTAAGTTGATTTCTCATACTAGTCCCATGACTAACTCGTAGTTTATTTCTCTTGCAAACTCAGGTGCCTTATTTTCTACATGGGAAACCTTTTAGCAGGCTCTTTTTGGATAGCTATGGAGCTGAAGATGGATTCTATCACTTCTTTCTTTTATGTTGTCCAGCTCCTATTGTACATATTATGTTTTGATTCCGCTGTAGACATTTTATGTAAAGCTAAACTGTATTTTTGTACTAAGTATGATCCTGTATACTATATAACTCTGATGATTATGTTTATCCAATGTATTCTATTGTACATTATCTAGTGTATTTATATATTTCTGTTCTGCTGTTATTTGTTATATTCCAAAGATTACCCTTGCCACCGTGGAACGTGGGTTTGAGGTCGACACAACGTGGTATTAGAGCTTTGGTTAAGCTTAGTTCCGGAATATAACATATTAACAAACTCATCAGAAATAGAACCGGTAGTGTTCTAAGATGGATCACTCATTTCAGATAGGATCGATAATATCCTAGAATAAGAGAAGCAGAATGAAATACACCCCAGTAGACACATTTACATTCAAGTATATGTCTCTATGCTTTAAAAATACCTTTTTCAGTTGGCCTAACACTTTGTCTTCTATTTGCAGAAATTCGAAAAATGAGCGGTAGAAATAGAAGAGGTAGGTCAGAACAAGATATTCAAGCTCTATTAAACAAGTATCGAAATCTGGGTGGAGTACCATTCTTGGGGAATGAATCCATTATTCAAACACAAGCATGGATGCATTCTACTGAGAAATTTTTTGAAGGTTCAAAGCGCAGAGATGATCAGAAAAGATTATTGGCGTCTTAGGCACTCAAAGACGAAGCTTTAATCTGGTGGGAAACCGTTACTAAGGATAATCCGGAAGGTAATATTACCTGGGATAGATTCAAAGAAAATTTCAATGAAAGTTTTGTTCCTCCAGAAGCAACTTAGCGGTTAAGTGATGAATTCTACTATATGATTCAAGGAGATATGACCATTCCGTAATATCATAAGAAATTCAATGAATTTTCTCGTTTTGTCCCGCATCTAATTCAAAATCCAAAGATGAAGAATCTGAGGTTTATTAACGGGCTTCAAAGAAAGTACCAAAGTAATGTAACTGCACATGTGCAACAATCTTTTTTTAAATGATATACATGGCTTATCAGTATGAAGATCTAGATAAGAAGGCCTTTTGAAGGACGAAGAGGAATGTAGTTCTAGCAACAAAAGGAAATTCGAAGCTGATAGCCCAGAGACAAGTACATAGCCTGAGGCAAGTACGATGTCTGGGGTCAGAAAGAAGCCTAAAGTCAATCGAAAAAGGGTTAAATCTGAGAAAGAACTAGTAACGATTGCCATATGCAATAACTGCCATAAGCAAGGGAATTTGCAGGGAAATTGCAGATCTTTAAAGAAACGAATAAAGAGTGGATTTAAACTCGCTAAGAAGCAAAAGAACACAAATGGTGCAAGGAAATGCCATGAGTGCCACCAAGCAGGTCATGTTGCAAGGGAGTGCCGGCTATCAAAGAAATCTGAAAAGGTACATGTAAATGAAGTGGCAGAAACTCCCGGACCCTCAGCTAGTCAGGGAAGGCCAGATGTTTTAGAAGGCACACTTACTTTAAAAACATTCTAGTAAAAGTACTGTTTGATATAGGCGTGTCGCGAAGCTTTATTGCAAGTAATGCGGTTAAGAAACTGGATTTGAGGTTGAAAAAGCTCAAAGCACCCATGACTGTCCATAATCCGATTGGGGGTTCCCACGATCTTAGTTGGATTTGTGGGGTGCCTGTTTCTTTTTCCTGTTATCGGTTCCCTAAAATCGTGATCGTCATGAATTTCACAGAGTTTGATCTTATTTTGGGATTGGATTGGTTAACCAAATATGAAGCTGAAGTTAAATGCGCCGACAGAGTCGTAAGGGAGAAGATTAAATCAGGCAATTATATAACCATTCTATGCAAAGGTCCGAATTCTGATAGAAAATATTTTTGGTCAGCTCTGGATGTGTCTCCTGCTCAAAAAGAAAAGATTCCTATCGTTGTAGAGAATATTCCGGTCGACATAGAAAATATTCCTGTCGTGAAGAATTATGCGGATGTGTTTGAAGAGGTTGTTAGCTTACCTCCGCGTAGAGAAATTGATTTTAAAATCTCTTTAGTTCTGAATGCAATGCCAGTAGTTCACTCTATTCGAAGAATGACCTTGAAAGAAAAAGAAGAATTAGATAATCAAACTCGAAAACTTGTATGGAAGGGTCTTATCAGGCCTAGTTTCTCTGATTGGGGAGCAACAGTGGTGTTTGTCCCAAAGTCAGACGGTACTCTCCGACTATGCGTTGATTATCGTGACTTGAACAAGCAGATATTAAAGAATAAATATCCATTGCCACGAATTGATGATTTATTGGATCGATTGAATGGTGCTCAAGTATTTTCACGAATGGACCTAGCTACAGGTTTCCATCAGCTTCGTATTGCTAAGGAGTGTGTTCCTTTGACAGCATTTAGAGGTCCAGACTTATTCTACGAGTGGTTAGTAATGTCGTTCGTCTTATGTAACGCTCCAGCCTATTTTGTCGATCTAATGAACAAGGTATTCAGAGAAGTATTGAATAAATTTGTTCTGGTTTTCATTGATGACATATTGATCTTCTCTAAGTCAGAAAGCGAGCATGAAAAACTTTGGAACAAATGTTAGAAATTCTCAGAAAGAATGTTTTAAAAGCAAAATTTTCCAAATGTATATTATGGCAAGAAGAAGTCAAGTTTCTTGGCCATGTTGTATCAAAAGAAGGAATTTCTGTGGATCCCAGTAAGATCACAGCTATTCAGAATTGGAAGCAGCCAACTACGCCCACAGAAGTCCGTAGTTTTTTTGGATTGGCTAGCTATTATCAGAAGTTCATTAAGGATTTTTCGAAGATATCTAGTACCTTAACAAAGCTTACTAAGAACATTCAAGGTTCAATTGGACTCCAAAATGTGAGGCAGCTTTCCAAAAGCTGAAGTTAAGACTGACAACTGCTCCAGTATTAACAATTATTGATGGCAATCAAGACTCAAAAGTCTGGACAGACGCTTCTAAAGAAGTTATTGATGTAGTACTAATGCAAAGAGGCCAAGTAGTCACTTATGCTAGTCGTCAGTTGAAGCCGCATGAGAAGAACTATGCAACTCACGATCTTGAATTGCTAGCCATCGTGTTTGCTATGAAAATCTGGAGGCACTATCTATTGGGTGAGAAGTTTGACTTATACACCGATCATTGAAGTATTTGTTCACCCAAAAAGATCTAAATATGAGGCAACAACGTTGGCTAGAATTTCTTGCGGCATATGATCTTGATATTTTGTATACTCCGGGGAAAGCCGATGTTGTGGTTGATGCGCTCAGCCGAAAGAATGTAATCATCGCCAATCTTATAATCACGCCTTCATTTATTGATAACATATCTTCTCTTCAGAAGGATGATCATTTCATTTAGAAGATCAAAGAGAGAATTCAGAAAGGCGAGTCCTCGAGTTTTCATATTGATAACGATGGGATTCTGAGGTTAAAGGGTCGAATTTGTGTTCCAAAAATTTCTGAACCCTAGAGAGAAGTACTGGATGAATGTCACAAGTACAAACTGAGTATCCATCCAGGAGTGAGCAAAATGTATATTGATATCAAGCGCACTTTCTGGTGGAGATCTATGAAACGAGACATTTCCTTGTATGTTAGCAGGTGTTCTACTTGTCAACAAGTTAAAAGCGATCAACAGAAACTCGTCGGATTGTTGCAACCGTTGGAAATTCCTGGTTGGAAGTGGGAACAGATTTCTTTGGATTTCAAATAGATGGTTTGCCCAAAACCCAAAGAGGAAACAACGGTATTTGGGGGATCGTAGATCGTTTCACGAAGACCGCCCACTTTATATCCGCCAGATCGAATAGAACCGCTTAGAGTCTGGCGCAGATTTATTTTAAAGAAATTGTTAAACTTCATGGACTTCCCATGAGTATCGTTAGTGATCGTGACCCGATTTTTTTCTAGTAAATTCTGGGAAGCATTCCAAGCAGAATTGGGAACAAAACTAAACTTGAGCACCATCCTCAAACAGATGGTCAAACTGAGAGGGTGAATCGTATTCTAGAAGATTTATTGCGGGCTTGTGTTACTGATTTTGGCGGATCATGGGAAGACCACTTGCATTTGGCCGAGTTCTCATACAACAACAGCTACCAAGCGAGCCTGAAGATGTCGCCATTCAAAGCATTGTATGGTAGACCGTGCAGATCTCCCTTTTGTTGGGTAGAACCTTGTAATAGACTTGTATTGGGACCAGATATGATTCGCGAAGCTGCGGATAAAGTCGATTTCATTAAGAAATGACTGCAAACGGCTCAAAGCCGAAAGAAGAGTTTTGCAGATGCGAGAAGCATAGATTTGTCTTTTTCTATTGGTGACTATGTGTATCTAAAGGTTTCTCCGATGACAGGAGTAGTCCGATTTGGTAAAACAGGGAAGTTGGCACCCAAATATATTGGTCCATTTCCTGTGCTCAAACAGATTAGGACTGTCGCTTATAGAGTTCAATTGCCTAATTGGTTGCCTGGAGTACATGATGTGTTTCACGTATCTCAACTTCGAAAGCATGTACATGATCCAGACTTGGCCGTGGAAGAAGCCGCACAACAAGATTTGGAAATTACTCCAGAATTAGCTGTGAGAAGAGAGCTGATAAAGATCATTGGCAAAGAAACTAAAGAGCTGAGGAACAAGAAGGTTCACTTAGTCAAAGTGCAATGGAGTGGAGATCCGCGAGACTGTACCTGGGAAACTGAGGAGAGCATTAAGCAAGCCTATCCCAGTTGCAGGGTGGATATCTCTGGTTAACTCTGGTGCAAGGTACATTTACCATATTTTGCATTTCCGTATTGTTTTCTACCTTGGCGGTTGTTTCCTTTTCATGGATTTAATTTTTTTAATTATATAGTCTGAATGATTTTAAAAGAAAATATGAATTAATTAGTATATTTTTGAAAAGTTAATCAATAAATTGGTTGTTGTTTGTGTTGTGTGATTTAGAATTTGATTAATCAAAATATTGGAATGATAGTTAGTCTAATCAATAAGAGAATGAATGGTACATTTATGCAAATGAATCAAATATTAAACTGATTTGAAATAGATAGAGATATATGCATGTACATTATATATGTTTGAATAGGTAAACGGATTTGTTGTTGAGTAACGAATTTAGTTGCGTGCCCGACAAATAGGTAAACCTTAATGAGTTGGATGCGCAATTTTATTTATTATATCAACTCCTGTGAATGCCATTGGATGCAGAGTGCTAGTTGTTCTGTGTGAAATAATAAACGTTGCCATAGGATAGTAACAATTAATTTTGAACTACACTGCATGGCATACTTCTTGAAGATAGCATACTTCATTATATACGACATAAGCATTTGGAGCTTATGTGACGAGGTTGAAGGTTTACCATACGAGCGAGAGGCTTGTATGGCGATGACTGTATTATAGGTTGAACCGAAGAATGACATGGACTATATAAATTATAACGGTAAATTGCCAAATTAATAAAAAAAACCACACGGGTCTGGAGATGACAATAAACACGTCTCTCAGGTCATTAAGGCACAAAAACCATTTATAGCGTAATAGGAATTTATTCTCTGGAGTTATGATTTATACACACTCCCCTGTTGACACCGGAATATATCACTATAAATATGTGTATGCTTATTAGGATTTATTGTTTACCTAATACAGCCCAATAAATTTCCAAACCCCTCCCCATACAAAGGAGGTTATGGCGAATTTTTTCGAAAATTTAGGGTGTTAGCCAGATTTTTGAAGAATTTGAAAATTCTTAGAAACTGAAAAGTTGAAGAATGAAAGCCAAAATGAAAGTTGAGTTGGTTAATTAAACAACTTTCAGCTTCGTTCCTTTTCGGGGACGAAAAGATTTTAAGTGGGGGATACTGTAACAACCCGGAAAATTAGAACCAATTTAAAATTTGGCTATTTTAGTGGATTTTGAATATTAAAAATTAATTATTTTAAATAATAACGACTAAAAATTCTTTTGGATTAAAGTTATATTGAATATATTTATTTTAATTATAAAACAAGGCCTGAAATGGCGTGGTAGTTTGAAAATTTGAATTCGAACTTTGATTGACTGTACAGGATTCAAAATAAAACTGATTTTAGTGAAACCATAAATATTTAAATCTGTTTATGAATATCTTTCTAACGAATTAGAAAAATTGAAATTTCATAGCGGGAATCAAAAGTTATGGCCAAATGAATTTTCAGAAAGGCCGCTATGGAGTTTATATAACCCTTGAAAATAGACATTTTGCAAACGACCTCCATTTTCGGCGAAACCACTTTTGTTGGATCCCGGATGTCAAATTATTGCTAGATTCCAAATTCAATAATTTTTGGAATCAATATGTGAGCGTGGCAAAGGAAAATGTGTTTGGTAAATTTCTGTCAATTTGGATCAACCAGAAAATGGCCATTTTTCAAACGGTCTCCAAATTGGACGAAATTAGTTTTGTTGGGACCGTATCGTCCATACATAGCTAGATTTATTTTTCTGGAATTTTTGGGATCAGTATGTGGCCCCGGCAAATTGAAATGTATGTTCAAATCAAATATTGAATGTTTTATGTTTTAATTTGAAGAATAACTGACTGAAACAGTCGAATGGGCCTACGAAACATATTCCATTGTGTTTGAAATAAGGGTATTTAGCTAGGGTTCGTAAGGAGAAAGGGGTATTTTTGAAATTAAAGAATTAAATAAATATAAAAATAAATGGACTAATCATATTCATCGCTCACTTTTCTCTCTCCCCGATGAAGCTTCAGGCGCACGACGGAAATGGCTTAACCCCTTCTCTCCTCTTTTTCTTCTAATCCGCTCAATAAAATCAAAGGCTTCAGTTAGGGATTTTGTAGTGCTCTTCAAGATCTACACATCCATATAGGGTTTGCATTTTTTGTCGAGTATTGAAGCCGAATCGACGCCCCAAAGTTCCAACCTTCAACTCGCCGCCGCTGCCAACTGGGACCAGCGAATTGGACCCCACCCCCTGCGCACGTGCGCCCTCCATCCTCCTTCGACGCTGCATAGCCCAATCGTCCAACCCCTTCACGAATTCGACGAAAAATCCAAACCTAGTTTGGAACCATTTGCTGAAAGTTACGGTCTTTGTTTATTTTAACTGATTTCGACAAATAAAAGCGTTGCAAACTCATAAAAATCATATCTTTTTGCTATATGCCCGAAATCCAGTGAAACAAGAGACATTAGACTCGTGTGGACGCCTTGTACATTCTAGAAGAGACCGGAGAATTTTCGGAGCTTCCTACAATTTTTGGAGGAGTGGAACCCAAGGTGAGATTTTTAAATTATAAACGATATGGAATGGCGATGTATAAATCATATAATCGATGTATAAGTTATATAAGCGTTGTACACCTCATGTATAAGCATTGTATAAATTATATGTGCGATGTATAAGTTATATATGCATTATAAAAATTATATGTGTGTTTAATGGAGTTGAAATGAAATTGAAATATATTTATATACGTGTGTATATATATATACACACACTCCCCTCGTACACAGACCATGGACGATATATATTGGTTGTGATTGTTTGGATTTTGGTTGATGTGAAATTTGGTTGATAAATGCGAATGGTTGATAATGATTGTTTGTGGTTGAAACAAAATTGGAATTATTTGTGGAAAAATCCATTATGAAATGAAAATGATCGCAATATTTAGATTATAAGGACAAGCCCCTTAGGGAACGCAGTGAGGCGTAAGGTAGTGCGAGGAGCCGTACACGGGATGGTGCCGTTTTAAACCCTCTGTTGTTATGCTGCCGAAATTTTCTGAAATATTCCTGTGTTTGATTTATATTCATGTATTGAAATATATTCATGTGTTGGAAAAATATTTCTATGACGAATAAAATGGTTGAACAAAAAAAATCACATTTTTATTA